>CM056568.1:8317701-9610201 GCA_029721515.1 Synanceia verrucosa | reverse complement strand
AGTAGCATGTCTCCACTTGACATTAACTGTAAACAGACCATATTTGTGTGTGAAAGGGAGACTATAGTATTGCAATGTGCAAGTCTGACATTTAAGGCTATATGAGTACTCTTTAGAAAACTTCAGCTAACAAATAAACACTAAACTAATTTTGAGTGAAAAGCTCTGTAATCATTACTGTTATTATTTAATTGAATGCAGCACAACCAGAGGTTGCACAACCTAATGTGGTCTGAAATGTATATCTCTCACAAATAAATTAGTTTCTGACCAGTGAAACAGCATTTTGGTTTTACATCAGAAACAGGTTTAATGCACATTGGATTTGCTTTTGGTGCATAATAATGAAACACAGTAAGAGAGAAAATACTGTAAGTACTGCAAAAGTCAATAATCAAAAAATACTGAAATAAAACTATGCAACAAAAATATATTAAATATGTAAAATAGAGGCCTGTTTTTATGAAAATAAAATGCCACTTTAATATGAGTTTGTTTATCACTGATCAACGTATCTTTTTGTAGAAGTTGCTGGTTAATTAAAAGTCTAAATAAGGAGGAAATAACACACTTTACATGAGACATATTAAACAAACATAACTGTGTGTACAATTTTACACATCTCTATATCCAGTGCATGATAGCAAGGTAAAATAACAGCACAATGTTTTTTATTGTCCTATTAGAATCTGGCTGCAGGGCTTTCAGTGCAGAGTTTGTGATGCAGATTTTTTTTTTTTTATTACAGAATTTGGTCAAATATATCTTTGACATAAAGATATCACAGGCGAGGTAAAATAAATAAAGTAAGTAAAAAAAATAAATAAATGTGAATTGGATGTTTTAGTGGTGCTGATCATCTGTCCTATTTCCATTTTATTTTTATTGAATTTTTTTGCTATTGTGTGCATCAAAACATAAATAATAAACAAATAAAAATAAGTCTTTGAACTACTTAGACTTGTCTTGTCCACCAGGGGTCAGTATTTCACCAGACACTGTCATGCCAGAGCTTATTTCTTTATTCTAAATATATTTTCTGTGCTCTAAATGATGGCAAGATAAAAACAATGTGTGGGATCAAACTGTTTTCCTGCGAATATTTATTGTTACTGTAAGGGTTTAATCGTGATGTAAATCCATCTATTCAGTTCAATTGCCCACCTTGGTACCAGAGTCCAGTTAAACGTCACCAGTATTTGTTGGCCTGTAACAAACAGAAATAGTTGTTATTCAGTATCACCATCTGGTCAGACCAGCAGTGTTTCCCTGAACACTGCAATGTGCAGCCAGTGATAATAACTGCCAGGTTTAGGCTTGCTGATGATGTCACGACCGGGATGCCTGGCCCACGTGCGTGCAGCAGTCTCTGGGAGGGTCGACACAACAACAGAGCAGCTCAGTGTCAGTGGATGTGGAGCTGAGGTGGAGCAGGGAGCCGATCCAGCCTCGGTCAGGAGGACTGCCTCACATTTATCGCTCATCTCAAATCGACGCTTCCTCTCTTAAATCCGGCGCTGTGTTGCTGTCGTCCCGCGGCTCCCCCCACCCCCTCCACGATGATTCGCGAGGAAGATGCGCCTGTGTGAAATTTCCGTTGACCTTCGCCTCCGCTCAGCAGCACCGAAGCATTTCGAAGCGCTGCCGCCGCCGCAGGAGGAGCGCCTCGGCTCCTGCCTCTGTCCCCGCTAGGAACACAGGTGCTTCCACCGCTAGTTTTCTTCCCAATCCATCAAGACCGAGGCAGATGCTCCTCGCTCTGTCATCCCGGCTTGTACTATGGTGGAGTTTCCATCTCTCAGCCCTTACTGGCCTCTCCTCCGCTTTCTGGTGCCTCTGGCTATCACCAATGTTGCCATCGACCTCGGGGAGCAGGTAACGTCTCTTCTTTGCTAGCGTCAAACAGCCAGAGAGTGTGACTTCTGCTAGCAGCGGCTAACGGGTTTTAACGTCTTTCCATTCTACCGCTTCCTCCCCGCTGTTACTAGCCGCTGCTCGGTGGAGGAGCTCCAGGGAGCCCCGTGCTGTTAGTCCAGACGGCTGGATGTGTTGAAGCTAAAGCTAGCTTAGCTGGCAGGCAGAGAGGGGCACTGTGAAGACATCCATTAGGCTTTTATATACATTATTAAACAGGAGAGAGAGGGAGGCCTTTATCTATTCTCAGATGGTTTTGTGTTTTTGTCACTTGTGCCACCAAATGCTTTGAGCTGCTGCGGGTTCCTGTTTATTACCCAGCCTGTCATAAACCAGCAGCACACTACCTGGTTTGTTTGACATTTGATGAATCAGTACATCTGAATCAAGGCCTGTGTGTAGCTCATGGCGGATAATAATGTACACAGATTTTCTACATATTTTCCCTGCTTGGACATTTCCTGTCCTCTGAGCCTTTGAAGTGGTCTGGTGGCTGCCCTCTCTCATGAGGACCCCAGAGCAGAAACAAGCTCACTGTGGCTGGGAGATGTTGGGATTAAGTTTATGTAATGTTAGCTGGTATAAATAGCACACACAGTCCTGCAAAAGGGAAAAAAGGCAGCTGTAGTAGTTCTGATCTGAATGGAAATAATACCGGGGTAAAGTGTTGAACCAGGGTTCTTCCTGTCCAGACATTATGATGATTGGCGCTGCTCAAAGGTCTGGTTTTATTGTGTATGTGAATCACATTTTCTTTATTCTATGCAGGGCCATCTGGTCTGAGATAAAGTTAGGCTAAGTCATGGTCATGTGGGCTGGTCACGCTGCTATACTGAACCAACCCCCCCCCCCCATCCATGTGCTGTCTCATTCACCTCACCTCATCTTTTCCAGGCACTCAACAGAGGCATAGCCACAGTCAAAGAGGATGCGATTCAAATGCTGGCCAGCTATGGCCTGGCCTACTCCCTGATGAAGTTCTTCACTGGACCCATGAGCGACTTCAAGAATGTGGGTCTGGTGTTTGTCAACAGCAAGAGGGACCGGAGGAAGGCTGTGTTCTGCATGGCAACAGCCGGGGCCATCGCATTCGTCCTCCACATCTTGATAGGTGTGTGTTTTTAATGATTGTTTGAGCGCACAGGATGACATGCTGTAAAGCGAAACAGTGTTTGTGGCAAAGCTTTCTTTCTGCTGATCGACACAGTAGAAACGAGCTCTCTAACCTCCGCCCACCCTTTGCTCTCCTCCTCTACAGCGTACACAGATTTAGGATACTACATCATTAATAAGCTCCACCATGTGGATGAATCTGTGGGGGGCAAAACAAGAAAGGCTTTCTTATATCTGGCTGCATTCCCTTTGTTGGATGCAATGGTGAGTGTTCAGTATCGTACAATTATTCTACGACTAGTAGCTGGACACACCTGACGTAGAAATAGCTGTTTTTTAAATCCTCCGTCCATGCTGGTTCCTCTCTCTTCCTGTGGTTCAGGAAATGTTCAGGAGCTTTTTTGTTTTAACACAGTCAACTGTTCTGTTTTGAAGGCGTGGATTCATGCCGGGATACTTCTCAAGCACAAGTACAGCGTCATAGTAGGCTCAGCCTCCATCTCTGATGTTGTGGCCCAGGTAACAAATCCATTCTTTTTTAATTTAATGCAGAAGAGGAGATTTTGATTATTTTTGGCTGTGTTAATCGTCACTGTCCTTTCCTGCAGATCATCTTCGTGGCCATCCTCCTCCACAGTAACCTGGAGTGCGTGGAGCCTTTACTCATCCCGATCCTCTCTCTGTATATGGGTGCCTTGGTGCGTTTCAGCATCGTCGGCCTGGGTTACTACTGTAACATTCACGACAACATCCCAGACTCCAGTGGGCTGGATGTGGGCGTAAGAGCTGCCTTTTTTATTGGTTAACGTTTTAGTTTTTTTTTAGAAAAGTAATATATAACAAGAATAAATGAGGGGTCTGGACTTTTTTTTTTACCTGAACCAAAGGGACAATGGAGTTTGTTGAATTCTGTAATGAAAAAATAAGGAATCAAGCTCATCTTTTCTAAAAACAAGTGATTTAAGGGTTATGTCTCGATCCCTGCAGGGCGATGCCACTATCAAAAAGATGCTGAGTTTTTGGTGGCCCCTGGCCCTCATCCTGGCCACTCAGCGCATTAGCCGACCCATCGTCAACCTCTTTGTATCCCGCGACCTCAAGGGGACCACTGACGCCACGGAGGTGCGTGCATCAGGAATTTAATCCACCAGACATTTCTGAAAGCAAATAACATATATATATATGTGTATATATATATATATTTTACACGCAAACCAGATGTTATTGATGAAGCTGCCACAAATGACTTGTTATCAAGAGGGACTTTATAGCTTTGTGAAGCCAACAGTTTTCCCCTCAAGTTATTGTAGATGAAAAGCCAGATGCTAACACGCTCCCTCTGGAGCTTTCTGGCCCACAGAGACCCCAAACTACTAGAGACAATACAAAGCTGTTTACCAGAACCAACTGGAAATCATGGACAACACAGGCTGCCAGTGGTTTGGGTGATTCAACACGTCCATGTGGAACTCAGGGCATGATTACACTGGGTGAAAACATTCCCTCGTGGCGCTACTGTTCCTGCGTAAAGCCTGACACCGCCCAGTTGTTGTTTGGAACACAATGACAAGCTCAAGGCTGTTGTCCTATCGTAAACTTGTGGGGGGAAAAAAGCTGCTGTGAATGTCAGAGATGCACATGCACACGTTTGCTTTCGCGTCTGCTATTGTTAGCCGACGGTCATTAATTTAGCCTTGTGTGGTATTTTCAGTGTTGAAAGCGGTGGCGTGCTGATGACTTGTCCTTGTCGTTGCAGGCTGTTGCTGTCCTCACAGCCACATACCCTGTGGGTCACATGCCCTATGGCTGGCTAACTGAACTCAGAGCAGTGTACCCTGCCTTTGACAAGGTAATCCACACTTCCACCATCAATAAGGTTAACGGTTTATCGTTCCCGCCATTAATAATCTGTCTCTCATCAACAGAACAATCCCAGCAACAAGTTGAACGCTGGCTCCCCCGTCACCAAGTCCCATATTAAAAAGTTTACATTCTGCTGTCTGGCTCTATCACTCACGGTAAGATGTGATGCCTTTTTTTTTTTTTTTTTTTCCATTCAGGCACTAAATTTTACTTGCAGAATATGGCACAGGTCAGCTCAGACAGAAGGCGTGGTTAGCAGCTTGTTTTTATGGTCTGTGTGGAAGCAATCCCTGAACGCCTGGCTGGAGTTTTTTGAGGAAAAAATGATGTTGTTTGGAGGTGAAACTATGAAACAAATGACAAAATTAATCAACAGAATCATTATCATCATCAACTAGAAAAGCACTCAGAGAGCACAGACCTCCGCCACAGCAGCGTCAACTTTTTTTTATTTAAAGTTACCCCCGCTGCCAAGGAGGTTATGTTTTCACCGGGGCTTGTTTGTTTGTTTGTATGTTGGTTTGTCAGTTTGCAAAGTAATTCAAAAAGTTATGGACGGTTTTTGACGAAATTTTCCAAAAATTAATCAGGTTTAATTTAGGCCACTTCGGACCAACCCTGAAAATTTCGTGAAAATCCATCCACAACTTTTTGACTTATTTTGCAAACAAACAAATAAACAACCCCCCCTTTGCAGAGGTAACTATTACAGACGATATTCTTGGTTAAACCGTTAAAAAGCTGCAGCTCTTGTGAGGTTACCTGAAATATTATTATCATAGATTATTTTCCAAACCCACCCTGGTGGTTTGTGTAGCTAGCATGAAGTTCCCAGTACTTGTATAGCAGACAGTCCTACACTTTAGGTGTGTTTGTTTACAGTCAATAGTGTCCTTCATTGAGACTTGCCCTCTCCTACAGTAGGTGTCAGTTGTCTCGCAGTAGTGTCCTATAACAACCTCATGGCCACAGCATGTAATTTTTCTCTCAAAAATGTATTAAGTGCCTGATCATTCTGCCTACACCATGGCTTATGGACAGCAAATTTATCTGTTCACATGCCCATAAAAACACCATTAGGCAGAACATTTTCCCCAAAATAGCTTTGCTATGTTTACCTTTTCCTAATCCTGCTAGCACAGATTGAAAGATACAGAGTGTAGGTCATGGATCATTTCCAAGACTGACAAAACTAGTCCAGTGTTCTGCAGAAACATGTTTTGACACAGTTTTTGCAAAGCTCACCATAAAGGTACTGCTGTCAAACCCTTCCCACTTCCCACTGAAGGCAAAATGTAGGTAAAAGCTCCCACACTGAAGTTCATGTTGCTGCTACACTGATGTCTAAGGTGGTGGTTGGTTGGGGGGGGGTCACAGCTGAGCTGCAGGCGTACTGAATGTACTTTCCTTTGCCATCCTGTTGTGGTTTCAAGTTGCAGAAGAGGGAGACACATTAGGGTGGAATTTGTGAAGAAGCTAAGGGGCTTTTGTTTCCCCCTCATCACTCCACCCTCGCTTTAAGACCGTAATAAAATTGGCATTTACGTAAAACATATCGGTTAACACATTCCAAAAGCCCCCTGCAGGTGTACTTTCTCTGCTAAGTAATGAATCTACAGTTTATGCTCAGTGTTGTTCTTTTTTTCCAGCAAAATGTTTGGATAATTATGCCAGCAAGACCACTGCACGAACCCGACGCTCTGATGATATTTTGCAAAATCTGTCGAGTAAAAAAAGGAGCCTTTGCCCCAGTTATTTGTCATAAGAGCCCAGATAAGAAAAACAGGAAGTTTGTGGCCAAGGTTGGGTCTTTTAGGGGGAGGAGGAGGAGGAGGTGAGTTTGCACACCAGATGTGGAATCCCAGTGCTGTAAACACATATGAGGGTGTGTGTGTGTGCTTGACGTAGCTCATAGGCTCACAGGCTCACAGGCTCATAGGTATGTTCTGTAGCGCTGCTCAAAATACAAGATGACAGCTCTCATGTCAGGACTTGTTCTGATCACACATGAAGGAAAGACAGCAGAATGGAAAGTAAGGACTGGCAAGGTAGACGAACGGGCGTTTGGAACAAAACAAAAACGAGTAACGTCCTGCGACAAATAATTTGACCTGGTGAAAGCAGTGAGCGTGGATGGCTCAGCTTGTTTGGAGAAACCACAGATGAGTCAGAGGAGACGGCAATTTAGCTTGAGCCAAACATATTAGCGCTATGCCTCTATCTCGCTAAAGTAATGATAGATGGTAAGGTGATACCAAATGAGATCATCAGTCACACGTGGTAATCTATTGCTATATTTTGGTTCAGGGGATCAAAAACCACAAAACCACTTCAAAGCAAAGACATTCATCACTTCCTACTCCATGTCTAATTCTTAAGACGTCACGCTTGGGCTGTTTTCCTCACCACCACTGTGAACAACCCCCGTGAGACATGAGCCCTGTGAGCTCGGACTAAATCCAGAGGAGTGGAGGGATGCCTGGTTCAGACTGGACCAGATGATTTTTATTTTTTATCAAACCAGAGGATTCTGATAGAGGACACACTTTACACAGGAAAGATGTCAGTGAGAGGTTAGATTTAAGATGATAGACAACAGTTTATCAATTCAAAGCACAGCTAGAGTTGTAGTATTTTCTGAGATTGTGTAGCATTTTTGAAAAGGGGTGAGATTCGTGTTTGCTTTGAAAGACAGGAATATTCCATTTTTAGAGCTCTCTAGGACCCTGGTGCTTGTTCTTGATCTTTAGAAATTTTAAACAAGCCGATGAATCATTCATGTTCACAGATCAGACAGGTTTATATGAGCACTCCCTATCTTGTTTTTAATACAGTAAAGGTGCTTCTGTAATGCTGCACGAGCCTCGCCGCTGCAGCAACAATAACATTGTCTGTCATGTTTTTGCCTGCTCGCTTGTTTTGTGTGAGCTTCAAAGAGCCCACATTTAATCTGAAACCCCTTGAGTTAATGAACTAATGAAATGTAATGAGGCGTGCTGGCCGGCTCTATTGTGCGACAGTAAACAAAAAAAAATGATTTGCTTTTGTTCATTTTGTGGGCAGCTTTGCTTTGTGGTGTTTTGGACTCCGCACATATCAGAGAGGATCCTGGTTGACGTCATTGGAGTGGAGTATAGTTTCGCAGAGCTGTGTGTGGTCCCGCTCCGAATTTTCTCCTTTTTTCCCCTGCCAGGTAAGACACTCCATCAGATGTTTTAAACCGTCGTGTGTCCGGCTGCAGTTCCCCTCCTGCCGGGGCTTTGGACCAGTGGGGTGATGTTTCTACTTTGTGTTTTCAGTGACTGTTCGGGCTCATTTGACTGGATGGCTCATGACCCTGAAAAAGACCTTTGTGTTGGCCCCCAGCTCGGTTCTCCGCATCATTGTCCTCATCACCAGTCTGGTTGTGCTGCCTTATATGGGGTAAGTCAACACTTCAGAGACAACAGTGTCAGGGTCACAAAGGTCAGCACTGTGACTCAGACTGACCGTTATTTCATACAGGATCGAGGGTTCTTCTGGTAATTTTTTTTAAATGTTCTGAAAAGATCAAACAGGAGGGATGATTCACTTCCACACTTCTGAAATGCTCCTTTTTAACTTTGTGTTTCCAGGGTTCACGGGGCCACACTCGGGGTTGGATCCCTCCTGGCTGGCTTCATAGGAGAGTCGACAATGGTTGCCATAGCAGCGTGCTATGTTTATCGACAACAGGTGAGAACACCTGGTTGAGGTCACTGTATGAGCACACAACTTCTGTGCTTTCTGCAGAAAAGTTGATCATGTCCACGATTCATTTGGTAGCAGTGATTCAGACTTACTTACACGTTACTCCCCAAGTGAAGGGAGATTTGCACATGATGCTGAACAGTATACTCCATTTATGTTCTGGAAACTCCTGTTTCCATGTTTACCCCCCTTTTCAGAAAGAGCCCATTGTAAACATATCAAAGTCGACTGATATTCCAGTTCTGTTTCCAGTTTGTAATTCACTGTTGGGGCTGATAAACAGGAGCATATGAGGTTATTGGGCTCAGGCGGTGCACGCTTCTAAATACGTACAGTCACATGAGGACTGGATTCCTCGACACTCTGCCCTTTCATTTTACAGCTGCACCATTTCTTTTTCTCTGAGCATTTCTCATCCACCGTTTCTGCAGAAAAACAATGAGACGTCCAATGAGCTGGTGGTGGAAGGCGAAGACTCCGCCCCGATGAGCGAGGTGTGCTCCAGGACTCAGATGGACGCCATCGAGGAGCTCCAGGAAGAGGAGGAGGAAGAGCAGGAGTGAACTCTGGCCGCAGGGGAAGGCAAAGCCGATCTCCACTGAAGAGGAGACTGCTGAGCGTTACAGTGCTGGAGAGGAGAGAGGACCTGGGTGTGGTTTGTTTTCAGAGGTTCTCCTGACAGACCAAACTTTTAAGTGTGACGAGGTCTTCTTTGTGTCGACCTGCACCCTGTTTCAAAACGCACACTGTAAAGAAAGCCATGCACCTCCAAGTGTTCATCCATCAGTGTAAATACCATCATGTCTTGCATCATCGAATCAGCTGGTGTCAACCACATCAACCACTTTCATGTGTTTAATGCTAAACAAGGGAAAATGACACAGGGGAACTTTCCTCCTCAGCAGTGAGAATGGAACGTCTGTCGAGTGGCCAAAATACAGAGTTCATTATTTTACGTCATTTTATTAAGATTAAGTAGCAAGGCCTTGCTTGAATTCACATATAGACATGTTGTGGGAATTGTTGGGTTGTGCAATTATGTACAGATTATTGTTGTTTTATATAGGTAATGCAAAATGTATATTTAATAGCCCAGAGGGGTCAGGAATCCCTTGTTATATATTGCGTGTTACTGAATACAGTTATGATTGTTCACTTTCCATGCAGTCTGAGAGTCCATCTACTTTTGTTTTGCCATTTTCCTGGTAGTTTTCAGACTGTCGTATGTACTGTATATACTGTATAGGCATTCTTATTTGGCAAATAAATTGCTTTATTATGAACAGTTTCTCATGTTGGCTGTAGCTCTTCATTGTTTGGGGTACTAAACTACTGTAAATATAGGCAATGCAAAATAAATAATCCATTATGTAGAAAAGTAGGCGACCTTCTACTCCATTTGACACAAACCAGTTTTGCACATTTGATGACGGTGACAATATGGCCGTACTATTACACAAAACAGTAATATCTCCTGTTTGACTTACATGGATACATACATTACTTTTGCTTGTCAATAGAAAACTGACAGACAAAAGAAATGTACAGTATGTTATCCCACTTGTAGTCCCAGTAGTGAGGTTATTCACATTTGGGGTCTAAGTAGACCACAAACAACTCCCTCTTTGACCTCTTACCAGTCCTTAAGAAGCGCAGCGGTCAGAGACTTGGAGCAAAGCAAAGTCAGTTATATTAAACCATGAGACCCCAACCAGACATCAGACAGTTCATGTTTGCAGCTCTCAAAATATGGAAAATCTATAACAAGCTGATAAAAATTAGAACAAAAAAGATCTTTTACAAAAATTGTACTTTAATTTGAAAGCCATCCAAAAATGTGATGAATACAGAGCATTGCTGCAGATGGCACAATCAGTGTTTTACTGTTAACAGATCATCTTAGCCTGCTCTGGAATAAGGGCGAGAAAATGGCCTCTTATCACTAATAACCAACATTCATTCTTATTGTGCATTAGTTCTAAGGCAACATGGAGGACCAAGCGAGTGTTTACTACTGAATCCAGAGGCTGGTGGTCAGGACTGTTGCCAGCGTTTGCAACAAGAGTGGCATGTTTTTTTCCCCTCAGAAGAGCTTGGTTAAAGGCAACATGTTACACATTAAGTTTGACTGACTGACTGGCACACACACACACATGCACGCGCACACACACACACGCACGCGCACACACCCAAGTCCTCTGATCGGAGCTGTTAAACCTGATAAATCATGTCTCTCAAATTTGACACAATTAAAAATAATAAATTAATACACAAATTAAAGTGCCCAAATTCCAGTGTAAACACCAACCATCCAATCATTTTGGCGCTGTTGGTAGTTTCATTTTTTAAAAAATTAAAAAATAATAATACTCTGAAAATGTGAGATCTTTCCCCCCCAACTGAAAGTGAAAATGACATCCTGCAAACTAATTTGGACGAAACTGAGATGATCTGGCAATATCAGATGAACATATATACACGCTTAGCCAAATAGAAAACTTTGTATACAGTACAGTGTGTACAAAAGTGTGTAAACCACATCTTGCACGGGGTCTCAAATCAGCATATTTTTAAAGTAATACTGCCGCATTTGGGAAATATGCTTATGCAAATGCTCCAAAATGTGGAACTATTCCTTCAGATGGTGGAAACGTATTCTTCTTGATCGACCTGAGGAGATTTTGTTTGTATGGCAGGAGATTTCTCTGCAGTGGCAATCAGCTCCAGTTCAGCCGCTGTTGTAGTGCTTCTGCAGCTTCTACAACTGGCACATTGTAGTGGCGATCATCCTCTGTGACGAGGCACACAGACGGCCAGTCATCCTTATGGTCGTCAGGGTAGTAGGTGACAAACTCCTCTGTGTCGGCCTTGTACAGTCTGTAAACTTGAATGGTGCACTGCAGGGCGTAGCCCAGCAGGAACATCTCCACCTGCACAGAGCAGGGAGATAATAACAGAGTTCGACAACAGCTCAGATTTAAATAAACAATCTACAATCATCCGCCAAAGCACATGATGTTTATGGGTGGGGTTTCTGTGTGGAACGCTTTCATTAAAAGGAGCGACACTCAGCAGCCTGGGAGTGACGGCTCAAAACAGCACAAGTGGCAGCATGTTTTATTGTTCAGGTCTCCGATTACGAGAACGTTACACGCACCAAACTCATGACACCTAACATCAGTTGTTGTTTTTGTTCCTTTGCGAGCATGACAACTGCTAATTCAGCAGAAATGTATTACTGGATTTAAAAGGGTCGTGAGGATCCCAGCAGCTATTTTCTAGTGTCGTTCCCCATAAAAAGGATTCACATAATGCCAGGAAACTACCGTATGTTGCCAGTAAAACATGCCTTTAAACGTCTGGTTTCTCCTACCTGCTCCAGCCCGGCGCTGAGGCCCACATGGCTGAGGTGGTTGGCGAGGAAGGAGCGCGGACAGTCGGACGAGTCGCGAGCAAACAGCAGCCAGCAGAAGAGCGGGACGTCTGCGCCGCCCTGCATGCAGCCGTGGAGCTCCAGCGCTCTGCTCAGCATCAGCAGCTTGAGCGCCTCCAGCAGCCCCAGCTCCTCTTCGCCTCCCTGAAACACTCGCTCACAAAGCTGCTGGCGCTCCACAACAGAGGAGCAGTCCACCGCCGCCTGCCACTGTGAACACAAGTCAACGGAATCAAAACAGCTGCTTTGACTAGCATGTAATCACTGAAGTAATTTATTAAGTACAAATGCCAAATATTAGTTGGTTATAGCATGTGAGGAGGATTTGATGTTATTGTCACAATTTCACCATGCTGGATTTTTCTAAAGGGCAGTAATGCACATAAAAAAAGATGATTTGGGGAATCAACACACACTAGAATGACACTCTATTATCATAATAATATTATTATAGTCTATTTCCAGTGCAACTGTATGGAATTCATAATGCTAGGCACAAACATTACACAGGCCTCTCATAAAACAACAGAGGCCTGACATTTAAAAAAATGTGCAGTAAAGACCAGAATTCCTCACTAGCTACCAGGGCAGTGACGCACTGTAAAGCCTGCTCAGGGCCTCTTCCAGTTATAGTAAAGAGGCACTGTTTTAACAGTTTGAGACAGTTTCTTTGAAGCCGGGGGTCTGTCTACCCTCTCTAAACCTTTAGAGCATTACCAGGCTGTGTTAATGGCGGAGCAGTGCAGCATTTAGAAGACCACTTCCCTTTAACATATGGTAGCAATCACACCTCAAAGCTCTGTGGACGAATATCAATACCCTCAATGTCCTCGGACGACAAAAATATAGTTGTATGGTGGACTCGCTCTGTGTCTTTAAAATACTTTCTCACTGCTTGCGTGACTCTGAGCAGATATGCAGCCGGTACCTTATTTAGAAGAAGCTCCATGTAGCCTTTCAGCTGCAGGGGGGCATCTCCTGTCCCATCGCCCCTCAGGCACTCTCCAGGAAACACCCACTGACTTATCAGACCTTCCTCTGCCTCGAGTTCTTTCATCAGCTGTAATTAAAATGTTCAGATGAGTTTCAGCACTGAAGCACTGGCATTAATACAACATAGATGTTATCATGTGCAGTTAACCGTTTGATAAACCCCACCATTGACAGCGATACGCCGATCATAGCTTAGCAACGATAGCCGGGCACTACCAGTCTGTCAAGCTACAAGTGAATTAATTACCTGTGTATTAATCTGCTCTGTTAGCCCTGCTAACTCTACCCTGCTCTTTAACTGAATTCAGTAATTCTGATGGCTCATTGTTGATAGCTAACATTAACTAGCTTAGTAGGAGTATAACTGTTAGCAAAGTTGGCATCGTAGGTAGCGAAGGATGACCACCACGGAGGAACAGTCTCTCAAGTTATCCAACTGGAGTGTTAACTATCCCTGCAGTCCACTGACAGCGTCTGCTAAAGTGAGTATTCACCATATTGATGTGGTCGTCCTGCAGCCATGCAGGCAGCTGGGTGCTGTGGGAGAGCACCTGGAACAGCGTGGCTCTGAGGGCACAGTAGTTATCCCCCCTCACTCTCCTCACGCTGCCAAACCTCTGGGACATCTCTTTATAACCCTGCAGCACACCAAGACACCGCAGGAAGTCTTTAAGTCATTCATGTGGAAAAAAAACCTTAAGGAGCTACAGGCACCAACCTTTCTGATGAGAGCACTTTTAGCAGTATTTCCTTTCCACTCTCTCTCACTGTAAGACAGAATATCCACCGCCGGGGCCAAACTGCACCTGTCCTCCACCTTTAGGTCTGAGGAAGTGCGAGGAGAGTTAGAGGAAATGACAAGTCAAAACTAAAGCTCAGTGCAGATTTGTGTCGTTTGGCTGTACTGACGTGTAGTTTCTGGTTTGTTTTTTTGGGATGCAGACAGCTCCTCGGCTCCTCTGTACAGGTCTTCTTCACTAAGAAGTAAAAGAAAAAAAATCAAGTGACCAAACTCTGTTAATACAAAGCTTCATGCACAAGGCTGGCATTGAACTGATCCTACTGCCAGGTATTTGTGTGTGTACAAAGGCTGCTATACATTAAACCTCCGGTGCCTTAGAGCTCTGTTGTTGGACTAAAGTGATTAAAAACACATCACTGATCCACACTGCTGCGGCTATTTTAAGAAATAACTTCTGCTACAGCGCAGAAAACGTAGAGAGATAACGTTGAACGTAGATAGAGATAGATTAACAAAGTGGTAGTTTTGGTCATTTATGTACAGAATAACAACATTATCCTTTCAACTCTCAGTAAACTAAAACCATTTTTCCAATTTCATCTTCCAAACCATATAAACACCACGTATTTACATATTACTTTGTGGCGTTCCAGTATGCACACAGAAAATCACCAACACCACATCCACTGTTCTCAACGGTGTGGGATGATGTGTTTGATCTGTGAACGCAAAATACTGGCTCGACCTCATCGCTCATTTGAACGATGATGTCCACTCTATAAAACAACTAAAAATGATCATTACACACCTGATTCCCAGGTCATCTTCAGCAGAGTCTTCCTCCTCGGTGACTACCATCTCATCAGCCTTCACATCACTGGACGTGCTTCCTGTCAGCTGCTGCTCTTCCCCAGTTTCCTCCTGAATCTCAGTATCATTCCCAGCCTGACTCTCGGCCTTTGTGGAGGCGTTCTCCGCCTCCTCCTTCATCTCATTGTCCACCTTGGCTTTGGGAACATCTCCATCTTTGTCCTGTCCTTTCGGCTTCATTTCCTCCCCAATATCCTGTTTGATGTTCTCTGAGGAAGTGACCTCCTTTGAGCTTGTAGTTGAACACTCAACATCTGGCCGTGCATCCTGATCACTCTTTGAGCTGGAGAGAAAATGCATCGATGGTACTTTTCCTACTTTATGGACAATATAACCCATATTGTGCAGGTATTAAATGTGCCACTTTGTACAACTTCCATATGATAAGATAATATGTGGGTAAGAAAATATAAGGAAAAATTGTGGTGTACAATAGGCAATAGTTTTGCTCACACAACAAGCTGTGGTTTGTATACGCCCCCTAGTGGACTTAAGAAAAAACACAAGTACACAGTTTTTGTAAACAAGCATCTTGTTTTGATGTTGATGCAAACTGTGAACCCACTGACCTGACGCTGGCGTCTGCCGGCGCTGTGGTCTCTGGCACTCTGACACACTTGGCAGCGTCTCGCTCCACACCGCTGTGGTTGAATCCCATGGGCTCTGATCCAGGAGACGACTCACACACATGGTGGCTTCCTGTGACTTCAGGACTGCTCTCCTTACCCACTGAAGAACTGCTCTTTTCTGGATCCTCTGTCACAGCACTAGACCCAGAATGACAGGGTATTAATGATTATACAGCAGGCACTCAGTCTGCTAATGACATCACTGATTGTACGTTTGTTTTGTAACATGAATAGAAGCTTTCACTACAGCAAACATTTAGAACATCTCTGTGCATTTATGGAACTAATCAAGTATTTCTGTTGTCGCCTCGTGCATTTAATGCTTGACAAATTAAAGTACTTCATCACATTGATGCCAAAGAGCAGCCCTGCTCACTGATTTCACAACAGTGACCTTTGATATGAAGGGAAGAAATTATTAAAAGGGGCAGTGCCCTCCCTGCAGCAACTGCAAAAGAAAGCTTATCATACATCTCTAAATATGTATGTTGTCCAACCTGACCCAGAAGACCAGGTGAAATGGTTAAAAAAAAAAAAAAGTTGTCTAGGTTTGTATTTTATATATATATATATATATATATATATATATATATATATACATATATATATATATGTATATATATATATATATATATATATATATATATATATATATATATATATACACACGTATATATATATATGTGTATATATATATATATATATATATATATATATATATATATATATATATATATATATACGTATATATATATATACGTGTATATATATATATATATGTATATATATATATATATATTATATATATACACGTATATATATATATATATATATATATATATATATATATATATATATATATATACATATGTGTATATATATATATATATATATACGTGTATATATATATATATATATATATATATATATATATACACGTGTATATATATATATATATATATATATCAGCATGCTTTTAAAGCATCTGCTGATTTTGACAGTCACTGAGGACAAAAGCTGCAGTGTTTCTGAGCACCGGAGTCCTTTTAGAAAACCTCTCATTTTACTACAGCAGGGTCTGACAGTCTGCCCCACACAGTTCTGGTTCTCCTGCACAACCTTCCCTCCACCGGGCCTGTAAATAGCATCTTGTCGCCGAAGGTACTGTTTATTTATGTAGGTCGCAAGAGGCATCAGTGTTAAACTGAGACTGTTTCATATGCAGTTAGATGTTTTTAACTTTACTCATACTTAATTTGCTATGCAACAGTCAAAACCAGCAGTCTATAGTTATCAAATTTAGCATTTGCTTTACTGTATACTGTTCAGACATTTAACATCTTTTACAATATGAAAATGCAAGCTCAATGATATGCATTACTCAGTCCTAAGGGCACATATTCTGACTCAACCTCATGATAGTTTTTTTTTTAAACCAACATCCCAAATAGCCTGAGAAACAGAAACCTTACAGTTTGTCTTGTCATGTGACTCACCAGCTCGGTGCTTTGTCGTTCTCCTGACTGACCAGAGAAATGGACGACGTCCGACATGCTGCTGCAGTGAGCTGAGGATTTGGCACAGATAATGCTTCATTGTTCTGAGCAAACTCCGCTGATGGCTTAGCTACAGCTTTTTCAGGAGTGATTATGGAGCCTGCTTCTTCTTCATCATTATCATGAGCAGTGTTCAGCGTAATGTGCTCTCGTTTTATGTCTGTCTCAGTATGGGTTTCAGGGTAACCTCCCTCTGCTGTTAATGAGATGCTGTCAGGGATTTCGTCCTGCGCTGAGGCTTGACTTGCTTCTTCTGGTGCTGCAGCTGTTGCATTTAAATCCTTCCAATCTGCCACAGCATGTTCTTTCTGCAGAGAGTTTAAAGTGCATTGCAGGACTTCAACTTGTCCGCTGTCTCCATGACAGTCCTTCATATCTTCATCTTGTACTCTGGTGGCGTTTTCTTTCAGTTCAGACCCTTTGCTGGAAGAAGGCATTGTTGATTCAATAACATCCTTCTGCGAGGGTCCATTCTCCTGAGTGTCATTGGGTGCCGTATCTGCAACTTCAGGGCTCCGCTTCAGCAGCACAGCCTCCTCCACCTTTATATTGGCTTTATTAGGGCTTTTCCTGCATGGCATAACACAGAGGCCAAGAGCGATGTCACACCATACAATAGAAACATCCTTCAGAGCCTAAATTAAAACCTTTACTCCCTGTGGGATCGTGAAAATACCTTTAAGGATGTAATCCACTGCTGAATTGTTTGACATAAAATATGATTCAGAATAATGGAAACTTTTATAATATACTGTCCCGCAATATTTATCTCACCTGATGTCATCATCTCCATCAGGACCACAGGTGCCTACCCCAAGTGTTTCACCTGTGGGCACTGTAGCCTTCGAGTCATCCTTCAGCAAACCACTTCTTTCCTCTGCACTGCCACAGGGACTCTCTGCACGACAGCAACTGTTCCCCATCTGCTCGCTCCCTCTGCTTTGGGAGGACAGACAGGTTGTAGTTTGAGCGTTTCCCGCCGGTCCAAAATAGCCACAAGCGACCGGATGAGTCGCTGAAGCCTGAAGATTTCAAGAGGCCATGCTGCTAAAGCCAGGAAGTCACCATGTTCAGATCTGGTCATCGAATCAAAACCTAAAAGCAAAATGAGCAACATCAGTGAATGAGTGAAAACACTGCTCAACATTGTGATATAAATCTGACAATACATTATGTGACCATCAGATTCCGCAAGCTGCAGCTGTTTCTTTATAAATTACAAGACAGCTGTTGCTGTAAAAACAGATATAACAATGGTTACTCCACTGAATCCAAATACAATGTGGTCACAGTTATTGCTCTTTGTTATTACTAACACAATCTTTAGTAACACCTATATGACGATGTAATGACAGATTAAGACAATCTAGTTGACACTAGTATTACAGCTAACAGGTGTAACATTGCAGCTAGTGTGCAGTTACTGTACAAATGCAGTGTAAAGGTAGCTTACATCACAGCTACAGCACCCCATTGTTTATGTAAATACAATAGCGACAATATCAGCACATTCACACCACACATTCAGCTGTCAGTTCCATATTAATAATAATGACAAGAACATACCTGGATTGAGTTTGTTTATCGGCAGGCTTATAACCATTGAACTCCGGTTGTTGTTTCACTTTCAGATAGCTGGAAAACAAGCTTAAGTTAGCTAGCACGCTAGCTGAGGTAAACTTAAAACATTACCATGCGCTGCTAAATACCTATCGCCGCACATGAGAATCACTGCTGTCACGCTGGTTGCCTCCTGAAATCACTAAACCGGTACCGCTTAACGCGTTACATTGAATAAATAACGCGTATTTCCTATATTTTAAGGTGAACATCTGTTGGTACAGACCCCTAGCATAGCCGGAGCAGCAGGTCAAAGCTCGGTCCGAGCGCATGACGTCACACTCATGTGCGCCAGGGGGTTTTGTTGCATTGAGGTGCTCCTCGGACATTTGAAAGTTCAGTTAACCCATGGCGTATTTTCACAGGAAAAAGTACACGTGTAATAAAGATTATCTTAAAGAAACAAATCTTATGAGTGATTTTACAATGAAAAGGGAGTTTCAAAGACAATAAACCCAGAGCGTTGGGTTATTTTTAGTCGAGCACAAACAACACGATTAACAT
The DNA here is from genome assembly GCA_029721515.1 of Synanceia verrucosa. Taxonomy (NCBI): domain Eukaryota; kingdom Metazoa; phylum Chordata; class Actinopteri; order Perciformes; family Synanceiidae; genus Synanceia; species Synanceia verrucosa. The sequence continues at coordinate 9,591,235 of CM056568.1, read as the reverse complement.
CGTTATCTGACTTTCATAATGCTCAAAATCACCTAATGAGAAAAAAAGGACTGCAAAAAGTTTTAAAAAGGCACAGTTTCTTACTGACACTATCTACTAAAAAGAGGTCTGCTTTAACTAGGGCACTTAGAAAAACTTTCCCACTAATCAGGGGCCAGGCCTCACACCTGGCTCTACACGTGACCTGGATAACCTCTCAGCTACCACAGAAGAGGGAAAAACTGTTTAAATTAAGTAAAAAAAAAACAAAAAAAAAAACAAGTAAAACAGAAAAAAACTGACAAAAATGCAAAAGAAAATGACCATTCGTGTATCAAAGTGTTACCTTGAATTGAACTGGTTCCAGCATGCCTCCTTAGTGAACGGAAAACGGCCGAAAACGCAGTAAATCCTCGATGAATTGAAGTAAATTGAGATGAGGTTCAACAATAGCAAACTGTTTCAAACCATCTGTTTGAAAGTTCTTACAACCCCTGCAGTGTAATCCAAGTCTCCTTCATCCAGTCGCTCTGTACGTCCCACGCTCATCATTTTCATAAAAACTTAATATTTAAATCACTTCCGCCACTACCGTTTCACGGTTGCGCATGCGCAACACGAGATCTCGCTTATGACGAAAGTGGCGGAAGTTTAATAATATATTAATTTAAATTGAAAACAAAAATTAAGCAACCAGAAATGCAGTGAAATTTTCTTTCACACGTGTATGATTTTTTTTCTGTTGTTAGAGGTGTAAATTTACATTGTGGAACTGTGTAAAAGAATAGCAAATCCATTTTATTTTCAAACATTCTTCAACCACCTTATATAAAAATTAAGAATGTAAAATTCTATTTACATTATATAGACATCAAAAGCACTTCATTGCGGTGTGTAAGAAGTTTATACTAAAACCTGTTTTGGTTTATAGTTCATGTGCTCATTCCAGTCCTGTCTGCCTGTGAATGAGATCTGCAGTCACTCCATGTTCTGCAGCTCCTGTATGGGACTGATCAGCTCCTGAGGCAGTCCCAGCTCTGACACCAGGTCAATGCAGCGCTGCTGGAGCTGCTTCAGGCTTTGGCTGAGGGAGGAGCAGTCAAGGGACTCTGAACAGAGCTTCTGTTGCTGCTGGGGGAAATCCAGCTCCATTTTTTCTCCTTTCTTGCAGCAGTCTGTTTCTTTACACCCCTCTCCTCCACAGCAGCCTGACTCTACCTGCTCCACCTTCAGGTCCTCCATACTCTCAGAGACAGAGCTCACACTGGGAGGAGGATTCTCCAAAGCCTTCCTGATGCCATCCATGACTGTGTCTTGGTGCTGTGAAACCCGCTGGAGGAGGTCGGTCACAGAGGCTGGGAGGGGGCTTTCTGGATGATGTATCTGGCACCAGGACCATATAGCACTGTGACACAAAACAAAGGGGCAACAGTGTCAGATACAATAGCACAGAGAAGAGACTGGGACAAGCATCAGCTGGACAAGAGGCTCATGATGTTTCTGTGCAAAAAAGAGTGAAAGAGTATTCTTCAAAAGAGTGGATAACAAGTGGAAATTGCCAATAGAATTTCTGATTATGAGAAAAATGAAAAGCATGATAAATTGTGTCGTTGATTGCTAATGAGGAAAACAGCAACAACAAAAACTTACTTCATTATTTTTAATATTTAAAAAAAATACACACAAATACACTGATTACAAGTAAATGCTTGTCTCTCCCTAGTGGCATATGCAGGACTTAGTCAAACATGTATTTAATGATAGCATGCCAAAGTTATGATGTGAGGTACTGCTTACTGAAATTATTCTCTCTTGTTTTCTGTTTCCAGAACTGACAGTGCTGTTCTGGCATAATGGGGCTGTGTATCAAACCTCAATACTTACATTCATGGAATATACTAAGAAGTGTCCATCTATTGGGAATAGCCATCGAATCATTTCAAATAATACTGGCTTTACCTCATCACTCATCCAGATTAGATGGAATCATTTGGCCACACACTAAATATTGTCACTGGTAGTTTTCACTCAAAATTAGAATTTACTGTCACCACTGTGTGGCAGTATCATTGATATAGATCATATACATCAATCAGGCATAATATTATGACCACCTGCCTAACATTGTGATGGTCCCCCTTCTTCTACCAAAACAGCTAAATACTCAACAACCTGCTCTGCTCTGTGTATCCTGACATCTTTTTTTCAAAACAGCATTAACTTCTCTGGTCTGTTGGATCAGACCACCAGGACCAGCCTTCACTCCTCACCTGCATCACTGATCCTTGTCCTCTCATGACCCTGTCTCTGGTTCACCACTGGTCCTTCCTTGGACCACTTTTGATAGATCCTGACCACTGCAGACCAGGAAAACCCCACCAGAGCTGCAGGTCTGGAGATGTTATGACCCAGTCCTCTAAACATCACTGTTTGTTTTTTGATGTCAAACTCACTCAAATCTTTAACATTTTTCCTGCTTCTAACTCTGAGGACAAAATGTTCATTTCATGCCTTACATATCCCATGTGCCATGACGAAGAGATAATCAGTGTTATTCACTTCACATGTCAGTGGTCATAGTGATATACCCGATCCGTGTAGATGGATGTTTACTGCCTGCTCTCCAGCATGTTTAGCGGATGAAACACTGTCCCAATCTTGAATATATAATCCATACAAGCTAAATAATACTTTTGTTTACCTAACAATTCCTTTGAGTCGACCCACAGCCATAGTCTGAGCTGCTCCTTCCCTGAACCCCAAGTTAAAGCCCGTCTGAAGCGAGGCCTCCTCTCCGGCATCAACTCCGTCCACATAACCGTCCTGCCATTACATCACAGGAGAAAGACTCACATTAACATTTGCTGAAATTAGAAAAAAAGAGGCAGAAAACACGAGGCAGCACACTGATAGTCACTCTTACCACACATACATAGTTAATCATTTAGGGTGAAACAGAGCAAACAGCACACTTCAGGTGTTAGCTTTACCCTGACTCTCCTCTTCATGTTGGATATCCACTCCTTTCTTTGTAAATTAAGGTCGTCCGCATTCTCGTCAAACACATCCTCGCTATACGAAACAGCTTTAACCCAAGACATCATGAAATTAAAATAGAACCTATTATTTAATGTAAAATTAACTCGCGTCTGAACCACACTACCGGCTGACGGCTGACAAATTACTGCCAGCTACTGCTAGCTAAGCTACTGCATCATGACGTCATCATCCTGCGCCTGAGAGACGACGATCCGCCTTTATGGTGCGTTCAGGAGCAGAGTGATGTTACAGACAGTTATTACACCAAATAAAACTGCGTGAAATGAAAATAAACAAATAACAAATAAACAGTTGTGCACATCTCTCTGAACACAAATAACACAGATAATCCAAGAGATATCTTGATACGGTCTCTGGTTTATATTTCCCTTTTAAGATGAAGTTCACTCCGTGTTTAAGACTACAGTACATAAGTATTGTTGATTGTATGTTTGGTGGCTAATTATTCAATGAACAGCACCCATAATCCACTGATTCCTTCAGCAACTTTTACTCAGAGCGCCATGTCGAAAGTTTACTTTATTATTTTTACGAGCTGAAATATTAATGACACATGACAGAGCTTTTGAACGTCTCATGGATAGTGACATGAATAAATAGTATGTGTGATTAAAGTGAAGTCTTGAATCTTTGAAACATTAAAACACTGTACACTGCGTAATATTATATTGTAATGTATTGTTAGCTTTTTTATTTTCTCGTTTCCCTTTTATTGCCATGCATCAAACCACCAAGATTTTGTAGCATATGTTAAAAAAATTGAATAAATGCTCCAGACCAAAAGTTTTGGTTTGACATTCACAAATAAATCTCTTTGAAACTCGATGACATTCATTTGAATATCTGAATTAATCTCATATTATTTGTGGATACATACCATGTCCATTTTCTTACATACATTTGTTTAAAATAATTCCGCTGCAATTCCAAGGTTTTCCCACTTAACGACCACACAATTCAAATAAATAAATGCCACATTTGATCTAATTTAATTTATTGACTGTTTTATTATTATTTCACGAATTTTAATTTTGGACAAAAACTCTTTTGTACTGCTTGAAGCTTAAAACAGATTTTATTTTATTTTACGATGTCCTTTTCCTTTTACCAGACACTGAGCAGCCTTCGTTCACACTGCCATCTGGCCACATCATCCTGCAGGGGGCGCTAGGGCCTCACTGTAAAACTGAGTGTGGTCCACAGAAAAGAAGGATTCATAACCAATAACCTTTACACATCAACTGTGTTTATCGATAAGAACAATTTAAATTCTAAAAATATATAGATTTTAACTTAGTTTAGTCACTGTCCTGATTTTGTCCTTTCATGTCTTTTCATCAATTCAAGACAAAAACAATTTAATTTAATATTAGGTTACACTTGGATGCAATTTGTCTACAGCAAACACTATGAAGCTGAAAAGTTTAAATTAAATTTATATAAAACATGGACATTTTACAATTGCTGTGGATTGAAAAAAATATTTACGTATTTGCCAAATTAAATCTGGATTAAGACAATTCTAAATGTGTCTGAAATTAATGATCTAAAATTACATTGCCTCTAAATTGATATATTTTCTTCATTTCATTAAAAAACGACCATTTGCACCCCAAAACAGCAGAAAATGAAGTGACATGTGTTGCATGTGTATATGATTTATGCAACATTTGTCTTTATTTGCATTTAAACAGATCAAATCAGAGGGTTTTTTTAATTTATCAATCCTGTCCATGACTTAAGCAGTGATTTCATTATTTCTGTGGAATAAAATAGATTAAAAAGGTCACAGTTTTGCATGTTAATCATAAAGGGGTATTTGCATTTTTAGCCTGAATAAATGCATGTTATGTGCTTTGGTCAGAAACATGTTGTCAGGGTGTCAAAACTCATGTCTGTTGTTGCTGTTTTTCTTTCTTCTCCCATGAAACACTTAGTGCACGGCTGGTAAAATCACTGTCCAGTGCATCTGTTCAGCTTCCTGTTTAAGTTTTCAAACAAAAAAATGTCATCCGTCATGACAAACACATTATTCCCTCATCAATAATGCATCTCACCTCATCCCTTTTTCCCCTCTCACTGTTGAGAGATGTTTTATTTTCAGATCATTCTTCATGCTTTGTGGAAAACACAGGAGAGAGTGGACACATGGCTTTTAGCTAGGTGGAAGGCATTTGCAGCCTTGAGAGTCCTCTGAGGCCACGGTGGAGCTGTGTCCTGTTCTGGAAATGGAGGCCTCATTCACAGCAGCCACACCTTCAGTCCCCACCCCCCCCCAACACTCACTCAAAGACTCAAAACAACAAACCAGGGCAATCACCTGACACATTTCCATCCAATTTCCACTGCAGAATGTGTTCATTTTCAGGCTAATGGCATGTCATTTTGCTGGAGCCTTTGGTCAAGAATTAATCCTGGAATCAAAACAGATTTTCCGGAGAGCAATCTTCCATCAAGTATTGATTTTTTTACACTCACGGAGCCTGTACTCCCTAATTTAACCTGACAGCCAGCAGCACAATGGACTGGGAGCACCTTGGCATCTCACAGAGGGAGCTCTCCTCCACCTCCTCCTCTCCATGAAGTGAACGAGAGATTGAGAAAGAGGAAAAAAGGACTCCCTGATGTATAAAACAAAGAGCATTGCTTACAGAAAACACAGAGATAAAGCTTCCATCTCTCTGTTTTACCTCTAATTATGTTTTCTAGCATGGTTCAACCTGGGCAGGTAAGGCTGAGAGGGAACAGGGGAGAGTGTTCTGGTGCCATCAGCTATCATTATGTGCCTGTTGACATCTCCCTGTCTTTGAGTGATTCTCATCTGTGATTTCCCCCCAGCCATTTTCCACAGATGCAAGAAGAGGGGTTTCATCATGGCCCCATAAAAAGGGCCCAAAGTGTCTGCGCAGACCCTCACTAATAAGAAAGCAAAGATGTGTCGGACCATGTCACTCCTCTCCCATCCACATCTGCTCTCTTGATGCCCTCAGATATACAATCATTCTCTTTTCTCCCCCCCTCTCTCTTCTCTTTGTGCTTATAAGTACACTATACCGTACATATAGAGGTCAGCGGGATGAGAGGATGATGGAGGACAGGACCGGCTATTTTCCTCCAGCTCTTAAGGCTGCGATGACCCATGAGAAGGAGAGTTGCACTTTGCCAAAGGGTTTTCCATGCACTGCTTATAAACTACCTGACAAGACAGGAAACAATTTCAGTTTTCATCTGCTGCTTTTAACTCATAGGCATCCATTTCAAGTAAAATGTGCTCTATTTGGTCATGTTTTAGGTGTAAGTAGAGCATTATTATACATTGGTAGGGCTGTAACCATGGAGGCATTTGGAGAGGATGGCACCCGAGTGCATCATCTCCATTTTGCATTTTTTATATTTTGCAAGTCTCTGTTTAAATCCTCCTTCTTGCCACAGCAGACCAACTGACACATAAAGGAGTGATCTTTGTTTCTTGTGACCACTTAAATACAAAATGTTGGCTGCTCTGCACGGACGGAGGAACTGAGCAGCAAGTGGAGTGTTGGGCTTCCTGTTTTATTGTGTTACCACTTCTCACATCCTGTCTTTGTGTGTGTTTCCCACCAGTGTTGAATGGCTACCCAGCCCTGATTATTTTCTCCTGTCCCTCCTAAACCCCACTTATTGCTTACATGCATATTATTATTAACCCAAATGTATAGGTTAATCCTGCCATTGGCACATAGCTTCAAACCCTTTGCCATCACAATTTTACAGATGATATATACCATGGATCTGCGTATTAAGGGAAAAAATACTGGGGTGGTCCCAGCATTATTAATATTAATATTAATTTAGTCTTAACCCCTTTCTCAGACCTCCCGATCTCTGCAAATTATTTTCACACAGTCCCTAAAAAGATAATTAAGAGGCTCAAAGCTCTTTGGTAAAAGATACACTTTAAATGAACCTGAGGAAACAAATGTAAATAATGGTTTTGATGCTCATAGTCAACACCAGGACAGCCATAATCTCAGGCAACATGCATGGAGCCAAACAAAAGTTCGATGGCATTATGATCACTTTCGTCGTGCCCTTGTGCTCATTGCTGAATATTCACTGCATTCAAAAGAAACTCATTCAGTGTGTGCACGGCTGCAAGGATGTGAACTTTTAAATAAAGAGTTATTCATTCTATCCTTTTGTCTTCAACAATGTGAAAATGTAGGCAAAAAGACCAGAGGTGTGAAAATACTGTAAAACTACTCCTAACAAGTTCTGCATTAACAGTGTCACTTAAGTAAACATATCATCAACAAAATATACTCTAAGTATCAGATAATTACAAAAAATGCTGTGCTGTTGTTTAATCAGTGGTGGAAGATTTTATTTAAATTTTAACATTTCACAAAAGCATAAACTAGATATATCAAAATATGAGTACTCGTTATGCAGAATACATATAATATCATTGGATTATTATTATTAATGCATTTATGTGTAAAGACTTTAAAGGAAAGGTGTGTAACATTTCAGGGCACAAATGGAATATAAGGGATATTAGGAGGTGTACCATTTATTTCTACAGAAGCTGCCATGTTTCTACAGTGGCCCAGCATGGACAAACACAACTGGTTGCGATCTGCAGCCTCACCTCTAGATGTTGCGAGATGCTACACACTGCACCTTTAATGTTGAGCTAATTTCAACAAATATTTATGCTGCTGCAATAACACATCATAATCGATTTGATTAACTCATGTGTTATGTTGTATATTAACAATATGAACCTGCGAAGTGCCAGCTGTCAGATAAAATGCAGTAGCTCATAAAAGCTTGTGGTAGACTGATGGAGGCAGGTGGCAACAGCAGCTGGAACAGCCTCACCTGAGTGTTTGTGAGACTTTTGGGAAAAGATTCCTGCACAGAGACACTAAGAAGAGGCTGCCACAAAACAGAGACATCACCGCCTAAAGACATGCATTCAAAAACTGGCCTGCTAGAAAGTTAAATGGACTATGAGCCGATGCAATCAGCCGCTCAAGTCAGACAGGTGTCTCAGTAAAGACCTGGGCTATTAACTCCTCTACCTGCAAATACCTCACCGTGTGTCATTGCTAATAACGCTGGGAGAACAAAAAAAACACAACAAAACAAAAAAAAAAAAAAACAGGAAAAACAGTGAAAGCAAAAGGGATCATATGCATGGCCAACCCCGATTGCATGTGAGGATTGGTAATTGCACCCCCAGAGGCATCTGGGTGTGCAGAGCAGCAAAGTGGGAGACGCCTGAGCGGCTCAGCTTCACAGTCAGTGTACCAACATCTCAACCTTGAGGAGGAAGTGAAAACAAGAAGGCGGAGGAGCAGGAGGGTGAGGGATACACCGACAGTTCATTTACCCAGAACATCAGCCCACCGCGCATTGTCTGAAAGATAAGGGAAGTGAATGCTTCATGCCTGATGGGAAACAAAGGCAGCAATTTAAAACCATCTGCATCCAACACATGCACTCTCTCCCTCCACCTCTCCGTTTCTGTGTCCTGACTGATATTGAAACATAATCCATTTGGAGCGCCGGCATGTCATAATATTTCTATCTGGCCTCCCTCTCCCCCATTCAGGGCGATTTCAGGTGGTTGCAGGTTGAACAGACTCTTCACTTTGATTCTGTTGAGAAAGAGAGGTGGAGAGACACAAAGAAGATGACTTATAGTTCACTTTAAATCCCTCTTAAGGAGACCTCAGCTGTCCTGTAGGTTCAGAAAATAACAACAGACCACGACATTCAGAGGTCAGAACTCTTTTCGACTGGATAACCGCCTTTACTGGAAACATCATAAGACACAAAGGTCCTGGTGAAACTGCTTTTTGCTGCTCTCAGATCTCTGCCGAGTTCAGAAAAGAAGAATATGTTCACTCCTCTGTGACCCTTTTCTTCAAAATATGGCATTGATTCTGCATTTGTCCCTCAGTGAAGCACTGAAAGATTCACTCATTACACCTCCTCTTTACTGGTGATGATAAGTTTAATATGGTACATATTATTTAATATATGAAATTAAGATGTCAGCACAACATTCTTTGAAAACTGTCAGTGGTTGGATCCTAACTTATGTTGTTGAAAAGCTCTCTGAGACAAACTTGATTTCAGGCTTTATGAAAAAAACTGTATTTACCGAAATAACATCTAACCTGTGTCAAATTTATGATGGTATAAAAAAAGAAAAAATGTTTTTTTAGCAATGAAATACCACTTCAATTTTTATGGATTTGAATTGTTAAATTTAGGATCCTATAAAACCTTTAAAAAGTTGAGCACAAAGAGGAACTTTGCGTGCATGTGATGAGATCCACACACAAGAATGACTGATAAAAAAACTCAAACTCCTGACATTTACTCTATAATTCTGCACCAGGACTCTCCTTTCCCTTCATTCAACAGCAGCTGCCACTGTGCTGCTGGAGACAGAGAAAAGTAAACTTCTTCTTTTTTTTTATCAGCAGCACAAATACAAACAGTTTGAGAGAACAGATATGGGCCAGGAGCTGCATCTGCACAATTACACTGTTAATGGGAAAGACAATAAAAATGGCGTGCATGGAAAACAAAAGAACATCAAATAAGTGAGTGGAGCTGAGCGTACACCTCCGCCATCACCACTCAAAAATACATCCAGGGTTTTGAAATGAAGGGGGGTGTGAGAGAGCTGAAAGGAAGACGAAAAAGCATCGTGAACATCAGTTTTCAGTCTAATGTTAATAATTTATGTTGTCTGCGCTTTTTATTATTATTATTTATTTATTTACTACTTTCTTTTCAGCCTGCCTGCCTGTTTTTTTTCAAAGGCATCACGGACAGGGAAGTCGTATCAAACTTTTGAGTTTCAAAAGGCTTTCTCCACGTTTCTTTATATATTTCTCCTTCTTTACACTTGTCTTGCTGGTATTTGGCGAAGCAAACACATGAAGCTTTGATGAGAAGCAAACCTGACATGTAGGCCTATTCTTCTCCTCTGACCTCCAGGAAATCTAAATAAACAGCTAAATATTGTAACGCTCCTGTCATTAAACCCACCACAGTGAACCAACAATGGTTGAAATGTGAAAGAACACCTTATATGTGGAGGTGAGCACAGGGCGATTTAAGATGCACTTGACCATGACCTCTCAGAGAGGCAGGACAAGGCTGATGTTGTTTGACGTTTTCTATCACTGTGTTTATGTGTGGAGTTGAAAAGATGGAGATGAAAAGAAAAGTCAGTGATGTTTGTCGAATATTTTTATGTTACTGAAACCTTTGAACCTTTGAACTGAGCAATACCTGTGTTACATCTACCTGTCTGTCTGTTTACCTGATCTATCTATCTATCTATCTATTCAGATTTATACCTTTATATTTAGTTATGTGGAATAACCACCTGGATATCCATGACCAATGTGATCAATGAGAAATTAATCAACAATTTAATGAATTTAAACATTAACCAATGAATTCCAGTGGAGTTAAAGACTAGTTATCATCAGCTTTTTTTTTCTCCATCGTGACTTAATTTAGCTGCTGTTTCATTCAGTTACACTGAATAAAAACACTAGAATCAATACCACAGTTTAACAGTGATAATCAGCAAATAGCAGGAAGTTTAACATCATGATTGTGTCATTGTTAGGTATCGTAACATCCATCCATCCATCCATCCATCATCTACCGCTTAGCCTCATAGGGTCGCTGGGATGCTCTAGCCTATCCCAGCTGTCTTAGGGCGGAAGGCAGGGTACACCCTGGACAAGTCTCCAGCTCATCACAGGACACATAGAGACAGACAACCACTCACACTCACATTCACACCTACGGTCAATTTAAATTAACCAATTAACCTAATCCCCATACATGTTTTTGAATGGTGGGAGGAAGACGGAGTGCATCGTAACAAATGTCACCAAATTTACAATCAAGAATAATCTGCAACATAATTAATTATTATTATATGGACACATTTAAATAAAAGTTAATACAAAAAACAGGCCTATATCTTTTAAAAAACATTCCACTGAAAACAGGACACAAAATTCATGTCAAACAATTGTTTATTACTAATTATGGTACAAATCAATGTGACAGACTTGAAGCTTTTTTGGGGGGGAAATACACAAAGTGCTGCTTAACTGACCAAACAGATATTGCTCTATAGATTAAGTACAGTTTTCAGTCCATAAAAAAAATGAAAACCAACCTCTGCAGGCTCTTCAGCTTTGGTTTCGAGTTCTTCAACTATTAACAAAACATCAAACCGGTTTCTTCGTGTTAGTAAAATTTCACAAAAAGCATCTCAAGGTGGTTAACAAATCCTCCTTAATTGGTTTAAGAGCAACATCACTGTCATCTCCTTTTCTACATGGGTCTGTGAAAACCGAGAGGTGAACGTCACAACGGATGAGAAATAATGCAACAATAATAAAACACTGACGACCAGCGAGTCACACGTGGCTCAGGAAAGCACTTCACCAAAATAAAACTATCATGTGTCACATCATAATAAATAAAAGACAAGCCTCTCCCTCCATGTTGAAGGTGAACACACACACACACACACACACACACACACACACACACACACACACACACACTGCAGAGTGACCATGTGTCTTTTCTACTGAGCTGCTGCTGCTTGTATGGCGTTTGTATGATTCTCACAAGAACAGTACTGAGGTAAACCTTGGAGGAATTACTGTACATTTCTACTCTTTAATTCTCTGATCTCAGTGGTTTTAAAGATTGTCAACATCATGAATCTATTTCTCTGTACAATGTGCATAACTATAGAGCTTTGGTCCAGCATTGAAAAGTTGAGCAAAGGCATAACTCCTTCCTGTGTCTTCTTTATTTATTATTTGGTTTTGGTTACAGCGTTATTGATAAGCCTCAGAACAGATCCATATTCCACCTGCAGCTGCTGCTTTCCTGTCCAGTGGCCAAAGATTTGCCTTGTATTAAATAAATACTGGAAGCAACTTAAATACAATAAGACTTGAAGACTTGCAGAAAATAGACTTGAACATATAATCAAAATTGTATGTAAAGTCTCTGTGTAGTAAAGGAAATGAGCTTTCTTTAAAAAACACACACATGTAAAGATGTTTCATGTGTTTTTCTAACGTTTGCAGAGCGTCTGTGTTTGTGCACAGGAGGACTGAAAGACTGAGATAAGCGATGTGACATGGAAGGACAGATATCGAGCAGACACATGATTCTGAATAAATTGCATCACATTTTACCTCACTTCAAGTTAAGTTCACTCGTTCTGACATGTGACACTTATTCTCAGCATTCATTTTTTGTCCTTTGCTGTGAGGGTTTTTTTTTTTTGTGAGATTTAAGGGGATGTTGTCTGGAGTATCTGGAGTATTATTCCTCACAAGGTAATTCCATGTTAAACAAACACATTAGTACAAAGTGATGGAGAGTCGAATGACTGAAATCTAGTTCTACCCCCAAAAATAACCACATATACATGAAATCTTGAAGAGAATCTGTTAAAGTATACCTTTTTAAGCATTTCCTTTACTAAATATCAACATATTTCTTGGTGCAGAAAAAACATGTTCCCATTAAAAAGGTAGATTGTAGCATCTGTAAACCTTCACTTAGCCGAGAGGAATGCAAAATAAAAAGGAAACAACACATATCTTTGCAGAAAAGCATTTTTTGAGTTGAATCTTCAGGCTGTAAAAACATCTGAAGAGGACTGAGCTCAGTAGTTTGGTCAGTGGCAACATCAAGGCTTCATCTGCACAATTATTTAGTGTTAATTTGAGTTTGCCTGGTGAAATTGATCTTTGAGGAGGCTGTAATAAAAAAATAAAAAATACATAATAACAATAAACAATCCTTCTATATGTGGTTTGAGTTGAAGAATGCAGAGGCAAATTTGCACAACAGAAATTCATCCAACATATTTTCCATATTGCCATAATAAGTTGGTACAGCAGACAGTGTTGCAGCTGTTTGACATGATCGTGTTTTTAGTTTTTTTTTTGTTGTTGAAATTCAACCCACAGAGTAAAACACTTTAGGAAAAAAAGGTGTGTGTGTGTGTGTGTGTGTGTGTGTGAATAATAAAATAAAAATGGTAAGATCTCCACCGGTCCTTGAGCTGAAATGTATGTGTTCTTTGGCTATCAGGCTTTGGCAACAGAATGACACAGGAGCTCAAAACAAAGCTGCAGACAGACACTGAAACCCTCCTCATCATGTGAAAGTCTGAAAGTCCTCTGAAACAATCTCATGAGATTATTAATAAATTCCTGTAAAAGTTGTACAAAGTTGCACTGTGACTGAAAATATCTGCAGATGAAACACAACTCAGAGGCATACAACATTATTATGTAATTGTTTAACAGCAAAGGTTCATTTTTTTGTCCAAAAGAGAAACTTTATCAGTGAGATTTTAAATCGAAGACAGCATTTTTCTGTTGTTTTTTTTCCTTTTTTTTAGATATTTACATACAAACAATGAAGAAAAAAGTAAGCGAGACAAAGATAAAATGTATACTCAACCTCACACATATAGCTTAGATTTGCCAGTACAAATGTAAAAATTTAGAGCACATTTACATTACAAAATTATTCTTAGTACTCAGATGCAACAGACTTTGGTAAATAGTGTTTTGATTTGGTATGATCTCTTTACTAAATCCCTCCTCGTGGGAACCAAAATTTGGGCAATAGTCTGGTCGGTAAGGCCAGAATCTAAAACTCTTTGAAACAGCACACCGTATGTTTTTACATAATTCTCAGATATGAATCTCTTTTTTTCATGTTTTTGGTTTCGCCAAGGTCATTTACATAGCTGTGGTAATCACACTGACAACACATAGTTTTTGTTTGCAAACTCATGACTGTCCATCCAGGTGACTTGGGAGCATTTTTTTTCAGTTCTCATTTCAAGATGAGTTCGTCCACCTTCGTTGTTTTTAACGGCTGCCACGTTGGCGCGCCGCTGTTCTTCCGGAGAGCTCGTTCATTTCTGGAGCTCCTCTAGAGAATCGGTGAGAGGGTCCATGGGAGCAGCCGGGCCGAGGTCGGGCTGTTTCAAACGCTTTATTGTGTTTTTCAAGGCTTGCCTCTTGTTGCAGAACCAGACGCGCACCACCTCCCGGTCATAATTCAGTTTCTCAGCTATTTCCGTCATTTCCTGTCCGGAGGGGTGTGTGTTCTTCTCAAAGTGGCTGTTGAGGATCTCCAGTGCCTGCGGGGTGAAAGAGGTCCTCCGCTTGCGTTTTTTGGAAGGCTCGCTGCCGATAAACTCAGTCAGGTTCTGCATGCCGGATCGGTGGCGGGCCTCAGCCTCGGCCATCCAGCGCTCCAGAACGGGCTTAATCTTCTGGGCGCTTTTAGGGGTGATGTCCAACTTCTCAAACCTGGCAGGATATAAAAGGCCAGGGTTCAGTTTGCCTGTCAGACTGCTACCTATAGTGTTCTCTTGGGCTTCCTGTGGTAGGAAAAAGTGGCTTCTCAGGATGGTGTGTCTGGGGAGAATTGAGAAAACAGAATCTTAGGTGCCCTGCCAGAACAAGGGATAAGCTGCCTGCCATTTGTCTCCTCCACCAGAATGCCACAGGGACTGAGACTAACATCCAGGTACACATCCGAGCCAAACTCCTGTACTGTGCTCCTGGAAACCCCTCAGCTGCAGCAGCTGGAGGTGACGGCTGCCAGTAGTGTGTTAATTTTCTGCAGGAGGCTGTGCCTCTGTCCCAAACTGGCAATAGTGGAGCAAGGAGATCCTGCCAATGACTAAAATCAGGTCCAGTTGAACCAAAAACATACCAAACATCTAACTCAATACTGTACTTCAAAAGTGTCATAAATCAACAAAACATTTCTTTCCCTCAGAAGATAGAAAAACAAAAATCCACTAATGCATGCAGTTAAATATGGCACCATCATTTATTTACAAACGGAGCTTGAATTATTAATCAAAATGTACATTTAATACATTTTTCAAACTTTCTTTCGTCCTCTAACAACGACTCATTTTATATTTAATAAGAATACATTTGCACACTCTAATCCTGAAAGTTCCTGCAATTTTACGGCTGTGCATCACATAATTCTGACTTCACATGTACTCTGTGCGTTTTATAGAAATAGAAAGTGAAGCTTTTAAAAATATTGAATTTGAATATGAACAGAAAGTGTATATGAGTATTAAAATGAGATATGATAAAGATGATGGTTTCATATTTGACAGTAATTCAATTGACTTGGTTAAGATGTTTACTTAGACCAGACCAACAGTGGATTTTTACATTCAACAACAACATTGATATTGAGTTTTGAATCTCTGAAAATGTATCCTTTATTTTTTCCTCATTGATACTGATTACTGATTTATTATCAGCACACACATTTCACAAGGATCCTTGAAATCAGGTTATTGAGGATGATAATTGGACACACTCTTTCATGATTAAATATAGTAATGATATTTTAGATATAGTCATGTTATTTAAGATATTTTAGATATTTTTTCTGTTGATTTACATGTCACATGGTCAATGGATGGAATAAACACCATCCTGACAGTTAATATTTGCTGATGATGTGTGGTCAGACTCGCTTCATTTTTTACAGTATGGGGTCAAACATGACCTGACATGACTGAATATATTTTATATTTTTATCCTTTTGAGCTTATATGTTTTTGTTTGTTTTATGGTATTTTTGTCTTTTGACACAGCGGCAGGAAACACGGGAAGAAAGATTTGGGGATAAAACAGTAACTTAATACTTAAAGCTTTTTGATTTAAGCAGAAAATAATGTTTTTTAATGGTTAATTCTGTGTGAGATTTTAGTTTTGTGTGACTAAGTTGTCTCTCTTTGTGTTTTAAAAGTATGTTTTTAATAGAGAAATGACGGTAAATGAAGGCAGAGAGAAGATGAGAGAAGATGACATGTACCAAAGGTCCCCAGCTGGACTCAGATCAGGGATCCTGTCATGATGTGTCAGTGTCTAAGAGCCATAAGCCACCAGGATGTACCCTCTGGTCTTTACTGCAAAACATATCTGTATCTAAGTGAGACTTCCAGAATAAATTATAGTTAACTAACCTTGAATTTAGTCACAGAAAACGGATTCTTGATGTGTCTATTAATAGAGGAAAATTTGATTTGTGATTCCCAAACATTATTCAATAAATAAGCTTAACTGAATCAACTTAAAGTGTCTCTGGGACAAACCTGAGTGTGAATGCTTTTAGTAAAAAAGCTTGTGAGCTGACTGCAGCTCAGACAGAGCCAGCAGAGATCTGCTCTGCTCTCTGTGGAACAAACAATGTACACGAGACATTTTTAATGGCGAGGTGAGTGAGGGAGAGATGACCATGCGTGCATAAAGCTCCTCTGCTTCTACACCTTGTTGGTGCATTCCCCCCGTCGACAGGCGGGATTATTTATAACCTCATCCTAAACAGTGGAAAGAGGAGGCCTCCGTACTGCGGGGAATACATTAGTAAATATGAGGAGTCACCAGAGACAGGACATTTCATGGATCAACAGGAACTGCAGATACTAAAATGAGTTGAGAGCTGCTCAGCTGGGGTATGCACTCCATCCTCCAGAGCATCAGCATGAGGGAGATTTCCCTGAATGCATCTCCAGCCTCTCCTCTCAAAAGTACCTGCTTACTGTAAGTTGAGGCCTGAGTTACCTGAGTTTGCCTGATTTACAGCCAGTCTTTAATACTCTTAAATGAGGGCTAGACCATACGTTTCATCTAAAATCTGCATTATGAGAAGAGACTTACCTTGACAACAATAAAATAATAACTATTATTGTTCAGTTTAATTACAGAACAATTTTTCATCATGAACCTATTCATAATAAGATAATAAAAAGAAGATATTGTATGTATCATTACTGTCATATACTATTCTGATAAACACCCAAATCATACAAGTTTCATTTTGTTGAAATTTACTAAGGATCTTATATTCAGATTCCCTGTTGTATGTTTTACATACAAAGGAGATTTCCTTTGTATGAAACTCGTATGTAATATGTAACAGTGTTTGATAGCAATACAACATCCTTATACTTCTTTTTATTATCTTGTATGAAAATAATGTAAAAGTGGCCACTTTCAAGAGTAAATCATATACTATTCATGAATCTCAGTACATTTTTTAATACGTTTTTTTCTTTTTCTTTTCCATATGGGATCTCTGAATTATCATCAACAAAACAGTATAGGATATGATACATAAAACGACATATACCATAATTTTAGTGTTTTATATATATTGCTCAAAGTTCTTGTCAGGAGTATTTGTTAGATTCTTTGTGTTTACTTGATGAAATATTTCCTGAGGTAGATATTTGTTGAGCTAATTTTTTTGAATATATCTTATTACAAATTTTGGCTTTTTTGACTTCTTTTGTTTAATACAAAAATATTTTGAAGCTATCAGGTTTGTTTTTTTGGTATTGTACCCCATACATTGAAAACTTTGGAACAAAATGAAGCCACCTTTCAATTTTAAATATTGTAATTAAAATGAGAAATGTGTTGTATTTATTTATGTTTGTTATTAATGGCTTAACCAAACCAAAAATTGGGCCAACACAGGACAGACTGGCACGTCACTGGTCTGATGATGTCCTCTTGTAATAGATAAACTAATAAAGTGCCTGGAAACATACTGAGCAATGAAAGGAGACGAGATGGAAGCATCTGTCAGTGTCTGTTGGCTGTCTGGACTCAAAGCTGCAGCCCCAGAGCTACCGTGACGTCCCGCTCCTCCTCAAACTTCATGTCTGTGTTGATGTTAACTAAAGTAAAGCATGTGAAGTTTGCCCCTCTACTTAAAACATCAGGATGTCATGTCTGATGTCATACAAACAAAAAAATTGTCTTAACGGCATGAATAACAGCCCACAGAGTGTTTATTTTTTGAAGCTAATGGCTTTTAATGTATGTTATAAATATTTGAATTATGCCTGGCTGTAAATATTTTATGTGTGATTTTAAGACTTTAAACATTAGTCAGAGATGGCTGGGCCTCATAAGAACCTCCTGTACAGTTTCACATTTTATCGGCTGTTTGATGTTGATGTGTTGAAATTTTTAAAAGTGCGTGGCTGCACCGTGTCACATACACAGTCCAGGTCATCAGTAGAGCGTTTGCAGAGCAACATTAAAATTAATACAGGAGTAAGAGCTGAAAGGAACGCTCGACAAAACAGGCGACAATTGCGTTACATTTCAACATTATCATTGATCAGCTTTCAATTAATCTTTATTTTAACACTTCAAATTGCACAGTAGAATAATATATTTTACTATTTGGTGCTTGATGCTTGATTTGGCCCAATTATCCTAAAATGAGATGTGACTCATTCATGCTAAATGTTAGTCAAGTGGAAAAAGGGAGGGATGAAACACTGATTGTCTGATTGTCTCATGAATATGTAATGCACCATTTATGACTAAACTGTCCTGGTGGCAGCAGTAAAACATGGCAATCTTATTAACAGATGATCGCTGTCAAGCTCCCTCATGTTCAGGCGGAGCAGCCAGCGTCGGGCCTTAGTAATTATTAAATGCTTTAAGTGCTTCGTGTAATACTTGTGTGTATGTATTTTGCATAAGTAACTCCCGGCTGTCATGTCAGAAGAAGAAGAAGGGAGAGGAAGAGGGGTGAGTATAGACGTGGGCGCTTCGTTTATCAGGGTAGTGATAGTCAAATATGTATTTTAATATCTTAATAATGTCTGTTAAAACACTGAATGAAAAATAGATGGTAGTTATGAGCACCAGACAACGTGGTGAGTAGCACCACTTGACAGAATTAGGACACATTGATCAGAAATAATGAAGCATGAATTGTAGGCCTTCTTCTCTCTCTGGTTCTCTTACCTGCAGATGGCAGACTGGCTATACGCCGGCCCTTCGGCGGCGCTGAGCGCCTGGCCCACCTGAGTCTGTGTCAGACCCAGGGACAGCCGGCGGATCTTGAATGCTTTGGCGAATTCACGAATCTCCTCCAGGTTGACCCCGTCCACCTCGCTGGGGGCAGTCTGCGGGTCTGCAATACAGCACACACATCTCATTTTATTAGCCCTCTGCTCCTCTGTCGCTTACCTTATTTTTCAGTGAATGAGGCAAACAGCCAGACATATGTGATCATGAACGTCTCTAAACAACTTTGAAAAACAGTCCAGCTCTGGGTCAGTACTTATTATCTCTCTCTGCCCTTGTGCTGTAAAGAGAGATGTTTGGACAAATAAATTCATCTGAGGTGTGAATGCAGCCTCTGGCTTGAAAGTGTAAATCTTTAATCCCACATATGAAAGCCCAGAGACAAAACCACAGGACACAGAGCTTGTTATTTCAACAGATGGGTAAGTTTTGATTGATACTGTGGGTCTTTTCCTTCCATCTCATCTGTATGAATACACATACCAAAGCTAACACTCTCAAATAAACATTTAAGAATGTATAAAGACATAATTTCATCCCTCTGACCTTGTGAGAAAACAGTTCAGGCCTTGAGGCCTCCAGTGAGCCTCATGCACAAACGTTTCTCAGCTCCAACAGAGGAAACTGTAAAGAAATGCCGTATGTGAAACTCTCTGTTTGAGCAGATTCACTGAGGCATTTTGAAGAATTTCCCTGCTAATAAAAAGTGATTTCACATTGTACATCCATGTCAGGTGCCCTGGCATCCTGCTTACGAAAGCAAAGTTTGTGCCTCTGAATTATTCATCTTGGTCATTATCAATGAATTATTAAAGGAATCCTCCAAGCGTATTTAAGCAAAAATCTATGGGGCTGCCATCTCATAAGTGACGTGCAGCTTATGCAGTGTGCTTTAGACGTGTGAACACTTGGAAGCTGAGGGACCGGAGACTCAGAGCCGACTAAATGGAAGACATGAGCACTCACAGCTTCGGGTCCCATCATCTCCACATTGATGAGCATCTCCTCATCATCCCCAACAGAGTCTATTTACTCAGTGGTTCGAAAGACTAATGGCGCACTAGAGCAACTGGTCGAACCTCTGGATCCAAATATGCTGTTAGACATGATTTAAGATTTAAACACCTCTAATCTATTTTGCAATAATGAATGGGGGCTAAAAGCTTTCACAAAACAGAGAAGTCAATAAAATGAAATAAAAACAATAGAGACAAACAAAGTCTGCTCCTTTTCTTCACAACAATAATACACCAATAAGCTTAATAATTACAACAGAACAATAAAACCTTAAAAACTCAATTCATCTGCTGAAAGAAAAAACAAATAACATAAATTACAGACCAGAGCTATTATGCGCCAGACACTCAAAGAAGTCAAGCTTTTGTACTCTTCAGTCTGCGATTTAAGGTGAAAAAAAGGTGTTTGTTTCTCTTTTGTTGAAATGTTCATAAACTAAATTACAGTTTTGGAAAACGTGACGAGGAAAAGTTAACAAAAAACCAAAAAATGCTCTCTTGTCCCTCAACTATATATATAAACAGTACATATATATACATATATACGTATATGTGTGTGTGTATATATATATATATATATACACACACATATACGTATATATATATAAACAGTATATATGTATATACGTATATATATACATATATACTGTTTATATATACGTGTGTATATATATATACGTGTATATGTATATATATATACACACACACATACACACATATATACTGTATGTATATATGTATATATACGTATATATATATATATGCATTATATATACATATATATATATATATATATATATATATATATATATATATACGTATATATAGAAAGATGTGCTGGTAGGTAAAATGAATGCTACATTGGGTGTTGCTAGAAAACAGTTTGCATGCTTTCTCTTGATAAATATAAAGTTAGAATAAAAACAACTTCAAGGCAAAAATATTGCTGACACTTTTCTTTCTGATTGACATTTTTTCATCTGATTATTTTTAAATAAGAGTGACAGACATTCTCAGCGTTTTAATCTGTTTCTGGCACTTTGTTTTTGGCCAGCGAATGCAATGACATTTCATCTTCTCTCCTCGGCAGACGACTGATTCTGTCATGGGATTTTCCTTTGTGTATGTATGCTGCAAGTGATACTGAGAGGAAGCGATATGGCTCGTACTCAGCATAAAGCATTAATTCTATTTACAGCAGAACTGAGCCACAATGATTTTGTGCAAACTCAAAAACGGTTTATAAGATCTTTTCCAAGCTACGAGTAAACACAAACTAAACACAGTGTCTACAACAAGTTGATCAATGGCGACTTGTTTTTTATTAAATTCAGTGCCATTGTAGCTGCCTTTGAAATGAGTTTACATGGAGTTTAGGGGAATCAACTCTGACAAATGAAATTTATCTGAATAAAACAGAGTTTTTAAAGGCAGTAGCTGCATGCTGACAGGCTGTGGCCCAGTGATTTATAGGCCCATGCACTAGGAGAATGAAACGTATATTCATTAAACATAACGTATGCCACTTTAGATTGTCTAATAAACCAAAGAACTGACAGTCAGGGAAAAATAAAACAACTGTAGGAGGCGGGGATCGGTCAAAAGCTGTCTACACTGAGAATAATGTAGATACTGAACAGCCGCCATGCTGAAAGGTAAGTTCACCTGAATGACAAAAAGACATTTTCATTCTCCTCCTTCTGATATTACCTCCATCTCAATACGATGGCGGTAAATTGAATTGCATTTGTGGTTAACCTGTCTTTATCTGAACAGAAGCTGTTGCTCTGGATAATCCACATGACATGCTGTGATGTTTTTGCACAGCAACCATTTACTCATGGAAAGTAGTTCCAATTAAAACTATTCAAATCATTGGGTAATTTCTGTATATGTTTATTGTCTGTAGCAATATATCTCATCCTTATCAAGATTTCATTGAATTCATTTGTCTTATTTTCCTGAAACAAAGTGAAAAAGAAAAGGCACTGGGGATATTTGGACTATGTTTCCAATAACAACTGTCACTATTCTGTTCTAGCCCCAAGAAAATATGAAACCTGCTTTAATTTTAGCTTTCATTAGACCATTATTTTCTGTCAACACATTCCATGAATTGTCCAAAACCATCCATGGATATACCCTACTATACAAGACCATCAGAGAAAGCATCAAATGTGTGTTAATCCGCTGCTGAAAATAATGCCCAACATAGTGAATGCTATTTCCTCTTGTTCGGATGATGTTCATCAAAAGCTTATTATTTTAAAAAGGTATATATATTTGTGACCCATTTTTTAAGACTTACCTCAGTAGAAATACATATGTTTGGAGCTGCATGGCTTGATATCACTACAGATACTTGAGAGAAAATATTTTGCTGTAATTTTGGTGACCTACAGTGACCCTACAACATGCATTCACTGCCTTATAACATGACCCAAGAGTCAGTGGAGCTGTATAAGCAGAGAAGGGTTATGGTTCTTTCTTCCGTGTATTTGAAGGCATGTTGTGTTTTTGTGGGCTGTGTTGGACACTTACTGCTGACCAGCTGCCCCACGCTGAGCGCTGAGGAGGAAGAGGAGGTGGAGGAGGAGGAGGAGGAGGCCTGGTGGAGAGGACTCTGTCTGTGGGGCATGTGGAGCAGGTTGGGCTGAGACGATGTGGGGCCTGTCTGACCCTGCTGAGCCTGAGGCAGCTGGACACACACACACACACACACACACACAGAGCTCTGATATAATATATTGACAGCATGTAGCACAGGAAAAAATATCCATCATTCCCCAACCCACATTTTCCCAATAATTATCATTTTCAGCATCATGCCATTATGGTGATTGGGCTATAATATTAAACCCAATCAACCAATCAACTGCTATTAAATTAGCCACTTAGAAGCCGAATATAATGACATTTACCTTGTACCTGATTATGAATAAATGTTAATTACTGCCTGCAGTCTTTAAACTGACAGAGCAGAATACAGTGTCAATAGTATGCTCAATAGACTACAGCAGAGGTTTACTAGTGCAGGAGACAGTGAGAGTCAACTGAGGTAGAGCTCAGCTTTACAAACGCTTCGCTGTAGAAAAAGAAGAAAAGTGCTCATGACAATTAGAGTCCTCTCGCTCGTCATCAGACCTGTGAAGATGCTAATAATGGCAGCCTGAATGTGAAATATAAACATGGACACAGCAGTCCCCATATCAAACATAATTTATGATCCACAAGCTGCGTGCTCTGATGGCAGAAAAAACAATGTATTTTCATGTTTTATGCACATTTGAATTGCTTTTACAAGATCAAGATGGTACGTCTTCACTCTTAAAGCGAAAAGCTGTCTCCACCACAAGCTAGGCCGGCTTCTCCTCTCCTTCTTTGCTATTAATTATTTTCTCCGTGGCATGTGTTTGTTTGGATGGTGGGGGGGGGGGTGTCAACAGCGATGCACACACTGTCAGGACTGCTGACAGGCTCAGAGAATTATCTAGCTTCACTGGAAATATTCTAGACTGTAGGCTCTGACAACCGTAAATTATGCCCGTGGAACAATGTGTACATGCAGGCTTTGAAGTGGAGACAAAAGCATAAACATTATTACAAATGCATTAATTCATTCGAGAGTATGATCTGGTGTTTTTGGGGTGCGCCACAATTAGGTGTCGATTTACTGCGAGTTCATCCATCCTGCACTGTACGGGCCTTCAATGTGAACTTTTACCCTGCAATTCTGAGCTGACATTGTCATTATCAAGTCAATAACGTTTTCCGCATTGTGTGCATGCATCTAACTCTGCAATTGACGCTGCATAGATCTTTGAGCTGGGAAGAAAAAATGTTTGAGAGTTTCACTGAGAGCGTAAAGTCAAATCTGGAGTAGGAAAAAGAAACTTGTGTGCTTTATGCACCTGCCTTTAAATCAAAACAAAATACTTCTTGTTCAGGTCAGAGAGGACAAATCAGAGGGCTGAAGAGTGTGACTGAGGAAGGAGAAAGAGGGGGAGGCATGAGTGTTTTAAGTGGGGTGATGAAATGTCTTTGTTTTTTTTTTGGTTTGGGCTCCGAAGGGGCACAGCAGGCTCCCTGAGAGTCTGAAAGGTTGGCGGACAAGTACCTCCCAAACATGCACGCACATAATGAACAATTGTTCCAAAATTTAACAAATTTCCAAGTCGAATGATGCAAAAGATTGTTATGAGTGTTGAAGTAGGATAAATGTAAGGTGTTTAGCATAAAGCAGAGCTGAGTAGCAGTGCTGGAAAAAGAATAAACACAGCTCTGGTCTGACTCCACTAGGTGTTGCTCATTCACCTCTTGATCATTGTTGAAACATCAGTTTAAGCATATAATCATACAAGATATGTTCCTCTGTATATGTGAGTGAAAGCATCAGAGTGTATGTTACCTGCTGTCCGGGCTTGATTGGTGACAGCGTGATTCCCTGGGTGTTGATGACAGGCAGGATCTGATTGCCGATCACTGTGGCGATGATCTGGCCTTGAGCGTTGGTCAGAAGCTGAGGTGTAATTGGCTGTACCTGCAGTGCAGGGTTGCCACCCCCTGATTGGCTGGAGGGCCCTGCAGAGTTGGGCATCAGTGGGATTGTTCCAATTATCTACAAAGGGGGTTGAGAGGAGACGAAATCAGCTGGGCGGTTTTAAAAAGAAGATGGAGCAGAGAGGGAAAACACTACTGGAGGTGTCAGTCTCAATAATATATGCCACCAAGTTTTTCTTCTTGGCTATCTGCAATGTGATGGGAAACAAAGCAGCCATTTAGTCATGTTATGAGGTTAATCAGAGCAGTGTCTGAGTCGCTCTGTGTGTGATTTTGAGGGAAAAAAAACATGAGCAAGTGTCCACTGATCATCTGTCACTGAGGTGGTTTTACAGGCTGAAGCAAGTGAAGCCAAAGCAGACTGCTGGGAGCACACTGCAAAGGTCAGCGCTTGAATACCTGTGTGTGTGATGGTGCACACCACTGACTGTATTATCCATCACCAGGCCAGGACCAGGATGAATGTGCGTACGTGCGATTGTGTGTGTCTAAGTGTGTTTGTGCTTAAGTGTCTTTGTCTGTCGCTGGTGAGAAGGAGTGAGGCTGCCAAGAGACAGAAACCCCCATTTCACCCTCTCACAAACACAGGCAGAGAGGAAGAAGTGGAAAGAAAGAGCAAAGAAAAGGAACAGTAAGAGGGAGAAAAGAGGTGCACCAGAGAGTGAGACAGGACCCTGTGTTTCTAATTCAACTCTCAGGGTCCCGGGGGGCACTTCACCCCTCCTCCAGCCCAGGCTTTCCTCTCCTCTGTGGCCGTAATCAGGAAGGGCAGATCAAAGGGGGCGGCAGAGTGTCACTGCAGCGTTTTAGCTCTCAGAGCTGCCAGAGTGTGGCCAAGAGTGGCGCTTTAGGGGGGACTTAGCGCCTCTTCACCATGATGAAGGTTAATGTCATCTAGGGACTGGTTGTGAGCAGCCGTCACCCCTCCTTCCCACCCAACACCGCTCTTCCACTGAGCCTCATTACACCAGAGAGCAGCTCAACATGGATGAAACGCCCATCATTCCAGATTCTCTTATTTGGCGACTGGACAAAGAGCTGCTTTTGCAAGAAAATCTTGAGTCTTCTTCTTCTAGTGCGAGCTTCTGCTCCTCTACAGCTGCAGCTACAGCTTCTGCATGGCATTAACCAGGCCTCTGGCTCCCTGGTCTCTATCGCCACCGCTGCTCATGTGTTTCAGTGCGTGGTCCTCCCCCCTTGTCTTTGACATAATAGGGAGAGATCAGTGAGAGAAAGGTGGGCCGACAATCTGTAATTCATCCCTGCCACGGCTCATTTGCTTACGTTACTTCGCATTAGGGGAGAGATAATTTATCTCTCTCTCTGCGCCGGCTTTACAAATTCGCTGTAATGCTCTCCTGCCACTTAGCATATTTTATTGCCCTGCCTGACGCTCTTGTCTCCGGAGTCCCACTGATCCCCGCTTTGCATGCCGCTGTGGCAGGGAACTTGTTCCGCTCAATTATTCATCGTCATTGGACTAAGTGGTTGTTCTATAAGCATAATAAAAGAGCAGGAAACTGACAGCTTAGATCCCATCCCTGACCCACCATGCAACGCTTCTCCATCCGACGATCACAGGCAGATGTTTCATGATAGTGCCTCGCTGCTCTTACCGGAAAGGTGGTGTTCTGTTTGAGTGCTAATATATGGACAGAACAAATTTATTATACACTTTCCTAATTAGAAAAGGTTTACAGATCATTACCCTCACTTATAAAAGTATTCTTGAGTTTATAGTTTAAGATAATCAAACCTCAATACTTCTTGAGGACCAACCTAAACACATCTATAGCACTGAAAGGGGTCAATTATTGAAACAATGATTGGGCAGATACTCATGTTTAAATGAATAAGTATTGTTTTGGTATTAACACCTTTGATTTTCAAAAAAACTCTCAACCCTACTGGCTATATATTATGCTTGCAATTTTAAAGAAATATTTAACACTTAGGTAATGTTTGAATCTCAAACTAGGTTAGTTTGACAAATAAGACAAAACTAACAATAATTGCAAATTTACATTCATTTCATATTCATGTTAAAACACAGCAGGTCAGAATAAATTTGTCATGTTTTACTGATTATGTACATCAGTGAAGTTACACTTAAGAATGCTGCACTGCTCATATTTCGTAAATTTTTGGCTTCTAAATCTGCAGTTCTCCAAATTAGCCAACAGGAACCTCAGTCTGAACAAAAAGTCAAAATGTGATAGAAACAAGCAATTTCTAAGGTGCAATTTCAGCATAGGACCATTTCATAAATAAGCAGCTATCAGGATGTTCTCTCGTTCACTGCTCGGCCCTCTCCTCAGTTATCTTTCAGTTTGTTCTCCTTTATTTGGCTTCCTGTGTTTGCTTCCCGCTCCACTTCGTATGGCATGTGAGTAACGTGCGTCTCGCCACCCAGCAGAACTCATTAAGATTATGCTGCTCTTGTTTCCACAGAAATGTCATCTCATCTCTCCAGCCAGGGCAATCTGTGTCTTTAGCCATGGTCGCCAGGCAATATCTCTGCCCATTTTCTTTCCTCCACTGTTCATGCGGTGAATTGAGACCCAAGAGGGAAAAAAAAATGTTTGGGAAGTTTGGACTCGTGTCAACACACAAGTCTAAAAAAGCTAAGATTCAGAGCAAAGCAAAGGCTATAACAGCATACTTATAATGGTGCACTGGACAGAGGACATTTCCTATTTTCTCAAATATACACCAACATGCAGAGGCAGTAGATTAATGCAGCAATGATAAATTTTGTATTTAACCAGCAAAAATGTCAAATAGTCGCTGGTGGCAGCATCTGAAATGTGCTGCTCTATATGTTATGGATCATCCAAAAAATAAAAACCAGCTAATAATATATTTGTTTTTTTCAGAATGTTGTTCAGACACAACACACATTCTGGGAACCTGTAGTGTATCAACAGAGTAATTGATACAGAAAGAAAGAAATCAATATCTGCATCCCTACAGCAGATTTACAATTACAACGGCAACAGTTTACACCATGGTCACCCTTGATCTATAGACTGGAAGATTTCATCAATACAAAGGGCAACCTTGTGTTCACCCACTTTGCAGGCTAACCGTGCATGTGCTCCTACCTGTTGTTCTTTGCATTAGTTTGAGAAGAGTCCATCCCAGACACCAAAGGCAGGGAATGCCAGGAGTAAAAGGGATGGATGGCCTGACAGCCCAAATTCAGAAAGGAGAAGCTTTCCATACAGAGCTAAGGCACCATGGTTTATCAAACTGGGATTTGCCGCACGCACACACACACACACACACACACACACACACACACACACACGCACACACACACACCATGCCATTTTTACCCTTTTACCCAAAAATGAGAATTTGCACTGAATAGAAGAAAAAAATGCCACAAAGGAAGAAAAAAAAGGAGTGAGTGTGACAATATTCTGGATTTATCCAAAGCCTTAATCACTGTTGTAGAGGCAGTGCAAATAAAAGAGCCTCATTGATTCTCCTTGGAGAATAAAGAGGCTGGGGCCAATATAATTAAGGTTTAAAAACATATTGAACGGCGAACGTCCATCAAACCCGGCACTTTTCAAGGTCCCCAGAGCTCTCGCTTATGAAAAGGTCTTTTGACAGAGAGTTGTGGAGGAAATTAAGAGGTCAAAGAAGGTATACCATGTTTTATATTCAAGGAAAGGTGACTTTTTACTCATGGAGTACAGTGATGAGAAAGATTGTTCTCTAAATTTCAATGGCACACTAGCCTGAATGGATAAAAGAGGTAAATACACATCGAAATTAGATAAAAGCTCCACTGTCTCCTGTTTTGTAGCTTTTCCACAGTGACAAAAGTTCTCAGAGTGTGTTTGATAGACCTCTAGCCTTGTTTGAGGTATGCTATTAGCCTGTATAATATTCTCAGTGTAGGAGGGGAAAGGGGGGGACCTTCTGATATGGTAGTGCATGTTTCAGAGCCCTCCGTCTGAATAATGCTGTGGAATAATGAGGTGGGGAGCAAAGGCTGTAGCCCACGGCTTTGACCGCCTCTGTGACCTGATTATGTCAGGGACTGTCAGCCGCCAAGACACTACAAAAGCACAGAGCATCCCATCAAGTCCATATCCACAGTGATCTGTCCCCAGTGCTTCAGGCACCTTGTGAGCCAGGGAAGTCCATACTGTCTCATTAGCAACGTTTAGCATCAAGCGCTTGCTCACGGACAACACTTTAAACAACAAACAGTGAGGCATGGTCACACTGCTGGTACTGCAACCTTATTCCAGTGGGCTAAATGTTGAGTTCAACAATTAAAAATCAACTGTTTTTGCTGTTTTTTTTGTTTTACCATGATTGTGTTAAGCTTATACCAAGGACTAAAAAATGAAACAGGGGTTAAGGAAAATAACATGGAGTGGCATGAAAGGGCACATTGTCCATACAATTTTCCTTTAATATGTGCCGTGTGCACCTGCGATAAGATGATTCATTAGATAAGGTCCCACAATGACAAGCATCATCGTTCAAGCCTCTGGCTACTGATGGAACAATTCTGCAGCCACCCTGTAAATATGACAAGGTCAGCATTTTACTGCGACAGGCGCATGCCGATAAGAGAGAAGAGGCTTTGTTTATTCCCAAAAAGCTTAATATATGGTGGGGTGGCTACTATAGTGTCGACAAACTACTTCAAGACAACATGCAGACTCCCAACTAGAAATCTATGAGGAAAGATCAGAAATACTATACAAAGGTTTTATTTGGAGCTGCACACTCATACATGATATATGGTCCAGCAACATCCCTTAAAGAAACAGTTACCAAAGAAACAGTTGTATTTTAATTAGCTCTATATACAATAGATCATTAAGTTTTTTTTCTTTGTTGTGTCTGGTTCACAGCACTCACCTGTCCTTGTGCGTTGGTGACCAGCTGTCCGGTGGCTCCTTGCAGGTTTGACAGGGTGTTGCCGAACACCTGAGAACCAGCGATGGATCCCATAGCTGCCGCCGCTGCTACCGCCGCCTGGCTGGCCAATGGATTTAGCTGGTGAGGGGCAAAGAAATCATTCATCAAAACTGCATCCTTTTGTGTCACTCGTGCACATATAAAATGCTAACTCCTAAAAACAAAGGAGCTTCAGTTCAGGAGGGCTCATTGTTGCCAAGGCCAGAACAAGCTCACTGCAGTGAGGGTCTATAGACCAGTAGTCCATCATATAGTTCCCAGAGGTCTGTGCTCCTGAACCCAGTGGGAGGCTGGGTAGGGAGGAGCAGTGAGAACGGGAGGGTAGTTGTGAATAAGTGGCCATTTTACCACTCTAAGTGCTTCCTCTGGCCCCTGGGGCTCCCCACGGGCCCGAGCCGAGCCTCTCCACCAGTGGCAACGGCCAAACGGCCTCCCACTTTCACAATAGAGCTGGGCAGCGAGGCTATGCATCACTGTATCGCCAACTCCTATCAATATGTTTCGACTAAGAACCCCTCCTGCGTCATAATGCACAAGCACAGTGTTACTTTTGAAGGAGAGGAGGGTTAAAATGACCATCTTTACCCCCGCTGTAATGGACTCATCTGGTCTGGCCTGTGGTTGTGGAGAGAGGCTCCTTGCATCAGGGACAGGTTGTAGAGCCCCGCCACATCGCCGAGATTACCCATATAAATCAAGCTAACCACTTATTAGGGGGCTGAAAATGCACTGCTGATTTGGTTGTAGTGCAGCAGAGCAAAGTCTTATTAGGTTGAGTAAGTAGATCAAAGACCAAGAAGAGATAGGAGACCTCCCAATTACTCAACAGAATAGAGAAATAATAGAAACATTGCTTAGAAGCAGGGTGCCTGCTCCCTGCTGCTAAAATATATTCAAACAAAACTGCTGAAATTATGATATGAAAGGTTGAAAATAACACGGTATTGCATACATTTTATATATTATTATATTCTTGTATTACACAATGCACTGAAAAAGAAAGTATTTTACTGAGAGCAACAGTGTTTGCACTCTCTGCAGAGAACTCAGCTTTCTTCATCTGAAATCATTCAGTTGCCATTCTTTTTTTTCTTACCCCACCACCATATATTATTACACTTTCTGAAATCAAATGATGAAAAAATGCCACAGAGCGATCAATACTTTTTCATTGACAGTAAAGGTTAAGCACATTAAGAATGACACTGCATTTGTCTTATGAAATCATATTTCATGTAGGTGGCCTCAAATTGGCCGTGATTGATATTGCCTCCCCTCGTCTGAAAGTCATCCAGTTTTTTCCTCGATAATCGCAAGATTGTCTTTTATGTGTCCAGCAGTTGTCCTTCGGAAATCTTGATGTCTTGAATGTTGGAAAAGTACAAATCTGACCTCAGTTCAAGCTGCAACATTAGATAGTAAGATCCCCAAATCTCCATGTGTCCATAGGATAGTATGTGAGCCAATATGATGTTTGTTAGATATCAACAGTGTCATTTGCTGATGTTTGTTCAGCATGTTGCATTATATTGGATTGTATGTTTTGTATAATCTTACCATGTTATGGTTTCAGAGTTGTGCTTAAACAGCAAACTGGAAGAGTTTGGTGTCATAAAATACATTACATACAATAATTACATTAAAATTATTTACATGTGACTTAACAGCATTCATATTGTAAAAAAATTATGTTTAAAAAAGTAAAATACATTCAATAACATTACAACTAATATTTCCATGAAACTACAAATGTGCAAATGTGTGGTGATTAAAACAAAACAAATTTCCTATGAGGAAAAAATGTGAATTGATGTGTTTGTTTATCAAACACCAACACGGATTGGGCCAACACATGTTGAAGCAAGTGTAATGCACATTAACATCCTCAAAATGATAAAATAAAATTTAACCAATTTTGGGATGAGGAGCTTTCTTGAGACTTTCTTTCTGAGGTGTTACTCAGCAAATCATTTCCCCTTCACTTATGACTGGAGACAGAGAAGTAGCAGAGGGAGAAATAAAACATGAACCATCCACTGGTGATGGTAGCAGTTTGTTTTTTGAATAATAAAAATAAACAATAAAATGGAATCCTAAGTGCTGATAAAACCAAGTATTATTACGGGTTGTGGTAGTGAATGGGCACCACAGATCGACTCAGAGAAGATGTGATTTGCTCAGGCGAGTACGCCCAGAGCCTCCCTGAGAATCGTCTGTGCTTGGTATCATTGCGTGAGTGATAGGTTGTTGGAGAAGCTTTCAGATTTATTTGAAACATTATCATCGTGCTTCATTCGATGATAGCCCTTTCAGGTGCTCTGTTATTCTGCTAAATCTAGGTGAAAAGAGAGCAGGCTTTATTGCTGCATCTTCCCAGCACTGGACAATATGGATAGCAGCTGGAAGGAGAGCCAGGAATAAGGAGAGACGAGGCTGTGTTCAACACCTAAACAGGTGATTTTCCGCCACGGTGACTCCTCTCAACACCTCGGCAGGAGGCACAAAATGACGGACCCGGCCTAGCATTTGTACTGATTGCATGTGTTGAAGGAGATAAACAGTGATCTTCCAGTTTGCAGAGCCTGCATGTTAACCATTGTGTTTCATTCTTTTCATCCCAAATGAAAAGGATTTTCAGCAGCATATACAGACCACTGTGGTCAGTGTCTGGATAACAAGAGCAAACTGAAGCTAGGGGATTTCTTAAAGAAATGTTTGAGGCATTATAGTTAAATCCAAGCGAGAGATGACAGATTCACTGTTTTATTTTGTCAACACATTCTCATGTTGTGTAGCGGCAAGCTGCTCAAGCTTCCATTATATCATGTGACACCATCTTGTCACCTTTAAGTCACTGCAACTGCTATCGCTCTCTGCACTAATAGCCAAATATAAAGGGCTGCACAGGGATCAGCAAACACAAAATAAGTGTCTCTGAAAGGACAAAAAAGCCTGCAAATTCTTAAAAATGCATCTTTTCTCTGGACGGTATGAAGGGTAGGGAGTCTAAACTCCACCAGCCTCTCTGTTGCCTGTTTGACCATGAGGGTCACCTGGCGCAGCAACCCGTGTAATCTCAGAAATAGAGGGGAAAAATAGCGTCCCCACAAACCGTGGAGAGACCCCTGGAAGCCAAAATTGTCTGACACAAACTAACTGGAGTTTATTCTTGGTTTTGCTCTTTTCATGTGGCCATTTTAAACTTAATTGCTTTTCTTTTCTTTCTGGGCTTCCACAGGAACAGAAAAGAGCAAAGATAAATGAACAAAGTGGTGCAGACACCAGCGAGCAAGCAGATTTGTCTTTGCTCAGTCTTCAGCAGCATGTAGAACTTATTTTCTGCTCATCTATGATTCAACTGAAGAATAAAACATTTTGTCTAAGTTTTAATTAACAATGAATGCAGATATATGTCAGCTTTTGTAACTATTTTTTTTCCTTTTCAAAAAGTCTCTCAGATTGATGTAAATCAAGTATGTTTAGGAAAATCTAAAACGTGCCAAAGTATTCATGACTTACTCGCTGCTGCTCAGCAAAAAGTGCACCACAGTGGGCCAAGCCAGGTAAATTAACAGTCAATAGCACGATTGTTTCTGAGGAGAACATGGAAGTTCCTCTTGTTCGTCCCTACATCTCTGTCTCCTCCCTGGTCTTTTCCCACTTCCGAGTGAATGTAATCAGCTGTGACATGAGCAGACACGTTCTCTGTCTGTCAGGACTCCGCTAGTCTTCTGCTGACAGTCCTCTGCTGACTCTCCTCCTCCTCTTCCCCCAAAATGGCCTCTCCCCACCTCCCTGCCTCCCCTCCCTCACATCCTCTGTGCTTATGAACATCAAAATGCCATTAGGCCCTCCAAAACACCTCTGGTCCCTTGGTTAGCTGGGCCTCGCACTGTGGTCGTGCACTCTGAGTCCTTGGAGCCCTGGCTATTGCTCACCACTGGGCCTCTGCTTCAGCCGTTGTGAAAAATAAACCCCCAAAAAAGAGGCATTCTTAGAGGAAAACTATTGGGAAGTGAAAGACGGATAGAACAACTGGGGCAGATAACACCCGGCAAAACACAATAAAGCCGCATCCGGAGATGGTTGGACATTGTAATTGCTTGAGGCAGTGGAGGGATGGTGGTGGCAGCAGCAGCGGGTGTGTGGATGTGGAGGTGGCATGGTGGGTGCTAATGGAGTGATGTCATACGAGACACCAGAATGACAGCTAGTTAACTGAGGAGGTTTGGCTGATCAAATAAAATGCATTAACTCCAGGAAATGGATATCGCGGGCAGCCTTAGAAATGGCCATATCTAATGAGGCAAAATGCAAATGAAGGAGGAAAAGAGTCGTGAAAACGTTTAAACCAACTATAAAGGGATGATGGAGTGTTGGACAGTGGCCGTCAATCTCCCCACTCATTACCCTCATGTGAAATTAACAGCAGCTTTAATCATGACATAAAATCTGCTCCAGCCCATTTGTTGATAATTGTGAGGCGCAGAGGTTCAGAGTGGGTTCTTTGTCATCAATCACAGCAGCCATGCATTTCCTCTGGTTAAGGGACACAGAGCGAGTAAAGTTACACTACATCCCTCTTACACTTTTTCTCTTCCTGAGGAATGATCTATAATATTTAGCTGTTTCCAGATGTATTAAATTTGAAACTACTTGGTGATTAAGTATCTACAGGAAAGTGCTGACCATTTCTGCTCATGATGTGACATATTCGGTGCAGTTATTTCTGTACCATACTAGTGTTGGGTTGGAAATCACAGCAGTGTTAAAACGACGTTGCAGTAAATCTACTGCTGCTCTGGTCTATGACTTTCAAGTGAATACCTGGCTACTGTGAGAAAATGGAAAATAAAATCATTACAGTCAGGAGATCAGACTGTAAAGAAATTATGAACACTATTACTTTAGTGTATTATTGGAAACTCTGAATGATAATTACCTCAATACATAATAAAATATGTTTCTTAATTGTGAGAGTTCTATTCCCGTTGCACTGACATCCCATTCGTTTTCGGTTAGTTGGAAATCTCTTTTCGCTCGGCTGTTGTTTGACATATAAATATAGCATTTGAATGACTTTAATATCCCTCTAATCAATGTCCAGTGATCTTTTGATGTCCTCAATTCAATATAGGAAGGGTCATCCATGCCGCAGCTTTATAAACACAATAAAGGTAAATGATTACTCTCCACTGTGGTGTCCAAAAATACGGCCGGTAATGAAGAGAAATGGAGGAGTTTGAGGGGGAGGCCTGTCATGTGTCATTGGCCAACTCTAAGCCCTAAGATTAATCACGAGAGAGGGGCTCTGTGGCTAAGATGTGGTCACCCTTGATCGATAAATCTGCCTCCCTCCCCTCCCTCTACGTCTCTCTGCTTCACTGTCTCTCTCTTTCTCCCCAAAATATATACAGTACAATCACTAGCACAAGCCAAATCAGCATAAGTGGAGAGATGAATTGATGACATTTGCAGCCATATTTGTATTGATTACTCGAGTTTTGACTTCTGAGGCTCTCCTCTTTCAGGAGTTGATTTGCAAAGAAAGTGCACTGTTCTTGTATTCTAGTTGGGTCTATTTACAAAACCATCAACTGAACATTCCTGTAATGAAAAAAAATGCAAGGAAACAGAAAAAGAAATGCCAAAATGCTCCTCAGAGAGTTCAGGGCAGCAGGGTACAGTTTAGAAGAATTTCAAATTACACAGCCCCACTATACATTGCAAAAATACCAAATCTAGTCTCTGCAAAACCACGACTGAAAACACTGTGGTGAAGAATTTCTAATAATATTCTGCAGGGACCACAAATGGGACTTTTGACTTGGTCTATGAGGAGGGCATAATGCAATAACATTGCATTAGAAGGGTCGTTTTACAGCGTGGCAGCGCAGCGCGGCTGTATTCCTTGTGTGAACCGGTGCTCTGTTTGCGGTCACTAATGGGCATCAGAAATTACAGGCAGTGGAATCGCGCCCCGCGGGGGGACTGGCCTCCTCAGCAGAGCGGAGCACTTAGACAGTGTCTGGGAGCCTGCTGCAGGAGGAAGGGGGGGAACTCAATGTCACAGCCCTGCCTCATAATTAAAGAAACCCTATTCCTTATCCACTGTTAGGTGAGCCCTTGCCTGGTGCTCCATCTGAGGGCTCCCCTGTGGGCGTCTAATGTGTGTTGCCCCCAATGTGCATGTGGGCTGATCAGGAAGCTGTGCCTTTCTGCTGGGTGTCGGAGTAGGAAGCCCTCTGACCACCATAAGGGTAACGGGCCACGTTCAGAAGAATCACAGACCTCAAAAAGCGAAAAAATAAATCAACTGAGGTGAGGTCTGCAAACCGCAACAAAACCAGAAAAGCCAAAAAGTACATGCAAGGCAGTCTGTAGGTGTAATTATAAAAGTGAAAGAGCCTTCATGGTTTTCCAGATGATCCCTCTGAAATATGATAAAATTAAGTTTCCCCTTATTTATAAATTCAGGGCTCATCGTTGGTCCTTAAGTCTGTAGATTTTCTTCCTGCCTAATCCCTCATTTGAAGTAAATAAAAGTAGTAGAGCTGTCATGGTCAGGTTGTTTTCCTCATCTAGCTCCCATGCTTTATAATTATTCATATAAAATGTGGTTCTGTTGATGGGCAACAGTCTTATTTTCTGCTTCAGTCAACAGTGCACATTTGTATTTCTAAATTGTGGAGCGCTTGTTATGTAAGGCAATTTTCTGCCTTCTTAAGAGCCGGATCTCCTGTGCATTAATAAGTGGCTAGGCTGAGCTGCTGGAGAGCTGAGGGCCTGTTCATGCTCTAACCCACACAGCCAGGCTGCCACCACAGACCATTTAATACATATTTCAAAGTTTTATTAGAAAATTGTGATTTTATGTTATTATGGATAATGGTCTGTTGTGGGACTTCTACAGAGTATTCAGATTTTTTTGCAACTTCTTTTAAAGAAAAAAAAAAAAGTTAAATTTAAGAACACCTCTGTCCTCACTGGTTCGGCCCAACTCTTTAATATAACAACCTTGAATCATTTTGTGATTTTTTTTTTTTAAACAATAAAATTATGACTCTATAAACAATTATATGCACATGGTAGTTTACTGCTTGAAAACAGCTGAAAAACTTATTACTGAAAAATTATATTTCAATTAATAAACTCTGTGATCTTTTTCTAAATCACAGACACCACAGTTGAGTTATGAGACATTCAATAGATAATGGACTCTTTCCTTAACTTAAGCGTTTCCAGTTTCATTGACAAGCCACAGCATACGCCACTGGGTCCACATTTGAGCATGTCATTTTAATTTTGATTTAATACCCCACGGAATGATAGTCGCCCGTTTCGCTAAATTGAATAGATGTGGAGCTAATCTGGAAAATCAATTAATCGATGTGCAAGGCTCATTTAATACACATGTTAATATAATGGGAGATATGCCCACCACCCATAAAAAAGACACATTTGGAGCAAATTGAACAGTGGTGATTTTAACGGCAGTTGACATAAGTAAAAGTGCACTGCAGCGGAAAAAAAAGTGACATGAGTGTCTGACGGGGCCTCAGCTGGAGACAAAAGCAACAGAGATGGGCCTGAGACTTGAGGAGGATGGTAGAGGGAATGGGAGGAGGAGGAGGTAGAGGAGGAGGGGGGAATGGCAAGGAGGTGAGGGGAGATGGAGAGTGCAGACAGCCAGGCCTCTGAAAGGCTGTTGTGGTTGGCAGCCGCTGACCTTGGTGACGATGGGTTTTCACCAGAGGCTTCTAATGAAGGCTGATTGCCAGGGAACAGTGAGGGAGCCAAGGGGTAGAGACAGGAGGGGCGAGAGGGGAAGACGAGTGAGAAGAAAGAGAGAGAGAGAAAAGGATAGAGGAGAGGTTCAGGTAATTGCAGCACTTGTGGGTCTGGGGCCCTGCGGTCCTGTGATGTTGGGGTGCAGCAGGGAAGAAGAGAGATGTCTGTGGATGCTTTGGTGGTAAATTGTGGCGCACAGGGGTAGGAGGCAGGCCCCTGGGCTGTAATTACCCCTATGAGAGTGTGGACGGAGAGTGGACAGGCCCAGTGTGGGACTCCGACAGCGATCAAGGGGAGTAGAGACAGACACACAGACAGATGGCAGGAGTCTGACGGAGGAGGAAGAAGGGACGCCTCCTACCCCGCCAGCTCCGTCAGCCCCCCACCCCCAAAAACCAGCCATCCGGACGCTGGACCAAGGTCAGAGGCTATTAGCTAACACGCAACATGCTGGTGACAAGACAGCCATGACAGGAGGAGCACAGAGACAGCGGTGAAGATTCTGCTCCTGCATGGAGAAAGACATAATGTAGAAGGATTTGTTACAAAAAAAGGTAATAAAAAGTGACTAATTAGATCACAGCTGTGTTGGGGCTCCGCTGGATGGCGCCAGGGTCAGGAGGGTCTGGGGCATTCAAACTGGTTTGGAGTTGATAGGCTGGCCTAAGCTTCCCATTGCCACGGATCAGTATGTACTACCTCTCCTCTCCCTGCCTGGGCTGATGTAACTCACTGGAGTGGCAAATTACACCAGGCCTACAGCTGTAGCCCGACATTATGATTAATTTGATCAGTAATTTCTCCTGTTTTTCATTTTAATCGCCGCAACCATTCTGCTGTGGCAGGTCTTTCAGATCTAATTAAGATCAATTCCGGTGTAACAGACTTGGCGAGCGCCTTCACCCCGTCAAATCCCCGAGCTCTCCGGGCGTGGAGAAAACCCGCAGCTCTAATCAATCAACTTCCAGAAAAATCCAGCGGGCTCCCGCAATCAGCCCATTAACACACTTAAGCAAATTTCATAATCTCCCCTCGTCTATTTGTCATCACTGTGGTGGCTATTTCCGGGGCCGCATCTCACTGTACTCTATGGTGGGGAGCAGAGAGGCTGTGGTCGGGGCGGAAAGGTCAATTCTGACTCCATTTAACCAAATTAGCTGCAGTAATCGAAGTTCAGATCATTGACTCAAGGGGACACAGTCTGTTGTGG
This sequence comes from Synanceia verrucosa, assembly GCA_029721515.1. Lineage (NCBI taxonomy): Eukaryota > Metazoa > Chordata > Actinopteri > Perciformes > Synanceiidae > Synanceia > Synanceia verrucosa. Next base: position 9,552,710 of record CM056568.1, on the reverse strand, counting down.
CATGATTTGTATTCTAATTGGGATATTAATGAGCCAATTAATGAATTCTGTTTCACAAATTAAAAACACCAAACACTAAAAACACAAGGGATGTAATGAATGCTCAGGATTTCCTCACTCTGGGTTTACGAAGATCACACACATCCCGTGAGGAGGGAATTACAATGGGACAATAATTGGAACATAATGAGTGTTTGTCTCACTGCGGCTCTGTGCTGTATTTTCAGCAAATAGTTGAATGGCTGGGTGAGTCTGCATGTCTGGATAATGACAGTAGGAAATAGTGGTGTTATCTGTGTAATGCTGATGCTAATATGTATTATGCTAATTATGACTCGACTTTAATGTTGAGTGTACAGACCAGCTCCTCTGGGTGAAGCATGGAAACACCAGAAATGATCTTCTGCGTCTTCAATTAAAACAAACAAAAGGACATTCACTGTGACAATTCAAATAATTCTGTGAATTAACCGGTGAGTCGCTCAGTTAGTCTGGGACTGAAAATCCAATCACTGACCCAGGCGGTGGGGAGAGAGGTGGAGCTGCTGTTTAAATCCTATTGTAGCCTTGAGTGGGCACTGATGCTGCGACCTGTCCTTGGGCGAGCCCCTCGCTGGGTGACACACTCTTTGACAACACCAGCACTGACCCAGAGAAACTAAACCTTTTACGGCCATTCTGCTTCTCCCTCACACACACACACACACACACACACACACACACACACACACACACACACACACAAAATAATCCTATTTGATGAGGCAATATCTTAATGACACCTGATGTGGCCCCTTTGGCCCCCCTCAAGGGAGGTCTGTCCTCAGTCATCATAATCAGCATCGCTGGCTCTTTTAGAAAAACACAATGTGTTAGAAGCTAAGGGTCTCAGTGCTATCAATGCAGGGAGTTGTTCTGAAGTGACCCTGCTATCTTTGTAAGGCAGAGAGGATACACTGATTTTTTTTTTTGTAATTTTAACAAAGCAGTGGTTTCCGCGATAATGTGTGAATCTGTATGTTGGTCAGTACTCTGTGAATCCACAGTCAAGACTGGACAGTTTGGTGTGATGTAGCTGATAGCCTTTGGAGCCCATTAAATCCAGAGGCTGTTTTTCCTGCTGAGTCTCACTAGGCAGGGCCGGAGAGGGCTGCAAGGGGGGAAACAAATAGCCCAACTCATCCTGGCCATAAAGAAGGTTGCACCACAACCCAATAAGGGTCTGACGCTGATGAATGTGACCAGGGACAGAAAGGCGACCCTGGCCAGTCTCCACCAGAAATGAAACCACAGGGATATAAAATAGGTTATTATCGTCACACAGTGACAGCCAGACGGACAGAAGAGCAGAGATGGATGGACGGACAAAGTGACTAAAAAGGAGGTTGAGTAGGAAGGGCAGAAAAGATTAAGGGACTGATTACAGCTGGAAAGCCCAAGGTTAGATAACCTCAGAATCCCTGCTGAATCTGCAGTGGGAGCATGTGCTTCTTGCCAGGATGTGAGGTCTGACGTGCTCAAATGCGTCAAAGCCTCGGCAACATTATCCTAATAGCGCCAACTGATAGAAGAGCTGCCAGCTTCCATTCAAATGCTGCCACTTGATAATGATCAAGAGCTGATAGAGAATCAAGCATTGTGTATACTGTGTAAGCACTTCAGTTATGTAAGTGGAGAATTGCAGGAAATCTAATTGACATTAACTAATTACTGTAGCTGGGTATTTTTTTATGGTTCTCATGATGCAATTCATCCAATGTGTCCATGAAAATATTTATGAATGGGCTCCAGAGAAATGATAATTTCTGGGAGCCTTGACGTCATTAAGAAATGAAAATCATGAAGCACTATATGTGTCATAAAGCGTTGGTTTGGAGCTCATGGACTCACCGACAAAGGCATGGGTGGGGTGACAGGCGAAGGGAGGCTGCGTGCCGGCGACTGGTTGGGCCGGTGTGGCGGGGAGTGCTGCGGTTGTCCAGAGGTGGAGGAGCAGGTGGAGCCTGGAGATGGGATGGAGGTCTGCTGCTGGTTGGGAGGGGTCATGTGATGCTGGGGTGGCAGCTGGTTCTGGGTGTGGGAGAGGGTCTGTTGGTGATGATGCTGCTGTTGCTGCTGATGCTGCTGCTGTTGCTGCTGCTGGTGGTGCTGCTGCATCTGTTGGAGCTGTTGCAGGTGTTGGAGCTGGGAGCTCAGTGATGAGGTAGCTGTCGATGGAAGGACAGTAAGTTGTTTGATTTGTCTTTATGCTGGAGACCTGAACTCTCCACACAGAGCGCAACAAATACAAGTGAAGTGGGGCAGACAACATGTGTTTTAGCACGTAAACAAGAAGCCCTCATTATCTGAAAACTACACTCACACCTGAGATAGAAATACACATAGAGGTGTGGGATGCATTGGAGGAGTAGTGAGAGACAGATGTAAATTGCATGGAGACACAACAAGGTCCTCCAGGGTTTTTAGTCTGCATGATAGAGTCAGTGAATTTAATTTAGCTAGTTGGAGGACAAAGCTATCAAGCCTGGCTGATATAATTGCTCTCTCTGGAGCCAAAAGTCTTCATTGTCACTTGGAGAATGTCAGAATCTTTGGTTTAATGGCTTAAAATCTCATAAGAAAGAGACATCCATCTTCGCTGGAAGACTTCAGAAATAAACCCATTAACTAATTGGATCCAATAATGGCACACCATTAGAACCTAATTTCTACATTTAAATGCTTATTCATTTTTATGCTGTTAAAAAAAATGGTTAACACTCAAGCCGAGTCAGGCTGCAGCCACAGCAGCATGCAAATACCCCAATGGACCCAGACTGTCCACCTCAAATAAAATATGAAATAAATAAAAAATAATATCTTGGTTGTGAACACTGTGCAGGTGCAGCTCAACTTCATGGTCATTTTCAATGGCAGTTCACTCAAAAACATCTGTTCACACATAAATCCTGAATCCCATAAATGTCTACTAAAGGTATCATCTGTAATACTATATGTGGAGAATTGGGGTAAAAAACTACATCTAAGCTCACCTTCACAGCCCTTTAAATAGCAAAAAGGGCAAACTGAGTTTCCACACAGATATGATGGATAAAAACATGTTTTCATCCCTGCGCTCACATTCAGAACTCTTGACAACACACCAGAATATTTTTAAAAGAAACTCTTTCATACAGAGAAACTGTCAGTGACATGAAAAAGGTTTAAGAATAAATGTAAAGGGCATACAAATACCAATGACTATTAAGTTTAGGATCTATTGTTTCTAGAATGACCTCCAGACAATTAATCTGTGGCTTCTGATTCTGTGATGTTACAGCTTTGTATAGAAAACAATCAGATGACCATGACAGGATTCAACATCTTTTTCACTGTATTAAAAGATAATACTAAAAGATAAGCTCAGTGGGGACTGCACTACAGAAAAGAAACTGTTTCACAACTTCCCCTTAAACTAAGGCCAGGTGAGGTTAAGAATCAAAAGTTAAAATAGTATTATTTCTATGACTAGCAAACAAGCTGTTGGAGAACAATTACAATGTCAAAAATGCTAAAGACACTTTCTAGTGTTTAGTTTGTCCATGCTGGGCTACTGCAGAAACATGGAGGAGCATCATGGCCGACTCCCGGAAGAGTAACCACTCCCTATGTAGACATATTAAGGGCTCAAAAAATTATTGTTAGCTTAAGGAGACAATACATTAATGAAAAAAGTTATGAATAAGTTCCATTTCTAGTTACACACTGTTCCTTTAATAGATTGAAAAGTTAATAATCAAAACAAATTAAATTGCACAAAAGATAATCTCAATGACATAAATAAAAGAAAAAATGCATCCAAACTCTGTAGTGACAGATTTGGTTTGATTTGACAGGCTGCATGTTATAAAATCCCTCACTACAACCCAAGATCTACAACATTACTTGAAAGCACAAACATAATCTGCTATTAAAATGACTTGAAACACAAAGAATGGAACAACAAAAGAGTGTTTGTGAACATGTACTGATAATGAAGCCAAGCGATTGTGAACACAAGCTTAGACAAGCTTGTATACATTCAGAATCAATGCACTTAAATAATTTAAGTAAGGTTGCCTCATAAAAGATGAATAAAACATCAGAGCAGACAAATCTTTGATTAGTGTGGTCACTACGACTCCAGGACAGGCATGTATGAACATTTGATGAACATCAGATCATCCTCCTCTTTCCTCACTACGCAGGAGCGCAGCAAAAGACAAGCCGGCGTCTCTTGGCAAGTAAACAGCGCACTTTTATATTTCTTCTACCTCCTGACACATTGACACCTCTCTCACACTTCCCTCATCATGAATTATAGATCACCTGTGCAAACGGCAAGAGTCCAATTCTCACTTGAAATGTTGGGGCAAGTTGTCTGGCAAGCGCCGAGCCCCCTGACAGGACCGGCTCTTTTTCCTTTGCAACTCCACAAACGACAAAATGCTGAGCCCTATTTAAAGATGGAATAAAAAGGGAACAAAGACGGAAAAAACAAAGGCGGGGTAAAACGAGATTTCTGTCAAAAAATTATCGAAACCAGACGAAGATCAAAGACGACTGGAGAATTTCCTGCAGCGCCAACCATTACGCCGAGAAACAAGAGGTACAACAAAAAATATGAGGCAAAAGAAAACAAATACAGAGGGAATATGGAGGAAGCCCCATGTGGCCTTATTATAAGGGCTACACCGCAGGTACTATATTCTTTAACAGCAGTGCTTTATAAATTCTGTCATCTTGTTAAGACTGTCAGGACCACTGACCCCCCCTTCCCCTCTAACCGGGCAACTGGCATCTTGAAGCTCATTCTTTTAACCACAGCTGTCTGATTGCTTTGGTTGAGCACATAATCCAAACGGCTTGTCTCAGCTAATTGTTTGTGCTCCTTCCTCCAGCAGACACAAGGCCGAGGATGAGAGTGGGAGCTTCACTTATGATGGAGAGAGGGCAAAAGGGTGCCGGGATCCTATAGTGCTCATTATATCTCCCACTGTCTCTTTGTTGTGTTTCATATTCACCAGTTCTCTGGCTGCAATGTAAGCAGCGTTCCTGCTTGATCATGATGCCCTAGGGGAGGTGTAAGAAGAGAAAGAGGTCCCACTTTCACTGTGGTCACAACTTGCATATGTTAATGTTTATGATGAGGAAGGGGCAAGATCATACGAAGAGCAGCTAAATGATCAGATACAAGCTGAACTAAGGCAAGCTAAGGCATTTTGTGCTCCACTTAACCATTTAACAACAACCAATTGGGAACCTCACTGCTGTGAACAACTGTCTGCCATCTCTCTTCTTTTTTTTTTTTCTTTAGTGCCACTGCAGAAATCAACTGTTATCTTTGACTGTCCCAGGCCCCAGCTTCTGAAGTACCGGAGGACGAAGCGAGACTGATTGTCAGAGGTCGAAAGGCTAGGTCAAAGCTGGCTCGTTCGTCAGACAAAATGCTATTTTTGTTTCCTGCACTGTTGAGGAGTGAAGGAGGGGGAAGCAGCCTGCTCTCTCATTACCAGCGCTATCTCGGTAGTCCCTGCCAAACCCCCCTATTATGGCACTTTTCTCTCTGGGGCTGATTCGACTCCTTGTTTTCCTCTCAATGCACAACACCTAAGCTTACAACTATTCAGTTATCTTATATAGTTTCCACATGTTTTTGTACAGGTGGAGCTTGGGCAGAAGCCAAACTTTTATTGACACTACTACTCAACCTAAATGTGAACGTTTAGGAATATGCAAGACATTAATGCTGAAATGAATGCCACAAATTCCACAAAAAAACATAACACACCTAATTCACCTCAGACTAACTGCAGCTGTGAATGAGTTAAAAGAAATGTCTACTGATGCATTTAGACTTGCCAGAAAGCCTGGGTGAATAGTGCCCATCATATTATGATGCTTAGAAAAGGTCAGTGTGAAAAGTGACTACAGTCTTCACATCTACACAAAAGGACTTTTGACTATTTTTCACTGCGTCAAACTGTGTGTGCTCCATACAGCATACAGTACACACAGAATGAGACAGACGTGATCAACTCACGTCACAGGAATTCAAGTTTTCTGATGGTAAAAAAAAGAGAAATCTACTGTGTAAACTTTCATAGGAATGTATTGAGTTTATAGAGGATGAATAAAATCTATGGTAGATCGTGTGCACGGTTTTCCAAAAGATGTAGTTGTAATATGTACATCACATTTTCTTCTCAGGACAGACACATAATTAAAGAGAAGCACCCATAACTGCTGTTGTAGCATCAGTGTCTTTGGCATCATTTAGGCATGCTGTAAATTAAGAGCTGATCAGAGGCTGCGGATGAGCCCGTCGGGAGTTAATGAAGTTGTCCAATGTGACCCACCCTGCGTTTTTTGGAACTACTCTCGTCTAAACACAGCTGTCAGTCCCTAACAAGAGAGGTGAGAGGAGACAAACAAGCTCCCCATTACTGATCTGCCTCACGTTCTGCTATGGGAGTCCATAAACCACTGTCTCAATTGCCTTTTCAGAGAGTCACACTGATAATTACTCCACTGGAGGTAAGGAGATTTAGCCTCTATGAGATGTGGTAATTACAAAGGTGGTCAAAGGAAGGTCATTTTTACTCTGCGGATTAGATAGGAGCACTGACACACCGATGAAGTGGATAAGATCATTGTTTCTGCACGTGTTTCTTTAGTTAGGTTAACTTTTAGCTCTGCTCGGTCACTTTGATGACACTCGTCCACGTTATGAAACATTATTTTCACGAATGATCAATCTGTCCATTGCACTTCTTCACAATTAATTGTTTAGCCAATAAACCGTAAATCTTTACAAGTAACCATGTGCTAAGATATGATTAATAACAGACATAAAAATAATATTCATTCAACTAAATTAGTAACACTGCAGTTTAAATATTCTATAAGTCCTGCAGTGAAAATTTCACTTATCTACCAACGTATTGTGAGAAAAATGTAATTGCAATGCAATTTATAACAATTCATCATATTTGTAAGTTTGTGATATGTTGGCTACACATAAAACCTTACTCTGTAAAGTAACTATATCTGTCAGGTGAATGCAACAGGGTAAAAAAGCAAATATTTCCCTGTAATAAAGAAGTACTATATATCTAAGTATCCATCAATAAGTATTTAAGTGGCATAAATTGGACATACTCAACCAAAATACCTAAAATTGGAACATAAGTTTGTGTTAAATTCCTTTTATCCAGTGAGCCAACACACGACTGGTAATCCCGTTAAAGGAGCAGAAAATAGAACCTTGCCTTGGCAATGGCTGGAATAAACATGGAGAAAATGAAACGTTCAAGGAACTAGTGAACTACTGAATAAAAACATTACTCAGAGCCTCAGCAGGCAATATCACTGTTTCAGTCCTGCTGCAGGGAGAACTGAAAAAAATAAAGAAATAAATAAAAAAGGCAGTTAAGATTTGACTGGAGTTGCAGAGCCACAGGATTTTAGAGAGTAAACCACATCGCTTGTAGGGATCCAGAGATAATGCGTTCACTTTGTGATGCAAGGCAATATCAAGCTGTGTTGTAGAATCCTCACTCTGGGGGAAGCATTTCAAAGAATCAAATCCTCTCCATGGAGATGTTACACATACAAGAAAATCCCTGTGTGCTCGATAATGTTGTCCTTTTGTGCGTTGCTTACGCAAGGTTATTGATTTCCAAAGTGTGGTTCGGAGCCTCTAGGGGGCCTTGAGAGAGTTGTAGGGGGGTCCCGGGCAAAGTAAGGCCTAGTTTAATTAAGTTCTTTCCTGAGAGAGAATATCTAAAGAGTACTGTAGTGTTTTTCACCCTTTGACAGACCTGTGCTACTGTTAGTGTGACTGTTGTCTTTCCAAATAAAAGATTTAATAAATGGATTTCACAAATGAAATATTTCCTGATCTGAACCTGTTGGGCCTTCATGGCGCACTTTCTTCTTAGGTCTGAAAGTAAACGTGGTTTATTAGGACAAAACCTAATTCAATGACATAATCAAGCGTTTGGTTAACTATCACTCTAGGAAAGATTTACTGTTGGAAACCTCAAGTCATAGGTTATGAACCCTTTTTTTTGCATTTCATGCTTTAAATGTTTAAGAATCGACATGTTATATATAACATCTCAAAACACTTAACCACACGAAGTAGATGTCATGTGGACACAGATGAGTTTCAGTCTCACTTCAAATATTGTGTGGATGGTGTATAATACTGTGGTGCTCAGTCAGGGGTCCCTCGCTTTTGTCCTTCAGAGACTAGAGGGTGCTGGTCCCCCCCTTTAAAAACAGAGCCTGTTTGAATGGCAGGACAGACTGGGTTATTACAGCGTCCTCATGGTCCCATCATGTGTCGTCAGACCAAAGCGGAGGCCGCAAGTAAAAGCCTCATGCAAAATTTATGTTCATGCGGCTGTTTCACTGGGTGGAAAAATCAATATTGCGGGCCTGATGCACGGAGATGACGGAGTGCTCTCTGACTGACAGTAAAAGCTGAGAGATTGAGGGGCTGCATTTACTGCTCCAGAAATGGAGTGGAGAAGAGCTGCTCTAATAGTCTAGTTCACCTTAAATTTGAATTTCATTGTGGATTATTTTGGTAACAACTTGGATATTGAGGATTTGGCAGAAATTAGCAGAAAAAAGAAGCAAATGAAGAATGAGCCAGCTTGAATTCAGATCATCTAAAACACATCTTGCCTTGGTTTCTGAGCCTCTGCAGTATTGTATGTTATGGGGTTATTAAGCCTTCCTTTCCCTTCCAACTTGCACAGATATAAAATGATTGTAGAATAATCAAAAGACAATGTGGGTATGAGGAGGACATCATACGGATTTTGTTCTGCGCTGCTTCGCTTACATATGCTTTTGATAGCGCGCCACATACCCACATTGCATTTGGGGAGGAATGTGAGAAGAGAGAGAAAGAAAGTGAGAAAAAGAAATTCAGTGGGATGAAATAACCCCAAACAATGGGATTTGCTTTCCATTCTTCTGCCTCCATCTTCTGTCTTTAATTATTCCCTTTGGTTGTCTGAGGGAGCGTGTAAGCACTTTCACACAGCACAACATGCCCAGCAGCACAACACTGTCTGCCTTAGTGATGTGGAGACTTCTGAGTGACACTGAGCCTCTTGTGATTATTAATGCTGTTTAATACAACACAGGGCAGCCACTGTGATTGAGGGGAAAAAACAGATTTTGAAATGCATGCACTCAAAATGCAATGTGAATGGAATTATGTACAACATGTGCGCTGCACTTGAGATAGATTTTCCCACTGCTACTATAAACAATGTGTACAGCGTGCAATGAAGACTAATGTTTTTTTGTAGATGCAACACTGGAAATGTGTATTTGATAACAAGCACAAACTGTGCTCTATTTTGTACACAGCATTTAATGGAACCTCAGCTGATCCTGGTGGGATCCTTTGTGCCGGTTTAGTAGTTTCTTCCTGAACCGCATATAAGATATTTGAGAGCCCAGAACGATGTATGATGAATGAAGTAGCATGCTACTTATACGCTTATCGTGCTCACTGACTAGCAACAGGTTCAGCAAAGGGCAGCGGCAGTAAATGAAATTCTGCGCCAGGACAATATATCATCAAAAGAAATGTATGCACCCGAAACTTACAAGCCTTCTTCAGATGCGGACAAGGTGGCTGACGGGGTTGGGGGAGGATGGGATAGCAGGGGGGAAGAGAAAGGGGGGAAATGAGGGAATACGGGAAAGGAGGGTGTTTTTTTTCTGGATGGGTGACGAGCAAGCAAGAGGAAGCAGCAGATTTTGTTGAATCAGTTCTATTTTCATACTGGCTGATCTGTGTCTTTTAACCATTTCACTGCAGCTGGAAAATGAAAGCACCGGGGCTAATTTCACAGTGAGAGCTCACTGAACAAAACCCCCCACGGTCTGTGGAAAAAGGTGCTAAGTCTACTTTGTCATTGGGAGTTATGGCACTGTAATTCAGGAAACAGGCTGGTGTGTATGAGAGGAAAAGGTAGAAAATATGTTCAGAAAGAAAAACCTTTTTCCTCTCTAGCCTGGGATAGTGAGTTTACTTATGATCTGTAAGTAACAGATATGTCTCTCACCAAACATGCCATCCTGTACTGATGCCACAGGATCCATCTGTGATGTGTCTGCAGTTAGTCCAGAAATAGCACCCACGAGACTTAACACACTCCTCAGGCCTCCTACGGGACCTTTTAAGCTGCACTGATACTGATAAAAGCCCCCACAAAGCTGGCCCCCAGATACCTCGGCCATTAATTAAGGTAATTAGGCCCTGGTCAGCAATTAGTAACCACAGATAGCTTTTAGCAGCGACTAAGACGTCCCTGCTCGTGAGGGGTTCAGTTCCACACCATCTGCTGACAAATGTCACCACAGACTCTTTGGTTTCACCGGCGGGGAACTGGAGAGCCCCGTTTAAAAATGACCTCTGTGTGATCCAGACTGACTCCCAGACTCCCACAGCCTCTCTGCTGCTGCAGCGTGACCACTTTGTTTGTTCTTCCCACTTCTTTGGTTCTTTTCGCTTTCAAACATGGGGGAGCGAGCTCTATGAAAATCCATACATGCTGTACACGGCCAGAGTGGGGAATAGGAAACATTCACTACACAAGGTATTGATCAAAATTAGAACATCTGGGCAGAGTGTAAGTAGTATTGATTAGAGCGTAATGCTACATTGATTTGCTTGTATTATTAAGTCTGTGATAGATCCATATTGATAATATGTTAGTTTACATTATAATCCTGTATACACTTATACACTATTAAATGTAAGGATATATCAAAATGATGCAGTACATTAAGTCGTTTTTAAGCAGGTTTTCACAGATAAAACATTTCTTCTCCAATGGAAGTGGATTATTTGTTATAGGACATTCCTCTGGATATAAAAAATGAATGCCAACAACTCAATGTGAGTGAACCACCATTAACATCCCATTAAATGTGTTTTTAAAGTACCTGTGACACACCAATTTACAGAAAAGCATTAACAAAAGCAAATACCGGCAGAAAATATGTGAGAAACATTCACAAGCAAATTTGGCATTTATACTAATATGAAAACACAGCAGTGTGTGTATTTCATCCCGTGGCAGAGGTGTGTGATAAAAAAAAATCTTAGAGAACAGATCATGCAATAACTCACATTACTGGGGAATGGGAAATAAAGGATGCAGCTGTGCTACTTTACACAATTCCACATTTGAAGCAATCGGTGATAACGCCATTTTCATTCCGGTTCAGTCCCATAAAATTACCATTAACATTACAACTCATGCAGAACACAGATAAATGTAAAATGTCACCCAGTTCTGCCAGGCGGGAATTTCCAGTTCCACAAGATTACCATCTCTGTCTGCTCTCTCCCACTGCACCTTGTCTAATATTTCATTTACAACATTTCATAAGTTCATTTTCCCCTCACTGACCATGTAAATCACAAATCAATTTTCATTTAAAATGCTTGACTACAGATTGTTGCTGAAAGCCTCCGGATTGCGCCTGAGCAACATGGGCAGACCTTTAGCAAATCTTTCGGAAACAGTCTGGTCCGGAAAAAGGAGGGAAAAAAAAATGAGATGTGATTTCTACAAAACAATTCTGGGGCCAAGTGGTCAAGCATTTACTGGAAGCATTTTACAAGTGTTGAAATATCAGGAAAACAATACACTATTATGTATTTAATTTGTATTAGATTCCCTCTCACTGATCGAATGATTCACTCACCAGGAACAAAAAGCTGATTAATATTTTTTATGATGGAGAGATGAACACCATTGATTGTGTATAATTGTTGGGAACGTGTAATCAATATATGCAATAACCTACTGAACATTAATCGTGGATATCAATGTGCTGATGATTTTAGAAAGATAATTGAGATTTTATATATATTGAATTTGGTTGAACGGACACAGCACTCTGGATGTTTCACATTTAAAAACCTAATTACACAGAGGCAAGGGTTATCTGTTAAAGCTCAGGAACTACGGGAATAGAAAACAGCTGGATTAAAACGGAATTATTTTGCATGTTCCTAATTATTCATGTAATTGGAAGCTAATTTGCCAATATGTCATGTTGGCAAAGCTATTCTCTCCTATAACAAAACCCATTTAAATGAATGCATTACACCCTGTGCATACATGGTGCAGACAGACATGCTGTGTAATGTGGAGAGACTGTCTTGTAGATTGTGTGTTTATGGCAGGAGGTTTGCAAAAAGCCTCCCTCAGTGTTTACCAGTGGGGGCAGATGTCAAGGTTTGCTGTGGAGGAGCAGACACAGCCACATCTGATTAACAATATTATTGTCCTCCTCCACACCGCCATAAAGACTCATCCCCCCTTTTCTTTCTTTCTATTTCAGGCTCTTGCAGTGTGCCGTCCTGTGGCATGGCTGAGCCAGAGTGACACTGCCACCATCAACAGAAACAAAAACACAAGTCAAGAGCCAGAAGGTTAAGACAAACAGCACTACTGTGTCTTACCAGACAGAAAATATTTAAATATCTTCAGACACATATGTTGTAAAAATATTACTCTACATTCAAAAACACTGTGCATCATTTGTACTGTTATTTTTGGGCAATTATGAAATATATGTAACTTGCATTCAGAACAATTCATTAGCGTGTCTGCAACAAGTGAAACACCAGGGGGTAAAATTTACTTACATCTCTGTTTCAAAAAAGACTTCAGAGCAGAAATCATGAGTCTCATGGGGGTGTCTGTGTGTTCATACGTGCAGGTACGCTCTCATCGCCCCTCTGTACATTTTGATTGGTGATTTCTTTTCCTCTTTCCGTCGCCAAACTGTCACAAAGGCAGTAACCCTGCACGTTTCCAAGCTGCTTATTGAAGACAAACAATAAAACCACTGGCAGATATCAATGGCGGAGATGAGAACCCGGGTGCCATATCTGCTGGGACTGCCTGGCGAACCTGCCTCTGCCTGCGCTTCATCTCCAGCAGCACCTCTCACTCTCAATTATTTGGCTGCTGTCACAACAAATCAATCAAATTACCGCTCCAGGACTGTGTGCAGCTGCTCCTATTGCACCGCTAGTTGCATTAGCTTTGAAATGTATGAGGTCTACATTTTATCACTGTTATTTATTTAATGTGGCTCTCTCCCCTGCGAGTCATCCTACAACCACAGCAAAGCTAAATCATTAAAGGACGATGCAGAATACATACTGCTTGAGAACACTTCAAATTAAACCGCGATGAGAGAGAAGGGATGGGTTTGGCCTCTATTGTGTTAAGATGGCAGTTGTTGATGTGAGGAAATGTGGACCGCTTGCTCTGGGTGCTCTTAATGCACTCCTCTACTGGCTGAATGTGCACACTAACTAATGGTTTATTTCTTTTCTTATCCCAAAATGATTTTGACAAATGCACACATGACAAAAAAGAAGTGCACAATGACAACCAGTGTGGCTGTAACAAGCCCAAAAAGGAAGCTTGAAATTCTCTAGCTGCGATAATGAAATGGGTAAGGGACACAGAGGCATTCCCACAGCAGACAGAGGTTAAGTCAGTGGCCCGGCCCGGTGATCTAACCTCTTAAAGGAGCAGCAGTCAGCTGAGGCAGAAGAGATGCAGTCTGACATGTCTTACTAGTGTGGAAACATTTGGCTCTTCCCCCAGGAGCCCACCCTTTGGTGGTGTAATGAGAAGAGTGATTTCCCTAATTTGTATCATACCAATGCCCGCAACCTGTGAACGACACCGCTGAACATTTTCATCAAAACGGCAGGCATGCCTTTGATTGGCACTGACACCGGGTCTCATTACTGCAGGTGAGTGGGATGCCGACCTTTATCAGGAAGCTGAGTGCTGTTTTGTGTTTCCTGCGGACGAGTACAGAGGAACAATGCTCTCACCTCACCATTAGAACTCAGCTCTCTGATGTGATGCGCTGCCTCGCTTTCTGCTGAGAGCAAATAAGATGGGGTGTGCTTATTAATATGAAAGAGCTCCAGTAAACTAGCTTCTTGCATTACCTTTGAGTGAGTCTTAGAGAAGTAGGAGTAGACAGATGAGACTTTGTTCTGCTTCCACCCATTGGGCATTACATGTACAGTGCTTTGATACAGCAAGTTTTACAAGTATGATAATCATGTTCTGCTTGTTAGAAAATAATGTGAAATGGAACCCCATAAAATATGCATCAGAAAGTTAACATATAAAAACAAAAAAAAAAACAAAACAACCTGTAGATGTTTAATCCACATCAGTCGCATATACTCATATTTGAAATTGTGGAAATCCTGTATGTTTTTTATATAGTCATATGAGCCGTCAAATTTCCAGACCTCTAGCATGACCCAACCTAGTTTTTGCCTCTGTGAAGTCAGCTAGAATTGTGTGCACTCTGTCACAAAAGATAACTTTCTCCCTTGTTTAGTTTCATTGGGAATTTGTTTTTACTGCATGTTTGTGGGCATAAATCATTCTGACAAATAACCAGTTACACTGGTGCCTGTGTTTACCGAGTCTGCCACAAGATGCTGCTCAGTTTTATTTAAGCAAGCCCTCCAAATTTATAGCACAACCCCATTACAGTGATAGTTATTCATCACAGTCTGAGAGAGCTGCCCTCCTAAAGCTCACGGCAGTTCAGCCGCTTCCCTCTTGTCAATGTGCACGCTTACAGAGTCAGCTTTGATTAGTAGGATCAAAACACCTGACAAAAGATGCTGTTGTTACGGTCTGTTCTGGTTTCATATTTTCATTTAATTCTCCTCATTAAAACTCATTATGAAAATCTACAAAATACAAGAACATATTGGACTGAGTTTCTTTGATATAATGTAAAATATAACATGCTGCTTTCTCTATGACTGTGAGACTACAAACAGGCCGGCTCTCACACAATTCCTTCATCCTCAACTGCCCATTCTCCAAGACAAACAGCCTTATTAGTTGGTCATTAGCCGCCTCATTACATTTAAATACAGCCATTGGCCAGGCTCCTCCTGGAGTCTCATTACTGTGCCCCACAGTTGTCTTGTGTCTGATCTGACACTAATTAGCTAGCAGCGTGAGTGCTGTAAAGCACACTTGCTCCTGAGGTTGTGAAATGAGCTGACTGCTCCCCAGCGACAGGGCGCCGCCGTATTATATGTGTGATTAATCAGGCCTGGAGACTCGGAGGGGCGGGGAGGGGAGGCGAGGGGGACGCGGGGCAGAGGCCAGAGTTGCAGTTGTCTGACAGAGGTGCTGTGCCAGCAGGCCTCATTCAGGCAGAGCTGTGATGAACTCAGACAGGGGAGAGTGGAGGAGCGTCGCGTGGCCAGAGGGGCCAGGACACAGTCAAGACATTTAGCTTCACTCGTGACTTGTGTCACTTTCTCTCCACGGAGGTCCCTTCAATGCATCCCCTTTAGATAAGAGGATGTGCGAACAGGCAGTCTGTCAGTCCACACGCTTAAAAAAAGATCTGCCACAGAGGCATTTCTCCACAACAGTTTTTTTTTCTATTTCTCATGGATGGGGAATTTTATCAGGACGTTGGATTCCAGACTGCCTGTTGGTTTGTTTGTTGGTGGACAATAAGGATGACTGAGAGGTGTTTGTTTTGGCATTCTGACACCCTGACAATGTGTTTGTCGATCAGTTCATCAGATCGCTGAAGCCTCTAGGTTGTTCCTCGTGCACCAGGAGGAAGATCTGTTGAAGTGTGAGTCAGACAGGCCTGTTGGGCCCATTATCGTCCACTACTGATGGATACATTGAAGAACTCGCTGGATAGATGCGGGTTTATTAAAAGCTCTGCCCACAGCAATGGCTGCTGTTATTTATGCATGTTTGTATCCATTAGGCTTGTACCTCCACATTTCCTCACTCAGGGCATCTGTCCATCCATTTCCTCACATGAGGAGAGCTCTCCCTGCACTTTGTGCTGCACTGGCATTATTGTAATCTCCGTCCTAAAAACACACTGCTTTACATGTAGCCTGGCATCTTTTCACATTAGTGTGGCTTGCTCATCCAAGATTTATAACTGATGGTTTCCCCATCCATCCCTCAATCTAATGGTATAAGAGAGACAATGTTTTAAACATTAAAATGAAAACCATTTACAACTGGGATCAAAAGAGAACACTTGGGCATTAAAGTTTAAAAGGCAAAGATAAGTACGGGCATGTGGATGGACAGATGAGCTGGAAAGGAGATAAAAAAGTACGGTGCACTCTTATGCACAGGAAAGAGGCATAAAGTGCTTTTGCGCTGCACTGCAAAACGCTGACCTGTAATTAATATGGTTGTTCCTCTGGGCAAGTTGAGAATAGCGGCTTTTTGGGATACAAACCCCTGAAGGAGCTTACCTGGTCAAGAGCTTTGTAAACATTTTTATTAAAGAAAAAACAAAAATGTTCTATGTACTCATGCATATATCACAGAAAAAAACTTTCATTATCATTACACAGTGTATTTTTTAGAACATCCATCAGCTACCGACTTATTTTCTGCTTGCTTCTTGGCATCACGTTGACCCTGTTTTGTCATGCTGTCACTGGAGGTGTCTACACTGCCCTGTTTCTTACCTTGCAGGTTCTGGAGAGGGAGCGTCATGATGCCCCCTGCGGCAGCAGCAGCCACCAGGCTCTGGATGTTGGTTGTGGGCAGGGAGAGAACGAGGCCCTGCTGCCCGCCCAGGTGCCCACCTGCGTTGAAGGGGATGAGGATGGGCTGGTTCATGCCTGGCGTGGCCCCGGACATCACACCGCCCACAGCATTGGCCAGCTGCTGGGCCACCAGGAGAGACTGCAGCAGACACACACGACAACACACATGCATAGCGTCATTGGTTAGATAATTGCAGATGGGTATTTAGGTAAACTAAAGGAAATATTATGAAAGTAAATTTGATATGATCTCATACTTTATAAACACACACATTTCTTTAATGTGGTTGAGGTCTAATTTGTTTGTAACAAGGCCTGCGTTTCATTTAAATCCCTCTGGTGGTGTTACATCGCAGCAGATGGAGACACTTCACTGTGACTCGAAATACAAATATAAAATGTTGAATTATTAAACATTCTGTAATTAATGCAATATTATTTAGGTTATGTAGATTTCAGTAACATTTTTTACAACATTTTTTATTTAGATTGCACAATTATCACTATAAATATAACATATCCCATTACCAAACTAGATAATAATAATAAGTGTTCAACTGCCACAATATATATATTACATAAGACCAAATTCTTCATGTGTGGAATTATAGCTTAAAAATCATTAATTCCACTATTTTGTAGAACAATAACATAATAACATTCCTCTGCAGTCAGTAAATAACACTAAATTATTAGTATGTGCTGCAGAATCCTTGTTTTATACAAGAGTAAGGGTGTCACATTTGATTGATGAATACACCTATACTGTATTACATCCAGGGATGCTTAATTGAGTGGTAAGTGAAGGAGTAAAGCAGATGTCAACGCAGTGACTGTCTCACTAATCAATGGGTTTTGATGAATGCAGTTATTTTGCAGGTGAATTCTGTGCTTTGCTGTGTCACAGACTGACAGTCAAAACACACACCGCTGTTGGTACTGACAGAGATCAAATCCAATCTTTGAGAAAAAAGCTAAAAATTTCTCTTTCACAGAGATGCAGCGAGATTTATGTTTCATCCCACTGAACAAATCCCTGGTACCAAAAATACACAGTGCTTTTCTGAAAAAAAGGAAAAGTATCAGTACTTTACTCTTTTGATGAGGCATATAACACATTCCTCTCAACTCTCCGTGTATCCATTCATTCACATTAGTTCAAGTGGATTCGGTGCAGTCATACCCATAGAGGAAAAGATATGTTATCAGAAGTATCGCTCTGAGATATTTTGCACAGTTGAAGATCTCTTCAAATGTATTTTCAGAGGAAGTCGGTTCGAAAACACACCAACACGTTTTTCATGGAGAGCTTTTGAGTCAGAATTGGTAATATTTGTACCATGGCTGAAATCTCCATGAATGCAGGAAATCATCCTAAATTTCATTCATTCTGGCAAAATTTTGAATTATGTCAGCGTTTGAGCATGTCAGACTGAATTTACACTGAAGGTATGAGACAGGAGTTAGTGGGGATGTTGCACAATCCAACAAAATTACTGTTTAAACATGAATTGAGCTGTCTGGGACAAAATAATAAGAGCACACTGTCAGCTTGTGTCGTGTCCACGGTAAAGCAGCCTTTAGATGTTGCTAGGTAAGCCTGGCTGCACTGTTGACTCCTCCACTGTGACTTAAGTTCACGAGCCTTTAACTCCAATTGTCAGCTATCTTCTTCTGTTTTGCATGGTGTGTCTGCAGGTTGCAGAGGATGCAGAGTGGGCTGACTGGTGCGAAGACCTCACCGTACTCCCAAACCTGGTGCTCCTAGGCGACAGGCGTGTCAGTGTGATAACCCTGCATCGTGCAGGACGCCTGCACCCGCTCTGACACACATGCAATCACAGTTTAAGAGGTATGAGGTCACTGGTTTAAGGCCACAATGCACAGAGAGATCTCAGGATGAAAATATCAGCACTGAGAGACAAATGAATACTTGTTTGTGCTGTTAAAAGAATAAAGAAGTATGAGGAGGTGATTGTGGTGACACCGTATAGGATTCCTCTCTCTCAACATTTGCTTTGATACATAACAAATGACAATATCTGACGCTTCTGAGAGCATCCAAAATGACATTTGCCATTAAGTTTAAAAAAAAAAAAAATGAATTAATAATTTGGGAGCTCAAAGAATCCTCAAAGGACAATAACAAAGGCATCCCTTTTGTTAGCTGCAAGTGACATATGTTTAATCTTGCAATTTTAAACTAAATTTAATCTGAACCGAAGCAACATATAATCAAAGACGCTCTTTGAACATTTCATCGGAGTCAAACAAAATGAGACTGCCAGGCTTGACAGCAAAGACAGCTTCACATAGAAGGGAATAGCATTAAAAGACAATCCTGAAATTATCAGATGTAGCCCTGATTTATTTATCATTACAGGCAGCTTTAGAGGAACAGGCAGCTGTTAGGCACACAGGCAGCTGCAGCGAGGCAGCACTTTGGAGAGATTTTTTCTAACGCATGCAAGAGCTTTTGGTCTTTAGGCTGTTTGTTGTACCAGCTTAAGACTCATTATGATCTTCATCTGAGGTGAAACACTGTATGTGCACACATCAAAATCAGAGGATAAATTTAATGTTAGCTTAATTAGCTCAAGTGTGCAGCCACATTACAAGCTGCTACTATGAGAATCCTCTGCATCACTCATCGAGACTTACAGTACAAGCAGTTCACCTTCTGCTTTTTCACCTGATACTCTCACTCCTCCTCTCCATAGGTGCTGTTGTACAGTGCTTGGCAGGCCTGACAGCTGAGTGCTGAGAAGTGGTCTCCTAGGGGCCACAAAGATGCTCAGACTGGGTGTGTGTTGGGGCTCTAGATGGGGAAGCAGCCCCACTCAGGACTGGATGTGGTACCCAGCCTCTCTGCCCATCAGGGGAGAATAGGCCCTTCTATCTGCTTGGCAGCTCTGGCACTGAGAAATTGCCCATAATCACCCAGATAGCAGACTTTTGTCATCCTAACTGCGAGTGGGAAACAGAGGGAAGGTGGATTCATGTTGGGTAAACTACCATCGGATAATGGTTGTTCGAACAATATCCGGCTCTGGAGCGAGAATCTATCAAAACATATTGATCCTGGAACAAGAGAATTGGGTATGGCATGCGGAGCGCCTTTGTTTCTGAAAAGTGTTAGCTTCACAGAGACTGTACTGACAGCATTAATATATTAGATGGTGACTGTTGAGAGCCGCCTGCTGAGGCTCACACTGTAACTGCTGTCTGCTCGAGATGCTTTTCCTTTAGTGCTTATTTCTTATCTATTACAAAAAAGCAGTGGCTTTGACTGGCGAGGGTGTCTGTAATCAGAAAAGTGCTTTTAATTAAGCTCATTCTTCATCTCCACTTGCAGCAGATTGACTCTTTCACTGGGGATTTCTCACCCTACCAAACTGAGCCACTTTCCTCTTCTCATGTTTCCTCTTTTGTTTATCCTGATGAGGACTGACTGTCATTGAGTAACACTGAGTGCAGGGAGAATGGCCTTATTAAAGAGGGTGGATGAAACCTGACGCTCTGTGTCTGTGATGTGTGAGTGTGTGTGGGTTGTGCGGTGACATTGAGCAACACTAATGAGATAGATGTTCATTAAACATCCCAGAGCCACCAGGCCAATAAATCCAATCAGATAGGACAATGCATGATTGAGCTATTAACAGCCTGCAGACTCAAGCTCTTTGCTTCTCTGCTTGTTTTGACAAGGCATATATTGTCAGTTCATTAGTGACACGACTCAATTACTTTTGATGTTTGATAACGAAATGCTTTCACATTTTAGCTGGAAATGATTTGAAGTGTCGCATTAAGGGAGGTATGTTTTTTGTTTCACTCTACATGCACTAAAAGAATGAATGTCATTCAGCAACTGGGAAATACCAAAACCTTAGTCTCAATATAATAAACTTATTTAATAGAGCCCAGTTAATCTGCAATTTTTTTAATTGTTTTTTTCATCATCCTACACGTGTGCAGGCAGGAAAATAAACCATGAAGGAGCCCATACCAAACACAACAGGGAGACCGTGGACAAGGCCAAACCGCTCATCATCAGAAAGACGGATGCTTGAGCCAACCAATCAGAGTGACTTCCGATGCACCCGGCTCCACTTTGTTCAATCGTTTGTCATCATTATGTCGTATCCCACGGATGGTTACGGCACAACACTGCTACAGTCGAACGAAACAGTAGATATATATATATATATATATATATATATATATATATATATATATATGATTTCATCAGCTCCACACTGTTCTTACATTAAGCAACATGACTTAAAACAAAGGTCGTTTAAGGAGAAATAAGGAACTGAAGATCAACACCAACTTTAGACAAACATTTGGTCAAAATTCTCACTGTATTATACATTAGTGTCAAGACTGATTATGATCTTCTATCTCTTCTATATTTGCATGCCTAACATCTTGTTATACCAGTTTTCTTTTAATGGAAGTCCTCCAATGTAAGCATGGCTAAGAGGTGAACTTTAATAGTTGAGTACAGGAGTCTTAAATCATGTAAATTTGATTTATTGAGTTTGGTTTTTACGGTCTTCTTAAATGCCTCCAGCAGGTGTTTGAAACCTGATGAGGAGCCTCAACAGGTTTTCCTAATATTTCTTCTTTATGTTTTATGATTCTCATATTTACTTTTTCTTTATAGAGCCTCTCAGCAAAAGTATTTCACAAGATCCTAATTACATATCCGGAGCAACAAGAAACACCTTGAATCAACACACATATATATATATGTATACATATATATATATATATATATATGTATACATATATATATATATATATGTATATATATATGTATACATATATATATATATATATGTATACATATATATATATATATATATATATATATATATATATATATCATCTTAGCTTAAATTATTTTTGATTATATGTTTTGAGTTTGGGTTCAGTTGCTCGCTCACCTGTGGACCCATTGGGAATCCTGGGTGGGACTGGCCCAGGTGACTTTGCTCAGACGGACTACTGCTGGTGTCGGACTGGACCGAACCGTCCCGACCTCCTGGGAGAGCAGCAGGCATGTTGGAAGAAAAAGAAACAACAAAGAATCCAACTTAGAGCAACACAGACGATTACACGGACAGCTAAATACACAACACAGACCACATTGTGATATTACACACACACATACAGAGTCATATGGAGCAGAGGAGGGCAGTTGGGAAAGGAAGGGAATTCGTATTTAAGTGCTTTATCAATAACCGCTGTAGCGCTGAATAAATTACCAACCAGCAGAGAGGCTCATTGACGGGGGATGATGCATACTGGCGGGTCCCCTATGGCCTAGATTACCGCTGAGAGATGGAGCTTCACCACAAACGTTGGGGCCATATTATTCAGCCATTTACATCACTGAGTATCACTCATCTAAACCCACTCCCCCCCTCCGCTCTGAGCCTGCAGCTACGAGACACAATTAGACCTGTTTGCTATGAGGGCAGAGTGGAGTGGAACAGACAGGGGACATGATAATAAGCTCACTGATGGCTGCAGGGAAAACAAAGGACGCCGCCGTTTGGATATCATGGCAATACCCATCTCTCAGACTCTCTCAGCAACACGCTGCGGAACGCTTTGAAAGGTCAGGGAGGCTGCTTTGACCCTCACCTTTGACATTGATGATATCGAGATCACACAATGTCTTGCTGTTGACACAACTTGCCGAGTACAAAGATGAGTAAATCTTGCAGACAGTACTGTCAGAAAAAGTCAACATCTCTGAGATGTCGTT
The DNA here is from genome assembly GCA_029721515.1 of Synanceia verrucosa. Taxonomy (NCBI): domain Eukaryota; kingdom Metazoa; phylum Chordata; class Actinopteri; order Perciformes; family Synanceiidae; genus Synanceia; species Synanceia verrucosa. The sequence continues at coordinate 9,530,256 of CM056568.1, read as the reverse complement.
CACAAAACTGACCGCCCAGAAAAATAAAACCACGTGACTTAAAATGACTGCATTTCATTTCCTGAAGTATGTGCTTAAACTAAAAAGAAAAAGAAACTAAACCAAGAATTATTTAGATGGATGAGACTGATTAGAAGTTGGGGAAAGGTGAGGTTGAAATAAAACTATGTGCTATTATAAATAAGGACTCCTGTTTCTTTACTGACAGGCTGTCAATACAGTGGAGAACATCTTCTCACTGATTCATCGTACACAGACTTGCCTATGACAACTTCAGGCCCTTTATTGATGCTTACCACGTTTTACAACATTAACTTTAACCTGGGTGAACACAGCGGCCCTTGGTCGACCTTCAGACAGTTATCCAAAGTATTTCATTGGTTTCTTTGGAAACTTTGTCTTTTTTTTGGTATTTTGGAGACAAAGTGTCACCAGGGCTCTGACTTCTTCTTCCTGGTTGAGTTGTCTGATGAAAACAGGATGAATAGTGTTTTTTCTTGTTACACATACAATGGATTCTAGTCCTTTTCTCAAAGCGTCACACAAAGCAGACCACTGAATAGCCTTGCCGCAAAAATCTCATTGCCTGTCAAGTATATTTATGCATTACATTTTAAACTCCTTTCCGCCAACTAAAATCACTTCAGCTTTACATAAAATCCAAATAATTGGTGAATAGCATGACCTAACAAACCTCAAGCATTTGATGGTGGATGTGACAGCCCAAGGGGAGCCTGCTTTTCTAGCTGTTTTCCACCTCTGGCTAGCTGGCCCTGCTTCTCGATGAAGGTCCACATCGCCTCGCTCATCAACGTCGCAATGCAGTGGCTATTTTGACAAGCCAGTCTCTTTTCACCAATTATTTCACCCATTATGGATAACTTTGCATGCAGCCCCACCCTGTGCACTCTGTATCTGGAAATAAGATCAATCTGAACACGCACGGAAGACTTTGTGGCTGTAATAAGAGTTAATATAAAGCGACAGATAAAATTGCAAATGTCATCATAATCTGTTGGATGATTTCACATTTATTTTGGAGGGTGAATATTGAGGCCATTTGTTTTTTTAACCAGGTTTCATTAGCAGTATTGTCTCCAAGCAGTTCATTCTCACTTTGGATGTTATCAAATCAAAGTAATGCATTTAATTCTGATCTTCATTTACAGCAACTTTCTAAGCATCTCAAAGGCAATTCTCCAAATGCTGCTGCCACACTGTGATAACATAAAATAAACCTGGCAGTACTACTGAACAACTTCTGTGCCTGTGAATTATCTATTAATCATCAGAACAAAGCCAAATCGCTAAATGAAGATGCTCAGTTATAATGAAAGAATGGAAGACTGCCTAACATCATCAATAGAGTCTAAACAGTATGGCTGCAGTTAAGATATTGGTTGTGAATAATGTATTCAATCTGATAAACACTGTGGGAGACTTACTGAATAACGATGCCTTGATGCCTTCATTTCACAATAAGTTAGAGAGCTTCATCCCCTTGCAAATATCTGTAACGTTAACACATTTATCGCAGGGGGAAAAAAATCGATAATAAATAAATACACATGCACATCTTCCCCCAAAGGATTTGTGTAATTTCTTTAACTAAATTAAATAGCTGACAGGAGAAATGCCCAGGGAGTCAGACTTCAATTATTTTTTATTGCTAGAATCTTTGTACAGGTTTTGCTTTTCTTAAAGAAAAATACTTATCCAATGAGAGTGATTGTTAAATGGATTTCCAGAAGAAGATTAATAGATATATACAAGGGGGAAAATATCTTTATCAAACCTTTACTAAAAATAAAGTCCGTTGATGCTGTGATTATACACAGCTTACACAATGTGTAAAATGAAATGAATGAATGTATTGATGTGAGGAAAAATGAAAGAAGAGGCAATGCACAATCTTAGCTATACATTTATCTAGGACATTCAGACTTCATCTTCCTGAGCAGTTTATCAACTGTTGTAACAGCCCTCAAAGTGTCTTTAAATCACAACTCTTCAGCTGTTAAATGCCGCATATGTAAGTTTTCCACGGCCCTGAGTAAAAGTAAGAGGGTGAATTTGATTACATTATTTAAGCCGTATTAATCCTCAAACCGACAATGACATGATGATATTTTCATTGGAAATGCTTTTTATGTAAGTGAAATAATTGTATTTATTACAGGGCAATTTGATGTGAGTTATGCCATGGAAATATTGACAATACCCACCACTATATAAATTCTCTTTCATTGATCACCAAAGTGGCCACTGGAGAGCGACTTTCAATGCCACACAAGGCAGAAGGTCTCTCTGTGCTGTGTGCGTTGGGTGGATGGGGGGGGGGCAAAGAGCCATATTTATTTGACTTTGGCCTGTCTTAATGCAGGGTGCCCCAAGGACTACACCACAAAACAATTAGCCTGGATTTCATAAAGCAATCAGCATGCCACCTTGTCTAATGCAACCGCTTCATACATTGACAGTCTGAATAAAATGGGTGTTATTGAAAGCTTTGTGTTCGTGTTAGCTTTCGCCTCAAAGCATTCATGAATCAATTTTTGCCCATAAAAGAAGCTTTAACACTTAAGCTATTTTAGTGGAAATGCATTATGTAAGTTGTCAAATGTACGACAGAGGCCTGGTAACGATTCAGGCTATTCAGAATGAACAGCCAACCCCCATTTTTATAATGGCCCTTTTGAAAATGTCTCGCTGAGTGCATGTGTTTGCTATTAAGATGGTGTCAATCATTTTGCCACTGAAATCTAATCCATGGAAAAATAATGTCACATGTGAACACATTTAAAAAAGACAGAATATTACAAGATTATGACATTTTTAATTGATATAATAAATGGAATTATTGAGGTTGAGATAGTTGTTGTACCATTGTAGCACAAAAACATGCAAACCAGTAATATCATTTCCATCATTAAATGTATGTTGTGCTGCTCATTCATAGCGTTTGTTGGACAGCGATATGCGAGCTGCTGGAGTGTAAAGGATGGGCCCAGATAAACAACAAGCCACATCATACATACAAGCTTTAATTCCATCAATGCACGACCAATTGTCCCAGATTGTTTGACCATTGATTGCATTAATGTCGCTTGGAAAGCTGGTGTTGCATTGCAGAGAGACTGTGAGAGAAACAAATGTGGAGTGACGGCTAATGTTACATACAAGGCATGGTGCCGTGTGGAAGAGAGGAGCCTATATTATGCAGTGTTGGCTTTATAGTTTTTTACTAAACTCCTTGTAGGATGCAAGAGGGCCAAAATCACCAATGATTTAGCTCAGTGTTTCATTACTCCCACCAAAGCCCTCAACAATAACACAGGGCATAATCTGCTGCCAATAACTCCAGGTGCTCTTAGTCAGATGGCTCCCTCTGGACCGGCAGGGAAGTAATACTCTGTTTAGAGGCTGGGGTGGAGAAGCTGCTAAGGATAGGTCAATAGTGTTTCTGGGGATAGAAAATCACCAGAGACGGACTTTTGAGTGGCTGCCTGTAACACTATTAGCTATATTATGGCTACCGCTGCTGCTAGGAGAGCTGTCATTTCCTTAATTAAGAGCCCAGCGCGGGGCAAGAGGGAAAAGAGGCCATGGCGCTCTCTCTAGGCCTCTAACATTAAAGCCCGATTCCCCATCGAGCAAGGGCGGAGACCTTATAGGGGAGAAAAAAGATCACTCTCGTTCATTATTCTGGCACAAAGTGGAATTATAGAGTTAAGGAATTACATAGGAGGTGGTGCTGCGGAAAGCGCCAAACAGAAAGGATTTTACACCTCAGCAGTTCTGTGACTATTTCTGAGGCGATTGTTAAGCCACATGCAGCGGAGGGAAGACTCAGAGGACAGACGAAGGAGGACAAGCAGCGAGGTAATGGATGCATAGGTGTCTCCACTGGCTGGAGAAGTAAATAGTAGATTTCAGTTTGTAAAAGTTTCTGATGAATGGTTGAATCTGCATGTTAACAATGCTTAAAGCAGTGAGGACACTTGTGCTTTCATTCGTGGCCACAGGTCTTCACCAAAAGGCTCTCTGACACGAGAGTGCTCTGCTCTGGCTCTTACCTGTCTCTCCCCTGATGCTGGAGTGGAGATGGAAGCAGCACAAGCACGAGTGGCACCAGAGGGAGGTAAATTGGTGAGAAGAGGCAATGCCCATTTCAAAGGTCAAGAGAGGAGAGATGGTGTGATGGAAGGAGGAGGATGGAGAAGAGAAGAGGCAGGGGAGGGGAGAAGAGGTGCTTCTGTGTGGCATCTTCACAGAGGGACACTTTGTACACATCTGAGCGTCCTCCTCATTCGCAAAGCAATGTCAACCTGATTAGCTCAGGGTTGAAAGAGGCAAATAACAATACAAATTATTCTTCATCCGTTTACAGCCATCAGTGAAGGCAGGACACCGAGATGAAGACTAGCTTAAGAGAGCTGTAAGCCTTTTAGGAGATGCCTGCTTCACTACTGCTCCTCCTCCTAAATTACTTAAATGATATTTGCTGTAAATAGGATTCTGCTGCCGGCAGCCTGCTACCCTGTGCTGAACAAAGGCTTTCTTCTCACTCTGTACCATGAACCTTTATCCATACTATACTCTGCATAGAAATCCAAGGCTTTGAAGACGACAAATGATTATTATATAATTAGTTGATCAACAGAAAAAAAAGAAAATTGATGGTTGATTTTCAATCAAACAACTCGTGCCTTATATCAAGTAAGTAAATACTATATTTGAGTTTTGTTTTTGTTTGCTAAAATACTGGTGAATTTGTCATTAGCCAATCAATAGTGAAATAATAATTTGTAGATATTTATTAAGCCAACATGACAACATTCACTGGCTCCAGCTTCCCAAATATGAGCAGCAACTTTTTGGATTTGTGTCCATCCTGCGTTGTGCCTGGTCAGCTGCAGGACATTTAGCAATAGTCAGTAGGAAGTGAGGGCAGTGCAGGGCCAAGAGCATGGGTGTGTGTACGTGCATACAGGGGTTGGGGGGTTGTGTGTGTGTGTGTGTGTGTGTGTGTGTGGGGGGGTCACTGGACACCCACATGTCATGCCTGACACATCAGCCTGGGCCCCCCAGGCTATCTGGCACTAACGCTGCCTATGTCCCACTTTCTACCCCTTGCCCCTCAAAGCCTCACCCCCACCCCTTCTCACTGGTCCTTCTGTCATGGAGGTATAATAACAATGGATCACGCCAGTGCTGCAGCACAGGCTTAGTCTCTGTAGGATAACATCAGGTGATACCAGTGGCAGAAAACATCTTACCTCCACTGAACCTAAGCTAAGAGGAGTTTATCTCGAAAACAGTTAATCTGGAAAAAGTCCTGTATTAGTTGTCCTGTATTCCCTGTTGCAGTGATATTTACAGAACTGAGAGAGTAAAAGTGGAAACAAGCAAATAATCATGTCGCTAAAAGACAGACCCAGCCCAACCAATCACACCCCACCCCTCCCAGCACACTATTCTGGTGGAGCAGACAAATAGTGGAAGGAGGGACATCTGGAAATAGTATTGCTTTGAAGCCCATAACTCTATTCTGGAGAAGAGAATCATCACAGTGTTATTCCACATCCTCAGATATAAAGGGAAAAAACATAATAACTTCTCGATAGCCTGGATCTGCACTGCCCTATACTAGCGCAACCCCTCCTCCGCCTGCCCACACCCCTGCCTCATCCTCCATACACCCACTTCTCCTGCCTCAATCTTTGGTTTCAAAGGAAGCGAATCAGCCAGAAGGACAGAAGGTTATGCATTAGTACTGGTCATTGCTCAAAGAGCGAGTGTTATAAATAATAAAGGCTTGTGAAGGACACAAGGGCTGTGGGATGCATCTCTGGTTCACGCCACACAAGTCAAAGACAAGACTGTAATTTCTATTCCGAAAATGTGACCCTTGCAGCTTCAATTACATCTCAACAACACCAACCGTGTCTGTGCCAGGAGATGTGATGCCTCTTTGTTAGCTCTACATGAAAGGCTTATTGATATTGGTTACAGAGCGCATGCTACACAACATATATGAGGGTTTTTTTTCTAAAATTGATTTCCCAACTTAAAGACGGTGTATAACTAAAATAAATGCACGTTGAAATTCAATTTATTTTCCTCGACAGCTGAAGAACTTGTGATGCGCTGTTGTTTGGAATACTTTCTAGTGTTCTTCTCAACTTTAATTATATAAACAACAGGAAGAATTACATTGTCAGTTATTTTAAAGTTCTTCGTTTCGCTCAAAGTCATTTCTGCATAACCAAGCATCAGTGAATCCTGATGACCTTTACTGCTGTTTGCATTTAAAAACAACAAGTCGCCTTGTGCTCCTCCTCCCTGTCCTCCATGCCACACGGTGATTGTGTTGCTCTAGCCATGGGCACCGTGGGCACATTAGCACATGTATTACACCTGCTTTACAGGCATGCATTAAGCTTGTTTTCAAGTTTGCTGCAAACAGCTGAAATCCCCATAATGAGATCCACCTCCTGGGGAAAGACTTGTTCTCCCTCTGTCTCCTTTATCCACTCTTATTTACTCAGTGTGGCCCATTCAGCGCTGGGTTTGCGCCACTTTATTACTTAACCTCACCACACAACATTACGAGCCTCTTTGCATCAGCAAGCAGCCTTTGCCACTGTGCATCCTGCTCACTAAGCTGATTACACAAAAATAATAAGAACTCATGCCTCCAGCAGTGTGTTTACGGATGTGTGTATCTTTGTGTCGATATGCGTGTATATTGTAAAGGCAAAAGAGACTGTCCTATAGCACAGTAGTTGCCCCAATTATTTGAAGTAAGTATGAAGTAAGTGTGGTAATACACAAAATTAGTGTATTTCACCATTTTGTAATTATGCAAAATTATTATATACAATATTGTACAAATCAAAATCAAGTCAATCAAAGTCAAATTGCAATTTTTGAAGGCTGCAAAGCTGTAAAATTTGGGACTTCAAACTTGAGTTCAAATGAGTAGGATTTATCACTTGCCTTTTGTAAACACAAGAGTCAAAGTTGGCTCACGGAGGGTCATTTTGGGACGACCTGTGATCTGCCTTTTCTCCTTGTTATAATTGTTTTTTTCCCATTGCCATTGTCAGAGCTTCTTCTTGGATGTGTGCTTTCAATCTGGCACAACATTTTTGTACAGGTCAAACATCAGAAACATAAGATAATACAGATAGAGTGGCAGGGAGATACAAACCATCACTCACTTCTAGTCAATCATAAGTGATGACTGAGAGAGGTTATTTTTCTACTAACTGTGCCTTTAACAAAGAGAAAGGCAAATGTTTGTCCACAGATTTAATACTTTTCTTATGTGTTTTGTCTTGAAGCGGTCTCACCACCGTCCACTATTAATTCAGTGTTTTCCAGCTGTGAGTAGGAGCGAAAAATTGGAACAACTTGTGTCATGGTCAAACTCAAAATCTGTGATGCCCTATGCGAGTGGGAGGGTATCTTACCTAAAAACACTAACCCTTGACTACTTGATGGCTTTGAGTGTGAACGTATCAGAATATAATGAATATGAGATGGAGCACGCTGGTCAACTTTAAATTTGTTGTTGTCATGTGAGTATAAAACAATTTAGTATGTTGCAAATAGCTTTTTATGTTTATTTGTAACTCACTTAGGCTACCAGGTAGAGCGCACACAGTGCATTGTCGATTGCTTAAAGAGTGGATAGAATTTCATTTGATCAACGTTTTCTTTGACGAGGAGAAGTACTGGAATTTTTCTGAGGATGCAACACCACTATAGACTAAAGTGCTGTGTGGGTGACTAGTCCATGAATAGTCCAGATGACACTAATCCAGTGTACAATCTGACTGTAGGTGAAGCCTAACAAACCTGGAAAGACAAAAAAGCCAGGAGCAGCATAAGAGCAGATACATTTGGTGTGGGATTTTTGTTCTGAATGACCTCCAATACCAGGAATCAATGAAAGATTCATTTTGCTCTTTTAGGGAGGGGGTTTCTAGGTGACCTTTGTGAAAATTTTCCACCATTTTGGCAGAATCCGAATAAGTGCAGACCATTTCATGTAGACAGTAAGTGTATGAAATGAGTGCCTCTGTCGTTCCAGCCGGGCTCACTTTGACAGCATGATGATAGAAGCGTCACATCCTTGGGAGAGTAAATGCAAACTGACAAGAGATGAGCCTTTGGTTGCTGAATATAATACGGAATTGTGCTCTGAGTGTCTTATTATCTTGTCTGTTGATGTCTGAAAGGGGGAGATTTGCTTGAGAAGAGAAGACAGAAACTGTACGCATCCAACACCATCCCGTCCTTTGAAAAAAAAAATGCTTGCCCTACTAACCACAGCTTTTCCACCTAATGTCCACTTCTACTTGGAATAAATACGAGGCGGCAGGATGTTTGTGGTGCCTCGTAGCCCCTGTTAGCTGAAGTGGAAGACTATTTGTACAGGCAAGCTTTTAGGAGGAGAACGACCCTTTCACCACTGCAGCAAGCATGTGGTGGGCGTAGAGGGTGGACACTTTACTGTAGACAAACATGACCGCTACTGTCATTGTCTCCAACTGACTTCTCCTCATGTTAGCTCAAATTCATATAAGATAGTATTAGGAGACTAAAACTAAAGTCATATATACTCTGTGCAGGGAAGGAAAGCTTTGGTCAGCTCTACAGATATGAAAACACACAGTGCTGAATATCGCACAAAGTAGACATGGAGTGGTATCAGTGTTTAAACTGTTCAATATCAGTACATTAATGTGATCATCACACAAGAGATTTTGTATTTTCTGGGAGTGTTTAATTAATTAGCTGTAGGTCATCCTCAGCAGGGGATCGACAGGCTATAATTGTTTTAGTCATACACTGCCTGAGCATGTCATACTGCTGTTCTCAACTTAGTAAATATGTGCTCAGTTTCACTGCATTTAAGATCATGTTTGTTCTGCCTGCACGACAGATACGGTAATATTTCAGTTCTAGAGGAGTGTCACTCATGAAACTGGAGCACTACATCAGAGAGATTATGCAAAATCTGTGCCATAAAACAGAACAAAGTTACGAGGTTTTCTTTTCTTTGCTTCTTTACCACAATGCAAATAAAGGGGAAGAATGTTAATATCGTGGTTCAGCACCACATCAAGAAAACCACTGAATAATGTAAGGTCTTGATTCGGAGCTGTTTTCATATCAGTGTCATTTGTGTTGAAAATAAAATGATGGCAATCGTAAACTTAATACAATAATATCAACCACAAGAGTTCACTGCAAACACAAATACAAACAACTGACGTACCAAACTTAAGAATCCAGATTACTGTCCACAATGTTTTGCTGTTATAATTTTTTGCTACTCAAATGGTCCACATACACTTTATTTAGGTACAATACTGATCATTTTGTGGAAATCATACATCAAACTGTCAGGAATTAAGATGAACAGACTAGCCTTTCTTTTATGGCCACATTTGTTTCGCTCAATTGGTTTCGCAGTTAAAACATTAACTTTACCACATTAAGCTTACAAAATGTTCACTGAAACTTCAACTAAATAAAACAAAACAAGGAGACTACCATCCTAATTCTAGACCGATTAAACCTTTCCCTTGTCTCACAGCATTTACAGAAATTTATAGAAAATGCTGAGTCTCTCTTCACCCCCAACTCTCTTCTTCTTCCCTCCTATCTCCCCCATCAAAAGCCACAACTGCACCATGTCTCCTCATCGGCCCCTGCCTTTCTCTCTGACAAGTCATGTGGCCAGCGGTTCCCAAACCTGCCGCTGGCACAGCCCAGGGCTCCACCAGCGGCCAGAGAGAAGCCATCCCCCAAAAACTGCCACTGGAGAGAACAGCAAGCACAACAAAAAAAAAATCATGTTTCAAGAAATACAATTTAGTACTTTCTCATTGGTAAAGGTGCATTAGTAACATAAAGCCAAAATAGCATCAAATATATACAGAAAAACAGAAAAGCATAAAACAAGATTTAAGTGAGCGTGCACATGAGAAACACGAGCAGAAAGTAGCAAGTGGGCAGCAGGAGGGGAGTCAGACAGAGACTGATCAGAAACGAAGAACTAGGGAAAGACTTGATGCTTATTAAACCAAATTGCAACACTTCTGAGACAAATCCTGCAGTACACAGTCCTTGTTTAGAAGACTCTCGCCTCAGGTTATTCTCTAAAGAAGGATTTAAAAGACAGCTGAACTCTCACTGATTAGGTCTGAGAGTAATATTTGACTATCCCTTGTCCAAATTCTTATTTTATTTCACTCGCAAAATGTTTGGCAAGCTCAGTAAAAAGCCCTGCCACAGGGAACACACACACACACACACACACACGCACACACACACACACACACACACACACACACACACACAGGCATCCATCCATAATGATATTCTATTAACAACTCTCATTAAAATCTTGAAAAACTAAAATTATGCACTGTTTACTGCAGCATATATTCATAACCAGCGAGAAAAACAATTATATGCCAGTTTCTCTCTCTTCCTCACACACACACGCACACACGCACGCACACACACACACACACACACGCACACACACACACACACACACACACACACACACACAAATAAACACACAGTTTAACTGTTAGAAATGCAAAAACTAGAGAAACACAGTGTCACCAGCAGACGATAATTTGCAAATATATGCAAAACAAAGACCAGATCTAAAGCCATTAGAGAGGGATTTTTGTCACCTTGCATCCACATAAAAAAACAAATACTATTATAACAACAATAATAACATTGAATCTTGACAAAAAAGGCTAAATAATAAGGATATGTTAAGCAAAACAACTCTTCATGAGATGTCCTTCAAATTTCTTTTGCACACTATTTAAAATTGTCTCTTCAAAAAGCTTTCTACTGAAATTAATTTGTTTGGTGGAGAACAATGGACAAATTTCACAAATTTAGCATCTAATTTTCTTGAAATGAAATATATAAATTCAAGTTTAAATTCAGTAGCTCTCTTCACAAGGACAAATCTGTTAAATCTACAGTTATTAGACACTGCTGATGATTAAAAAATATCTCTAATGAAAGATATTTAAAAAACACTTTAGAGCTTCATCATTGTACCTTTCTCATTTCATTTAATAATTAGAAAACACGCTGAAATTGTAGTTAATATCATTATGCTTATTGATTCATAATAGGCCTAATGATTGAATTAGTCCACAAGATTGAAATACCTCATAATAAAACACACACACACTGATTTAGACACAAGCCAAATACAGTGTGAACACTCAGTAAATGAGATAACTGCAAATATAATGAGGCATGCTGATATAGAAATTGGCTCATTTTGAAGCTCATTTGCAACTGATGATGCCAAAACTAAAAATGACTGAATACACTAAAAATAAATAACTGTAAGAACAAAAGTCTCTCTAGAAATCTGATGTGCTGATGGCTCATATTATATTTAACTTGTATGTAGAGGTTACTTCCACAAAGCAAGTTAATGTTTAAGATTTTACTGATTCTGACATGTAACAAAACTTTATTTGGATGAAGAAAAATTACAACAAACACCCAAGTTGCAAAAGTGGAGTTTAAGCAAATTATCTTCAAAGGTAAAATCTGATTATTGAGGTAAGCTTAACTTTTAAATACATTTACATTTTTTAAGGAGAGTCATGCAGAGATGCTGCCATACTATATATTACAGACATAAGGCATCAAATATATCAAGTATTTGAGACAGAGAGTGAAACAAAAATGTACCGCATTCTCAAAAGAAACATTTCGGCATTTCTGCATATATCGATAAAACTAACCACTGACCAGTGACTGCCCCCTGTAAGAATAAAAATGTATGACACACTGTAACAGAAAAATGAGATAAAATACAGTAACTCCATAAGGTCGTCTAAGCTTTAAAAGAGCCCAAACATTGACTTGGTCAAGGCACTTAAACTTAGTTTGCTGGCTGACACTGCTGACACTTGTCCCAGCACTGGAAGCTCTCTGTTCTCACCTAACTGCTGCCTGAACCAGACCTCAGCCAGCAGCTTCATGAAGGAGGTGTGAGCCGGCTTACCGTAAAGCTTGTTGGGAGTGCCCTCTCTGTCCGTGGCCTCGGGGGGCAGGAGCAGGGGCTCGTCGTTCAGATCGCTGTCTGGGGTGGCCGCTTTGTCGTCCGCCCGGAGTTCTGCCGCGCTCATGTCGCTGCGCAGGGAGAGCAGCGGCTTGCTCAGCTGCCCTGTAATCATCGGATCCTGGAGGGAGCTGGGAGTCCAGGTGGGAAACAGGAATGAGAAAAAAAGACACCCCTGGTTAGATGTGCTTCAGCGTCTCACCCTCACCGACTCCTTTTCTATGTCTCTACTCACTCTCTCTCTATCCAGCTTCTCCTTTCTATTGCTCACTCATCACTCTCCCTCTCTCTCCTGCTCCCTCCCTCCCCAGCTCTCTCTTTTATCTGAGGCTGGTGCTACCCCACTGATACTGCCGGCTGCTGCCTGGTGAAGAACTGTTACGGATCGCGTGGCATTACCATTATACCCTGCAGTCCTAAAACGGTGATACATCCATCTCCAAGGGCTCATTACTACCTGACATGTGCCTCATCCTCAGCAAACACTAAGCTGACAGCAGTCTACAAAGAGGTCCACGGGCTGCTTGCTGATAAATACATTTAATTCTACATCTAAAAGGCAGATATAAGTTAAAAAAAAATACCACCAGTGATTATATCAATTTACCCATAGCTAGGGACACTAAACGAGATCAAAGGTGACACTTTGCAGCAGACTATGAGGCAACATGAATTTAAGGCCTGACAAGAGATGAAGTCACTGAATTGTTTTTTTCTCCCAATTATTTTCATTTTTTTTTGTCAGCGCTTAGAAACAAAAATGAAGAGTATGTACATGACATGATTAGAGCATTATCTGTCTGAACATCTTGGAATAGAAATAAATTCAGCAAAGAGAAAAAATCAGCACTGAAATATCACAGTTAAAAAATACAAAACAATGACATGTTTAAGAGCACTTTCTGAATGCCTAGTTGCCTACAAATATTTACATGCTTAGGATAATTCATCTCCAACGCAATTAATAAAATCCAATCTACAGATTTTTGTTTTTACTTTTACAAATATGAAAAGTTTCTTAAATGCTGTTACTCTTACCTAAAAAAAGCTCCAGAAGAAAAGAATAAAAAAAAAGAGTTTTCAGAAAGTCCAAATGTTGAAGTCAGCTAAACAGCAGCTAAAACATGCCACCACAGCGCAGCAAGCAGCTAGTACATGCTTTCTACTCAACCAGAAGCAACCTCCTCAACCTTCCTGTATCTCAATGGCCACCACAGGTTCAAGCCTGAGGTTGCTTCCTAAGACAGGCACTGGAGATGTCACCTCCTCCTTCCCTCTCTCTCTCTGTACACCTCTCTCTCTCTCTCACTCACACACACACACACACACACACACACACACACACACACACACACACACACACACACACACACACACACACACACACACACACACACACACACACACACACACACACACACTCCCCCTTGTCTCTTCTCCCTTGTGTCCTGTGACTAGAGACCTCCTCAGACAGTGTTCAACCCACCTCAGGCTTTGCGATGCAGACACAGAGCAGCAAGACTAAGGCCCTCTTCCTTATTTATGAATAAAGTCCTGCCTAAATATATCTGAGCAAAAGGACAGGTGACCAGCACATAAAGGCACAGACAGGGAAGAAAGAGGGTGAGTCTTATCTTGCCCCTGCACCCATCAACACCTCCCACCTCTTCTATCACGGTGGTCGATGAGTTCCTGCCCAGAGGGGCCTTTTTAATGTGCTCATCACGGGCATCAGCCCTCTTTGATATGACACATGATAATCTATGAAAATGTTAATCAATAGAAATAGTTTAAGCTGTCGTTAAAAATGTGAGCTGACTGGTCAATACTCATATCCCCGGTAACAATGTCACTAGTCATCAGGGCTTCATTTGTGGAGCACTTAAATGTGGGACACTGCGCATCAATGCACCTCTCTGCCCGCCGAGGTAAACACATTTTCCCCTCTGTCTGAGCCTGGCCACACTCTGCATGCATTTAGGTCCACCCCCCACCTCCTGCCTCCTCTCCTTTGAGTTGCTTGATAGGTCCACTGGAGGGCAAAATTAATACCTAATTGAATCTTGCAGTCATCAAAATAATCAATAGTTTTTTATTATTTATTCTTCACAGTCTGTTGACTGTTTGAAAGCTCAGAGGGACAGGGCAGAGTACAGGCAGCCCTGAAATTCTACCGTTTCACAATGTAATTTTCACTGGGGCATGAGAGTTTGCAAGACCTATAAAAAATGAGAGTAGTGGTTTTTGTTAGGAGGCGAGGGGGAAAAAATAAAGGAAAAATGGGAATCTTTGCCCCAGCAGCTACAATGAAAAATAGAATAAACAAGCTCCTGACACTTCAGAGAAGGGCATGGTCCTTTCCGTCCATCCCTCCATCTTTTCCCTTTCCCCTTTTCTCCTTATTTCATCATATCAGGAGTGTGGCGGTACCTCTCTAATGCTGGCATTTCTCTTCCTGACAGACTCCAAACAAGTGCTGGGAATGAGATCAGAGCTCTAATCTTCCCCTGGCCTCTGAGGCTCGAGGATAAGGGGGCAACACATCTCTCACCATCTCACGCAGCTGTTAATTACCTCATTTCAAAACAGTTTGCTTCGCCTATTTGCAATCATGCCACCAGGTTGGGTGTGTTTATTAATTTAAGCTCAGGGAGTAATGCAATTGCACATAATGGGATAACTGTAATCTTATTGTAAAAATCCGTAATAAAAAGGGATATTTAAAAATTACCATAAGAAATTACATTACTGATTCTAAGCAGTGGATGTGTAACGGATTAGCTTCATTTTTTGAAGTAACCCTCAGACCTCTGATTAGCAATAATGTGAGTTTGTTCATATGTAAGAGGGTTGGAGGGAACAGACATGAGGGAGGTTTGTCTCGTTTCTTTTCTGTTCACTGAGCCTCAAAGCTCAGGAACAGGTTGCAGGAACAAGAAAAAGCACTTGATCCCCCCTGGTCTCCTGCTCAACAAACTCCACCAGTGGCCAAATGATCAGTGGTGAGCAGAGCATCATCAGATCCCATGTTAATAGCTGGTGTTCTTACCAGTACTGCTGGTAACACTCAAGGCTCCTCTGGTTATTGAACAGAGAGAAAAAAAAAACATTAATACTCAACAAAATTGTCATAACAGAAAAACAAAACAAAAAAAGTCTTATTCACAATGATCTCTAATATTTATACCAGTATTCAACGTGGATTGGCTAAACACAGCGTTCATACTAAGTTAGTTACGTTGGAAGAATCAGGGAATTGTGCAATACATATATACTGATATACAGCATTCAAACCATTGAAGGAATTATTATTCGTTTGACATTAAAATGCACAAATACATGTGTGGTCTTGTGGAGGTTGTAGTTACAGGGTAAAAGTAACAGAAGCAGCTGAACAGAGAGTACAGTAGCACCAGTAGTTGCAACAATTTGATTGACTCATCACTTTTAGTGATTTATTATTATTATTATGATGATCACCATAAGGGGACTGTCTATTTGCCAGCCTTATGCTCAGTACATGCTGGGATTGGCTAAAAAAATCCTTAAAGAATAAGGTTTAAAATCTTTATCATGTTTTTGGCTTTTCCATAGTTTTCCAATCACTACACAAAGCATCTTTTGCCTGTCATCAATATATGACAGTTTTATTTTAAGTTTATCATAAATGATGGTGGCCTACTGGCAAAATAGCAAAGTCATTAAAGCTAATTAGTTTTTTTGCTTGAACCGAACAAGTTAGTGTTCCTTCTAATACAAGTGTAATGATGACCTGAGTGATTAAATGATGCCAATACTGCTAAAATTAATATCCAATATCAGCCATAAGAAATTAAGCTTTCACTGCTGAGTTACGTGTCACCTTTTTGGTCACTCTTTTATTTAGTTTTCCAGGAATAAATTTTAATTTTGACAAAATATAAATGAATACTTCCTGAGCTCTAATAATATATGTGTACGTTTGCATTAAAGCAATGCTTTACAAAAGTCTGCAGCCACATTAATGTGACAAACATTCTGTTGAGAATCATTTCTTCCTCATAGTTAGTGTGTTGATTTTACTATTTTTACTATTATCTGCATTAAATTTTTGTGTTGAGGGAACAAAGGACAATAATAAATCAGGCATGTATTTTTTGAATAACTGCAGTTTTACTCTGTTGTATTGGGAAAACATCCCAATACCCAAATATCTAATGTGGTATGTTAGATGATGATTTGTCTCCCCCTTAGGGTTATTAACCAAACTGTTTCCCTCTCTCATGGAAAATGGATCATTGTGCAATGTTATCAAAGCTCCTTTATTCCATTAATTAGTGCAATTAATGATTTATGGGTGACAAATGCACTATGTTTGTATAATTGCCGCATTTCTAGCTAATCTACTTCCCCTGAATACACTCTTTTAGAATAGCAGGGCAGTGGTATAGGTAGTTTATATTTGAGGTGGTTTTTTTCACACTCATTAATATGATCAACACTTATTCCTCTCTACTCCACTAAAGCTAAAATGCTCCCCAGTGGATGGTCGTGGGTCAGTGAAGGCTGAGGGCTATCAAAGCAGTGTATTAAAAAGAGCTCTTTGAAGCTTGTAAACCACGGTGCCCAGCAGGTCCAGAACAGATAGACGCCTCTGATTGGTCAGGTGTGTGTGTTTTTTGCTAAATCGATCCACAGGGCTGACATTCTGGAGCATCAAAGCTTTCAGCACACTAATCTGACTCCTCCTACGAGGGCAAGGGTTGTTTTTTATCATTTATTCCTCTATAAAATGCTTAGGGGCTCCAACATGCTTATGATATGAGAGCTGGTGAATCATGTGTTTTAAAGGTTTGAAAGGGAATGAAAACATATTGAAATCAAGCTCAAACACCATATTTATCAGTCGATAAATAATGCATCACTATAGAGAGCGACGGGGAGAGCAGCAGAGAATCACAGGGCCATCCGTGGGGCACAGCATTGGCAGCAGAGAGTGACACCACAGAGATTCACACACCGCTGCTCCTCAAAGTCAGTTTCCCCCTCAACACTGTCTCTGGAGGACCGCACCACATACACACCCACCAAAGGTGTGAAAATCTGATTTCCCAAAAAGGATCGGTAATTCTCTGTGAGGGTGGAAGCCGCAATCAATAAATCATTGCTAAGTAGATTGTAAAGAAAAAAAAATATTCCCCCTTGGTATCAGTGCATTAGGATTCTCCTGAGGATGGATGAGGCGAGATGGGGGTGTGAGACAATCTCAATAAAGAAGAGGCAAATCATACCTTTGCCATTCATCTGGACTCTGGCAAGCAGCTGTCAGCAGAGAGAGGAAGAGCTAGAAGAGTCAACTCTGACGGATTCATCTGGCCGTCCAGCCCAGGAATGTCTGGAAATATACAAAGCCAGTGAGCTAACTGACTATACAATATGCATCAACAGCACCTTTTTCATCATTTTAATGTGGAGAAGTCAAGCTTTTCTGACATTATAACAATTCAATAATGATTCACTTTAACCAGGTATAACATGGGAAAGCATGGGAAACAGAAAGATCAGACCAGCAGCCATCCAGTGATGGAAAGTAAAGCTAAGGCATGTTAGCACAAATATAACGACAATGTAACACAAGGAAAGGGGTTATTTTGTATAATTGCTTCAGAATATATTGTATATTAAGACTTTTTTTAATTTTACTAGGCTGCGATGGAGTAAGTATTCACATCCTTTACTTTAATAGATGTACACAGCAAAACTTGGTGCATAACCTAGCAGACACAATGCATTGACATTCCTTAGGATAAAAGCATGACAGTAAAAGTAAATGCACTCATTAGCATCAGGCTCAGCCCTGTGGGTCGCTGAGATGTAATTACTCTTTTAAGGTACTTGGTATAGCTGCCTGTGGTGGTGCTGTTTCCAACCACTGGCTCATTCTAACAGTGTGTTGTATTTTATATTGCTTATATTTGTGTTTTGTATTGAAAATATCAAACTGTAAAGTAACAGCAACTAATTAACTATCAGCCTCAGACAAAGGTGTTTTCAGTTAATCTGGTTGATCAGTCCTTCTTTCAGGACTGTGAATATGCAGTCTGTAGTGTGGGCATGTAGACTAACTGGGTGACATATTGATACTCCCTTAGCTTTGTTTAAATTGTTAGGAACAAATTACACCTTTAAGTTTCTTATTAGTGGCTGAGGATTTATGAGCAAATATATTTATTTTAAAGCATTTCAAATTAATTGTGCCGTCGGTTGTGTCTGACGGATTTCCTCCATACCAGCACCATGTCTGTCTGAAGGCTGTAGGAGGAGACAGGCTGAACTCACTCAGGGTTTCTGACAGAAAACCTGCTGGTGAGCAGGTTAGGTTCACAGAGTCAGTTGTCATGGGGACAGACTCAGAGTTTTACTGACCTCTCTTTCTGGAACTGAAAACACAGAGGTTCCCTCATTTCAGGGTTAACATACTCAGAGTTTTCACTTAATCTGCTTTCTGGAATAGCCCCCAGGTGGACCGAGTACTGCTTCCCTTAAACTTTATCCAACACTTACTTACCCAGGGGCGCTATCATACCAACACGAGGGAAACACAACAGACAAAAACAACAACAACAACAACAGAGGTCTAACCATTCACCGTAAATAAACACACCTGCTGTGTGGCTGTTCATATGCTTTAAACACGAAGGTGTAGCTTTAAAGGCTAACGTTTACTTTTCCAGAAACTTGCTGGCTTAACTGTATAAAACATGAACAGAGGTGAATAAAACCGAACAAAAAGCAGTTGTAAAATAAGCCTTGCATACAATATGCATACGGCGTTAAAAATAATTTAAAATGACTACCAGTTGTTAATTGACGCTACGTGTCCTCTTCTTCCGGCGGTTAGCGTCTCTGTGCCAGAAGGACTCCAATACCCATAATGCTTTGCGGCTTTGTTTCGATCATGTGATGTAACTTATGACAGTGGGAGCAGGCTCCGACAACAAACATCACTTCACTTTGTCGAACTGTGTATATTTTTGACATGAAGACAAACTAATTTATAATATTGTGGATGTTTATCATGCATCCTATGTGAACGTTTTGAGGTATTATCACCATTCTGCCCGGATACAGCTTAAAGCGATGGCGGATGTGGAGGTGCAGGTAAGCACAGCATGCTAATGCTAGCTAGCTTTTATTAATGTTTTAAACGCTTGTGCATCAAAATGAATACTACCAGCTGCCTTTTGATTTGATTTACCTTCTTTCATAGCAGTTTCTGTGGCATGGAAAGCTTAAATTTGTGATTTGATCATAGCTTTACATTTATTTGCCCTGCCCAATCGCTCCAGTCTATGTTTGAGTCATGATTATATTATATTCTAATGTTCTCTCACTTTAACTGTGGTGCTGATGTTTACTTTGACACAGTTAATGACAGATGTCTTTTATTTCAGGGCAGAAAACAAAGTGAGGAATTCACAGATGAGTCTGAGGTAAGAAACATCTGTAAGACAAGACACCTAAAAATGCCAGTCAGTTGCACTAGTATGTTGATTTTGAAATGCATCTAGCAGCATATTGTTTATGACAGGGCTGTGCATAGTTCTATCAAGCTGGGTGATTTTTTTAAGTCAAGTAAAGTAAAGTCCTCTTTCTACCCACTGAAAAGGACTGTAATACATATCCAGCCTTTAACAGACCCAGCTTGATCCCAGAAGGACCTTTGTCAAGTTTTGAGAGGTGTCAAACACTCATGAATTACAGATAGCTTTCCAGATCCATCAATATTATGACTGAGCTACGGCACGTTACAATACACTTGTGCTTCTGAGAATCACAAGTAGGCTAAATAAAATATGGCTTTATACATCAAGCCGGGTAGGAAGGGGAGAGTCTTCACAGGAAGCAGAGAATTGACTGAAATTCCAGGGAACGACTCTCAAAAGAAAAAAGTTAGGAGTGAGCAAAAGGAAGAGGGGAAAATGCCAGGCTTGTAAATAGAAGGGGCACCTTTTCTGTCCATGCATGGTGTACTGTACGATGTGAGCACTCACAGGGTAAACAAGCACTGAGGACTGTGGGATTGTGTCTCTCATCCAAGTGGCTGAAAGCAGCTGATTATTTGCTTGGAGTACTGCAGAATAATGTAGCTTGCTTGGTGTTGTGGTGCTGCTGGTTTGATACTCAAAGAGGAAATGAGCTGGATAACAATTTGATCTTGAAAATAAAAGACATGCTTTTCACCACCATTTTAATCTGTCCGGACTGGTCGGATTTGACATAATATTAGCAATGAGCCTGACTGATTGGGCTTGTTTTGATGGTAGTACCTGAGTCATCACTGGGATCCTGATGAAGTGGAAATGGATCCATTTATTACAGGAATGGTTGTTGTGGAGATTGTGTCTGAATTTAGTCTTTAATTTCGACTACCAACAGGCAAAAAACATGACAGAAATGATTACAATACAAAGGGAAACCCAGCAAATGGCAAATTACAAGAGTTACAAGTAATTTTGTCACAAAACATTGCTTTTATCTAATAACTATGGTCTTAAAAGTACCAAAGATGGGTGGTCAAATTTAGGAAGAAAAACAGTAAGCATCTTAGTTGTGTTGCTTTACCATAAGCATCCAGAGCAGCTTCTCATAGGTGTTTGTATGGATGGTATCAGGTGACTGTGTTGAGGTTTCTCTACTCATTCATTCAGGTCTTTTCTAGCATTCATCACATTTCTGTACATTGTGTTTGAGATGGAAATAAATGGAGGAGTGGGTGGCAGGATCATCCATAATGCTCTCAACAGTGAAGAGGACATGTCCTCCTTTCTCATGCTGAATGTAAGTCAGTAGCGTGGTCTCAGTGTGTTTGATGCATCTTATGGGGCCATAGGAAGATGGTCAAAATGGTTATAACACAAAGGCCAGCTCAGTAGTTGACAAAACAAAAGGCAACTTACAAGAGATTTCAGAAGTTTGAAAATAGGTAGCTTCTCTCTGGGGATGAAGTTTGCTTTTGTTGTTTGATACACCTTTGAAACCCGTGACAGTGCCCCCCGCATCAGAAATCTCACAACCAGAATACACAGGAAATAGCCTAGATATGGCGTTGTTGAGTGGGAAAGGATTGTTTTTGAAAATAACATTTTTTCCACGCTATTGTCCCCCACCTCCAACCCAGTAGCACATAATGGCAGACAATGTTTTGAGTTGATGCACCCTCAGGGCAGCCACAGACTGTGCAGCATTGGTTATAAACTGAATTATGAGTAATACACAGGCTGTGACTGGCCGCAGATGTTGATTCACACTGGAAAGTGTAACAATATCTTAAGTTTGCTTTATGAAATGACTAAATGCATGTGTGTCACTGGGGATGAACGATCTTTTTGAAAAAATAAAAATGACTTCATGCCGCTTTTCACGCAAGGTAACGGAAATGTGTCTTTGCACATAAGTCTCCTGAAACACGCATGGTAGACAGTTAAAAACCAGAATACACGTTGGATTAGGCCTGATGACTGAGGACACTGTGTTATTGTCCTTTTTAAACAGTAGTGCTATTATATGTTTATGCAAATGTATGCAGAGCTGAAATAGTATTGTTTAATAATTATTGAATCATGTTCTGTGACCAAAGTTTCAAATGTGAGGATTTGATGCATTTCTTTGCCTAAAGTAAAGGATCTGAATACTTCTTCCACCACTGAGTAAAAATCACAGTCTACCAAAATTAAAAAAAAAAAAAAAGTTTTGATATTTATATATTTGATATTGACCAGTTGATTAATCAAGAAAATAATGAACTGATTAATCAGTAATAACAATATTTATTAGCTACAGCCATAAAGGAATGTTTTTCTTGATTAATGTTATGTTAACATGCAATAACATTTCATATAAATTTAGCCTCAACGGACTTTGCCTTATTTTTTTTTGCAGACTTTTGTCTAATGAACAGAACAATACAATTAATTGCATTGAACATCACATCAATTTAAGGAATTTAATGGGATTTTGGATACATAGACACTGGAAATAATATTCTTGTTCATGTTTTTTGACATTTTACTTATTTAACCAGCCTTGCATGTGTCATGGAATTAAAGGTGCCCTGTGGAGTTATTGTGTTTTGTATTTAGCTGTGAGACAGGTTAAAAACATTGCCTCTTCTCACACACTTTTTTTATTTTAAAATTACAAATAGTAAGCACCCATGTTTACTACTTTGTAATCTTAACTACATAAATACGGTCTACATTTTTGGAGTGTTACCGCCACCACCTGTCAATCAGAGGAACAGGATCTTCACGTTAAAACATTGCTCCACAGCGCCAATAGTGGTCAAAAACTCTGCAGGGCACCTTTAAGTTGAGATGGAAGCATACACAGTCATGTCACCCTCTTTTTTTTCTTCTTCAGAAGACAGAGCACAGCATTTAGATAATGTGAGGTGGACATTTGGTGTATATTTTGTGAAATATGGCATTCGTGAAAGGTTGCTGTGCTGTTGTAATGAATAGCTTTGAAGAAAATGTTCCAGTTAGAGCCCATCTCACAATTCTACTTTCTTAACCAGGAGGAGGACAGCGAGGAAGAGCCTAAGCTGAAGTATGAGAGGCTCTCCAATGGGGTGACCGAAATCCTCCAGAAGGATGCAGCCAGCTGCATGACCGTCCATGACAAGGTAGAGGTTATAATCCACCCCTCACAAGGGCATTTCAGTCTCAAGTCAGCATCTCAATGACAGATTTCACAATGTTTACGTGCACATTTGAGAGATGGCAGCCCATTCTTTTCTCACCTTCCCCCCGCTTCTCCTCTCAGGGAGGTGCATCAGAAGACACCGGGCGCCATTGTCCTCTCCCCTTTTTATTCCCACTCTTTCATATTTTCCGCTCCTCTCCTGCATTTGTCCAGCGTTGATATTTTTAAGAGGGCCACACTCGGACAGATGGTTAATCGTTGTGGCACCAGCAGCACACATGCACGCCTGAGCAGAGCAAAAGTCATACCCAGTTATGTCTCCACACCTGATGTTTTATTAACCGCTATTGATTTTCATTTATTTTTACTTTGAGAAATTGGTCCTATCGTTTTTTTTTTTAACCTGAAAATAGCAAAGGTTCCTCGGTGAGAGACGTCGCTTTGTTGAAAATCCAAATTTGATCTGACTGTCTTTATTCCTGGGGTTTCCGTGCTCGTGCCATGTAGCTACCGGCATGGTCACGCCAGCCCCCTCTGCTGCGGCAAAACTCCCACAACCTCAAAGCCACCGACGGCACAAACCGCCTTATGTTGCCTCATATTTTAAGTGTGTGAATCGGAATTTCATTTGAACAATTCCATTCTGATAAATCCCTTTAAAAGTCGCTCCGCCTCACAAGGTTGAACCCTTTATTTATTTATTTTTGGTTATTTTATTTGGGGGAGATTGCAGGGGCTCTGTCTGACACGCTCAGCTGTGCCTGTAAATATAAGCATTTCATTATAGACTGCACTGAAGCATGCTGGACCCGCCGCACATCCACATGCTGGTCTAGAAGGGAGGGGGATTAGGAAGAGGGCACGGAGCAGGGGCTGGGGTGGAAGAACACACATTTAATCTAATGCCAAAAGCCCCTAGTTTCTATAATTTTTTTGTCCCAGTGGACACACACACACACACACACATAAAACACAGAAACCAGTTGCTGCTCTGTGGAAATAATAGCTCTGCGCTGGGCAGGGAGGTGATTGGGTTGCATGGGGAGCATGGGAAGAAGTCAGATGTACAGTGTATTTATTATGCTTAAGCATTTTAATTTGAGAAAAAAATGCCATTTCACAGTGTATGCTTTAATAAATAGGGCTTTTCCACCCCTTGCAATTTCACAGTTTTGCCTCCAAGCCCACCCAATCCCCACTCTGCTCATGTCACTCCAGCTGCAGGAAGTGTTTTTTATCCTCTTCCACAGCCTTCGTCAGCACAAGTTTTTTTTTTTTCTTCCCCCCCCCCAAAGTCTTGAAGTTCTTTCATGTGTCTTCAGGTTTAATTTACATTGCATTTGTCCCTTTTCAGTTTCTCGCTCTAGGTACTCATTTTGGAAAGGTCTTCCTGTTGGACATCCAAGGAAATGTAACTCAGAAGTTTGAAATTGTGAGTACAATAAAATCCTTTCGAAAAATGTAATTCATTAAGTATACTGGTGCATGTCATTAACTTTTTAGCCATGATAATAAAAAACACTAATATTAGTAATTGGTGTCAAACTTTGAAATAAATTCATTGAAATAAATTTCTTAATATTAGATCCTACATGAGATTTGTTGGATTTATTTGAACCATTTTACTTTCCTTATATATTTCCTGCTCACTTGATTTGGGAGGAATGGCTTTCAAAAAAATAATTAAATTTGCTAGTCAAACAAAATCAGTAATCAAAGTTGATTTGACTACAGTGTCCCTGCTGGGCACATTGATTCAAGTGCTATTCAGCTAAAGATCTCACTGGCCATCGCTGACTGAGAGAAATGAGCAACAGCAGAAAAGGATTTAATATACGTTTCAAATACTCAGGTGAACCAAAAGCACTGGACAAATTGTAAAATATATGAGAAGTAAACTCTTTCTCCTTTTAATCTACGGAGTCAATGCTTTAGGGATGGTTTCTAAGCAACGTTTGCTGTAATTTATGCCATCTGGTCAGTCCTTTTATCTTAAGAGTCATAGTGTCGTGATGTGTAAACTTTAAAAGCATCAGCAGTGATTTTTGGGACCCTTAACCTTCACAGTATTAATGCCATGCTCTGTGCATTTACACATATGGGACTTTGCATCCATTACATACTCAAATTTGCCTTTTGCTTTTTTTTCTGACATTTCACTTAATGGGGTAAAATGTCAGCCGGGAACATTTGGCGAGCCACAAAGCTATTCCGCCTCTAAAAGAAGATGCTATGATATTGTGTCTCTGCAGAGTTCAGTAAAGATCAACCAGATCAGTCTGGATGAAAGTGGAGAGCATGTGGGCATCTGCTCCGAGGATGGGAAGGTGAGATCTCTCCGCTCATCGCCGCTGGTTACTGATCCTTGGGGCCTGTAGCAAAAATCATCTTTCATAATTCATCCTCAGATTGGTATAAAACTCATCTTATCAGTGTTAAACTTTATGCTAATGATGTGGAACTCAAGGTGCTTGCTACTGAATTTTTAGAAGGCAGTTCCTCCAGAAGTTTTATCTTTACCATATCTGCACATACACTCACACATATGTGTGTGTATGTGTGTGTATATATATATATATATATATATATTCATGATGCGTGAATTTATAAAAAGCTTGTTCCTGTTTTGAATAGTAGGGGAAAGGATTGCACTCACATCCGTTGAGCTGTCAGTCAGCCATCAGCCATCTGTGGATACCCTCTCCATGTTCTCCACCTTGCTGTTATCTTGTCTCTTCTCATCATTACCACCATCTTTCATGGATTTTCACAGTCAAGATATGCTCTCTGATATCACCCTCCCCTTACTTCCAGCACTGGTGGCAAAAACAAGATCTTGTCGTGCAAAAAAGTGGAGCAGACAATTAAAATCAATGCTACAGGAATTGTTTGCCCTCAACCAATTCAGCTGGCTGGTAATCCTTTGAAAATCTAACTTAATCCTTAATCGCTGGCGCGGTTCGAAAATGGGAGATTGCATCTAAGTGTCATATTATTCCTCTACTTAAAAAAGTAGTCTTTTTGAGGCCTCGGATGAAGAGAAACTGGGTGTCATGTACTCTAATGGCACATTAGAGTTTGTTGTAGCCAACTGAGGATGTGGTCCAGTCCGAGAGGAGGACTTGTGTTTCTAAACCCTGCGGGGTTCAAAGCATCAACTTGTCCACTAATTGGTGACCCAGCAGAGAAGTAGGGAGCCAATCAAGTCTTTTCTGACCACAATTCCCCCCGCTGGCCTCAGGATAGTTGCAGAGGCAGCAATTAAAGGAGAAATTTTGATTTATTCACCTTTTGCTTTCCGCTCTTTGTTGCAGGTTCAAGTGTTTGGTCTCTATACAAGAGAGGGCTTCCATGAGAACTTTGACTGTCCCATCAAAGTACGTCCATATCACATTTTCTGAAAACTTAAAAGAATAATTCACCCACAAAATGACCATTTGTGTCTCAGTTCTTCAAACTTTGTTACCTTGAATTCTTGAAAACATTTGTGTTATTATTATTATTATACATGGCCCACTTTTACTTCAGTTTATCAAGACTTTCCTCTGTTGTTTTTTTTAATTCTCCATTTGAAATCGAGTTATGCAATAAAAAAATGCTTCTTTCACAAATTCAACACTGGCTGAGTAATTGATATACAAAGTCATTTTGATTTGTTGCTACAGTTTGCTGAACATTTTCCACTTCATGTTCCAATGTTCGTTAATGCAGTAGATGACAGGAAATACCTTGGGCCAAAACCGTTGCCCTAGCAACAAAATGGCAATGAAAGGTCCTTTATCATGATGAAAAAGCAAAGTTTTCCCACCGTTATCTGTCGCTCGTATATTGTTTTGCAGGTGGTGGCGTTACACCCTCAGTTCACCAGATCAAACTACAAACAGTTTGTCACCGGGGGCAACAAGGTAGGTTTGAATAGTGTTTTTCTCTCTTGCCGTCATTATGTACAGTTTTTCGCCATTTCCTGCCACAGTAATTCCTCCTGATTGTGTCCGGGGTGAATGCGAATCCCGCAAACCCTTCTCACTTTGGCTTGGCTGGCAGCGATGCGCAGGCCTTTGTCTAGCGTGAAAGGCTTTTAGTTTTCTGTCTCTTTGCTGGAGTGCTCTCGGGAGAGCTGCCCATTTTCACAAAGTGCTGTTCGTTCAACAGCGTTTGAAAGGCAATGCTTCACAAGCGCGGCAAGTAGATGTCATTATCAAGAGGGTACATAGTCTTAGGATGTCCGGGCGCATACGGTGATCTCTCTCGTGAAAGTCATCTTGGTAAGTCACCATGGAAGGTGAAAACTATCTTTATCATTTTGTTCTGAAGTAGAACCACCGACTACTAAAAACTGTAAGAAACATCATTGCACAACCATCCATAAATGAAGTATACTGACATTTATACAACAGGGGTAAGGAAAAACAACTTCTTTTTTTTGTTTTTTTTTTTAAACCCCCATTGTTAGTGTTACTTTGCCATTTTCTTTCAATCGCCGCTGATTCCTCTCAGTTCCAAGTTGTGAAGGCCTCCACAATGTGCCTGTGATGAAAATCAATAAGCCTCGACGGGAGCCACATCCTGTCAAAGGAAATTCAATTTTGTCTCTGCAGTTCTTTTGTCATATCATCTCTTTGTAGAGCAAACTGTTTATTAACATAGCCCAACTGCTGAATTAAAGAGCCTATACAACCTTCTCTCAGCATCCTTGATAATATTATGAACATTTAGTAGTTTATATAGTAAGGAAGGTAACAATGTAGGGAATGTGAATGACAGCCTTTGTCCTCGACGGCTTGTACAACACAAGGCCTGAACATTAAACTGCAATTGATCAAGTGGCCCTGCAGCCGCCTTTGTGCCACATTACATGGGGGTCAGAAACACAACAGTCTTGCTGAGCTTCCATACCTCTGTGAGACAAAACATTGCATGAAAACTTGATGAATTCTTGCTTAAATACTTGTTTCTACACTGAACGCCACCCATGGTGATGGCAGTAAATGGTATGTAACCTACAGAAGCAGTAATCTTTATGATGAGGGCAAGAAGGGTGAAATCATGCTAACAATGCATCAAATTGTCAACCCTTTTCTTTATGGCTTTCACACCATCCTCCACTTGTAAACTGCATAGACCATGTGAGACTGTAAAATGACTTCCTCCACCACTGAACGTGGTGCTAATGTGAGTCTAATGAACAATCTGTCTCCATTGTTTTTGTGCCAGAATGCACTGAAGTGGAATCAAAATCTCCATATACGGACTTAAATCTTTTACTTTGTTATTTGCAGCGTGAATGACAAAGTTCCCAACAGTTTGAGCTAAATCTCCAAAGCTGTTTTTACCACACACAGCTCCTGTTCCTCGTGAGATGTGCTGTTCATCTACTGCCCTCTGTAGGCTGGGCTGCACAAATGAAAAACTGTCTGCATTAAATGTGCTGCTTTTTCTCTCAGCTCCTCTTGTATGAAAGAAACTGGTTGAATCGCTGGAAGATGTCTGTTCTGCATGAAGGCGAGGGCTCCATCACTAATATCCAGTGGAGAGCTAACCTCATAGCCTGGGCCAACAATGTGGTGAGTCACAGCCCTCAATAAAATACAATAGTGGATGTGTAAAATGTTTAAGCTTGTTTTTTTTTTCTTCCTTATTCCTTTTAGGGAGTGAAAATCTATGATATTGGTACCAAGCAGCGGATCACAAACGTGCTGCGGGATAATGTCAGTCTGAGGCCTGACATGTACCCCTGCAGCCTGTGCTGGAAGGACAACAGCACTCTCATTGTCGGCTGGGGTACCTCCATTAAGGTTTGCTACATTTCTATTTAAAACCAGCACAGACACTTGTTATTCCAGTGTTTCACACTTCCTGTCATTTTATTTCTCCACAGATTTGTGTTGTGAAAGAGCGAAATCCTACTGAAATGAGAGATCTGCCCAGCCGCTATGTGGAAATAGGTATAACACACTGAACATTATAATAAACTCCATTATCTCTTTAATAGTGAAATGAAATACAACGTAAAGCATCAATGAACCTAGAAGACGGATAGGATAATTAACTAAATGAGAGAAAAGCAGCGTTGTAATACTCAAGTATTTAATTTGATGACCTCAGCTGCAGAGCTGCAACTAAACAACACCAGAATTTATCTAATTCATTTGTTAACATCTTCACTGTGATTGGACATCAAACTTCCTGCTTCAAAACAGAGAAATTCCCCTCTGCAGTGCATTTGAATTATCTTATGAAGACATTTCTCATTGTGTACTTATCCATGCACACATACACTGTATATGACAATTCAAGAGGTGAATTTGCTTTCAGTGGGTGTTCTGTGTGAATATGGATCTTTCAGATCATTTTAAGGAGTCTTGATACTGTCTCAACCTCTCAAAGTATTGATCTTGATGCATTCTGGTCAGAACTGCAACACAGGATGAAAGAGTGATTATTCCAGATGCCAGTCACTTTACCTGCCTGCTGTGATGAATGCACAGGGATTTGTCTTGGCAATAATGATCCAGCAAGGAGAGTAGTACAAGTCGAAACAGACAGTGGATGTCATATTCTGGCTGGGGTGTCAAGTAATGGTGGTGCAGGCTCAAAAAGATGCAGCAACAAATGCATAGAATATCATTATGTTTTGTAATATCATAATGCTATTTCATTTGATTTTTCAAACAGTGTCTGCATTTGAAACAGAGTTCTTCATCAGTGGCCTGGCCCCGCTGGTAGATCAGCTCGTCACCCTATACTTTGTGAAGGAGAACTCTGATCACATGGTAATTATACTTCTTCACATTTATATGTAATATTAACGGGGTAAACATGGAGTAAGAGTTTCTACTCATGGTGTGTGTGCAGGATGAGGAGTTTCGTGCGCGGCCTCGTCTTGACATCATCCAGCCTCTCCCTGAGAGCTGTGAGGAGATATCTTCAGACGCGCTGACCGTGCGCAACTTCCAAGACAATGAGTGCAGAGACTACCGCCTCGGTGAGACTATAAAAACCAGACCCTCAGAGAAATGTCATGCGGCCTTTTACTGCGCTCTGATTTCATTATGCGCTGGCCTATCAAATGTCAGCTGTAATGCGCAATAAATGTATTTTCATTAACAGAGCATTCTGAGGGAGAGTCGCTCTTCTACATCATCAGTCCCAAAGACATTGTCGTGGCCAAGGAGCGTGACCAGGACGACCACATCGATTGGCTGCTTGAAAAGAAGAAATATGAGGTTTGTGTGGTTGAATTTTATGAATTCTGTAAAAGGTTACAGTCTGCAATTATATATTTATATATATACAGAGAGAGAGAGTTTGACTGTACCCTGTTTCTGTGGTTTAACTGTTACAGGAGGCATTGATGGCTGCAGAGATCAGCTTCAAGAACATCAAGAGACACGACGTTCAGAAGATCGGGATGGCATACATCAATCATTTAGTGGAGAAAGGAGACTATGACAGTGCTGCAAGGTGGACAGTCACTTAATCCATTGGATAAGTTGCACAGTGAGAAAGTGAGAGATATTTTAGAAACCAAATGGTACAGTATATGTGTATTTTTCTTCTCCAGGGTCCATATCACAGAAGCTTTCTGATATTATTATCTATGTTAAACACAACATTTCATGTCCTTATTTGAAATTATGGAAAGAGTGCACACTCTTAAACGTATTCCAAATTTATTTTTGCTAAAATGGTTACTGAACAGATGAGATGAGAGTTTCAGTTTCCAGTTCACCTTTTTCAGAGCTTTAACCAGTCAGTAGATCTTGAGTTAGTTGACTTTTAAGCAAAAAGACCATATTGTACTGTAGTTTATATACACAGTACTGTATGTTGATATTATGTATAACATTCCTGTTCCAGCCTCCTCTTGTTTAACCTGAGTGTTGCATGTTCTTCTTCTACTTCAGGAAGTGTCAAAAGGTTCTTGGAAAAAACATGGAGCTGTGGGAAAATGAAGTATACCGCTTCAAAACCATTGGACAGTTAAAGGCAGGGATTTCTCTTCCTTAATAGAACTTAATCACTGTCCCAAAGATTATGGTCTTGGATTGATTATGAAATGGGACACAAACCTTGTGTCTTTCATATTAACAGTATTATAGTAATCAATAATCAATATTGCTCTATCTCTTTCCAATTTCAGGCCATCAGTCAGTATTTGCCCCGAGGAGATCTGCGTCTCAGACCGGCCATCTATGAAATGATCCTGCATGAATTCCTCAAAACTGACTATGAGGTACTTTTTACCTTAATAGTCTTGACAAATCCAGGGTTAATCCAGTGGTCGCTCGTCAGATTAATGGTTTCTCCCACTTCCTGTACCGTCCACAAAGGGTTTTGCCACACTGATCCGGGAATGGCCTGGAGAGCTTTATAACAACATGGCCATTGTTCAGGCAGTCACCGATCACCTGAAGAGAGACCCCACCAACAGGATCTTGCTCACCACATTAGCTGAGCTGTGAGTGATATAACATGTTACATACTGAGGAAAATATTCAAACACAGGGTGTTTAATACTGCAGCAAGTGACTTCCTGGTCTTTGCAGATACACGTACGACCAGCGGTACGACAGAGCCTTAGAAATCTACCTGAGATTGAGGCATAAAGATGTTTACCAGCTCATCCACAAACACAACCTTTTCTCTTCCATAGAGGACAAGATCGTACTCCTCATGGACTTTGACAAAGAGGTAACAAACAACGTGCACATTTTGTCATGTTTACCTCCCTGACATAATGTTACTGAGGTTAGAGTGATAAAGTCTCTAAATTGTCATTGTCAGAAAGCCGTTGACATGCTTCTCGACAATGAGGACAAGATATCAGTAAGTGTTGTGGCTTCTCTCAGTCGTTTATTCAGGATGAGATGCTGCCCACTCATTCTGTTTCTCTCCTCTCCTTTAATAGACAGACAAAGTGGTGGAGGAACTGGCAGGCAGGCCTGAGCTTCTGCATGTGGTCAGTCTGGATATCTTTGAACATGGTCATGGTAACTCCAAAAATGGAATTCAACTGATTTGACTCCTTTTTTCTCCACAGTACCTCCATAAGCTCTTCAAGCGGGACCACCACAAAGGCCAAAAATATCACGAGAGGCAGATTGGCCTGTATGCCGAATATGACCGTCCAAATCTGTTGCCTTTCCTGAGAGATAGCACACACTGCCCTCTTGAAAAGGTGCAATTCTTGCAAGACATTCTACTGCACGTCTAAGTTTCCAGAAGCTTCATGTTGTCTCTTCTTTTTTCTTGTTCCTCTCAGGCTCTTGAGGTTTGTCAGCAGAGGAACTTTGTAGAGGAGACTGTCTTCCTGCTCAGTAAGTGTTAATTGTGGTCTTCCTTTCTGCTTTCAGCGTGCTTTGAAATGATGAACATGAAACTAATCGAGTATGTTGGCCCCCAGGCAGGATGGGGAACTGCAGACGAGCTCTGCAGATGATCATGGAGGAGCTGGGGGATGTGGACAAAGCCATAGAGTTTGCCAAAGAGCAGGACGATGCAGAGCTCTGGGAGGATCTCATCTCTTACTCCATTGATAAACCACGTATGATAGAGTCTCCTATTGACCCCACCATTCAGTCTTTCTTTGTAATATACTTACTTTCACAATATTTTTGTCTCTTTCTGCCTGCTGCTCTCTCCCCAGCTTTCATCACCGGCCTCCTTAATAACATTGGCACTCATGTGGATCCCATCCTGCTCATCCATCGCATTAAGGAAGGCATGGAGATTCCAAACCTCAGAGACTCACTAGTGAAGATCCTCCAGGACTACAATCTCCAGGTTAGACATTTTCCTCTGACATTAGCTTTTTTACTTGAAACCTTTATAATGAAGTTTATCGATTCCTTCAATTCAATATTCATTGCCCTATTGTTCACCATGTTTTTTATTTTTTTTTATTTTTCGTATTCTATGGCTTTTGCTTTGTTATTTCTAAGATTCTTCTGCGGGAGGGATGTAAGAAGATCCTGGTGGCTGACTCCCTCTCGCTGCTGCAGAAAATGCATCGAACACAGATGAGAGGAGTCAGGGTCGACGGTGGGTGCGCTTTCTTGGTAACTTGCCTTTTGTTATTTTTAAATTGTACTTACACAAGTTTCTGTTTTCTTTTCAGAGGAGAACATTTGTGAATCCTGTCATGCTACAATATTACCATCAGGTGGGTTTTCTATGTAGTTATATTTTACTGTTGTTTTGCATTTGGAAGCTATTCATTGCTCGTTCTTTGTTTCCCATATCTATTTCAGACATGGCCAAACCCTTCAGTGTGGTGGTGTTTCACTGCAGACACATGTTTCACAAAGAATGTTTACCATCTTCAGGAACAGTAAGTTACTTTTTTTACTTTATTAGTCTTGCTTTACATTATTAACTTTGTTTGGTGTCGAGTTTTACATGATTGTCTTTCTCCAAGCATTATTCTATTTTATCTGATAATCTCAAACATAACTTGGCTGTCTTTCCTGTCTCAGATTCCTGGGGTGCAGTTTTGTAACATCTGTAGTGCGAAGAAGCGTGGACCAGGAAGTGGAATCCTGGAGATGAAGAAGTAAAGAAGGATTGATGCACTCTCACTGCTCGTATTGATGCTTTTACCTTCCCCCTGTTGCTTTCCATTTAATCTCTGTGCATTGGTCAATGGACATCCTCTTCCCTCAGTCTCTGAACTATACACTTACATAAATGCAAAACATATATATTGGATTGTCTCTGTATATTTATTTCAAACAACTATAAAGTGTTGCACTTGTTCTGCTTCCCACTAATGCGATTTCATGAGATAATGTCTGAAAAAATAAAATCACATGAAAAGAATTTGCAGTTTGGTTTGTGACTGATAATCATGCATATCAATCCAAATATTTTTAGTCTTCAGTGTTTGAGCCTTTGCATTATTTTTTTTCTATGGTTTCTATTGTTAAAAACACATTTGCAACAAGATTAGAGCGTTCTGTGTTTGTAATAGTCGCACGTGAAGAAGGTTATGAATGCAGGAAAACTGAATTATAATAATGCAATTTAATTTTTGATTGTTCTCCCTATAATTACTGATGGTACAGCTTGAAATTAAATCAAAAGTAAAGTAAAAGTAATCAGGCAGAAAGGCCCATTTCAGAATCATGTATTACATACATTCATACAAACATTCTTGTATGTATCATTTCATGTTGCAGCTGGAAAAGGTGTGATTTATTTTAATTACTCAAAATTATATTGAAACAGGAGTAGCATAAAATGGAAATAGTAATGATTTTTTGTCTATTAAAGTATATAAAATGTGTATGCCATGTGCATTTTTAAATTAAATACCCATTTGCAATACTATGACCTAATTTATTTTTCTCTTGTCACTCTTAACCTATTTATTCGTCTCCAATTATAACAACTATACACAGAGCATGTCCTATATATATATATATATATATATATATATATATATATATATATATATGTATATTTTATATAGCTTACACACTATAAGCTACTATCTTCCAAACACGTTTCTTTTGCATGCATACTGCATATATTTACCTTAAATTCCTCAAAGTATATATTGTTTGTCTCTGATAAATAATTAAAATTAAACCCAAATTTCCAAAACTTCAGAGGGGCCTGGAGAGACTACTACGTCACATCCGCCGTTTCCTCCGGAAGTACAGTTAATTTTTATTCACAGGGAAAAAAAACAGCTGTTGTTGAAAAAGAATACATGAAAGTGAGTTTCATTGCCGGGTGCCTTGGCTTTGTGTTTTCGCAGACACTGGTGCAGTAAGGGCCGCTCTCTCTGCTCTCTGCTCTGCCTCTCTTCCTGCTGTTTTTGCTGACTTGAACAGCGAGTCTCTCTCCGCTCATTTGGTGCGAGTTGGCTGCTGCTGCTAGCGTTAGCTCCCTTCACTGTGGACTTCCAGCTAGCAACGCTAGCCACCGCTAGCTAGCTAACTGACCAATTTCTGACTGTCTGCACAACTCCTGGTGACAACAATCCCTGTCGACTGTCAGACAAACACTGGGATAATCTATGTAGACGACGAATAAGTGAGTAAACGTAGATCGTACATTGTGTAACTCGCTCGCCATCTAGTTTATCTGCCATTTATCACTGTTTATGTTCAACGTTAGCCTTGTTGTTTGTCAGGAAAACCAGGTAACCACTTAAAAGAGGATATACTTCATACTAATATAATACTGCTGTTGGATTTATTTATTGAAAATGGATTGATTGTTTTTGTGATGTCGTTTGAAAGCTTATTCTTCATTCTTTTCATTACATTTATCTCTACCTAAAAGGAAAAGAGAAACTGTAGGATACCTATAAAATATGCTAATTTAACCAGACAATAATTAGTAGTAGTATTTCTAAGTTGCATGTCCTTATCATGCTCGGTGTACTTTATTTTTGTCTCATATTTTGACAGAATGCCAGCCCCAAAGAGAGGAACGTCTCCTCATGAGTCTCAGCCCAAGATGAGGAAGTTGGATGAGGATGGGGAGGATCTGCCATCCAAAACTGCACCAGCTACCAATAATAGGTCCCTTAAAACAGGAAACACATTAGAAAATGCAGCAGAGCCACGGACTAAGAAAAAACTGTCTGTTTCAGCAGAAGGGGGGAATATAACAACTAAATCCCCTCCAATGGATCCCAGCAAAACCATGTCTGACCCACCTGTCAAAAAAGCCAAGCTCTTGAAAGCCACAAGTGCCTCCTGTGGAGAAGCTCCCTCGCACAAAGCTACCCCCAAAGCTTCCCTGAAGCGAACAGCCTCCACGGAATCCGAGGATGACTTGAGTAGTGATGGCGGTAAGACCAAGCTCTTCAGGGAGAGGGATGATGGCGACAAGGCCCGCTGCATCCGAAAATATTGCAATCGAGTCCGAGCAAAGCGCAGGTTTGAAGAGTCAACATCCAGCTCACAGGAGACAAGCCAGGGGTCACCATCTGCACCTGGAGACCCCGTTCAGATGGACCACAATTATGGTAGATTTTCACATTCAAATGTGGAAGAGGAGGAAAAAGAATCTGCAGAGTCTGTCAAGGAACAAGAGGGTCAAGAAACACAAGTTAGTGCAACACAAGCAGGGTTACAGGAGACTGTTGTCTCTGTAAGAGGGAGTGCAAAAGCTGGCATTGAATTTGAGTTTACATCTGCTGAAAGTAAACATGAGGAATCTAGAAATGCAGAAAGCCAAAAGCTCTTGGATAATGATGAACTCGCATCATGTAGAGAAATACCAGACTTTGTCACAGCAACAGCTGCAGGGTCATCTTGCATCACAACTGAGACAGAGGGAAACAAAAAGACAGACCTTGGTATGGAAAGCCAAAAGGATATAGATAACAAAACACTTGCAACATCATTGGAAAAGTTCTATTCTGGTACTGGAGAGGCAGAAGCACAGGTATATGAAAGGACAGCCTGTGGACGCCAGACAGATGTGAGCAGTAAAACTGAAACAAAGGAGACAACAAAGTCTGCTTCCCAAGAGCTAAAGCTTGATATAAAATGTAAAAGTAAAAGTACGGAGCCAGAGCAGGAAGTTATTACAGCAGCCGACATGTCCACAGACTACCACCATGTAGAAGATAAAGATGTGTTGAAGGAGACAAACTCTGCTCCAGAAGAAATCCTGGTAGGAGGTAGTGATTCACAGAGTCACACTGTGGGAAATCTAACAACGGAGTCTGTTTGCAATATAGAGACTCAAACAGACCTCAGTGTCAAAATTCAAGTTACTTTCAATGAGGAATCAGAAGCTAAGGATCTTGTGAACCACGAAGTGCCAGATTCATTTGCCAACTCGTGTGACACTTTGAACAAACCAGTCAGAAAGCCTGAGGAAATGCTGGAAGAAAGTGAAAGGGGAGGCGTTGTGTTCCCGTCGATTCAGACTGCTGCTGGTCCTGGGTCATATCCTGAGCCAAGCCAAGAGATGGTGAACAGGAAAACTGACAGCTGCACTGAAATACTAACACCAGATTGTGAGGCTGTTCTTGAGCAAAATCAGGGCGAGGCACCCCCTGATTGTGTCTCAGAGGGTCAGATAAATGTGGACATGCAGACTGAAGTAACATTAGTGGAGAACTCTGACTCAGCACCAGAAGAGAATAAATTGAACCAGGGGAACCACAGTGTCAATGACCACTATACAGAAATACCTGTTGAAGTCACAGAGGATACAGTAACAAGTAAAGAAAAAGAGAAGCCGATGAACTTTGAATGTGCCACAGCAAAGCCAGAGCAGGAGTTTTGTAATCAAGCAGCTACAGTGGAAATACAAAGCCAAAAGAACCAAGAGGTCAGTGAACATGCCACAGACAAATTTGCAGAATTTAAAAAGGATCATGTGTTAAATTCTAAAATAATGGAAAATGAAGACTTTGAATGTAGCAGGAGTGTACCTGAAAGACAGACTACAGTGGCAGATGATACCTTTAGTCCTACACCTGCAGAGGAAGTGCGAAATCAGGAGAGTCCAGGAGGAGTCAGTGAAGGCACCACAAACATGTCGATTAAAGCACAGAAACATATAGTAGCAGTTTGTCAGAACACCAAAGATGAAGGCAGAGTTGATGCTGACTGTGATGCTGCTGAGAATCAGATAGAAGTGACTCCCACTGACATTTCTAATGTAGCACCCAAAGTAACGGAAGTCAGTGAACCTACCACAGACTCATCTGCAGAACTTCATGTGGATCATAAGGCTGAAAATAAGGAACATGCAAACGAGGTGATGTTAAAATGTGTGACTGCACCAGAGAGTCAAATGGAAATGCAGACTACATCGACATCAGAGGTTTCAAATCCAGCCACTTCAGTGGAAATACAGAAAAGCAAAAGGGATGTGGACATGCAGACTACAACAGCATCTTTGGAAAAAGTTAACACAACACCTAAAGTGGAAATACAAAATAAGAAAAGTCCAAATGAAGTGAATGTGGAGATAGCAATGACACCAGAGGAGATTTCTATTGTTGCGACCACAGTAAAAATGCAAAACCAGAATGTCAGTGAACCTGCTACAGGAACTGCTGAACTTCATAAGGAAGAAAACAAGCCGAACTCTGAATCTGTGACTGCAACAGAGAGTCCAATGGAAATGCAAACTACATCAATGTCAGACGTTTCAAATTCAGATGTTTCAGTGGAAATACAGAAAAGCCAAGTGGACATGCAGACTGTACCAGCATCAGAGAACAGTTCTAACATGAAACAGACCCAGAAGAGCCAAGAAGAAAGTGAACCTACCACATATGTATCTACTGATCTTCATGAGGAAGAAGAAAAGCTGATCTCTGAATCTGTGACTGCAACAGAGAATCCATTGGAAATACAGGCTACATCAGCATCAGAAGAGATGTTGAACATAGCAACTCCTGTGGAAATACTAAGTGAGAAAAGTCCAAATGAAGTGAATGTGGAGACATCAGGGGAGATTTTTAACATGACACCAACAGCAGAAACACAGGTCGAGAAGAGCCGTGATGGACCTGCTACAGACCTATCAGCTGGACATTGTGAAGAAGAAAACAAGCTGAACTCTGAATCTGTTACTGCACCAGAGAATCCAATGCAAATGCAGACTACCACAACATCAGAGGTTTCAAATCCAGATGTTTCAGTGGCAATACAGAAAAGCCAAGTGGACATGGAGACTGTACCAACATCAGAGGGCATTTCAAACATGACACCTACAGCAGTGACACAGACCCAGAAGAGCCAAGAAGAAAGTGAACCTATCACATATATATCTACTGATCTTTATGAGGAAGAAAACAAGCTGAACTCTGAATCTGTGACTGCAACAGAGAGTCCAATGGAAATACAAACCACATCAACGTCAGAAGAGACATTTAACATAGCAGGGCCAGTGGAAATACAAAGTGAGAAAAGTCCAAATGAAGTAAATGTGGAGACTGCACTGACATCAGCGGAGATTTTTAACATGACACCAACAGCAGAATCACAGGTCCAGATGAGCCATGATGGACCTCCTACAGACCTATCAGCTGAGCATTGTGAGGAAGAAAACAAGCTGAACTCTGAATCTGTGACTGCACCAGAGAGTCCAATGGAAATGCAGACTACATCAACATCAGAGGTTTCAAATCCAGCCGATTCAGTGGAAATGCAGAAAAGCCAAATGGAAGCCAGTATGCAGACTGTTACAGCATCAGGGGAGATTTCTAACGCAGTACAAGTACAATTTCAGAGAAGTCCAATTAAAGTGAATGTGGAGACCACAGCAACATCAAATATTTCTAACATGACACCAACAGTGGAAACACAGGTCCAGAGGGGCCAAGAAGTCATTGAACCTGCTACAGACATATATGAGAAAGCTCAAGAAAACCTAATGAATCAGAGTCCCGAGAGCGATGGAAATGTAAACAAGGTGATGGTAGAATGTGTCGGTGCAGCTGAAAATCAAAGAGAAATGGATTTGCAGACAGCAACAACACCAGAGGAGCCTTCTGATCTAACATCTACAGTCGAAATACAAAGTCAAAGAGGCCAGGAGGTCAGTGAACTCCCCGCAGATGTTGAAGCACTGAAAGATTTTATTTTTGCCAAAACAGAGAGTGAAGAAAACAAGGAAAAGGTCATTGTGGAAGATGTGGATGCTACTGAGGATCAAATAGAAATGGATGCAATGCCAGAGGAGATTTCTAATCCACCATCTGCTGTGGAATTAAGAAGCCAGGAGGTCAGTGAACTCTGCACAGAAGTTCAGAAAGAGCAAGTGGAAAATGAAGACAAGGTTATTGCTGAGTGTGTTGATGTTCCAGAGATTCAAATAGATATGGAAGGAACTGTGACACCAGAGATTTCTGAAGCCACACAACAACAAAACAAAGGAACAGAGGACATTAATGAAGGTACTATGGTCTTATCAAATGAAACTCTTCCTATGGCTGAAAGTAAGGACAATGCAAACACACAGATGGAGCCCAGCACCGAAGATATCCAAGGGGAAATGGATGTCATGAATGTCTCAATAGGAAGGATAGGGTCTGCTTTAGAAGAGGAAACAGGGAGGCAAATGATTAATCAGGTCAAAGAAGAGGTTGCAGACATTCATTCTGATAAGGCACACAGTGATGCTGATGTGGTCAGTAATACTGAAGGACACAGAGAGGGAAGCAGTGAAGTAAGTGTTTTTGTTTGTGACCAACCGGATGATATTTTAATTCAGGCACCAGAAGAGCAGATTAAGACTGTCAGTCAGTCAGAGTTTGAGATTCATGAGAACCAGATAGTGTACGAGCCCATTAGCAGTCCAGAGAGTAATGATGATAGAGACATATCTACAGTGTCAGAGAGCCACAATGGAATGTCTTTACTGGACATACAGAACACCCAGCAGGTGGAAGGAGATTCATCCACAAATGAAGGAAGCAGCCAACAACCTGAAAACGAGGACAACAAGCAGCAGATTTGTGCAGACAGTGGAGAAGTTGAAATGGGAGTGCCAGAGAGTAGCTTCTCTGCACAGTTGGAGCAGAGTACCGTGAGTCTGGATAGGAAACAAGTTGCAGTGATCAGCTGTAGCGATGACATCAGCACACCAGAAGATGCAACAGAGCAAAGTGAAAAGAACGGGTATCCAGACAGCATCAGTGCCTCAGAAGTTCCTGAACAGGTGCAGGAGGACGCTGGACTCCAGGAGGTTGCAGACGTCACAGTGAAGACGATGGCCGTTGCTGGAATTGAAATTTCTAACGTTGCAACCACAGTAAAATTGCAAAACCACCATGTCAGTGAACCTGCTACAGGCATATCTGCTGAACTTTATGATGAAGAAAACAAGCTGAACTCTGAATCTGTGGCTGCACCAGAGAGTCCAATGGAAATGCAGACTACATCAACATCAGAAGAGATGTCTAACATAGCAGCTCCAGTGGAAATGCAAAGTGAAAAAAGTCTAAATGAAGTGAATGTGGAGACTGCAGCGACATCAGTGGAGATTTTTAACATGATACCAACAGCAGAAACACAGGTCGAGAAGAGCCATGATGGACCTGCTACAAACCTATCAGCTGGACATTGTGAGGAAGAAACCAAGCTGAACTCTGAATCTGTGACTGCACCAGGAAGTGAACAGGTGCAGGAGGACGCTGGACTCCAGGAGGTCGCAGACGTCACCTTGACGACGACGGCTGTTGCTGAACTTGAAATACCAGATATTACATCAGAGGAGTTTGTGATACTGGAACCAGTGCAAGAAGGTGAAATTCACTTTGATATTGTCACTCAAGCAGCGGCTGAATCGGGTTTGTCTGTGTCACTTTCAGAGCAGGTGATTCCAGACAGTGCTTTAGAAGGTGAGGAGGAAAATGAAAGGATGTTAAATGGTTCCCAACAAGCTGTCTTCCCAGAGGCAGAAGGGCGGCAATGTCAAACAGCCAATGAGATCAAAGTGATGAATTCAAGCAAGGTTTTAGATCAGGGGGCTGGGTTTGGGACTGAAGTCTCAACTGAGGAAGGTATTGAACGTATTCAAAATCCTGATCACGTCCAGCAATCATCATGTGACATGATGGATATTAGCACATCAGGGACTGAGACGGCAGACTCTGACGCTCAAGCCGCAAATGAGGACTGCAATGCACTAGTGCTAGAGAACACTGAGACTAATTTGGACCTTCAAGAAGTGCAGATCCTGGAGGATATAGAGATCGGCCGCGAAATTGTGGTAGCAGAGGAGGGAAATGATGACGATAGTGATGTTGCAATAATAGAAAAACCCCAGGAAGCACCCGAGGCAGCCCCTCCGAGTCCTAAAAAGTCAGCGAAACCAGCTAATGAGAAAACTAAAGATGACCATTGTGGGACCAGCTTGAAACAAAACAGCACAGCTGAAAAGGGTGAAGATGATAAAAAGGAGCCACAAAAACCCAAGAAGCAAGAGATGAACACACAGGCTAGAACCAAAGCCCGTCTGGCAGCTCTGGCTGAGCAAAAGGCTGCAGCAGCTAAGAGAACAGCAAACCGACAGCAGCTGAACCTCTTAGCTTTGTGTCATGAGATTGCAGAGGACATCGCCACAGACAGCTTGCTGTTAAAGAGGATAGAGGAAGAAAAACAAGCAGCAGCGCTAGCAGCTAAGATAGACAACAGCAAGAAGGATGGATCACCTGTTAACACACAAGAGGCAGAAGCTGTCCCTGTTGTTGCAACTCCTGCTGGACCTGAAGGCAGCTCTGCTTCAGTGGCACCTGCTGAGGAGGTCACAGCCCAGCCCTCCACAGATGATTCAGCTGAGGCTAAATCTACAAAAGAGCCTGCTAAGGAGCCCACTAAAGAGCCTGCTGCAGAGCCTCCAAAGAGACGGTTCTTCGTCACACAGATTTCAGTGCCGCTGAAAGCTCACGAGAAAAAGAAACTGACCAGATATCAAAGACTAAGACAGGTCGAGTTGCAGAGAGAGAAAATGTCTTGGGCACGTGTAAAGAAACTCAAATCTGACCAAGCAAACCAGATTTTTTCAGACATGGACTGGCAGGTGTCTCCGTTCTCAGTGAGCCCTGTGACCATGGTTCCTCCACCTGCAACAAATCTGTCGAAAACGCCTCTGCCCAGTCCTGCCTCAACTAGCACCACCCCGACACCCAAGGTAGAAGCCCCCAAGGTAGAAGCCTCCAAGGTAGAAGCCCCCAAGGCTGTTACCCCAAATGCTGAGCCCAGTAAGACTGAACCCACCAAAACGGTAACCTCCAAAACTGAACCTGCAAAACCTGACCCTGACAAACCAGAGACCTCCAAAACTGCACCTCCTAATACTGGAACCCGTAAATCAGCGAGGCAACTTAAAGC
The DNA here is from genome assembly GCA_029721515.1 of Synanceia verrucosa. NCBI lineage: Eukaryota > Metazoa > Chordata > Actinopteri > Perciformes > Synanceiidae > Synanceia > Synanceia verrucosa. The sequence goes on along the minus strand of CM056568.1, from coordinate 9,487,611 downwards.
TCAGGCAGCTAAAGAAAGCCCAGCTCCGGGGCCCGCCCCAAAAGTGACCAGATCAGCAGCCAAGAGGAGCCTCCCAGCAGTGCCCCCGCCCATGCCCAATGGATTTACTCCTCCAAAACCGAAGCCTGTTGAGTACAAGCCATACAGACCCAGGCCCAAGTACTCCTTTGAAGACTTTGAGCTTGACGATGACCCGGTACCAGTCGTTCCAACAAAGACCGGTCCTCAGTCACGGCCCACACAGCTGACACGACCCACCAGCATTCAGTCAAACCCCACAGCTCAATCGAAACCCACAGTTGAGTCAAAACCTGCAGTTTCGTCACATCCTGCCAACCAGGCAAAACTTAAAGCTCAGACCACACCGGTCGGACAGATCTCAGGTCAGTCAAAGCCCGCTGTTGCTGCTGCAACCCAGTCCAAGCTGGTCAGTTCTGCTGCTGCACTGTTAAAGGCAGCTGTCACAACGACACGTGCAGCTACCACTGCGGCTACTTCAAAACAAGTTCCTCCACTTAAAGCTGAATTAGAGTTGTCTGAGTCAAAAGCTGTGTCCACACCAGGTAAATCCAAGCCCGCTGCTGCTGCGGTTGCTGCTGTTGCACCTCAGTTAAAACCTGCTGGTGGTGGAGGAGCAACTCAGCTCCAGACAGCAGCACCTCAGGCTGCTCGTCCAACCACTCCTGAGACGAAGCCTGCTGCTCCTCCAGCCAGTGTTGGCTCAGTGCCTCAGAAAATCCCAAATCCACCTGCATCAGAAGATGACAATTGCAAGGTAACTCAAAAACACATTACACCACAATGTCACCATTGTGACAATGTCACCAATGTTACACCACAGTAGTTTTTAACGGAGATGTTACTCACTACCTGTCTCGTTCTTACGTAGGATACACCTGAGCCCACATCTTCCCTTTCCTCTGAAGACAGCTCAAAAGAGTCTGACGACACACAAAAGTGTGAAGAAAAGCCTGCAGGTGTGTTGATTCACATAAATGTCTGTTTTCTGTTCTTCTGTCTTCAGGATATCTTTAAATAAGCAGTTCTTATTTATACCCTTAATTTTTAATATATTTGTACTTTTATCACAAGTTTCTGAAATGAAAAACACCCTGTTATATTTAATTGTGATCGAAGCTATCAAAAAGTCTGCTGTATCGTGTCACAGTTGTCACTTATCACAACACAGAGCTCACAGAGTTTATGTTCTTGATTTACAAAATTGTGTCTTTTCTCAGTCGCTGATGTTGATCCTCCTCCAGAGAATAAGACCGAAACAGCAGAGACAGCCGAGAAGACGTCGGAAGAACCTCAAGAGTAAGACGCTCCTCTCAAGTAATTTGACATGTTTTTCTAAATAGCAGCAGGAATGTGAAGTAATGTGACGTGTGTTTGTATCACAGCAGAGCAGCGCAGCCTCGGGATGGCAGGACTCCTCTCTCTGAAGCCTGTCTGCAAAAAGAAGTGAAGAAACTAAAGGAGGCTGACAAAGACGGCACCCAAACCATTATTGTGAGTATCTCTCTGTTATTATTATACAGTGTAGAGCAAGTTAACTTTAAACTGAAGGTCAGAAATGCAGGGTGTGGGCTTTTTATCATCTCTGAGGAAGGCCTTGTATATATTTGTATAATGCTTTTGAACATTTACAAGGAGTGATGTGTTGTTGTATTTGTCTTGCAGGATGCAGGACAGAAGCATTTTGGAGCAGTGGCCTGCACTGTGTGTGGGATGCTCTACTCTGCTGCCAACCCTGAAGATGAATCTCAGCATTTACTCTTCCATAACCAGTTCATCAGTGCTGTCAAATATGTGGTGAGAGGCAGTGTCCTTAATTGCATGTTGTTTGATTTGTCCTACCTTCTGTCTCACAACATTGACTCATCAGGGCAAAACACAGATGCATCCATTTATTTATGCACAGTGTTTTTTTTTTTAATTATTTAAATTTGCCACATAAGTCACAGAGTTAAAGGGCTGAACCAATTACAGCAAATAGCTGTGTGTGGTGTACAGTGCAGGTGTGAGTGAGATGACTTCATGTCAATGTTGTCTACAGAGCATTATTTCCTAAATATTTCTCACACTCACTGACTTTTATGATGACAAAAAGAGACACTGTATACTGAAAGCTGATTCAATACACTTAACAGACAGAACATGCGATAACAAATAATCCTGTTAGGAAAATTCAGCAGCGTGCAAGGTGGATTTATGAAATGATGAAGCAAAACAAGAGTGAAATAGAACCGATAACAAGAACATGCATCCACCTGACAGGTGTGACATATCAAGATGCTGATTGAACAGCATGATGTTAAATAACACAGTGAAAAGACACTCTAAAATATGCAGTTTCATTTTGGGAGACAAAACATGTATTAGCCATTGAACTATGTGCCTAGGGCTGCAGAGGAGGGAGGGAGGCTGGGATTCTCAGAAACAACATTGGTGACGGCACTTGGTAGTGAAATGAACGTTTTCTTCAGCAGCTCTGGTGGACCTGTCCTGCCATTAGCATGCTACAGTAATAGATGCTACCTCTATATCTGTGGCATCCTGGTGAGATAAAACCACATAGTTTAGAGTGGTCTTTTGTTGTCCATTGCACTCCTGTGTAGTAATCATGCTGCCCAGTCAGCATCTTGATAAGTTGATATGCTACACCTGCATTTCTGATCTGTGTATTTACTGTTTTCATGAAATGAAACGCATGAATGGACAATTATTGCTGAAGAGTTTTTCTTACATAAATTCTCTCTTTCTTTCATTTTTTTCAGGGATGGAAAAAAGAGAGGATACTGGCAGAGTATCCTGATGGCAAGATCATTCTTGTCCTGCCAGATGATCCCAAATATGCTCTGAAGAAGGTACAGTGTGCCAACAGGGACTAACTTTTTCCATTAAAAGGTTAAATAAATGTGGTAGGACTCACCAGTGAAGACGGCCCCTATGAAACCTTCTTTTTGGAGGTAGAAATATAAAAAACAGTAATTAGAATATTATTTTGTTCCTCATGTGCTGGATCTGTTTGGGACTTCTTCAGCACCAATACTGGAGTGTTATTTCTTCATCACACAGTAAATGTTTGTCACACAGGTGGAGGAGATCAGGGAGATGGTGGACAACGACCTCGGCTTCCAGCAGGTGGAGACCAAGTGTCCTTCTCAGACCAAGACCTTCCTCTTCATCTCCAGCGACAAGAAAGTGGGTGGATGCCTCATCGCGGAGCACATACAAGAGGTAAGAGATGGGTGACGTGATGCAGGTTTATTAAACCAGATGTAGGCTGCATTAGCTGAAGCATGATGAGCCTTGTGAATGCTCGCAGGGATACAGAGTGATTGAGGAGCCAGCACCGGAGGGCTCAGAGGGTGAGAAGGTGATGTTCGAACGTCAGCGAGCCTGGTGCTGCTCCACGACGGCAGAGCCGGCCATCTGCGGCATCAGCCGCATCTGGGTGGTCAACATGATGAGACGCCAGGGCATCGCCTCACGCATGCTTGAGTGCCTCAGGTCAGCACGCCTTCCAAACTACCAAGATTTGATATTATACCACAACAAAACAAATCAACGCCTTAATTTTTTAATCTTAATCTTAATCTTAATCTTTTTTTTTCTCCTTGCACAGGAACAACTTCATATACGGTTCGTACCTTAGCAAAGACGAGATCGCTTTCTCCGACCCCACGCCTGATGGAAAACTCTTTGCCACGCATTACTTTGGCACTTCTCAGTTTTTGGTTTATAACTTTGTGAGTGGAACGCGCTCATCCCCGCCCAACACTGATGCTGTATGACAGCCTTCAGGAAAGGCAACAATGGATTTAACTGAGACTAACGGGACTAAACAATGTCTGCTGCAGAATCTGTATTTGCATAATAATTGAAATGAAAAAAGGTAAACTCACTGTAAATTACTCTGGGGAGAAGACACACATTGGTTTAAATCTCAGGCTGAAAACAACAAGGTGTTGTTGAAAAATTTTATGAATTCACCCTTTAATCCCTCCCTGAATAGTATTTTGTCAAAAAGAGTATTTTCTTTATACATTTTTAAGTAAACAATCGGTATTATTAGAAGTATAGTTTACATGCATGACTGGACAGCAATAGAAAACAACATTTTATTGGGTTTTTGTTTTAATTCCTGAGAAACATAAGGTCACGTTAAAGACGAAGTTTAGAGTTTTTCCTCGTTTTGTTTTAACATTTTTTTATTCATAGTATGTAGTCAACTATGTGTACATTGAGGTTTATTTTCATGTTCATCTCTCTAAAAGTGATGCTGCCTTCGTCTCAAGTTTTATTTTTCCACATCAGTCCCCCAATTTCACTGTCATGTTTTATTGTAACATTTCAAACCTGATCATCCAAACGGGGTGATTTAATAACAGACACTCATTTACAGTAATCTGGTTGATGTGGGGTGGAACTGTAGCTCGGGCATTACTTTTGTGCTCTAATCTTCTTAGATCACCTTTGCCTGAAACATGTAGTTTTCCAAGCTGAGCCATATTCTGTACCCTGTTTGACTGGGCACTGTAGCCTAAACTGTATGAGTGATGTCTAATAATTTCACTGAGGCTGTCTGTTGCTTTGTTTGTGCCTGAATGAATAATGTGTGACTTAAGATTTGTTTTTCTCAGCCATACTTTATGGCTTTTTTTTTGAGTTAGTGTAGAGTACCATCCTCCTATTCCTTAGTAACAACAAATTAAAATGTGTATCAAATTATCATGTAGAGTTATGCATACTATAAATACATTTATAATGGAAGAGCAAAGTGTTGAGGCTCATGTGTTAATTGGTTTTGGAGCGAGTGGTGGAAACATTTGCTCAGTGATCAACATGAAGGAGTTGAGATGAACCTCAGCCCTTCTCATCACAAGTTTACGCTGCCATTGTAATCCATCCCTTAATTTCCTTCTTCCTTGTTATAGCAGTTGCTTTTAGAAAGATGTGTTGTGTAAGAAAAGAAATTTGATTTATACGAAACCGTTATGTAAATATTTATTTAAATAATAAACGATTTAAAACATTTTTTCGCTTGTTTTTGTGTTGGAAGAAACAACAGGTGAGTGTGGGTATTTACTGCTGAACTATTGTTGCACTGGTCACTAGTGCCACCTAGTGGACATTGCTATTGCAAACTGTCAGTGGCATTTAAAAGAGTCCACTGGGTTATTTTGGTCTACAATTATTCATCTTCTCCAGAATGTGATGCTAAGTACATGTTGGAGATAATTGTCTGGCTGTCATGTTTTCTCTTTGTGTTTCAGACGTAAACTCTCCCCTTTTAGTGCATTCCTTGACACTCCTGTCACAACATGGGCCAGCTCAGTGGCAACTTCTGAGAAACAAAACAACCCAAGAACAACATGGATACTTCCTCAGGCAGAGAGTGAGAAAACAGCTCCTACTGGTCAGCAGGGAAAAACAGCTGAGCTTAGCTTCCTTAAGGTATCTTTAACACAACAAGTCACCTTGGCCTGTTGACTTTCACTGACACCAGGATCATCTGATTTTCTCTAAATGCACAGTGTTTAATCCAATCCACAATCCATGGAGATTGAGCTGGATTTACTCTGGGGGTAACAATTCAGCAGAAAAAGTCAAAGAGAAGACCCAACATTTGGAAATGCACACTTTTATTCACACAGTTTTAAAGAGACAAAATTGTCACAGCTGCCACATTGAAAACTGTCTATGCTATAAAGGTGAAGTGAGGCTATGGCTACTGAGTGAAAATCAATGATGTCTTATTTACAGTTTAGACAACCAATATACAAAATCCCATTAAACCAAGCATATGAGTATTTCTTGACAACTTCTACAATTTTGCACACAACCTGGGTCACAGTTGCTTTATTTAGCGTGATTCTGACCTGAACTTCATCCCAGCCTACCTGAGCTGAGAACACAAACAAACCCACGCTGTTCACTCGGCACAGTGGGGATGACATCTGCTGCAGGGACTTGATCTGTTTTAAGAGTTTTAAAACAAGATTACAGTAATGCTCTGCCTGCCTGATCTGTTGACAGGCAACCTTTAAGAAGAAGAAGAGCTGCTCTGGAGTGAGGCTGGCAAATATACAGACAAAGTGAAAATCACTGACGATGTTTACATTAATCAAGGAGCATAAAGTGACATGAAATGAATGTTGAATAAAGGTTAATCTATTGGCTTGAAACACATTTGGTAGTTGGCTGAAATGAGTTGACATGATAGTGTATTATGCCAAGGCTATGGCAACATCAAAATGTAGGCACCAAAGACAATACAATGTGCTGTAGCTCAATAGTGTACACTTATCTAAACCCCAAAAAGTCCTTATGATCATGTGTTAAAATGTCCTTACAGGATGGGACAATTCTGACCACAGAAATTGTACAGAATATCCAACATATCAGGCTCCTGAATCCTGCTCATGACACCCTGACCTTTTCCAGGCTGCGCCACTACTACCTCATCATCGGGTGGAGGCAGTGGATGCACTTTGTTATCCATCATTTTAAAATCAGTAATGGCAGCACCAGGCAGAGCGCCGTTCCTCTCCTCCCACGTCTTGGTGTCCTCTGTAATGTCCTTTATCTCTGTTATGCTGTCACCGGTCACGCTGCTCTTGCTAACCATGCTCAGTTCGTCCTGAAACGCGTCTGAGTCGCTCGCGTGGGGCAAAGAAAAGTAGGTGCATTTCCTTGAAAACGACGTCTTCTTGTCTTCCAGTTCAGACTTGCTGCTGAAAAGGGAATACGGAGCATCTTCCTCTGTATCCTTGTCTGGAGGAGAGTTTATCAAGTTTTTATTTATTCCAACGGGGTCTGAAAGAGACTTTCTGATCATAGTGTTTTCTCTAAGCAGCCATTGTTCATCATCAGCAGGGACATTGTCTTCAGGCCTGACTTGTGTGTTAAAAGCAACGCAGCGTGTCGCTCCACTTAAGGTGTCCAGTGTGTTGGTGGAGTTGAAGTAGGACAGCTCAGACATTGCTTTGGTCCGGGCTATGTGGAAGGGAGAGAACAGGCTTGAGTGTTCTTTCTTTTTCTGTTTTGACGCAGATAGTGGCATTTCGCTGACTTCCTCGTCAGACTTAGCTTCTTTCTTGCCGTAAAGTCTTTCGATTGTTCTTCTCACAAAGCCTTTAGTGATGGATTTCCGTGCTGTATCTTCTTCGCTGCTGGACAGCTCACTTGAAGTCTGGGACTGATACCCGCCACTTGCTGAGGTTTCTGGTCTCAGCTCTGATGCACGCTGGATGTCTGTGGCACTCTTTGCCAGGAACATTTCCCTGATGGATCTGACCCTGTTGCCTTCAGGCTCTGTGGTTATAACACCACTGGAGTCGTAGCTGAATGACAAGGACGACTGAGGAGCTGGTCGGCTACTAGGAGTCGACCGAGATGTGGGGGACTCAACAGGTGAATCCTCAACATCTGACTCAGGAGGGGCTTGAGGGAGACATATGATGCCAGACCTTCCTTTTGTCCTCTGGGCATCCGCTACTTGTTTTTCCAGAAGAATTACCCTCTCTGCTACAGACTGATGCTTGAGTTTGTCCACTGCCTTCTCACATTTCACATCTTTAGACTGCATCATCAGTGCTGGAGCTTCCTGATATTCTGCACAGCTCTCTTCTATATATCTGTCCATAATGTCATGTTCCTCATCTGAGCTGGATCCTTTTTTTTCGTAGCCTAAGTCTACCTTTGTTTGCTCTACCTCTACATGCTCGTCATCACAGCTGCTGTGGTCATTCCCACTATCCTCCTCTGCATCAAATCTATAATTCTTTGTTAAACTGCTGTTGTCGTTTTTGGTATATGAATCCTGGTTTTCGAGTGCATTGCTATGATGCACATCTACTGTGTTCTCATTTTTTGTCTCATTGTAAGTGAGTGTTTTATGAGCGTGGTGGTCCTCGTCTGAGCTGATCATGTCTTCCTCTGTCTCCTCTATCAAAGACAAACATTTCTTTATTTGTTCCCCGTGATTTGGGAGCTCTACAAATTGTGCTTCCTCCTCTTCCTCACCGCCAGACAAACTTTCCTCAATGATGACCTTTAGTTTCTTATATTCAGTCTTGGGCTGCTCTTCCTCTGACAAATATTTGGTTTCACTACCTGAGCTGGATGTTCCGTCCTTTCCTTTTACATTCAGTTCTGCATAGAAATTTGAGCTTGGTTGCTTCACCTCTTCCTCTCCAGAGTGACTTTCAGCAGACGAGTTGTCACTTCCCCTTCTCTCCTGTCGTATCTGCTCACTTTCAGCTTCTGGTTCTTTTTCTGAACTATCTTGATCACTTGTTTCTGAGTGAGACATGCTTTGCTTACAGGTTTCGTTCTGCTCTAAATCTTTAGTCTGCTCTCCCTCGTCTGACCCTGACCCGTCATCATGAGTCGAGTCGTTCTCACTATTCATCTGCGGCTGATTACCTTCCATGTCTTGCTCCTCTATCTCAGAGGTAAAACTGTCTTGTCCAAGACTTCTCTTGTTGCTGACTACTCCATTTGTTTTAGCCTTTTCTTGGTTTGATTTGTGTTCATTGTGGCCTTGCTCTCCTTGATGTTCAGCTGGAGGACATTTCCCATTCTGCCCATTCAGGCTGTCCTTGTCTTTAGTTATACCACCCATAGTTTGCTTTGGCTGGTTAATGTCTGTAAATTTTTTGATGATGGAGCTCACATCAACACTAACTTTCTCAACCTGAGCAACATCTGAGACATTAGAAGTGTCTGCTGTGGAGAAATGGGATATCTTTGCTTTAGTATTGTCTTTTGATTCCACTTTTTCGGTCTCTTCTTCATCGTCATTTTCACTTTTGACGCCCACTGAAAGAGATGTCAATTCGTCTTTGAGTTTCTTAGGTATGTCAAGGTTATCCACAATCTCATCAATGACATTTTCATCCACACCACAGTCTCTCTCAGGACTGGCCTCAGTCACGACACTTTGCTCTGAATCATTCGGTGTTGAGCTCCGGCTCTTGCATTTGTAACCCAGATCCTGAAAGCCCTTCCAGCTGTGCAGGAGCTGCTTTGAGGTTGACTGCTGTAAACTGACCAGACTAAGTTTTAACTCCTGGGAATCCTCAATGCTCGCAATTTCTCTGAGAGAGTCAATCATTTTTAAAGCCTCCGCACAGCTGACATTGTTTGCGTTCAGCTCGTCCATGTTCAGATCGGTCAGGCCTTCCTTTAAGGTCATGACAGACAAGAAAGCAAGGAGAGCTTTAGACGAGGATCCAAACGTAGAGGCCACATGAGAGGAGAAATCGGGCAGGCTGTTGGACTTTTCCAGACAGGATGGACGTTTGCTCTGTGTGATTTGTCTGATTGACTTTATTGAGTAGCAAATCTTCTCAAGCACAGGTTTCATGTTTGGCTGATCTGTGACATTTAATGGCTGTGGCATTATTTGTGTGATGGATTCTTTTTTAGCTGCTGTTATAATGTCATCTGTCCTTACACCCTTGTGCTCCTTATTTTCATGACTCTGATCAACTTCCAGTGGCACAAGAGTGTTACAAGTTGGAGTTTTGTCAAGTTCAGCGGTTGATTTATTGGACTGGATGGTTTGGCGACCCTTTCTTTGGGACAGTGTTTTCCTTTGTGTCTTATTTGTTTGCTCTGATGCTTCGTCTGAGGGGAGATTTCTCATGAGTAGCCGTCCGCTTGATTTGACAGGTGGCGAAGCCATGTCCAGAGACTGAGAATATGGAGACTGTCTCTTTTGTGTTTTTGGTCTATAAAGCTTTCTCTCTGAGGTGGGGCTAGCGTTTGGTGTAGCATGTCTTTGTATTCCAATATTTGGTGACATAGTTTTATCTGGAGGATGGTTATGTAATGATGGCAGTTTTGGGGAGTTATGAGGGAGTTCAGAAGAAAGTTTCTTATTTTGGGAGGGACTGCTCATAAGTTTGACATTTTTCACCAATGGTTTAGGTGACAACGCCTCTTTTTGAGTTAAAAGTGGTATTTTTGTCTCTTTAAATGGAAGATCACTTTGTGTTGGATCCCCACTTGATGAAATGCTGGTTGTTGACATTCTCTCTTCGGATGTTGAACTAGTAGGAGATGCAGAAGTACAACATGATGGACTGCTTTTCAAATTAAAGATGCTGTTCGTTTGTTGCGTCTCTCCTGGTGAAGTTTCTCTGGGTCGCTGTGTCCCTGTTGAACAGGCGCCGTTTGGCAGCATATTATGATCTGCTATATTGATGGGAGTAGATGATGAGTTTGTCTCTGAAGTGGCCTCACTTCCCACAGTGTATTTATCCAGACAATCCTTCCTGAGAGACATATCCCTGTCTAGAGATATATTACTGTCCAAAGGGGCCCTTTTAATGGATGAACTTCTTGGTGATAGGGCTTCCCTCTGCATGGAAGGGATGTCAGTATGAATTGATGTTGTCATTTCCATTGAGTGGTTGGTAGGTGATACAGCCTTGTCAGATGTAGGACTGATGGGTAAAGGCTGATTATCTGTCACTTGACTGCTCGCTGATGAGAGCCTGTATAAAGGGCTGCTGGGCACTGACGATGAATCCATCATGCAATATTCTGTGTTTGATAGCTCTGTATTTTCAGCAGGTGGTGGCGGTAGAGGCAGCTCTGTGGAAAGCATAATTGCAGGTGTTTCTTTTTGAAAGGAGCTTTGTATCGGGCTTGGTTTGTTTTTACTGCCTGATGGCATTTCTGTTGCGGTCTCATTAGCTGGTGGAATTATTTCAGAACAGTTAGGCTGGGAGAGCAGCTTTACTTTGTAGTTTTCTGTGTTTGCATTGATTGTATGACTACATGCAACTTGCTGATTGACTGTTTTCTCCATCAGTGGACTTGATGATTTATTTTCAAAGGACTGGATTCTTTGTTTGACAGATGCTCTGGGCTCATTCTCAGGTAGCAGGTCAGTAGGTTTGAGAGTTTGTTCTCCTGATGTGTCTTTTACCTCGTCTCCCACAATCATCAATCCCTTCTTATTTTCAGACTCCCCGCACCTGCTGTTTTCTTCCTCTAAATTTTTACTTTCCTCATCTGGGTATCCTGAGGGGTTATGATGGGCTTTTTCTAGCCAGTTCTCCACATATTCTCTAGTAACAGAGCTGGAGGAGTTAAAAGGAGGCAGCGACATGCTTCCACTGACATCACAGGACTTGTTTTTGTTCTGTTTCTCTTGATGCATTGATGTCTGCCGGGTCAGTATTCCCCGTGTTGGGTTTACTTCATTGGGTGCAACACCCAGGCTGCTTTTTTCAATAGGAACTGTCTCAGTTGTAGTTTCTCTCAATGCTGATGGCATGTTTTGGTCTTTGAGAATACATTGCATCGTGTCATCTGACTGTTGTGAGCTCATTGTGGGAACGCCCTCATCTCCATTTTGTGTTATTCCCTTTTTTAGTTTCATTGTGCTTTTTGCTGATTTTGATTTACTGCCATAAATTTTCTTAATAAACCCAGCACTGGAGAAAGTTTTCACTTTCTTACTTTTCTCAATTGCTCCAGAATTTTCTTTACGCTTTTTCCCTGGTGACGCAAGCCGGCGAATGCGTGTGTTGATCGCTTTGGGTTTTGTGGGCACCCTCTTTTCTTTATTGACCTGTCTTTGTCGGGGCTTTCCTTTACCTTTTGTGGGTTTAGGGGATTGTTGTTGAGTTTCTGTTGCTTGAATTGCTCCAGTTCTCTGTGAATGCAAGGTTAAATCAGATTTTATTGATGAGCTCTCAGCTCTCCAGATGCTAATTGACTCAGATGCTGTCGATGGTCTCCAGAGCTGAGGTTCAAACTCCAAACTGGAGGAGAGCTGTCCAGTTTCTGAAGTAGCTGGTCTGCAGGGAGGAACGCCAGAAGCTGACATACCCTGTGAAAAAAGGTTTGCAAAGAAATTTTCCTGGCAGGTCTGTTGTTCATACACGTGTAAGACAGTTTCAGTGACCTCCTCTCCGCTGGATTCAAGCTGTAGGGTTTCAGTCATTTCTGCTGATTTGAATGTGGCTATGTTGCTGCTGTTCATGTTGGCTTCCACTGAGCCAAGTCGTCTAGGTTTGGGCACCGGCCTACTGCTGCTCTGTTTAACCATGCAGTACTGCTCTGTCACAGCTCCATTTTCTGTCTGCTGTCTGTAGGAGTAAGAGCCAACCCTGTCTTCCTGAATGCCTTCTGTCGTCACTGATTTTATTCTCTCCACAGATGCTTGCTTTTTTCTGATTTGCCTGTGCCCCAGTGTGGGAACTCTCTTAGGAGACACCACGGCTGTCTGGACTTTGACATCACCCTCTTCATTGCTGCCTTCACTGAAAGCTCTATTACCTAGTGATAGTGAATCCTCATCATTGTTATCTTGACATTTGTCCTTGTTGATGGTGTCAGTGGGACATTGTAAATCCAGTGATTCTAGTGAGCTGACCTTAGGCTCTGGTAAATGGCTCCCATTAAGCTGATTGGCTACACTTGAGCGTGCCAGGGTGGTTGTCCAGTGGATGGTTTCCTCTTCCTTAATTGTCAACCGCACCCTCATCTCCACTGTCATGCTACCATCTTGGTTCACTCGAAAGGACTTCTCAATGTCATCCTCTGCGGGCAGGAAGCTGTCCTGCTCTTCAGCTCTAACACCAAGAGAGGTATCAGGTGTTTCTGGCACTGACTCCAGTATGTGACCCGACTCCAGCTCCACAGAATGACTGGGCAGGTCACACGAACTTTCTGCGATGGAGTTGTGGATTTGATTCACAATGTACCTCTCCGATGAGGGGGAGAAATTTCTTGACTTGGAAGTGTACGACAGTGACTTCTTTTTACCTTTTTAGTGAAAAAAAGTAGATTTTCAGGCAATCCAAGAAGCATGAAAGGAGAAAAAGAGAAAAAAATGTTAGAGGTACAGTGCAACAATGAAGAACAGTAGCCGACAGCCTCGTAGGCGGTGAATGTAGGTCATCTGCGGTATTACACATGTTAGCATTGCCTCAGCACTTTCCCAGTCTTCATCCCATGGGGGCAGGTAGATTACTGCAGACACACTCTATCTGTCCATCAATGGCAATAAATGTTCTCAGCAACTAAATAAATATCAAAATGACTGCACTGAGATCCATCCAAAGAAGCAAATTATAATGTGAACTTACCTTTTAGTCTTCTGTGACCCAACTGTTTTGTAGGCAGCATTGTTGGAGCTGGTGATTTGTGTGCATTGTAGTTCGCAGGCCTGAATGGCTCCTTGCCTACAGCCACTACAGTGCCAGAGCACAATATCAAGGATGGAAGACCATCCACCTGCATTAGACAGAAAAACAATCCCTAATGCCATTTCATTGTTTCAGCACAAGATAGAATAAAACAACAAAAACCTGAATCTACATCAGGGAGTGATATAATTGCAAATTACATGCATGGACACACACACACACACACACACACGCACACACACACATTTATATATATATAGTCTAAATTATTTGTTAAAACCTTGCAATACCAGCCACCTCTGAATTTATGATAGATCCTTGACCAAAAGCCTTACTGTGCAGTATCCCAGAATGCCTTTCTGCGTATTAGGGTTGATTGCTAAAGAAGATTAACACTTTCCCTCCTCATGTGACAGTTATTTACAGGCCAGGTTCAAGCCTCTATGTGGCAAAGCTACCAAATCTGATATATTTGTGTTGTATTTGAATGGACTCATTTTAGGGGAATGCACATATATTCACATACATGTCTGTTCAACTGTAGTCTTAATAATAAAACAATTAGGTTATAATACGGTCATGGGTTTGCAAGAAGAGGTTATACTTGAGAGGGCTTTAATTGGGCCTAATTATGTGTCATTCAGTATTCTTTAATTTCTTGGTGTTTTTTAGTGAGTTGTCAGTTTGGTTGTAAAATCCTATTTTCTCCTAAGAACTGAACTGTATCGTATCGACAGAGGACACTCACGCGTCTGCCATCAGCTGTGTGTAATTTCACCACACGGAACTGGATCATCTGTGAAATGTATTCCAGGACGGACTCAAACGTGCGTGCAGTCCTCTTGTGAAGCACCACAGAGTGTTTAACAGTTGGGTCACCATTGCGAAAGACCAGTAGCCTCTTTGGTGTGCGAACAGACACCGCCTCCTGCTTGTGGATGTTCCTACCAGGGAAAAACCTGGCCTGCTGCACAGTCTGGCGGCGGGAACTAGCAGGCCTTGCGTGGTACCAGGGCGGTGGCTTCTTCCTGGCCAGTGCTAGATTGATAGGTTTTACCTTACGGCCGTCGGAGCAGATGTAGGATTTTCCATCCTCCAGTTCGTCCAAAGTAGAGACAGCGTGAACCCCTCGGGGAGTGGTGATGTTCCTCACCCCAAACGGCAGGGGAACCTTTTTAGAGAGACTGTCCAGGAGCGCGTCAAATGTTTTAAAGGTGCGGTTGTTGATGACCATGCGCAGGCCGTTAAACTGAGGATCTCCACTTTTATAGAAGCAGACCCTCTTCGATAGGATGGGGTTGATGATGCTTGGATGGTGAGTGCCTAAGGTGTGCCCACTCCCCAATGACTGGTCAGGGAGGACCCTCTGAAAGCCTGTCTCATTCATCATCACTGATTAGCTGGTAGGGGAGCAAACAAAGAGTTAAGAATTAGACATTTCACAGAAATTTTCTGTTTTTTTTTCCAATTTCTACTTTCCAGTTGAGGCATTAATGATAAAAAATCTAAAGAAACATTTGCGTGTCAATGAACAAACATGTACGCAGCTGATGTGTCAACAGACAAATCTTGCAAACATATGTTGTTTACTTCATAGAACCGTGGCCATCAGGTACATCAGGTAAGCGTCCCAGCTGACTGGCATCTTCAACTATTTAATTAGCTGGGACTTAATGACACAGTATAGCACTCTAAGTGACACAGAAATGTTTGATATATTAGTTTTTACTAGTTTTTAGCTTTTGTCATAATATCAAGTTATGAGAATCATTTTGTACCACTTTTTAGTATTTATATACAGAAAAAGTGTAATAAAAAATAAAATAATTGAAATATTAATCTATGTAAATTATTGTACATTTAACAACTTAAGTAATGAATGGCACAATATATTTATTGAAACCTTTTAAAAAGTAGTT
This sequence comes from Synanceia verrucosa, assembly GCA_029721515.1. Classification (NCBI taxonomy): domain Eukaryota; kingdom Metazoa; phylum Chordata; class Actinopteri; order Perciformes; family Synanceiidae; genus Synanceia; species Synanceia verrucosa. The sequence continues at coordinate 9,472,511 of CM056568.1, read as the reverse complement.
GTGATGTTTAAGTTTAAAAGCTGACAGAAGGCTTTTTAGATTTATTTAGATGGCAGGAATATTAATTTTTATTGACCAACATTTGCTATTTTTTCAAATTCAGGAAGAAATGCGTGTTGTAATTGTTGGTGACAAAATCAGAACAAGATCTTGTTAACATTTATGGTCGTGTTTCTACTGCTGCAGGTGTAACCCATAAATAAATACAGATTAGAACTGGAGGCAGTGAACAAGCAAATAAATACACAAAAATCGTAGGAAAATATAAAGTTAACTCACCTACATCAGCATCATGAAATTGCCAACCATTTGAAAGGATCCATGAAAAGTTATTCCGTGCTCTACATGATGACTGATGTTGAACCAACTGCACAGCACCAGTTTATTTCTGGAGACACCGTCCTGGTTAATTTGCTTAATCTTTTGCTCAAAGTTAATCTCCCCTGCAAGTGCATTGCTTGGAAATCCTCTGCAGGAAAGGTGTCACACAGATGATGCTGTCATAGTGAAGAGGTGGACTAAGGACCTGAGATTTATTAATTACATGTTAAATATTTCCCCTGGGAATGTCGTTGTTTTATTTTGCTAAATGAGCAGCAAGCAACTCTCCAAATTCTTACAATGACAAACAAGTGGAATTAAACTAATACATGTATGGCAGTGATTTAAACCAGTTGAATTACAGTATAAGAAAGGAAATTTTAACATTTATGTTCTTATATTTTGCTCTTATTTGACACAACACTGCACCTGCAGCAGACTGTTTTTCACCAGATGGTAAATTGGTGTCCGGTTGTAATCTCATTGAGGGCTTCTTTCCATAATAAGGATTAAGGAGCTCTCCATTTGCAAGGACCCTTAGAGAGGAGCGCTTATTTTCAAGGAAAGGAGTGAATATTCACCTTAATGCCCCTTAAGAGTGACAAATCAGATGATCATTTATTATGTATATTAGCGATTATTTTTGCCTTTGATCCTGTGTGATCTGAACACATGCAGGAACATGATAATATAAAATAAATCATTTAAAAATAACATTCCTTAAATAGAAAACACATGAAGGCTTTTATAGCCCGTACAAACATACACAATGCTCACTCTGGAGATGATATTGAGTTTAGCAGGGTAGTGGAGTCCAGTAGATTAGGATGAACCGTATTACTGGGCATTAGCCGGTCGTGTTTAACCATGAATTATCACTATTGCATAACAGTTACCAAAACTGGACTGAATTGAGACTATTTCTGTGAATGGGTTGACTTCATTCCACAGTAAACCTGGGCCTGAGGCTGAGAAATAACACACAAATATTATCGGGCTTCAGCTCAGTAAAGAAGGATAAAGTGACAACACTTTTCATTCTGTTTAGTCTCAAATATCTGAGGTGTGTACAAAAGAAGCAATATGTTCTGTAGGAAAGAATTCCTGCTGAGCCCGACCAGACAGAGATTCAGGAATGCCACAGGAGGCTCCCATGTGCCGAGCCCCATGACCCGTTCCCAAAACAACAACGAGCACAAAAATGTGAAAAATCTGTCAAAGGAAGCTGGGGGACAATGGAGGAAGCCCTCAGAGTAAACAGGTAGGCCTGAAGCCTGCATGCCCCTCATTCCAGCCCTCCGCTCCAGAGATAAGAGGCAAGCAAATGTTGAAACGGAGTGGGTGAAAAGTGGCTGGTCACCCTGATACAGCAGCACAGATCCTGCCAAACACACTCAAATCAGTCTGAAAATACGCCTCTGCACTCAGAGAAGCGTGGCAGGTACGAGCAGCTCCATTTGTCACATTACCCTTTACGTCACAGGGTTATAACAAACCAGCTGGGGATAGGAATACTGCTATTTTCCCTTCACATGATTACACGTGAAATCACACGCCGCCATGACGCAGTTATCTGTCTCTGCGTTCCGGGTGTATTGTCACCCCTGCCACGCTCTATTTTTAAATCCTTGCGCCTATACGACAACTAATTGGCGCCAAGTTAGATTCAAACCTATGCTGTTAATGGGAAAAAATGTGTGATATGTTTTGGCCCTCGTCCCCTTTCTATATTTGGCCCAGCGTCCTCCGTGCAGCTGCTCCTCCAGATCTGTCTGCCTGTGTTCCCATCAAACACCTCTCTCCAGTCTGTATAGATTGCCTCAATTCGAGAGTCAAAGAGTGCAGAAATACGTCGGCGGCTACATAGAAAATAGTTTGCTCTGATGGTGCGCCATGTTTAGCCGCTGCATCGCCATTTGAAATAAAATGCCCCGCTCCTTTTGTCGCCCTTAGAACTGGTTAAAATTCCACGCATTGCAGCTGTCAGGAATTCAATTATAAGTGATACAGCTGCACTGTGACCAACAGCAAACATTCACTTTAATTAAAAGCCAGGCAGCTGATCCTGCAAACATTATCTCTTTCCAACTCCACCCATACCCAAAATCTTTATTGTCACATGTGTTTTGTTTTTAATTAATAGGACTATAATAAAAGTAATACATTTCTTTCCTTTGAGGGCAGTGAATTAAAAAAATACTTGGCTGCCAGAAATATGCTTACTATTGAAAACACCATTGAAGTTGCATAATGCTCTGTCTTTTCCCCTCACTTAACTTCCAGTGGAATTCCCAGATTTTGAATGAATCTGTGCCAAACAGAACTCGCACTGTAAGGTCACACCACCGCCTGTCCCCTCCCCTCCAAAACCCCTCACACAGCAGTCAAGAGGTCCCCACCCCGTCCATTTTGAGCGCTCTGCATCAGCTGTGCCAAGCTTTTAATCTGCCTGGTGACATCCCAGTGTTTCCTGCATGGGACAGAGGGAGAGATAAGCACGCTCCTCTGTGCCGTAAATCACTCTGCACTCCTACTCGTTCACTGATATGACCATTATTCAATTAGGCTGCACTCAAGCTGACCACAATTCCTGGTTGTTACTATCAGAGGATTGTTTTTACATCATTTTCTTTCTTAATCTCTGTCAAACATGAAAAAAATGTCTTTTATCGGCAGTAAAAGAAAGCTACTTCATTAAGTATCTGACAATTAATCTGCAATTCAAGAAATATGACAACAACATTTTTCTAGAAATAGTTATTAGAAGGTAGGATTGATTAACTAGCTAATAATTAGCAATAGAGGACATGCTAGAGCACATTTCAACTCACACTAATATTTATTTTGTGCAGCATTTTCATCTAATACTATGGAAAAATATAATATAGTCTTTGCTCTATTACAAGCTGTAGTAAATATTAACCTTTGACATGAAAAATCACCCAAAACATTTGATCAAGTTCTAAAACATGATACACTTTTATAGATAAAGCTTCCCTACAGTATATAAGGTAGTTTAGTTTTTAAACTAGTTCATATGATATGACACAAGGAATAGGGTTAATTTTTGCTTAATTACCAATTTTACTTTTGACACTTTGATACTTTTGAGCACATTTTACTGATAATACCCCATATAAAGCCAGGTCTTATGTGTAACAGTATTTTCAGATTGTGGTATTGCTACTTTAAGTAAACCGTCTATGCATGATCATTAACAGATAAATAAACAGTCATTTAATTTTATTGTTATTTTACCAGAATGGTCTCTTTTTTAGAGAGTTGAAGGAGAACAAAAAACATGCACGCACAATGAAAACACACTTCTATCGTCCTAAAGGCTAAAGCAGCAAGACAATGTGGACTGAAAAAATAATTACACTTAGGAAGCAAAGACAAAACACAATGGTAGATTAAAAAATGATGTTTCTTGAACGTTTGCAGATTGTGGGGGTGCAGTGTGTCAACAGTTGAACCTCTCAGTGTTGATATAAATACTGATATGCACAGAATGTGGACTATTATTCTCCTGAGGGCACCGGCAGGCAGGGTCCTCCTCATCAGAGGGCTCAGTACCACATGGCTGTTAGCTTTGGAGGGCCAGGGCGGAGGGCCAGTCCGCTGACGGGACAACCTGGCTACGCTCGACCCAGATAGCAGCCCAGGGTGAGGAGTGATTTATCCGTCTGTGCTCGCATCAGACAACCTTCCTCTGATTAAGGGTCAGTCACCGAGCGACAGAGCGGAGTGGAGTGGACAGGGCGAGACAGGCGGCCTCCCAGTGTGAGGCACTGGCATCCTGATGGCCACACAAATGGACTTTCCAGACGCTGCGAACAGCACATGCACTGTAGTGTGTGCACACACATCTACCAGTAGGCATTTACACAGGAATGTGCACGTAGTCATTATTCCTCCTCTCTTTTATTCATGTACACTGACTAACACACACACACACACACACCAGAGCCAAGATAAAGACTTATTGAGCTGGCCTTGACATTCAGTCAACCCGACAACAAAAGGATGTGGAGAATCTGAGTCGCCCACTGTTTGACTCGTCTCTGTGGGCTGTTAAAGACCAGTGTTCCTGCTGTCCGGGGTTCACTAACAGGTTATCTCCTCCATCAGTTTCAATGGAGACGGTGTCTATTGTATGCATGTATAATGAGGGGAATCTGCAGGGTTGACATGCACCCATGTCATAGTTGTATTTAAGTAAACTGTCTGATGTTGAAATGAATGACTGTGCATGTGGAAGATATTATACTTAAGTCTGGTTTGAACCTTCAGTAGTGGAGAAAAGATCTCAGACATTGGTTGTTAGGATGACTTTCATGCAGCCCAATCCACTGCATTATTTTTATTCCTGTTTTTGTTGCATCAGTCACACCTCTCATAATTTCATTCCTGCACACTGTCTGAATGACATAATAGGCAACAACCCCTCCTTACTGGACCCTGTGATGTCCTGTTTGGTTTCTTTTTCTTTAGTTTCCTTTGTTGCAGCTGTCTGAAGATTTGATCTATGAGGAAGTAGCTGCCACTCAGAAGCTCCCTTCTACTTCGATCATGTCATATTTTTGCTTTTTTGCATCAAAGGTTCAAGGAAATGTTTTGCATCTTGGACTGTGATGGTCACAAGCTGCTGAAGGATGCTGTCTCCTCCGCCCCTTCAAAATAAATTATTTTTATATCATCATGACGAATTTACTTCATCTGAGGACACAATAATTTTGTGTTAAATATTGGGGCTAATATGGATTTGTATAGTTAGAAATCATCAGCAACTCTGACTCTGTGAGATTTTTATACAACAAACAGAAATAGTTTCTCAGCTGTTACAGGAAATGGCAAATGGAAAAGTTCATCAGTAAAGACATAAAATTTAACAATACACAGTACAACAATCTGTCCACGCAACCTCCCTCTGATTTTTACAACACGCAAGGAGACAAAACCTGGAAACATGCTTTGTGATGTCAGATGTGGCAAAATCATACAATATTCAGAGGACTTCAGCCCATATTTCTATCAACTGTTCCTTCTGAGTGACTGAATAAAGATGTATGCTGCATTTATATGGTTGGGAAGAAAAACTCAATCAAAGCAGACTTTTAACAGCACAGTCCTCACTGTGGATCAGACAGTAATCTGACACAGCCCGAGCACTCGCCCAGATATCTGACGATCACTATCTATCTCTATCTCTGAATATAGAGATTATTTATATAAGTTACATTCAGAGAGAAATAAACAGAAAAGAATTATAATCTAATATAACAATTACTCATTTGGCAAGATTCTACCTACAATAAATATTTGATATTGCACATAGTCTATACATACTACAACATTTCCACGGGCAAATAATATAATAATGTTGTAATGTAAAATTACTTTATGAGTAAATCATTCTACAGTCATGTTTATGATGCAAAGAGAAAAAAAAACAGTCCCTGACAAAACATAACAGTGTTGCTAGAGATATTATAGGACAACAGATGACAAACTACAAATATGTAATACAACAATGTGAGCATTATAGACATGTTATGTACATAATTATACTGTATGTCATGATTAAAATCTGATTTATTATTTGGCCTGACTGTTTTTTAAAGCTGATTTAAATAATACATGTTTAAAGTCTCTGTGTTGTTTTGTTTTAAACTAAACTACAAGTAAATGATAGTAAGAAAATTATCTCACATTATTCTATATTTCATAATGTTTATACTGACTTGCTGTAGACCATAAGGAGCTGTTTCAGTGACACGTTGTGTCTCAGAGGTAATAAAGCTTTAAATATCCCGCAGTGCGTGAACACAGCAGGACTTCTGTCAGGGATTACTGGGCCACGCAACCTCACCTGGATCCATATGGGGCTCACAGCAGGCTCACATGCTCTGCTCTTCCCAATAACTTCACTTAAACTGTAAGCAGGGAATTTACTGAGGAAAGGTCAGTTGAGGTCAATGATTCCCACAAGATAACTACTTTGAAAACCACATAGGAGAAATAAACGTCATACAATCACTGGTTATGTAATAATTTGTCAAAATGCAAGAAAAACAGTAAACAGTAAACAGTAGAAAATGGATGGATGGATTGATGGATGGATGGATTTATTATCACATAATTACTTTTTAACAGACACAAACCTGCAAACCTACTTCACAGTGAGCCTCATGTAGTCCTGTGCACAGCTGACCCCTGGTGGCAACAACTGACACTACAACCTCTACTGTGATTACTACCACCACCACAACTACTACTACTACTACTACCAACACTACCACTGACTACTACTACTACTACTACCAACACTACCACTGACTACTACTACTACTACTACCAACACTACCACTGACTACTACTACTACTACCAACACTACCACTGACTACTACTACTACCAACACCACTACTACAGACTACTACTACTACCAACACTACTACTACTACTGACTACTACTACTACTACCAACACTACTACTGACTACTACTACTACTACCAACACTACTACTGACTACTACTACTACTACCAACACTACCACTGACTACTACTACTACCAACACTACCACTGACTACTACTACTACTACTACCAACACTACCACTGACTACTACTACTACCACCACCACTACTGACTACTACTACTACCAACACTACTACTACTGACTACTACTACTACTGCCAACACTACTACTGACTACTACTACTACTACCAACACTACCACTGACTACTACTACTACCAACACTACTACTACTACTGACTACTACTACTACTACCAACACTACCACTGACTACTACTACTACCAACACTACTACTACTACTGACTACTACTACTACCACCACCACTACTGACTACTACTACTACCAACACTACTACTACTGACTACTACTACTACTGCCAACACTACTACTGACTACTACTACTACCAACACTACTACAGACTACTACTACTACCAACACTACTACTACTGACTACTACTACTACTACTACTACCAACACTACCACTGACTACTACTACTACTACTACCAACACTACTACTACTGACTACTACTACTACCACCACCACTACTGACTACTACTACTACTACTACCAACACTACCACTGATTACTACTACTACTACCAACACTACCACTGACTACTACTACTACTACTACCAACACTACTACTACTGACTACTACTACTACCACCACCACTACTGACTACTACTACTACTACTACCAACACTACCACTGACTACTACTACTACTACCAACACTACTACTACTACTACTACTACTACTACCAACACTACTACTGACTACTACTACTACCAACACCACTACTGACTACTACTACTACTACTACTACTACCAACACTACCACTGACTACTACTACTACTACCAACACCACTACTACAGACTACTACTACTACCAACACTACTACTACTGACTACTACTACTACTACCAACACTACTACTACTGACTACTACTACTACCAACACTACTACTACTGACTACTACTACTACTACTACCAACACTACTACTACTGACTACTACTACTACCAACACCACTACTACTGACTACTACTACTACTACTACTACCAACACTACTACTACTGACTACTACTACGACTACCAACACTACTACTGACTACTACTACTACCAACACTACTACAGACTACTACTACTACCAACACTACTACTACTGACTACTACTACTACTACCAACACTACTACTGACTACTACTACTACCAACACCACTACTACTGACTACTACTACTACCACCACCACTACTGACTACTACTACTACTACTACCAACACTACCACTGATTACTACTACTACTACCAACACTACCACTGACTACTACTACTACTACTACCAACACTACTACTACTGACTACTACTACTACCACCACCACTACTGACTACTACTACTACTACTACCAACACTACCACTGACTACTACTACTACTACCAACACTACTACTACTACTACTACTACTACCAACACTACTACTGACTACTACTACTACCAACACCACTACTGACTACTACTACTACTACTACTACTACCAACACTACCACTGACTACTACTACTACTACCAACACCACTACTACAGACTACTACTACTACCAACACTACTACTACTGACTACTACTACTACTACCAACACTACTACTACTGACTACTACTACTACCAACACTACTACTACTGACTACTACTACTACTACTACCAACACTACCACTGACTACTACTACTACCACCACCACTACTGACTACTACTACTACCAACACTACCACTGACTACTACTACTACTACTACCAACACTACTACTACTGACTACTACTACTACCACCACCACTACTGACTACTACTACTACTACTACCAACACTACCACTGATTACTACTACTACTACCAACACTACCACTGACTACTACTACTACTACTACCAACACTACTACTACTGACTACTACTACTACCACCACCACTACTGACTACTACTACTACTACTACCAACACTACCACTGACTACTACTACTACTACCAACACTACTACTACTACTACTACTACTACTACCAACACTACTACTGACTACTACTACTACCAACACCACTACTGACTACTACTACTACTACTACTACTACCAACACTACCACTGACTACTACTACTACTACCAACACCACTACTACAGACTACTACTACTACCAACACTACTACTACTGACTACTACTACTACTACCAACACTACTACTACTGACTACTACTACTACCAACACTACTACTACTGACTACTACTACTACTACTACCAACACTACTACTACTGACTACTACTACTACCAACACCACTACTACTGACTACTACTACTACTACTACTACCAACACTACTACTACTGACTACTACTACGACTACCAACACTACTACTGACTACTACTACTACCAACACTACTACAGACTACTACTACTACCAACACTACTACTACTGACTACTACTACTACTACCAACACTACTACTGACTACTACTACTACCAACACCACTACTACTGACTACTACTACCAACACTACTACTGACTACTACTACTACCAACACCACTACTACTGACTTCTACTACTACCAACACTACTACTACTGACTACTACTACTACTACCAACACTACCACTACTGACTACTACTACTACTACCAACACCACTACTACTGACTACTACTACTACTACTACCAACACCACTACTACTGACTACTACTACTACTACCAACACCACTACTACTGACTACTACTACTACCAACACTACTACTGACTACTACTACTACCACCACTACTACAGACTACTACTACTACCAACACCACTACTACTGACTACTACTACTACTACCAACACTACCACTACTGACTACTACTACTACTACCAACACTACTACTGACTACTACTACTACTACCAACACTACCACTACTGACTACTACTACTACTACCAACACCACCACTACTGACTACTACTACTACTACCAACACTACTACTGACTACTACTACTACTACCAACACTACTACTGACTACTACTACCACCACCACTGTCTACTGACTACTACTACTACCACCACCACGACTGACTACTACTACCAACACTACTACTACTACCACCACCACTACTACTGACTACTACTACTACCACCACCACTACTGACTACTACTACTACTACCAACACTACTACTACTGACTACCACTACCACCACCATGACTACTACTGACTACTACTACTACTACTACCAACACTACTACTACTGACTACTACTACTACCAACACTACTACTATTGACTACTACTACTACCAACACCACTACTACTACTACCAACACTACTACTACTGACTACTACTACTACTACCAACACCACTACTACTGACTACTACTACTAACACCACTACTACTGACTACTACTACTACCAACACCACTACTGACTACTACTACTACCAACACCACTACTACTGACTACTACTACTACTACCAACACTACTACTACTGACTACTACTACCACCGACATTACTACTACTACTGACTACTACTACTACCAACACTACTACTGACTACTACTACTACTACTACCAACACTACTACTACCACCAACACTACTACTACTACCACCACCACTACTACTGACTACTACTACTACTACCAACACTACTACTACTGACTACTACTACTACTGACTACTACTACTACCAACACCACTACTACTGACTACTACTACTACTACTACCAACACCACTACTACTGACTACTACTACTACTACCAACACTACTACTACTACTACCAACACCACTATTGACTACTACTACTACCAACACCACTACTACTGACTACTACTACTACTACTACCAACACCACTACTACTGACTACTACTACTACTACTACCAACACTACTACGTCTTTACAGCATCTGGAAACCTCAGCTCTCCAGCCTTTAGGAAAACATAGAATCAAAATTTCACTTGAAATGAACATTTACTGTGAGTATGACAGCGACACAAACTGTTCAGACCAGGGACAGACCAGGGACAGAACTAGGGACAGAACCAGGGACAGAACTGAACCGGGATAGATTAGGGACAGACCAGGGACAGAACCAGGGACAGAACTGAACCGGGATAGATTTGGGACAGACCAGGGACAGAACAGAACCAGGGACAGAGCAGGGACAGACAAGAGACAGGACAGGGACAGATAGAGACAGGACAGGGACAGACCAGGGACAGACCAGGGACAGCCACGGACAGACAGGGACAGACTGGACCCACAGAGGAGACCGGACCTGCAGAGGGAGGAACACGCCGTCGGCTTTTGGGGAACTGGAAGTGACTGTTTGCTTTTTCAGTGGAGATGTGTTTGATATTTGTTTGAAGCTCATAATCCAACAACCTGAGCACAAACACACTTCCTGTGTCAGAGACAGCTTGTGTGATTGAAGAAGAAAAACAGTGTCTAGACATTTGTCCTGGCTATAGGTTCACTCCATGTAAACATTTATATCACAAATATCACACTGTAGCCTAACTTATTTTCCCCACATTTTCTAACCCTAAAAACTTGCAAAACTGAAACTTGTCATGCTAATTTAGATTAGTCAACTTTTGTTTTTTTCATATTCAGAAAGATGAGGAGTCAATAACTATTTGTTTTATATAATGAATTACATGAATAGAAACTATTGGAGTGGAGAAACTATTTACAACAGTTAAACATTAGAAATGGACGCTGCGTTCAGTTTAAAATAAATGCCAATGATATGTACTATAACAAATAAACGAGAAGAAATAAACTCGCCAGCCTCTCACACACAAGCACATGCAGACTCATTCACACTCCAATACAATGAGACAACAAAGGGTAGTTGACCCGGGTCATGACACTCTGCCCTCTCCCCCTTTATTTAGACTATATTTTTATGCATTTTTATTTTTTTAGGAAGTCCTGCCGGTGATTCCCAAAATGGTGCGGGTGGTGTGAATTTCACAGAGCATGGTTTCCTCTGGATAAAGGATGTTCCCAGCCAATCTTTCATGGATGGAGCAAACAGAAGTCATCGGGACGAGGAAGTGGAGACAGGTGCTCCGTGGAAGATTCAAAGATCCACAGAAAGAAAAAAACACATGTGACAATGGTCCACATTTATCAGCTCAGCCACTGAGTGGCCTATTTTTACTGCCATTAAACTCAGTAAACTTTCCATACAGCTCATCCAACCTTTAATCAAATAAATCAGTGAGGCACACCGCCTCTTATTTCAGCCATCTATCTGTTTCTTTCAGCAGCCTCAACTGTTTATGTCCACTGTTTCACCATCCAACCATTTATCCATTTCTTATAGCAAAGTATTTTATCATTTAACTGTGTCAGCTGTAATTTGTCCCACTATTTCATTTATATTTCAACCAGTTATCAATTATCATATATTTTATACTCTGCCTATTTATTTCAACTGTTTATATTTTACTTTATATTTTGCTAGCCTAACTTCACCATTGTATCGATTATTTTAGCTTTTTTTTTTAACATTAACTACTTTCAGGTTCATATTTTTCACCTTTTTTTTCATCACTTAGAAATGTTTCAGCTTCTCTGCACTCTTGCAAACTAGTTTTGCACACAGGTGTGTTCAAATGTTAAACCTGGTTCATTTTTTGTTTTGTATTTTTAATATTTCTTTTCAAATTAGCTGAACTAAATTAACTGTATTTATAGGCTTTAGCCTAATCCTTTGTTTTTCATTCAGATTAGAAAAATGCTGTTATCTTTCTTTTTCCTTTTTCCTTGTTAATGCCAATAATTTTGAGTTAGTCATGCATGATGTTTAGTTAGTCACAGCTCACAGTGTTCTTAAACAGCATTGCTCACTTTCCTCAGGAGAAAGGAGGAGAGAGGACACTGGGCTTAAAGATAGATAAGTGTGGCTTTACTGCCAACACTATTCTGCCTCCCAAAGAAAAACACAGTGGAGAGGAAACTGACTGCTGATGTAGTCATCTTATACTCTATACTCTCTACCCGCCTGGACACGAGCTAAAAATTGTCCTGAATGCCACGAGGGGATTCAAACAAAAGAGCGCAGAGCGCAGAGCTGATCAGGATCCTGGAGTTGGTTCAGCTCCCTGAGTCAATTCCTGACTGAGAAACAAATGTGACAACTTGAAAAATGGTCTCTGGCACCAAGCAACCATTTTATAACCAGTCAGCTACTCTTTGTCGTTGACAACAGTTTTTCATACATGCATGTACTTTTACTCTTTTATTGACCATTATTGAAACATATTGAAATCCTTGTTTTGTTAAATTAAGCTGCGCACGAAGCACAGATTGAATTATTGACATCTATCACCTCAAATTTTCTCTGTAAAAACTTAAAAAGTATGTATATGGGTGTGAAATGTAAAACAACTAGGCTACTGTTAAGACTTTTTCAGGTTTAATGGTGTCTATATTTTCATGTATTTTGTTTTTAAATGTACTTTAGACTTATAATAAGTCAAGTCTATGTTTTATTGCTTTTTTTCTGACAACTTGGGGACCACATTTTTAGATATTATTTAGATTTTATTTGTAAATCACGGGAGAGAAGACAAAGTTCTTTTTTTGCAATGTTGGCTATGAAGGCTGTTGTATGTGATTGTTGTGTAAGTGACTAACTTACTGCTGTATGCAGTATTTGGAGACTTCATGTCTACTGTTTAAAATAAAATGAGAATCAGAAATGAAAAACAAGTACTGAGACAAAGCTGTATGTTTGCACCTTACGTCACCAGAGCATTGCAGCTGTGCAGTAAAAATATACTTCAAAAACCATTTGTGAATAATCCCCCTGAATTTTGACTCAGCAGCTGGCACAAAAGTTGGGGTACCTGTTCAATCTATCATCTCGCAAGACACCTATTTATAAGTGAACGTGGGACAAAAGGAGAGTTGGAATCAGGAGAAAAATAAACTATTGAGTCACTGCATTTGAGTAGAGATTGACTGGATCCACTATATATAGTGGGAACACAACTGGACGGTGGTGTGACTGGCAGAGACCATAAAAGCGACCGGGCCAGAGAGGGACAGCATATGCCTGGGATTATGAGCAACCAGGCCTGCTTTAGACAGGAGACACACCCTCTCCTGCAGCTGTCTCACATGCTGTATTTGCAATCTACTATCAATGACTTAATCAGTTTGGGCCCTCGCTGCCTCTGTCTCTGAAACTGGACAGAGGAATCTACCCCTCCACCAACAGTGTGTTTTATTCATCATGAAATCAAACACATTCAAACAGATGCTGATATTCTGTATGTATACATGTGTAAATGTTCATGTCATAGTGACATCATGCAGACAAACGTTTGCGTGAATAGTTAAACTTTTACTGCTGACTGTTGGTTATTCTGGGTTAGGGCTGCAACTTCAAATCATTTCGCTTGAACCTTTTTACCCTCATATATACAGCAATAATGGGAACAATATTTGGGTTTGCCAGATTGTGGAAAATCCCTGTTTTTGCTTTTTGGAAATAATGCAGCTGTAAATGTTGGCCAGCCATCGACATGCATGTAAGTGGATTTTGGACCATATCAAAATCAGTCAAAGGGATGACCCAAAATGTATTTTTTAACAGCATATAATATCTCTTTATTTATTAATCCCTCTGCGAGGGAAACTTCAATGTACACTCTGTTAGTGTATTTTTTCAGTTGTACATTGCACACAAGTTATAAATGAATCACTTAAAGTAATTGTTTACACACTTTTCTTAATATTAGCCTGTTTCTGCCAAAAAGACATCTCTACTGCATCCAAAATTTTAAGATTAACCTGTGAAAATGTGTTTTTATTTGCTCTCTCTGTTTCTGAAGAGCTTTCACCTGGATGCAGCTCAGAGAGGAGGACGTTATATTATCTGTGCATTCAGTGTCTGTGTGGGTGCTCAGTCGTCCAGGTCGAGGGAAATCAAAAAACTGTCAACTGAGTCTTTTTTGCTCTTGTGCATTCAATGTTTGTTCAACAACTGACAAATCCTCTGATATTGATGGTTTATTGAAGGCAGGTTGAAATAAACTGCAGCTGGAAGTGAAGCTGTGTTTGTGAAAGGCAGCTACCTGAGATGAGATTAGGGCAGCGCCATGATTGTGTTAATGCTGCTGCGTTAATGTAGCCGGCCGTCCTCCCCTAATCTCTGAGTGGCTCTCTGCAGACTGCTGGCAGCGAGGCCCCGGGACACACACACACACACACACACACACACAGGAGGAACACCATGCAAGCCCAGATTTCCTAAGCTTTGAGCTTTCTTGCTTTTCCCTTTTCCTACATCTTAGTGCTACTTGGTGCTTAGGTAATGTAACATACTGAAAAATAAAACACGCTATATATATACTATTACAAATATATGTATTTTTTACACATGCAACATGTTATTGTACACTTTGGTGTGACATATGGTGCTGCATTTTGTTTGGTTTCAGTGTCTCGAAATAAACAACGTAAAAAAAATAAAATTGAACAGAGAAATATGACAAAACAAAATACAAAAACCAAATCTTTAATTAACCCTCTGAACATACTTTATTTTGTCACCAGCTTCCTGTGTCTTTAAGACAAACAGCGAGCTCTTCCTCGTCAATTAGCCATGATCAATTAGTGTGAGAGATAATATCACGGCTGACGTGGGGGGTCAGCCTCTCCCTTAAGTCTGTACAGGTGACACCACCCACCCTGCAGATGCCTCGGGGATCGTGGCCTGAGCCTGTTGTCATGCACCCATTAGCTGTAACAACAGGGAGGATAAACCTGCCACTCAACTGCAGACTGAATTTAAACACATTCACACCAATTACAGTGCATTGCTCTGCATGGCCTGAGGGGAAACAAATCAGTTTATGTTTACATGTTTAAGTAAAAAAACAGTTTGGACATGAGTAAGACTCTATCTATCTTGACTTTAACAAGAGCTGACATCATTATTAAGACCGTGGGAAGAACCAGAAATATTTACCTTGAGGTCCAGCCACTATTTCTCCTGCATAAGATAATATTTCAAAACATTCATCACGAACAAAGCACATGAATATATACACCTCTGGAACATGTTTCCTCTGATGTGCTAAAAATGGATCTGAAGGTCAGGGTGATTGACCCCTCGGAGAAGAACCTCTTCCTTTTAAAATAGGGAAAATCTCTATTTATAAAACAGGACTCTTTGTCGGCTATAAATACCATGAATTATCCTCAAGGTTTGATTTCATCTCTTAAGATTTTTACGTGATAAATAATGGAGCAACAGACATGGGGTTAGTGGGTAAATATACCGTAGCCTCAGAAATCAGAAATAAAACCTGATGTCACTGCTGTGTTATTGTGCTAGAGGACGGTCACTGAATTATACCTCACGTTCAGCCATGAAAATATCCAAAGTAAAATGTCATTATTGTCTCACAGAGGTGTAGTGGACCACGGTGGATTTTAATGGCCCTTTCCATTAATCAGAAGAGACTAAATCATTCACAGACAGGATGTCCAGAGCACAAACTGCTCTCCCATGCTGCGAAAACAAGGCGCCATGAGCAACGCAGACACTGAAATTACCTCCACTCCGTCCGGGCCAGGAAGCCCGGGTCGCAGCCCTCCGCTGCCTCGCTTCCAGATGAGCAACTGGTGCCGCTGGGAGCCCATTTAATGCTTCACATGGAAATGGGAAAAACCAACAGAGATAGCGCCATGTAATACAGAACCAACACTGAATGAACAGCAGTGTTGTGATGAGTGGAAAACATCTGGAAAGTGACTTAGCTCACTGATCATTGTCACTTTTTTCATTATGAAATAACCAGCTGCTTCTAGAGTGTAAAACAGCAAAAAAATGTGAGGGAAAATCCATTTCCTGAAATGTTAAATAATAAATACAAGAGGATGAGTCTACTTGTAAAAATTTATTTCTCAAAAGTGCAAAAAAGTATAAAAAACACCTTCAGTATATACATAAATTTTAAAATAGTGACTGTACAATATTTATTATCACAAAAAGAATTCATGTCCCTGCAAGAGAAGAAAAACAACAAGCTAAAACCAGTGTGTGAAACAGTCTGTGGCTTTCTCTCAGACAGATACAGTACAACAGTCTTCTCCAAAGCAACAATATAAAATCTCATGGGCCTAGTAGTGAAAAATAAAATTAAAAAATAAAATAATTGTTCAAATTTAGCTACAGAGATTTGAGGTCAGATCATGTGTCCTTGCAGGCCGGACAGGAGGTTAGGAGTTGTTGTAGCTACAGTAATACACAGCTGTGCTGGCGTCTGACAGCACCGATGATATGAGGCTTTCAGGTCCCTGCATGCCGGCTTCGTGTGGCCCATATGGCAAGCCTGACACGTCTGCTCGTGACGCCGAGGAGCTCAAATACTGCTCAAACTCGCTGCGGTCCACCTCAGCCAGCAGCTCAGAGTGGTGCATCTGCTCAACGCTGTCTGCTGAGTGTGGGTGGGAGTCAGGAGGTGGAGAGAGCTGTCCTGCCCCTCCGTGATGCCGTTTGGGGTGGCTGGGACCACAGTGCTGGCTATAATACATGGCCAGAGAATTGGGGCATCCCATGTAGGAAGGGGGATGGGTGGCAGCCTGGGGGGGCTGCTCTGGTGCTGTGGCCGGGTGTCGGTGCAGGACATGGTCACCATGGTGGTTGGGGTGGGTGTCCTGGGGCTGGTACTCTGCCGCCTGGGAGTGGTACGCATATGCAGGCATCATGTGGCAGTCCTCTTGTGAATGTGAAGGGAAGAACATGAGGTCTGACTCCACAGCGTCCAGAGGAGACGTGTCAGGTGTGGGGAGGCTGTACGTCTCATAAGAGGGGCCCCCAAGGGCCTGGGCGTCTCTGTAGTGGCTGAGCGGCTGTGGGGGAAGCTGGAAGCCATGCTCATGGTGGTAGCCCAGGCCCAGGTTTTCCACGCACACCCTGCCGTCCCCGGGCATCGACGGGCCCTGGTGGTCGGACACGCCGTGGACCAGAAAGCCGGAGTCCAGCCTCTTAATCCTCTTCACCTGCTTCCGCCGCCGGGGCCGGTACTTGTAGTTGGGGTGGTCCTGCATGTGCTGAACCCGCAGTCGCTCGGCCTCCTCCACAAAGGGCTGCTTCTCTGTGACAGGAAGGGCTTTCCATGATTTCCCTGCAGGTCAAGAGGAGAGTGCACATCAATGATATGTCAGCAGATACTGCACCGCAGTCTGGTGATGCACACAAAAATAGCTTGTTGCCATTTTAGGGGGCAGGGACAGGTTTTTTGAGGTTAACTCACAGTGTAACTTTTACTGACATGGCAACATCACCTGCTGCCCAAACAATAATAATCAACAATAATCATTTGTTGTTGTTTGAGCAGAAAAATTAAATTTAATGAAACATTTCAACTAAAATAACAAACAAATCATGAACAAACATGAACAATACACACTCTGTATTAACCTGCACAGACCTAAAGTAAAAGTATTAAAATGGCTTACCAAGCATTTTGCTCAGCTCTGCGTTGTGCAGGTCCGGGTTTTGCTGCGCCAGTCTCTTGCGCTCATCCTTCGCCCAGACCATAAAAGCGTTCATGGGCCGACGGATGCGTGGTTCAGTCTTGCCGCGACTCTGGCCGCCGGAGCTGGAGGCGCACGGCTCATTCTTTACTTTGGTGTCCCCGAGAGGACTGAGAGGGTCGGCCCACTGGCAGTGTCCCATTCCAGGCATCATGACTGACATCGTACACCTTGCCTGGGTCTGATCGTCGCTGGCGTAACCCGCATCGGGACTGCTCATCTCTGTCCAGCTGGGAGGTTTTGGAGAGCGGCAACTCGCGACTACTGCGAACCAACAGATAGACGACACGCTCCTGACAAGGTTTGTGTCTTTAAAGCTGGAGAATAATTAGTCACATCTGTAAGCCACTTCCAGGAGTCGCATGTACTGAACTGTACCGACTTCTCAGCGCTGGGATGTGAGGGCTGGTGCGCTATAAACTCACAGGCAGCCAATCACCATGTGGTGGGAGTGCCCACTACTACAAAGGTGTAAAAAAGTTTGGAGTAGCCCTCCTCCAATCCTTGTTAGAAGACCCTCTGATGTGCAAAACTCTAAATTATAAGCATAAGCTCTTGTACAAAATGTATTCCTTACTGCAAAGCTTTAAAAAGATGTGAAACTGATGAACTCTTTAATCCACCGTGGCGTTTATTTAGTCCAGTTTTAATTCTCACCCTTGGATTAGACTGACACTAATGCTCAGACATCAATACACTTGATTGTCAGTCTGTGTATTGGGGGGGTTAACCATGTTAAAAATCTTGAATATCAGGTTTACGCGTGGGGCTAATGGCTCACTCATTCGCAACTTTTACGCACAATCGATCGTCTCGATGGAGACTTTCTTTGATTGCAGCCTAATGAGAAGCGCTGGACAAAAGGAGTTAATTGAGGATTTAAGTGAAATCAATAACCTTAAATAAGCAAGTTTAAATAAACACCCATTACATAGCTGTGAAGTGATAAGACCTCTGACACACACAAAAATGAAATGTTGTGATACTGGTGTGCTTTTGTCTCCGGCTGCGACTCTCCAATGTCAAAGTGTAGCCGACTAGACTAGTCAGGCATGTTAATGAACAAACAAAACAGCTGATTGATTAAGTTGAGGGCGTCAAACACATTTATTTACTTTTACAGTAGTTACATAATACAGGAACATAGTGGGTCTAATGCCAAGTTTGTAATGGCTAAAAATATAACAGCACGTGTGTTCAGCTAGTATACCTCTTTATAGTATGCTTCTGAACTATTATGTCCCAGTCAAATTAGTTTTACCTCATGCTCATTCACTTTAATGTTTATTTTATACTTTTTAACATCTAATTTTAAAAATATAGAAGAAGGTTGTACAAGTTGATGTACAAGTTGATAATCCTTCCCTTAGAACTGAGAATGTTTCACTCTTTTTCAATCATGCCTTTCTTTGAGACTACATTGAACTTTGAATATATATATATATATAGCCTATAAATTTATATAAATGTATATATCACATAAATTTAGTTCAGCAAAAGATTGAACTAAATATTGAATAGTAATACTACTACTACTACCAATAATAATAATAATAATAATAATAAAAAGATGATACTACTACTACTACTACTACCACCAATAATAATAACAATAATAATAATAAGAAGAAGAAGAAGGAAAGGATGATACTACTACTACTACTACTAATAATAATAATAATAATAATAAGAAGAAGAAGTAGAAGAAGAAGATGAAGAAGAAGAAGAAGAAGAGGAAGAATGAACACAAATACCAATTTAATAATTGCGTAGCTTCACTCTGAATTTGGAATGAATATTTGGACTGCTTCACTGAGCAGCATTTAAACTTCATGGTATACATTTCATACTGTATACATGTGTATGGTATCAGCCAGCGGTCAAATATAAACTCTATGAAACACATGTGCAAGCTGCAGAAATGTGTGAGAATGTGTTTCCTTGTTTTTGGAGCAGCTGTGCCAGACCAGGACGGTGATATGGGAAAGGTTAAAGCAACCTGTTGCACCTCAAACATCTAGCTTTGGAGTGTTTATGCGGCGGAGAATGAAGCTCCTGTTTGTGGCCAGAAACCCAAACATCACCCTGCAGTCTGATGGCGGTTCTTATCGGAGCTGGCAGACCTCGACCTGTCAGCTCTCCTCGGACCGTTCCCATCTCGTTGTGGTTTACGGTCCCTGTGACACAGCGAAAGGGGCTGACAGAAATATGATAGAAGCTTATGCAACCTTTTGCTCCCCCCACTGCCCGGTGTGGAGACACCATGCAGGGACTCCAGAGCCCGCAGGGTGACCCTCTAGGGGTTAGTGGGAGGGTGTTTTGGATGGAAGGTCCAGCCGAGCGCTGCATGGGGCAGGATCTGGCCTATAATACTGTCATCATCTATTTTACCGCTTGTGACCTGATAAGGTTTCCCCCTAAGAGAGTGGAGAAAGAGAGTCAGTGTGTGTTGACAAGGGCGGGGGTATGAGTGTGTCCTGGTCACTTCTCTCTCTCTCTCCTTCTCGTTGTGTGGGAGTGAAAAACCCTGGCGTTTGATGGGAGAAGTCATAAAGTCTGGAGTCGTAGCCACATTTCCTCTACAAGGTGAGGTTCAGAGTCAACCCAAAGGAGTGGTGGCGGTGGTGGTGGGGGGGATAAGGGGAGCTGACACGCCTCATACCCCCCTGCCCCCCTCCATTCCCTCCATCAAGTCCCCCACCCCGTGCCTGGGGAGTCTGGGGCTGGGTGGGGGCCAGGGCTCCCGACGCCAGCCTCTGGACTGTGCGCTCAGGGAGAGGTCACTTGGCTTGCTTACACAATGGCATTATCTCAGTTCCAGCCTCGGCTACTGCAGCGGTGAGCACTTCCTGTCCCTCTGCAAGCACTTCCTGTCCTTGGCGCAGCAGTACAAACTGTCCGCCTTCCAAGTGAGTTCTGAAATGCGGTCGAGCCGCTGGTCGCCAGTCTCGTTGTATGAATGTCTGTGGGTGGCTTTCTTGGGAATTGCACAATGTGTTTGCTGGCTCCTTTGTGCCGAGCTGTTAGGCAGTGGTGTTGGTTTAAATCACAGAAACGGAAGGTATATATATGTTAGCACTCTGCACCGATCCCCTGAGCGGCTCAGGCTGTGAAGGCCTGGGCTGGACAAAGGCACCGAAGGGCAAAGTGCTCTGAACTTAAGCAGTACTCTACGAACTGACGGCAAATGTTTAACAGTTAGCCCAATTTTTAAAATCTTCAAGGATGTTCTGTTAATGTATGGAGTAGTCAATCAACATATAATGAGGTTGCAATTATTTTGATAAACACTTTTAAGCCATTTCCTGTCTTATATTATTGTTAAATAATATTTTTTTTTCACCATAGGCCTGTACCAACAACAACAACAACAACAACAACAATGAATTACATGAAAAAAAATATTTTCTCCCATTGAGATGTCAGACAAATTAAAAGGGGCTAGTGTTATAGGCTCATTCTAGCAGATTATTCATAATAAAACAGTTAGAGTTAATTGCTGCCCAACATCAAATCCAGTTTGGTTCTTTTGTCATGTGTATTGAAGGAAAATGAATTGGAAGCCATGCATTCAGACATGTGTCATTGTTAATAGTGAGATGATGATTGTTTAGATGATCTGATTAGACTACGACTTCCTCCAACACCTGCTCTGCAGAGCAGGAGGTGTTTCAGGATGGGGGAGGGGAGCTTTGTCAGAAGGTTCAGCAGGAGTGCACATAACAGGTGTGCAGGAGAGAAACATCTTGATCGATTCTACAAATAGAGATCACACCTTTTTTCCCCGAAGCTGGAATATTTAAAGTTTCATCACCGATAATGTCACTCAGGAATTTTAAATGAGTTTCAATTCTGCTGTCAGCTGTCTGTCCAACTCTGCAGAGAACCAATAAGTGGGATGTGAAGACAAAGAATTAAAGTTGGCTTTTTAGTGGTGGTTGATCTTTAGTATCCTGAAAATCACCCCATGAGGAGGATTGCAGATATGAGAGATTATCCACAGGTAAAGGTGGTTAAATTGTGCTCACAAAACAGATGTGAGAGTCGACATTTGATCATGTTTTTTCCCTGGGTCCCTTTTGGTCACAGAAATTGGGGACTTGAAATTTTGGCAAAAAAACAAGACAGAAAGTGATCACGCTGCTGCCTCAAGCGTTGTCTCTTGCTCACATGCACACATAGATGTCTTTATGTGTTAGTGGCGGTACAGTCTTCCCCCTCCCTCAGGGGATTGCTGGGAAAGTTTCCTCGCCCGAGAGCACACACCCGAACCCTGCAGAAAGGGTAGTGCTGCTGAGACGTTGTCTGTCTCAGACGAGCGGGGACACAGAGGAAGCCGTCTCCACTCTCGTCTCATTGTTCTGGAGGCGTTAATCTGTCGGGGATCTGTTTGGGATTCAGGTGGAAATCTCCTCGACCCTGTCGTGTTTATTGGCCGGTTCACTCCACAGCGAGCAAAAGAGGCCATTTTAATACGTTCACCCTGCGTGTACCCTTCAGCAGCACCATCCGGCCCCCTCTGCACAAAGATGCTCTGATGATAAAACCATTTCTTGTTTGTCTCTGCTGCTCAGTTTGGAGATGAGCACATCCGCCTTATCTCAATGTCTCGCCCTCATTCTCCATCTGTTTGACTAAACTCAAGCCCTGGGTCCAAGACAAATCTTAAATATGCCTTTAGTCATGCTAACATGAGGATGTTTGGAAACTTTTCACAACAAGTTGTGGTGACCTCAGGGGTTTGCACACTGCCAGGGGTCAGCCAACAATAAAGCGGAAGCAGCGAGTAAAATAATCAAAGTCTCTTTCCTGAGAACATCCATAGTTTCACTCAGGCAACTTGGAGGATAAAACTGAATTATAATGTCAAGGATATTGTGTTGGGCTTGGAATCATTGGCATCAAACAAGAGATGAGGCCTTTGCCAATGTCGCATCTGGGAGAAAATTAATATATGCAATTCTAAAAAGTAAAAGTTCACACGTACTGTATATATACTATAAAAGAAAATAATTATTTGAGGCTGACCACTCATAAATAGAGAAAGGTGATTAGGAACAACTAGTTTATTTAAAAAAACAATTTTATTTTGGCATCCAGGTCTGAGCTGCAAAGTTCATTTTAGTGGTACGGCATCTAACCCATCTGAGGAGAAAAATGGAAAGTGAAGACAGGCACCCACACGTTATAGGAATATCCAAGAAGACGTTGAATCAACTGATCAGTTATGTGAGTTAAATGTTTGCTTGGTCACAATTTACTTTATTTCCCCACAATGTTGCTGTTACTACACACCTGTTTAATGCAGTACTTCAAGATGCACATGATAATAAGTCAAAGGTCAGCTAGGAAGTCTGTCTATTAACTGTGCTGGATGTTTATGATGAATCTTTTATGAAATCGTTTACTATGTTTTCTTATTGTCTCTATTTTTATTATTTAAATAAATTACCCTGGGGATTTGTTTAAAATCCATATGATCATCTTACCTAGTTGTGTGGTCTCAGCAGTTAATCTGGAGTGTTATTAAACCCAATAGAGCAATGACCAAACCTTTAAAAATAAATTTGAACCTGACTTATCCTTCAACTTTACTTGTAAGCCAGCCCCTTTGCTCTAAGGGTGACTTTCGCTCATTTCTCTACTTTTTTATGCCAGCACCACAGGGAGAAAAAGTCTATTAATAGAAGGTCTTGATTGACCGATGAATCACTGTGACCATTAGTAAGCGGGGAAAGGGAAAACCCAAGTTTCCTCAGTGAAGTGAACAGCAGGGAGGTCAGCCACACAGGAGAGCAGACTCTTTCATCTCCTCACTTTTACTGGCCAGACCTGAGTCCTCCCCGCCACTGACCGCCACATTGTCCTGACGGAGGCTAATCGAGACCTGTGTTTATCATTTTTATGACTTTATCCATGAAGACAGAGGTACGTTGGGCTTCCTGTTCTCTGGGTTCCTTGACGGGACCAGTCGCATTATTAGGGTCAAGCTCAGCTCCCATCTCGTCGTACCATTGTTCCCACTGGTGCTATGACCATTCCCAAACTGATAAGACTTGTCTATTTTGGGTCTTTCTTTTTTTTGTCCTTGACACATGAGTATGAGCCTGAAATAGCTTTTGTAATTCATTTAAGGGGGACAAACATCCATATGAATACTTGCAACTATCAGAAAACACCAGAAAATGAACTGCAGCTATGAAAAACCATTTTATAATTAGGTCATACCATCAAAGGGATCAAACAACTGTGCCAACAATACTTTTGTTCAGCCAAACAGATAAACACCAAAGTCATTTTTCTCATGTTCAGCTCTCACACAATTCCTGCTCTTGTATTGTGTGGCAAAGTAAGGAATTGCTTCATGCATATTGGTGAGAAAACAAATGACAGATTATTTCCAAGTGGCATTATTGTTTTCCTGACAGCCACATAAATACTACTCTCTGCAACTTGACCTGCCTTTGACCCCTCCTCCCAAAGAAGTCCCTCAATTCATCTCGTGTGTTTTGCAGCAACATGATGATGCACCGGAACAATATCTAGACTGATGAAATAAGTTAATTACTGATCAAAGTCTCCAGATTAGTTTTTGGAAATGAGGGAAGAGACAGTGAATCCTTTGTATATGACAATCAGGGTGTGAATTGATTCCTCAGTCGCTCAAACACTCTGAATCCTTTCATGTGTGGCCTTTGCCTTGTCAAGGCGCTAAAAGCGTAGGGCAAAAAACACAGATACCCCCGAGGGTGCTAACAGGACGCCATGTCGGCCCATGGCGACCAATGTCGATCAATAACAGCGTGTGTGATCAGTGGGATCACACCTAGCAAGAATCTGGATCAATAGAGGTGAGCAAGGGAGCTGCAGAGACAGAAGATAAGAGAAAAGATCACAGCAGAATAAAACGTCTCTAGAAACAAAATCATATGACTCGTTGATATGGGACTTTTTATATATATTTTTCTCACAGTGAAATAATGTGCCATCGTTTCTGGAGATTACAGAACAAATACTCCAAAACTCACAACTGGAACTTCCTCATAGACGCAGCAACTTCTCCTTTAATGGACTGCGGTAAAAAAGCTCCTTTAAACCGTTTTCCCACATCAGCTCAGATCTTTTGCACTACCTATTTATGATGCAAGTTTTTAATATAACCATGCTGTCATTGCAAAGTGAACTGTGCAAACACAAGTCTCTATGCAACTCACATGAGAGACCACAGTGCTCTGCAGACCCCGTAGTCCTTTATTGTGCTAAAGTGAGAGAAATGGTGGAGGAATGTGTTGTTTTCACACAGCTGTGGTTTTATGGAGGAAATGCACTGTGTGTGTGTGTGTGAGGGCTTCCTCCCTACGTTGTTCCCTTTACACTAACGCTGTATAGAAACAAGCAGCTTTGTTAGGAACAGCCGACCCACCTTTAATCAGATTCACACTTATTTTCACTCAAATTGTTTCTTTCTCACTCAAGGCTCCCGTCAAATTAATGTCCCATCAAACCGACTGAATCACGAGGCAGATGGATTGGTGTCACGTTAACGACACTGTGGGCGTGAAAATTTGACTTTCACCTTTTTTTTTCTTAATTTCCTATTTCGGATCAAAGTGAGAGCTGACATTAACATGTCCCAAAAACACATAATTTCAGTGAAACATGACTGTTTTTCAGAGAGTCACGTTGCAGTGAATTATATACATTGTGTCAATATATCTCACATCGCCTATCTGGCCTATCTTCCACTTCAAGGAGTTCCTGTGTTTAACTAAACCTCTCAGTGTCTGAGTTCACCTGATGGAGATTATCTCCTCAGTTCATTTACACACAATGGTCTGGATCATCAATATCTACTCTCTCCCTTGTCCTTACCAAAGCCCAGCCTGCAGCCTCAGATTAAAGGAATAGGCTACATTTTATGCAGTAAATACTTAAATACTCAAATATGAAACTATGACTATACATGCAAGTTGTTGTTTTACAGTGGGTTATGCAAAAACAAAACTGAAACTTGACCAAAAAGGAGAGTAGATACTGGATGTTTGTCAGATGGACACAAACACAACTCTAAATAAATGATAATTTTGCTGTCTTGGATGTGCAAATAGACAATAGCTTGCAAACATCCAAGCAACCTTATAAGATAATAATTTCTTCATGCCATGGATTGTGTTATTTATGGAAAAAACAAGGCAAGCTTCTCCTCCTGTGTCCTGCTTCTTTATATTTATCATAAAGAGTGGTATTCAACTTTTCATGTAACCGTCAGCAAAAAATGTTGGATTATTCTAGTATTAACTCTTGAGTGCCAGCCATTTTATAAAACAGAAAGTGCCCATTTTGAGTCATATTTCAAGACCCACAGCATATTTTGCACTATAAAAAGCTAATAACTCAAATGAAAGAAGGGTATGTGCCCATTACTGAGCTTAAGATGTGCTGATTGGTGTATTTTTCAATCTTTGGACAGAGCCAAGATAAGTGTTTCCAGTCTTTATGCTAAGTAAGAGTGGTAGCAATGGTGATACCGCCAGCATAGAAACAAATATAAGGTGCAACAACTCACCATTACACTGAATTAGTGGGAGCCGTGTCCCTGTATCAAGAGGCACAGATGGGTGTAATTGGGAGAGAATGTGGTCATTTTTCAAAATAAAACACCTTTCAGACTGTCAATATTTTTTTTTTCTTTGTGTGCCCCTGTACCAAATGACCCACGGACAGACGGTTGCGGACCGCTGCATTAAAGCAACAATTAGTTGCTTCCAATCCTATTCTAGCAATCAGTGTCAGCTGATCGGCATCCCTCCTGTGATTATTCCTATATGATAACATGGGAAAAGCTTATATCAGGAAGCTTGGGGGGAAAGTCCCTCCTGATATCATCACAGAGCCCACTGCATCCAGACAAAAGCCTGTTACTACCTACACTGACATGCTGCAGCGTGTGAAACAATGGAGACCCAAGAGGACGCTATCCGCAGCTGAAAAATGGCATCCAGATATTCTGATCGATGCCCGTGGTGCACACTTTGAACTTTGCAGTAATTGTTGCATTCTGAGCAGTGGCAGGTTTGGCTTTTTTGGCTCAGTACCATCAAAATGTGTGTTATCGCTGCAGGCTGTGGAGCATTTGGCCTTATCAGATGGCCTTGGTGCCTCACAACAACACAGGCTCTATCGTGCCTCAGCAGACCCGTATCTGGCAGCGATGCCGTAGAACAACAATAAATACAACCTGCAAGTGATGCACATAATGTTCCTCAGGATGCTCATATAAGCTTTTTTTTCAATCTGAGGTGATATATTGACAAAATACTGACAGAGTTACTGTATAATGATGGCAAATCCAAACCCAAAGAATTAAGTTATACTTCAAGGAAATTCATCAAAATGACATGAACTCATGCATGATGCTTACAAACCGAACTTCACAGCCTTGGCTTCATGTGATCTCCTCTCACTGTATTATAAGGCACAGATTTACAGAGTAAATCAAAGCAGACCATTTCCTCAGCCCAGAGGAAAACCCCTTGGAGGAGAATGAGTTGATAAAGTCTCAATGTGCCCACGGCTTCCTCTCAGATAAATAAATACATAAATAAAAACACGCCTGGCCACTTCAGATTTATTGTTCCTCTGTAGGCTGTGAAGTAGAGGCTATATTGTTTATAATAAATAAGCCTATTAACAAATTTGGCCCAGGTGGGTGACATGGCCTCTGTGACATCCCCTCACCCCCCTGCAGGCATCCAGAGACCCCAGCGGGGCCACAATACTTCCATTTAAGGCAGCGATGGCCAAGGAAAAAGGGGGACTACAGAGGTTAGTGCTGGTCTGACTGGGCTGGGACCATGTCATGTTTTCTGGAGTGATAAGAGTCGGAGCAGGAAGCTGTGAGAGGGCAGGAAGGAAGAGAGCTTAGGTCTGGAAGGAGAGCGGGGAGCTGTGGAGACGGAAGATGAGGGTGAAAGAGAGCAGAGCAGTGAAAACAAGAATTATAAAATCAAACCTCCTCGGAAATGCAAAATACGTGCAACTGTATGTTGTGCTTGAAGTATATGTTTTACGCCTGCATGCAGGTGGGAGGGAGTGAGGGAGGGCTGAGCTCTGCTGGGAAACGCAGAGGGAACCTGGGGTCCAGGGGGAAGTGAGTGGATGACTAAATTTGGTCTGAAAAGCCACACTAACATACACCTGCTTCCCGCAATCAAACAGGCCACAATGATGACGATATCAAGCATCAGCCTTTTGTGTGTTAATGCCAGAGCAAGTAGCACAGCAAGAAGAAAAAACAAAGGCTTAAAATGAAAGTAATGCTGAAGAAACAGTTCGGTCCTGAGGGTTTCTGACTGTGCAGTTTTATGCGTGCATGCAACAGATTTAGTATTTCTGCATTTTGTCTTGTGTCTGTTTCTTTGGAGGTTTGAGATTATTTTAATGACTAAATCAAGAGGTGGATGGTGAATAAGCTAGGCAGCCTTCTCCAGATTCACTGAAAAAATTCAGAGAAAAAGAGAAAGCAGTCATAACAACTGTCACTACAAATAAAAGTACATTCACTTCTGGCTTGAAACATTCGGCTAAAGTGTGAATTCATCAAGAGTGAACACACATTCAGAGTTTTTACCTTATCTCAGGTGAGAACATCAGCAGCTCAGTTCCACCACACACTCACATTTTTCCCTTTTTAATCAATCTGTTCATCTAAAAAGGATTTCTCTATTTTGAGATTTTAATCTGGTGTCTGAGTTAATCTCTGAAACTCAGGGATTGGAGGAGGGGATGGACGGGGCATCAAAGCCACTCAACTTCAGCCCTGCTCTCACAATTACACCCACAAGGCATCAAGGCGACCAATAAATCACGCTCCCATAATGCCTCTTGGAAAATTAATTTTTTTTGAAGCTCAGGACTCTGCCATGTAGGTCAGATAGTCGGCGCTAGTTTGCTCCATTTCCAGGCATTTTTTCAGTCAGATTAAAACATAGATGGAAACAAGTGTAAATGATGGGGAAGCCTCTAAAAACAACATGTCTGAAGACAGAAACCGTGAGGTTCGACCTTTAGTCCACAATATGTGACGCAATGTTCTAGTGGAGTTTTATGGGAAATACAGCCTGACATTTCAAAATAAATGTTTACCCAGCTATTCTGCTTCACTGTGATTTCAAGATGGATTATGAAACAGTAGAACAGAGGGAGCCCTCCACTGGTACTCAAAGTCATTACACACAAACCTGCCTGTCCTCATGGCTCCTAATGTTTGCACTAGATAAATTTTGCACACGTGTAGCTCTGTCTCAGTTTCCCTTAGGCTTATTTTAAAATTTTGATAAAGTAGCGGCTCCACTGTCCAGTGGATTTTGCTGCTGCTGTGTCTCTCCAAGGCTGCAGACTTGATTGGAGAGTAATTAACTGCATGATGGGATGCACCTGGTGTGCATCATGCATTTAAGCCGAGCAGCAGCGGCTTTTTGTCGGCAGATCTTCTCATGTCACACATCCTTGTGTTGTTGTGACTCTTTTTCTTTTTACTGACTCATCCATTCTCAACACTAATACTATTACAGCTCCCTCCTCTATATCTTTGACTTGTTTTGATTGTTTTTGCTTAGTTTTGTCCAGTCTAAGAGGTAGGCTGTGACAATAGTAAACCCCACAGAGATCCCTTTCAGTGACGAACAGGACTGTGTCTGTAATAAAAAGGGTTTAAGAACAGGAACATTTTTCATGTTTGCTTGCAGGAAGCTGATTCAGGGGACGAGGAGCAACCTGACAACATGGATCACACATGAAACACAAAAGACAAGACACCCTTAGTAACAATATTAAAACTGCACTCATATGCATATAAATATATCCTCCAAGCATTTAAGAAACTGAACACTTCACTTGCCTTCTGAACAAATTGAATTCAAAATTTATTAGTTGTGTTGAAACAGAGCCGCTGAGTCTGGCCTCTGCTTGCCCTCTGAGGGCTTTATTGAAGGTCTATTACTGTAAAGCTGCTATCAGCTATGGGGGGGTCTCCCTTGCTGCCACTAAGCAGTAAATAAATATGAGCCTATTGTATTGTTGCAGCCTTACTGTCCTTGCTCCTCCATGCTGAGTAAACGCTCACATACAATGGGAGGCCGGACTGCCTTGTCATTCCTGATCCCCCTAGATTGCTCTTCCAGGTCCTCTGCCTGGGAAAGTGGCAGCAGAGGAAGGAGGGAGCAATGAACAAAACTGGATCTGAGAGGATGATTTACTGTGTTGCATGTGACGGATATCATCAAAACTCCTGTTAAATACAGTTTTGACATTCTGTACTTGTTTGTGACTTTATTTCAATTTTCTGATACTTCTATACTTCTTTACCTCACAGAGAATTGTTATTATTATTATTGTTATTATTTAGAGTCTGCAAAGTCTTCTGCAGATTTTTTTATGTGTGAAAAAATATTCTTGCTATTTTCTAGGATAAGGTGTCATTTTTCACATGATTTGAAAACCCCCCTTGTTCTGGCTTCATTCATGATTCTCATAAATTAACTTGTACAGGAAGTTGGTGGATTCTCCACCCAGTATGTAAACAATGTTAAATTTGTTGTAAGTTATTAATAATTGCCAAGATGATCTTTTTAAAGTTAGTTCAAGGTGTGTAGGATTTGGAGGTTGCATGCTGTAGCTTACTGAAGTGTCTCCGGTGTGCCAGTAAACATGTAGGAGAACTAAAGTGGAAGCACAACAACATGAAAGCATGAAAACATGAATGACCCTTTCTGGAGCCAGTCTTTGGTTTGACTCTTCTGGGCTACTGTAGAAAAATTGAGGCTGACTTCAGAGAACACACTATATGAATATATAGACATAAATGACTGATTCTAATGTCACAAAACACAACATTTTCTACTTTCAGGTGAAAACATACCAATAAATATTATTTTCTATTTATGCCAATAGAGCTGCTGATATGCACACACTGGTCACTGTTAAAATGACCATATGACATAAGAACTATGTTTCCATTTGAATTCACAGGTAATTTGGTGATAATATGTTGACTTTTATTTAAAATTGGACTTCAGATCAAGTATATGGTACATTTTTCTTCTTTCTTATGGCGTGACCATTGACTTTAGCAGACTTTACTGACATTACTGACTCAGCCTACTGACTAATTGTGCTTCTTCTATGTTGTTTTATTACTATCCCATAGAGGCCACTTGTAGCTACAGTAGCTAGATTTGCATGCAGGACTCTCGCTGGTCATGGACTAAGTGGTATTCCTCCACCATTTGTTGATAGTTTATGTGCAGCAGTCTGTCATTTGTTGGGTTTAAACTGGAAGGTTAAAAGAAAGAAATTAAAAGTTTGCGGAGGTTTGTGGCCTCCTCAGGCTGCCTGGTGGAGCTTCCTCTCCAGTTTCTCCACAGGAAGAGTGCTGACAGGCCTGCCTGGACTCACAGCGTTCCTCACATGGAGGCAGAACCGAGACCTTGAGTGAGGAGGGGTGCACAGCTCCCAGGGGACTGCATTATTCAGGCCTGCGCCTGCCCTGCGAGTCCGGGCATGAGGCTGCCAATACAAGGCGCAGGCGGGCGCTGCCGTCCTGTAATCACCGATGACATATACATGAAGTAGTTTTCCAGATCGGTTTTCCTGTCCCTCCAGCTGCGAGTGGGGCAAACAGCACAGGAAGAATAACACAAGTTGCAGCCAGGCTCAGGGAATGTGGCCTTAACAAACACAGCACAAGTATAAAAAAAAAGTTAAAAGGCACACACACTGCTCTCCTCCTGAGAGCCTCAGAGCGAGGGAAGTGAGGCTACGTCCTGAGAGAAGGTCCAACCTTCCTCAACACCCACACAGACTCAACAATAACCTGCCAATCAAGCAAAATAGTGTTTACTCTGCATTACCTGCCAGGGCGAGCGCCTCAAATCAAGACCACTTTTCTGTCATGTAATCCTGTATGTATTAAGCTTCATCTCACTCTCAGCTGCCTCTGGGTGTTGAATCAGCTTTTTTCCTGCTAATCGTAATATCTGAAAAGAAACCTCAAACTGTGTAGATTTTTCAATTATTCCCAAATGTGTTTTATGGGTTAGCTCCTCAGCAGTAATTACTTTGAATCATAATTTTTACTCATTTTACTCATTTGCTCTGGCTTCTCACATACTTTGACTGGAGTTCACTTGGTTTTATGATGTAATTTTACAATGTTGACCCAATTTACTGCAGGTAACTCTGACCTGATCCCTGCTATCTGCAGCCTTATCATTAATCCACTGGTTCCCACCTTGCGACACCTTTAAAGGAAGCATGTGAGGTAAATAAAAAAGCAAAAAAATAGAGAAAACAATTCTGAGAAAAACAAGTTATTTTCTGATTTCCTATCATGCTAACCATCTCATGACCCCTTGAGATGAAGCTTGTGACCTTGTGGATGCTCTCAAGGCTTTTTGCTCCACTGATGCCTCCATATCAGAGCATTATAACCAAAGTGACTTTACAGCAGCTTTAGCACACAGTGCGTTGCTCTCAGGTGCTACCAGCTTGCCTGCATGCACACAGTCCGCTACCTGCTGAGAGGCCTGGTGATCTGCTGGGATTTTCAGCCGAGGCGTTAAAGACGCCACGTCAACACAAACTAACAGGTGCCCTCTGACACGGCTGTAACTTCACTGCTGCCACTGGTGCTGTCATTGTATGGAAATGCTTTGTTGCAAACATGCAGAAGCTGCTTCGGTCTACATCTATCTGAAGGATCTATTGTTTCAATTAATTTTGATTTGTGAGTATAAATCAGCCGCAGTCTGTGTGTTCCTGCAGGCATCACAACAGCCAGCTGTCAGCTAACATGTCAAAAAAATGTAAACGAGTAAATGAGCGAGAGGGAAATCCACAATATTACACTTCTGTTGTTTCATTCCAGTGAAAAGGAGGTAGTGGTCAAACAAAGAGGAAATGCACTGACAGAATATTAAAAACAATCATGTTCTGGAAACAGGGCTGATAGGTGCGTCTCTGCCCTGTGTCTGGAATGATCATTTAAACAGTATCCGAAAACAATTATGCTCATGCACACATGACACATGCACAGATAGACTCATGGACATGCTCACAGGCTGAGTCATAAAAGCGGCAGAGGACACTGAGGAAGAAGGTGTGACGTTATTTCCACCCAAATCATCTGGTAGGAATGAGTCTGAGCACCACGCCACATGTCATTCAGATGATTTCCTGTCAAAATACCTCCATTTTTTTTTGACTTACAAATAAAAACCTATAGGGTCACCTATTTATACACGTGATAAATATTTAAAGGTATTTAAAGATTATATGAAAACATCCCAGACACAAACAGTTTGAGGATTGTGTTTGTGTTTGTGTTAATCATCCCCTGAGTGTTTGTTGACAGGCGTTAGCGTCTTTGCTCAGAGACTCTGATAGAGTATTGTATCTGCCCAGCAGGTCACAGGGACACACCCAGCCGCTCTATTCTCTGCTGCAGTAATCATCTGACTGTCTGCCGCTCACCGGCCGTCTGTCTCTTGGTTTGAGGTCATAATAACCACAGACAAGATGCTCTTTGTGACACCTGAACGAAACCTCGTCCTCCTCATGTCATCATGTCACTACAATAAAAAATGCATACGTTATTTAAGGGTGAGTTCATCCAGTTGAATGTCCAGACATGTGGATGTTTTTGGTATTGTGGGGACTGGTGATAAGATGCCATAATATAAGTTATTTTGGTCAATGCAGAGTGGAACTGAGTACATGATATTGTACTTATTCAGCCACATGCAGCTTAATTATTTCCAGTTTTACTACACTACATATTTGTAGAAAAAAATATTATTATTATTTTTCTCAACTCTATATATTTGACAGATATGATTAGTTACATTGCACATAAAACATGTAACTATCTTACACAATATGTTGTATTATTACTCATGAAACGAGACAGCAGCATATAAAGTAGTTACGTGTCTACAACACACTTTTCTGCAAAAAATATATGAATAAACCAATAATAATAATAGTTCAGCCATGTAATATTAGTATTATACTCAAGGGAGTGTTTTTCTGCAATGATTATTTTCATTTTTGGCTCTTTTTTGGCTACCGTGTCATGAAGTATTTTTACAGTGTGTTTTTTGTAGTTATCTAAATATTTTTTGGGATCTAGTTTTGGTAGTTTAAGTGTTACTGGGTTATAAGATATTTATTTCTGGGACTTCTGGTGAATAGTGGGGAAAAATCATGTTTTCTAATGCTTGCAGCATTAAAAATGTGTAATATTCAACATCACCATATCCAGAAACAATATCCTCGTTACTCTAGCCCTTTAAATGTGTTTTGGGCTGCACACTGAAGTCACACAAGATGAAAACTTGCAACGTTCAGGTGAAATGTTGCTGAAAGACAACTGCAGTGGCCTGATGAGGTTATATTAATCTGATAGGCCCAATTAGTGCTTGATTAGGGCAGACTGATGAAATTAATTGATCAGACACGTTTAGTCCTGTTGTAATGAGCCCATTGTTTGTTTCAACTGTTTCCAGTTGAACAGTGAAACCTCTTCTTTATTGTATGATCTCTTTAGGATGAGAAACTGTTGAGTAGCTCACGTCAGGGCTCTTCCTGTTTTAGTTTCCTCAGATGTCCCTGCAGGGTCATACTCGGATGAGCATTATCTTCACACAACAGCCCCGAATTTACCCAAAGGAAACCTGATGACCTTCATGCATGAGGTAAGACAAGACAAACCCTAATTATGGCTCACAAAATATCAAGAATGTAACAGGTGAGTGAGCCCAAATCTATTTTTAAGTTTAATATAAACTCCAGCTATTTGGTCTGTCGATGCTGGACACACAGAGTTGGCATATTTACATATTTAATCTCTAACAAGGACAGTATTTTATGGTGGAATTACGGCATGTTTGACATGTTGAGATTCCTCACATTCTCCACCACTGATAAGCTCAAACACGCTTCTGTGAGTCCACTGCTGGTATAAATAACTCCACATGAGGATAAATGTTTAGTGGATTATCTACTCATTTTATGTGTGAGCAGTTTGTATTTTTGTTTGTCAGTGACAAATGACATCTTGAGATGTATCCACCAGTAATGTCAAAGGGGTTTTAAAGGTTTAAACATGACAACACAAGCTTATTCTTAAAGAAGAAGATTTTTCCACCCATTTTTATTCTGGTTTACCTCTTCCATCTTCACTTTCAGTTTTTTGATAAAGCAGAAGTCTTGTAAATATTTGACAAAGATATCTGATTTGTCCAGCTGCCATTTCCATCACTGTTTATTGTTGATGATATTTTCACCTGAAACACTGATATCATCCCGTTGTTTTTCCTTCAGGAAATTCCTGCAACTGGTCATTAATTGTTGCTGAGGGGCCGACGTTTGAGAAAAACAAGGAGTTGAACTTTTGAGTTCACGTTACTTAAAGGAGGGAAAACAAGGCTGCTGACACACAAACTGGAAATAATTAATGTCATTGTGTGTGCTTCACATTATCATTTTGCATCACAGCACATTTCTGCATTTCACATAACAGCATGTTTTGTAATATCGTCATGGGAATTGAACTGACGTCATAAACCTTCCGCTCATTCAGGTGCTGGTGGATTGCTGCAGCTCTTCACTTTCCTAATCAGCTCTTCTGTCTCCTCCAAGAAAGGCCGTTTCCTCCCAACTCCTCCACACCTCCTTTCTGTCTTCTCTTCAGTTTGGTAGAGCATGTTTTCACTTGTGATACAGTTCTTTAAATCAACCTGACAGAGCTCTTCGGCCCTTGGTTGAAGTGTGTCAGGTATAAAAATATCCCCACAGGGGTCTGCTGTTTTCAAGTGTCTTCCCTTCTAGAGCTTCACAGCAGGATGATCATGAACACAATGTCTTCTGGTCATCAAGTGTTGTCAATACAATAAATGTTTTTCCATTGTTCCATTTGTTCAAATCTATATAGCAGTTATTCTCCTATCATTTTGCCCCATATTTAGATGTTATCGATAAAAATATAGTCAAAATGTATACTGTAAATACTCTGATGCCCGGATATGTGTCCAGGTTGAAGTGGATACTCTGCTCCAATTTTACAAAAAGAGAACCTGCACATTATAAGGAAATATTAACACTCTAAAATAACAATATTATTTTTGTTACCAATACTTATGTATTGCAGGTAACTCTTAACTTCAAAAAAATCCTATCCTCATACTGCTGTTTTTTTATTGCTGTAAATGTAATATACTCATAATTAAGTGCCTGTTTGGTCAGTTGAAAAGGAAGCAAAAATTCATCAAAAAATATTTTTCATTTCTTTCTACTTTGCTGTAGCATTAGAGGGTTTTGTGATTGCAGCACCTGACATGTCGGATGGCCTCGATCTTCCATCTGCCTGAGTTCAGCCTTGGGTCTCTGACACGGAAAACGCAAGTCAGGGAAGAAAACATTTTCCTAAATGAGTAAACATTTGGCAGCCAGAGTCCAGTGAGTTTGGAGATATGTCGATTTTGGGGCATATTTTTAGAGCCTTTGTGAAATGTTTTAAAATGAAACAGGAAGTTGGGAAGTTTATGCCTCTGGCGCCCACCCTGCTTCCCTCTCTGAGCCAAGAAAGACATGAGGATGGAGATAAAAGAGCGTGTCAGCAGCTCTGCCAAAGGGTGGCTCATATAGCTCGACATTGTTTAATGCTCCATGTATTTAAAATCATGAGCATCAGAGACGGCCACTCCACCAGGTTTTTTCATCAAGATCAGTTCAGCTGTCATGAGGATCAACTGAATTAATGTTCTCTGTGACTCTTTGTCTTTTTTATCTTTACCGAAATAAACAATAAAACTATTATAACATCTATGAAGACATTTTATATCATCACAGCTGTGTTTTACTGTAACATCATGACAAAGCTATTTTAATAGTACTATATTATAATGTTTTACATGTTTGTAAACTGTCTATGAATGCTAAATAAAGAAACTTTAAATAAATGTTGAACAAAAACATATTGATTATCTTCATATCTTTAGGATTAATAGAAACCTTATTTGAAGATTTATTTTTTTTGCATAAAAGTATTCATATGTGAATATGTAATTTGGCCAAACAGATTTCAACTATACAGATGAGAATTGAAATAATTGGCTGTTTTAACAATAAAGTAAAATGTTCATCACTGACAAAAATGCTCAATTATATTAAAAAAACATAGAATATTATTAGAGTAAATAAATTACCCTAATGGTGTCATTAGGGGGGTCATCTCAGACTACTTAAAACAAAAAGGTGACAAATGTATGGAAGGTTTAGTCCGAGTCTAACAAAGAGTTGCATGATGGGAAGTGTCTATGCAGCGTTAACCTGTGATTTTGACACGTCTCTGAAAATCTGTCCCACCAATATGTTTTAGTCTGTTAATCTTGGCCCTTTTCCTTATTTTTATGATATTAATAAGGACATGAACATTGAAAGTTGAATGAATTATTTATTGATACATTATGATTACATTGGAAGACATTACGATGATATTTTAAATAAATACAGTATTTCTAGTTATGAGACTGAGCGTCCCTCTCTGTGGTTGCTCTGTTGATGGTAGCTGCTGGGATCCACTGACTCTGGCCGGTGAGGGCTCGGGCCCAGGTACTGTTCGAACTCGCTGCGGTCTAGGTCGTACAGCATGTCCAGCTGAACCTGCTCCAGATAAAACTCCAGGGAAGGCCCGGTGGGACACAGCAGGCCCCCGTAGACCCTGCTGGACTCCCTGTGGTCTACATGGGGACCTGCAGGGCTGGACAAACCATACTGCATGTGCCCGTGCTGACTGTCATAACACGCCTGGGGCTCAGCAGGGTACGCAGGAGGGTTCGGGTACGCTACAGGCTTATTTGAGTAAATGTCTGCTGCTGCTGCTGAGTCTGGATAGACTGGAGTGTTTGGGTAGCTGCTGTGCAAAGGGGTGAAGTTAGTAAGAGAGCTTGGGAAAGCAGTGGTGCTTGGGTAGGACTGCTGTTGGTTCTGGAGCAAGTAGGTGAGGTTGAAAGGCACAGAGAAGCTGGAGCTGCAGACCGAGGAGTGAGGAACCTCTGCACCTGGAGGTTTGGAGATCTTCTTCACCTGCCTCCTCCTGCGGGGACGGTACTTGTAGTTGGGGTAGTCAATGGTGTGCTGGACTCTCAGACGCTCTGCTTCCTGCATGTATGGACGCTTCTCAACCAGTGACATGGCCTTCCAGGTTTTTCCTGCAAGAGCACAGTGGGGTCAGTGAAAGCATGAAATGTGAACCCTTTATGCTACCGAGCTCTCACAAGAACTACAAATGTTAAATATTTTAAGATTTTCAAGAAACACTAAATTTAACAACCACTTAATGTCGTTTTCAATGTATTAGTGAATGTCTCACCGAGTATTTTGCTCAGATCCGTGTTCTCCAGGTCTGGGTTCAGCTGCGCCAGCCGCCTGCGCTCCTCTTTGGTCCAGATGATGAAGGCGTTCAGGGGCCTCCTAACTCTCTGCTGTGTGAACGCAGACTTGGCCTCGGGGCTTGCGCAGCTAGAGTCCGAGTTCACGGAGAGCGGACTGGAGGGACCTGAACTCGGGGAGCGCTCCTCGGTCATGGTCTGCTCCCCTTCGAAGGAGCCCGAGTCTCCGCTCTCGAACATGGCGCCGTTTGCGCAAAACTGGAAAGAAGCAGCGGTGTCGTGGCCGTATTGCATGTTTGCGGATGGCGTTGGTGATTTTGGATCTAGCTGCCAGGCCGCTGTCATTCCTCCCGGTGATGCGCAGTGACGCATATATGCGGGTCCTCCGCCAATGGGAGGCCAGGAGGAGTGGATTTAAGGTGCGAATTCCAGGTGTTTTCTCGGGTCGGTGATAGGCCCATCCGACGCCCCAATCAACGACCTCACGAAACTTTACATGGAAAAGAGAAGCGAGTCTGTCATAAAACTCAATTTTGATTTTATAAGAGAGAAACATGTAATGCAGACTGAGATTAAACCCTAAAACTATAAATCAAATATAGCCTATTTATCCATTAACATGTCCAATCACAAGAAAAGCCAATCCCTTCATATATATGAAAAATGAAGTCATTATGTCATACAAAGTGAGAGTAAAAGTAGGATTAAATTAAAATTAGGCTATTCTTTTTATACTTCTATAAAATGTTAGCTTCGTTTCACAAATATCTATAATTGCACCCACATTTGTGCGTAAATATGAAAAGTCGCTGCATGCGGGGGATTTAATTCGAGGAAAAGAAATAAATATTTCCCTTGATTCACTTATTAAAAGCATATTAGGGAGCCCAAATGACACCTTTGCCTATGGGAGAGAAACGGAATGTAATCAATAGGTCGTGAAAGGCAGCAGCAGGGTATTGATAGGTGAACATCAAAGTGTCCAGCACTCAGGAGGCAGGCCTGGTTACTAATTACATTGTGGCTCTCGGCTCTTATCGGCCATCCACTGTCTCTATCAAAGTACATTTGACAGCACTGAAACAAACATGATCAAGGCGTGTTTATTACACGATTACTGCGCGCAAATATTTACCAGACGCAAAAACTTTTTTTACAAAGGTGCGTGATGAGCTCACATCCAGGACACCAGAATAGCTGACATTTACTGTCTTACATGTTTCAACTAAAAGATGAGACAAATCTAATGAAACAGACTGGCTGGCTTCACCTGAGTGTATTGAAATGAGTCAAAACTCCAGCAGAGATTCAGACTCCCAGAAACTGAAGCAGCACAACTGCAAACTTTCCTCTTATATAAAGGCTGTATTTATTGTCTACAATAGTCTACAATATAGGTAATATTTTACAATCACAATTACATCCTCAAAAAACCTCCTCCTGAATATTATAAGAAATAAATTAAAATTGACTTTTGAGAACACATACATGCACACTTATTATTAGTAATGTTTAATTCTAAGACAAATATCATGCACAGTGCATAAATATCAGTATGAACTCATTTCGTAGCGTTACAAACACTTGTTAATCGAAAATAATGTCTTTATTATGGTGACAAAACATAAACACTAAAATCACCATTTATAGAAATGTAGCATAAGATTGAAAATGGCAATGAAAGTAATATTATTGGGGTATTATGCATAAAAGAAGTAAAAAAAGAATAATGATATTGTTATGTATCAACCATTAATGATCTCTCCAGAAACTCTTCAGGCGTGTCATCCCACTTTAATATAATAGGATGTCATTACAGGTGCTCGCTCCCTCCGTGTGGTTTCAATGAATATGTGTCTTTGACACTGGCGACTAACATTAGATAGACAATAGACGCCATTATGGTAAACCTGCAATACACAGCACTAATACCTGCACCTGCGCGTCTTTGTCCCCGCAGACTATTCGGTTATTCGGCCTCTTTAAATTGTTAATACTGTGTATTATGCTCAGAGCAGAGAGGGTTAATACACAACAGAAGAGGGCGAGTTATGTACTCTTTGCTGTAAAGAAACGTCTGTAAAATCGTAAACCAATGATACTGTGCGCACTTTACGCATTTTGGACTTTGTTTTAACCTCGCCTACGCAATAAATCGGGCCTAATGGAGCTTGATATCATCACCAAATGCCTGATCAATACTGTGACACTGGCACACTCAATAACCGGAGCGATAAAGGTAAACTGTGCTCCTCATCTGCTTTTAGCAACTGGACTTAAACCATGTGGTAGCCTATCAGTCGAAACTGATAAAGTGGCATGTGACTTTGAGGGGAAAATGACAAAAAGAAAGGCCTCACAAAATATTTTTTTATATTAAACTGAATAATTTCTTTAAATAAACCATCAGTGTTTGGTGAAAAAAGGGGGGGGGGGTCGTTTTCCTCACAGCTTGTTAGAATTAGATGTTGAATCCACATCCTCGGTGTTGAACGGGACGCACGCTCCAAAAGCACTAATGGATTTAATCAATTAGCTTGAACGACACAGCGTGAATACAATAACGTTAGTTTCGACTGAGCTCTTCTGTGAATTGAGTTGGCTAAACATTTGACATGCATATGAGACACAGGTTTGGGATTAACATGGATTAACATTGTTTTGTGCACATTAATTTACCACCAGTGCGTTTATAAAACATCATTTTACTGTTTTGTTAAAGTAGAAAATAGTGTCATTCGTCCTTTACACTGGCTCTGTTGATGAATCCTAATCTATAAAGTGACAGAGGGGGGATCATTGCATTGTCTCATAGCCAAACAAGCAGAATGGGCACAGTGTTTTGTGAATGGGGATTGTTCTCTCTAGCTTTCTGATCACAATGTGCCATTGTATTGGACAGAACTCATATATGGGACGCTCTTCTCCTTCTTCACTTTTGAGTAGTGATGGCCAAGCTGAAGACCTGAAGACCTGAAGACATGTAGACCTGAAGACCTGCAGGAGGAGAACGCAACAGCTTACAGCAGGATTTAAAAAATGGAAGGCCTCTTGTGGATTCTTTGGCCACTCTGGACGATGCATAGGGTTAGACATTTTGAGCACTCATTCATGGTCTGATTTGTAAATGAAAAGGATGGGAGTTCACATTTTATTGGCGTGGACTGGAGCTTTTTTTGTCAGTGAAGAAGCCACAGCAGCTTCTGAACACTTAGCTCCAGGCTCTTCTCTTATGATGGATATATGAGGGTTTACTGCACCTGAAGACATGCATCCAAAGGAGACGTATGCAGGAGTGTAAAGCAGAAGGCATGCATGGATCTTGACCTCTGATAATGAAGCACTGTATTCCAAGCTGTCCTCTGCCGCTTTGGTGCCATCCCACCGACTTTCCTTACAGTGGCTCATTCATAGAGAGCTGCATTGTTTCGTAGCTGGAAGGTGTGAATGCAATATAATGCCAGTGATCTTCGCAGCGAGGGACTGTATTGCATTGTGCTGTATTGTATTGGCACAGCAGGCCAGCATCAAGATACACTCTGTCAAGACTCAGACACCATTCTATGCAGTGGTGTGTGGTGATGCCCCCCCTCCTCGTCCCACCTCTACTTCTTAATGACGTGTTGGAGCAGATAGACTGAAGCCCAGGGTCCTGAGTGCTAGCCTCCACACTCCCCGTGTAAACAACGCCCTGCCCGGCCCTACGTCAGGCCAGCTGAGAGGATTACATGCCCCCCTGGTGTAGACGGGCTTAATGCAGCCTCATTAGCAGAACACAATGACGATGCACAGATAACAGGCCGGGCTCAGCCAGACTTCAAACGCAGTCTCAAGCCTATCTAGGTGGTGCAGTGTGCAGTGTTTAAAGCAAAAAGAGAGCAAGCCTTCTTCCTGAGGATTTGCACATTTTGTATCCAACTCACATCATTTCAGGTTTCAAATGACGTGTTGATCGACCACTGACCAATATTCACTGTTTCTGTTGTTTCACAGAGGGAGGATGTGCTGTTTTCCTGCTTTACTTCACTGCAAATGTATCATATTTATGTTTTTGGTCACTTTAGAAAAGGTGTCTTCAAGCATGATGTCACAGAACATTACTGCAAAGTCTAATAATTAATTAAAGAACAAGTTATACAGTGATACAATTGTAACAAATTAAACATCATAGAAATTATTCAAGGCTACGTAAAATACTGTGCGTTTCATTACTTTTTAAAATATATTAGATTTCTGACATTTTTAGAGCCAACAATTAATCGATTACTCTTAAAACTAACTGACAGGTGAATTGATAATAAAAAAACAACATCATTGGTCACAGTCCCCAACATTTTATAATCCACTTTGAATTATTATGTAATCGATAAATGACTAACCCTGAGCGCTTACTTGTGATATTTGGCTTCAAACTTTGATTCATGCAAGAAAACTCCTCAGTCTGGCTCCTGAGCTGTCATCACGCCAGTTTCTAATTGTATTGCATTTGTCTATCATGCAGACCGGCTAACGAGGCGCAGCTCCAGTCATGCT
Organism: Synanceia verrucosa; assembly: GCA_029721515.1. Classification (NCBI taxonomy): domain Eukaryota; kingdom Metazoa; phylum Chordata; class Actinopteri; order Perciformes; family Synanceiidae; genus Synanceia; species Synanceia verrucosa. The sequence continues at coordinate 9,429,077 of CM056568.1, read as the reverse complement.
GAAAAACAGCACTATTCTTTGTAAATTAGGAATTGTATTCTGCTGATAAGAGTCTTATCTGAGTTGAATTGAACAAGTCTTTCAGTTATTCGATTGTCCAGATAGTTGATCTTTGGATGTTGGTGACTCTTGCCACAGCTAGCCATTTATTATACATACATGTTTTTGGTCGCAGTAAGTTCCTCTACAGTACACAGTATAAATGTAAGTCTGACCTTGAGCCAACAGACATGCAGACCCACACGTCTCTCCTCAGCAGACAGAAGAAAAGACGCTTGCATTTAGCTGTAATTAGCCCTAATTATTAACTGGAACTAGACTGAGACCTGTGAGACACAGTGATATCTGTGTCTGTCTTTAAACGGCTCATTCACGGCAGCAGATAATCAAAACAACCTGGCCTGCTCAACTCCAGTAGCAATGCTTGGATGTTTAATTAAATAGTGTGAACTGGTTAGACTCAGACATTAGATTATTTGGAGCAGAGACTAGAGCACTAAAAACAGATTAACAAATCTTTTTAGCCAAAGTGAATGACTGTATCTGTAATTGATGGAGAAAATACTCTGATTTGATTTCTTCATTCTTTAAAGCAAACTCCCTGCAGCCTCAGAGAATCAAGAGTCACTCTTTTCTCTCTCTTTTGCTCGTCTGAGACTTGATAGAAATTCAAAAGGATCTGCTGCTTTGAAGATAAGCGCTGTGGTTCGGTCATAAACAATGATTGTGCTGTTGCTTTCCTGTGGCGTGATTTATTTAAAGTATTATGCTGTAAGGATTTGGGCTGGTTTTCCTGGCAGGGCCGGCTGTGTACGTATCCACTACCTGTGTAGTTTATTGGATACTTGAGATTCAGGAAAACACTCAGGGAGCTGAAAGAAAAGTCATCAAAGTGTAACTTTTGTTGTGGCAGAAAATTATCAACTGTAAATACTCTAAGATATCCACCTTGAAATGCTTTTTTAAAATTACAAAAACCTAAATAAAATTATTACTTTTTTTTACTGATATACCTCACAGTCATCATATTTTTTAGCACTTATATTTTTATCCTTGTGATAATAATGATTGAGACGTGCCTACCCAGTTACTAACATGGCAGAGGGGACTTTGTAAAGAAACACAATGCTTGTGGTCTTGCACACACACATGCACAAACATATGTTTCCTTTGATAAAGTGTTTTTATACCAGCAGAAATTCTATGGCAGCGTCCCTTAAGACAATATCTGCGTAAAATACCACGTTATTTATAGCGAGTGTGCCATTTCAACTTCAAAAAATAAACATGAGCGTAAATGGGAGAGTTCAAACACAAGGGAGCCATTATCCAGCCAAAACCTGTCAGTATATTCTGGCTCAGGCAGGGTGTAAAATTGCCACAAAGTGATGATTGTAATATCTTAAAATCTTAATGAGATTCTACATTACAACCTTCTGGCTTTCATTTTAAAATCTGAACAAATCCCAGGACTGTGAACTAGAAAAAAAGCCAGGAAATATGTAAACACAGCGAAAGTGAGGTGATAAATACCACTTCAAGATGAACACCTCAGTAATTTCCTCAGATATCAAAGCATAAACATTTCATCATGACATTTTTATGTCTCTACAGCATACCAGGGTAAAGTTGTATGTATGTTTGCCTGTGATTGTATTCCAAGAGGATGGAGAGGGATCTTTTGAACGTCCACACCAGGATACAGCTGCCTATGACTAATTTCGAACTCCCCCTTCCCTGGCCTAGGCAACCCATTTCACAAGTAACACACATCAGCAGGCATCTGTTTCCTGTTTTCATTCTTTGAGTTATCTTATTTTCCTTATTTCCCGCTCACCTGTTACAGTTCACGTTCCTTCCATCATGCTGCACAGGCCGGGTGTGCTGTGACACTCACTCTAATGACATGACCAATATATTAGAAAATGTAGTTTTCAAAACAAAGTTCAATGACAAGACTTGATTCTCAAACAGTTTTTCACAATTTTAATATAAAATGGAAAATTGATTTCACACATATTGAACAGCCATACATTTTTCTGGTTTTTGCATGAGATACTGTACATAAACATTTATTTTATACCTGCTCACACCTATGAGCTGTAATACTTCAGAAGTTTCTCATCAGTGGGTTTCAGGATCTTCTTCTCCGGCATATTAACGACCCAGCCTGGAGCGAGGCCAAAGAAGATCTGTCGCACATCCTTCCTCATGGAGAGCATGTGACACAGCTCATCCTTTGAAATGTCTGGCAAAATATAGCCATACTTCTGTGCCAGGGCTAGCCGAGCCTGCTGAATTTTCTCAGGGTCTGCCAGGTAACCCCGGTTTTCAGCATCTGTGTAGTATGGGACCATGTCCTCCCCTGGAAACATGCGCTTTGGAATGGGCTGCCCACGCAAGAAGAAAGGGACGGGCTTGATGAGAATATCTGCAAAAATGAGAATACATTTTTAGTTGTATTATCTAAAACACACATGATGAATGTTTAAATGTTGGTGAGTGCATATCAGACTGATCGTTCATTAGTTACCAAGACTTATGGGATCATAGAAACCGGTAGTGATCACTCCTCCATTTTTCTCTATAGCAGCTATAGCTCCTTCAGAAGCTCTCTGAACCTCAATGTTGATTTTTGCAGCAAAAATGTCAGCACCCTGGAACAGAGGAAAAAAAAGAAGGGTCAAAAAACAATACCTTCATCTGTAATTGATGACAACACTATTATGTGCTGCCACCTAGTGGCAAAAGAGGACCCAAGCTCCTGAGGGTGACCTGTTGGTCTGCATCCTCAATCCCTGCTTCACTACTCAGCTAATAAAACTTTATATTACATTGCAATGTTTGTCTCAGTTGCAATTATGTGAATGGCTGATAAATGATAACAAAGCCTCATTTTGATACAGAAAATATTCACTGCCTATAACAGAGAAGAGAGAGAGGCAGTAGCTGTTCTGCCTCTCAAATGACCGAAGCTGGGTGTGAAAAAACATCCATGATCAATGAGCAATTACCTCATCAACGAGCTGGACTCCATAGTCTCTCTTCAGAGGCTGGACTGTCACTCCTCTGGCATTGACGAGCTGGGTCAGGTCTATGGGCTGAGTTGTGTCAACTCGTCCCAGGTCAATCAGGTACTGCAGTCGTTTCAGTGACAGGGGCTGGTACTGAGGACGGCGACTGAAGAGGGGCACGCAACCAAAATTGTGAATCAGTTGTAGTCTTTTGTGATCAAACAGCAAAATGACTTTGTAAAGTCATATTTAAAGTCATTTACACAAAGATGTTTATGCTTAAATTTTTAAATCATCCATACTAACATAGTGGAGGAAATCATAATCTGCTTGCATTTTAACGACAACTGGTTACGAATAATCTATAACTGGTTTAACTACAACTTCCTGGCCATACACTCTCTGGTTAAAGAGTAAGGAGATCACAGTGATGAGCTTTTACCTGTGTCCTTCGTTGTAACCATATTTTGGGATGACGAGATAGAACGGTGTCTGACCCCCTTCAAACCCAAGCCGAGGTCGGTTGCCTCTCTGTCGCTCTCCTTTATGTCCTCGGCCGCTCCTGTTGCCACCATGCTGTCCTCTGCCCCGACGTTTGTTCTGAAAATAAAGAAAACTGAGCAAACTGCCTTTCTAATGTAGCTTCAAAAGAATTGACAGAGGGTTAGCATTCTGTCAGCACAAGCTAACATAACAGGCTAACTAGCTATATTAGCTAGGAGAGACCAAAAGATAGCTTTGCTAGAGATGCCACGTTAAAACCTACCGTCTTTTTGGCTCCTGGTTCAGGCCGCAAATTTGCTAAAGTTATCCGCGGCAGAGTCTGTAAAATATCCAACGCTTTACCACCAGTTTTTTGGGGGAAAGACATGTTTCTCCAGCTCACATGTCAAAACTTGCTAACCCAAGGACATGAAGGTCACATGACCGCGGTGAACGGAAATACTTCATGATAGCGCAGTTTACAAAATAAAAGCAGGCGTTACAATGCACTACATTTTTTTTTGGCCAAAAAATGTCAACACTAAAGGCAGCTCATAGGTGTGAGCAAATAAAATTACAGTTTTTGTTAATGGCTTAGCAGAAAAAATAAAAAGGCTGTTTTTGGGCCTTTAAAATCTGTAATAAATGTCACAACACATTTAATTCATGTATTTGATATGTATTTTCTCAGTGTAATACATTGCTATACGATTTCAACTGTCGATATCTCAGAGGTGTCGAAATGTGCTTTGTTATTGTTGTTCATTGTTCGATTTAACCGTTATTAAGTAGCTTTGTTTGACATTCCAAGGAACCAATCCGTGCTTTGGATCTGTGGAGACCTTCAACTGAAAGCCAATCAAATTGCAGAGGGGCGGAACCTCAGTGCATGGCAGTGCAGGTGGTGGTGAGTAGTGTGATCCGGCGGTGGATTATATTCAACTTCTGAAAAGAAATTATCGGCGGCCAGGGGTAAAACGAGGCGGTGGTACCCTGACCTCCATCTTCGGTTGACATTCGTTCGTTTACGGTTTGGTATTTGTCAGCCGGAGTTGGCCAAAGATCGACGGGATTGACAGTTGGGGGTATTGTTATTAGCTAACAGTAGCTAACTTGTCCCTACATATCAGCTGCCTCAGCGCTGTATGTGCGGCAATAACATGTCTGTGCCTTTACCTGCCATTGTGCCTGCTGCCCGGAAAGCCACAGCTGCTGTGAGTTAACCAATACCAGTTAAATCAGAAGCAATAACTGTCCAGCTAATAAACGTTACACGCAGCTGCAAATTCTGTTAGCTTAACGATTATACCTAACCTGCGTTTTTACAGGTGATATTTCTGCATGGACTTGGTGACACGGGGTATGTGAAGTCTTTTCTTTCAGTTTTATACAAAACTATTGTACTAGTATCACTTTCTTTTACTTACAAACATTTTAAACGAAATTAATCTAATATGACAGGCACGGCTGGGCTGAAGGACTCGCAGGCATCAGGTTGCCACATGTGAAATACATCTGTCCGCATGCGTAAGTATTCACAACAGTAATAACATTTTAGAGGACATCTGCTTATCTCTGATAGCACCCACGTGCAACGCCTCGTGGAGTATATTTCCACTGTAATTAAAGTTGAATGGTGTGAAATCTCTAAACAATCTCTTACTGTCATAGCAACGGTCAGGTGTTGTGCAGTTTAGCCAAATTGTGCTGATTATTTTATTGATTACAGTCCCGTCATACCTGTCACTTTGAACATGAGGATGTCCATGCCTTCTTGGTAAGTGTCTCTGTATTTGAACACATTGGAAGGGACTGTGTTTGTCATGTACACAGTGAGTGTCACATGTCCTTTCTCTTTTACAGGTTTGATATCTACGGGTTGAACCCAGATGCAAATGAAGATGAGGCTGGGATTAAAAGAGCATCTGAGAACAGTAAGGCTTTAAAATTTTTAATTTGCATGTAGATATCTTTTGAATTTGAATTAGGTTTGAGTGTGTTTTTTTTTTTAAATAATTTTATTTGGTATTATTTACCCACAGTTAAAGCCTTGATAGACCAAGAAGTGAAGAATGGAATTCCCTCACATAGAATACTCCTGGGTGGATTTTCACAGGTAGGTGTGGCATGTATGCACATGATGCGTTACTTAACTTGAGAGTTAGATGAGGAGAACCGTATCATTCACATATTTATCCATTACATATGAAGCTACAGCTTGTAGCCCATGGCTTGGCATGGAGACATGGGGGGAGCTGGCCTGGTCTTTTCTAAAGATAATGGCATCTACCCACCAGCACCTCTAAAGCTCTATAATTAACATGTTATATCTTAGTTGAACAAACAGCCACAAAGACCCACATTATATTTTATGGTGGTTTTTGCACAGAGCTATTTATTGGCTCTGAGCCGTTGCCAGGCAACCAGCAGAGATTCCAAGAAGTTTTAAGAAATGCAACTGGCACAATAACCCCTTAATCTTTTTTGTGAAGATCACAAGGTCAATACCAGTATTAGAACTTGAAAAATCTGTGTATCCACAAATCATGAGACATCGTATGCAGGTCCAGCTTTGCACCAACAACACATACATGGATGTACAGCTCTGCACTAGAAGTCATTTGGATGTCATCAAATGTAAATGTAATGTATTATAGCATATTATTAGCCAAATCTTTTATGCTTTTTGTTTGCAATAGCTGCAAGAGATATGTGATTTTGTTTTTTTGGGGGGCGGGGATTTTGGTTTGTTTTTCCAGGGTGGAGCATTGTCTCTCTACACGGCTTTGACAACCCAGCAGAAGCTGGCTGGCGTGGTCGCTCTTAGCTGCTGGCTCCCTCTCCGCAACTCCTTCCCTCAGGTATCTTTATTTTGTTTATATTTGCACTCTCTTACATGCAAATTCTTCAGTCTAAAACAGCCATAAACTTGATAATCATCTTCTTTGCCTGTATACACACACACACACACATTGAACTTTTCCTTTCATTGAATTACAGCATGGGGATATCCCCTGGCTGAGTCATAATCCGTCATAATCAGATAATAACAGTAATACTAATCTCTTCTATTCTCAGGCGTCTGCCAACAGTGCAAACAAGGACATGCATGTCCTACAGTGCCACGGGGATGCCGACCCCCTGGTACCCTTTGTGTTTGGCAGCCAGACTGCAGAGAAGATGAAAAGCCTCATCAATCCAGCCAACATCACCTTCAAGCTGTATCGGGGTCTCCCGCACAACGCCTGTCCAGAGGTCAGTGCAGAGAAGGATCCATTTCAATGGGCAGCCCCAGTTGCGTTGTGTGTTGTATATCTAGTTTCACTCTGTCTGTGCAGGAAATGGTGGACATCAAAAGGTTCATAGAGAAGCAGCTTCCTCCCATCAGCGATGAATGAACTGTGGAGCAGCCGCACATCCACTCTGCACCATCAGGGTCCTTTGGGCTCCAATGAGACTCTGTGGACTCCAGGAACCACAGAAGTACCTTGACAAGAAAACCACAATGCTGCTCGTAAGGCCAGACAGGACTGAGGCTTCATGTAAAACCAGGAGAGAGCAACAAACATTGCTGTATCCTGACCTGGAGCCACACACAACTCTCAGTGTTAGAGTAACATTAGTTGCTTGATTGTAAAGCTATTTGCCATTGAGGCAAGCCATTCCTACACTTTAGGGTTTAATATCGACTGTCTCTCGATAAATGGCCTGTTGTTAAATGCTCTTTTTTATTAATGGGGCCTACATGTAGTCGTGCTAAAACAAGTTATCTGTTTATAAATTAACTAATTTAATTATTCAAGTATTTTATCCAGCGATGATGATAAACATTTGTTGATTCCAGCTGCTCAAATTGAATATTTTTGTTATTTTTCTCATAGTTTAGTTTCAGTTGGTTGGAATCTGCAGTATCATCGCTAGATGCATCCAAATCCGACACACTGCAGCTTTAGATTGTTATAATATATATTATTTTGGTATTATTGGACTAAACAACCAACATAAAGACATCAACTTGGGCTTTCTTAAGACATTTTGGACATTTTTTCAGTATTTTTAACATCTGCCGTCACTGTAGCTCTCATGGAAGTAATTATGTTTTTAGCTCTAACATGTCGAATTTCATTAGTTAACACAAATCTTAATGTGAAGCATTTTCAAACAAAACTATAAGCAAATAAGTGGTACCACATGTTATTGACACACAACAGCAAAAACAGCATACAATTGTGCTTTATTCGATTTGTGAGAAGTCAAATAGCTATTTCACACAAATTCCATATTAAATACACAAATATATCAGTGGTCATGGTCATGTATTCGATTATTTTCCCCCTCTGTTTTGTTTAAATTAAATATAATATGACTAATGTCACAGTATTGAAACACACAGACAAGATCTATTTCCAGGTATCAGCTCGTTGTAAAAACTTTGATCTTTGAGAAGAGCTGAAAGCACCAACATATGAAGTCATTGTTGCACCATTTGTGTTAGAAAGGTGCTAGTGTAGAAGATCTTATTCCAAGGCACTTTCCTTCTTCTTAAGTCACTGTTAAATAAAACCTGTTAGTTTCTACAAGAACTGAATATGCATTAAGGCTCACAATATACCTAAATACAAATGCAGTGCTCACAGATGCATGCGTTCCCTCATTAAACAAGGTAGAAAAGTGCAATGTCAAAGCGCTCGGGAATTAGATATAAAAATATAGATATGTTTTGAACAGGTAACTGATGCCTACCTAGCATTTGTTCTTGTTTGCTCCAAGTGTTTTGGTAAGCTAATCAAGGGTAAATAAACCACCGTTAACAGCTGGATGGACCGGTCGTAACAAGTGTTCATTTTCCTGTTTGTCCCAACAGTAACACCAACCTCTTTCGGTTGGGACGCATGCGCCATTTTGAAAAGCTAAGTATGTTGCAGTGGAGAGTCTATGGCTCGTGTGGAGGCTCCTCCAGGCCTTTCAGCAGGTCTGTGTATGCAGATGAGTTTATGAAGCGAGGGTACGAGTCTCTCTGCATCAGGGTGTAGATCTGCTGCTGAGCGTCATCAAACGTGTGGGAGGTCGGCTCCAGCATGTTGCGGTTTATCACCTCTCGAACACGCGAGTCCAGACTGACCTGGGGGAGATGAACGGGAAGGGAAAGATGTAAACACACCATGCAGAGCTAAAATGGGCAGTTGATCAGGAGAAAATGGCCTCCTCCTCCCTGCAAGGATACTCTTAAAAACGGTCATTTTCTATTGCATCAGTCAGTTCAGCAAGCATGGATAGCAACAAGGTGAGGCAGAGGATCTGTGTCCTGGAGGCCCTGGAGCCTTGAAGAGAGGACCCAGAGTTTGGCTTGACTGGCCCTTTAATTCTGAATAGTTTTGAGAAGTAAATGTGATTGTATGCACAGTATTTGTATAAATACTTGCATACTCACAATATCAGGTTGTATCGCGATATCTAGTAAATTTGATGAAATAACAATGCTACCAGTCAGATTTATTTTTAAAGATCCTAAATTGATAAAAAGTGTTTTCTCTGTCAGCACTATTGCCATGTTTTCAGCACACCTGTGCTGTTGATGATTCATGCGGCTCTGCATCATTTTCAACATATCATATGCGTATTATTAACGTTATGGTATTATTTCACTGGTGAATATCACAGTTATCACCATTACCGATACAATGTGAAACCCTAGAAGTGTAGTTCCTCTTAACTGCAACTGATAAGAAATTGTTTTAGTAATTGTCACACTATCAAAGCCTTTTTTTTGGGGGGGGGGGGGGTTAACTGTCTATTAACTAACAAGTGACTTGAATGTGTCACCTTGTGCTCTGTGAAGTTAATAACATATCTGGAAACTAATCAGGAAAATAATCATTTGTTGCAGCCCTGAATGATTTCTTTAGTCAAATAAAACCCCAAAATATCCATCACAGAGCCTGCATATCTTTAAATTCTGTCTGACGAGCAGTTCAAACCCAAAGATATTCAATATGATGTGATGATGACGTAAAGCAGCAACTGAAAATGTAAAATAAGTTGATGATGAATCTTCTGTTGATGGACTAACTGATTGTTTTCCATAATTTCAGCACCACAGTCAATGTAGCCATAGCGTCATACAGTCGCTCACCTCTTTAGGGGAAAGGATTGAGATGAAGTCCTCGTATATCTGGCGGACTTTCTCCTCCACCACAGTCTTGTTGGTCTCCTTTTTGAGCTCCTCGCAGGCGAGCCAGAACATCATGTTCTCCTCGCTGAACTCCGTCCGCAGGAACTGCCTGAAGCAGCTACGACCTGCTGCACTTTTCATGACCTTTTCAAACGACATGGACCAGGAACGAGCATCATCCAGAGTGGGCTTCGGGCTTAAAGGTAAAGAAAATAGAGAATGCATTGGTTGTGCTGTTATTTAATTCTCTCAGTAGTGACACATGGAAGGGTCACAGTGTTCGGCCGTTACCTTTCTTCACAATTAGTGTTTCCCTCTGTTCTGCCCTCAAAAGTGGACCTCTGTATTGTCTCATCCTCACTCCTAACAGTCAGACTGGAAGGAAAAAAACACAATGAGGTCATAAATAGCTTGTCAACCAGGATTAATACTGCAGCAGAGCTTTGAAAATAACTCATGAGTCCTTTTAATGTCAGCCAGCAGTATCTCTAATATAGTTAAACACTCATCCATGTCCTGCTGCACTGACCTCTTCTTTGAAGCCATCCACAAGATTTTGGGATCAAGCTGCTCCATGAGTTTTAATGAGGCCTGACTCACAGTCAGCATCGCAGTTCATCCAAAAAAGATGGATGTGGTTGAGTTTTAAGCACCAAACTCCAAAAATTATTTGTCACTGTCAGATTAAAACCTAAACTGTTGGCACAATGTTTGACACACAATGTTGTCTTTAACTTTTTCTGAACAAAGAGCTTTATAATATGCTTTTTTTCTTGAATTCAGTTTGAAGATCCATACCACTCATGTCTGTCTGTTGAATATAAAGTTAGCAGACGGTTAGCGTAGCATCAGTAGTCCCAAGAAAGCATGTTAACATTTTTGCAAACTATGGTATATGTGGAATGTTGATGTTTCACATGTATCATGCTTACATTAAGGGCCACGTGGTTATGGTTGTGATATGGGGTTTAAGGTTAGGTTCAGGCAACAAAAGCAGTTGGTTAAGCTGAGGAACGGAATGAGTGCATCATCAGAGTTTACTTTTGGTTTCATCTCATGCTCATATTTATAGGCTACCCCTCAGTTTTCAACAACACTTGCTTAATAAACTATTCAATTTAATGAAATTAAATAGCATCAATAGAAAATCAGCCCCATACCAACATTGTTATATAACATTACATTGATTTTCTGCAGGTCTATTATACTATATTGAAGCCACTGTCATTGCACAATTTCAAATAACAGAACACCAGCTGATCTGCTGGGAATGTCTGCATAAATAGTTAAATGTGTCCACACCGTCCCCTAGGGATCATGTGTGCATAATTAAACTGTTCCCAACACTTGATGTAGCAGCTGGCCGTAATCTAATTGGCTCAGGTGAGAGTCCTGTGAGCATCTCATCTGGGAACAAGGCGGTTGAAGCTGTGCAGCAGTTGGATGGAAGTGCCATAGATGTAGAGACAAAATAAATTACTCATCCCCAGTGGAGTGAATTAACACGGCCGTGCTCTGCACACAACAGGTCGGCTGTCCTCGGAGGAAGCACAAGTTTAACGCTTGATGATTCCAAAACAGATTTAAACCCCTGAGGCTTCTGTCCAATGAGATCCAGTGTGGGTCACAGGACCACTGTGTTCCAGTTTTTCAAGGAGGATGGTGTGGGCTGTGGTGTTGCTGAATGGGTGGGAGGCCGGAGGCAGGAATGAAAAGGAAGTTGTATCCTTTATTGAGATGCTACTGATGAATGAGAACATCTTCACACTGTAAAATGATGCAGTTTTCTGCTATGTCAAGTTCTGTTTGGTATGTCACATGTACATAACGTGTGATTTTTCGCAGGCCTTTCAAAAAAAAAACCTGAATAATGGGTCCTTGGAAACCCAATTTCTGCCAAGAATCCCTCTTAATTTTCAATTTTCAGACATACGACATTGTTCTGTGCTTTTTAATTGACTCAAAATCTGCTGCAAGCAGGTTTTGCTTAATGCAGTGAAGGTCAGACACATGCACGAGGATATCTAAAGGATTCAATGTTATAAGCGTAGGGGAAATGGTTGCGTCTAAATAGTTGACATGCATAGCAAAAACATTAAGGTAGAAACAAGCAAAGGAAAGACAGCAGGTATGACAGGAAATGGACACAGAAAAGTAAAGATATGTTATGTTATGTGACACCCTACAGCTAGCATAATTATCCTCAATGTGTTATAGAGACTCCCATCTGTCATTAAAGGACAGGAAGAGATAGAATGATGACAAATGACTGTCTTCAGTGTTTAAGGCATCTGCCTGCATATTTGTGGTTAAATGTGTGAAATAATCTGAAGCTGAAAGTCGTTATTATGTTCATTATGATTAATCTGCATTAATGAGTATTTTTTCATTTAACTGATTGATAGTTTTTAAAACAAAATAAATAAAATGATAATCGTGAAAGATACTCATTACCGCTCCACATCCAATCCACATCCAAAGTTCAAAATGCAGTGATATAAAAGCAAGAGAAGCAAACCAGGGATCAATCGATCCATTAACAATGAATCAAAATGTTGCCTATTGATTTATTTTGATTCGTCATTTTGCACTGGTCTGAAACAGGCATAATATTATGTGAATAATGAGTGTTTGCATTTGTTTTATGTAGGTAATGAGACTGCAAGTGAAGACTACATGGGATGGATGGATAGCAGTCAATAATTTTCAACACAGTGTGAGTGTGTGTCCAGTCTTTCTCTAGAAAAATAGTTATTTAAAGGCTTTTCAGGATACAGTAAACGGCCCTTATCCCTCCTCCCACGCCTAGCATCACATATCCCCCACCTCCAGCCATCTTTACCAGGAGCAGCTGCAGCAGCAGCACCAGCAGAAGCAGCAGGCGTTGGAGGCGTTGCCGCTGGGGGTGTTTCCCATCCTGTGGCGCGCTTGGAGGACACTGGCGGCTGCTTCTTGGTGAACCTGCATCTGTCTCTTACGCATCTCCGCCCGCTCTGAGCCCATGGACTGTGAGGAGAGAGGACATGGAGACCACAGTGAGAGCCTGCCGCTTAAAGCTGGAGAGCATCACGCACACAGACATCACACGATCCCCACACACATCACATAAACATCTCTCAAAGTGTTAAATCTGATCGATCCCAGCACAGAGGAATGCACGACCGCCTCGCGATCACGCTACGCGCACAGGGTTAACTTCTGTGCAGTAATCGACTACAGGAACAAACGATGCGCGGCACCTGGTGTTTTTTTTGCAGTGCAAACGGCTCGAAATGTCCTACCGGTTGGTTGGGTCATGCTGGATGCAACAAAAGATGCCAGAACAGTGATGCGCAACAGCCGCCTTCCTCCAGCCTCTCTCCTCAGCCTGTGAGGGATGAGCAGGAGTGATAGCGACAAGGCGTTACTCCAGGAGGGCAGCGATCGCATCCATCAGTCGCATCCTCGGGAGGACGCGCGCGCGCGCGCACACACACACACACATACAGATGCATGATGGGCGATTTGAAGCATCACCCCAAAGCAAGCAGCCATTTATAGAAACATAATAACAGTATTTGATGGGAGAAGCTGATGGTTTAGAATCAGGTTTGAAGGCAGAAAGAAGCATCACATCTGCACATATTCATCAGAGCGATTATCATTTTTGCACAGATCACAATGTGCACGAATAGGCTACATCCGCGTAAAGATGCTCCAGCTCCTCTGGCTCCTAAAAGACAGCAGGAGGCTCCTAATGGCTGCACAAGTCTGACAGAAACGTGTACTCACTGTGTCACCATGAATGCCACAATACAGGTGATTTTTTTTCCTCCTTCGATCACATCATCCCTTTGCCTCGACTTGACACAAACCGGTTGGCGTCATCTGCGCGCATGCGTTCCTTGATTTTTGATAGTCTGATTTTTTTTTTCCCTAAGCTCCGCGTGCATGAACGGCTAGGAGGACACAATGTGCGCGCTATCTGCGCGAGCTTCTCAAGCACAGACTGAGACACTAACAACGTTTTTAAAATCTGCATGGTTGATGTCCGTATGTAAAGTTCTTTCTGATAGGGAGAGCAAGACATGAATCATTCATAAAACTGCATGCTAATCTATGAATGTAGGCTACAAATAGGCTTAAATAGGCTACAAATTAATAAATTCGCTCTACCTGTCACTTTAAAATGTATTCATTTAAATCGATTGAGTTGTTGGCAGAAAGTTCTGGATGCAAAAATTCATTAAATTATTAAATATCTGGAAACAAAAACAATTCTCACATCTGTAACTTCAGTGCTGCAGGAGAGGCGCAGTGCCGCTAGTGTCCACCAGAGGGCAGCAGCAGTCCAGCTAACTTCAATAGCTGTACTTAACGTGAATATTTATTTTATTTTACTTTCAGCGACTACATGTTGCATAAAAACACATATGACAAGCTTTATGTGCTTACTACGCATTGTTAAAAAGTAAACCAGTGGTCCAATCTTTTTAGCTCTAAACAGTGCAACTGTAGGAAATGTTTGAGTCCTTAAGGAGGTCGCAATTATTTATAGCAAAGATCACAGAAAAGTCCACAAGTTTCGTTAAATTCTGCTTAAAATTATACATTTTATTTTTTCTGCAGAAATATTCTCTGTTTTAACATGTATTTGTTCATTTTTTTCTGTACTTGGAATTTGAATGTCTACTTACAGTGGAGTATTTTTTATTGGTGCTTTTAAGAATATGAGATTTCGCCACTAAAAGCCCAACGTGTAATTTCTGTGTATTTGTAGAAAAAAATGCAACCAAGACCTAAGTGTTTTCATCCTGCCTGATCTCTTCTACATGCAGAGCAAACTGAGACAGCAATTAAAAAGGTAAACATTTTGGGTGATATTTGTTTGTATTTTTATAACAGCAGCTTTCCTTTCATGAATGTAATGTTACCTTAACTCCTCTAGCACCAAATAATCACTGCAGCAGTCACCTATACTGTACACCTATGTGTTTGGAAGATAGTAGCTTATAGTGTGTAAGCTACTATCTTCCAAACACACATAAGAGCAGGAACACCAGTCAAACTGAATGCATTTTGCACAGTGCCTCATCGCTGCAGCACAAATTGTGAAGTGAGATTATCCACTGCAGCTGAAGTTTCAGATGAGAAATTGGAAATATGCTAAATGGTCATTGCAGTATAGAAGAGGAGTATCCATTCCCTTCCACTTTGTGTGTGTGACACAGCCATAAAACAAATTCAATACACAGAAGTCCCTCTCGCTAAGCCTCGTAATAAATCACACATCTTGTAGCCGTGGTAATCTTGAAGAAGAACAGCCTCTTAAATGGACCCTGCTCTCTGATGAGATGTGCTCTATAGCTGGAATATATAGGCACACGTGGGAATTTTTTTTTTATCTTGCCAAAGGGGCGTAAGCACCTCTAAACTGCCAGCAGGCCTCCCTCCTCTGTATGTGTATTATCTCTATTTTCAATATGGATGTAGCCTTGTACAAAGAAAAGATCCAGCTTCCAAAACACAGTCAGTAAATCAGCCAGCCAGCTCTCTGCTGAAATGTTCACTCCATTCACTCTGGTTATTATGTTCCCCATTTTACAAGTCAGGACCTCGATTCATTACGAGTCATTATAAGTTGAAGCTCATTTTGCTCTGTAATATAAAGTGGAGTTACACACCATAGAATTTATCTCAGAGCCACAGAGTTTTCCAGTGTAATGACTCATCTCTTTTTTAATGCAGGTGATTAACTTTTTTTTTTCAGGACAATTTCATGTTGGAGTGACAGGAGGATCACTGACTGTTTGGGAAGGTGAGAAGTTGAGTCTCTTGACTCTAGTAACTGTGAAAAAGAGACAATGAGCTCAGCATAATTGGGGGGCAGCCATTTTTTCCAGTTCACACTTCTTTGCATATGTAATTTGCTATTGCCAGTAAATTGTAGCCAAATTTCAACCAAACTGGGAGCAAAGCTTTCAGGTGACTTGGGGAATTGATTTGACTTGTGACTCCATGGCTTGGCATTCAGGGGGTGTCACCGTTCGACTTAATTCACTTTAATTTTGATCAAATGACGACTTCATGTGTCATATTTTGTTTTCCCCTGCTGCACCATAGACATGTAAAGTGTTGGTTGCAGCTGTCACTTTCAGGCAGTTTGTTGTGGAAAGCGATGTGCTGTGACAGCCACCCAATGTGAACATCATCCGTGTGAGTCTTTGCAGTGAGGTGGAGAATATTACCTCTCTGGGATTCTCAGCAAAGCATTAAACTTTTATTTTTCATTCAGGATTTGGATTAAAAATGTATGTTTCTCGACTTCAGTCTGTACAGTGTTCCTGCATGTGTAATGCTTCCAGGACCAGGACTAGATCCCTGTGCGGGGACTCGGACTGTATTTTCTTCATGCATTGTGTATGTTTTTGCACACAACATATGACGACAAGCAAACATTACACCTTCACTCCAAAAGATTCATCTTGTGCTCCTCTGGTCAAAGCTTTCCACTACATTTCTAAACTTGGTTCCAGTTCAGCTCAAAGGTCAGTGCTCACTTTCTCCGAGATGTCACAAGGTGTTTAAAGGGAGCTCATAACTCATCTTAGATTGTTGCCTTATTTTAATGAAATATTGGTTAATACTTGATAAACACTTCTTACTTTGGTTGAACTGCTGTGTAGCAGCAGCAGCAGTTAAATGCAGTTACTACGCATATGTGATATTATTTAAGATGCCCTGACCTCTATTTGTTGAACAGGAACCTGATGCTAGCATAACATCATCCAACACACAATAGCCCTGCAGTCAGTGATTCATCCTGAGGGAGGAGACTGTAATGAGAAGCACAGGGTGCAGGTAATGAAGTGACGAGGATGGAGGTACCTCATACTCACGCCTCATTCGCTGCCAGACAGCAACAGTGTCTACTGGAAATTTAGAAGCAAATGTAAAAATAAATAAATAAAGTGACGCTTTGTTCACCTGGGAAACTGAAATAACTGAGAGCATCACCCTCTGGCTTGTGGTGGAGTCTGACTGTTGTCATCTCCTCTGTACGGCCAAATACATCTGTGTCTTCAGTAGTGAGCCCTTTATGTCTGTCAGTTAGGTTTAATGTTCCTTCCTGTCCATTTCTTTCAGGCCTTAACTTGTCTCCCTCTGGATGGCAAACTGGAAAATACAGCAACTAATTAGAGATCCTTCTGGAATAATATGAAGGTTGGGAGAAATGGAACATGTTCCTCCAAAATAATTGGACTGAGACAGTTGCAGATATGCTGCCACACTGAGGCAGTTAAAAAACCTGGTGTCTGTACTTCCACATCCTTCATGCCGGTCAGGCTCATATTTTAGGATTTGTCCAGGATCCATCTTATGCGGCCCCACAGGAGAGAGATGTGATAGCTGTGAAACAGCCTATATTATCAGAAGTGTTGCTTTGATCACCCCAGCAGTAATACAGTTAGCTATATGCTGCACTGTAAAGGGAGAGAGAAGAAATGGTGTAAACATGTTCAGACTGGACATTTACAAGGATTCATTGTAATGCCTTCACTGAGTGCCTTTTGCGACAAAACTCGTTGCCACTGATCGTAAATAATGCTGAAGAATGCAGATAGTGTAGTCTGATTTTGAAGAAAGACATCATGTTTGTTAGCACTATATAACCATCACATTTCCTCTCATTCTCTGCCAGATCGCCACAGTTATAAAGCTGCTGTGTCTTTTTGGAGCCAGCTTGTTACCTAAAGCAGAAAAGCTTTTCCTGTCCTCGTTCCTGTTTACCTGTGGACTCTCTATGTTTGTTTGTGCTTTTCTACCAATGTCAGTAAGCTCACTTCTATCATAAAATAAATATTAATGTTTCTGTTTGTCTGACGGTCTGTTCATCTTCTGTTAACATTTATACTAAATTTAATAAAGTAATTTACAATTTATTATTATTACAACAACACTGGTGGTGTGTTCAAGGTCAGATGGACACCATGGTGAACAGAAAAGCTGTGTGGACTGCTGGTGGACTCCCTGCCATTTCTCCCTGCCGTTTCTTTGCCAAATTGTGAGTTTGACTTTTTGTGTTTTTGCTCTGTTGAGGATTCTCCACCACATTTTCACTGATATATTTCTACTGTGTGTGTGTGTGGAGTCTCTTGTGCTCAGTTTTCTGTAGAGAAATAGTAGTTAAAGGGTGAATTTGGATCCATATTATATATTAATGTTACTTTATGCTGTGTAAATCAGTCTAATTTGTGCTGAGTGTTTTTGTTTCTTTCAGTTGAAAGGCTGAATCTTATTCTTATTATTTGTGAATTAAAAACAAAACTGCCTTTCAACCCATCAGTTATTTAATAGAGTATGGTCATCCTGAAGACTCTGTTGCTGAGTTTGTTTCTTTGTCTGATGTTATCGTCTAAACCTTCATGGCACTTATCTTAGGATAAGGATGGCAGTCTAAAGCTAGTCCAGTCCAGGCATACTGAACAGTGTGGGGCTGCTATGAGCGCTCATGCACCAGAAAAAAGAGGACTTGGCCAGTGTGCAGCCAACTCTATAGGACTTTTCAAGGAAAATTACTATATTTTAAGTATATGCTGAAATCACATTCAAGTCAATTTTTACCAACTTTTTTGTTATTGTGTTTTGGCTTTAGGTTACATGAGTGTGTGCATCTTTCCTCAATGCTGGGAACAAAGAAGGTCCCTCCTGCATTCAAACGCTCTGTGATCCTTTATACCGTCTGGAGAGCAGCCTTGTTGCAACATCATGAGCGCCCACAGCACAGTAGGTGATCCACAGCTATCACTGTTGGCTTTTTCTTGTATATTTTCAGCAAGTATGTTTACGACAAAAGGAGCAGTAGTACTCTGGGTAGCGAATCACACCTATTTAAGCTTAGATGGCTCATCAACTGCTTCAAGTCTCAATGACAGAAATACAATTTTTATGTAAAAGTATTAGTTTTCTTTCCCTTTAGCTTTTTACTAAATCTGCAATAGTTAAATCTGAAACCAGCCTTTAGTTTTGCTCCAAAAATAGCAAGAGTGGAGAAATTATTAGTCAACTTTAAAGCTCCCCAGGCAGTTCTCTTCTGTTGTTTGGATCCACTAATCTCCATTAATTTTCCTCAAGAGGTTGAGGAGGTATTCTAATTATTCTGGGGAGGTGCAGGCAAAGTGTCTGGTGAAGGTGGTGGAGTGGAAAAAGGTGTTGTGCTGCAGTGTTTGCACTTTGAGATGAGGCAGATGCAAAAATGAACTCCAGTGTGATGATCCTTCAGCTGTTTGTTTTTGTTCTCCTCCATGAGTCATGTGATGGTGATTCACAGAGTAAAAGGCTCTTTTTGGACTTTTTGATTCTAATTGCAGAAATAGGTTGTTTATTTCTCGAGGCATCATTTTATTGTTGGATGCACAACCTTCAGACTTAAATGTCACCCAAGATCGCTCCATATTTGTCAGGAAAAGGAAATTTTCCAAGCAGTTAATTAACTCATGGGTTTTGTTTCTATTAATCAAATAAAAAGCTAAATGTAATCAGTGAACACAGACGACCACAGCAAGTCTGCTGATCACATGAAATGACTGAGCCTCCTCCAGAGATAAAGAGATGATTCACTTTGGTAGTTTAGCTTTTTCATTTAGGAAGTATCAGAGATTTGGCTTTTACATGCAGGCAAAAAAACAGAAATACAACATGACAACAAGAGTCAAGAACACACAGACACAACAATGTTCATAGTGAAAATGTCAGTGTTGCGGTACGATAGCGAGGTGCAGCCTCTCTCTTTCAAATGCTGCTCGCTCTCTGTGCAGTAGGATGACCTTCTCATTGAGCTGTGAGTGAGATCTTGGAGTCATTTGAGGAGAATCAGTGACCTTCAGCTGAGTCAGTGCCGTTCATGATATAATGCAGAGGGCAGACAGACAAATATACTCAAGAATATTCTTCAAACTGTTTTTCTTTTTGTTTGTTTGTTGACCTTCTAATTAGCTCAATTCAAAGCAGTCAAATGAATATGAAATATGTTATATCTCAGTGGTTCTTATCTGTAAAGTGCAGAAACCCCCGTAGGAGGCTGCCTATCTATTATTTAAGGTGTTAAGAGGAGAAGACAATTACACAATTTTCCTATTCGACAAGATGTTTTTTTATGCTCAAACAAAGCTGTGAACATTGATGTCAAGGTCAAAGATCTTGTCGCTGCAAAGCACAGCAAGACGTTTAATTAGCAGGAGATATGAGCTGAAGTTACAAAAGACATACATAAAGGAAAAGAAAAAAAACAGAGGAGGTGGATTTTTTTATATCGAAGAAGCCAAGATTTCTGCCCACAGAGTGGCTGTTTTTTTGTGTTGACAGTTTGCACATTGTGATTAAAGCTAGGACATTTTGCTCAAAGAAACACCATAATCATGCCCAAAAATAATATAATATAAAAATAATAACAGTGTCCCATGTGGTACCATTTTGGGCCTTTTTTTCAAGACAAAGACCCACATGTGACAAACCATCAGTGGTATTTTCTCACCCCATTGTGTTTCAGTGAGAAACACAAACATGTCTTATATTGCTTTGATACTTACAGTGAGCTCTGACTGGTTCAGTCTCTGGAGCTAGATTTCTATTCATGAGTGAGGCGTAGAGGACCACTGCCTTCTCCCATCTGTCTCTGCTTCTTTATTTTATGGTCGTGTCATGGCTATTTTACCTTATTCATTATTAAGCCCAAGACGATACAAAGCACACAATGCAGTTTTTCCATGCAGTCAAAAGATGACAACGTTTGAGAAACTTTTCAAACATCTTTCTGGTTAAACTAAACATGCAAGACTACTGGTGAGAAAGAGAAACCAGTTTTATCATGTTAAAATGTGACATTGTCAAGCTTTTCACCTCACATTGTGTATCGTAAAGACAAAGCATCTGGTGTGACCTGACCTGTGGCTCTCTTGTGTCATAGGTCCCTTGTTTAGTGGTAATTAGTGAATGTTAGCTTACTAATACAGTGAAAATGATAAACAGTGATGAAATAATTCTCTTTTTTTACATTATTAATTGACTCTGTAAAATAGGACTAATCGGAACAAACTAAACAGCAACATATAACTTATATTTTAAAGGAACCATATGTAGGATTGTGGCCAAAACTGGTACTGCAATCACTGTCGAGCGGTGTCTGCAGGATCCAACAGGAACAGAAAGTGTTATAGTGAATAAAAAGCAGCCAGCTTGGGCACCACCATGGGCACTTAGAAGGAGTGAAATGTGCCAGAGGAGAGCTGTGGAGGGACGGG
The DNA here is from genome assembly GCA_029721515.1 of Synanceia verrucosa. NCBI lineage: Eukaryota > Metazoa > Chordata > Actinopteri > Perciformes > Synanceiidae > Synanceia > Synanceia verrucosa. The sequence continues at coordinate 9,408,129 of CM056568.1, read as the reverse complement.
GTAAAGTGAGCGGAGCTCGCGGGCGGTGGATGGGGGTATGTGGTGATAGTGCTGCTGCCCGTCCGCTTTCAGTCGTCTCCATCTTTCAAAGGCATCTCCTATACAATCCTTGTTTTGGACTTTGTCACGACGTATTTCGGATTCATAATGAGGTCTTTTAAGTTTCGTAACGTTAGACATTATTTATCTGACACGTTTGTAGCTGCAGCTGTGGTAACTAGAGCAGAGCTGGCAACCTGGATGCTGACACACTACTGACTTGGTGATTGGGAGATAGGTGGAGGGTGGTGTATCAGACCAAAACACAACATGACAACATCAACATCAGGTGAGGGCTGCAACTTGGCTTTTCAAATGAGAATATCCTGGCTGGACTACTGTTGTCAGTGATATAAGTATTTGAAATGAACATGATTTCTTAATGTCTGGTGACATATCAGGGCCATTTTATGATTAATTTAAATACATTTCTTACATATTGTACCTTTAATGTACACTTAATTTTATATTTAATCACTTTCTTCTTGAGCAGAACTTGCAGCACCTAATATGTTTCTCAGCAAAAATTGCTCAGTCTCTGTTGATGTACTGTTATTATTGTCAGCAATCCCGTCAACATGGCAAACTGTTCATTATTCAGCACACCTGGGAATGTCTGAGGAGCTGTAGGAGCAGATCTGATCTGATGGCTGTCAAGTCTGGTTTACTGTTTGACCCGAGAGCTCACTGACGAATAACACTGCAACAGCCAGGGGCTGCATTAGTGTTGGACTGCTGAAATTACTGTATCCTCTCACTGATTTTACTGCTCTGGGTTTGGTGTGCGCTATAATAAAAAGTAGAGAAGAAGGTAATGAGATTCTCAGAGCTACAGCTACTGTATGAGGCGTCATGCTGGTTTTATGGGCTATAGCATCCCAGGAGAAAATGTATGGCCATTATAAGATCTGCTTGTGCTTGCATATTGTGTTGAAACTTGATTGACAAATCCTCAAGCAAAAATCACTGAGCTGCAGTTTTTTTCCACTGTTCATTTATGAAAATGTATAAAAAAAAAATACACAAAGGCAGAAGAGGAAAAGTCAAAGCAGCATAATAAAGTAGTGGTGTCAGTCAAAACTGCCTTTTCATGCACGTCTCATTCAAGATATCCCACCAGAGCAGAGCAGAAATAATATTTGATTATTTATTAGACAAAATCCCATGAAGGCCTTCTCTATGTTCCCACTGAATATTACATAAGAGATAAGAAAATACAATATGGAGACATCAATCAAAGAGAAGCACAAAGACAACATGGACAATAAACATAACAGAGAAGTTATGAGTTCATTCCAGGTGAGTGGTTTGAAGCTTGTACGGTTTTGTGAGGATTAAACAAAGGAGATATAACTATAGTGTTAGTGTTAAGTAGTGGGTTTTAAGTTTTCCTATGGGTGCAGATGTATATATGTATACATACGTACGGATAATTAAATAATAATTAAATAATAGTGAATAAATAATTAATAATCAATTGTGAAACAAAGTACGGTGAAAACAAATCCTCAGAGTCAAGAACCCATTTAATTCAACATATGTGTGTATGTGTGTATATGCATGCACACATAAGTTGTATTAAATGGGTCCTTGACTCTCACAGTATTTGTTATCACCATACTTTGTGTTTGACAATTAATTTTAGGATTTTTCAGCAAATTTGACTTTCCTGAGCAAGGTTTACCTTTTTCCATTGTAGTCTGCCCTCTAATGCAGGTTTTATCAGCACAGAAATACCTCTAATGACACTCTAATTCCCATCTTAGATATGGTAAACCAGTAATCAGGGTGTCTTTGATCTTCTGTTGTCTTTGTGATTCCAAGTCCTTTCTGTCAGTTGAATCTGTTTGATTTGCTCTTCTTTGATGAGCTATATCAGGCGTGTCTCTTGACTGTGATGGGTTGAGTTTTGTTCCACATCATTTCCAGGCGGTGAATCACATCAAAATAATCCTCCAGTCCTTACCCATGCATCTCTGTTTGCCATTTAAATCAGCCTGGCTGCCTTGTCTTTAAATCAAGTCAAATATGCAGAGACAATTTACTTCAAAGTGGGCATATAATTTCATCCATGTTGGGATTACATGTTTGAAAATAATAACATAGCGTGTGAATTGCAAACTATATGCAGCCTAGTGCAAAAGAGCATGGCTCAAATTGATTTAAGCTGAAAAGAATTTAAAATGTGAATACACTGATCCCTCACAGAAAAAGATGTATGGAGCAGCATTAATTCTGTTTTGTAGTTTGTGAGAAGAGGTGGATGTAGGCCTGTGAGAGAGCAGGCACTGCTAGGAGAGGTTTAACTGTGAAACAGCAGACTTCACACACATTCGCCCCGCTGATGGATAGAGGAGGAGAGTGAGCAAGTGTGCTGTGAGGGTAGAACCTTCTGAATTATTTACCACCTCACTTATCTCAAATGTAATTATATAGTTCACAAAGCAAACCTTTGGTGCCCATTTGTTTTTCAAGCTGGATGACCAGTTTAAAATGAAACTGGTGTTCCTGGTCTGTGTGTGAGCCGGTTTCACTGATTTGTGAAGCGCCGGATGAGAAATCAAACACGCCGGGCCATTAACTCTAATGATGGCTTCTCACTCAGCGCACACCGCAAAATCACTTTTGATGCTTCCTGTAACACACAGACATGAAGAGACTGTCCAGCTGTTTCTATATTTAACTATTCATGCAGTAATTTACAGTTTTATTTCATACTTCAACTTTTTCTGTGGTTCAGTCTCACCACCATTCTCATCAGCATCACCTGCATCACACAGCTCTCCAGGCAATTTTGATTCAGAATATACCATAAGTTTACATCTGCATATGACATTATTATTATTAATGCTATTATTATTATTATTGTTAGTATTTTTTACTGCACATCCAGTGGTTGACTTGAAATTTGCCCATCATTATTTATTTTTCCCTGATCAAAGGTTGCAGGATTAAAGTGGTGGTGAGTAATTGGGTGATTATCATCAAAGCATACTCTCTTTGTCAATTAACACAAAAAAGTGACTAATTAACCTTTCAATCACTCCCGATGTCTCATGGGAAATAAGGGAAGTATTGAGTGGACCTAGGCCCGCTCGCAGCAGTTATGTGATCAGTAAAAAGCGGTCCTCTTTCCTTTTTTCTTTCTTTTTGCCATTTGTTTTTCCTCACCGCTGTGTGTGGGGAAAGGGCAATTGGTCCTGAACACCTAGGACGTCAACTTCAATCACTTCCAAATGAGCTGACGTGACGCAACTGACAGCAGCTGACTGTGACCCCCAAGGGAGGGCAGGATGGGGATGACATAATTAAAACAAGGAGAAAGAGCCAGAACACAGTTTATTGATCTGATGTAAGCTGTCTTTGCTGTTTCTGCTCTGTGGAACAAATGCTTTTATTTTGCAAAGGGATTTTCCTGGTCAATTCTGGATGGTTTGTCCCTTGTTGTGTCCTCATAAGGTAAACCAATTACCCGGTGAAGTTGTTGTTCCAGAGCACAGCCTGGCCTTCAGGGATAACAACACGGTTCAGTGGGAAAAGGTAAACAGTAAATAGGATTGTTCTGTATGCTGACTGTTACCTCTGAGGTGGCAAAGATAAAAGCACAGCACAGAGGAGAAAACCATTTCCTGTATGGCTGTAAATCAGGCCGTGCTTCTTTGTCGACATCTGATGAGTTTCTCACAAGGAACCAATAAATAATGCACAGTTGATTGAGATATTTGTTCAGTGAATCCATTTACAATCAGACCAGCAGTGAGCGAATCAACCAGGCTTTGAATAATTCATATTTCTGTATATTTGAATAATTAAGTTTTTCTTATTTTGCACAGGCCGTACTTCAAAGTACTTCAAAAAAGAAAATCCATCTGACATTTAAGAGTTGATTTAAGGAAATGACGGGGGTGCAGCACTGGGAGAACAGCACTCTACCAACACAAACAAGTGCAGTTTAAATATGTTTTCATATTTAAATATATTTTAACAATGTATAATCTACAATTACTCTATGCAGATGGACAGTAATTAGGAGATTTTATAGTGAGCTCGATCACAAAGACAAACATGCAGATATTAAGCAGTGACAAACTGCTTTCATTTATCAAATACAATGTGAGGAACATAACTTGATCATTTGATACTGAGAAATACTAGATATTTTTAACACACAGCGTTGACACGTCAGCTGCAGACTGGATAACATACAGTACCAGGTGGGTGACACGTTAAGTGCTTCAGGGGAGGATACAAACATGTAACTGCCATTTAGCTGCCTCTTAAAATCTGTAATGGAGTCTACCCAAAGGCCTCAGGAATTTAATGTGTTTTGCACAGGTTACCGTGCAATTTTTATTCTGGGGTCACTTGTTTTGTCCTCTCTTGGAGTGAGCATAACAGCCATCAAACCACCACTTACAGTGGATGTTCCTGACGGAGATTAAAAAAAAATATAGATATATATATGTATAAAAAAAAACGTGTTGTTATGTTATGCCCAGTGTTTTTAATTCTATAATGTTAATTCTTGGTGAATATATGGAACAGTTTTATGACCAAACTGCACCTTTTTAAAACATCATCTCATATTTAATCTCTTATATTTTAAACTCCGTCCAAGACTAATTTTATTATTTGAACTGATCCAAAAAGGTTAATAAAGATCAAGGAGATGCTGGCACTTCAATCATAAGGAACTGGATTCCTTTGACCTCTGAGGGGCCGTTTGCCGCCTGGAAATATCTGATCTTTGTGTGGCCTGAGGACTGAAGCAGCTCTCTCATTTTCCCAATGAAGTTTATGAAAGGAGCCTTGTTGCTGTCCTGAAATTCTTCACCTTCTTGGCAATTAGATGAGAGAAGCTGATGGCTCACACTGGTCTAAACCCATAATGTGTCCTCCTGAGGCGTGTATTTCTGGCTGATAAATGTTTCCCAGATACTTTGGATGAAACGATAATGGTCCTATAATTGCCTCAGGCGTGTAGCTCAGAGCATGTAAGGTCAGTCAGGTGTATGGATGAGGGATACAGCACCATTAGCAGGCTGCTTGTCAGGCTATTGACCATTAGTATGATGGGACTTGCTGCTTGTCACCTCTATTAACCTAAAGAGCGGTGTGGGGAGCCTCCGGCCCCAGAAGGTCTTAAGCAATATAAAGTAATTGATGCTGAATAAAATACTCATAAATGATTCATAGCTCAAGCCACTGCTTATATAATAATGTGCTCACCCCAGAAAAAAATATGATCCATCACTAAATAATAAAATAAAGAACTGGTGGTGTTGGCAAGCAAAACCTGACAGTTGCCATTGATGACTGGATTGAACGGATTTATTTTTAGATCCAATCACATGAGAAGAAGGGGCATTAGCGTCATAATTGATGTGTTTTTTTTAAGGATGCGACATGACGATTCACGAAATTATTATTTCTATCAGAGTGCAATCCACATATATTCCCATCTGATTTTTAAAACAGTATCTTTCAAAATGTCAGCCATTCATCTGGTACAAATTGAGTCCTGAGGTTGTCTAGTTTCATGAGATACCAGCATCTTCACTTTAGTGCCAGAGACAATCTCTGAAGGCTACAGGTCTTTGTCACTGCAGAAATAACAGAAATAATCCACATTTTTAAGTTTTAGGGGTTTTCTATTAAAATTTAGGACTCTGAGCATGATGTTGTTACATTATTTTAATGAACTGAAGTACAGAAACCTCTAAAAGATGATCATTCAACTTCAAATCAACTTCCTTTCAACCAACAGTAGCCAAGAGGATTTTTTATTCCCTGAAAGACCATCTATTTTTGCCCAAGTGTTGTGATTAACCGGCATCGCCTTGTGTGTTTTAGACATTCAAAGTGGACAGTTTTGTTTTTCGCTGATGGATGTGTGGTGTTTTCCACTTTGATGGGGCATATTAGTGAGAGTAATGCCTGCTGTCTCTAAACCACCTCTGGCCTCCGACTAATTGCATGTGTTTCTGTGCGGGATGCGCTGTTTGGGTTTGTTCATCATAGTTAAGAACAGGGGCAAGCATGTCTTGTGTACTGGTGGATGTGTGAACTCCGTTCAGCTGAAATACATGAAATTATGAGGAGAAAAAGAAGGGAAAAAAAACTCAAAATCCCATCATGTGTACTTGGTGTTCTTTTAGACCACATAAACCTTTTAAAACCATCACAGATCTTCTGAATAAGCAGGCCATCTGTCCCTCTCTCCATCATGGAAATCTCTGTGATTTACATTTGCTCTGTTCGACGTTCACCTTCTGTTTCAAACTGAAATTATGTGTCAAAGTTTCAGAGTTGGGATTTAGCCAAAATGATGTGACTTTGACTTTCAGCTATAGATGCATGTGAATATTTTTTTTCATTTACAAAAAAAGCTTGTATAATGACACAAAAACAACTCCCATGTCTCCAGTGGTTTATATTCAGTGCCTTTAATATGTTTCCTGGAAACTGAATGAGGCAGCTGGTTCAGCCTCTCAGAACCAGCAGCACGGCTGTGAACTCTAAATTCCCAGCAAGTTTCAGAGAAAGAACTGTGGAGTTTGCTCCTAATTACAAAGTAAAGAGAGACAAATGGCCGAGATAGTTTATTTATACACATTTGCATTGGTGAATTAGCCATTTAATGTTGGAAAGACAAATCTAAGTGAAAGTGAAATTGTCAGACATGCTCTCTGTCTAAACTCACATGTGAACTTTATAATCTTCGAACAGGAAGCCCATGACAAAATTGAAGTTGTGGGTTGCACCTGTGGCTCTTAACACAACAAAAACACATTAATTAACAAGCCAAAATCAAACCCGCGCTGTCAGTGCAACAGTTTAGTCGACAGTGTAGCCACATTTGATGCTTTCAGGTGTGTGATTATACGTCTTCCTGCTATCAGGACTCGAGGATGCTCCACCAACACACACACAAAGAGCTCAATGGGCTCGATGTCCTTGTGGGCTGCACCTGGCACTCTGCTCAGCCTCCGCCCCGCTCACTTCTCCACCCGAGTTAGCAAGAGCCTGCAGAAATATGTTCTGAATGTGCTACAAAACTCTGCAATATCTTCATATATACTGTATATAACATCAGAGCCACGTTAGCGACACAACATTAGTTCTAATGAAAAGAAGGTCTCTTTCTTTTTTCCTTTTGTTCATTTCATGTTACAAATTAATACTTTAATGATGCTCTTTGGTGGATTATTTGTTTGCCAGATTACAGGAGAATCAGAAAAGATGATAATCTAGTTTTATCAGCACATTTGAGCTTTAGTTACAACTGCGTTGTTAGTTTCCTTGATGTTTAATGTTCTGCTTCATGACCTGCCAGCACATCTCTGGAAACACATTTCGGGCAGTAAATGGAGTTACCATCATGCAAGTTAACACGTTAACACCTACAATATTTACAGCTCACGATATGATTGATGTTGTCTTTTCTGGCGTAGATGCAGTGTGTGTAAAAGATGTCACATGGAATTGAAGAAATTACATTAACTTGAATTCTGCTTTGTAACAAGAATGTTATGAAATAAGCATATCATTGATGATCAGTTCAAGACAATAGCATTTCCATAAAGAGTAATAAACTGTTTGGTGAATTAACGGTGACAACGAGCATAAATCAAATCATCCTGTCAGGACTCTTACCTCTCCAGTCTGCTAGCGGCTCTTTGAATTACGCCACAGTGTGAATTGAATAATGCTCAACAGTGACCTTCAGGAAGCAGCACCACTCATTATTTTGAAATGTGGATTTGATTATTAGCTATGATGTCACCCACAAACTGCTAATGAGGGTCTCTGCTCGTACATGCTGCTGAGGGCGCTGCTCAGACCAGCCAACATGGCGGCTCGTTTAGAAAGGTCTCTTGTTGTGTGAAATTAGTTCACCAAAAGGCATTTCTGAAACCATTAAAGAAGAAAGTAATGCAAGGTGCAACAACAGAGCCTCAAACTGTGCAAACCATGAAGCAAACATGACATTTCATTTACTAATTTGAGGAACATTATTGTCTCCTCATAGCTCCATACAGAGTGATTAATATATGACATGCTTCATATACGTCATGATTTATTCACTACGTCTGTCTCCATTGCACACATTTTATGCCAGCTATTCCATATGTAAAAACTCTTGCAGCTTTCCAATATTTTTCTTTATTTCCACATCAATGTTCACATTGAATCTTTACGTCTATTTATGGACTAGATAAGTAAAGCTCAACTTTTTCTTCTCAACATATTCAGCCTCTCTGCAGTCTTTGAATCGATGGAGTTGCCCCTGACTGTGTATTCCTCCACTGCTTTAACCTGCTCTAGATCATTTTCCAGTGCTTTAATCTGATTAGAGTGTGTGCTTTTAGGTTAATTTACTGTGAAACTGATAAAATCAGAGACAGCAGAAGTAAAAGCTGCCATGGCTCTCAGCAGGTAGGCTCCTTTGAAAACAGATTAATTACACCACCACTGTGATGCAGCCTTGCAAATGGGGACTTGTAGCATGTTCACACTGATGGATTATAACCACAACAAGCCTCCACTGTTCAAGACCAAATAGGAACAAACTCTAAAGGTACCTCATGACAAAACCCAGTGAAAAAGTATTAAAAGTATAACTAAGAATATGCTGTTTGATGTTACACTGCTGTAGAGTACATCATCAGATTATTGTCGTCACACAGTAATGTAAAAGCAGAATTTAACTATTTTGTATCAGACTGCAACTAATGATTACTATCACCATAGATAGATAGATAGATCTGTAGCTATATAAATATGGGATAGTTAAATCTAACATTTTTTTGAAGCTCTTCATAGCTTCTTCATATAACTGAAAAAAGACTCAAAGCATTGCATTGTTTGATTATTTACAGAAAGTGACATACTCTTTAAGGGGCACTATTTTAGTTTTATTTAGTTTTTCATGGTGCAGACCAGTAGACCAGAAAACATGCCTGAAGTTTCTTCACTTCATTTTGACATAACTCACTGCAGGAACAGAACTGGTGTAATACTAAAATGAATAATGTTTGCTCTGTTAGTCAGATGTTACTGTGTTGACAACTACTATCTAAATGGTTTCAAAAGTCTATTTAAAAACATTTACAGCAACTGAAGACCTACCAATATTAAGCTCTACAGAGAGATACAGAGATGCATCTAATCCTCTCCTCACACACAGAATCAGGTCAACAGCATGAATTGTATTTAAATGCACACGTTGCATTGACCCTCATTAATTCACTGGAGTCTGCAACACCTCGAGGAGTGTGGAGGTTGTTCATCAGTGCAATCAAACTCCTGCAGGCCGTCTGTGACAGTCCTTGATCATGATTTTGACAGTGGCTTGATGAAAGGTGACCAAAAGAGTCTCTAGTAAGACTTCACAAGTAATGACTTTAAAATGAATGCATGTGTTTGGACTTGGAGCATTATACAATTTTAAACTATTTTCTGCATCCTTTCTTCTTGGCTGTATTCAGATTCTCACATGCATTCAGTCCTTTTTCTGTCACAGCGGCACTCTGCTGTCATTATTGCCTCAGATGCACTCTTGTCATTTAAAGCTCCCAGGGTCTTTGCAGATGTGGGCCAAGACTATCAGAGCCAAGCTCAGCGGCTGATGCGTCAAATCCATGTTTGAGATTTTATTGTTGGAGCAGCTGGGCTTTTAGGAAGGAAGAAAATTAACACTTTACAGTTTCCAAACAAGCAGTTATGCCTGGATGTTTTTTATGCAGCACAGAGAGGAAAAGCGTCTCTCAACATCTTGACCAATTTAGGAGGAAAAATCACATTCTGACTTGAAAAGCTAGAGGGGACAGAAGGTAACAGAATATAGGGCGTCATTCGGTGTAAAAAGGTCAGATCTCACCCTCTCTGTATTCTCAGATGAAAAGTGAAATACATTAATGTGTAGGACATGGCTGTGGGGATTCTCAGGAGACCTAAGCTTCATCCTTTTGTTGTAACTTCAAAGAATATTTCACAGGGGAAGGATCTTTTTTTTCTCCCTGTTGGGCTGCTTTTACACACTGGAGCTGTCTATTGTTCTACTGCTGCTTTCTTAATCCACTTGATGAATGGATGGACTGCTGATGAAAAACAGATTATAGGTAATGAGATGGGAGGATTAGTTAGAGGTCAAGATTAGATTTTGATGGTTAAAAATATGTATAACATAAACATGTATTTTGCAGAGAAATCTAGTGAATGCCATTATTTTAAGGATTATTATTCATCAATTTTGCTATTGATATAGTATAACTGCAATTGATCAATTAGACAATTATCTTCTATTTTTATATAATAAAAATAATAAATAAAACCTGTGTTTATAGCCGTCATCAGGTGATGACGTGTTGTCTCCGACCGTCTGTGTGAATTTATTTTAACCATGATCACAATATCTTCCCCTTTGTTAACCTGGTAGATATAGTTGCCTAAATTACCCACAAAACACACCTTGAAATTTTTATTTGTGTGGAATTAGCCAACATCTTGGATTGTGTTTTTTTCTTTTCTGATACATGCATGTTTTGAGTACAATGCTGCCAAAGTTCTGCCCCTTTTGAAGCTGGAAATAAAGCAACAAATGAGTTTTGGTTTACTGATAGCAGCAATGTTGCCATGTGTAAACTGAACATTTCTGTAATATGTGCTGATTATTTTCAGCTTCAAAACCAGATGCACGATTTCAAAATCCATCCATCCATCCATCCAGCCATCCAGCCAGCCATCCACTTTCTACCGCTTATCCTCATAGGGTTGCGGGGAGCTGGAGCCTATCCCAGCTGTCTTCGGGCGGAAGGCAGGGTACACCCTGGACAAGTCTCCACCTCATCGCAGGGCGATTTCAATATCCAAAGCAGGTAAATACTGTCTCTCCTTTCTGACATCTTTTTTGTCTTCACAATATACAATGTGTGGCTGGATTATTGATCAAGCAAATACTGTTATTCTTCAAATATCCTGCTGATGACGATCATTTCAAAAGCTGTCATCTCCTGAACACAATTTCCACAGTATTTCTGTTCTCTATCCAGTTTAATCTCCTGCCAATCCAAATGCATCCATCATCCACTAGTCCACTCACAACACACCTCAGACACAACATGCTGTGCCAACCAGCCTTTCTTTTTTCATTGGAGCAAGAAAAAGAGAAATCATCTAATTGTCCATTAATTCCAGTGCTGTCCCGTATGTGACCTGTAGAGCTGGTGCCTTTTGTTCCTGACTTTGGGTTGAGTGGTTAACATTCGTCGCACTGAGGCCGTAGCAGTTCAATCTGATTCATCATTGTCACACACAGAGCTCAGGTAGACGACGACGAGGATGTAGGAGGGTTACAAATGACGGGATTGAGGCTCAAATTGGGTTTTGGTCTGACAGCCCTGTGGGGAGAGTTTCAAAGGCAGCAGGTTGTACAGCTCTGATTCAGACCCTGCCTGTCACAGAGCAAGCCCCGTCCTATGGTGACTCTAATGAGGAGGGACGTCTCTCCAGGGATCATTTAGGAAAAAGTTAAAAAAAAAAAAAAATCCAGGGACATGCTTGAATGTGCATTATATTGGTCGACAAGCAGACTAAAAGCATTGTGCTTTATTAAAGACGTTGAATCAAGACCATTCCAAATGACTATTTTTTTTTTAATGTTTACAATTACTGAATGAAAAAGCAGCTTGTAACAGCCTTTTTGTTTGCCTGCTGAGCAGCTGCATGCAAACTGCAGTGTATTTAACGAGCCATCTATTTTCAGAGCTTTTAGCATCAAAGCATTCAGTTTTTTTCTTCGTATGACGACTCCACCCTGTGCTCGTACTACACTAGGAATTCATTAAGCTGTAGCTGGAGGTTCATTTTAAATGGCATGGATGAAGGTCGGCTCTGACATAGACATCTCTGTGTGCCGTTCCTAGTTAGAATATTTCATTTGCACCATTTAATGCCAAATGTAGTGCACTCTCTGTCCATATGGCAATCACTGTGCTCTGATTTTAGTGGTTGTAAAGCTGTATATGAATCTATACCCATGCCACCGTTGCCTGTTCTGATAATTTAGTTGCTGATGATGGGGCTTAATAGAAATGCACTTCCAATACCTCTCTGTCTGATATATATGTATTAATATTTACCTGTCCAGTTTCCCACTATCTGCCATCTAATGAATGAGGGCAAAAGACCGAAGTCACACTTGAAAACATCAATTTCCGGGAACGTATGCCTCTGTAGTCAAACTTTAATGATCCATATGGGGCAAAGGATCATTAGGTTTGCCTCATTATGTGTTTTTAACTTGTAGTACTGATGGTACTGATGGCACGAAAGTTTGTGTCTCAAAAACATCCTGAGCTGCCAGTGGTGGAAGAAGCACTGGACAACTTTCTTAAAGGAGAATAACTGGTTCTGCCAACTTTCTCAGTCCAAAATGATTTAGTTGCAGCTCTATTTTTTGGTCCGTCTTGGTAGTAATCAGAAAAGTTCCTTTTTATTTATATATTTATTTTCTATATTTATTTTTCATGAGATTATGAAATACAATGCTATACAGTAAACTGTAAGTTGTCAGGTTGAGTTTAATGACTGGAGTGTGTATGAATAGACAGTGGATAGTGATAATGCTCATAATTCATTTGCATGGAAGCCATCAAAAATTCATGGAACTTTTACTTCCAGAACCAGAACTCTTTTTTTGAAAGTAGTGGCAGCATTAGCTGCTCACCAACTCCAAAATTCTAGAGAGAAATCCATCAAGTCAGCCACTCTGACAGGTAGAAATATATTTTTATTTCTAGTTAAATCTCAACAGCTGTTTGATGGATCACCTTGACATGAGGTACAGATATCCAGAAAACATATCCTAATGACTTTGGTGATGAACCGCATAATCCTTGAGCCAGAGTGGGTAATGTGTTTACAGACATTTTATAATTGCTATATCTGTTGAAATTTTAATTACATCCAAACAGAAATCGATAAAATCAAATCTCTGATAAAAACAAATCTGGTGTCTGTGATTGTCACAGTACTGCAATAAGTCTGTCAGGTGATTTAATTCGGCATGTTGAGTCTGAAACATCTGTGCACCAATACGATATTTACAACAACCAGAGAGCATCATTAAAAAATGAAATTGTTGATGATGGTGTCCTGGTGACTCAAGTTTGAGGCCATTTCCGGACAGATATGATTAATTTTCTCCCAGGTGACTGATCTAATGAAATGAAGCCATTAACATCATCAGCAGCACAGTAATGAAACCATACTGATAATGTGGCAGCACAAAGCTTTTCAGGCTGGTCGCTTACTCTGCTGGCCTAATGAACAGCAGCATTAGCCTCAGTGCTTCTATTATAAAAGGTAAAGTCAAATCAGTGCCACCGTTATTAAGTGAAAAAAGAAACAGCCTCAGAGCTCAGTGTCAGGGTGATTTATCACTTTAATCCCTCTGACAGAGGGCGATTTATTCAACAAACACACACAGTCTTAATGCACGATAGAACATTCATTATTAAGCAGCCACATTATAAAGCAATAATTATGCCGCTGACATAATAAAACATGCTAATTTCATTTGCATATTTGGGTTTGCTCAAGTTAGAGATTTATGAGGCTTGTTTAGCCTGGTCATGCTGCAGCTGGTGGAGTCTGTCTTGTTCTTTTCATTTCGAGGTTTCATGCTTTCCTCATGAGCTCCCCAGAAAATTATTCTTAACTAAAATGAAGTAATATATATATATAAAGCCTCCCTACAGGTTGAAACTCGGATGAACTCGGATGAAACTCGAATCACTTGGATGATGATTGATGTCATGGAAACGTGGACACAACTGAGCAGCAAGTGATTCACTCCACACCCAACAGACTACATCATTCCTCCATCTGTCAGTGGTGTTGATGACTTTGTTCGGCCGTCTGTAGACAAGGGAGGAAGCTGCTCTGATGCAAATATGTCCTCTAGAAAAAAGAAGAAATATCGAACACACTGAGCTGCATGCATGAGGTCTGACCTATAAATGATGCCACCAGCAGGCGAGGTGGGAAAAGTGTAGCAATTATAAAACACCGTGGGACATTTGTAGTAATTTGACCAAACAGTTGGCCTGCCTCTCTATGAAGTTAATAACATTAATATACATAAGGTATTCTGCTCATACTGTCTGAGTCTGTGTTTATGGCCGTGAATGAATGAATGTATCATGGTCAGGAGGAGGAGGAGGGTGTTAAATCATTAAGAGCCTCAAATGTGCAGGTCACAGAGGACGTTGTTTTTGACCATTAAATGTAATGGGCTGGAGCCAATTATTTCTCTTTAGTGTAGAGGAGGTGTCTGTTTATAATAAGTAACAGATGTTTTGCTGGTTTTAGCCATCTGTTCCCATCAGTAACCTCATTATCAAAGCCCTCACATAGAGCAGACACACACCTGATGCCAAACGCAAAATAACACCACGTGTTATGTTACATATATTAACAGTCAGTCCTAGATTGTGATTGAAACTATTTCTGTATGTCAGTGGTCAAAGCTGTCATTGCCGGAAAGAGGAAATATTGTCGGCAGGCACAACTAATTGTAAGTTATATTTTTCACTCTTCAATATTTGCTGTGACCCTTGAAAAAGAGACATAATTAATAAAATTTCAATATCATCAACAGAGAATGTGCAGGAGGTTGCCTTTATATCTCATAAGCTTTTAAAATAGCATAAAGATGTGCGATCTATTGGAAACCTATACTAACATTCACAAACACAGCATGCTAACCTCTATCCTCCCAGTGGAATTGATCACAGCAAATTAAATCAATAAATAATACAAACAATGTACAATGGTGCATATGATTTTGTGAATTCTTACATAAAAGTGTAAATTATCTTAAAAATTGATTAATTAATGTATGGGCACATCTGGTTTTATTTGCATTTAATGTGTGAAATGTCTGCATATTTAACCATTTAATTATAGTAGCTTTTTTTTAAAGGATAGTTGTCAAATTTGAAAACAAGATGATGTCAAGAATCTTAGGACTCGACAGCAAGTGTTGACAATCAATCAACCAATCAATCAAATCAAAAGCCTTTATTGTCATTGTTTTCCAGGAAATACAACAAAATTAAGATTGCTGCTCCAACTCTGTGCTTTGCATTTTATGGATAAAAAGAAAAAAAAAACAGTAGTAAATAACATAAATAGTTAAGTTAAAAAGATAAGAATATTTGTATATGTGTTATTAGAGTGGAGATAGCAGCAAAGGTGATTTTTTTCTGTTATGTTCAGAAGGTAACCAGCAATTTGGGGAACTTTCTTGAGTTGATTGAGGTTAGGATCGGTCGGTGAGTGCAGTTATTGGCAGCTTTGAGTCTTGGATTAGACCAAAGTGATTTGTGCTGCCTTCTGCAAGGCACAGCCTCTGAGGGTGTCATTGTGAAAGTAGGACATCACTAAACGGAAAGCAGGTTGAAGTACTACAAAGGTATACATTAAAAATACATAGGCTGCTGCTACACATTGAAGTAACCTTGAATATCAGCTGTGAATGTTGTCTATATGAAAACTGATGCATTCAGTTTCACAGCAATCAAGGCCAAGGATGCATGTGTGAATGCATGTGTGTGGGAGGTGGGTAGCACTGTGCGGCTCTGAATCGACGATGGAAATGAGTGAGGAGGTGAAGTGAAGCGAAGCTGTTGAGATGCATCAACATTTCCATTGATCCTGTCTATTGACGGCTCTCACTTCTCATTAAGTCGCAGGCATCCATCAGAAAGTCGTTGGTTCCCCCGCTGACTGCTGGTAGAAGATCACAGCGAGGAGCTTCAGTGTAGCGTGGCCGACATACAGAGGAGGACCAGGATAACAGTCCTCCCTGCAGAGTTGATCTGGTTTGTATCTGAAGGAATGCATACACACATTGTGAATGTGTGTGATTTTGTGAAACACACAGTGAACATAGCTATATCTGCAGGGAGCTTCCTCTCTGTGGCCGCTTTAACACTGAGGGGCAAATCATTCAGTACATAAAGGCGTTCAGTCTGAACAATATGCAGTTATACAGAGACATAGTGATGCTTTTCAGAAAATTCAATACAAATTTCCCACAAGAACAGGCTTATTTACAACACTGTAACTCAGATGAGTTTAAGTGGGTCATATTTTACCGACTGAATGGTATTTAAATATCAGATGTAGCATTAGTCCACAGGTTACATCAGGGCTCATGAATGATTTTTCTGTCACTTGCCTCATCGTTTCTATCCTCTCTCTAGATCTTCCATCACACCGCATCCTTCTCCAACTTTTTTCACTACATCAACCCCTAAATTCTCCACCTTTCTCCTCCTCTCTGTCTTTGATGAAGAGGACCGTCTGTGTGCGGTCCAATCCCTCAGCCATTGATTGTAGATGTCCCGCTCGCTCACAGCTCACAGTCAGCGTTTTTGGGGATGATCGGCTGCTTGTCTTGGTCATAGATCAGACTCTGTGTGCCGCGCTGGCTCTATATGGCTCTCATAAACACCAACAGAATGGATGTGCTTCAGGGGGACTTTGCACGCATATATCTGTATGTGTTTGATTAGAAAATATGATGAATCAATTAAATTATAACATCAATTGTATTTCTATTGCACAATTTCACAAATTTGCCTCAAGGGGCTTTTTCACACAGTAAAACCCTTCTCATATTTCTTCCTTACCTAAAGTTATTTATTTTCTTTTATATTTATATAAAACTTTTTAAGTTTTCTCCTTCCTCCTTTGGTTGAGCCACATTGATTAAAAAGCAGTGTGAAAAAGCAGCCATCTTGACTTCCCAAAACCCCTGAGAGCTTTCAAGTAGCTTTTTTCTGACCAACAGTTCATAACCTTAACGAAAAAAAAAAAAAAAAAATCCTTATATTTGAAAAGCTGAAACCAGCAAAGTTTTGGCATTCTTGCTGGAAAAAGCTACTGAAAAAACTATTGAAAAGAACTGACTGACTGTTGCAGCTCTAGTTTGGGGATTATAAATGCAGACACATTCTACATAATTTATTAATGCTTAATGTTTTGATACTTTAGTGGCAGGTCAAATATTTCCTGTTTAGTAATTAGGGCTCTGTATTTTTATAAACCTCTTTAAATCTCTGGTTGTAACACAATGAGTTTTTGAATTTGACCAGATTTTTGTATAATTTTTGGCAAACAAAGAAGTCTGAACTTACAGTTGAAAGAAACAGGCACGTGTTCAAATAGTACAACAAAACGAGGCTGGGAGGAACACATTGCTTCAGTCGGCTCAGTAACAGCTTTAATTGAGGAGCACAGCTTGAGAGAAACAGTTCATAACATCAGGGTTCTCCTCCGTAAGTTAACTTCAGTGGGGATGGAGAATTTTTTTTTCAATAACCCAAAAACACATTACTACTTACTCCATGTTGGGAGGAACGACACAACAGCAGAACAACAAACTCAATTTCCCACATATAGGGTAAATCCTGCAGGGAAAACCTGCAGCCTGAAATAGCTGCTCTCTCCTCTGAACTTACACATTTTCTATCTCTGCCTCTGGGAGAACTAAAGGTAGATGCTTCTTCACAACACACAGCACACACTGAGGAGAGCTGGTTTACCACAGACCTCTATTACTGTTAGGCTCAAATGGTTTCGATAAGGAAAAAGAAATAATGAACAAAACACTGCAGGTAGGAAGAGGGGCAGTGATCTAAGGAGTCACCAACAGTGCATACATTTTTTCTCAAAGAGGATCTTCATAGGTGCATATTTGTATTTTGAGTTTCTACCAAAGCATGTTTTCATCAAGCTTTATTTTTCACATACTGGCTGAGCTGCTGCACCTCTCTTCACCCTCCATCTGAGACTTTTGACGCAACCTTGATGTTTAGCATGCAACAATAATTATGTCTTTCTGTCTTCATTTTTTTCATATCATCTCTTTTTGGAAAAAGGGCTTCCAGACATTAGTTGGTTGCCCTTCAAGTCTGTGAGTCTAAACTTTTGGAGTGAATTTCAGGTTTACCAAAATTCAATACGTCACTCTGCATAATTTCAAGGACTGAATTCAAAATACATCAATCATTACCTCCGCCAAGGAGGTTATGTTTTCACTTGGGTTTGTTTGTTTGTTTGTTTATTTGTATGTTTGTTGGTTTGCAAAATAACTCAAAAAGTTGTGGACGGATTTTTAATGAAATTTTCAGAACTTAGAACTGATTAATTTTTGGTGGTGCCGTTGAATCGGATCCGATCACCACCAAATATTAATCAGTTTTAACTTAGGCCACTTATGGCCAATCCTGAAAATTTTGTCAACATCCACCCATAACTTCCATCCAAAATCCGTCCATAACAAACCAATAACCAAACAAACAAACAAACAAACAAGCCCCGGTGAAAACATAACCTCCTTGGCGGCGAAGGTAACTTTAAATAAAAGGTCGCCGCCGCCACCTTGGTGGAGGTCTACGCTCTCTGAGTGCCTTTATAGTTTATTTGTTTATTTATTTATTTATTTATTTGTTGGTTTGCAAAATAACTCAAAAAGTTATGGACAGATTTTGACAAAATTTTCGGATCCGATTCAAGGTCAAATGAAAGGTCACCCCATAGTAATGTGTACGGGAGATTTTGCATATTTCTGAACGCTCCAGGGTGTACAATTTTCATGCAATCGTCACCTAATTTGGTAAATAAACTAATATATGAATCCAGAAGTCACAGATTTTGTTTGGTCAAGATCAGTAAAAAGTCAAGGTCACCAAGGTCAAATATGCGTTTTAACTATAACTTCATGTAGGAAGGAGCTAGAGCAATGCAACTAGCCTCAAAATATCCAGAAAAGAATTCTTAGATTGTATTTGCAAAGTTTTACCGGTATTTTGGCCTTTTTTTAAAAATTCAAATATGACAAAAATACATGATATTAATGTGTTAAATGTGGGTTTCAAGGTGCATCAAATCAACACTTTCATTCTTAGGCATTGTGGGCTTGCAGGAGCACACGCTCTCTCAGCCTTGGTGGAGGTCTGCGCTCTCTGAGTGCTTTTCTAGTTTCCTTCTTTGACCCGCTCACAGTTCTATGCAGACAAACACAATGCAAACATGCACTGGCCTCCGTCTGTCCTTTCATTACTGTGAGTTCAGACAAAGCTGTGAGAGATACTCCACCAACCTCCCATGGATCTTCACAAAACCTACACATTATGACCAAACTGTGAATGGCATCAGCGTTGCACATAAGTAAAACAGCTAGATCAGTCATCCCTCCTGTCAGGGCTGGATTAATATGTTTTCACACAACAGAGGCTCAAATGTCAGTGAGTTGGAACCGTTCTGCTGAAAAGTAGCTATTTGAATAAATATGGAGATGGGCATTTGAGTTTATTTTTTGTGGGGTTGTAATATTGTGATGTTGGAATTTACTTTTCTTTTGTTGATAAAGCATCACAACAAAGCTGAAGGAAAGGATATTATGTGTCAGGTTTCTGTACTCACTCTCAAAATAGCACAAAGCATGAGTCACATCTGATGCTGCTTGTTGGTGAGCACACACACAGATTTTCTAAGTAATCTTCATCTAAATCTATTTAATCCCCCACTGTAGATACACACTTGAAATACTTATTATTGACAGAGTAGCCTCTGTTCACATATAGACAAGTATTTTCCTTAAACCCAACAGAGTATTAATGCATTTGAAGGAAAGGAAGGGATTTAATGAAAAGATTCATTCAGCAACAGTAAAACAAACCAGCTGAAAGCAGTGAAGTAATGACCTGCTGTGTGAGCAGGTAAAGCTACCAGCCACCCAACAGAGGAGGGGTGTTTGCAAACATTAAAGCAAACCTCTGGTTCTACAGAAACATTGTTTTAAAATTTAAAAATATAGTTTATGTGTTGATCTGTTGTCAACATTTGCAACCAAATTCCAAAGTCAGATTTTAGCACGCTAGTCGACAGGAGTGTCCATCAGTTGAGCCACCACTTTATATTTAATTATTTTTTTGAACATTTACATTGACTGTAAACTGTAGATCATTCTAAATATCCATGGCCATGTTCCAACATTTTGAGGCATGTTTGCACCATAATTAAATATCTGTTCCTCTAGTGGTTTTACAACACTGAGCTCATTTTCTTTCTTCTTGACAGAAATATTCAACTTCTTTGTCTTCACTTCTTGCTTGTAATCTGTCCCAGCATGCACTGGGTGAGAAGCAGATTTCATTCTTTTTCTTCTCCTCAAAGGGAAACTGGGGATGCTATAACACTGCACTTTGACCAGGTGATGGGGAAGCTTTTTCACCATTTTTAAGAATTCAGCTTTTTCTTCAAATCCCAGGAGAGTTTCAGTCAGTGTCAGTGTGAACTTGCACCAGTATTACAGAGCGAGCTGTGTTATAGTTCATGGATTTTTGAACCAGCAGACTTTAATGTTAGCCAGTTTTTGTTAGAAAACTTAAGCAAAGACCTCCAAAATTAAGTTGTCTGACTTGGTGGTTTTAGTGGCTGAGTTTCACTTTCACGCATGAAAAAAATCAGAACATTTCTGTTAGAAATTTTAAAATTTGCTGATTAAAACACATCTGACAAAGTGAATATAGTGTGGGTAAGTAATAAAATATAAGAGCAGGTACATTTCCATTTCTTTAATTTGAATAACTTCCAACTAACTGAACAGAGAAATTTCTGACCATTAAGAAATGCAGTGGAAGCAGATCCCCGGAGCTGGAATGAGCTCATTCAGTACTTTGACTAGTTTTCATCACCACACAGTGAAACTGTTTAAATAATTTTTTTCCTACAACAATGACTTTGACATTTCATTGGGTTTTCTCCTTATATTCACCACAATTAATGTCAGAAGCTCGTGGATCCATTTCTTCCAGAGGCCCTTTAAGAAACAGTAAATGAGACCTTTTTACATTCTCCAGCATGAGCTTCATTATAGAGATGGGTCACTTTGTGTAGCGCTGACATGCTGAGGATGACTCACATTATGAGCTGTTGTTGTATATTATTCATACAAAGCGTCACCCTAATGCATTCAATGTAAATATTTGGACGTTTCTTGTTTGCTATCTTTGATCCAACTGAATTTGATCTAATGTAATGAAATCTGCCTTCCTGGCTTCCAGTGAAAATGAATCCACTCTGCAGAGAAGATTCACATTCTTTCATTTCATTCATTCTTATTCTGTCTTAGGCTTGCACATTGTATACAGATGACAAAATACATACATTTCTTTAAAGCATGTTATGACATCAAAAACATAGTATGGGCTATGCTTTACTGAATATACAGCATATATATAATATATATTTTGGTTGCAAACAGGTCATCAGACCAGTAAATCTTATGTGCTGTTGTCTTTCACAGTATCCATTTAAATATTTTCATTTTACTTTTATAGTTCTCTAGTGCATTAGTTTCATGTTGTAGTTTCATTAGTTTCATGTTGTTTGTCAGTCATGTGTAAACACACCACATGAACCTGAAAGACTGTCAACACCATTTACACCTATAAAGCCTATTGAAATCTGCTCTATTTAACTAATACAGTATATTTATAGCTGGAGTATGTGGGACACTAAGCTGGTGTTTGTGTTATATTCTGTGGTGGACTTCAAGATAAAAAAAAACTGTATGTTTTAGCTGGTATAGACACAGCAATACAGCAAGAGTGATGCACCTGGCGTTTCTGTGCAATCTGCCATCTAACACTTCACTGACTTTAACAGTACGCTCACTAACAGCCTGTGGTGCCAGTATTAAAGAAGAGCAGTTTCCCAGCACCTACTCTGGTGGATCCTTTAGAAAAGAGCTCAGTTCATCAGGCTGTGGGCTTATTCAAAGAGAGAGAGAGCATACAAAGATATTTTTATGCACCCTTGAGCAAAATATATACAGTGTGTTGCTCTTCAGAACTCTGAACATACTCTGAACAAAAAATACAAATAACTAGAAGATCTGAGCCTCAACTTTTCCTTTTTAAATGAAGCAAAAGGTGAAATAATGGGTCATCCTGTTTGCTGGTTGAGTGGTTTGAAGCTATAGCCTGAACTGGACCATGGTCATATATCAGGTCCCTCTCCTGTCCTTCTGGACTCTGTCCACTGAAACACAAAGCCTTGAAATGTGCAGTGCAGCGCCTTGTGAAGGTGGTTATGACCCCAGAACTGAACAGACCACATTCATTTCTCCTGCATTCCCTCCCCCCTGTCTCACCCTCACCTCCACAGCGTCTGTTCAACACACAGAAACTGAATAAATTGCCATTTAAAATTTGCAGCAGCAAAACAACTTTTTTATTCCAGAAAACTGGTGTGAATCTGTGTTTTTAGATTGTGGACATCAGAGGACAAACCCATTGCAAATGCTGTTTTACTGCCCAGTAATGTCATAAATTGTCCAGACTGATATTGTAATACATAGATCCGATGATGTGGGCATTACAATGTGAAATTTGCAACAGATGCAGGAGTATGTTGATATCAGTAACCTAACCATACCTGATTGGTCGTGGTGCAAAAATTGAGTGGATCTTAGATTAGATCACCATCAGAAGATGACAAAAGCTACAGAGGATGGTTGACAGCAATGATGGTAAAACAGTGGATTCAGTCTCCATGAGTGTTTCATTTGCCTCGTCTGGTCTTATGAAATGTCTCCGTTTCAAAAAGGCTGCAAATCAAATTTGAAATGAAGAAAAACATTAACCTTTATACTGGGATGCTTTATAATAGGATTAAAAAGTAGAAATTTCACCTCCACAGATTATGGTGGGGTGCAGTCCTAATAGTCATTTCATTTCAGATCTAGTGTGTACTGTATGACATTAATTCTTTAATTTGCAGTGTACTACTAAAAATTAAGCTACCACATTATGCTCATGTTCAGCTTTGTGCTTTCTTTTTTTTTTTTAGAACATGTTTACAATAATAATTTTCTGCCATATTGTTTTTACTCTCTGTCTGAAACGGCCGTTTCAGCGAATATCAAGGAATTGTGTTGCTAGGCAACAGCTTCATCAGCAGCCAATGTTTACTTCCTGTCAGCTGATGATCACATACACTGCAAATGGACACATTTAGGATGTTTATGTTAAAAACTGTAAAATGTTGTGCAGTTGTGACATCACAAAGTTACAGGAATCAGGATGGCTCGTTATAAGGCACAGCTTCCTTGGATTGAGCATTTCAGTACTTCCACTGTATTTATACAGCACTTAAATCAAACTCTGTAATATAAAAGACATGCAAATCTGTCAAATGTATTGCATTACATGTCAAGTTATTACATTTTTGGATTTTATTGTGTTTTTAATCAGGTGAATGTGACTGTTCTTACATTTCCATGCAAGATTTCAGGCAGGATCAGGTAATTGTAACATACATTTTTTTTAAATTCCCCATGAGCCAGTCTTGGTTCACAATGAACAGTTTTACAACACTGCAAGGTTGCAGAACAATCATATTTTGGGGTGAAGATTGGCTGTGTGTGTGTGTGTGTGTGTGTGTGTGTATATGGTATGTATTGACATTTGCTGTGCTGTTCCGGAGAGTGAGAAGGAGTCATGAGAAGGTTAAGACCCATATGTGCTGTAGTTAAGCAAAGCAATGAAGTTAAGGACCAATTTAAGTGGTTATAACGTATTTAAGTGTGCAAGAAACATCCCGAAGACCAAAGATAGTTCCTCCAGCCAACGAGGTATTAATGTGCTTTTCTGTATTTTACTTTGCTGAGTGTTTTTCATGTTTATCTTTACTTTGCTGATGTAGTTGTTAATATTGTGTGTGTATGTTATAGTTTTCATGGTGGATTTGGAGGGAGCTTCAAATAAACCAATACCAAGAAAGAAAGCCATTGTGTTGTTCTTGCCTGGAGGGAGTTATATGGTAGCCTATGTCGAGCCTGAATGCGCGCTCCCCATCTCCATCAGTGCGTGTGCACGAGTGTCCGCAAAGCCGCTGCCTCTTCTCTCCAGGCGCGCAGAAGATCCGTCCTCAAAACTTTGATGAGCTGTAACCTTCACCGAGGGAGCAAAATAACCCTGGGTGGGTACATTTGTTTTAATTTGAATTAAAACACAGTTTACAAGGTGCGTCAGATCGATCAAGGTGAGTAACCTACAAGCAAAAAACGCTGGATCTGCTGCGTGTTTATATCCGACTATGTTTTGCATTAATCTAAAAGTGCCTCCTTAACCGAAGTGAAGTTTGTCATGCTGTCGTGATTTTGCAGTATTTCTTAAAGTCGGTGTTTTTTACGTGCGTTTTTACGCACCGGCGTATCCTTTTGTCCTAATTTACCCACATCATTAATCGACGAATGAAATAACCTGTATATTTTTTTTTTCGTTAATCCACTATGAAATGATATTTTGCAGATTTTTTTTCAACAAACAGGTTTCAAAATGGAAATCACCCCGGTTGAAATATTCAAAGAAGACAGTAAGTGCCTCTCCGCGCTGCTGGAAGGCTGTCCGGTGAATGCTTCAGCCTGGGAGTCTGGATACTCCGAGAGCAACAATGTGACCCACGATGATAGCTGGGAGCCGGAAGGCATGTCTCCCATCATCCCCATTATCACTGCGGTCTACTCCGTGGTGTTCGTGGTCGGCTTGTTGGGCAACTGCCTCGTCATGTATGTGATCATCAGGTAAGGTCATCTCTAAGAAACGCACCACACGTTTATATAGCAATATAATGTCAATGATAATTTTAAAGTTGCAGAACAAGCTGTACTTTGAACTTTAAGGGTGATTGTTTACAGCGGAATGAGATTCATATATGCCATAATTTAGAAATACAGAAGGTCCACACAGAAGAATGTGCTCCTCCACAGTCACTGTAAATGTTATTACTTGTGGAGAAGGCACAGGCACCAACTCTTGGGCTTTCACAGTGACCTCAAGGCCATCTGGTCTCTGTCATATAGTGCCTGGATGCTTAATGGAGAGATGGGTCCTCTGGATGAGCTGTATAAGTGGATGTCAGAGTAAAGAGCGAGGGACAATATGTATACAGTATATATATGAATTTTGTAGTTCGTAAGTCACTGAGCAAAGCTAGAGCAAAAGAGCTATGAATAATGTTGTCATTACTAATTCAATGTTAAATGTGTAAAGCACGACAATAGCCTGTGTAATTGATTCTGCCTCCTTCTCTGTGACCTATTATGGATCTAATAACCCCTGAGCTCCAAGATATAATAACAATATTCTCTATTTTCCTCCCAGCCTGGTGGACAGGATATTAATCATATAGGGACCTGGGGGTGCTTTATCAAGCTGATAGCCCACTTGCACCTCATTGGCTTTTATTTATGGTGTATGAGAGCCAACCAATCTCCTTTGATATAATGTGAAATGCAGCAGTGGCATCCAGGACGCTTTGGTCAGCAGACAACAATTACCTCAAATCAGAGTGATTGCAATGCCTGTCGGTAGAAGCTAATTTTATTGCTTCAGTTAGTGAAAAGACTATACATTTTACTGTTTACTTGCTCCGTGGAGGACGATCCAACTGCAGTAAAGTGGCCTTTTATATTGATTTAGTGTAAACAACATCTGACATTACCCTCATACAAACACAAAGGCAACAAGGGCCTCACATCACACATAACATGGCAGCCTATCTGGCTTTAGTAGTTTGTACTGCTGAAGTCTATATTTCTATTTTAACAATAGGACTGTAATATAAAAGGTGTTGCTCCTGGTGATGAACCTATAGACCCCTCAGCTCATTGTTTCAGGGTCATCTGCATCATTTACAGTCGCAGCAGGCAGATAAAGCTCAGATAAAACCACTGTACAAAACCTGATCAGCAAAAACAATCAGACAATTTATCCGAGTTAGGGACTAGTAAGAGACAGATATTCCACTCAGTGTGAGGGGTGACAACGGAGACAACTCTGCAAATATACTGTAGCTCTGAGTTTGTTGGACAGGTGGCTGCTTCCAACTCTTAATACGTCCATGTCTTGTTAGTTGTGTTTTCCCAAAGTAGCCAAAAAGTCAATTAAAGCATGTTTAAAGGAATAAGTCAAGCAGTAGTTTCATATTTAACCTACAGACAAGAGAGTGGTATTGATCTCCTCATATATTTCTCAACAGGAAAGCAAATGAGCACAATCATTCCTTAATGGCAAAAAAAAAAAAAAAAGTTCGATTTTTAGCGATCAATCATCCATGTGATGATTTTTTTTCTTATGAACAAAAAATTCCATCTATTCTTGTGAGCCTCGCCCACCCTCTGAATAGATAATTTAATCTAATTTAATATCAGTGCTTCATTGTATCCTGCTTTGCCACCACTGGTTAAAAAGGCAAAACTTCACATTAAATTTTAAAATGAAGGTCAAGTAGGCGTGGTTGAAATCATAATGATGAAATGGCTTCTGAAGAGCCAACCAAGCAAGGCTGCTATGTCAGTCTCTATGTGGATGGTCTGCTCTGACAGGACAACCTTGTGTCCTGCATGTTTAACAGGTACACAAAGATGAAGACAGCCACCAACATCTACATTTTCAACCTTGCGCTTGCTGATGCTCTCGTCACCACCACCATGCCCTTCCAGAGCACTGACTACCTGTTGAATACCTGGCCCTTTGGTGAGGTAGTCTGTAAGGTCTTCATCTCCATCGACTACTACAACATGTTCACCAGCATCTTCACCCTCACCATGATGAGTGTGGACCGATATGTGGCGGTGTGCCACCCAGTGAAAGCCCTGGACTTCCGCACCCCGATCAAAGCTAAGATGATCAATGTGTGCATCTGGATTCTGTCATCGGCAGCGGGAATACCTGCTTTTATCCTGGGCGGCACCCAGACGAAGAGTGGTGAGTAAGAGCTTTCAACATCCCTGAAAGAAGTCGCAAAGATGGGACAGATAATTTTTTAAGAGCAGAAATATATTCCATCAGAGTTTTCCATTAGCCACACACCATGCATCATCCTTCCTAAATAGAGATGCTGTTAAAAAAAGCTGAGTTTAGAGCAAAATGGTCCCCTCTGAGTGCTGAATAGTTGTTCCATAACTGCTTGCTAAATTGATTACAGAATTTTATTTATGATAAAGCACAAGTGCACTTCATCACTTAATTCCCATCCGCTCCCTCTCTCCTTTGGCCCTGCAGATATAACAGAGTGTGCCTTGCAGTTCCCTGAGCCGTACGTGTACTGGGATACCTTGATGAAGATATGCGTATTTGTCTTTGCCTTTGTTGTACCTGTGCTCATCATCACAGTGTGCTACTCCCTCATGGTTCTGCGGCTGAAGAGCGTCCGAATGTTGTCCGGCTCGCGGGAGAAAGACCGGAACCTGCGGCGGATCACACGGCTCGTGGTGGTAGTGGTTGCAGTGTTTGTGGTCTGCTGGACGCCCATTCACATTTTCATCCTGGTCAAGGCCCTTGTGAGCATACCTGAAACCACCGCCATCATGGCCGCCTACTTCTTCTGCGTGGCCCTAGGCTACACAAATAGTAGCCTGAACCCCATCCTGTATGCCTTCCTGGATGAGAACTTCAAACGCTGCTTCAAAGACTTCTGCCTCTCTGCCAAAATGAAGGGGGAGAAGGTGTCCGGGGGCAAGAAGATGCCCAGCAGTGTGCGGCAGGCTGCTGCTCCCCTGGACAACCAGGGTGGGACTAGAAAGCCGGCATGACTAGCAGTGGAACTGTCTTCAATTTCCCACATCGGAAAAGAAGACTCACATGACCTGGGCCTAACCCACGTCACATCAGCAATGTAGTTTTGACTCAATCACGCAATTATTTTCATTGTCACTTTAGGTTAAACCAGTGCCAACGCTCATATAATTTAATTTCAGAGATGAAATAAAAGATTAATGTTTCCTCGTTAATTGTTTTTCATCATGGTAGTTGTTCTAAAGTTTATGAATTTATTTGAAAGTGAACTAATGAGAATTATGGAAAAAAAGACCAAATGTAAGAGTGACTTGTGAATGTGACATCCCTAAACTGATTGGCACGTCACAAACAGTATTGCATTGGAGGTAATAAGAATGGTTTCTCATTTAATGAAAAAATAGAAAGAGGCAGAAAATTGGATGATTGTTTCCTTCAAATGGTAGATCAGTGTTTATATGCCCATTTAATTTCATTGTTAATGCCATTCCAAATATCTATTCCTCTCATTTCCTCCTATAATGTTTCCTAAGCCAAATGTGCCTTTAACAGTCCAGGATAACATGTTGGTAGCAGTGGAAAATGATTACAAATGGGGCCAAACATCAACAGTTTTTTTAAAAAAATATTGTTGTATGTCAATGGTAGCTCAATGAATCACTGACAAAAGATTATGCGCCAAAATGCTTTTCACCTCTGTGGAGAGTCTGAATCGTGCTGATCAACCACAATGTGAGAGAGAACTGACTCATGTTGGACTTTGAAGACACTGGGGGGTTAAAAAAAAAAAAAAAAAAAAAACTCTGCTGCTTCAAAGCAAGTTTATCGATGAGGAGAGTAAGAAATCCTGGACGTGAATGTGCTTTTAAATTGACAGAGGGCTCTTTATCACCTTTGACTCTGGAGTTGTGTCCATTTTGAGTAGCTTGTCAATTTATGGTATACAATTCCATCACATGTGCTTTGCATGGCTTTTAAATCATGCATATAGTCCTGTTGAAACACTCATGCTACTATTATAGGGAAATGTTTTCATCAGTGCAATTTCAAAATGAATCTGTCAGCTGTACAGTACGATGGTGATGTATATATTTTTTTTGTATGGGTAACAAAAAAACTTGCACAGACATCATTGAACTATACTGTATTTGTAGCATGTCAGTAATCATTGCTATGATAGGATACAGCAACATCGCCAGTCTTGGTTGATTGACTGTGCTATTATTTTGAATGTACTGAAAATAGACTGTATTATATAAACATATGACTACTCAAAATATAAACTCATATCTCATTAGAGGTCAGCTACTATTTATGTAATTCAGTAATAAATTTGTTTTCATACACATTCTGTTCACAGTCATGTCCCAAAACCAGAGCTTTGTTTGTTAATGGTTGGGTACTTTTTACAGCTAACAAATCTCTTTATATACTAGCATAAAAATAGATAAACCACAGAAGTTCTGTTACATGACAACAAAATAAGAGACGTTATTCTAAGAAACCACACTGTGACAAAGACATCATTGTTTCCTTATGCCTCTGTGTACTGTTCATCAGCTGCTGCTGTATATTGCTGTATATTTGTCTGCTGTCCACCCATCAGCAAGCATATTGATCAAAACATCCTGTGTGTGAAGCGCTTAACATTAAAGCAAGTTTACCAAATCCACCTTGACTCTCCTCTCTTGCATTGACAAGCTTGCATTGTTGTCAGTTTTGATTTATTCGTGAATCTGTAGTATGTGATTGTCTCCTTATAGGCCAACATTTATAGATTTTAAATTAAAGGAAAATTGTCTGAAATCACAGTTTGATAGAGGAACAGCAGTTTGTTTTATAGGCTAGATGAGTATTATTGGAGAGAATTGTTTTCTTGCATGCCAGCAGCTCCCTCCAGAGGACAGAACGTATCATATTTTTATTAAGATTTTATTTTATTTAGAAAAATACAGAATTCAATGAGTAATAGTTGCAAGCACTTAACTTGGCGTTAGCAGAAAATTCACCACTATCATCTATGAATTAACATTAACAAATCACTCTTCCTTCTCTCTTTTCACTGTGCACACAGGTTTTCTGTGTGGTGTGCCAATAAACAGAAACACATTTAGAAATACGTAAAACGTAAGCACAACCTTAGCTAAAATAATTAAAGACTTAATTCTAGACTTTGGGGCCGCAGTGGGTCTATCGGTCTAGGGCCCGGGGCCTGCTTTGCCGGTTTGGTAATCCATATAAGGATTTAATTGTTTAAAATATTATGAACAAAATTTATGACGATTATATATAAATATAAAGGTGATTAAATATATATATTTTATTAGGGATACAGATACAAGCACAATAAATAATATAAACAAGAGGAATAATAAACAAATATCACAAAACAAAACAGCTGTTTGGAGGGTGTGGCTGCGTGAGTGATGATCACGTGTCTTCTCCGACGTCATCGCCCACGTTCTTCCGGGTGTACTCCGTCAGCTGGACGGTGACAGCGAGCTAGCAGCTTTCTTCGAAGTGTTGAAACATTATTTTTTGTCGACATGAACCGAATATTTGGCAGGGGTAAACCCAAAGCTCCACCACCGAACCTTTCAGACTGCATAGGAACCGTAAGTATAAACCTGAAATAACTTTTTAGACGCAGTCTTGAACCAGGTAAACAAAGATGGATTCGTTCTCGGTTAGCTAACAGTTAGCCAACAATTAGCTATTAGTTAGCTAACTTTTATGACCAACAACAGGTCCACGTTTTCCACGTATAACTGAACGTTATGATTATAAACGAACCTAACAGTTAATAATTGTTGTGTTATTGATTGCAGACACCATTGGCCGTTGAAATGATTCATCTAAAACAGTATATTGATGGTATATATGTTATAGGTCTGCTCACAAGGGTTTTAAACTAAACAATGGGCTTAGCTGTTCACGGTGTGAATCAGCATTATGTCATTTTGAACAGGAATTGAACAGGAATGAGCTATTTAACCATGTCGGTCTCTCCGTGAAATGGCTGACATCAACCAGTAAAACAGGTATGGGCTATTCTTAGCTAGCGTTAACTGGGGTGGAGCAAGACACAGGTGAGAGGTCTGATGGCAATCTGTCAGGCCCAATTAAGTATTTGTGTATGTGAAGTAAAAACAAAACTGTCTCTGCAATTCATCAGTTAATCAGTATTGACTGCATCTATTTTATTTTTATCGGTCAAAATTTGATGTCCTTATCTCTATTTTTCACTTTAAGGTTGATTCTCGTGCAGAGTCTGTTGACAAGAAGATTGCCAGACTAGATGCTGAACTTGTGAAATACAAGGACCAGATGAAAAAGATGAGAGATGGGCCCTCAAAGGTGAGAATTGTCCAGTGTGGCTTGAAGAATAAGAAGAGAATAAGCTCTTCTCTTGCCAGCCAAGACTAGATTCAGGTCTGCATTATGGGGACATGCACCTTTCACATTTGTCTTATTTTTATGACACACATGCTGGGAAAAGGCAGAGCTCAAAACATTAGTTTCAGTGTGTGCTTCATACATTAGCAAAATAATAATTTCTCATCCTTACTTCTATGCTGTAAAACATGGTACTTTTTCCCAGTTCAATATCATGAGTAGTGGTCTCCCTTTTTAATGAACTTTGTCTCAACAAAATAAATTGGCAAAAATTGTCTGTTTTGTGTTCATTATATGGTATCATTTGTTATTTTTATCTCAATGATTTCTTCATTTACCAGAATATGGTCAAGCAAAAGGCTATGAGAGTTCTGAAGCAGAAGCGTATGTAAGTACTTTTATTTCATATTAAACATGTCAGAATAATCTTAAAAGCTTCAAATGTTTCCTATCAAGCACTGATATTCTCTAATTGCCAACTGGAAGTCTAACTTTATTTCATTATTTTATCCTTCAGGTATGAGGGCCAAAGGGATAATCTCATGCAACAGTCATTCAACATGGAACAAGCAAACTACACAATCCAGACCCTTAAAGACACTAAAACCACTGTAAGAGAGTAAATTTTCTATCAAATGTGTTTTTCTTCTCGATAGTAAGATAATAACTGAAAAATGTGGGTCTTTCTGCTATTTCCTTTTAGGTTGATGCCATGAAGACTGGCCTCAAAGACATGAAGAAAGCATACAAGCATGTGAAAATTGATCAGATTGAGGTATTTGTTATTTTTACTGTAGATTTACTTCAGTATCCATCTAATGTCAGCAGATAAGATGGATTCAGAGTAAATCACTGTTTATATTTAAAGACAAGGATCTTGGGACAGTGAGGAATCTTCATTAAAGGGGACAGTCCAGGTGTTGCATGAGATAGTCCAAACTTCCAAAGTCAATGTATCTACAGTAGATGCTGGTTAGCACATCCCCAGTTTAGAGAAACAGGAGATATTGCATGAAAGTAAACTGCTGAGGACAGGAGCAGTGGTAAAATATAGTGTAAAACAAGTTTCTGGTCTATCGCTTCCTCGATTGTTTGTGTTATTATATGAATCCAAACTAACGAGTAACAAAATAACTGCACAATAACAGGAAGCAGTACCCCACTTCAAAACATTCAACCCATCAAACTATCCCATGAACCTTTTTATACGGCATTCACCACAATGCAGTCATCTGAACTTTTATTTTTTTTAATCTTCAGGATCTTCAAGATGATCTTGCAGACATGATGGAAGATGCCAATGACATCCAGGAGGCGCTGGGCAGAAGCTATGGCACGCCTGAGATTGATGATGCTGACTTGGAAGCAGGTCAGTTTAACGCTCCCAGGATTTGTCTTTGATGTTGTATTTAGCGTAATGCTGATGCCACAGATATCAGCAGCCAGCGTGCAGCTTATTGCGGTTATCATGTTCATAATAATGTTATGTATGTTAAATATTATCTCTTTTTTTATCCACTCTCAGTCATATTGTTTATCCAAGGCTTACAACATGTGTACTGTAGCTGTCAAGTTTACTTTGACCATAATTTACCAGTAATGTTTAATTGTTCATCAGTAAGTGTTTGTGTGTCCACAGAGCTGGATGCTCTTGGAGACGAGTTCCTGATGGATGACGACAGCTCCTACCTGGATGAGGCTTCATCAGCTCCTTCCATCCCAGAGGGCTTGCCTGGCGACAAGTCCACCAACAGGGTACTTCACAGATTTAAAACACAGTATATTTATTATTTATTGTTCATTTCGAGTTTTTTTTCATAAATGCCCATTCTGACTTCTGCAGGATGGTGTCCTGGTGGATGAGTTCGGCCTTCCTCAGATCCCAGCTACATAAAGGCACAATCTGAACACTTGTCCTAGTTTTACATGTATAATAACTTTTTTTGTATTTATCCATCTAACACTCCCCAGCCTTAGAGTGCATCAATGAAAACCAAAGTATCGTCTGTCCAATGAATGATCAACTACAAATCAGGCAAATTTAATTGAGTGTGTATCTTATCTGAGGTGATTGTTTGAATTGGGTTTCTCTTAACTTTGTACAGTTTCTGCAGCATTTGTTGCCAAGAAGCAAATAAATTATATTTTTCAAACAATACCTCATTCAAACGTCTTTATATTTTAAACATATACAAATGTCACTAACTAACTGGACAGGGCGTTGGTCATGCTTATCAAGGAGAGTGTGGGCATCTACCCATAATAATTACCAAGTTCAGTGTTGGAGCATCATTAATAACTTACAACACATTATTCACTTTAATTTACATTTATTTGAGAAAAAAATAAATACTGATTTATTTATGCAACACAGGGCACAAGAGTGAATGTCACATCCATGGCATGCTCATTTGTAACATCACCAGCTCAGTCTGTAAGAGTGAGGGAAGATTTTTTGGTGCAGATATTCCACGACACTGGTCTTGTCTTGCAGTTTTTCAAATTCATAGAAAGGAATCTAGAAAAAAAAATTAAAATCCTTATTTATAATTTTATAAAAACAAAAGACCCACATAAGAGAAAACTACCTTACCAAAAATGCTTAATGTTTTGAAATAAACTATTTAGACAGATGTAAATATGACAGATAATGTCCAGTGAAGGTGAGTGTCTAACCTGAACAACTTCATATCCCAGAAGCCTCAGGTGTCGCTGCTTGATGGCCTCTTTTCCAAGTAGCTGCCTTGTGTTTGTGGTGAACCTCTTTTGTCCGTCGATACAGAGAGCTACCCTGCAACACACATCAAATGGCCCAGTGCCATGTGTTTGAAACATCACAGCTCTGAAATATCTAGTACATAAACCTCATATACTAGAGAAAAACATTTACCTTTTGAATACTTCATCAAAGTGACTGGCGGGCAGCACATATCCCTCTTCATCAAGTTTTATCTCTACATCTGAAAGAAACAAAAAAACAAATGCTAACCCCTTGTAGGTGCATCACA
This sequence comes from Synanceia verrucosa, assembly GCA_029721515.1. NCBI lineage: Eukaryota > Metazoa > Chordata > Actinopteri > Perciformes > Synanceiidae > Synanceia > Synanceia verrucosa. The sequence continues at coordinate 9,374,024 of CM056568.1, read as the reverse complement.
GGAAACATTTAGATAAGACAGCTGCTATGTTACCCAGCGTGTAGCAGTATGGTGTCAAAACTTTGGATCCAAAGTACGAACGAGCCCCGAGCAAATCCACCAGTCCATTTTTCACAGAGTTGTACAAATGCATGTCCACCGGTGTCTCCAGAGAGCGTCCAGACATGAGGAAAGACTTGACACGGTACTGGGGAAGGAGCCTTGGACACTGAGGAGATGATAGAAGTTGTGAAGAAACCATCAAAGCACAATATTGCCCCCATGGCAATTCACATATATGAAACATTCAGGTTCACCAGTTACTTGGTAAAAAGCTCTCACAGGATAAATGTTCAAGTAGTTTCTTTTGTTATCCTGCTATTCAGTGCTTACTTTATTTGACATTATGCACATGGAAGATTTTGGTTGCACAAGGTTATCTGTGGCAGCAGTTGATCCAAAATGAGGACTCCACGAGACCATGCCTTTCATTGATTGTAACAGCAAAGTGTCTGTATCTATTTACAAACCTGAGCGGCACAGTCCAGCTGGTTCTACAGTCATTACAGGAAATGTAGGAAGTTGCAATGATGGCCTGCACATTTCATCAAAGATAACTGGAGTGTGCTGTGTGTCTGTATTCAGGGCCCTCTATTTACCTTGTAGAAAGGACACTCCAACTTCAAAGTCATGTAGAGCTGGGTCAGCTGTGCCAGGACAATCCAGTCCATTCCTGTGCCCTGGTCTGGATCACAGTCAATTTTAGTTTTTATTTAGTTGACAGTATCTCAATAGTCTGATGTCATAAATGCGTGCGTACAGAAAAGATCAATTAACATTATAAAGACTGCAGAAGGATAATGCACAAGACAACACAAGTAAATATTGTTTTTTTTTATCATGGAAAGGTCTGACAGGTGTCTGTTTACCTTGCAGTTGCTGGAGGAAGTAGCTGCTGAAAACTTTGGAAACAAAATTAACAGGGAACCTCTCCACCAGGATGCAGGCGTGAAGCAGGTTGAGTAGCATTCGGGGCTGGAAGTGTGAGAAGCGCGTACGCAGGATGGTTTCAACCTTCCTGAATACTTCGCCAGCATTGGGAGGAAGGTAGCCCAGCTTCCCAAAAGCCATGATCTGCCTGGCCACCTGGCTGGTGCTGTAGTCATCTGCACGGTACACAAAGCTCTCCGCGATGGCGTCCAACACAGTCTGTGAGAGGATGTTCCTCTGGCCAAAGAACTGAATCACCTTGGTAACTGTCTCTGGGTGGGAGGAGAAGACCATTGTGGGCACATACCTCTTCATTGCTTCCACAAAGTGGTGATCGCTGTGACCAAAGTGCATCAGGGCCCCAAGCACAACGGTGAGCTCCTCATCAGTGAAGTGAGGGACATGCCACACAGCCTGCTTACACAGACTGATCACAAGAGGCATGGCCTGCATCTGGTTCAAAGTCACCAGAGCACTGAGCAGCCCGCTAACAGCAGCGGGGTCCATGCGAGAGGTGACTGTCATGGCGTGGGTGTGCATGGCATTCAGGAGGTTCAGGTGTTTTCCATCTTTGCACACACCACCCTGCAGAAGTCTATAGGTAGCAACAAGCTCTGCAAGGCTCCACTGGGTAGGCTCCTGCTTCTGGATTTGCTCCATCACCTGCTCCAGCATCACACAACTAGGACCCTCTATAGCCAGCATGGTCTGGCCCAAGGCACACAGCTGCCCTACACTCATCTGCCCTCTGTCCAACCTCTCTTGGCTCTCAGACACCAGCCGCACCATCAGCGTGCTCCAAGGATCCAAAAAGAGGCGAGTGCAAGCCAGGAGAGCTGATACCAGCCCAGCATCCGTCAGCCGCCCAGAGTCCTGCTCCAGCTGGAAGCACAGAGCTCTGATGGTGTCCTCGTCCAGCACTTTGGGATCCTTCAGAGCGTTGCCTTCCTGCTCCAGGTCGGCCACACGGTGAAGTGCTGCTGCAGCCATGGTGTCAGACATGATCTCCACCGTGCGCAGCAGTCTGAAAACCTGCCGGGACGAGGAGCAGCTCCCTAGGCGCTGCTGGAAAGCCTGCTCCTCTGCATCCGTGGGTCGGTGCAGCTGGGTCAGACGGAACCGAGGACTTGAATCTCTGTGGAGTCCCACGGAACTGCTAGCAACGAAGGACGGCTCCTTAACAATGGTGGTCAGGTTTCTTATCCTGCGGACCGACTGGAGATTCTTACAGCCTTGTCTGAGGATGCAGCTGCCAGCTGTGGTACACAGGCAGGCTCCACATACAGGCTGGCTGTCACTGCTCCGGAGCCTGGTGGTGCGGGCAGGTCGAAGAGGAGGGCAGCGTTGAATCCCGAACTGCCCGAGCAGCGGAAATCTCTGGATCAGTTTCAGAGCCATGACCCCGAGACCAGGACACCTCAGATCGAGCTGAAACAAAGACACACTTTGAAAACAACTTTATCTGAGGTAAAGTGTCAGGTAAACACGACACATCAGAACTAAGAACAATGACAGTAACGTTACTCCGCTGCCTCCTGCGTTACTCTTAACTAACCAACCTTGAGGTAGCCGTTAGCTACTTAGCTGCTATCTCCCTGGACAGCCTAGTAGAGTTGCACTACTCTAACTAGCGTGTTTAAAGGCTGGCCCCTCGGCTCAGAGTAATAAATAAACAACAAATAAAACAGGTACAGCTCATACCAGGACATTGCTACCACAGGACACCGGGCCGGGTCACAAGACCAGTCGCAGCCGAGATGAAGTCTTAACGTGGTTCCGTAAGCACACTGAGGCGTTCAGGGCACCTCGGTGTTTTCAGAAACATTATGACAAAAGTTAGCGTTCCCGCTATCTATTCTGAATTAAACTTGACCACGTCACAGAAATATTACCGACTAGTCCAGCAATGTTGTGCTTACACGGTGACGGAGTGTTTGATTCTCACTGACTTACAATACAGACAACTACATCGTTGCTCCCTTGATCTCATAATCTGTGCTTTTCCAACGAAGTATCGCAGCAAATTTCATTTGTCCAATTCATAAGGACGACACCACATCGTCCCATGAAGCAGTTTGGCCGTAGTCTACACACTTGATGGACTTTGTGCGCTTAGCATGTGATTTCCATAAATTCCGATAATTTTGAAGGCAGCATTATAGAGCAGGAAACTGTAATGCGGACAGTGGAGAGGCAAACTCACGACTAAGAGCCTGTTTTGGAGAAATGGACCGCACTCCGATATAAAGATCTGATTTCGTTTGCATTGTGTCGTGAAACACACATTACACATTATGTACACCAATGTTTCACATTGGTAGCATGATATGTGCAGTTTAAGGCCAGCAATAAGATCAAGGCAATAAATTATACCGATTTATAATTACCTCCGCCAAGGACGTTATGTTTTCACCAGGGTTTGTTTGTTTATATGTTTTTATGGTTTGCAAAATAACTCAAAAAGTTATGGACGGATTTTGAAGAAATTTTCAGCGTTGGTCAGAAGTGGCCTTAATTTACTTAATTTAACTAACTTAATTTTTGGTGGTGATCGGATTCGATTCCACAGCACCACCAAAAATGAATCAGTTTTAAGTCAGGCCCCTTCCGGCCAATTCTGAAAATTTTGTCAAAATCCGTCCATAACTTTTTGAGTTATTTTGCAAACCAACAAACAAACAAACATGCCCTGGTGAAGACATAACCGCCTTGGCAGCGGGGGTAACTTTAAATTAAAAGTCACCCCCACAGTAGAGGTCTGCACTCTCTGAGTGCTTTCAAATTGGCTGTGTGTTCATATGAAGAAGTACAATGTGCCAGAAGTTGTGAGTTGGATCCTCGTATGTTGCAGTGAGTTTTATGGTCTGCTACTCAAATGAGGAGGTCAAATACACAAAAAACAATATTCCTGGTTCTAGGTTGGGCGGCTCAGGGTGATCGACATCATGAGGTGTTGTGAATTTTAAGGTCTACCATTTAACAAGTTAAATACATGATTAGGAGTTTGATCTTTATGTGCTACAAGGTCTATTACCCAAATGAAGACGTCAAATACACAAAGAAACTGGACTGGAAATCTCAGAGTGATCGACGTCTGACTACAACACCAGAGGATGAGAGAGTGATCCTGATGTGGAGCAGCAAGTTTTGAAGTCTACCTTCCAATGACAGAGCCAAATATATGTAGAAAAAATCCAGGTTGGGAGGTTGGATAACTCATGGTGACAGAAAACAGACTGAACTATAAGGTTTACCAGTGAACAGGTATACAAGTTAAATATACAAAAACACAGTCTGATGGTAAGAAGTGACAGACATCTGGTTTGAATACCAGAGGACAGATTTTTTTTCACTGTGAAGTTCTATAGCTCAGAGAGATAGATGTCTGGTTGAAGTGCAGGTGGTTGTGTGTTCAATGCACATATGGTGCTGTAAGTTTTAACCCCTACTGTCCACATGAAGAAGTCAATCTGATAGACTTCTGGTTAGAAAGCTGAAGTCATGTGTTCACGTCTTATATGAAATATTAAGTTTTGAGGTCTAGCGTTCAATGATGAAGCCAGATATACAAAGAAAAAGCATCTGTCAATGCAGGGATGAGTAGCTCATAGAGCTGTACATCTGGTTGGAGTGCAGAAGTGTCTGTGTTCAAACCTTCAATCTCTGGTAAATTTTTAGGTCCAACTTTCAATGGTGATGTTAAATATACAAAGAAGGGGTGCTTTTCACTGTGAGGAGCTATAGCACAAAGATGTAAATGACTTCTTAGCGTGTCTGAGGTTGTCAGTTCAATCCTTCTATCTAACAGAAAGTTTTGAGGGCCAAATTGCAGTGATGAAGTCAAATATATAAAGAAACCAGGGTTCATACAGTGAGGAAGTGTAGCTCACAGAGATAAATGTTTGTTTGGGCTATAGAAAGTTGTGAGTTTGAGTCTTCTACGTTGCAGTGAATTTTGAGGGCCAACTTGCAATGGTGATGTTAAATATAAAAGAAACAGTATCTTTCACAGTGAGGAGCTATATATCTGAGAGATAGATTTGTCTGAGGTTGTCAGCTCAATCCTTCTATCTTACAGTAATTTTTGAGGTCTAACTTGCAATGATGCAGTCAAATATGTAAAGAAAAGATGTCTTCCATCGTGGGGAAGAATCGCTCATAGAGATGAGTGTGTCGTTCACGTCTGGAATGTTGTGTGTTTGATTCTTCAACATTGCTGTAAATTTTGAGGTCTGAATTGCAGTGATGAAGTCAAATATATAAAGAAAGCAAGTTTCGCAGTGTGAGGAAGAATAGCTCATAGAGATAAGTGTGTGGTTCAAGTCTGCAAGGTTGTGTGTTCAAGTGTTCTATGTTGCAGTAAATTTTGAGGACTAACTTGCAGTGATGAAGTCAAATATATAAAGAAAGCATTACTTGCACCGTGAGGAAGAATAGCTCATAGAGATGAGATTCTGACAGAAGTGTGAAACGTTGTGTGTTCGATTCTTCAACATTGCTGTAAATTTTGAGGTCTGAATTGCAGTGATGAAGTCAAATATATAAAGAAAGCAAGTTTCATGCTGTGAGGAAGAATAGCTCATAGAGATGAGTGTCTGACAGAAGTATGAAAGGTTGTGTGTTCAATTCTTCAACATTGCTGTAAATTTTGAGGTCTGAATTGCAGTGATGAAGTCAAATATACAAAGAAAGCAGAGCTCATACAGTGAGGAAGAATAGCTCATAGAGATGAGTGTGTGGCTCCAGTGTTGAAGGTTGTGTGTTCGATTCTTCAACATTGCTGTAAATTTTGAGGTCTGAATTGCAGTGATGAAGTCAAATATACAAAGAAAGCAGAGCTCATACAGTGAGGAAGAATAGCTCATAGAGATGAGTGTGTGGCTCCAGTGTTGAAGGTTGTGTGTTGATTCTTCAACATTGCTGTAAATTTTGAGGTCTGAATTGCAGTGATGAAGTCAAATATACAAAGAAAGCAGAGCTCATACAGTGAGGAAGAATAGCTCATAGAGATGAGTGTGTGGCTCCAGTGTTGAAGGTTGTGTGTTCAATTCTTCAACATTGCTGTAAATTTTGAGGTCTGAATTGCAGTGATGAAGTCAAATATACAAAGAAAGCAGAGCTCATACAGTGAGGAAGAATAGCTCATAGAGATGAGTGTGTGGCTCCAGTGTTGAAGGTTGTGTGTTCGGTTCTTCTATGTTTCAGTAAATTTTGAGGTCTAACTTGCAATGACGATGTCAAATGTACGAAGAGAAAAGGTCTAAGTGCACATAGCACTGGTGGCTTGGTGATAGTGAGCCCGGGTTAAGAAGCATCGGAGGGCGTTGGAGAGGGGTTCGACCCCACCAGTGCGCGGTGTCCGACAGCGGGGGAGAGGTGCGTCTCCCTCCAGGGTTTCCGAGAGATAAAGCTAGGGGGTTATGCAAGAGAGAACTACAAAGAGTTGAGATTTTGGCGGTGTGTTTTGTTGTTGTTGGTGTCGTGGTTGTGCAAACTTTAGCTTTTTTTGCAACAACGACAAAGCACAACCACAACAGCACCACCAACAACAAAACGCACCGCCAAAATTTCAGCTCTTTGTAGTTCTCTCTTGCATAACCCCCTAGCTTTATCTCTCGGAAACCCTGGAGGGAGACGCACCTCTCCCCCGCTGTCGGACACCGCGCACTGGTGGGGTTGAACCCCTCTCCAAGGCCCTCCGATGCTTCTTAACCCAGGCTCACTATCACCAAGCCACCAGCGCTATGTGCACTTAAACCTTTTCTCTTCGTACATTTGACATCGTCATTGCAAGTTAGACCTCAAAATTTACTGAAACATAGAAGAACCGAACACACAACCTTCAACACTGGAGCCACACACTCATCTCTATGAGCTATTCTTCCTCACAGTGTGAAATATGCTTTCTTTATATATTTGGCTTCATCACTGCAAGTTAGTCCTCAAAATTCACTACAACATAGAAGACTTGAACACACAACCTTCCACACTTGAGCCACACACTCATCTCTATGAGCTATTCGTCCTCACAGTGTGAAGCCTGGTTTCTTTATATATTTGACTTCATCACTGCAATTTAGACCACCAAACTAAGTGCAATATAGAGTGATTGAATTCACAACTTCGGACACTCCAGATAGACAACTAGCACTGTGAGGTATGGATCCTCACAGTATGATGTGATGGGTTTTTTTTTGTGTATTTAACACCATCATTGCAAGTTTGCCCTCAAAACATACTGCAACATAGAAGGATTGAACACAGAACCTTCAGCACTCTCAGCAGCCATTTACCTCTGCGCTATTCAACTGCACACTGTGCACTGTTGTTTCTTCATATATCTGACGTTTTAATTGGAACGTAAACACCTAACAATCTGAGCAATGCATCCTCACGCTGTGAGGCACAGTTTTTTTAATTTTTAACTTCTTTTTAGCACTGTCGCCTCACAGCGGTACAGTACAGAAGTTACCGGGTTTGATTTCCAGTGCCTTTCTGTGTGGAGTTTGCATGTTCTCCCTGGGTACTCTGGCTTCTATCCTGAAACATGCATGGGTTAATAAATTGGCTAATTTATATTGCCCATAGGTGTGAATATGAGTGTGAGTGGTTGTCTGTCTCTGGCCCCATCCGCACGATAATGGCACGACAACGCTTGTGAGAACATTGACAGAATTATTTCCGTCTACATGGCAACGCAATACCGACAAGTGACAAGGATGTAATAAATATGCCACACCGATACGTGGTGCTGCGAAGAAACACAGAGAGACCCACGAAAAAGAACGAAAGAATGTAACGAGCATGCGCATGAAGTCCTTGTTTACTACTCCTTCTGGTCACGTGATGAGGTGTCATCATCGTTGGCAACAATGCCGGGTATACACTGCAATTCCGAAACGGCGTTGTCAGATCCTCTCACTCTGGAATACCGTTTTGGGTCTCCAACAATGCCGGAGCCATCTGTACGCAAGGCGGAATCGGTATTAAAGTTTGTCGGATACACAGAATTCCATTGTCGTGTGGACGGCACCTTTATGCGCCCTGTGATGAACTGACGACTTGTCCCAGGTGTACCCTGCCTTACAGGCACTGTGAAGGCCACATAGGTGAGCACTAGGGTCCTTAGGAAGCTATGATAAAAGTCTGTTTACAGACTGAATTTTCAGAAGTTATGAACAACTACTGACTCAAATGAGAATAGTGACGGTGTAGCCCATCTTATGAAATGTCTGTTATTTGAGAAATGGTCAAGTTTGTGCCATTTACTGGCTGCATTTCAGTGCCCGCTTCACTCCTGTTGAATGGATAGCATCAAATTCAATATTGTTGGAAATACTCCAAATGACTCCAAAGTGAAATGGGTGAGTAAATGGCAGTATTTTATCCCAGAAATAAGGTCCAATTTATAAAAAAAAAAAAAAAAAAATATGGCACTTCCCCTTTAATACCATTTAAGAATTGAAGCACAAAAAAAAAAAGCAACTTGCGTTTCTAGGTTGTGTTGGCCCTTTTACAGAAAGAATTCTGGCTAGCCTGCACAAGTTGAATGAGTAAGAGGGAGAGTTCACTTGTCAAGACATGAAAAATGCCCAAGGTCGGAAAAGCGGTGCATAAGCACATTAGTTATGCTGCAGGAAAAAAATAAAGACAGAATGATGCAACACTTTTTTCAGTTGTTATTTATGGAAGGGAAACGGTCAGCCAAATACAACTTGATGGACTGCTTTATTTAAAAAGTTTATATTATAAAATGTAAAAATCCAGCTAAACCTGATCACATGAACTGCAAAGACTTATCCCTTAGATCTTCTGAGGTGCTGCGACTTTACATCTTTACATGACAGAAAAATCATTTCACAACCTATTACAATTTTTTAAGGATGTGTAAATTTGGCAATATTGGAAGTATGAAACAAACAACAGTGGATAGTTATTGCTTTGGTTTGAAATTGGGTCTATACTGGGGAGCTGAGACGTGCAGCATGGAGATCTAGCTGAGAGAAGAGTAGGGTGGATAGAGTTATGCTGGCATGGCTCTTTAATCGTCCTTATCCTTGGCACCATGCTTTAGGATGCGTGTGAACTCCACATAGTTGAAGTTGCTTTTCTTGTCGATGGGGGCCTCTCTGAAAAGTTCGTCCACCTCCTCATCTGTAAACCGGTCACCCATTGTTGTGAGCAACTCTCTGAGGTAATCTTCCTGGATGAAACCTGAGGGGAAACAGTCAAATCAGATAAAGTGAAGACGGCTCAATCAAGATTAGAAGCGTCTCCCGAAGAGTTTATTTTTTTCCTGCAGTAACAGACATCCTTAAGAAATAATTTTTCTTAACAAACAGATTGTTCTAGATAAGTCACCTGTATTTGTAAGACATCTTTCAAACACATCTGTAATTTAAAGTGCTACATCTAAAATTACCTGTTCCCTCTTCATCAAAGCAAGCAAATGCATTTCTGATCACATCCTCAGGGTCTGTGCCATTGAGCTTCTCGCCAAACATTGTGAGGAACATGGTGAAGTTAATAGGTCCAGGAGCCTCCATCATCATGGCCTCCAGGTACTCATCAGTTGGATTTTTCCCTGTAAGAAGACATTGGTGTATTGCATTTAGTCTGAAGAGTTTCAGCTACGGAAGTGGTTTAACCGTGTGACACATATGTTGCAAACAGTGTTGATGCGCACAAACATGAATAAAAGCAGTGCTTACAGCCTTTTACAGACAGGCTTACAGGGTTTGACTGAACTCACCTAGAAGTAAAAAAATAACTGATTGACGCTCCTACTCACCTAGAGAGGCCAGCATGTCGTGAAGGTCTTCTTTGTCCACAAACCCATCACGGTTCTGGTCAATCATGTTGAAGGCCTCCTTGAATTCCTGAATCTGAGACTGGTCAAACATGGCGAAGACATTGGAAGTGGCGCGCTGAGGGCGCTTCTTTGTGGTCTTTCCCTTTGCTCTTTTGCTAGACATTTTGACTGTTTATTTTGACCTGTGAAAATAAATACATACAGGTTAGGCATTATGTCAATCTCAAGCTTATGGCTTACAGATAACAAACGTTATCAAATGTCAGGAGAAATAGACAATAGTTTGGAGAGAGGAAAAAAATATTAATCAAAATATAGGCCTGCCAAGGCCAACACAATTACAGACAATCTGATCAAAGGTAATGTGGATTATGCAGTTACTTCAAAATAAGATCTCGTCATCCGTGCCTACAACTCTCTGGCGAATTCCCCTGCGAGGTGTCCGCACTGAGCTATAAATGGAAATGTTCCCCATCTTTCTAGGTTGATCAGCCCTCAGCCTTCACAGAGGCTGGGAGAATTAGTGATGTGAAGACAAATGCCCTTATCAGGCAATGTCTCGAACAAAGACTTAAGACATTCACATTGTTGTTAACAGATATTGATGTTTACACTGGGTGTTGATGTAAAAATGGTCTCAATCAGCTCGGAGCTGTGTAGTGTAGACCTCTGTCTTGTATTCAGGAAAGGTAAATACCTGTGACATGGCTGGATATTATCCAGCAGACTGACAGCTATTCAGGCACAATAAATTCCAGATGAAGCAGTTAGGACTATGACTATGCATTGTGTCAACACTTTAAAACCACTACTTAACTGTGAATTTGATTAATAAAGTCAGTATCTGTCTATCATGTTTCTAATACTGTCAAAATATTGACAGGAGTTCCCCATAATAACAAAAGTTCACGTTTTCGTATGTTTCTGTTTGTACTTTGCAGTATAAAACAATGATGTCAAACAAAACCGATCTATGCTCGTGTTATTTTTTTTTTTTCTTAAATCACAATCCCTGGTGCATTTACAAGTACGCACACAGTTTTGGGCCTAGCTGGAGCTACGTTTAACAATTAGTGTGCACACAGCTGTTAAACTTAACTCACCACAATGGTCAAAGCAGTTACCCAGATTCGCAGTTAAAATTATTGACTTCATCAAGCCAACAATTAGCTTTACACGTTTAAAACACCCATTTATTAGCAACCGATAGAGGTTTAGCTATCGACTGTTTAGCCACGCAGCTAACAGTTAGCCGTGTTTTCAACTGAACAGGCAGAATGGTACGATAGCGTGTTATTCAGACATAAACCTTTAATAGTACCACCAGTTATGTGAAATTCTAATAGCAAAGCACCTGTGGTGTAGCTAAATATGATATACAAGAAAATAAAATTAAGACAAACAGTCTTACCTGACAACTACCCAAAATTGTCCGCTCCCGTCGCTCCTCTTTTCTCAACCACCGCCCTTCACTTCCTGATATCGATGCTAGGTTTCGCGCAGAACATTCAGAACAAACCAAGTCAGGAAAATAGGGGGGCTTCATTAAGTATTAAACTATTATTGTTTCCTTTAAAAACTACGTAAACATTGTTTCGGCCTGAATATTACAGTTTTATAGTTCTTCGTGTATTACATTCAGGAACATATCAAAACGTTTCATCATCAGTCGTTAACGAATATATAATTTATTTTACACCCCCGGAGGAGTAAATGTAACTTCCACTAACACTCCCTTGCCTGCGTTGACATTCCTAGATATGTCCTTTTAAGGGAAGAAAGACACATCGTCCTTTTTGCAATAATGGCAAAGGAAAACTTAAATGATCCCCATGAGAAAAGCAATAGCTATCAATAAGGCAACAAATTAGATAAACAATTATTAGCAGTATATGTCATTTGATAAATCGTGTCAAATAATAGTTGTCACTTAAATATTCTCAATAGAGATGATTGTGTTTGTCTCCTGTCATAGCCACAGGCATCTCTGCTGAGTGGGTGTTGTTTGTGATCTTTTTTTTTTTTTTATCATGTTTGTTCTGTATTTATTCTAGTAAAAAATATCAAAAAAGATACTCATTCCGCTTCTCCATGAGACATTAATCTGATTAAGTAAAGTGAAGGAAAATACAAAATAAAAGAAACCAAACAATAAAGGGACAATGTTAATAGGGTGTATAATAATAGACAGTGACAGCCTGACCTGGGTCGGAAAACAGTTGGTACCTTCGGTCATTGCTGTGTGGAGAGGCTTAGTGCTGCAGGACTTCAATAGCAAAATGTTAACCTGTTGACTCACTGGTTAAAACAAGCCACACTGTCTTTTTTGCAGACGTCATATCACTTTAACAGCTGATAACAAAATGGTTGAACATCTGCCATGAGTCATCCACTGAGCTTTGCAGTCCTTAAAAAAAGAATGATTAGTGTTAATGATGGCTACAATATGACCTTAATGATTGATTTTTATTATTTTTAATTTTATTAAATATTTATTTGTTAAATAACATGTGTTACTAGACATAGACATGTACATACAAGTGCATATGTGAAATGTTTTTACTGATGATTATAAATTACATGAAACATGATTACAAACTAAACACAGTGGTTAGTCTTATGTTAATAAAGGACAAACATGGAAGCTGATTTAAATAAAGTGCCTCAGATAGTGCAGACAATAACATTTTTATCACAGTGATGGGATGACTAGTGGTCTATAATTGTGAACAGCTTGCAAGAAGTTAGTTCCAAATGATCTCCTTGTATTTACTCAAGTCCTGCTGAGTCAAATTTACTCTTAATAACAAAGTTCCAGCATGTTTTGTAGTGTCAGCCTAAACCACTAGAGCGTGCTAGCTTCACATAAAAGCCTTCCTTTTCTCAGCAGTATTATCGACCATTTCTTGAGATCATTGGTGATTTGTCTCAGTATGTTACCCAATCCTGTATGGGAGCTCCCTTAATGTGTCTATATCTAGAACTGTCATCTTAAACACTGAAGCAGCTTAAATGTATGGCGGAGCCATACTAAGCAGAGCATAAAAATACTCCCAAAAGATCCCATGAGACACCCATGTAGTTGGAATTTCCTGGACAGCTGAACCCAACAGCGTGGTGCTAACTTGGACAGTCAAACAAAATATTAGAAACACCTTTCAATATGATGGTATACAATAAACGTCATATATTTTAAATTGAGTTCCTCCATAAAACTGGAGAGTTTCTTAGAAAAAACTCCTCTGTGAGAGTGGCATTTATTTGGTAATTGGGATTAATTGTCAGATTAAAGCCCAGGATGTTTGTGATAAAATCTAGAAACTAGATGTTATTCTTTGATGTTAAGTTATAGTCACTAATCCTGGTGGTGACTGTAGCTTTAGGTGTCTGACAAGGCAGTAATATACAGACTATGTTATAAATATATCTAATTAATAAGGAATATTATTGTTAGCACCCGCCCTTCAGTCCTTCAAAGTAAACACTATTGGAGCCATTTTGGCTCTGCCGTCACCATGTTGAGAACCTTGGGGAAGCAATAGAAATGCTCCCATTCCAGCATTTAGCATCTTTTGCCTCTTAGTCAATCATATGTGTTCAAAGCAGACATGTTAGCAAATGATTCAGTGATTTGTGACATGTCATATCACACTTAAACTATATCCCACATTCATTAGACAGCATTTAGTGGCATGCCCCTGATAATACACTCTATTGTTGATCTCTTTTTATGGGCTTGCACTACAGATTGCTGATAAAATTTTAGGTATGCTGCCATGCTGACCGTGCTGTCATGTGGGACAGTGGTGGCTGGTGAGGTGTTCACTGACATGATGTTTTTGCCATGGAAACTTACCCAGTGTTTGTGTTGTAATCACTTCCCAGAACATCTGTGGCAGCCAAAAGAAATGCGCCTGGCAGATAGCCTCAAACACACTTCATGTAAACCGGAAATCCTTTTCTTTACAGGATAACTTCTGTAAATTCATGTGTATGGCTCATGCCAGGATCAGGACAGCCTCAGAGTCTTTGATTTAACTTTTTATTTTAGTATCATCAGAAGGGACATTTATTTACGTTCACAAATGATGGTGTGGCCGAAAGAGAGAGTGACAGTATCTGGCATCTGTTGCATGTGGAGCATGTAACAATAGCACACAGTGGCTAAAGTTAGCACCACAGCTGAGAGTCAAGACAAAAGCTGCAGCGAGGTACGAGATTAACCGGTGATGATGTACTGTGGGCTTAAAGCCAGCAGGACTGTAATGTTTGTGGGATGAACTTTAAAAGAAAAGAATTAAATCCAAGCCACTTGACAACATGAAGATCACTGAGTTTCAGGAAAATTTAGGTTGTCAGATGCTTTTGCACTGTAGCATTGATTAAAAGTATGTAGGTTTTGTCATATTAATAAAGGGTCATCTCTTTGACCTAATGCCTTACTTAACTAACACAAAAGCAAAGAATGAAAGTACATACATTATACATTTTATACATGTATAAGCTCATTGAAAGAACATTCTTACTAAATATGGTAAAAAAAAAAAAATACAAAAATAAGCCTGTGTTTACCTGCATATCAGGCATAAATGCTCATCGGCAGAGACCTGCACCTATAAATGTGTTGCCCTGTGGGTGTAGACTTGCTCCCCACACTCTGCTCTCAGCTATATTTATCTCCACCGTCACCATAAAAGGCTGTGACTGCTGCTTGGACACCCTGGCAAGGGCCAATATTATTTTGGTTGTGTAGAAACTGCAGCCCTGTACGCAGCTACCTGTAGCTTTGCTGGGATATTGAGCTTTAGGTGTGGAGTTGGACCATCTTTTCCTTTAGAGCTTTGAGTTTGAGGCTTTCTGTCCAGGGTAAGTGGCATAAGTTGCACAGGGGAGGAGATGCAATTAAGCCAGGTTGCAGTTGTTGTGTCTGTCTAAGCATGCTGAGAAAGTGCCTGAATCTTACATCATGTCAGTGTTGCAGGTTTGAATTTGCAATTTCATGATGGTTACAAGTCTTTTCTCTTTTTCTTTTTTACTCAAGAAAATATTGTGCATTTTTTTGGCTAGAATATTTCAGTGTTCAAATTGGTATCACATGGATTATGTAACTTTGATTTTTTCCATCTTGAAAGCTAGATTAACTGTCCATGTTCAACTCTTAAGAACATGTTGAGGTAAATGAAAGCATGGCCAGCTTGTTATCGCAGCCAATTACTGATTTCAATAAATGTTTTAAATTCAGTGGAAGTCATGATAAACCAACATTATATTAAAACAGTCAATCTACCTGCTCTTGAACACAAACCAACCACACAGACAAGCAGATAGGCAGCAAGGAACTCAGAAACTCGGGGCTCGTACCAGGAGCGGCGTGCAGCATGTCTGGATCTATACCGTTCTACCAGAAGCACCATCGCCACTATGACCGTGGCTACCGTAGCAGAGAGACGCAGTCCAAACTGAGCCAGTACCAGAGCAGCAGCAGATACACGGCCAGCGACAGCATGTCCTCAGCTGCCACCAGCAGGAGCAGGGGGTAAGGAGGAGGAAGAGGATCATCAGTCCACTTCTTTGTCACAGGGAAGGCCTATTTTCCCCCTAACATTATCACCCAACTGATCAAGTTCACCTTCCTCACCACCGTTGGATCACTTCCCTGTCACAGCCTGAGGATCATCTTTCCTGCTTTGCTGCCATATTGACACAAAGTAACCACATCCCTCCTCTGAGCTCTCTTTGATCGACCCTCACACACCTGAGCTCCTTAAACTGGTCAAAAACAGCTCTGAATCCTGCATGAAGCTCTTTTTTGCATGTAGACTAAGAAATATTTGTTTTTCTGCATGCTGACAAGCTCGAACTTGTGACACACCTATTCATAAATTACTGAAATGATTATTGGAAATCTATTATTGGAGTCTTTGTCTTGTTTTTGCCCTCTCTTTGTTAGATAAACTGTAAGGAGATGCACTGTTATGTAATGGCTGAGTTATGGTACAGGGCGTAGATTGAAATAGAGTCTTGACCTGAGCATACCATGCTGGAGGGAAAGTAACAAGTGACAGTCTGTCAGTCTGTCTTTAAAACCTGATAGCACTGGGAAGTTGTTTGCTTCCTTTTATTTCCAATACACATATACCAATATACTCATTGATCGTTACCCTGCCAACGAGGTTATGTTGTTGGTTCGGCTTTTTTCTTGTGGTTCTGTATGTCAGCATGATTAAAAGAAAAAACATTGGCCTGGTTTTCATTGAAGTTGGTGGAAAGGTGTAGCATGGGCCAGAGAAGAGCCCAAGATGCATAAATTATTTCTCAGTTATGGAAATGGTCTTGGTGGAGGTCTGCGCTGTCAGTTAGCGGTTGCTTTTGTTTCCCAGATTTGTGCAGTCCCTGTTGAATGTCTTGGTCAGCTGGACAGTGTTTTTGATAGAGAATTAGAAAATTAATTTTGTCTGCATTTGTAAGAATAAGCTTTAATTTTTCAAGGAAAGGGTATTAAAAATCAAGAAATACAGCAACAAAAAAGTGCTAACAGTGTCAAGCAGTACAGTTGATTCATCTCTGTGATGATGAGTATTGTCACTAGAAAGCTGCTTTACTTATTTTAGGATTAACAAAACACCCAGTTTATGGAGAGCCTGTTTTTTACAGCGCCTGCCAGGTCTTTAAATACTGGAGAGTGAGAACAGGTCAGAAGGGCTTAGGTTTTACTAACACCATCTGATCTTTGCCTTTACACTCTCAAGGCTGGGCAGACCACTAGTCACCAAATCTGCTCTGAGGAGAGGAGGATTATGATGTGATGATTATTTAACAGTCGGTATAGCTGTGATAATTCTGCTATGGCAAAGATACTGCATTTTTGTACATAAACATTGGATTTGTTGTATGAAATAACCCCAACTGGAGTTCAGCAATGAAACTGAAGTTCTCTATCTTCTAACCCATTTAAATGTGAGCTGTTGCAACTCTGATCCTGGAAAGTCAAGCGTGTGTAAATGGACGGAGCTAAATGGACAGTGACCCAGAGAGATAGAGGAAAAAATAGGGGAGTTGCCTTGTCACCCTTCTTACCTGCGCCTCCTCATCAGGTTCTTGTTATCTAATGGTCCAAACTCTGCTGCAGATAGAGTAGTGCTGCTACAGACGAACTATGTGCTGTCTGACCTAAAATCTAAAATACATTTTCATCTTTTGCTCCACTTATCACCCCTTCTCTAAACTAATCTGAAGACAGCACATAGCAAGAGCACTGACCATTATAATGGTGTCTGTAAATGAATGAATGACTTTCATGTCTCTCATATCATATTTTGCTATTAGGCTATTCATACCATCTATACCTACACTACTGCACCACTCACTGAACCATCTACAACTCATCCACCCATGATCTTGGCTTCATCCCTACATGTTGATGTCATGTTATTAGTTGGACTGTCTGGCTGGGAGCCAGGCTGATGGTATTTTAAATGTCCCAGACTTGAGGTGTCTTCACATTCTGGGCTGGAGGCGAGCAGACTGAGCCCTGCACCCAAGAGAGCCAAGCCAACTTACTTGGCTGTGGATAAAGAGAACCAAATCATCGGCTATGTAGTGCCTATCTTCAGGGGCAGGTAATGAACTCTTCCCATTATATAAACTGAAACCCCAAGAATGTTCTGCGACATCTTATTTCGGTTTTAATGATATGCCTCACTCCCCACATCCATCCTCTGCTCTGCAAACTCCTAGTGAAGAGTTTGCCACAGGATTTTCGGATACAGAGGAAGGGAGGGTGAGGGACACTGCTGCGTACATGGCCCGCAGGGATTTGTTCACCAGCGGCCTGGAGATGGAGAGGTCAGAGCTTATCTCCAGGAGGGAGGCCATGCGAGAGTCGGCCAACCGCATCTCTATGAACAAAAGGGTCAGTGGGGGAATTCTACATGTTGCTCTTTGAGGTCATACAAGAAGACATTGACTTTACAATAACGACGTATTATTTTTACAGAACAGCAGTGACATGATGATGACACTTATATCAGTGTCCAGTTTAAGACTTTTCAATCATTTCAGCCAGGAGTTATTAGTGATAGACAGTCTCAGTCATGACATCACAGATTGGCTTCTTCTACATCACTGTCAGAAAGATAAGCGTTTTTTGTGACATCACAGTAGACCACTCTGCTTCATCACACAACACATAATGGAGTAGCTTTTGCTCCTTGTGGCATCACAGCAAACCTCTATTTCATCGCATCTCAGTTGGGGTGTGCTACTTATGACATCACACTCATGACAACAAGTACAGAGTGTGCTTCATGTCATGGAGCTGTCTTTCTGTATTTGTGACATCACAGCTGACTCAGTCATGACATTGCAGATTGGCCTCACCTACTTGTGGCATCACAGACTGAGTGACTTGTGGAGTCACAATAGACTTTTCTGACTGTTAAATTACTATATTCATGAATTGCAGCACTGCTTAGAGCACCAAGTGCCTGCGGCTCAGTGGTTGTTACTACTACTCCTTACACAAGGAAGTTATTAATGTTGCTGGGCGATTATGTGAAGTACTACCCGACCATTCATTGAGCATCATAAAAGCCACAGTGTATTTATCTGTCTCCACTCTGCCAGACTCAGCCTTACTAGCGGGTGACAAATTCCACAGGAGATCGTGTGTCTTGAGACACAGGGAAGCAGCGTCCCAGAGCTGTTGTTATATTAAGTGCTGAGTTACTGGATGCGCAACGAGAGATGAGGCCTCAACACCCTCAATATTCATAGGACATAATGAACAACAAACACTCCCACTCATGACACGTCACGTTTACAAGTGCAAACATCTTGCATGTATAAATCAAATAAAAATATATCGGGATCTTGCTTGTTCGTAGATGCTTTGTTTTTGCTTCAACCGTGCATTGTGAATTCTTGGAGACATTATTAGGACTTTAACAATTGTCCTGAGAGACGTAACACCCTGTTTTGTTTGTAGATCCATGAACACGGGGAACACTTTAAGCGCATGAACGAAGACAGCCTGATGCACGCCCCGGAGTTTGTGATTAAACCACGCTCCCACACTGTGTGGGAGAAGCAGTGTGTGCGGCTGCATTGCACTGTTAGCGGCTGGCCTGACCCACGGGTCGTCTGGTAGGTCGCAGACATACATCATTCATCAGTGACTCGTCACATCTGCTCTTTCTGTCCCCTCAACATCCTGCTTATTCCTCATTCCATCCAGTTTCATGGCTTTATTATTTCCCTTTTGACTTCATCATTTTCAAGTCCTTTCTGTTTCCTCTGCTCTGTCTTCTTTTCTACCTTCCTCTACAAGGTACAAAAACAATGTGGCAATTGACCCTATGTCCAATGCTGGCAAGTATAAACTTGAGAGCAGATACAGCGTGCACTCACTGGAGATTAACAGGTAGGTGTAGCATCTCTGCTCCACAGTTCTCAAAGTGCCCTGAATCCATTTATGTAACCATCCCTGAGTTCAAGCACACACACCAAATATGTTTGCTTTACAGGAAAAGCAAAGAGAAAGAGATTTTCAAATAAAATACTGATTTGTGTTCCACACCCACTTATACACCATAGCATATGGCAATGCTAAGGTCTCTGCAGTATCTGTTCCTAACTTACTGTTTTCAAGAAAACATAAATACGCAGCTGGCTTCATCTTTCAGGTATCCCCAGTGGGAAGAACCATCTTTATATGTGGCATGGTAATGTTGGTATAGTTCTTTGTCCCAGCTGACACAGACCAGCTAGAGAAGAGGCACACTCTTTCCCTGGCTGCCACAGATAACAAAAAGCTTGTCTAAACATAGCCAAGACCATTTGACCACTGATAGCAGTCAAAAGTCACAAAGATGAGCATATGAGCTTGTCACACTTTAGTAGAATTAGAGTTTAGTAGAATATGCCGGCTGTAGATACTTCATGTACAGCGACCCACACCACCTGGTGCACATGACATCACCACTGGTGTCTATTTCTTACCAGAGTATTCCTGGCCAGGACTCATGGAGCGCTTTACAGTCGGGCCTGCATACTTGGTATTATTTACATGGTTGAGAGGTCTGGGGGAAGGGCTCTGTGCACATGAACCCTTAAAAGAGAGAATGTGGGTATCATGGACATTGATCACCTGATGCTCTCCTCTTTCAGATGTGATTTTGATGACACGGCACAGTATCGCGTCTCTGCCATGAATTCCAAGGGAGAGCTGTCTGCATTTGCCTCCGTCGTTGTTAAGAGTAGGTTACACCAGTCTTAAAACCATGACACCCCGAAATTATTTAAAATCACAAAAAAGCAATAATTATAACTTACCATAAAAGAGTGAGTACCATTTCCAAATGTAAAAGTTATTTTTGTGAACTGTAATAGGTCTCAAGACCTGTGACCTCAGTAATTTAAGTGTAATTTCTCATATGATTTTAACATACTGTCAGTATCATATTGTGCGTATATTAATAGAAACCGCTGCTCTTCTTCATAGGGTTCAAAGGTGAAGTAGATGAGTCCCTGCCATCACCAAGACGTAAGTATGAGTTTACTGTATTACTATTATTTATTGTATTTTTTTAATACAGCGGTGTTCATTCATGTATTTGTGGTCAGCAGGGGGCAGAAGAACAAGCAGGAAGACACAGTCTTGACATATTTCCTTCTTTTGGCTAATGTGTTCGCAAACAGCTACTAATTTAAAGCCGTTTCCCATCAGCTCGATGTGAAAATTAATTTTCCTCACCAGCTGAGCTACTATCATTGTCTGTCTGCTGGTTGGTGCTGTGCATGTACCAAACAGCTGCTTTGTTCCTGAAAACATCTGCCCTCTATCTGCTGCTGGATACAAGGCGGAAGAATATTATTATCATTATTGCGGTAAAACAATGAGCTAAAAGAGGCTGAAAAGCTAGAAAAAGCAAAACTGTGTGCGTAAAAATGTACTTTTGGCCTGTGACATATAGTTATTTAAAGTTATACCATGTGGCTTTAATGTTAGCATTTTGCTTTAAAGCAACAATAATTCTACATTGTTAACATAACTCATGCTGGGTCAAAGCTACGGTGAGATGTGCTGGGTTGGGGGTGCTGCTACTGCACTAACAACTTCTCTGTTTCCTTGATGCTGTGGCGACATTGCAGGGGCCAGTACTGAAGGTAACAGGGTCACTGGGATCTGGTTTGAGAACGGTTTGGTGAACTTGATGTTTCCACTGCGTCCATGCATGACCACTCTTGCCTGTGCAGATATATTCACAGTATCCTCCTTCATGTGGAAAAATCTACAGATTTTTCAGGTTGAAAGCAATATTGCAAGCATACAACCTTGTTTACTGTCTCTAATGTTCTCATTTGGAAATGCATAAATGAGAGTATGTTTAGTATTGATTTTAAAGATCATTATTTAATTCACCACATATTGTAAATGTTTTAATGTTTTAACTGTATTTTTACAATGTATTTTTTAGCTGTGCTTCACTGTGCAATGCATGCTCACAATGATAGTAATTTATTTTGTGTCACTCTTTTGTTCTGTATTTGCTTGCTTTATTCTTACACGTGTGATTCTCTTCTCTACCTTCTTCTGTCTGTCTGGAAAGTTTTGATGCAGCTTAATGTTTATTTTCTGTGCATATGATTATTGATGTGATCATGCTCTGTCTCTTTCACAGTGTAATGTTTCATATTTCCACTTGATATGAACACTGGGGTCTTTCCACTGGTGTTCACATAATGAGTGCCAGTCCAAGCACTGACTCTGCTGTCTCTGTCTCCAGATGGCCCAGTGTCTGAGTACGGCATTAACTTCAAGACTCACATTGTTGATAAATTCGGTGTATCCTTTGGAAGAGAGGGTGAGACAATGAGTTTGGGATGTACGGTCATCATTTACCCTGCCCTGCACCGCTACCAGCCAGAGGTCCAATGGTACAGAGACGGTAAGAAGACAACTTCAAACTGAGGACTACTGTCAGCAACTCCAAATCCAAGGCCTGTATGGTTATCACGGGATGAGATTTCAACAGTTTTGGAATAAACACTTTCTTTTATTAAATAAAAGTAGCGAAACCACAGTGTAAAAGTGTTGCATTCAAATACAAAACTCTTAGGATCAGTATGACGTATCAAACAGTGAGTACAAAATATACTCTACTTCTACTAAAATTCTCAAAGTAAAAGTACTCATTGTGCAGAATGGCCCATTTTAGAATTATGTGTATTATGTTGCTGGATTCTAATTCTTATTAATGCATTAATGTGCTCATCAATTTAATGTTGCAGATGGTAAAGGTGTGGCTAATTTGAATTACTTTATACAATAACGTATTAATAAAGTATTAAAGTCGTATGTTTATCTTTAATAATAAATAATAAATCTTTAAATTAACGTGGTGAAGTTAAAGAACAAAAACACCCTCTGAGATATGATGAAGTAGAAGTCAGAGTTGTAAGTACAGCAGTAAATGTACATTTTTTTAACTTTCATCACTCTATTTCAAATTCATTTTGTATCTGTTTGCTTTATTTTAAAGCTATGACAGATGGTCGATATAACTGCATATCTAAAAGTATGAAATGGTTGATAATGTGCATGCCTCAGCTTGGTTTGTTTGTACATTGAATGTCTGTTTTCTCAGATGTTCTGCTGTCTCCTTCTAAATGGAACCACATGCACTGGAGTGGAGATCGAGCCACGCTGACGCTCACACACCTCAACAAAGAGGATGAGGGCCTCTACACCCTGCGAGTCACCACCAAGTCTGGATATGAGACTTACTCAGCCTACGTCTTCGTCAGAGGTGTGTACACCTTTCCTAATTTGAGATTACAGACCTTTTAGTATCAATTAACACACACACACACATCCAGTGCATTGCTGTGCTTTACATATTTAGGAAACATTCACGAAGCCTGTTCTAAAACTTCACTTTATGCACATTTAGAAACTGTCCTCAAGCTTTTAATTCTATAAAATGTTATGGATCTAGGATGTTTCCACTCAGACATTTTCCCTGCCATCCTTAATAACACAAGCTAACTGCAACCTGACTCCCCCAGCTTTGTTTTCGTTGAGCATGTCACCAGATCAAGGTCAAAGTCACAACAACATGTCCTCTGGCACCTGATAACAACACCACATCGAATAGTCTAGCGTGTTTGAATGTGAGTGACTGGTTTTAATATAGACAACACAACCCAGAACATCCTGCCATCTGTTTGAATGCAGTGGAAAAATGCTCAGTGAAGCTTATCTTTGCTGCCTTTAGAGACAATCTGACCTTTAAAGCGTCTACACATGTTGAGTATAAACATGCTAGAAAATAGACCCTGTTGTTGACTTTGCTGCAGCTCAGGGTCACCCACTATATTATGTTACATCACAGTTATTTAACTGATGCTTTTATCCAAACCAATTTGGGTACAATCCTAAAAAGTGTGAGAATATGAGTAATGGTCAAGGTGCAGTCTGATAAGATGAGTTTTTAGTTTACGATGGAGGAGGCCATGTCTCCATAACAAAACACTTGAGTCCGACTGAAGTCAGGCTATTCTCAGAGTGCTCAGCTGTGGAATGAGTCTGGCTGTGATCACAGATAGAGACTGTAAATATCTGCTTCAAGGAGAAGCAATAGGCTGCCCAGTTTCCTTACTGCTCTTTGTGAGGGAACACATTGTCTGCCTTTAACTATCTACTCTTATTTTATCTCTGTGTGTAGCTATAATAGACTTATCACTGGTCAGTTTTCAGATTGTGGGCTATTTTACTTCCTTAACTTGTCTTCTTTTAGACAACTGGAAAGGAAACACTTAAATACACATTAATTCTCTATTTACATTAATTAATTCTCCATATTCTCTATTTGCATTTACTGATGTCTACTGAACTCACCAAAAGTTAACATCACATAATGCCTCATTTGTATATTTAAATATAAAATTTGAACCTGTATACATAATATTAAAATAATTAGATTAATAACTTTATTAATATAATGTTGATGTATTGTGTAATGTTTTACCCTTTTGAAAGGTAGATTTTTTTTGGACCTGCTACATTTTTAAAAAGTATAATTGTCTTGGTAGTTGTATAACTCCTAAGTGGACTTTACCCCTTATATTTCTTTAAGAGTCACCTCTCTTATCCTCTTACCCTCCGGGGTGGGCTACTGCTAATTCTGTCCTTCTTCTGCTGATCGCTGATTGCTTGTGTTTGACTTGAGGACCAGAAACATTCCTGGCATCAAGTCCTGTACCCACACAGTTCAGCAAGACACAGCTCATTTTACAACACCAGCTACAGTAGAATCAATTCATTATAGCAGATATTTGGCTGAAAGGTAAATATATCTATGTGTGTCAGACATAGTCCTGATGGTGCTGTTGTTTGTGTTAGATGCTGAGGCTGAGGTGGAAAGAGCTCCCGGGGCCCCTCTGGATGTGCGCTGCTTGGATGCAAACAAGGATTACATCATTGTCACCTGGAAGCAGCCAGCTGTCGATGGTGGCGACTCCATCTTGGGCTACTTTGTGGACAGGTCAGTCAATATGTTGTCCGTCTCACATCATCTGGATGAAACCCCTGAAAGAGTTAAGGTAAGGGTAAAGCTACAGTTACCACTAATGAACACATTCTCCCATAATGGTGATTACTTAAAAACATTTTGATGACATCATAAGTATAATAACTAATATGGTAATATGTGTGCAGGTGTGAGGTCGGAACCACCCACTGGATCCAGTGCAACGACACTCCGGTTAAGTTTGCCCGTTTCCCCGTCACCGGCCTGGTGGAGGGCCGCTCCTATATGTTCCGTGTGCGTGCCGTCAACAAGAGTGGCATCAGTCGTCCATCTAGAGTGTCTGAGCCGGTGGCTGCCATGGACCCAGCTGACCGTGCCCGCATGAGAGGTACTGCAGCTTTCACTGTATGTCTGATCAAACCCAGCCCACCAGCCTCCTCCGTACATGAGAGAGTGAATACAGGTGTATTTAGACAGACAGTAGGATAAAATCAACTCTTTTTTAACATTGATGCCCGAATACCAGCAAGATTTGCTGCTCCAAGTATCTTCTTCTATCATATAGGTAGGTTAAATTATATTCTGCTCAGACACACTGAGCAGATTCATAACTTTGCATCATCATGTTCTCGCTGTCAGGTACCTCAGCTCCTTGGACCGGCCAAATCATCGTCACAGAGGAGGAGCCTGCAGGTAGGTGACATGAATGAAGCTCACTTTCCTGCTGCAAGGCTGATGTGTTCAGGGACCTCATTCTTTATTTTTTGACCAACAGAGGGCGTTGTTCCTGGAAGACCTTTGGATCTGCAGGTGACAGAGGCAACCAAGAACTATGTGGTGTTGAGCTGGAAGCCACCTGGAGAGAAAGGCCTTGAGGGTGTCATGTACTATGTGGAAAAGGTGAATAAGGTAACAACATGTTCTTCCATGTTACCTGGAAAACCCACACTTACGCCACGTGTCCTTGTTTGCTAGTGTGTCTCGGGCACAGACAGCTGGCAGAGGGTGAACACAGAGATCCCAGTCAAGTCTCCTCGCTTTGCGCTCTTTGATCTCGCTGAAGGGAAATCCTACAGCTTCCGTGTCCGCTGCTGCAACTCTGCCGGTGTCGGCGAGCCATCCAACCCAACGGAGGCCACCACCGTTGGGGACAAGCTTGGTCAGAAGACAAACGTTCATGCATCATAACAGCTGCAACATCACATTCAACATATATGACCCCAAAACATGAACGTAACATGCTCTGGTCCACAGATATCCCATCGGCTCCAAGCAAAGTGATCCCGACTAGAAACACAGACACTTCAGTCGTTGTGTCTTGGGAAGCATCCAGAGACGCCAAAGAGTTGGTGGGATACTACATCGAGGGGAGCATTGTGGGTAGCAATGTGTGGGAGCCATGCAACAACAAGCCTGTGAAAGCTACCAGGTAAAATGAGCTCCTTTACTTATAGTATAGTCCAGTGTTTTTTATATAAACACACTGCCACTATCATACCTGCAGGTTCATCTGCCATGGTCTGGTGACTGGAGAGAAATACGTGTTTAGGGTGAGGGCAGTGAACGCAGCAGGGATCAGCCAGTTCTCCCCGGAGTCTGAGCCTGTGGAGGTGAAGGCAGCTATTGGTGAGTAAAACAGTGGGTTCATATCTCAATATAAGAGGCTGATGCAGGAGTCAGAGGGAACTGAGAAGCATATATTATCCTGTTGTTTATATATGCATATGTGAGGGCTGTTAGAATATATATTGTAACATCCATCAACTATGTTCAGACATATTATGTGCGGAAATTTCTATGATATTTAAGAGAACATTAAAAAAGACAAGAATTTTCAATGACTTTATATTTTGAGACATTGTCTTCAGTTTTTTTTATATCATCAGCATCCACACTCCCACACTTGCTCCACCGTGGCTCCACCCTGTGTCACCCTGTCACATTATTCTGCACTGTTATGTGCCCCCACCTACCCACCAACCTGTCCAGCCACATCCACCCTCCCTCCACCGCTACCTCCTCCCTGCACAGCCTGAGACGGGGTCAGGACTTGTTGACTTCCTCTAATTTGGGTCAAAGCGATCCATTTCAGTGGTTGTTACAAACCAGCCCAATATCGCACACCACCACCCCTTTTCCCTCACCTTTCCTGGGCCGAACATGTGTTGGCAGCCCCACATGGTGCTAAAGGTAGCGACACACACCTCTCCCTCACCACCGGTTACCCTTAAGAGTCTTAACAGCTAACCCAGCAGTGGAATTGTTCTGTTTAACATGTTTTTTAATGACTACACTATTGATTAATTCACAAAATCTGAGACATGGACAACAAAAACTTTTCTACTGTAGATCTGACAGAGCAGTTTCAGTCAGATCTGGCACCACTTTACATAGAGTATGGCTGGACCATATGGCTGAAATCACTTACGGTATTTACATCACAATATGGCAAAATCACATACAGTAATAAAGCTTTTTATCATCAGAAAAAAAAAAACTTTCACATATCTAATTTTATTAGATTATCTAATTTTATTAATTTTAAATATATTTTTTCTAATCATTTATTAATGATAAATTAATTTGGTGTTGGACAACATAATTCTTGAAGGGAATAACCCTTCACATTATCGAAATAGGATTCTAATACTGAATCAGAGCACTTATCGTGTGATACAGACCAATCCTGCTCCAGTGTTAATGATCTCCTGCATGTGTTCCCTGAAGTCTGCATTACAACCAGCATAACATTCAGCCTTTGGATGTCACTCATTCCTGAGCTGCATGCTCTGTTTTTCCCTTATAATACAAACTCACTTGGTACACAATTAGTAAAAATGCCAATATATTTCTCTGCTGGCAGATATATTGTTAATGTTCTCATTAAACCCCATCATTTCTGCTTTTCTGGAATGAGATACTGTGGTCTTCTGCTACAAATCAACTTTGTTTCTTGATATGAATTAGATCATTCAACACACATCAAATACTTCATCTTTTGAGTAATAACAGGTGATGAAGTGCATTGGCATTGGCACTAAAGTACACTGGTTTTCATAGAGGGTTGGTGCATCTCCTGCACACCCACAGTCATTGCCTGTTCGACTTCACACGTCTGCATGCTCTCATAATCTCACATGAAGTCTACTCACCCCCTCACACGGATGTCACCTGTTGGTCATCTTGTCTTCATTTTTCACCTCCTGTCAGATGAAGACATTGTACTGTATTTGATAGGCTGATGTACTGTCTCTGTTTCTACTCGTGCTCTCTGGATGTGATTGATTGAGCTGTGATTCATGAACAGATCTTTTGCTTTTCTCTGCTAACTCCTGTAGGGGGCGGCATCCCTCATGGTGTGTTACCGGAGATGGGGCCGGGGGGTAACGTGGGCCAACTAACTGAGCACAGGCCACACTGGACGGGCACGCATGAAACTGTCCAGCCCCCTTCTGACACTATGCGAAAGCGCAATAAAGCTCAGACTGACACTGAAGCCAGGCAGGGGGCCGGGGCGGCGAGTTCGGTCCTCGTGCAGCCCGACCCAGTGGAGAGTAAATGCAAGGGGGGCAAGGGATGCAGTGTGTCCTGGGCCCCTGACCTGGCTAAAGACCTGGTCTCAGAGTCTGTGTCTGACTCACTAACTGACATAGCCACAGCAGCACATTTAGAGCCAGTCACTGCTGGGGTTCAGGATCAGGCTGTCAGTGAGCCTGAGGTCCAGCAGGTACCTAAGCTCTCTGTAGATGCTTCTGCTAACCAGGAGACAGCGAGGCCCAAGAAAGAGTCGGCAGGTGAGCACTGGTCACAGATGGAAATCTTTTCCTCCAACACAGTCATCAGAACAAATGGTGGCATTGTAGATTTCTGCAAACCACAGATCTCATGTCACACTTGCAGAAGGACACAATACCATGTGGTTAACATAGTGAAACGATTGGCTCGGTTTGATCAACAAAACTACTTGGTTAAGGTGAGAAAATTGGTTGATTTTTGCATTAAAATAATAATGTCATGATCATTGAGGCAAGATTTGGTTTCCCGCAGGACAGCCATGAAAGTCACTGGTGAAAGTCTGGACTCCTCAATTGTCCCAGTCGCTGTTACACCACATAACAGAACAAATGCAGAAAACAGCACCATTCAACGTTTGCAGAGGTCTACAATGACACCATTTTTTACTGGCAACTGGACAAGTTTCAGCTACTCAAAAACAAACACCCAAAAGTAAATCTCTCCCATTTAGCACCCATTAAAATATTCTATCCTGACTTTAAGAGTAATAAAAATGATGTCCCCTGTTAAATCTCCTCTGCAAGGTTCTACTTTTACATTCACATGTTCTTGACAAATAATCATCAATAAAGCGTTGGTGAGGTTCTCTACTGGTATTCTTCTCTTTAAGGTAAGTCACACCACCAACCTTTAACACACACAGTCACGCTTGTTAGTAGCTTTCCTGGCCACCACCTTCCCACAGCCTCCTCCATCAGTCAGTCAGTCAGGTGGCACCTCAGGACCTGCCATCACATTCAGTACCCACAGCACTTTAACACACAGTATGTCATGGCAGGAGCCAGCTAATCACACCCTGCACTTGAAAGTGGGTCATTCAACCATCACAAGAGCAGGACACTTGTGACCTGAGACCTTTTCGGTAGCCTACTCTGTACTCCTTCAGATGTCCACTGCTTTGACCATCTTCTCACCCTTAAATAGAGGAGCGGTATCAAGTTCTTGCTGTGTACTTCAGACCAATTTATTAGCACCATGTTACATGATCCTGCTTTTGGACAGATCTTTTGCTCACACATACTGCTTCACCCAAAGCCTAGAACTCACAGTGTCCTTTATTGTGTCATTTCTTACCACAGATTTTATGCATAATAATGATTACACAAAATAATTATGAAATATTTTTCTAATTAAATGTACAAAAATGTATTATTTCCCAAAATCTCAAACTATTAATTTAAGCAATTAAAGATATAAAAGATATGGAAGGATATGGGACAATAATCTGTTACAGCTGGTGTTTTCCTACTAGTGTCTTTAAACTTTTACACGATCCAGTGGTGAATTCAGAGATGTTTTGGAAGAAAGTGAGCTGTAATGCAGCCAATACCTGCTGTCAACAGAAAAGTTTCGATAATGGGGCACTGAAGCTCAGCAGCTACAATAAACTCTTGAAATGCATTCAAGACTTTCAAAGGTCAAGCACAATAAATGCATTACAGCAGAGGTATAACAAGAACTTTGGGAATTAAAAGTTGCCTCATCACCTCACAATTACCTCATTGCTGCGCTTCAGTTTCCTGTCACCTCACCCTGTTTCTCTGCTGAGGTATTATGATGCTAATTTGAGTTTTGTGTCGTCTCAGCCTCCCCCGCTCCACCCTATGGCATCACTGTCCTGGAGTGTGAGCGTGACTCCATGGTGCTGGCCTGGAAACAGCCGAGTTTCATCGGCGGTGCTGACATCACCGGCTACTTCGTGGATTACCGCGAGGTCATCGATGGCGTGCCAGGAAAGTGGCACGAGGCTAACATCAGGGCTATCAGCGAGAGGGCCTACAGGGTGAGTTATTACTCAACCAAATGCAACGTTCAGCTGATATACTGTAGAGTTTAATGGACAGTAATAGACAAAGTAAGACTTTGTCTTTGTGTCCCTTTGTCTCCAGGTGTCTGACCTGAAGGAGAACAGGAAGTATCAGTTCCAGGTGCGGGCGGCCAACATGGCCGGCGTTGGCATCCCTTCACTGCCCAGTGACACCTTCCTGTGTGAAGAGTGGACCATCGCCGTGCCAGGTTGGTGAAACATACTGTTGAACCAACTGGAGGATGATTTCATGTTTGTTGACATGAAAAAAAAAAAAGGTCCACACCCACACATTTGCTTTGTCAAGTTTAAAGATGTATGTCTCAATCATCACTTCTCCCTATTCTCACATTTTGGGTATAATTAATTTGCCAAAAAAGAGACAAAAATGCACAATAAACAAATAATTGAATTTCACAGATGGTATTATTTTCCATATATTGTTACTGCTGTCTATTCATAATTGAGAATGGACTCCTTTAACATGAAATATTTTTTTACCCTGTGTGTTTCTGTTTTGGATCACAGGACCCCCTCATGATCTGCAGATAAGAGAGGTGCGAAGCGACTCCCTGGTGTTGCTATGGAAACCACCTGTGTACCAGGGCCGCGATCCAGTCAATGGGTTCTACATTGACATCAAGGAAGCCGACGCACCGGAGGAGGCGTGGAGAGGAGTCAACAATAAGGCTACAGAGAAGACGTACATCAAGGTCGCCCTCGACTGGCCGACTGCTTCCCCTACATGTGCATGTGGGGCAGCAGCTGGTTTTGTAATCTGAGTATTTCCTCTCACTCTCACAGATTGAGAATCTGAAGGAAGGAGAAAAGTTTGTATTCCGTGTCCGTGCTCAGAATAAAGCTGGTGTTGGACAAACCTCAGAAGTGACAGAGCCGACCCTAGCTCTCACCAAACCAGGTAGGAAAATCACTTGATTCTGACGAACCGGCAGCAACGAGCTTATTACTTCAATATTGTCTCTGTGTTTCAGGCACCAAGGAGATAGTGGTGGATGTTGATGATGATGGTGTCATCTCCCTGAACTTTGAGTGCTCTGACATGACCCCCGATTCCAAATTTGTGTGGTCCAAGAATTACGAGGATATCACAGACTCATCCCGCCTGACAATAGAGACCAAGGGAAACAAGTGAGAAGACTTTTTAAATTGAGACATGTCATGGCCACATGCCATCACTCAGTGGTCTTACCTCTTACTCCTATGCTCTCTGCAGATCAAAAACTGTTTTCAACACTCCTGGGGAGGAGGACATTGGTGTTTACTCATGTCTTGTCACCCACTCTGATGGTGCTTCATCCAGCTACACTCTCTCTGAGGAAGGTTTGTCACAAAGTCACACCTTTCAAGGAGTAAATCAAACAAAATTATGTTTTTTTTTCTTCTATTTATGTGTCTCTTTGTATGTTTTGTCAGAGTTGAAGAGGCTGCTGGAAGTCAGTCATGACCACAAATTCCCCAGTGAGTTCATCAGCTGTTTTTTCAGTACTGTATCTCATTGACTGGACCATTTCTGTGAGCTGGCTTTCACTCTTTCTCCAAACTAGCTATTCCCCTGAAGTCAGACTTGGCCGTGGAGCTGCTGGAGAAGGGTAGAGTTCGCTTCTGGCTGCAGGCGGACAAGATGTCAGCTAACGGCAAAGTCGACTACATCTTCAATGACAACGCTCTCTCTCAGGGGGATGTCAGTAAAACAGTTTGCATTCAGCATAAGTCCAGGAATTATGTCTTATTTTGGTGAAAAAAAGTTTAAAAGGTGTTGTCTTTGTCTGGTAGAAATACAAGATGAACTTCGACAAGAACACTGGTGTGATTGAAATGATCATGGAGTCTTTGACTCCAGCAGATGAGGGCACTTTCACCTTCCAGCTGCAGGATGGGAAAGCTACCAACCAGTCCAGTTTGGTACTGATCGGAGACGGTACGTTCAGTCAAACAGTAAAACCCTGAAGATGATCCTAATCACCATGACCAATAAAGGATTATCTTATCTCATCAAGTTAAAATCAGCGAGAGTAGACAGACTTCTTACTCTTATACAACAGAAGACCGGTAGATTATTTTCCTTCTTCAAATTCATAATGCTTTTATGACTATTGGGTCTGTTCCAGGCTCTAATTGGGTGCCTTTGGTCAGTCCAATCTGGCAACACAGACAAGTATGACATAGTTAGATATGGTGGTTAGATTTAGTGTTGTTTACCTTGGAAACTCTTTTTATTCTCAGTGTTCAAGGAGCTGCAGAAGGAATCAGAGTTCCAGATGAAAGAATGGGTCAGAAAACAAGGTACAGATGCATACTCGTGAAATACTTACGTAATACTCCTGAAATACTCACGTAATACTCATGAAATACTCAGGTAATACTCCTGAAATACTTACGTAAAACTCATGAAATACTCATATAATACTCATGAAATATGCAAGAAATACTCACGAAATACTCACATAATACTCATGAAATACTCACGCAATACTCATGTAAAACTCACGAAATACTCGCAAAATACTCATGAAATACTCACATAATACTCATGTAAAACTCATGAAATACTCCTGAAATACTCACATAATACTCTTGAAGTACTCACAAAATACTCATGAAATACTTACGTAATACTCATGAAATACTCAGGTAATACTCCTGTTTAGAGCTGCTTATGATTAGTTGTGTTTGAACAGCTGATCTGATCTTTTCAGTAGTGATATGTTACAGCTAAAAAAATAAATTCAAGTTAATTTTTATTTAACTTAGAAATGTTGTGTCAGTTACAATAATATTTCCTCATGGATATCATTTTTTATTTAGTTTTATTTGACTTAATTTCATTTTAACTTGTAACTGCTTGGTGCTTTGGCTTAAAATGGACTCATCTAAACAGAGTAACAGATTAATATTCTATTCATCAACTCAGTTTAATAATTTCAGCTCATCTGAAATGTCCGTCTGCGTTATATGATTTCCATTTTGCCATGTTTGATCCAGGTCCTCACTTCATCGAGTATCTGGGTTATGAGGTGACACCAGAGTGCTGCGTTATACTGAAATGCAAGGTGACCAAATTTAAGCATTTTTTTTTTCATGCTGGGCTCTTTTAAAGACAAACTGTGAGTGTTAATGTCACCACATCCTTCTGTCATGATGCATCTCAGGTTGGCAACATGAAGAAGGAGACCTCTGCACTGTGGTACAAAGACGGACACGAGATCAAAGCCGACCAGAATCTGGGCTTCACTGAGGGAGTGCTGAAGCTGGAGATTGCCCAGGTAAGACATGAGAGAGGAAACCTATGGGAATTTATGTATATCCATATTTCTGTGCTGTATAATTGTTACTGAATTAAAACATGAATGTTAACGGCAGAGCTCTGTTTATGACAAATATATATGGATACTTCACATAATTTATTCTATTTAAAAAATCAAAAAAGGGAGATGTTTCATAACTTCCCTTTTTTACTGATTATGCAAAAATGTTTTGCTATAAATAATCATAAGTACTTCACTATAAAATCATACTTTGCCATTCAACCAATTCAGACATTTTTGTTCATATGTCATTTTCTTTCTCTAACTAATCTGTCTTCTTCCTTCCTTCCTTTTCCGTTTGTTTGTCTGTTGGCTTTTTTGCTTTTGCGTCTGCAGCACCTGTAGCAGATGTGAAAAACTTTGCCTTTTCAGATGAAGTTATTTTTAAAACATATTCCTTGCTCGGTGTTGTTTTTATTCCTCAATGATGATGTTCCTGCTCTCCCTGTTAAGATTTCCAAGAAGGACTCTGGTGTGTATGAGGTCGTTCTGAAGGATGACAGAGGAAAGGACACGTCCAGGTTGAATTTGACAGATCAAGGTAACCTTGATCCTCTCACACTCTGACATAACCGATCACAACTGGAGTAAAGATGATGTCACTTAGGATGATCCAATCTCGTTCTCTTCAAGGTTTCAAAGAATTGATGAATGAAGTTTTCAGTTTCATCGGTAAGAGCAGAAATATTTTGTCTACACGTTGAACATCTTGGTGCTTGATTCATTTTAAATTTAATGCAAAATAAATATTTTACTTGCAGCCAATTCCTCCACACCACTGAAGATCACAAGCACAGATCAGGGCATCAGACTCTACACCTTTGTCAGCTACTACAACGATTTACTACAAGTCACATGGCACTACAAGTACGTTCCACATCGCCTTATATTGTATTATTACAATTGATTTCTCAAACTACTAACTACTATGAATTTTAAATCAAAAATATAGGTCTATTATTTTCCGTGTGTTTCTGTATCATCTCTTTCTGACAGGGATTCGGCCATCGCCTTCTCTGACCGTATCAAGAGTGGTGTGGTGGGAGATCAGCTGTGGCTGCAGATCACAGAGCCCACAGAGAAAGACATGGGAAAATACGCCATTGAGTTCAACGATGGAAAAGGTGGCCTGAGGAGGACCGTTGAGCTGTCTGGTCAAGGTGAAACTTCTCTCTGCATATTTAATGCTGCTTGTTTTAGAGACCAGTGACTTAAATCTGTATTAGACATTTGATTTAATGTGTCATACACAAGCATTCATATTCCCACAACCTTCTTTTCTTTTTGCAGCATTTGACGATGCTTTTGCAGAGTTCAAGAGACTCCAGTAAGTTACTTACTCATCAAAAACTATCATATCATCACAGCTTTGTGTGGCAGTGATCACAGCATGCTTAAAATCACATTTTGTGAATTTAAGCTTACAGTGATTTGAGGAACTACATGAAGAATACATTTTAACTGTCACCTCTCATTCTTTCATCTAAACTTGTCCTCTCTTTCTCTTTTTTTACCTCATCAGAGCCGCCGCTATTGCAGAGAGAAGTAAGTTATTGTGTTTAAAGTGGCTTTGTTTCATCATCAAGAGGAACAGACCTTTAGTTGTTGTTTCAAATACTGTATCATGGATTTTAACTAAAAAACAGATCATAAAATTAGTATTCTTTCCACTGGATATTTGCATCATCCTGTAAAGTATAGTTTTATATTCCACTGATTAAGTTTAAAAGGGACATATTGTACTGTTTTGCCTTTTCTTTGAGTGTGTTATATATTTTATTGTGCATATAAAAGTTGAAGTTGACATTTCTTTCAGGTCGTGCTCGAGTAGCAGGAGGCCTGCCTGATGTGGTCACTATCCAGGAGGGCAAGGTAGACTGTTTCAGCTCATATCATGTGGCCTGTGCCTTTTATACAGCACAATATTAGTTAAAGAGAGACCGACTGTACATGCCTGAACACAAATTTCATTACTGTATAGTTTAATGTGTGTATTGCATGTCATTCTCTTACCAGGCCCTCAATCTCACCTGCAACATTTCTGGCGACCCCGTGCCAGAGGTCACCTGGCTGAAGAACGACAGGGAGATCACGTCCGACGACCACTGCATCCTCAAGTTTGCGTCAGGCAAGTTCGCAAGCTTCACCATCACCGGCGTGAACACGTCTGACTCTGGCAAGTACAGCATCCTGGTGAAGAACAAGTACGGCACAGAAAGCGGGGACTTCACCGTAAGTGTCTTCATCCCTGAAGAGGCGGGCGGCAAGAAAAAATAAAAGTGGTCCAACTCTTGTCGTAAATATGTATAAATGGGAAAAAACACTGGAGGCAGTGAAAGGAAAGAGACAGGCTAGAGGATGTGTTAGATGTTTTTGTGTAGGATATAAAATGAGCTCTGGAGGTGCTGAATCTGAAATGAAATGTCAACAACAGTTCAGTGAGAAATCCAGAGTGTGTCAACGAGCTGTGACTTAAAATCCAATAATGACAAAATCAGGTCCACTCTAAAATGTTACTGGTGCAATTTTAGTTTTTCTTTGTGCAAAGTTGTGGCATGCAGAGAGGCATATGTTGGCACTCATTAGACATGTTGTTATCTTAATAGGATGCAACGCTATATCATAGAGGAGAAAGGAAGTCAGTGTGGAAAGTCTATTTAAAAAAAATAATAATTATGCATGTTTTATCCCATTTGCTACAAATCATGCACAACCAACCAGATACAAAGCACTAAATACTGCTGAGCCTATTAATTTCAGTTTAAATGATCAAAATATGGACAGTATTTCGCAGAGTTAAGTCACTGTAGCATGTATTAAATACTCAGATTTGTGCATTCAAATGCTGGTGGGAATCCAGAATGAGTTTTTAATTTTTAAGATGTTTAAAGTCATTTTGAGGACATCTTTCAGACGGACGTACACAAAAACAGGCTTCTTATTTTTGGATGACATCAGCAGTAGAGAGTGAGCTGACTAAGCTATCTTTAGGTGACATAATGTTTTTAATGGGTTAAAACATGCATTGTGTCATTTCATTTAGTCCTGTTTGGTTGTTTTCACGATCATTTAAATGTTGTGATCATGACTTCACTTCCATTGTCTCCCTGTGTGTAGTAAATACTGTATGTTTGCCCACTGTCATTATAGCTATTCATGTGATTCACCACTGCAATGAGACCTCCTTCACAGTCCTTCATTAATGATGATGATGATTAATGTGATGATAACGTTGCCACTGTGATGAAGATCACTGTTCATTAACAGAAATGGTTATTGCATCACTTCCTATTCCCGTTTCTAGATGAGACTAATAAAAACAAGCATGTACTTCCCCACTTCCTCCTCCTCCTCTTCCTCTTTGAGTCGTCTCACTTTGCTTTGAACCCTCCACCCTCCACTGTTCACTCTCTTGTTTCAGTCCACTCCTACCTTTTTTCACTCCCAGTCACCATTTCTGTAGACTCGAACTGCCCGAAGAGCCACCAGCATGGAGACAACCCCTCTCTCTACTGCAGCCATCGTGTGCTTGATTGAAAAAAAAAAAAAAAAAAAAGAAATCACCTTTACGTGAACACAAACAGAGCAAAACAAAATCAAGCTCACCTGAATGTACTTGAGAGAAAACTAACGCTGATTCTCCTTGTTGTTTGGTCACCAGCATCCAGCGGTACTACTGGCTACTCCAGAAATAGAGCCATGAATTTTCTGTAACACAAAGTTTATAAATAGTATTTTTCCTCATCATTGTTCACATGAGCACGTCCAGCACTAAAAACTTTTAGTACAGATTAAACAAACATCTTTGGACAGAAACACACATGGCTGCAGCTACATATTGATCCAACCTGATCACGTGGAAAGGCATATAAATAGCATAACATTATAAATTCATTTCATGTGTTATGAGATTGCATTTTAGCCTTTTTATGCTATGATTCAAATCTACAGGCCATTTAGGCAATAAACCACTTAGGTTAAGGTTTAGGTTAAGCAAAGCATGTACAGAAGCAAACTAACATACTGTACATACTGCAAAGACTAAACAATGTTAAAAATAATTGACAAAATGATCCACTGAATTATTCATGAATTATCCATTGTATGCAATGGAGGCACCCTTCTGCTGTATACTGTATGTTATATGGACAGAATACAGATGTGGATAGGTTATGAGAGTGTAGCTGGATTGCTGTGGCAGTCAGTGATAGGTGTGACCTCCTGAGCGTCCAGGTAAGTAGAGGACATCATTGTTTGGCTGATGTGATGGTTAATTCAGCTTAGAGCTGTGTTTACATGAACTCGTCTGAACTCTTCTCTTCTCAGCTGGAGATCACAGAGGGAACGCCTGACCTGGGGGTGACGTCATACTCCACTGATGCAGAGGGAAATGTGAGGTTTGGCCCCAACACCCCAAAGGAAAAGATGAAAACTGCCATCACTGGAACGACGAAGCAGAAGCCAAAGGGTGAGAGGCCTGAAATGAAAAGGAGCTGATGTCTGAAACAGCTGTATGGCATAACTTTGATACGACTGAAATGAGACGCTCACTAATGCCTGCTTTTTTTTCAGAATCGGTCACTAAGACTCTTCCCATGGGAAAGCTTGAAGACAAAGATGAGGAGAAAGTTGCAGCTGAGCCCAAAGCTTCAGATTCAGAACAAGCGGAAGAGGTAAAAGAAGAAGTTGCTGACGTGGTTTTGACTGCAGACACAGTGGAGGATCCTGGACCAGCAGCTGAAACTCAGCCAGAGACACACAGTGCAAAGTACTGATTATAATACATACGCTACAAGTTTGATGTGGGCTTTAAAGCCTAATATGATTGATGTGTTCCAGTTATCATAACTTAGCATTTGCTCTTATCAATGATAACAATATTCCACATGTATGTAATAGAATTTGTATCCTGTGCATTGGTATTATAGTTTAAAGACCACTGTTTTTAGAGCATGTTGCAGTCTTTTATACCTTGTGTGCTGTAATAAAGGATCTGTTGCCATATTTATCACTTTAAATGATCACACTTTGGTTTAGGCTTAGGTTTGCAGAGGCGAGGCGCTCACCTTTGGACAGAAGATCAAAGCAAACATTCTTGGGGTGAAACAGAGCAGAATTAATTCAAACCAACAAGTGTAACAGTTGTAGAGGACCAGAGAAGACTGACCATGACTCCCAATGTCCCCAGTTTGAGAAATCTCTGCATAAACATCCAGTCATAGTCTGACTCAGCTGAACTGAAACTTCCTGATTCCCAGCAGAGCTTGTGAACTATACATTTCATTGGTTCTTCTTTAATTTAATTTCAGCTGGTGGAAACATGCCCTGTGTTTGGTGGAGGATTCAGATTCAGTTAATACACAATATAGAGCAGTGCTGCTGCTCTGAGGCCAATTGTCATTTTTGACCTCCAGATGAAGAGGTCAGCCACATTTGATCAAATCAAATGAAATAGGTTAAAGTTATATGTATTGTGTTGTGCACAACAGTTAGTAGTAGTCATTGACAGTGAATCTTGGACGTGAAAAATGAGAACCTAAAACAAAATATAGGAAGAAAATGTAACACAAATATAAATATAAAATAATATATATTTCTGGTAGACAGAAATTTCTATAATTGTATTTACACAATGTGTTACATGAGTATGAGAAGTAATAGCTAAATATATTTTTGTGGAGTGATTATTCATAATAAAAGAAATTACTGATTAATCAGTTAGCTGTTGCATTGACGTGCAACAATCAAACCAAAGCTTCAAATATATTTTTTTTCAGTGGGAATGCACAGCCTCGTTCTGGAGGTGGAACAAAATCATACTATCCTCAATTAATGAAGCTTTAATAAAGAGCCTCATCACACCTCCTCCCTGCCTTATCATCACGTGCAGGCTGAGCGCTGCTGGGTCACGTGACATGGTCACTTCATCTGAAGGTGTGACAGCGCGCGGCGGGTGCTCCTCCGGCAGGTAGGATGATTAAATGATCTCTTCTTCTCCATCTAACCTCATTAAACACTTCTAGGGAATAAAACCTGACAGAAATATATTTGCGCTCGTTAGTGTCGCAGCTCAGTCCTTGAACGCGTCTCCAGGAGTCATACAGCCGCTTGAGTGTAACTGAGTCCTGTGTGACACCGAGTGTCGTGTTATTAAAACATATATTAGCGATACTTTTATGCTTCTTCATGAAGGTAAACCGAATATTCATAATAATCCTGCTCTTTTCTCATGAACGTCCGTTTTGTCAAACGCTCCAGTCGGGTCCCTAAACGCCTCACAGGTTTAAAACACTTTGCTGTACCTGAGGAGTGAAGACTTTAACATCTGCAGGTGATCATGTACAGCCTGGACATTTTTTGTTAATGTCGTGAATACTATACGTTGTTGTTATAGCTCTCACACTCAATGGCTGATACAGGATTAATCAATTGATTGAGTTATAGCAGACTATTGATCAGATCCTGATCTGAGAGCAGTGTTTTACTGTGTCTCCATCGTTTTATGAGAGAACTTAATGGTATTTAGGCTGATGCAGCTGCTGTGTTTTCCTTCTTAAAGTGCACAATACTACTGAAGAGGTAGCCAGATTAACAATACTCTGGTTTCAGTGCTGCAAATGTGAGATTTTTCTCTTTTACTGTGTTTTATATAATTGTACATTTAGTTAGACTGACGTTATTTGACAAAATTATTACTGGTAAATCACAGGATTAATAAGGAAGTGATAATTATGAGATGCAGCTCTGGTTTCATTGTCATACATTCAGCCCCGGTGAAAAACATGGTGACCTTTGACTCGTCTGGTTGAAATGAAAAACTGCACCAGGCTGGTCAAAACAACACTGGGCTGACGCAGGATCACGTTGGACACTCTGACGTAGTGAGCAGGACAAACGTGCCGAGACAGTGAAAGCTAGATTTGTCCTAATCTTGTAAACAGGATTAACACCTCTTAAAGTCCCCTCAGAGAGTCTGTGTGTGCTGGTGTGCAGATTTACTGATTGTTGTCATGAACTAGATGGTCTCAACAACTAAATTATCATCATTTTTACTGGTTCAGAGTCTCATTTTTCTTCTGTTAAAACTTTCTGGTTGCAGCTTCTTAAATGTGAATATTTTCTGTTTTTTTTTTCTCTTTTTTTTGTAAATTAAAATCTTTGAGTTGTGGACATCATCATCTTCTGACATTTTATAGACCAAACAGCAAATTGATTCATCTAGAAAGTAATCAACAGACTAATCAGTGATGGAAATAATCCTTAGTTGCAGCTCTAGTGAGAGCTGCACTTTGAGTATACCAGCATATCAGTAACATATTTTTCACATTTTCTTTTCATTTTGATCAATTGGTCAAAAAAATAATCAGTGAGGTTAAATGATGGTGAAAAAAATTGTTGCAGCCCAGCTGGGAACTGTTCTCATCCATGTTGTCCTCACTGACGGTTCATCTGATGATGGAGAGTGGATTGTAAAGTCAAAAACTCAAATGTAACTTTCAGTTGAGATTGTTCTGGTCTGTCACTGATCAGGGAAGAAACTCAGATTTATTTTTTATTATTAGTCTCTGTTGATGCTCGTAGTGCTGCAGCAGCAGAGGGACTTTTCCTGAATGACGGTGTGTAGTGGGCTCACTAGAGAGACCTGGCTATCACAGCTCATCCAGACTCTTCTGCTTTGTCCTTTGAATGAGCATCACAGTTTCACTACAATGTGCTGTGGTTCACTGGGGGAGCACTATTATCAAACAGTGGCTTAATACACTACATTATTACTGTATTACTGTGTATTCACTGGCAGTGAGGCTACCGGGATGGAAATGTCGAGCTGTTGTTTGGCTTCTTTGGTCAGGACTGAAATATGTCAACAACTACTAGGTGGGCTCATATTGTCCCCAGATGCATGCCAAAGTCAATATGATGGGAAATGTCTTTTGTCCACACAATAGTCAAAGATATTCGGTTCACTGTCATAGAGGAGTAAATCCACTCGAGAATATTCACAGTTTTTGACTCAAAATGATTAAATCAGTCATCAAAAATATTTGCAGATTAATTTAAGAGTTGATGGATTTCCTTTAAAATTTGGCACAGGCATTCACTTTTCCCAAAGAATGATGTCAAATAAAGCTTTTATGACATCAGCTTTTGATGGCCCTTTGTCATTTGATTATTATAGCATCGCAGATTATTATTAGCAGAGTGTATTTCTATCTACCATCCTTTATTGAAAGTGAACTGATGGAGTTTAGTTGGTTCAATGGGGCTTATAGAGTCCTTGGTTTCAGAGTCCATCCAGCTGGAGTGCAGCTCTGATTTAGTCTCAGTGAACTGTTGTCCTAAATATTAAAACACACTAATGCTGTCTCTCACACACACTGTGCCAGTCCTTTCCATTGGCCAGGTATTCTCCTAGGAGTGAGTGTTTATCTATAAGATGATGTCCTCTGCAGTATGACTACAGCAGCACTGATGCTGACCTACAGGGATCATCAGTAGGAACCAGGCAGAGAACTGGACAGGCTGATCATATCGATCAAATTGTGATTTTTTTTTTTAGTGTGAAACAGAAACACACACTGTGCGCTCTGGTCTGCTGCAGCTTCAGTGCTGCATTCAAGGGCCTGATTAAATCTCAAAGAGCATAAGAAGACTATTTTGAGGAAAATGGGACAGAGCTGCTGCGTTTAGGGACCAACTTGCATTGCCTTTGCAGACTATTCTGAACAACAGGAGCTTTACTAGCAGGACACTGACCTCATAGGAGCAGTGTGTAGTTCAGGTTGTTTTATAACAATAGGTGTTTTGCTGGCAGGTGGACACCATGAACTACGTGGGGCAGCTGGCGGGTCAGGTGCTGGTGACGGTGAAGGAGCTGTATAAGGGGATCAATCAGGCCACCCTGTCGGGCTGCATCGACGTCATTGTGGTGCGACAGCCTGACGGGACGTTCCAGTGCTCACCTTTCCACGTCCGCTTCGGAAAACTGGGGGTGCTGCGCTCCAGGGAGAAAGTAGTGAGTGCCTGGAGATTGGTCTCACTGATTCTTTGGTGGATTATCATGGTTTATCTTATGGCAAAACTTTAAACTTTAACATTTCTTATGAGGTAAACAAAACATCCCTTCTGTTGATTACCTGGTTATGAAACCAGGTAATCAATGCAACAAATACATCCACTTTTGAGATTCTAGTACTATACTTTAGTATGTTCTGTTACCTCATACTTGTAATCTACTGCTTATTTATATGCTAAAGCTTTAAAGTTTATAAATGAATATTTATAAATGATGATATTGATATATCTACTTAAGTAAAAGATCTACTGTACTATTAATTGTGCAACTAAAACTGTTTTCCATCTTAAAATTTGAAAAAAAGTCACTCATTTTACTGCAGCTGTAACATGTTGTTATATTTTAGTCCTGCAATCAAACCTCTGCTCTCAACACTTAACAAATATGCAGTAAAAAGCTGCACAACACATTTTCTAATCCCCTCTGAACATTTCCATCCAACCCACTCTCTGCTCCTCTCAGGAGCAGATTGCCTTTCTCTATTTATAGATGGTGTGTATTTGTCAGCTGAGCACTAAGGTGCGATAGACAGACTAAAGCTCTGTTTAGCTTCTTATTCCCAACTCGTAAAGATCCATCCCATTCAAAAAAAAGTGTCTTCAGACGGGCCTTTTCTTTCATAAGGAGAGCAGGAAGTTGTCTGTGTTAAAGAACCAAGCAGGACACTTTCAGTACATTTTAGCTAATTTCTTAAACTTTTTGATCGTTCAAAGATGGAAGAAATCATTGCTGCACACACAACGTATAATATATATGTTTATATTATTATATAACCCTGTCTGATTAATACATGGATAGAAATGTGTGGGGTTTACTGAAAATTACAAGCCTTCGTACAAGCTGTTCCCTGTTTTTTTCCTTTGGTTTAACTCTAATTCTTCAGGTAAATCTGTGGCACAGTTCTTTTTTTATCCATAAGCTGTGTTGTGGGGCTTTTCTGCTGTAAACAATAATCTACTGAACTACACAGTTAAGTATTTCTGGCAGATTGACATAGAAATCAACGGGGAGCCTGTAGAGCT
This sequence comes from Synanceia verrucosa, assembly GCA_029721515.1. NCBI lineage: Eukaryota > Metazoa > Chordata > Actinopteri > Perciformes > Synanceiidae > Synanceia > Synanceia verrucosa. The sequence continues at coordinate 9,330,689 of CM056568.1, read as the reverse complement.
GCACATGAAGCTCGGAGACAACGGAGAGGCTTTTTTTGTCCAGGAGACGGAACAGAACAACGTGAGTTTTGAACAGCTGATGATGAAAATCAAAGGTTGAATTAAAATACTGTCATAACAACACTTCTCGTTTAATGCTAACATGCTAAAATAAGATGGTGAACTTAGTACATAGCAGTAGAACATGTGGCTGAGAACCGCCTGGCAGCAGCAGGGTTTATTTGATTTTCTTACCTCAACACAGGAGATTGTCCCAGCCCACCTGGTGACCTCACCCATCCCGACAGAAGAGGCCCTGATCAGGAGCAGGGAGCTCAGATGTGGCGGCTCAGCGGCAGAGAGCAGTCAGCCTCTGAGTCCACACGACCCGGTCTTCGGACATCTCCAACTCTGCTCCAACACAGCCGGCAAAAAGAAGAGGAGACGGAGGAGGAAGCACAAGGCCGAGGTTCCCAAGGAGGATCAGACGGCATCTGCAGGAGGAGAGCTGGATCCATGTGAGCTCAGTTCAGACGAAGACCACAACACACACAATGGACAGTAAGTGGACTGATTAAAAGCTGGATTTGCACATGTTATTTGTCACAAAGCTTTAGTTGATTGCAGCGCTTCCTGTTTTCAGGGCATCTTCGATCTTCATGATGAACGACAATATGGACCACAGGCAACACTTCCCCCTAACCACCCTTGAATGGGACAGCTACCCTTTCTCCGATGGAGACTGGTCCCCCTGTACAATGTACGACCCCCGACTGTGTCCTGTCAGATACTTACCTTGTTCATACAAGCATAGAGAAACAACAGCAGGATCTGCTTTATGAAATTAATCAGTCCCACATGGTCGTCACAGCTGACTCAGTGGAAATGTTTGCTTACAGCAGGGACATGTCGGAGCCCATGTCGCCAAAGAGTGACTCGGAGCTGATGGTGAAGCCTGCAGAGAGCATGCTAAGGGCTGACTCCCACATGCAGTGGACCTGGGGGGAGTTTCCAGAATCCACCAGGGTAAGGCTCAGATATATACATATACATATATATGTATATATATATATATATATATATATATATATATATATATATATATTTAGAGACTTGCATGCATTTAGATTTAAGCCTTCTCTTGTACTTTTCTTTTTTACAACCAGGTCAACAAAAAGGACAAATCAGAGCCAAAGACACTGACAATCACGCCCTCTGAGAACACACATTTCAGGGTTATCTTGAGCACAGAAGCCATGGAGAACAGGGAAGGCGAGAGAGCCACAGAACCTGTTTGCAGCATCATAAAGCCTGAGCCTCGGATCATCAATATGGACCAGTCCAGCTGCAAACCACTGCCCCCCGAAGCCTTGTCATGCAATACGAACATTACCGAGCACAAGCCAGATCAAATGTCGAGCAGTTTTTCCTCTAAGCCATGTCCCGCCAACTCCAGCATCAAAAACTCACGCCCGACCAGGTGGTCGTCTTCGCCGCCCAGCCGCAGAGACAGCGCCTCTGCTGCCAGTGGATCCAGCAGCATGGCCAGAGACTTAGCTACACCCACCGAGTCCTCCGTCAAGAGGAGAGGTAACAACGACTCTTTAATAACTTTGAGCATCATGTGAATGCTGAAAATTAATTAATTGGAAAAAATTGGAAAAATTGGAGAATCGTTAGGAGATTTAAAAACATTCTTGATTATTTGTCATGAATATATAGAATCATATTATATTATATTATATTATAGGTCCCAGTTAGTTTATTCAATTATTTCTAAACGTGGGAAAGTCTCAAGTGAAGCTCTACATACAGTTCAAATGTGCATGTTAACAGGAAGGATGTGGTTCTCTGTGGGCTGTGTCTGGAGGCCTACGCTGCATTCACATGCAGATGTTTAAAGGAAAAGGAAGTGAAAAATCAGCAATATTCTGAGTAGTCGTCTCTTGTCTTGCTGTCCTGAAAAGGTGTGAGGAAGAGGAGCCAACACCAGGGCCCTGAAGACATTTACCTAGATGACCTGAATGTCCTTGAACCTGACGTTGTTGCTCGTTATTTCCCAAAAAGGTACAACCCTGGGATCCTCTCAGAGTGAAGTCAATGTCACGTCATTTGGCATTATTTAGTATAAGTGAAGTGTGTGTGTGTTGTCAGTGAGTCTGAACAGGTTCCTAAACACTGGGTGGAGATGGGGAGGCGCTCTGGATCCCAGTCTCCCCAGTCTGTTGGCAGCGCGGCAGCAGACAGCGGCACTGAGTGTCTGTCTGACTCTGCTGGTGACCTCCCTGACGTCACGCTGTCGCTGTGTGGAGGCGTCGGTGAGAACTCAGAGATCCCTAAAGGTACCCAGAGATCTCTGTTGGTAGTGTTTGCAGCACTAATGATGAAACATCAGTCTGAAAACTGCACACTAGATTTCAGTTCTAAAGACAGAATACAGATTTTTTTTTGAAACAGCAGCAGCTACGTATATTGCAGGATGTTAACAGTTATTATGTATTGTTTGCTACATAATTTACTTGTTTTCCAACCCTCTATTAATATATTTCTGTCTCTGTCTGTTTTCTTATTAGTTTATGTTTTTTTAGCACCATGTTGTATTTTACTAATAGGATGTTTCATTTGTTCCAGAAAAATTCATGGAGCACATCATCGCCTACAATGAATTTGCAGAGAATCCAGCAATAATTGATAATCCTAATTTAGTGGTTAGAATTGCAAACAGGTGAGTTTCCTTACTTCCTTATTCAGTGACTAAAACACTCATGAAAGTTCATCAGATGGTTCATTAATACCTAATTATACGATGTGCACACTGCAGGTATTACAACTGGACACTGGCAGCACCGTTGATCCTTAGTATGCAGGCTTTTCAGAAGAATTTACCAAAGGTATCTCTTAATGTTTTATAGTATACGCTACAGCCTCACATTATGTATCTGTTCACACATGAGTCTTTTATCTGATGGCAGGCTACAGAGGAGGCCTGGGTGAAGGAGAAAATGCCCAAAAAGTCTGGACGCTGGTGGTTCTGGAGAAAGAGCAGCGTAAAGCAGGTAATCAGATGAAGTCACACTTCAGTCTGTGTTTACAGCAGGCGACCTCTGGTTCTGCAACTCAGTTGCTAGCTCAAGTCTTCTTCAGCTCACCATGATGTTCATTTAGCGAAAAAAACAACAAAGCAGAGTTCCGTTCAGAGAACCGTTTGTTGCCTAAAGCTTATTCAGCATTCAGTTGTTGCCTCTGGTTCCTAAAAAACAAGACGCCGAACACAAGGCTTCAAAACCGCAGTCCACAAACCAGTGGGTGACGTAATCCACTTCTGATATACGGACAGTTTAGTGGACGTCAATGGGAATCCCACATTGTTGGGAGTAACTTTGCATTGCAAATTATAAAAAGTCAAATGAGGAACAGGCTGCCCAAATGCCTCAGTGACAACCCTGCTTTACATTTGTACGTTTAAAAAAAAAAAAAAAAAAAAAAAAAGGCCAATGACGTGTCCTTCTTTCTTCAGTTATCAACAGAGAGTCAGTTGGACAGACAGGAGTCTCTGAGCAGAGAGAGCCCGGCCCTTCACCGGGCCCCAGAAACACAGTGAGTCAGCACCAGAGGTGTCCTCACAACATGACACACACAACACAAGCAGTGTTGGGTAAACACGTGCCAGAGACTGATCTGATCAGCATGCTAGTCATTTTATGAGTCATAAACTCATGAAAAAGCCTTTAAATATTGTTTGAACCAGACAGCTGATTCATAAATTGATAATGATGGCAGGGATTTTGTTGTTGATGCTGAATCCTACTCCAGTCTAAACGTAGCTCTATGTCAGTGCATTGTGTTGTTAGCCTGCTCATTCTGACATGCATTTAGCAGACTCTCTCTCTCCTGCAGGCAGAAAGCAGCAGAGTGGTCCAGCGACGACGAAACCAAAGAGCTGAAAGCCGCAATGTCAGAGCCAACGCCTACTGAGCATGTGCAGACAGAGGGCCCAGCACCAGCGCCTTGTCACTCATACAGGAAGTCCCTCCGCCTGTCATCTGACCAGATAGTAAGACAAGTGATCCCTGATCTTGGCTAAAATGAAACAGAATCCTTCTCATCAAAAGGCACAAATGCTAAATCTAAATTAGTAGCAACACTTTTACATATTCCTTCATTTACAGGCCAGCCTGAAGCTAAGAGAGGGCCCTAATGACATCACCTTCAGCATAACCACTCAGTACCAGGGGACGTGTCGCTGCGAGGGCACCATCTACCTATGGAACTGGGACGACAAGGTTATAATCTCTGACATCGATGGCACCATCACCAAGTACGAGAGTCTAAATATCCACCTCTTTATTATATTGTGTTTATTTTTGCCCTTAATTAATTTTCTTCCCACAGGTCAGATGTGTTCGGTCAGATTCTGCCCCAGCTCGGGAAGGACTGGACTCATCAAGGCATCGCTAAGCTCTACCACTCAGTGCACGAGTAAGACACGGATCAATTCCCCTATTCTGTCAGCTTAATAGACACCAAACAGAAAAGTGGCTCCAGATTCAACCCGTCAACAAATATGTGACTACAGGAATGGATACAAGTTCCTATACTGTTCGGCCCGAGCGATCGGCATGGCTGACATGACCCGAGGATATCTGCACTGGGTGAACGACAGAGGGACCCTCCTGCCTCAAGGACCCCTCATGCTGTCTCCCAGCAGCCTCTTCTCTGCCTTCCACAGGTAAGAAGTCCTTTCCTGAGGCATCAACACTAAGACTGCTTCTGGATGATTGGCACATATTATTAATAGCAGTGCTATTAGTGACTTGTGAGCCAGCAGGTTACAGTGAACATCAAGTCTATTTTCAGAGGTAATTCATTCCAGGATAAGTTATTCTGTTTGGTCTGTTGTTTGCTTTGCTGGAAGTAAAATGGGTTTCAACACTGATCACACTGTTGAGCAGCTGAAGACTTTTCAAGCAGCTTTCTGTCATCACAGTGTGGGTAGAGAGTGCAACCATTCAAGACGAAATCTCCTCTGAATATTCTGACATCCATCTTTTGTGTAATTTTATATCCACAGCAGATAAATATGACAGCTCACTGTTCACTTCCTGCAGAAGTATCTTCTCTTCAGAACTATTCAGGATTGTTTTGTAACAATGGTGGTTTGAAGCACAAATGCATTCAAAAAAAGTACAATCTCATCTGAGATGATGTGTTTAAATGTTTTTGCACTACGCACATTAAGCTGGGTGGGTACTGGCAAGTTTTCAGTGTTAACTTGAGACTGTTGTTGTGCTCCTCTTGTTCAATGGTGCCATTAAGTATGGTGGTTAAGTATGTAATTGTTTGTTTATTTTCTTGTTAGAGAGATCATTGAAAAGAAGCCTGAGAAGTTCAAGATTGAATGCCTCACAGACATCAAGAACCTGTTTTTCCCAAACACACATCCGTTCTACGCAGCCTTTGGAAACAGAGAAAATGTAAGTGGAATCTGGTTTTACAACAGAATAACAGTTACTGTAGATGTCATGCTTTTACTCTCTATTTTTCCTGTGCTTAAGGATGTGTTGGCTTACAAGCAAGTGGGCGTGTCCGTGTGTCGGATATTCACAGTGAATCCCAAAGGGGAGTTGATCCTCGAGCAAGCCAAAGGCAATAAAACTTCGTAAGTACTGAAGCGTCACTGGAGTCACTGTTTGTGTCTGTCAGCTGTTCCACACAGACAAACCTTTTTTGCTCCCATCACTGCTGTTTATTTTTTACAGATACAGCCGGCTGAGCGAGCTGGTGGAGCACATTTTTCCTTTACGGAGTTTACAACACAACGCCACCTTCAGCTGCCCAGAGTTCAGCTCCTTCTGCTACTGGAGACAGCCCATCGCTGAGGTGCCTCTGGAGGAGCTGCTCTGACTGTCTGACATCTTTAACTTGACTCGTACAGTAATGGCTGTATCCCTCTTGAAGGTTGCTGGAATAGTTTGATATCAACACATTCCACTTTACTGACAAAGTCTGGAATATAAACATATTCCATAGTTTTTACATCATCTTCTATTTTTGGGCTTTTTCACTGTGTGCACTTTCACTCTTTGAGTTTGAGCCACAAAGTTGTATTTGAAGGCGCCGTCTGCTTTTGGCACATACAAAAGCCAAAGCATGACATCAGTTATTGTTTTTACCATTTTTATAGTTGTATTACAATATGAGAAAATATTCAGTGAGCAATTTTTTAGGCAGTGGAGGTGCTTAAACTGGCCACCAGCTCGGTATGAATCAAACACTGATACAAAAAATAGAAAGTAGCACGTAGAGCAGCTGTGTTTGTCCCTGTAAGGCCTGACTGAGGAATTAGAAGCACTGGGCGAGCTCCAGTCTGCTCCTTTGCTCAGATTTCCTACAGATCTCTCTCTCTCTCTCTCTGATGCATATTTTATCATCAGAATCAGATCATTTCTATTTTCAGAGTTTTGCTATCACATTTGCTTGTGGTATGCAGGAAAAAATAGACCAACCACAAGCCAGCAACAGATTTACATGGCTGCAGAATGGACGTGGGCAGTGCTTCTGTGGCCAATGTTAACCCAGGGTTATTCCCTCTTTAATGTCTTAGTCAATGATTTTGCACTATTATGCTGTACAGAAAATGTTTTAGCTCAGTTAATAATTGAATTAGAGCGTTTAACACTTTCTGAACTGTAGATGCAGCTGCTATTTGGTATGAAATACTTTTTTCCAAAATCAACATTTACAGTAAAATATAGTTTTGATGAAGGGAGGTCTGGATGGATGGGTCAAAGAAACACAGGGTTTGACCCAGCAGACAGCTGTTCACATCAACACTGATGTCTTCTAATTTACATCCATACTAACAGTGACTCTACACAAACCATGATGTTTTATTTACTTAACCAAGGAGCTTTTTCCATTTTTCTCCATTTTTTAACTTTAAAGGTATTACAGATAACTAAAGTGTCAGTTTGAACACATGCTGAATGTGCACCCTGCAGTTTAGTTGTATGATTTTGGAGGAGGCAAGGTTGAAACAACCAATATTAATGTTCGGCCTCTTTGTTTTTTAATCCTTGTCATGCTCTGTAACGTCATTCTTTCTATGAAAGTGATGCACTTTGTGTAAAGAGAGCAGTATTTTCCTGGTTTTGTGGAGTTTCATTCTTCAGTGAAGAAACTTTGCTGCTGCCTCAGGTGTTTCTGTAGATGGTTATGACTGCATCGTGGTAATCCAGTTTACATTATGATGGAACAATGGAAGCAAAGTATGCTTTCTATTAGTTAGACAGTGACAATGTTTACATGCACACTAACAATGCACTGTTATTCTGACTGTGACCAGAAGGAATGAAAGAGGGAGGTTGGGTTTAACGGCAGCATTTAAACAGGAATATTAGTGGAATATTAACTTTATTAGCCGTTATAAAAACCTTGAATATTGTCTATTTCAGGTAAAACAAAAAACAACAACATTGTTTTGTATATGTAAACGTAATCAAAGAGAGGTGACCCGGAAATCATGAATGAATGAAAGTGGAAACTGGATGCATATATTTGACATATGTATTGTTTTTTTTAAATAACTGTTTAATCAAATTTTGGATGATGATAATAAATTGGTACGAATTGTGGGATGTAATACATTATTTATAAGAAGATACTAATAAAGCTGTAAATGATTTCTTGAATAAATAATAAACAAAGTGGATCAAGTGGAATTCATATTTTACTATTTTACTGCAGCAGATGACAATTAAGTGTTCAAGCAAATATGTATTTGTAAAAATTAGGTCATAAAACTTAATAATAAAAATATAAAATAATTACAATGTAAACGAACTGTATATTAGTACTAAGTGTAGAAATTTAATTTCATTTATTATTTGGAGACTATTATTTTGTTCCTTGCAGGTAATGGAAGGTCTTTCCACCACTCTCCTTAATTTGTGCACAATAGTCACCATTGTTCCCAGTAATGTACACTATAGCCCACTTGTGACTCACATAAGGTGTCTTTGAAAAAGGCCGGGCTACCGTTTTGATGGGGTGGGGTAAAGAAGCACAGCGCTGAAAGATGACAGGATCTCAGAGGAGGCTGAGATGGCGAGTTTTCCAGCAGTCAGGACCAGTCCCACTCGATCGCCTCTCCTCAGAGACAGGACCAGGCTCAGTGATGTTGAACTGCTGCAGGTGCACTGGTCATGTGACAGCGGGACATCTGCCTCCGACATGAAGCCTGCCGTGTCCAGCCTCTGGATGCTGCGGTTGGACACAGACAGGACAGCCTGCACCCTCTCACCCCGCTGAGCTGTGAGCACAGAGGTCAGCAGGTAGCGGCCGTCTGTGGGAGCTGTGAAGGTACCTGAGAAAAACAGATCCTCTTAATATATATATACACACACACACACACACACACACACATATACACATATATATACACACGTATGTATATATACACACGTATATATACATACGTGTGTATATATATACGTGTATATATATATATATATATATATATATATATATATATATATATATATATATATATACACGTACGTGTGTATATATATATATATATATATATATATATATATATATATATATATATACATACACATGTGTGTATATATATATATATATATATATACACACGTATATATATATCTATATATATACGTATATATATAAATGCACGTATATATATATATACACACACATACACACACACACACAGAAATATCTGAACAACATTACATTCTCTATAGACATTAATCTTCTGACTATTTGTCTGGTAACGTCTTTGTTTTTTAGTAAAATGTCTCCACTTAATTCACTTACTGAGCTTTTTACACTTCGCACCATGAAGAGATCAAAATATGCATTTGTCCTACACTTTGTGATAAATATATACTTGCTACTAATCACAGTTCCATCACCCTCAGATGTATTTTGAGATTAGTATATATGTGCATACTAACACACTAGATTAAATATGATACCCATATCTTCATTGTCACTGTCTTAGACACAATTAACTGATAGTTGCACAGAAGTCAAAGTCAAGGAACAGGTGTTATTACTTTTGAGTACAGCAATAGTTGATTATTGGTTAGTCAATCAATAAATTTTAATAATCATTAATTTAAGCAATTAAGTGAAATATGCCCAATGTGTTTTCAGCTTCTTAGATATGAACATTTGTTGCTTTTTTCTGTTTCACATGTTATCATTCTAAATTAATATCTTTTGACCTCTTAGCCAAAAAAAAACATTATTAACATTTTAACTGATTCAAATAATCAATGAACTGATTAACAAACTGTGGAGTAAAATGCAGGTTCATTGTGTGGGCTGCTGTGGTAACAGTCACCTGTGTGGGCATCATAGTGTCCTCCGTCATTGACCAGCACCTTGTCGAAATGAATGATTCCAACCTCTCCCATGAACAGCGAACGAGTCAAACCAGCTGAGAACGACACCGTCTCACCTGAACACAGGGAAGGAAACATTAACTAACAAACATCGTGTTGACAGAGGCACAGACAAGGATGATGAAGATATTCTGACCTGACGATGTGGCAGGTTTCTGTGGCGACAGTCTGAGGAGCATGTTCACATCTGCTTAGCAAAAGAAAAAAAAAGTTTTGGACACTTTTTGGACAGTTTTGATGCAGCAATAGAAAAAGAAAAAAAAAAAAAGGAGTATTTACCTGAGATGAGTGGCGTGCTGGGCTTTAGTGAGTCAGTGGATTTGACTGGGGAGGCTATGACATAAAAACAATGAGACAAATGAAATAATCCTGGACATGCACATGTGGACATTACTCACCCGGAGCTCCAGCGAACCCCTGAACAGGCATCATGCTGCCATTTGTTCCCTTGGGCAACTTCATGGACGAGGTCATCTTGCCCGGGGGTCCTGCCTCTCCAGTCTCCATCACCGCTTGCTGTGGGAGGGAGACGTCCAGGGGCCCGACTGGCCCTGTGAGGCTCTTACTGGAATCCTGAGGATGTCCTGCATCCCCTAAAGAAACCTGAATACCTGAAGAAAAGGACAGAGCGATGGGACAGAGGCTGCAGGTCAGATGCACAGCCAGATGTTTGAATGCCATAAATCCAGCAATTTAGATTTTTTATGAAGATAACTGGCCTTTGGGTTACCTGCAATTATCCTCATCTTGTCGTATTATCTCCTTTAATAACATTTCATTCACTGGAATGAGTACTGCCATGTTGACATGTAACCATTATTACTGAAAGTACACAGTTTCCTGCTCTGACAAGCAAAAGCATCTACTGTGAAAAAAGTCTATTAGAGATGATGTTCATCTCATAAACACACCTTCCAACATGTGCAGGTTGCTTTTTCCAAGGGAGCCTGACAGAAAGCCTGAGTGAAGCACCGTCTCTTGACAGTGGACACATTTCTGTCACTGAACTCCAGTGCAAACAACGGTCGAACATCTCTGATACGTTTTAAAAATTTATCCCTCTATGAAACTAAAAATGATAGGTCTTAAGTTTCAAACTTTTTTTTATGATAACATCACATTTTTACTTTAATTTTCATTTTTCAAGAAACATTGTTTTTATGTTTATGGTAGCTCTACCGTTGACTCTCATTAACAACTAAACTGTCCCATTACCCAAGCCTGTTATTATGGCCATGAACAGAAAATGACAGCCCACTGCCAGTCCTCCCATCACACAACGATCATCGGCTCTGAACCACTAGTACTGTGTGCTGACGCATTCCTGAGAACCACAGCTGAGACTAACCCTGGACTTTATCAACAAATCAACCCTCCCGGCTCGGGGCCACAAACTCTGGCCTGCAACGAGACGGTGGGCCCCAAACTCTGCCGCTGAAGAAGGAAAAGGCAGCAGCACATAAAAGGCATACCAGCAGCATACCAAGACACATGTTCAGTCCCTAGTAGACAGATTGTCCCCTCACCCTGGGGAGACACGTCAGTTAGTAAAGAAACCAGAAATGTTAAACACAACATGTGGAGAGGGGCCGGCGTGTAGCCATAAAACATCACGGGTGGTAAGTCTGCGTAAACGCACATGTGCATATGTTTCACTGGTCTGTGCTTGTTAGTGGTGTCGCTCCTCATGTAACGCAGGCATGCAAGCAGTCTTTGATGGGAGGGATTCAAAACTGATTTCAGATTTGATGCCACAAGGATAAAAGAAGCAAACCCATGATATGTGTATGTACACCATGAGAGTGCCTGCCATGATGAAAGAGGTGAGCTGTAAACAAAAGCAGCTTCGACCACAGATTTGCATCCTTCCAGCAAAGCAGTATGGGAAACCAGTCAGCCCCCCCAGTCTCAGGCTACAACAGCCCCTTGTGTCACAAGAATACCCACTTACCATGTTACATACCACATAATGATGACTGCACAGCAATTTGGTGCTTGTTGACTTTATGAGTCACTGTTGGCAAAAAACAAAAACAACTGTGCTCCTCAGACTGATTTATGAAACGAGCCGCAGAACTACAAAGATAGAAGACAGATTGCTGAGTATCTTAACTCTGCTCTGGAGGGCTTTCTGTCAGGCCCCATCATGTTTTTGGTTCATGAGGTTATCACACATGACCAGAACGTGTCATCCTACAAGTCACCTTATCTCTCTTAATCACAGAGCATCGTCAGAAGCAGGAAAGCTTTGCCTTCTTATCTCAGTGTCCCCATAATAAAGCTCTACGATGCTGTTTTCAGTGAGCTGAGGCCGCCTTGTCAAACACAGAGAGAGGGACGTGCTTCAACATATGTTAAAATGTATACATTTCACATTTGCACACTAACAAAGTGAGGAAGTGGAGCTTAGTAGTCTATGGCTCCACACATGCAAACTCTGGTAATACAGTTTTTGTGATCACTTATTTATATCATGGACTTAACAGAGATGTGTTTGGTCAAAACTTGGAGCAGATTTGCTGGAGACCAACAGTTGAATGAAGAGATGATTTTTTTTCCCCAAGCAGCACCTCAGTGGCTCATATATTTCTGTCATACTGTGTCAACAAGCAGTAATAAATGTTGTGGTTAATACTGAAAGCAACAAAATCATTTCAAGGATGACATACTGCATCTGTCCTCACCTCTTTCCTGGCTCTCTCATATAAGGTTAACAACCGTTTGTATGACGTCATGTCAAACACATGGACAAATGACCTTTGGGACCATGGTGCAGCTTTCCGTGTTCACCATGTCTGATCCAACAGAAGAGGAACTCAGCCATGCAAGTTGAAAAAAAAGGTTGTGAGGAAAAGGAGTGATTTAATTGTGGATCCAGTCGCACTAAATCTAAACGCACTGAAGTGTTTGGCTCTGATATAAAGACAGACACAAGAGCACTCTGTGATAAGCTGTGTGGAGGATGTCTCTCTGCAGTGGACAACACCAGGCAGCTTTTTCCACTCTCTTCAGATAAGCAGGGAGGATGACAATAAGATGAGGGAGCTGGCAGCGCAAAGACAGACAATGGGCCAAAGTTTTGACATCAAAATGGCTCCTAATAACATCTCTGAGCAGAGTGGAAATTGTAAATAATTGTGCGAAACTTCCTGATGACAGAAGGGTGAATTAAATGTCATATTACAACAACAACAACCATGGCAACACAGACTGGCAAAAATGAGAAATCTGGTATCTTGGAGCCACAGAGATGAATCAGACATAGAACATATTTAACAGAACAAGAACCAGAACTATTTTATTCCAGCTTCCCTCTCCTGAGATTCTGGACTGGATCATATTGTGCATCACCTGCAATATAAACCAGCAACAGAAAACTAGCTGGTCCCAGAGGAAGAGAGATGGCTCGTAAACATTATGGGCGTGCACATAGTTCACGTTACAACTGTGAGGGTCTGAGAAGTCCAGCTCGGTCTCATAGGCACCATTAATGAGCGGACTCATACAAGAAATATGCAACATATGCAACCGATGAGAAAATCTGTGCAACATACAGCTTTCACAATAAACAAACTGATCCATGTGATATTAAAAAAGGTGAACACACACACACACACACACACAGAGTTTATGGACACACTTATGCACACTTGAAAAAAAAAAAAAAGCAGAGCAAGCAATACGTCTTTATGCCAAGGCATTGCTCAACACAAGAGGGGTTTGTTAAATCAAGCATGTGTCTTTAATCAACCGTGCCTCCTTTAACTGAGAACACGGTTAAATGAAAGTCCAACTTCCTCTCACTCACACACCGAAATATACTCCACTATCTCAGCGTCGCCAAGAAATGCACTCAGCAAACGGACTCCAGTCCAAAGATGATCTAAAAGCTTACAGCTGTTTGATCAGTTGTATGCCTCTGCCAACCAGTCAAGTTTTAAGTGTCCAAATTGTGTTCACGTTTTATCTCATTAGACATTTCTGTGAAATGATCATAATTAACATATGAATTATTGAGTAAGGACTAATAACATGTTTTGTGGGGTCAGTGTGACCTTTGTCCTCCAAGTACTAATCAAAGTTCATCCTTCACAAAAAAAAAAAAAATCCATCTGGGGCACACGTCCAGAGGGACGGATGGTCAGACAGGCGACCCTAAAACTCAATGTGTGCTGTGGCAGCAAACCTCTGGAGTGTGCTGAATTTGAACACACTCAAGAGGTGCTGATGGATTCAACTTGTCAAGAAGAAGAATCACTTTATATTTCTAAAATCCAGTGATTGACACTTTAAGACAAAATTGATCACATACCTGTCTTCTCAGGATTGCTGTTTATTGGCCCCTGGAGGTTTCTGGCTACATTAGAGATGTAGTTCTGGAGGTTCTCACAAGTTCCCCTCAGTCCTCCGATATCTTGGGCATGAGCTCTAACCGTACCATTCAGCTGGTTAACATACGTCCACAACCCAGTGACGTGTTTATCCAGACCTTCTTTGATCCTCTGGAGGCTACTGGAGATGGGATTGAGTTTGCTGCATAGGCTTTCCACACTCACAACACGGCTGTCCATGTGTGAAATCTCCTTCCTGATGTCTTTGGTTTGTTCCCTGCAGTGGTCGGCCTCGGCCTTCATCTCCCTGCCCAGCTCATCCAGCTGGTTTCTCAGCTCCTGGTGCCTGTGGAGCTCCACAAGGTCTTCGGCCTCCTGCTCAGTCCTTGTTTTAACTTGACCCCAGGTGGAGTTGAGGATCAGAGACACCTCAGACTGTTGTTGGACTACCACTGATAGTGATTGCTCAAAGGTGCCCACACGGCCTTTCAGATAGCTCAACTGGTCATGTGTGTCATCAATGCTGGTGGTGTAATTCAGCAGGCCATTTACCTGGGCTTTTAGACTAGTCTCCATAGCTTCTACAGTAGTTCTAAAGCTCTGGAAGTCTTGCTGAATATTTTCTACGACAGACAGAAGACCACCAGATGGTGAACTGGTACTTGTGTCTACCAAAAGGGTGGTGAGCCTGTCTTCCATGGAGGCCAGTTTGTCCTCCAGAGTCTCCCTCAGGTCTTTCATGGTGTTTGCCTGTTCTCTCTTCAGCTTCTCCTCCACAGCGAGGCACTGGGCTGCTACAGTCTCCTCTGGAGCATGCAGATGGATCTCAGGATTCTCCACATGGGTGTTTTCCTTTGCTGGATCAAGCAGCTTGATCTTAAGCTCCTGGATCTCATTGCGTAGTTCAGTTTCCTTTGAGTCCATGAGCTCGGCCAGGCTGAGGTAGTTGGCTTCTTGTCCTTCACACTGTTCCTGAAATGACATGATTTTATAATCGCACAAGTTCTTCATGTCTGCCAGTTTGATGTCCATGCCACCCATTAACTCCTCTCTCAGAGCATGGATCTTCTCATCCAGGTAGACACGCAGATCAACATCCCTGGCTGGGGGAGCAGGAGGGGGCGGGGACAGCTGGTTTTGGGCGTCCATTAACAGATTAATTTGTCTGTCATGGCTGTTGACACGGCCCAGCAGGTCCTCCAGGGTATTGCCCTTGGACTCCAGATCGTCTGTGACCTGACTCATCTTATTCATGACCTCATCCATCTGCGTTTTCTCACTGCCAGACGAGAAGTCCTGCACCTGAACCGTCTGGGTCTCTGCGCCTCTTGCACTGGCAGGCTGCCTGTAGTCATTCAGCAGCGTGAGCAGCATTTTACTGGCATCCTCTTGGAAGTCTAGTCGCAGATTGGAGGACATGTCTGTCATTCTTGCCTGCATGTCGAGAACCATCTCAGATAGACGCTGCACCTCCTCCTCCAGGTGTTGTGCACTTTGAGATTCTCCATGACCCCCCAGTGGCCTGTGACCTCTCCAACCTCCTAACGGCACCTCCCCTCCCCATGGATGGCTCCTCTGGGTCTCTCTTCCTTGTTCTGGAGCTATAGTGAGAGACAACAGCAAGCAGGATGGGGAGCAGGAATAGGAATACTTTTATTAATGCATGTTTACAGCAAGAACTCATTTCATTTTCATGCTGGATTTCCTGAGTTATGATAATGTCTTTCACCTTGTGGGACAGGAATATGTCCAGAAGCAGGGGGAGCGTGAGGCAAACGCTCTGCTTGGATCAGTCTGAGGTCTTTCACCTCCCGGCAGTCGTGACCCTGGTACCCCGGGCAGCACCTCCACTCCAGCTCCGTCACAGTCTTGTATGCAATTTTATACATAGGCCTAAAGTGTGTCCGATATCTGGAGGCATTGAACAAATGAAGACCTGAATATATTCTAAAGAGTTACAGATGCTGTACAATGGTATTTATTATAGTATAATAACATATATTACGTTATTCTACTAATTAGATGCTTACTGTAAGACTTTACGCAACTCTCCTTCTCAGGAATACAATGCCCAAACAAAACAAAACAAAACATCTGTTTGTTGACAAACAAGACCAGATAAACACTGCTCACATTTGCATTTAATGAGTCACACAGTTGGTGGGAAGCAGCTCAGATTTTCCATCGCTTCTACACATGAGGACACAGTTGGCCGACATGACCCTGCCACTCTATGATTAACTACATGTCACACAAGTGATTATTGCTAAACGACCAGAGCAAAGTCAGAAGAAGCACATTGTACACAGATGGCTGAAACTGTTTTTTTTCTGAGCCATGTTTTTGAAGAATTAATCTAGAGCATAAAAACCAAAACCCAGCACAGTCCAGGGTTGCCATAGTATTAAACATTAGTACCAATATTCAGTATTGCTCATGAAAATGAGGTTACAATAATAATAATAACAATGCATAACAAAAACCTTGTATTGTTGCCTGTATTTGCTTGTTATTACAGCGATGCATTTATTCCATTCATGGAGAGAAAAAACACCAAAGGAAAAGCAAAAGTACACTGTATTTCAATAAAACTAAGTACTTTTAATCAAGAACTGTGCTTCAGTACAATTTTGAGGTACTTGTAGTGTACCTCATACTTATACTCCACTAAAACTCACATTTTGAACTTCTTATTTGACAGATTTTGTGATTTTACAGATACAGAAGGAATTTTATGGATAAAGCTACTGATAAATATATAAAGTAGCAATTAGCTCCACATTAGTAATGCTGACAAATTAATCACTAATTATAATCCAGTAATATATTTCTGAAACTTCATAACTGCTTTGAGTACTTCAAGTATAGAGAATAATAGCATACTTTTTTAATTCCAAAAGGAAATTGTTTGTTTCATGTGTTTCTTGAATGGAGGGATCTCAGAGTGAAGGGCGTTGCCATATACAGTCACCCCCAGCAGTTGGGGGTTTGGTGCCTTGCTCAAGGTCAACCCAGCCCCAGGAGGAGTTGGCATCTCTTCAGCTCCACGCTCCATAATTGGTCCGTGGGGATATTTGAACCAGCGATCCTACAGTTCCTAGCCTTAGTGCTATACCCTACGATTTGACACCAATACTTTAGTACTATTACTTAAATGGGATGTTAAGTGTAGGAGTTAACTAGTAACTGTGGTAGTTCTAGTTTTACTTAAATAAAAGATCTGAATCCATTTTCCACCACTGATGTACTATTCAGAAATAATTGTTCACTAATGCACAAGTTTCCATCCTGAAAGCTCTTTAAATTTAAGAGGAAAACTGCGTCATTATAGCATACCACATACAATCTGACACCACAGCTGTGAAACAGAAAACAGGCGGATTTTAAGAGAAATGCTCCATCCTCTCAGTTTGTCGTGTCAGAGTATCAATCCACACTGTGTAATAGAAACTGCATTAACTCACGTACAGACAAAAAAAAGGAATAACCACCACCCAGCCGGTGCCCTGCATGGTTTCTGGAAACTTACATCACTTGTTGCGCGCAATTTGGCAACTCCGGTGGACACGGCAAAACCTCTGGTTGCACAAAACTCTCCGTGCCTCCCACGACGGCACAGCTCACGTTCTTGTGCACGACATAGGCGCACCAGTTTCTGCAAAAATGAGGATCTATTACTCCTGAAGCAGCAAGCTGCGGTGCGTATCCATTACGCGGATTACTTTTCCACAAGTGCGTTTACGCACATGACAATAAATGAGACGCTTACACGAGTCACATCAATGAGTAGCTCAATAAAAATGCAAACATCAGACAAACAATAAATCATTTACTCACTTATTTCTCTGTCGTGTTTCGGGAGCAGAATATGTGTTTCCCTGAAACAAGCCATGTTGGAAAGGTGATCCACTGATGAGAGGAAGTGTTAATAAAACACATAAAAGTCCGCACATCATGATTCAATATTTTTAATAATCCAGTAAGTTTTCTGATAGTTATCAATAGTGGAGGTCAGTGAAGGCACCGAGGGTGGTTCTCTCTCTTGTGGTGCGCAGATTTAAATGAGCTCCTTCCAGCGTCCTTGGATGTGACGTTTCTGGACCCCTCCGATACTGACAGATGCCTTTTCCCGTTTCTTAGATCTCTCTCCCTCTCTCTCTCACACACACAAACACACACACACACACACACACCAAACTCTCTTTCGGCATCCAAAAACACATGTCAGATGTCTACATCATTTCCGGTGGCCTATCTGGATAATGACTGTCTTTGTTCCGGATAGACACCGTAATTATCCCGTGCGTAAAATGAGCGCGCGTTTCAGCCCAAATCCCTCAAAGTAATATTTGGTTTTTAAGTTTCAGATTTCACTTAAGTTACTGTTGCGTATGAAAAAGACACAAGGAAAGACAGATGTTAGCCAAAATGTATTTGTTAAATAAGACTTTCTTTGTATCCTGCCTTTTACATACATTGTCAGGAGTTGTGATTATTAGGTAAAGTTAAAATATATTCATATAAAAAAATGTTAACAAATAAAAAGTAATCACAAAGTCAAATATAAAACAACACAATAACTACAGAGGCTTGTTCTCAAGCTGTCAGACTGGACTCTGCATCTCATACATGATCACTGTTTTGCTCTCTTTGGAATGATGCTGGATGGCCCACCAGCATCCCCAAGCCCCCGTTTCACTGGTCGCACTGACACTAGAAGTAGAAACAGGCCAGTTAGAGATCAAAATACCAAAAGAGTAAAAAAAACAAACAAAATGTATTCTCTGCCCTCACTCCCGGATCAACAAACACACCAAGTTGTCTCTCGATGTCCTTCAACTTTTCCTTCTTCTCTTCCAGTTCTTGTTTTTTTTCCAGCACTTCAGGAGAATTCATATGTTCAATGTGATTGTCACGCTCCTTTTTGACCTGCTCTCTCTTCTCCAGAGCTGACCGGTACTGGTTGAGCATCTCTGTTGACCAAAATAAGACAAATTTAAGTACAATCTGACTGGACAGAACCAAAAAAAAAAAAATCAACCTCAAAATTTGTGAGTCGTCACCTATGTGGTTCTGAAGAGTGTGGTACTGTGGTGGAAGGGGGGCTCCAAACACTTTTAATGTGTTAATCGGTGGGGCTTTGTTCTGTGCGCCCCCGTACTTGCCCTTGGCACTCATCCTGTCCCCCTGCCTGGTCAGGATGGTGGGACACTGCATCTTGTTCTGTATTACCTGTAAAAAACAACACACTTAGGAGGGAAAAGAACCACCAGCCAGTAAATTCACGCCACAGCTCCATTAGCAAGCACTCACCGCCCCTCTGTAGGCGTCTGCAGAGTCCAGGTCATCAATCAGAATAGTGTCTCCAAGGAGGTTTATAAACGCTGCAAAGGAAACAGGGAACAATCAGAGCTGTTGAAACACCTCCAAACATCTATAACTTTACTGTATCTAAGACTAAAAACATTCACAAATTATAAGAGATGAGAGATGAATGAAGGGCTTATTTGAGATGACAGATATATAATCAAACATATCTGAATAAATAGACATAGAATAGAAATAATAAGACCAAAGTGACCCAATTTCTGCTCCAGTGACAAGGCCCCTTGATGAAGAACCCCCCCACTGCTGTGAGGTTGGATCCCATGTGGAACCATTTACCCAAGAGTCAACAGGAGAAGCTGGTCATGAAGGAAATACCCCAACAGCAAACACAAAGAGACCTGGGAAGCTTCGAGAAAACCACAGAAAACCTGGCCTCACAATTCAAGTCTGTGATGAAAAACAACAACGACACAATTCTGTGCAGAGTGTGAGGCAGCTCACCAGTGTGACAGTTCTTCGGGTCAAAGGGGTAAATCAGGAGGTCTCTGGCGAAGACTGGGTTCCCAGGAGGATTAAAGAGCATTTGGCCATTTCTTATGTGCGGCATAGGTCTGTAAGGAATTCAAAAAGGTGCTCTTTTTTTCCAACACATTAGCTCCTTAGCAGAAAGAATGTACAAAATATGCCCATCAGTTTCCAGAGCCCAAGGCGACATCTTCAAATGTCTTGTTTTGTCCACCCAAGAGTCTATAACTTAAAGGTATTCAGGTTATTACAATATAAGAGAAAAAAAACAAGAGTCACACATTGGAGCAACAGGAGCTAGCCCAATTTTTTTAACATTTTCTTGCTTAACAAATGACTAAAACACTATAAATCAGGCAATCGTTACTGCTTTAGAGTTACATTATTATTGGATGGTTCAATTAGAGATTAAGTGCTCAAAATGTTTGTCAAATATTTTGATAATAACTTTTGTTTTTTATCATCAAGCAAATATGCCAAATTTTCTCCAGTTTCATTGATTCCTTTTTCTTTTTGTAAATTAAATTAATATTCTTTGGTTTTTGACTCAGTGAGAGGAAACATGACCTGTGAAGCTGCCACTCGATTAATCCCCAAAACAATAAGTAATGGCTATAATCTCAGTCCAAACAGAATAAAACCACTGTCAGGAACAAAAATAAAATCTTGTCCACAATAGGAAAAAAACATTGTTAAAACTGCAGCATAGTTTAGCTGTCATCTAATCTGTAAAACATTTTTCCATATCAGAATCAAGTGTCCTTGGAGAAGGTGTCACATGCTGCACAGACTATAAAGTGCTTGAGCTGAATTTGTGATAGTGTGTTATAGCAATGGCTTCACTGAGAGCATCCTTGTTGTTAAGCAGACTGTGCAAGGATCTTTAAATTACTGTTGTTGGGGGCTTGGGTTTGGAGAATGCTCAACAATGAAAGACTATAATCAAGGACACAAAGGAATCTCATCAGGAAAGGAAACTCAGGCTCCAAACAACAATACATAAATGAATGATAGTGTGTGCAGAAGTGCAGGAATGCTTGAGCACAAGCTGGAGCTTTATTCAAAAGAAATCCATCATTGACCCAGACAGAGTACCTGTTTCCTGACGGCACATATACACGGTCGAGTGAGAGGACCTGCTGCCTGCCTTGGGTGACATCATAGATCCTTTTTGCTGCTGTGGCCGTTCTGGTGATGACACAATCCATGTCACCCCTGATATGCCAGGAGATGACCCTCGCAGCATCATCGTCCTTCACAAAGGCCAGGTGGCCCACCTGCAACACACACAGAGCTCTGGAAATGTAACTGTGGGACAAGTGAAATCTGCGATAATTCTTTCTTCAGTCTGGCAAAGCTCCTCTCAAACTCACACATTGGCACAAACATTGATCAGACATGGAGGTCATTGTTTCCATACTGGGATTTTAAGGCCCTAAACTAACAGAAAAGTCCTTCTTTCCTTTGACATTACCATTCCCAGAACATCCTGCTGCCCCTCGAAAGGATCACGGACAGAGAAAACTCTTCTGGGTGTTTGTAGGATCCTGTGGACTTCAGTTTTCTTTTCTCTCAGGAGTCCGTCAATATACAGGATCTACAAGAAATATGCAGAAGTCCTCTCTGTAAAAACCATAACCTGTGCATATACAGACGTTAAGTGTGAATAGAATCAACATCTTATACATACAGTTGGTTCTATTTGGATGTTCCTTTTGATCAGCTCGTTTCTAAGGTAATCCTCTTTCTTACTTGTATCCAGGTAACGATCTATGATGGAAGAAGCACAATAGAGACTGTTTCAAGATATACTGAAAGCTGCTCTTGTCTGATCAATTGCAGAGACAAAAATATTGAACCACGCTTGTGTTTTAACAACATTAGAGAACTTGATTAAACTCACTTATTGATTGGTGCTAATATGAAAATATTTTAAATAGCACCTGCAGCTCTGCAGTCTTACCGGTCAGCATATTAAGGAGTTCAGCATGTGTGGCAAAAAAGTTTTGGTATGTGGCAATATCAGTTGTGAGCTCATCTTTCTTCCTGGACAGCTCAGACATTTTCTGCTGGTTCTCTGCATCTAAACAAGAAAAACATGAACAGACAAAATGAAAAGTTTTAGTTAAAGCATATTTAAAATAAGCATATTTTAAAATAAACTAACTTGCGTATGGACGGTGAGTGCTGGACGTCTACCACTTCAACCTTCAACTACGTGTTTTCGATTTTACAAATGGAAAGAGTGCATGCACAAAGCCAATACACAGAATCAATTTGAGAGAATTTGGGGAGCTTTCATGATGCAGTATCATAATAGCCCACACTCATAAGGATTTTTGTAATCTTGTAAAGTACTTTTTTCTTCTGTTTGTGTTCATATCAGTATTTTCTTTGTGTTGTTTAGTATGTCATTTCACTGTTTTATCTTTGTAAAAAAAAAATTAAGGAACTAGATTTTGTTTTAGATCCACAAAACTTGGAAAAATAACATTAAGATTCATTCACCCGTATTGTGTCCTTCCAGAAACGATGGTTACTCTGGATTACTTAAAGACTTTACTGTGAAGTAATGGAAGTGTTTTTTTTGTCTTTTTAAAAACAAAATGAATAAATATCCAGCTCATCTTACCTCAACAGAAACACTAGTTCTGGGTGGCACAATATGCGTACTGTAACTCTATATATTAGGCCTAATAAAAAAAAAACTCCCTGTGTGGTTGGATACCATTAAAGGTGATTAATACAAATAAAAATAAACAAAAATGTATTGTTTCAATACATCAAACTGAGGTTACACCTCATGTCACTTTAAATCCCCTAACCATTCAATCACGTGACGTGAAACAGATCTCATATCAAGTCTTTGAACTCATACCATTATAAAAGTGGAAGGGAAGCTCAAAAGGAGCCAGTAGTGGAAACATTGATACTTCAGGTTTGAAGACGAGGATGTATGTTCTGCCGTTCTCCCCGGGGCTGTTCTCCATGATAGCCAGGCTCTGTGCAGAATAAATTATAAACAATATAAATAATAAATAAATTATGCAATTACCATGTGTGCATTCAAAATAAAGCTGAATGGTCACTCACAGTGATGTGTGCCTTTCCTTCCACCAAGCTCATACTGAGGCTGTTTGTTTTGCCTTCAAACAGAGGGAGGTTGTTGCTGCTGTGTCCAGTTGAGTTCTTTATAGAAAGGACCAACTTCCCGCCCAGGTCCTGCCCTGTTGGGTTTCCATGTGAATCCTGGAAATCACTCAAAGCAACTCAATCAGGCTGGATATCAGCTGATAAACATCCAAACATCACACTTTATTAAAGAAAAACATGAATGCCTCCTGAGGATGTAAACTCACCGTTATCCTCAGGGTCATGTTCTCCACCAAGGTTCGATTGGCAATGGCCTTACTGTAGGAAACAACTGGGGTTCGTGGCTGAGAGTCGGGTCCCAGTTTGACAGGTTGATTGGCCACCACGTTTATAGGAATCTAGGAGACAGGAAACAGTGCTGAGGTGAGTCACTCCTGTCACTGAGTGCGGACTATAACCTTCCCCCCCGATAAACAGATATACGAGACAATGCTGTAAGGACATCCTCATATGCTTTGTACATCTAAGTTAACTGTTGGGTGTGTGGAGATAACTCATTATGGTGCTGTGATGTCTCCAGATGTTAGGATCAACCAACCTTATTGCTGAACAGGTCTTTCTTCTTGTCTCTTCGTAGAGAAAACTGGATGGTGTACTTTCCAACATGCTCTGGGATCTCTTTATCTCTGCAGCAAAAGAAAGGAAATATTTATATTTCTTAAAACGAGAAAAGTTTCCAAACAGAGTCATGCCAGCTGTTTCCCCACTCCCAGTCTTCATGCTAAGCTAAGCAGTATCTCATGATTATCTAACTTTCTATTCTTGAAACTTCCTGTAACCGCTCAGACAGAGCAGAAAATTGATGTACAAGCATTTTACCTGAAATGAAAACAGTCACCCTTCTCATTCTCCATGGGTTTACTACACTTCATCTCAGTGACCTAGACAAGAGCACATAAAGATATTTAACAAAAAAAGTGAAAGTGTCAGTAGCAATCGTCATGCTGGTCAGTCACCCACTGTTTGTGGAGGCGCTTTCCCCAACGGCTCTCCCTTCCATAGCAACATGGACACAGCAGCAGGATTGAAAGTCGATATCGGGCTCCCTTCATCAGACACAACCGTTACGGAGAAGACTGAACAGACACAGAGAGATGCTCTTAGTTTGCTAAGAGAGGTATAGCGAAACATTAGCAACAAAAATAAAGAAAAAACAGAGGGGATAGTAGAAATGCAAACCTGGGAAGATGCCTCCAGCAGGAAACCTGGCATTGTTGTTATACTTCACTGACAGACTCACAGGTTTGGTGGGATCAGGGATGACAGTGAGATTCACTGCTGGACCAGGGATGGGTTTGTGGTTGAGGGAACCATAAAACACCAGCTGATAATACCCCCTAGTGGTACAACAGGGTAACAACGCACCTATTAGTAACTGGTGGGACATGATGTGTATACTGGAGTATGTGAAATATAACTGATGATACAACCCCTGCTGTTGGGACACTGTCATTATTGATTATGATGACAGAAAACGCTCCTTTATATACTGTATTATAAAGTGACGCTCACTTTGGGCCGCTCAGACTTGTAACAGTGAAAGAGGCTTTCCCTTCTGCGTTCACGGGTTGTGAGGTCACAGCTGTCTTCACCTAAAAAAAACAAAAAGAGCTCATTGTGTTTCTCCACTTAGGTCATTCTGACAATTCAGAAGAACTTGGCTTGAAAGTATAAAAGGGACAGGTTATTATGGGAACCGATAATGCTGATGGTGTGGTGATTATTGTAAGGCTGACCTGCAGTGTCGGGGGTGAAGACGTCAATCCCACCACCACTCTCTGGTCTGTAGAAGGGTTTCCCCACTCATCACACAGTTGAACAAGGAACGGTGTGGCAATGCCTTGGTCATTCAACAACTGCAAAGGCTTTTAGAAAAAAGAGAAGTGCTTTAACACTTGACAGTTTAGTATCCTGAATAAGAAAAAAATAACAAACTGTGATATTTTTCATAATTGAGCAACAACCCCAGCGAAGTTGTGATTACATGGCTTTTTAGTCACTAGCCAGTAAAACTCAGGTCTTACCTGCACTGGCCCACTGAGAAGTTTAAGCTGTGCAGGGTCTCCAGCGGTCACTTTAACTATGACATGCTCCACATAAGTCCTGTAGGTGAAGCACATCTCTCTGGAGCCAGGAGTCCCAGACAGGAACTGTAGCCCTGTTACCAGAACAGAACTACTGCTCTCCTGGTTTCAACACACAGAGTGAGGAACAATTAATCAGCAATTATCATCAGTACATTTACACAGTTAGGGAAGACATGTCAGAAGTCATGAAGAAATGACATAAAGTACATAAGTATGACAAGTTCTATATAAAAGTTATGCAGAATGGCCCTGGAATATGGATTTTATCAAATCCTTTATTTAAACAGGAAATCAATCTGCAAATACAATTAAATAAATAAATGAATAAAAATATGATGGTTCCACATTTGCAATTTTTGGGGATTAATACCATCAGACCACTTTCTTATGTTTTATGGCCAAAATGATCATCCAATAATGAAAATAAACAGATAGATAGTTGCAGCCCTAATATTTAATATGATCATTATAGGTTTGTAAAATTAAATCAAATCAAACTATTGCTCTAAATAAATGTAGTGGAATATTGCCCTCTTGTAGAGTAATAAAGCAGAACAAAAGCACAAGTACCTCAAACAGATATTAGCTGATATTATAGCTAAACATTCCATATTTATTTTACATTGTTTATATGTGTTTTACTTCACAAACAGAATAAAAGGTCAGTCAGTTGCAGCTGACAAATAAATAAATCATATCATCATATTTGCAGCTATTTGCTTCAGGGGGAAAAACTGGCTTCTAATGAGTGTAGGCTCAACTGCTGGCACTCTGCAACAGTGTCCCTTAGTGCAGTAAATTCTCAAGGGATGGAAACATCCAGGCAATAAATCAAGATCCTCTTGGTCAAGAATGCTTCTGATGCTGACTGAGCAGATAAAGAATGTTTACTTTGAGCGTCCTTGTGACTTTTAGGGGACAAGACAAATTTTATTACCTTCCCTGTTCAACTCTCTCATCCATAAATCAGGCATTGTCTGGCTTTTCTATGGCATGGAGGAACTAAGTCTCATGTCACACACAGACATTTGTTCCAGACAGCAGAGATGGAGTAAAAATACAGTGAGTGAACGACTACATCTTAATGCTGGGCTGAGCAGAACTCAAAGCTAAGTTTTTTTCTTTTCCCACCTGCCATCTAAAGGCGACAGACGATTTGTCCAGACCTTCAGCCGTTACAGTCATGTGATTCACACTGGTGGAAGTAAGCGTCTTCGTTGCGTTATCATACTGGTCCACAAGCTCCAAGCCTGTATAAGAGAAGAGGTCTGTGTTACTCAGTGTGCAACCATACCCTCAAATACTTATGACTTATGGTGATTAGGTTCACACTCACTGATGTTTCCAGGTAAGATTTCACCCAGCTTCACTGTACTTTGGAGTAGAGTTGCTTTCAGTCGTGCTGGTTCATCCGGACGAGGCCTACAAATAAAACAAGCAGAGATGCAGATTTGTGATCTGGGATACAAGTCTGGATAGCAAAAGAAATGTTCAACATTTCCACATATTTGTTTTCTTGAGGAGAGTCGCAAAAGAAAACTGCAACCACTCTTCAAATGTCAAACGTGAACCTTAATGCTTCAAACTGTTCAAAACAGTGTTTACTATTATTGCAGGCTGAATAGTTATTGTTTATTGTTCATTTGAGCTGTAAATTTGAAAGTGGAAATTGTTTAGTAAATATGTTTGCTGTCTGAGGATCAGGAATGATGTTGTTTTGTCTGTGTTAAGTTTTAAATGTCTTATGGACTATTGTGTAATGTAATTTGCTATCATTTTTTGTGTGGACCCCAGGAAGAGTAGCTGCTAGCTGTGTGGATCCAAATAAATAAATAAATAAATCCTAAGCTAACAGACTGCCTACATATTTATCATACAGACAAGAGTATATTTTTATCTAACTCTTGGCAAGAAAGCGAAAAAGTGGATTTGCTAAAATGAACCTTTAAGCTGGCAAACACAGAATCACATTTGAGTCAAGTGCGCGTCTTACACAATGCTGAAGGAGACGGACACGTTCTGGTCCTGGTAGGACACCTGGTAGAAGCGAGATTCCTGCACCTGTGTGGGCACCTGTAAGTCAGGCAACTTCCTCTGGATCAAATCTTCCAGAGACAAATCTCCTGTCCAGTTAACCTTAAACACAGAAAGCCAGCAAGATCAAATTTAATGAAGGTTTCTTTTATTTGTGACCACACCATTTGTCTACACACCTTGATCATGGAGGCTATTTCAGCAGTGGGAGGTACCTCTCTACCAGCCTCATCATACAGCGTATATAAGAGGTTCTGCAGCAGGCCTCCAGCCAGCAACTCTATCCTTTCGTTGTTTCTCAGAACGAGACTCTCACTGCGGAGCTCCATGCAGGAGACTCTTGTGCTTGGCACCACCTTCAGTGTCCTCACGACCTTCGCAATCATCTTCTGATTCTTATGGGAAAATAAACAGAGACATCACGATCAAAGGT
Organism: Synanceia verrucosa; assembly: GCA_029721515.1. Classification (NCBI taxonomy): domain Eukaryota; kingdom Metazoa; phylum Chordata; class Actinopteri; order Perciformes; family Synanceiidae; genus Synanceia; species Synanceia verrucosa. The sequence continues at coordinate 9,303,385 of CM056568.1, read as the reverse complement.
CTAATTAGGGAAAGTTCAATGAGGCTGAAAGCTTTGATTATTTTAACCTACAGGCATGTCAAATTGAACTTTGAGGTTTTCGGGCTCTCCGTTGATTATTTTCAGGTGTATGGGATTTGTCAAAAGCTGCCCAGCTCCTGTGGTGCTGCAGTCAGTTGCTACAGGTGGCAATCCCTGAACCTGATACACAAACAAAAGAGTGCAGAAGATAAGTCAACCAATGCAAACTATTTACTTATGTTCATTTAGATTGTATTGTTAAATTAAAGAAAGTGTAAATTTCAAGAGTAGACCAAGACAGATGAGAACACTACTGTTAACATATTTTATTACTTAGAGGGAAACAGCTGAGAACAGTCAGAGCTGCAAAAAAAAAAAAAAAGCATACAGTATTTTAGAAAACATTTTTGTCTTTAGTTTCATGACATGCAATGGCAATGCATCATTCAATAACACTATTATTATATATATAGATACAACATTCAGCAGACAAAAACACTGTGTTAAAGCTTTGTCGAGATGCTAATTTTAACAACATTTCTGAGAAAACACCGTCTGTAGAGCCATATGCCCAAAGAGGAGGGGAGGGTCAATAATAAGAGAGAACCATCAGTTTGAAGTTTTCACACAGACTGTACCTGGCAGCGAACGATCTGTTTGGGGTGAGCGGTGATGTTTCCAGCCTCATCATGAACTTCAACATCAAACGAGACGGGCTTTCTGTTCTCTACAGAGACTATGTTATCTTCTGGCATCACATGGAGGGAATGTGGATCACCTGAAAAATATTGTCATGGTGTACAAAAACTACTGAGTTCCCTCTCAACTGTCAGGACAATTATATACACAAAGATACCAAAGAAAGTCAAGATGGTGGTATGATCCTTATCTTATCTTGGTTCTTAACCGACAGATTACCACTCCAACTACAGCTGGATGTCAGATCACTTTACCAACCCCCACCGGACTGTCAGTGGAGAATAACCCGTTCGTTTAGACTCAAATTACACCAACAAATATTTAGTTCCTTGATTTATCTTTTATTCTATAAGAAAGTAGAGAATAGCCCAAATTACCTGTTTTGTCCAACCAACAATCCAAATATATTTGATATACAATCATACACAAGAGACAGAACAGAATCCTAAATGGTTTCAGCTAAAAATGACAAAAAGAAAACTGCTTGTAGTCCTTGATTTATTTCAAGGTTACTGACTGTTCTAAAATGCAGTCTTACCAGGAAGGAGACTAATCTTGACAGTCTGTGTGTCTTTCTTCAGGCCGGGCAGGGTCACTTTCAGGTCATATGTCTGCAAACGACATACAGGAAGGAAATAAGTACCAGAGTATAAACACTTGGGATGTCTTTTTTTTCAGTTTAAGGCAGTTTTTCTTTGTGTCAAAGGTTGTACTCTTATCTGCAGGGCTGATAAGTGAGCTTTCTTTTTAAGTTTGCATTTAACTTACCTGCACTGTCATTATACAGCACTGGTGTTGGTAAAAAGATCCATCGTCTATACGCTCATTTGTTTTAATAACTACGCATTTTCCATCATATTCTCTGAGAGGACAGCATATTGTTTTTCCTAACCTTTGACTTTTGGTAGTTTGGGACTTTTCCAAAGGCTTTGACACTTCTGATGATGAATGTAGCTCCACTGTTGTCCACTGCCTCGTACGTCACACGCAGGTCACTATTTAATAATAATGGCAATAACAATGTTAACGTTAATTATTCACTTATATATATACATTATTTTCTTTTGTTGTAAATATGAACTTATATAAATATATATAGGATTAAAAACGCACTTGCTTCTTCCTACTCCCTTTCAGGTATGTTATGGTTTGTGTTTTTGTTTTGTTGTTTACTTTTTGTGTTTCTCATGTTTGAAACTTCATTCATTCATTCAATGGGACCAGAGCCATATTCCACATCTGGCAAATTTAAGGCATGATGACATGTAAGTGTACACTTGAGCTTATAAGTAAGTTACATTAACGTGTGGATAAAAACAGCAACATTTCAAGCAAGAAGAAAGAAAGAGTCCTCTTCATAAGCGGTCCACTGACAACAAACACAACCAGGGTTAAACGTAGTGGAGGAGTGCAGTGACCCACCTGCATTTGAGCAGAGGTCTGATATCAGGAGGGAGTGTTGTTGGGTGGTCACAACTGTCTTTTATCAGCAGAGGAATGTCGAATGGTACTCCCACACACAGAGTGGAGCTCACTGGACTGATAACAAACCTCTCAGCAGGACCCTCTGACAAGGAACAAAGCAGTGGTGATTTGGGCATTCTCAAACTATAATATATGAGACAGCTCAACTTTTGTGTTTATTCTCACCTCTGATGGTGAACTTGAGTTTGTAATTTGGAAGCTCTCTGCCTCCAAAGATGGTCGCATTACTTTCATTTATCACAGTCTGCACGGTAAGAGTGTAATTCCCGAGGAGGGTCAGGGTCTCTGCCAAAAACAGCAGACAAAAATCAGGGCAGGCCAAAAGTAACCAATAATGACAAAGCAAAAGCAAAACTAAACATACCAATTTTGTTGAACCAGAAACCCCACTTTGCTGAAAAATGGGCAAGAGGACAAGAAAAAACATTCTGATCTCCATCACGATCTGTATATGAAAGGCAAATAGAGTTTAGTACAACAATGAGAAGAAAAGACACACAAACTGACAATTCTGTAGATCCATCTTTTGAAATGTGAGGGTTTGCTGCTTTTTGTCATCTATTTCAGTAAATTGGTCTAACAAAGCAAACAATTTCCTAGACTGATCGACTGGTTGATAAAACTTCAGAAAATAGTGAAAAATGTTCATCCCAGTCAAGCCAGAGGTGATGTCTCTAAATGTCTTCTTATGTCAGTCCAAACCCAAAGATATTCAGTTTAATGTAACATAAACACAATAATCTCAATATCTGAGATACTGAAGAGGGTAATGTTGCATCTCTACAAACTGTACACATTTTTTCAGTAATTAATTGGCCAAATGGTCAATCATAAAGCAAACAAACAATATATTAATAATAATTTGTTGCAGCTCTGGGAAAAAACATATCTATTAAAACAGTGTTTGCTTTGTCCATTGTTTTTCTTTTTGTGTTTTGGTGTCTCTCTGCATCACCATTCTTGAAACCCCTTTGTTAAGACATTAAAAACTTAACCTTGAATTTCAGCAAAAGTTTATATTTTCTCTGCCAATTAGTAGCCTTACTGTATTACAGCTTTCAAAACAAACTAAAATAACACTTTTAAAAATGTAACCATAAGCTGGGACATTTTAGAGGAATAGAGTATTTCTTTTTCTTACCATGCAGGACTACACTGAGCCTCATGACCAGTTTTTTCCCTGCTCCCTGACCCACTGCTGGCATCTTGGATAATGACTCTCCATTCCTGTTTAGAATTTCGACTTTCAGTGGACCTGAAATCACAAACCATTCAGTGTGACATTTGAGCTCTATTTATTTTATATTTGCTACATGTGAATCGGTGTGGTGTCCAAACAATGCATCACTTTACCCAATGCAGTCCCTGCAGGACGAACAGCACACTGAGGCCAGAGGTTCCCATGAGGCCAGTCCACTTTCAGAGTCTCTGGAAGCCTGGAACAACAAATTACTAGAGCTGATGAAGTCTCATCAGACATAAACTACTGGTCTAGTAAGATATGAGGAATATTAAACACAGTAATAGACATACTGAGTGCAGGGATCAGTATTGTGTGATAAATGCAGTGTAGAGGCTAATAGTATGAGAACATTTACATTAATATTTACTTCACTGATTACTCACTTGGCAGCATCGTTGTCAATGTTTCTCTTGATGGCTTCCACTGTGGCTGTCTTGTCAATCTTGGAAATGGCTATGGTCTTGATCTTGTCATGATATGCCTTGGGCTCCTAGGAAACAGATTTGTTCATCAGGCTGAATACAAATAAATCTTTAAAGTTATTTGATATTTACATGAATGTCAAAAGCTTTACACAGTACATCGCATTGCTTTGCTATACTGATGCCTTGCAGTTTTTCCTTTATTGAACAAAACATGGCTCAAACTATAAAGACAGCAAGATGGAGACAAAGGCTTGACATGCAAGAAAAACTCTTAGGGGCATATTTACCAGAGTCACTTCAACCTGTCCCCCTGTGGCATAGACATCGCCGTCATGTTTCCCATACAGCAAGAAACGAACCACCTTGCCGTACAAAATGGGATGTGTTTTATGAGACTTCACCTGTATGAAGAAGTATGGCATCAATAGAGACGACAGAATAATCAGAAAATACACACACAAAAAAAACAAAAAAACAAAAACAAATGGATGCTCACAAGTTGGCCTGTTTTGTATGTTTTGCCATCCCATTCGATGGAGGAGAACGTTGCCCAGGGATACTGCATCTTCTTAGTGGGCACATCAGTTCGTGTTATGGTCTCTTTATAGCCCAAGAACTTCACTTGCTTGTCCCACTTTTCATGACAGTTTTTCAACCACTGCGTAAACTCCTTCTGAATGTTGCTTCTTTGTTTCTGTGGACATGAAACAGTTCAGCAACACCTGCCACTTGTTCTAGTACTTAAAACAAATAGACTGAAGCTGCATTCTAATTATGCCAAGTAAAGATATTTGTGCTTCACACTTTGTGCAGATTTAACCAATCCATAGTCTAGCAATTTCTATGCACAAATCTTATAAATATTATAATATACACACACACACACACACACACACACACACATCTAATGCATGTGACACAAAGGTATATTCCCCTCTGGGCTGTGGTGCTGCAATGTGTTCCAGTCATCGAAACAGAGCATCTGTATATGACCACCTGTCCATTAACAATGCGTGAGAAGATGGTGTCCCTGTGCTTCAGTTTCAGCTCCAGTTCCATGAAGGTAAGCTTGTTTGTGCTGACTCTGAATCTGTCGTCACTGAAAAGCACCCCTGAAATCCGACTGTAACACTCTGCAAGGTCTTTTGTTCCTTTACTCAGGGCGCACCAGTCAAACCTGTCAAATGGACAGCAAAGATGTTAGAGCAACACACTGTGCTAATTCTTTAATAAAGAAAGGGGAGGTCACACTCTTGAGCGAGCTGGAGTCAGAATATGATTAGCCTAGCTTAGAACAAGACTGAAAGCAGAGGGAAGCTTCAGCAAAACTAGAGAAAGACTCGGAAACGTGCACACAGCTACGCTAGAAACATCTGTTAGGTTGTAGTTTGGCACAGCGGCAATTTGAGCAAAATGTTAACATCTGCATGCTCTCAGGCTCTCAAACTAACATGCTGTTGTTTAGCAAGTAATGTCTTAAAAGTTTAATGTTATCACCTATCTTAAAGTGAAAAGAAAATAGTTAGAGAATTTACTCAGACACTGTGGTGTAAGGTATGAGCCGTCCATTCCAGAAACAGTGAAATATCGACTTTTCCCCTCTTGCCAGGATTCCGGAGTCATCATCGTAATCATCATCATCATTGTCACAAGAGACTGAAACAGAGGACCAAAATAAAATCCACAATCTGTGAGCCATATTAAAGTATACTAAATGCTTTTGCTTTGAATACCTTGCACAGCATCAGGGTCTTTGGGGTAAGTCTCCTTGTCATAGAGGAAGGGATGATAGCGGATAACTCCCTCCACTGTGCCACCTTCTTGTTCACAGGCCTGAAACTCAAACGTGTCTGCAGCAGAGCTAATGTACAGAGTCTGCATGTCGTTGTCAACTTCCCTAAGATTCATCGCACGGGGACATCTGGGAGGCTTCTCACGCAAAGTTATCTGTTTAAAAAGAGTCACGTGATGATATTAGATCAGAAAGACTGTATTAAAACATAAGCAGAATGGAGAGCAGAAGTCACTCACTTGTCAACAGTGTAACCTTTTAAGACCAGTTGTCTCACCTGAATGTCAATTTTAGGGAGGTTATCCAAGTTTGCAGAGCTGTTACGCAAGTCTCTCCCATTGACTCCATGAATATAATAATGATATATGTTACTGAAATATGGATAAAACATTTTTTATCATCAGTCAAAACAGACAGACCTGACTTTTGAGTACATATTGGATGGTGTGGATGAATTAACTCACGCCAGCTGTCTGGTCCACACTTCAAAATCTTGTTTCAGAAAAGCGATATGCTCAGGTAAGATCCCTGTAATCACCACGGCAGTGAAGCTTTCCTTACCAGGCTCCTCAGCTATAAGGGTACGAAGGAAGCACTCATCTTTATTCACATGTGAAGAGTCGCCAGGCTGCAAGAGGAGAATGAAACATCACACAGAGATCCTGGGTGGCAGAGATGCTGGGTGGCAGAGACAATGGGGAGCAGAGATGCTGGGGAGTAGAGACGGTGGGGAGAATAGATGCTGGGGAGTAGAGACGGTGGGGAGAATAGATGCTGGGGAGCAGAGACGGTGGGGAGAAGAGATGCTGGGGAGCAGAGATGCTGGGGAGAAGAGATGCTGGGGAGCAGAGATGCTGGGGAGAAGAGATGCTGGGGAGCAGAGATGCTGGGGAGCAGAGATGCTGGGGAGCAGAGATGCTGGGTGGCAGAGACAGTGGGGAGAAGAGATGCTGGGGAGTAGAGACGGTGGGGAGAATAGATGCTGGGGAGTAGAGACGGTGGGGAGAATAGATGCTGGGGAGTAGAGACGGTGGGGAGAATAGATGCTGGGGAGCAGAGAGATGCTGGGGAGCAGAGATGCTGGGGAGAAGAGATGCTGGGGAGCAGAGATGCTGGGGAGAAGAGATGCTGGGGAGCAGAGATGCTGGGGAGCAGAGATGCTGGGTGGCAGAGACAGTGGGGAGAATAGATGCTGGGGAGTAGAGACGGTGGGGAGAATAGATGCTGGGGAGAAGAGATGCTGGGTGGCAGAGACAGTGGGGAGAAGAGATGCTGGGGAGTAGAGACGGTGGGGAGCAGAGACAGTGGGGAGCAGAGATGCTGGGGAGCAGAAAATCAAGATGATTTTGAAGATACACAAGAGCATTTACTTAGTTTTTGTTTTCTACATCAGTCATCTATACTGAGGCATGCTTACCTTACGGTTTCTAATGATCCCGCTGTAAATATCCTCTTTGTTCATCTCTTTTCTCTTAAAGTCTTCTTTGGATAGAATCAGCTCATGAACATCTGGAGAGCCAACTGGTTTACTTATCATCTAATACACAAAGGAGACAATATGTGGCTACTTTCTGTCTATTCATTTGCGTGAAGTCAGTCTGGTGGCCTGCATTTTCATAATAGTAAAAGTCCCAAAATTGACAGAGAAAAGATTTCATTAGTGTTGGTATTCCTCTTCATGGTAGTCCTTGTTGTTTCTTGTCTTAGAAAGTAACTTTTGTCTCTGTTATTGTTAACTGTTTTCACAGAGGACATACCCTGGCTGAGTCTCCGATGTAGAAAACAGCCTGTTTTCCTCCAACTCCAAAGTATGATATATCACTGTTAAGACTATGAGGGACAGGATCAGGACGAACATACCCTTCTTGCTTACTGTAATAAAAATGACAAAACAGACAAATACAACACTGGTAGCATACCATGGATAATCTTGGTTACTCTGAAGCTAGAAAATAAAAAAGAAAGCATGCAAACCTAAATGTGCTTTTTTCTCTGGAATATTTAGAGAGTCTGTACACTGCCCAGTTATTGAGCTGTTTACAGGTCATCCCACAACCGTTATCTAAGACAATCAGTGCAGGTTTCCCAAGCGTTTCATCAAACACCTGGAAAACAGAAAGAGGCCCCATCACTACAACAGACACACATTCACATCAACAAAAGCACAAAAGACTGTGAAGGTGAAATATTTGGGAATAACTAAGGCTGTCAAACAATTCTATTGTATATTTAAAATTCTATTATTATAATTATGTATTATCTCAACAGTTTTTCAGATTTATTTTTTTCAAAACCATATTAACAATGACTGTATGCACTGCAGAGCATTTAGTTTCAGTTGTTCTGCTACATTACAGGTTTGTCAAAGCAATAAAATAGAAGCATGCATGCAATTTTTATTAAAAAATAACATGTTATGCTTCAACTTTAATCTAATCGTAATTAACATGGTAACACTGAGAAACTGCAGAACCAACCATCCGTATCTCTATTGTCCTCACTCCTGTGTTTTTAGCTGTGGCTGACAGAGAGTTGTCGATCAGCTCTGCAAGTGCATATGCTGGAAAGAAATGACAAAAAATAGGAGGTTATGAGTAATGATATCCAGTTTTATGTCTCTGTTCAACTCAAGTGTACTAGGCTATTTGATTAAATCAGCACTTACGCAATGATTTTTGGCCAGCACTAGCATAGTACTCGTACGTGCCACATTGGACTAACGTATTATAATGAGGCTGAAACTTGATGTGCTCCTCCGTCACCACTGGCAGCGTTTGACCCTCCTGTTGCAACAAGTGGAGTGTGGTGTCATCCTGAAGCTTTGCTACAATTAAAAAGAACCATTTAACCATCTTGTGTTAATTTACACAAATACACACACACACACACACACACACACACAAATAGTGCTGAACAAATTTATTAAACCACCATCCTGACACTGCTTTCCTAAATTTACAATATTACTGATTAAAAAAAAATTCTGTTTCTCTGTTAATGGCAAATTTACCGTTACATACATACACACAAAAATATATGTATTGTCTTATCTATAAAATAAAACATTTGAAACAAATATAACCACAGAAAATTCAAACTAAGTCAGAAAGAACTTGAGATGCAGGTAATGCTGTTTAGATAAGATGTGTTTAATTTTCTCTTCTATAATTTATGACAGCATGCTGTTTTTATTTTTGCACAAACAAGGACTGATTTACTCACCAAATTTGTCAAAATCCAGTATTGTTCTGTCTGTTGTAGCCAACACAAATGTTTCATAGGAGTGGATTCCAAACTCCTGTCAGAAAGAGTCAAAAGTGTGCATTTAGATAAATACCCTCTTTTGCATTTTGCACTTTCTGTGCCAGTTTTTCATTAGGGCATCAATTAATTAGTTAATTAGTCAATCAACAGAAAGTTAGTCGGAAACGGTCTGGCTTCCTGATCTACAACGCAGCCCATAGTCTGCCATCACCCTCATCCTTCATGGAAGTCCACACACCTAATATGTACCATCTCTATACAAGAGGACAGAAAGAAGGGGTGTCCCAATCCAAAACTGGATATCGGTCTTACGGGGACAGATTTCACCGTGGACTGTTCATCTAAAATGGGGACTGTAACCATCTGGTCAGCTTAATTTGAAGCAGCATTGCAAAAAACAGCATGAGGATTTTTTTTTTATTTATTCTATTCAATTTCTCAAATATTTAAGTACTTTAGGTTAAACCACTGGTTACTCTGCACTTTTATTGGATTTATTGAGGTTATTTTCCAGGGTCATCTAATTCATTATTTATTTAACAACTAAAGGGTCTGAATATGGTTCTCTGTTTGAGTCTGTTTTCAGACACTCCTTACTACAAAATAAGTAATAAAAGTACATATGATTCGAGCTGATATCGTATCGGCTCAATATCGGTATCGGCCAAAAATCAAGGCTGCAATATCGGCAACATAGCGGAAGTCGATAGTTGTATCAGGACACCCCTACATGATGTTTTTTTCTTCTTTTCACCTCCAGATGTGTGGCTGAGAGAAAGGTGCATTCGTGAATCACCGTGACTTTAAGTGCTGCACCTCCTCAGTTTCGTTTCCTTATTTATGAAAGCCACGACAGGGTGGCACCCTACACTTCTTCATCATAAAGCAAAATAACAATGAATAAGCATCACTAATGATGAAGCTGCTTTATTTTTGATATTAATAACTTGAACTAATGTTGGGAAGGGAAAAGGCACAATCTTGGCTTCCAAAATGTATAAACTTAGGAGTATTTCAAAATGTGTAACAGGGCTTATATTCAAAACCTGAATTCATGAACTTAGTTACATTACACCACTGAGTACTAACTGCATGAAACAGGATTTCTTAAATATAGTACGAGGAACGTCAAAGCAAAATTGTACTTAAATATTCAACTTAGTGAGATTTTTCACTAACCTCGTAGACGACCGTTAAACGGTATCTAACACTACCAGAAAAAGATACGTTACCCCCTGTAGAAGTAGAAGAAAGCCATTGAAGTCCAAACCACTTGTTTCTAGTGATTTCACCACCACCTGCTCCTCTTTTCCGGAGCGACAGTCGTAGATGCGGATCCTTCTGCGGACATCTTCTCCCTCCATGACGGCAGCGAGGAAACTTCTCCGACAACCCGACCAGCTAGCTAGCGAAGCTACATGTAGCGTCAAGTTTATCTGTGCCGTGTGCAGCGTTGACTTCTCACAGATCCGGCGTGTTGTCACTTTCAGTGTTGTCTGTTTTTAAAACTAATCTCCTCCTCCGCTCTCTGCGCTCATAACGGTAACTGTGGGTGTACGCGCAAGCCTTCGTGCCTTTCCTTCTAGTGATGTGTCGGTCGCGATTAAAACGGCGAACAGGCTCTTTGAAGTGAACTGCGGAGCCGGCTCCTGATTGGGATTCGCTTTGGGGTTTTTTTTCTGTTTTTTTTTTGTCTGTGTCCTGTTGAGCAGAAAGTTGAGGGGTGGGAGTTACACAGGAGGGAGGGAGAGCAGGGATACAATGAGAGACAAGGCAAACGAGCTGGAAAGGTAAGAAGAAACTAAAATGAGTGACAGCAGGAAACGGAGTGAAGTCTGGAATCATTTTAATTACACCGACCACTTAAAGGCACAGAGTAGAGACTACAGCTGAGTTGTAAATAGTTAAAAGTTTGTTTTTGAACTTTACAATGCATATTTGTAGCACTTTGTAAAATGAAGGCATATTTACATAATAAATATTTGATATATAACGTTTTTTTTTCATTAGTAACTAATTTGGTGCATAATTTAAATTATTGTTGGTAATGAATTTATTTAAGCAACATCTGAAGAGTCAATTGGGAGCCGGAAGAGCCGGCTCTTTTTAGTGAGCCGAGCCATAAAAACCGGTTCTCCAAAAAGAACCGAAAATCCCATCACCAGTTACTTCTCTCTTCTTCTTTGGTTCCGGCTGACTAGACGCATCCAAGGCGTATTGCTGTCTTCTGCTGTTTCCATGCGATTCCTGTTAGTCCTTAACCATATTCTCTTGAATACAGTATTCCAATGGAGTGCAGATACTACAGAAACTTAATATTATTCCGCTCTTCCAAATGCAGCAGTGTGCACATGTTAAAAAACAAAACTGTCTGGCCAGCCGCTCTGCCTTCCTTCCTATGGTAGCTCGCAGGGGACATGCCTCATCTATTTCCGCGAAACGAACAACAACACGCTGCTGAGTCTTTTCAAACGGGCTCTACTTTCAGTATCGTTTTACGGCATTTTTTATCTCAACACGTTGTTTGAGTTGGGTGGGAAGCGGCTGCTGCAGCAGGTCCTGAGTCAGCTGAGTCGATCGCTTTCACGTCCACCCAGTTGTAACCAGTCAGTTTCTCATGTCTGTGCTGGTCGTGGGCAGTCAGGGTTGGGTGTTGGACACACGCACACTCATCGATCAGGGGTATTCGCGTTGCATCCGACTGAGAGGTAGTCAAAAGTCAAATGTGAAGTGCCGTTTCAAAAGGCAGTGTTTCCACATGTTAAAAAGCCACTACAGTGTGAGTGCTGCTGTGGATGCAGGAAAGGCGGATGTGTTGGCCAAAGCAGACAAACCATCAAAGGTAAATCAGGGGCTCATTAACATTACAAACTGTCATTGGGGAAACCCTTTTAAATCTACAGTAACATCTCAGTACTCACACCACAAACACAGTCACACTCTATGTGGCACCTGTCTTTAGTTGTTTACTCATATGTCACTGTATTGTATCCTTTACTTTTTGTCTTGGATTGATATGACATATGTTGTGTAATTGTAATGTATTGTTTCTATGTTTTCTGTATATCCTCACTGTTTTATATATGTCACTTATACCTCTTGGCCAGGTCGTCTTTTTGAACTGGTTCTCAATTGACTTACCTACTTACAGGTTAAATAAATTATTAATTATTAATTAATTATTATATTATTATATATTATATATATTATATTAATTATTATAAATTATTAATTATTAGCGTCAGCGGTGGGTTTAGGGCTGTGCTTACTCAACATTGTTGTCCGTGTGTAATGACATATGAAGTGGGATTATTTAATGCAGTGTGCTACAACTTGACTGATTTCTGAAGCTTGCATTTTTTGTGACTTTTTTTCACCACATATAGATGAGTGAGTAGACTTGGAAATACTTCAAAGCACAACATAATACCACATACCAGAACCAAAAGATGCATTACTGTCTCTCATATACAGTATTTCAAGAAAAACTTCAGAAAAAGAGGATTTTTTTTTTTGCATGACTGTTGCATTAGACTTTATTACAAACTGGCAACTGTGTATTAGGTGTCTTCAGATATCAGGGTTGTTTTAACCACTTATAAAACACATTCTAATCAAATAATAATAAAAATTATAATAATATAATTCAGAGATTTTGTTTATTTTATTTTTTTATTTTTATAGTTTTTTTATATTTGTTTTCTGTAAATTCTTTTGTATGCAGAGGAAAAAAATCTATGAATAAATATCTACTATCTGGGGAAAAAACTCATCAATTGCTCTTCATTTATTATCAATTTAACTTTCAGAAAAGGAAACGGAAACACAGTGAACTCAACCATGGGGAAGTTGATTCACAGGCCTTCCATGAGAAGGTTGGTTGGAAATCTTTTTAAGTCTTTGCTGCATGTGTAGTCTTTGGGAAAAAAAAAAATTGTGCCAAAGTTGAAGTGTAAAGTCAAGTACCTGGAAAATATTAATAAGTATAACTTATTAATAATAATAAGTTTTCTCCACCACAAGTTTTATGTCACACATTTCTAGTACGGTCTGCATTCACAGGTCTCCATGATAAAAATGTATAATAATATAATGTGTGCTGATGCAGATCAGGTCTGTCATCCTGGAGGGAACCAAGTCTTTGGTGGACTCTGCCCGATCCCTTGGGTATCTGAATGGCGTGACAGATGCAGTGAAAGAGCCTCTTCCCTCTCAGGAGTGCAGCCTGGCTGCTCTTTGTGAAATGGCGAAAGAGCTTCCTCTGCTGGACGCTGAGGAGCAGGAAGAGTTTGTGCAGCCGCTTGCTGCTGAAGATGGCTGTACGTCACACGTCGACTTGTTCTCTCGGGTAACAGAAAGCAGGGTGGACTGGGCCACAGTGGTCACACTGATGGGAGAAGAATATGTAATACCACCAAACACTGCATTCCTGCTTTCTGATTTCACAAGAGTACAACCCCTAATCCACTGTGAGTACAGCATAGTCAGGAAATTAGGAACCATTCTGACACAATATTTTACAACTGTGTAGTCACTGCATGATTGGGAACTTTAAATTAAACTATTACAATAAATTGTGGAAAAACTACTCATTGTGGCATAAATGAATATATCATTGTAAATAATTCCTTTCTCAAAAGGGAGTCAGTCTGACATTGTTTGCTACTAAAGCTGCTTGTTTCTCACACAGATGGAAGAAGTTATGACTTAATAGTTATGGATCCACCGTGGGAAAACAAGTCTGTGAAAAGGAGTCGCAGGTTTGTGTTCGACAGAAAGAAGGAAAATTTACATGTTACAACAGCACAAGAAACACACTAAAAGAATAGATTAGAAAACAGATAAAGGACCTGTTTAAAATAAAATAAGACATTGAAATTCAACAGCTGTACAATACTTAAATTAAATAGCTCCCAAACTTTTTGTCTTATTACCTCTTAAAATGAAACAATATCTACTGGAGATCCCTGCTTTTTTAAATATTGAATATAAAATATTCATTTTTTTGCAACATTTTTACAACACTATTTCATGATGCTAGAGGAAAAAGTAGTCAAAATAGAAAGTAATGAGAAAGGCTCAAAATTTTTTTTAAAAAAGAGTGAGAAGCACTTGACGGCCTCTGACCCCAGTTTGGCAACCACTGCCTGACCACACATGGAGACATGGGCAAATATAGTCTAGTTCATTGGTACTTATATGGAGAATGATAAAGTGGTTGACAGTTTTCATTTTCTTTCAATCTATTTTTCACAACAAAGGTACAGTTCTTTGCCCTCATCCCAGCTGAACCGACTCCCTATACCCCAACTGGCATCCCCGGGCTGTTTAGTGGTCACCTGGGTCACAAACCGACCCAGCCACCTGCGCTTTGTCCGTGATGAGCTGTATCCTCACTGGAGGGTAGAGGTTTTGGCCGAATGGTTCTGGGTGAAGGTAAGAAGCCCTGGATAGCTCTCAGTCATGAGCTCCTGACCTATCGGTGTGATTCCAGAAGTTTTATTGATTTGCGCTCCCCTCCAGGTGACCACATCTGGACAGTTTGTGTTTCCACTGGACTCACATCATAAGAAGCCATATGAAGTGCTGGTGCTGGGCCGATATCATTCGCCTGCAGATAGTGCCACAAGGTGTGAAATGTTTGCCCACTCTGTGTCGCTTCTTATATGTTGTTAATGCTCTTCACAGTTAAATGACATTTACTTGTTCATCCATCTTCAGCTGTGCAGAGAGGTCAGAGGTTCCTGTGGAGGATCAGCGTTTGATTGTTAGCGTCCCATCAGCTCTCCACTCCCAGAAGCCTTCACTCTCCGGTAAAGATTTTTTTTATTTTTCTGAGAAGTATCTAAAAATTAATTTTACTCTGCCACCAGAGGGCAATGCTACACCGTCACAGCTTCAATGACAACCCTACATCCTGCTACAGCCTGACATCAGACACACCAAAGCAAGTTTGAGTCACTTGTTTCAGTTTGCAAGGCTGAAATTTAACATGCACTGTTTTGATCTTATTCCACATTACTACTCACTAAATTATGCCTGCAGTGCTTTTTCAATGAGAAATAGACAAACTAAAGTCTAAATAATTCCATGTATTGCCTCTATACCACAGAAAGTTGGCATTTTCTTTACAGAATTACATTGGAGGAAAGAAATTGCTCTGACCTGACAACAGGTTTGATTTGCAGGAGTGGGGACCTCTGTAATGCTCTGATTTAATCAAATTTGTCCTCTCTGCTCCAGTTGTAGTGTTGCTACTTAGAATAAATATAACGCTTTGACAGTGACCACGCAGGGGTTGTGAACAGGAGATGCTTGACATCATGACCTTCCCTCTCAGGGGAACGCCATTTATCGTGCAGCATGGACAGAAAGCACAGGCAGCGTTTGCTGGCGCCATTTCAGAAGCACAAAAAAGCCTCCACCTCATGGAAGTGACTGGATTTTTGTTAAAATACATAGATCATAATGTTGCCATCGTGGAGCCGTGATACCACAGAGATTAAGCAGATTAAGACACAAGTTGTGTTCATGGCCATTGTTTTTTTCATAGTTTGTAATGCAGATCACATTTTTCATGGACTAATGATTGGAACTAATAAAAGACAGAAATATAGAAAAATAGCATATCATTAAATGAATGTGTGCACCACTAAATGGTGTATTTAATCTGTACCTGCGGTGTTGCACCTGTTTTAACTCAAGTCAGTGATGTGGCTCAAATCTGTGCGTGTAACAGCTGTAAATTGCAGAGTTTCATGAAATATTAGAAGGGTTTGACCCAACTCTTTCAAAGCTGCCAATAAAAGCAGAGAGTTTGACAAGACAATTTAACACCTCAGGGCTTAAAGGATTTTTCCTTTGTTCACTCCTGGCAATAGATTATGCAACTGTAAGAAATTTCAAATATGTCCCAAGACCTTTGGCTTTCTTACTCTTCTCAGGCTATCATCCCTTTAATTGTGCTGCACTTTCTCGAGCATGTCAGGTCGGTTTGAGCCAGTAGGCCGCCACAACCTTCATGTCTGCAGCGTTGAGGAACCCTGACCCACTTCTCCAATCTCAGATGGGACTCCTATCACTGAGATTTTTGGTTGCCATGGAGAGATAAGGGAAACCATGAGTCAACACATCTTTGCCAGATGGTTGTGCTTCAGAAAAAATGTTTGCTCTTCTCTGAACAAAGATTAGTTCATTAAGCTCTTCAACTTTAGAAATTATGAAAAACAAAGTAATTTCCCAACTATCATAATGTAATTTTTTTGTGTGTTGTTGTTTTCTTTTGTCTGTGACATTGCGGTATTACCGATGGTTAAAATCATTTTGGTCCAGTCAGCTGTTAGGAGCATCATCACATCTTGTAGAGCATGTGAATTGACACTACTGATTAACGTTTTCCCTGGATCCTCTGAGGAAGATGTGTGAAATTTTTAAAACATTTTTTAACATTTGTAAGAAGAATAAGATGTTGAAATTGGTTAGTATGCTTGCACTTTTCTACTTTTACAGAAATCAGCTGGGCTCCCATTTTACAGTATATCCTTTTTAATGAAAAAAGTGCAATAAGCTGTGAGAGTGAACTTTGGTGGGATCAAAAACAAGACTCTGTGGGACTCCATTAGTGGAGATATGTCAGTTGTTATATTCACTGAAAACTATTGGAGTGGTTGAGGACTGAGAATTGAGAACTAAATTTAAAATTCTTCTGCTACTTTCAAACATGATAGATGTGCAAAAGTCATTTCAGAATAATTAGACCTTTTATTCTCTGTTCAGCTTTCATGGCTGAGTCACCATTTGAGGCTGAATTCGTAGCGGAGCAGCATGTTTGGCCTTTCTTCTCTGTGACTCTGTCTTGCTGATGCGCAGAGGAAGAGAAAACGAGAGGCAGGACACCAAATTGTGCAGGTTGGATTGGTTCGAGGATCAGGCTTTTGGGCTCATTAACTCCCTGAGTGTTGGCTGAGGCGAGTGTCAGATTTGAGCACAGAGTAGCACTGGGGCAGAGGAAGTGAAACGTCTCTGTCAGGAATTCTGCTCCTGGACTATCCTCTCTTATCCACTCAAGGTCACTGCCAGTGTTAACGTAGAAAAATGTGTGCGGTGGTGTGGAGGAGCTGGGCAGTTGCCAGCTCTGTCCTCTGCCTATTACAGAGTAACAAGCAAAATCCCCCCACAGGAAATGAAGGCAATGTTGTGATCTTGCAACCTGATTTTTTTCATCTCAGGGCAACTGCCCAGGGCCCCAGACAAAAGCTGCAACACTCAATCTTTGTTGATTAATATAGAGTAAATAAATGAATTGCTCATGTGATCTGGAACACCTCACCATTATCAATCCTCTACATAAACTATGTATGCAGGCAGCTTTGTGAAAAGCATCAAAAGCATCAAAATCAAAGAACAGTACCAACTTGGTTGATTAAGTGTTATTTTGATAGCACATATACTAAAACTTGGTGGATTACATGGTGCATTTTCTTAATGATTTTTTTTTTTTTTTTTCATTTAAAGAGCTTCAATCTTGTTGTTGCTTACATTCAGTGGTTTATGTTTGTGCTGCTGGGATGCAGAAATGTAGTCCAGGGTGTGTCAGTGTACCATGACATCACTGTTTCAGGTGTGGCTACAGACTTGAGGTCTTTAAACCAGAGAGGGCAGTAAAACACTTCTTTTACAGCCAAGTAACAGCAAACCTAAGACAGGCAGAACTGGCTGTTTGGATCTCTTTGTGAAATATACTGTTGCCATGTTTAGTCTGCAGGTTGCAGTTTGACAGGGCACACACACACACAATGAACTGGAGGACAATAAGGGCCTAATGTTTGCCACATAGTGGGCTAAACCAACCTCTCCTTCATTTCTTTTTTTCTGTAGAGGTGCTGAAGCCCTACATCAGAGCTGAAGCCAAGTGCTTGGAGCTGTTTGCCCGAAGCCTTCAACCTGGATGGACCAGCTGGGGCAACGAAGTGCTCAAATTTCAGCACACAAGTTATTTCACCGTGACGCCTACAGATGATGGAGCAGACGTCCCTGGAGACGAGGCCGCAGATGACCACCCAGACGAAGCCAGAGTCACACCAGCGACCAAATCCTCTCCTCACAGTCCCCATCCCGCCACTGTGGACTGATGATCCACCTTCAACACGTGTCACATCATATTTCAGTGTGTTTTCAGTAAAGATTCAGAATAGTTTTATACCAGCTCCTTCTGATCTGTGCACCTAATGCATGTGAGACCTTTGATTTTTTTTTTTTTTTTGGATGGGTTCAGGGTACATTTTTAAGGTAGTGCTGGTGAGATGGAGAGATGAAAGTGCTTTTCATTTTTCAACACTTTTTTGAAGAAATCTTTGCAGCAATATATGTCTTAAGGATGATCAAAGTATTTTTATATTCACGCTATGCTGTTATGCTGTTATGCATGCTGTTTTGAACTGGATTTCGTGTTTTCCACTCCTAATGAAAGAATAAAATTTATTTTCACATGAATGGATTTGCTTGTATAAGTCCATTGGTACAACTTATATTGAAGTTTTCATTTGAACATTGTGTTGCTGCACCCCATCAAGGACGTGAGTTTTCTTTGTTTCCACTGGAAGATGTCCTCTCCCCTTGTCACACTTCTAACCATCAGCAGAGCCATTAACCTAGCCTCTGCTATCAGGTGGGGCCTCTCTAATGAGTCTGTGGTCTCCAGAGAGTGGTGAGGTGCTGCAGCGGGTTTGTGGGGAAGAGCAGGGCTGCCTTTAAAGCAGAAGAGAATGAGTTACGGCCACTGCGACACAGCTCACATCACAGCTAATGAAGCCAAAGTGTGACTCCAGCAGGATCATTTACACATTAGTTTGTCATGCTCTCTGTCTCTCGAACACACACAACTAACACACGTCTCAGTGAAGGACGTCTCCTTCAGCCTTTCAAAGTTCCAGCAGGAGGCGGTGCTTGAGAGACATACCTATGCTTAAAGGTTGTAACTAGCAATTGAGAAACAACTGAGAGGAGTCAAATGTTGGAATGAAATGTCTTTTGTGAGATGGAGGTGGAGAGGTACTCAGCGGTGGTAGCCAGGTCACCAAGGACTTCTCGTTATTGTCCGCGTTCCCACGGAAACGAAAGGCAAATCAAAGAAACTCATCACTCATCCTTGAAAATTTCTCGCGATGAATACGTCACATATTATATAACACAGGTGTTTGACGAATGCAAAGTTGCCTGCATAATTTTATTTCCATTTGGCTTTTTCATCACTGATTTTCCTCCTTCTGCTCTTTCGAACCTCATTTCTCATCCAACAAGCTCAGTGGTGTTTGCTCACAAACTTCTGCAATGCTCTGTCAGATCAGAAATTTAATTCAGTTATGTTATGTTGTGAAGAAGTATGTATGTATGTATGTATGGCAAAAAAATGACAAATTATAACAAGAGTAAGAGTGCAACCCTTCTTTGTGCCTATCAATTATGTTTGAGGACCTCATATTGCTACATTAGTTTTCTGTATTCCAACAGAGCAAGCACAACAAACTTTTCATTGGAGGCGTTCATCTTGGTTTTCCGACTTGTTTACTCAAACGCCGTGTGACGTCATTCCCAGGTCCGAATCCCGACTTCCGATACAACACAAATGCAGCATGAATGCCTAATGCTTTCCTTTCCCTTCACATTACCGGCCTGTTTTACCTCAATAGTCACCATCTGTGACTACGCAATGACTCGCTGAAAGCCTGCAATACACTGCAGTCTAATCACCATGGTCACCATCTCTCTTCTCGGCGCCAGTGAATGGAAAGTGTCCTGTCAAGATCAAGATGAAGCACCACAGCGAAGACCTAGTCACCCCGTCTTCCACCAGCTCCACCTTTCCCTTCTTATGAGTTTTGTTTTAAATCATAGGTGTCCTATTTGACTTCACTGTGAACCAGGAGTTTCACCGTAAAACTGCAAAAATTAGTAAAAAAAAAAACCCCAACAATCAAGATAATTTGCATGGAATACACACTGTGAGTACAGCTCTTGAGTAAATCATTCACTTTCCATCACACGGCTTAATGGTAAACTGAGTTTGAAATGTAAAATTGGTGGAGTATCCCTTTAAATATTTTATATTTTATGGTGGCGTAGTAATAGACGTGTAGATGAGATTAAGAGTGTGTTGTGTGTTTGTGTGTGGTAATGATTGATTTTGAGTGTAAGCGTCACAAGAGGTGATCCCACATAGCTGAAGGTAAACTGTCAGACATGTTTCCCATGTAATGTTGCTGTTGCTGTAAGTAGTCTGAAGCTTTGTCAACAAACTGCTCACAGAGGGAAAAACAAAGCCTTTGGACTGGAGATAGCTGTGCAGCAAACTGGCAGCCATCACAGCTTGATCTCCCATAGGAGGCTGCAGGGGGATGAGAGAGATAATTATTTCCTAAGAGGTGCTACTTCTCCTCCTCTGTTTCCATCCCTCGACCCTGTCCTCTGCGCTGCCTTCACACATGCAGCTCTGCAGCAACTACAATGAACCGATACTTAGTAGTTTCATCAGTCAGTACCATCAGAGAGAATGTGAAAGTGTGCAAACGTAGAAACAACTCCCAAAGTGTACATTTATTATCACCAAGTTCTGAAATTTTTGATGAAGTGTTTCGTGGTAAACAGAAACACCACCAGTGGATATTTCTAACTGAGTGGTCTCTTATTTTTCCCTTAAAAAGGTAGACAGTGAGGCAAAAAAAATGCAGAAATTAAAAGAAAATTAATGTTCTGCTTCTTTTATCACAGATGACTCAGACTTCATTATTCATCTGCAGAAATCCTAATATTATTAAATATTAGACTCAGTTCCTTATAGGCGAAGCATGGTGAGATTTGATTTCCTCTCAGATACGGATTCAAATGAGGACTTCATCTCCTCAAAGGATTCATTTACCTCCAAATTTCACATGAGCAGAATGAAAGCAAATGCTCTACAGAATACCTTAAATGGATTCATGAGGTTGTAGACTCTTGTAACATAATTTCATTTAATGTGGTGCCATGTACTTTGTGAAATGTTTCAAAGTCACCCAAGGGACAAGATATATCTGGCTGTCATTAAATATACATGTGGAGCGAGGAGAAAGAGAGACGAACATATTTCAGAGCTAAATTCAGACACGCTGTGGAGCTCATCACTTTACAGAGCATACTGCCTCTCACAGATCGCACACTTTTATCTTCAGTCAGAGCTGAAAAGCAACATTATCTGGACGAGCGTGTTCATTAAGTTTCTTTATAAAGTTATCATATCAAATGAGTGTTGAGTGGTTAAGGGCTTTTAAATATTTAACAAATGTTATATATAAAGTCCCTATTTGTACTGCTATATGTTCTATCTCATGCGTTGCTGCTTTGAACTTAATTGTTGCCTCTGGACCTGAACATGACTGTCAAAAATATGTCAGTCCATTGCAACAGTAGCTCTTTTTATTGACTGGCTTCATGGATTTGATGGACAAACAAATATATTTTGTTTGACAAAGCTCAGGTAAACCCACTGTATGCTGTCTGTCCAGCCCAAAGAGACCAAAAAATTATTGGACTAATGTACAAGGAGGATAGAAACACACTTAAAGCAAGGTTAGTTTTATGTCTAAAATTATTCTATCAACACAAACATTTACATCGATAGTCTGGCATTATAACTGATTTGCCTCGGGTGCACTGTGGAGTGGGTAAGACTGTTTAGCCTAGCACCAGTGAACTCTGCAACTAGAAGGACTGAATGAAATTTGTTGAAATCTGTCTCCACATGTCTGCAACACTCCGGCGCACTTGGAAATGAGGCTCCATGTCCAAAATCCTGAACCACCCCTTTAAGTCTTTAAGGTGGTACTAGCTACTGCAGCACCCATATTTGGTCATGCACATGAACTGACCAAAGGCAAGAGGACTGCAGAACATCAGTGCTCATGACAGCTAGTGATGAGCACCATCTATTCCCTCAACCCTGCAAAGAATATATAATATAAAACTTTTATAGGATCCTTGGCAATGCCAGGAGTCAAGCAAACAGCCTGCTCCAACCGGACACCACACTAGCTTATAAAAAGACAACACTGCAGGAATGTATGTGACACCTCTGCAGTTTCTATTACAGCTACCTTAGGCATTTTATTCATTTGCATAGATTCCCTTTCTGCTCTCACAGTCCACCCTCTGGCAGTGCACTGTGATGACCTGTCACCGACACAGAAATAATATTTAACAAATGTTTCCTGTGCAAAATAATGAGGTGTCGCTTATGCTAAAGGAAGTATAGCAGGGTTTTCCCAAAGTAAAGTTGCCCATTCACAGATATACCTACTATTTGCTACTGCTGATCTGCTCCTGCACCATGCTGTAAGTTTGTAAATACATAAAATAGGAAGCCCAGTTAGGACAGATGGGAAAAGAGAGCTGTCATGAATCCTTCTGTTTAACAAAGCCAGGCGATTTGTAAATCTGGCACAGAGTGATTTCCTGCCTGCTGCCATCCACCTGTCAGCCATTCTGACACCTAAGCTACTAACATCCCTCAGTTTATTTCCTTCAGTGACTATTTTGGACTGGCTGCTCATGTTTGGGTGTTCAAACAGTCCTTTTTCTTTCTCTTTGACACCTATTCGTTGACTCACTGACGCATGCTGCTTGCTGACAGACAGATTTTTACAAGAGAGACGAGGTATCCTGTGAATGAATATGGATGGAGCCGTCCATCTGTCCATCTGCCTCTAGGCCTCGCCGACGCTGAGCGCTGACAGGACTCAGCGAGAAGGCTGAAGAGAATCTAGAAATGAGCTTGAAGTGAATGAGGCTCTAGTATTTTCTAGGAAACCCAAGGGAAAAGCAGTCAAGGAATGATTTCAGCTGCATTTATACTCCTCATAAAGCCGGGCGGGGAGGTGTGACATTTGAAAAATTAGCTTTGAGCTTTCTGTCAATGTGCAGAGAGTGAGTGTCAAAATTAACAGATGAAGAGAAAGACATTTAGTGGAGATGAGAAGGAATAGAGAAATAAGCATATTTATCTATTTCCATTGAGCGCTGGGTAGCAAAATACCCTAGACCTCAGGTTAGAAGACAAAATGTACCAACGCTCACATTCAGACCAGAAGGCAATTAGGAGTCTCCATTCCACCTGACATGCATGTCTTTGGATGTGGTGGGAGGGCAGCATGAAGCCAAAGCCTACACTGTGACAGAGAGGACTAATTAACACAAATCAAATTAAAACTGAAGCCATAAGATGGAAATAAAACACTACAATACAGCCACTGAGTCTTCATGGTTCTACCTGACACAACGTTTGTGAGTTTCGCTGTTTCTCAGCTCGTTAATTTATTAGTTTGTCAGCTCGTTAACTTGTGTCTGTCGGCAGCTTGCAGCAGGACTTCCTATTTGACTGAAGGGAAGTAAAGCCTTTTTTTTACAAGGCAAATCTATCAGCACTATTATAAGGATACTGTTAAACAGTGGTGAGGTACTTCACCAAGTCAGTTGATATGCAGGCAAAGAGGCAAGCTTCATTAAGGATAAACAGTTCAGTTTTTTAGTTGTCCATGTCCAGAGTGGCACTGACCTGACAGTGGGTGAAATCTGTTTTGCTAAATTGGCCACTGAAAATGAAGCAGCCGCTACTGTCTTATATACTCAGTAATGACCACAAGTTGTGCAGCTAGAGATTCATACCTGCTCTGTTTGTGAATCATTGCTGTTTCTGGAATAAGAGACGCAGGTTCAGCCGGAGAGTAGAAGACCCTCTTCTCTACTGAGGAAAGGTCAATGGTGTTGCAAACAAAACACCAGTATGATGCTGGGTCTTTCTCTTCTGCCACCCTTTCAAGAGCTCTCTAACTTTGTTGGTATTGGCAGGAATGTTTTTAAAAGAGCAGACAGGTGATCCAGAACAGTTTGGATAGGGACAGCAATTTAAACACTAAATTTGTAATGACTGTACAAACTCCTGCTGAACAGAGCATGAGTTTAAATTGTGGTGGAGACCCCACAAAAACACCAGAAATACCAGAAGACATCTTGCATATTTCCATTTCATGCTGTTGTGAACATGTAGTCTCAGGTTTGCATGATTCAAGGTAGCCACAGCTTGCCTTGTCTTGTAATACCACTTGTACCTCCAGAGGCTGTAGTGGGTCACTGTACGGTCCAGTCTGCCCTCAATAATGTTGGTGTCACAGAGTATTAACACAATATCAAAGCATTGGCTGTCGAGGAGGCACTAGGAGAACGTGAAAGAGCGTAAATGTGTGAGTGTTGGATGTGAGTTTGAGTTGATGAGGCTGGCAGATTGGTGCAGTAAAAGCCAGCTCCCCAGTTATTCACAGGGCTTTCCATCAATCACAGTCCCAGTGGTGTGTCCACGCTTGCCTAAACTCCCACCTCGAACAGCAACATCAACCTCTATTCCTTCTTACCTTGACCTTTAAGCAGCACAGCAGAGATAAATGACAGAAATATATAAGTTATACTGAAATGGTGTGTGATTTGTGGTTGAAATATGATTTCCACAACTGCTACATATGTATAAAATGTACAAAAGCTCATATTTTATAATGTTTGAACACACGGGGAGCTATCAGTGCAAGCCTTTGTAGCAAATATCCCCAGAGGGATAAATTTTAGAGTAATAAAAATAGCTTCTATTCAATAAATACCGGCGTAAACAAAGCCAGCAGTAGGGCGACTATTTAAACAGGCTGCTCATACAGCAGTATGGATCCGATGGATAACCTTTGTTGAGCATTGACTCAGACTCACTGGGTTAGTATTCTGATATTGTGTTGACTGCAGGGGAAGTAATGTAGAGCCCGGCACATTTTATTTGTTCAAAGGGGCTTTTTAAAGCAAATTGTACAGAAATCCATTGTATTAACAATATGCAAAACATCAAGGGCTTTCCAGGAAGTCATGTGGCAAAGATCACTTGAGCAAAGTACTGTATCTTTATACAAAGTACACGTGGTAATAAACAACTTATACAAAAATGTAAAATTATTATCTTTAAATGTGAGGAAATTCATCTTACTCTGTCCAAACACAGAGAACAGCGGAGCATGAACTAATTTCAAAGTGAAAAGTTAAAAACAGAAAACAGCTTTTGCATTACTTTTAACTCATAACATTGTCGGAAAGTTTCTTTTCTCAACAGATCCAGGTCTGTCGGTTCTGTCCAAGAATCCTTCTTCTCACCAAAGATTAATGAGTTTCACCTTTAACGCTGAAGGGTTGTGATGGAAACTGACCTGACTATAATGAATTTAAGGTCAAGGAAACGTGCCCTGCAGTGGCAGACTGAGGTTTACACATGCATCTTTTCTAAATGTTAATTCTTACGAGTGGCGTTTAATTGATCACGACGAAGTCAAAATCTCTAATGTGATCCTGACATTGTAGGTTTTGTAATTTGACCAGTGTTGTGATAACAGTCACTAAAATGTCTTGCACAAATTTATGAAGAACTCCACTGAAAACTAAAGGAGTGTATTAGTTCACTGTCCGAACGCCACAATACAAGCAGATAGACAAGCACGTTTTTAAGTTGAACTATAGAGACTTCAAGTCACTTTTCAAACAAGTCCTGAGGCTCGATAAAACATTATCCCTCTGTGATTTTAAAATTTCCAACATTATGCAACATGTCAGCAACACCCTCACTTATGGATCTTATTAACTTACAGATCACAATTTCAAATATTTTGCTCAGTTATTGGGGAGCGGATGTCCTGCAGCGCCTGTCAGGCCACATAAAGCTTCTCCATTCAGTTTAAGTTACATTTCCAAGTCCACACTATATCACTTCCCCCCTTATTCCCTGACCCCCTGACAGCTCGCAAATCTGGCACTAAGTACGTCTCCTCTAATGACATAACATAGTGTGTCCGGCATTTTAGGGAAATCCATTTCTCGGACATTTGTAATTACTCTACCCTCAGGGCCCAGGAGGACGACTGTGGCTGTAAACTAAATTAACCAGCAGTCAAACTCACTCAGGCCTGCCAGCATGACCATCATGAGCACATTTTACAGTGCATTTGGTCCTTCTGTGTCATGCTGAAGTTAAAGGTTTGTGCTGAAAGGGATGTTGCAGACAGACGGGTACTATAGAGGTGCTTCTCCGTGTGAAACCTTCATTCTTTGGGGATGTTTCCTAGCTGGTGTTAACAACATCGAGGCGGTGAGACGTCATGCCGCCAACTGGCCAAGCAAGAGAGAGCGACAGGCTGGTGACAGGCCAGGGCACACAGGCCTCAGTGAGTCACTGATATGGGACAGCGGTGACATGCCGTCACTTCAGCATCCACTCTCCAGGGCTCTGGAGCTCTCTGTTAGAGAGGAAGGAAACTGTCTACAACAACAAGGCTAAGTGTGAGAGAGGAAGAGGGCAAACCAATGTAGAGAAATACCATCCACCTTTTTACTCTCTTTAAAACAGCGGTCTCCAAAAATAAACTTGACGTGAAGTCAAACTGACACCA
The DNA here is from genome assembly GCA_029721515.1 of Synanceia verrucosa. Classification (NCBI taxonomy): domain Eukaryota; kingdom Metazoa; phylum Chordata; class Actinopteri; order Perciformes; family Synanceiidae; genus Synanceia; species Synanceia verrucosa. The sequence continues at coordinate 9,276,979 of CM056568.1, read as the reverse complement.
TTGAAACGTCATGGCCGAAAAAACTGTCCCCCGAAGAAAAATGACCTCATCAGTTGTTTCAGTAAGAACCCCAAAAGCGTCATCTGTTGACAGTGAAGCCTGCAGCGACTGTAGAAATTAAGTAGGAGCAGAGGAGGAAGTAGTTTGGTGTGTTGAGCTGCAGAGGAAAGAGTTCATGGTGAATGGACAGGTCAGAACATCAGACTTGAACACAGGAGACCATGTCCCATCCCAATATTAACCACCACAGAGTTATTATTGTTGTCATGATGTTTCCTTTCCTAAGTCATTTTGGATGTTGGATACATCTTAATTACGACCATATAGTTGTATTATCAGAAAAAAACAGTTGAAAAACAAAGGCACAGACAAACACCAGTATCACCCTGTTGATGGTGGATTCCCATCAGAAATGCTTTTATACATACTTTTGGAGGGCAAAGACAAAATGATATGTCCTGTACAAGTCAAGTGTTAAACATAAGGCGAACCCATGTATGAAGAATAAAGTTAGTTAGTTAACAAAGGAATAATGACAACAACAGTGGTCTCTGTCGTGGAAAATATTGAACAGTCAATGATGAAAGAATGGATGTACCCAGGAGCCTCCCGTGGTTGATTAAAGAAGTAACATTTATTGAAGATTCTGATATATCAGGAGGAAAATGAACTTTGTCGTGGACAACCGTACAGCTGCCAGAGTCCGCCACATATTCCTCCCTCTCCCTATGGTGCTCAGCCTTATAAACGAACACCCAGTTAAGTACAAGTATATTACCTTACATTACTCTTGAGTAGCGTTACAGTCAGGGCATGCTCATTCTAAGCTCTGAACTAACAGTGGCGCCTGTTGTCTTGCTGATGCTCAGCCATCGGCCTTATCAAAGGACCAACGCTGGCAGACTCCTCTGACCTTGGTTATCTAGTCAACTTAGAGATAACTAGCCATCTGTTTTCCTTGAGACACTGTGCTTCAACCCTGCATTCTGGACTGACAGTTTTACTGCTGTAAAAAAAGGACACTAGCTAACCCTAGGAACTCCTAAATTTAGAAAAAATCCATAACAGTCTCCTTAAATGACGAACAAATGATGAATGTTATCCAATAAAGACACAATTCAGCTTCTGAGCAGATTTTGATTGTAGTACATCTTGATGGGCTCTCCTTGATCTGACATTAAATCTGATAAACATTAAAAATAAGAGGAAATGACCTTCTGTTTTCTCATAATAGCAGATCGCTTATCCCCTGATAACAAAGCTCAACTGCCATATGATTTGGTTGTAGGGAATTTGAAAACAATTTTAAAAGTAGTTGGTTACATGTGATGGTTTCATCGATTTGTAAACTGACAAAACTTTTATGTTATGAACAACATAATATAAAACAAATCTGTCATCAGAAGATGGCGGTGATCACTTTAATGAATGAATGAGGTTTGTGCCAGAAATAATCAGGTGAGTCAGACAGGATTTGGCTCAGAGCCAGACTCAAGTGAGCAAAAAGGAAGTGAATTTATTCAGCAGCAGAACTCCTCATTACACCAGAACATGTTTAATATCACCTAATCGAGTTCATTTTCATTTTACGAAGCTCATGAGTTCTGTCTGTGCAACGAGCCGGGGCTGCAAAGAGCATGGCGATAACTCCTGGCAAAATATCGAGCGGTTTAATGGACAGTTTAATTCACGTACTGGAGCAAACTGCTTTTTCATGTGAGTTATTAGGAGTCATTCACACTTTCCAAGCAACTCTGCATGTACAACATGCATACATTAACACAGGCTAATAAAACACAGACTCTCAAAGGCCAGCGTGACCTTATATATTTGCCTCCTTGCACGTGGGATCTTGTCTGATTTTGAAAACAGGTATGAGGTTCTTGGTTTGAACTGCTTTCATTTAGTATTCAACTCCCATTTTCTGGACTGACGTCTCACTGTAGATTAATTGCTTGCCATCATTTCTGAAGAGCTTATTATATTTCCTTTTGAAGTGGAGATTCACTCTGAAGGTGTGAGAACCAGAACCTGTTGAAAAAATCATAAGGCAGAAAGTTTTTTAACAGTTAATATCTAAATCTATACCAAGTAGAGAAAAAGTGAGTTAGAAATGTATCAATGTTTATACAAGTTTTCTTTTTGGAGTGAGCAAATGATATAGGTAAAAACGAGGACAGGACGCCATGTCCTTGTCTTCAACAATCCACTGACGGAGAGATGTAATTAAAATGCGTCTTTGAGTAAAGGAAGCTGTGCTCATGCTAATTAGCTCCACATCCAAGGAAGACAGACATGCAGGAGATACTTCTGACTGTCGTAAACAAGCTTCAGGTGGAGCTACACCATACTGTAGGTACGTCTGCTGTCACAAATGTTGTCAGTTCCTATGCTGGGGTTTGACACGGGCAGAAAAGTGACAGGCATGCAGCCTCAAACAGAAAGCCCTTAATAGCACAGACACTTCGGACAGCTTGTTATAAAGTTAGGACAGGGGGCAGCCGGCTTGGCCCAAAACGTCTGATATTCTGCTCACATGCTGGAGCCTCCCATCTGTGGACCAGCTCAGTCAATACATGATTGATGCTGACGCGAATGGCGGAGGATTTCCTCAAGGACTTATCCATAACATTTCATTAATGATTGCAGGTCTGCTCCCTCGCTGAGGAGGAGGTGAAGTGAAAGGTGAAGATGTAATGGTTTGACTACCAAGCTCTGCTCACAGCCAGCCAGGAGCTTAATTAGGCACCTTTTGGGCCACTTTGGCATTTATACTTTTGCTTAAATAAAGTCTTGTCCAGGAGGAACTGCCCCTTCTACACACACACACACACACACCTCAATACCTGTCTCTGTTTCACTTTGCTGATGCGATGGAGCAGGTCTTCTCCCCTCAGACCAGTCAGAGATCTGGGTGTTGTTGCCCCTCATTAACTCTTCACTAATTCCCCCATCAGTCAGCGTTGCCTGTGACCCTGAGCTAGTTATTATTACCACTGTGGCTGCAGTAGGGTGTTCACTAATGGCCTTTAGACCAGTTTTGGGATCACTCATGCATATTTTAATTTGCAAATTTATTACAAATATTTGTTATGATCTGAATTTCCCCCTCCAGGGTGATTTTTTTTTTTCTCAGCATGAATTTGTGTTCACATCTGTTTGGCAGGTCTTATTATAGAGGAATATTTTTGCATTAATATTTCTACTTCAACTTCATCTCAGTACTTCTTCCACCACTGCTAGCAGGACCAGTAGTGAAAGTGAGTGAGCAGTGTGGAGTAAATGCACTGAACTGTTTACTACAGTAGATATTCTCATTCAAATTAAAATTATGATTAAATGAAAATAATGTGATTCCTTCTCTGCTTCACCTTGTTAGTTCACCTCAGTCAACTCATTACCTTGAGTAATGCTGCTGTATCGCTGAATATCTTTTGAATATTGTGTCTTTAGAACACAAAATGAATGGTGCGAATAAATCTGTTTCCTTTGAGTCTGAAAAAAATATAAAATTAAAAAAACATCATGCATTATGCAGGAGTTTATGCAGCATTACTGTATATCCTTTCGTGTTTTAAAAATAAAGCACATAAAACACAAGAAAGAGCGTCCAGCATCAAATGATTAGATGATTAGCCCCAAGGAAACGCCACAGCCCTGCGTGGGATTTCTTAATATGCTGAATTATCATTAATCTTAATATGGCAGTAAATAAGCAAAAACATGCCAGATTTAATTTGGACATGGAAGAAAGAGCAGATTTGCTGAAATTGCTGCAGCCAATCCGTGCATAAAATGAGACTGTACTCGGATAAAAATGTTTGTGACAACTTGACTTATCTGCCTTTAAAGGAGTCTTCAAACAGATGTGTCTGGTGATGTGAGCTAGCAGCAGGCCGAGACCTGAAGAAAGCTGCATCTCTTGCCCTACTTCACCTGTCGAGGCCAGTCCGAGAACCACTCAATCAAGTCTTTATATAGGCAGGAAAAAAAGATGCCGAGTGCAGAGGTGAATGAAACATCGAGGGGATCCAGCAGCTTGTGTGTTTTTTTTATCCAGAGGCAATTACCAGCCTTACTTGTGAACACTACGTTTCAAAGTGAATTTAATGGATTGAAACATTTTTTGAGATTTCTTTTTATTTATTTTTTTTGAGAGGAGTACTCTGAAATAAAAGTTGTCTTCTTCTGTCAGTCTCAGTGAAGGTTAACTCAAAAAAATGCTCCAGATTATGGAGTTGATTTGATGATGCAATCCATAAAGGCAGAGCTGCCACAAGAGACGACGAACTACAGCTTGCACATCTAATCATCTACTAACGCAATACACAATAATAGATCAGGAGACATTACGTTACATTACGTTACTACAGAATTACTTTTACTCCTGATACATTAAAGGTGAGGTGAGGCTGCAAATTGAAACTGAAACTCTGAACTACACACACACACACACACATCTTAATGGCCCTATCAGGCTACAGCCGGTTTGATTTCTTCTGTGTTGCTTTAATGTAGAGGACGATATAAATGACAAAAATACAATAGATGTTACACACTGACCCTTACAGGAGGTTTTTGGATCTAAAGTTTTACATTCATACTCACACAGAGTGCTGTTTGATATAAATGTTGGGCTGCAGAAATATTAACTTCCATACCGCTTATCCTCACATAGGGTTGCGGGGGGCTGAAGCCTATCCCAGCTGTCTTAGGGTGGAAGGCAGGGTACACCCTGGACAAGTCGCCACCTCATCGCAGGACACATTCAGACAGACAACCACTCACACTCACATTCACACCTAAGGTCAATTTAAATTAGCCAGTTAACCTAATCCCCATGCATGTTTTTGGATGGTGGGAGGAAGCCGGAGTACCCAGACAGAACCCACACAGACACGGGGAGAACATGCAAACTCCACACAGAAAGGCCCCGAACCTAACTTCTAAATAACTACACCACCGTGCTGCCAAAATATAAAGTTATTTATGTTGATTACAGATAGATACGCTAAGTGTTCTGCACCATCTCACCAGATATTATGAACAGTGCATGCATGTGTGGGTGTGTTCTGGGTGTGGGGACAGGTTTAGTATTTTGTAACATCCACTTGAAAGCTTGAAAGTGAAATCAGCATGATGGATGATAATTACTTATTCATAAAATAGACAAGAAAAACAGTTTCATGTTTCAACCAGAATCATGAAAACCTCTTGAACTGTGAAAATTCCTAAAAGAGACATGGAGGGAGTAACTCATGGGTATCACAGTGGGCAAAGAAACAAGAATGACACTGAGATGCTTCAATATTTGGTGGTGTAACCCGACACAGGGCTGGCATCGCTCTGTGGGGGCTCTGGGTGACATTTGAGTCCAGCTCCAGGAGGGCCAGATGTGCTGCTTTGATGGAAAAGAGACGTGTCAGCTCAGAGTACCATCCTGACAGAGACAGCACATATGAGGGGAAGACCAGTCCCAGCGTTGGGATGCCAGAAACCCATAGGAGCACTGGCTGAAAACTCTCCAATTTCAGGAAGGGGGAAGAGCGCTTGACTGGAGAAACCTCGACGGTTGGAGACAAAATAAAAGGAGGAAATAAATAAAGCCAGCATTATTGCTTGCTTGCTCACCCTCAATTAAAGTGAGGTCTTATCAAAGCCACTCCAGCTTTATTAAAATGCAGCTCCCTGACTGGAGGATAACCTCTGACAAATTAATTGAATTTTGACAGACGGTTCATAGCAAGAAGAGAGCAATGGAGATCATTAAACAGACCTCTATGGAGATGATCAGACATCAATAAGCCTGGCTGTTTGATGGCAATAAAAAATGCATTATATGGCTTTATTATACAGCAAACATGTTTGCTCACGTTCGTTGCAGATTCACACACCAACAGACTTTTTCTTCAGGTAGAAGGAGACAGAACAAAGCTTATCATATTACTGACTGTGAGAGTGTCCAGTTTACTTAAGGCTAAATTTAAGGTGGTTGACTTTTCCTTTTCTTATTTCTCTTATCAGAAAAAAAGATGTAATGGTTCCTACGGATATACCACAATCAGGACAAATTAATCACATCATCGGCGCATCTCCGTACACAACTGCTCCTATGAGCTTTGTGTTTGAGGTGTCTCATTTTCTCCAGCTCTTATAGCTCCTATCCCCATCCCTGTCATGAGTCTCATCTGTGCCATCGCCTTGCTGTCCTCTCACAGCCTCAGTCTCAGTCTAAATGCCAACACAGGTCATTTTGTGTATTTACTATTTCATCATGTTTTATATTATATTGTTTTCAGCACCTCTCACGCAGAGGTGTTTGAGAAATATTGCCTTTCTTATTTTTCCATTACTTTTCCTCCTTTATTTTCACTCAAAGATAACCAAAACTTTGTGGTAAATCCTCATTATGTTGTGTTTGTTTGAGATATTCCTGCCTTATTTAGGACCAGTGTTATTATTTGATTAGACATGGCCATGTGTCTCTGGAAATTAAGCTTTCATGTTTTTGTAGTTTTGAGTTGTGTTTCTTGGTCATTTATCTCAAAGCACTGCAGCCAAAGTTTAGAGTTCGCTATCAGTCTTGCTTTTCAGAGCAACATGGTCATATTTTTTAATCTATTCAAAATTATTGTTCTCTGGATCAGAGTGGAGTCAGAAAGCTTAAATTAGATTTCTTAGAAATCATAAAAAGTGACTTAAAACCCAAAGCACCTCCTTCATCAGTGCAACAATCATGCTCTGATTATGAGGACATTTAGGATACCACCGAAGACAATGGAGCAGATTAGTATGATTACAGGTGTCAGAGAGACAGATAAGCATGGATTGAGTTGATTTTCATTTCAAGAATAGTGGATTCTCATTCAACAGAGTATTTCATGTGGTCGCATTATGTGGATAAAAGTGCTGAAGGGTGAGACTTGTGAGCATGCGTCTGCTTTAAAGATGTCTTAGTACTTCAAATTAAGTTTTGTCTCAGTTCACAATGTTTAAAATAATCAATGTTTCCCTCAAAATGTAACTGACATTGCAGTTTAGTTGTGGAAAAGTAATTTTGTAGGAAACAGTTTTGCTCCCTCACATCCTTTTTCAACAGAAACATGTTGAACTACAGATGCCATTAAAGAAATTATATTCAAAGGCACTTGTGCATCAACTTCCACACTCAGCTGTTATGGCTGCCTCTTGGCTTTGAGCCCATCGCATCCAGCTTCGTCTGACGGCATGGATTTCAAATAGGATTTGTGCACCGTGCAGGGAGAAGGAAGTCGGCGGCATGTCGCCACAGCCATGTTTGTTTGGGTCGGCACAAATAATCGTGATATACCTGCCTTGTGAGCTGTGATGTTACCTGAATTGACCTTTTCCCCCGCAGGTGACAGGATGCGGATCAGTGGGAGAGCATGGCAGTGGGTCCACGATTAGACCAGATCACAACCACAGGGTGTGGTGTTCTCTGTACCGCTGTCACACACATCAAACAGTGAGGCGTCCCCATCAGGTACGAAGAAGCAGCAGGACGACTGGGACTGGAGGTGGAGAGTGACTCAAAGCTTCACCCCGCCAGTTCTCCCCCTCTGACCTCTGGGCTACACTGCATGTGTGTGCAGGTGAGTAGGCGTGCAGGCGGATGCAGGTGTGAGTGTGTGTGTGTGTGTGTGTTTCACCACCACCTTAAATTTACACCTCTTTCACACTCATCCACTTGCATAATTCATGAAATTCTTCATGAACACCTTTAATGTTGCAACTCCCTTTATGCAGCACACACTATCAATATTATAGCTTGATGAAGCATAATTAAACCTTAACTTAATTACAAATTTAGAGCATATCTAAATTAAAAATTTACTCTGTAGAGTAAACTTTTAACAACTTCATGCAAACTCAAAGTCTCTCAAAGAGTCTTTGGTTTAAATAGTGGTGTGAACCCAAAGGTAGACGGCAAAACCAAAAACAGATAGAGATGATTATCATCCGTGATGAACAAATGATGTAGCTATGGTTACAGAGCATTTACCCTCTGGCAAAGCGAGTGAGCTGGTGCACCCTTATCTATATATTACCTGATTAATTAGAGCAGCAGGAGGCAGGTGTGCAGCCAGGTGATGATCAGGTGACTGAGGAACATCAGGAAGGTCTGAGATTAAATGTCAGCACTGGCAGGCTAGAAAGATTTGTAGAAATTGTGAAAATTAAGAAGCTGAACGAATGAAAGAATGTCCACCTTTTTTCAAAACAAAGTTTTGAAAAAAGTAAAGTAAAATTAAGAAATATCCAATAAAATCATACTCATATTATTTGTTGGGATAAACTGCTCTATAATTTCTTGGGATAAACTGCTTTATAATAAATCAGTTGGGGTTGTAGTTGCATAATACTAATTTTGATGTCTTCTACAGTAATTAACACTCAAATGCTGCTCTCACATATACACTGTTTTTTCATGTGTGTGAAATAATATCCTGCAAAGAATGTTGGTGCCAGACTGACCTGAGTCCATGTTCTGTGTGAATCAATATGATAATGACAGTCTGATAAGGTAGGTCCCATAAAAAGGACGCTCTTCACCCTCTACACACTCTTCATTTCAGTCTGCCCTCAAGAATGAAGGTGTTTCCTGGCTGTTTTACCTCCTTGGTTAATGTGATTATGTGAGGGCAAGCAATCAACCAAACACTGCTAACACAAATGAGAAGCAGAAAAGGATGAAGTATTGAAAAATTAGACAAATATATGTGAGGCGACCTTGGCTATTTTTCTCTGTGTGACACTAATCTTGCAGAGGCTGAAAAGAATGATAATACAGTATTATTGAGTATTCAGAGGGTGTGTGAGGGGGACACACTTTCATTCACACATGTAAATCTCAGCACATTGTGTTCTCCAGACGGAGTGAGGGGAATTTCATTTTCATACAGCGGGAGATGTGAGGATGTGTCCCAGCATCTTCGGGCCTGCAGAGAGTGTGATGCCAGAGCTCATCTGTTACGTTGCAAATGTGAGGCGGTCACTGGAACATCTGGTCACACTGTTGAGTCGTGAAATTTAAGCCTCCTGCCTCTGGCTGAATGGCTGCTGGCAGGACAACGAGTTGGTTTTCAACAAGCTGAAATAGATGCTCAGCCTAACTCTCAATAAATAATTAACATTTGTCAGAGCTCCGCAGACTTGAGAGGTGCAGGGACGTAATAAAAGATGTCACCTGGGAGGGGCGAGACACAAATCACAGTGGCCTCTTCGTCACAACTCAGACAGTGTTTACAGAGAGGCACGTCCAAGACTCTGTCAGGGGAGAAACGATTGATTCTCTATTATAGTGAAAAAATGATGGCACTTACAGAGTAGTGAGTTTGATATCTTGCTCTAAGTCACTGGCTGTGAAGAAGTGGACAAAAATAACAGAAAAACAACATTTAAGGGCTGCCTCCTTTGCCAAATCTCCCTTTTAATCAAATATTTCAATGAAACATTTCAAGCTGTGTTTTGGCCTGCTTGCATTTGCACCACTGAATGTTTAACAGTGAAAGTAGCAAGCAATCCTAAAATACACGCAGTACTGTAAGGGAGCTTCAGGATATAAAAGTTCCTTCTTTGTTCTTTTTGAACACGGAAAAACAAAGTTGCAGCAGAATGGATTATACTGTGTATTTCATCTCAGGGTCAGTTCATCCAAATTCCTATAAGGTTCATCTACATATTTGCAGGTATAGTTTTAGATTTATCTACTTACGCTCATGTTCTGACAAAATATTATAATTAAATCCTCAAACCTGTAAGACAACATTTTCAAAATGTGTTTGTCCAATATGACCCATTTACTGATATGCAGTGTGATATGTTTATTTAAATTTACCTCCAGTGCCACATAAGACACTCACAACTCTTTTCACAACCTCTAATGCTTTGTAAACTCTATTTCACGTGGCTACATCATCTTAGATTTGAGGAAGACATCTCAGAGACAGATATCTCATAACCTATACCAAATCTATCTTCATGGACAGAAAGTAAGTTTTTTTTTTTGTTGTATTTTTGGATCATTGAAGATAAAGAATCACTGAAGCAACAGTCAGGAGACCCATGTAAACCAGCGTATTTGCACTTGAAGAATAACTCTTGGTCACTGTGATGCACGACCAGCTGAGGCCCTGAGTCTATGGTGTGATGAGGCTGGAGCTCAGACATGCATGCTGCCCAGCGATGTTCGGTGCATCCTCTCTCTGTTCTCATTATCCTCTCTCTGGGTGTTGAGGGTGGGTGGAGATGTGAGGGGGCAGTGTGGTGGTGGTGGAGACTGGCTGGCTCACCCTACATACCCCATGGACAGGGAACAGATGGGACCTGACTCCCTCCACACAAATCACTGCCAGGGAAGAGCTTCGGCCTGCTCCTGTGACCATTTGGAAACGATAACTAGTGTTTAGAGTCCAGGGATGAGGGAATGGTTAATGCTGGTTATGAAGAGTGGGTAATTTGAACATGTTTCCACATCTTGCTGTTAAGTTTGTATCAGTGGGCAACCTGTGAGGCCAATGAAGAAGAGCCTTAAACCGGCTTTTTTCTTTTGATTTATTACCTCAGTAAACATGACAAAGTGAGTTTATGGTGTCAGTCGCTAGTTTTAAGTTTTCCTTCTGTCAATGCAACATGATGGCCATAGAATGAATTAAGGTTTAATTTAGTGTCAAATAGAATATAAATTAGGGGATTCTTTAGAAAAAAGCGTCAGTCCTCACGTCACTGTGACCACATCCACTTCTTACATACAGTCTTATTCCACATGGAATAACTGTTGAACACTGATGCATGGGGCACTATCACGGTTGACAAAATATTTGCCTTTTAGTTGACATCCTGACAAGTAATACAGAGAGATTTTACTTCTACTGTGCAGAAGACAAAAGCGCACTACTGTAATTAACAGAAAACATTGGCCCACTCTGCTCCCTAATGGAATAGCTGAGGAAATGATTCATTAAGATTGTCATTCATCCCAGTGATGGTCCATCTCAAAGCTACCCACCCACCTGTCAGAGCCTGGGGTACCTGGGTAATGTAGTCGTCCACTGGGGACATAATTAGAGAGCTGCCACCTGTACTCCCTCTCTTCTCTTTTTCTCCAGACAGGCCTCATTAGCGAGACCAGAGCCTGTCTGTGTGAATGTGTGGACGGGGGAAGAGTAAATTAATCTACAGTGGAAATCTGACACTAATTAGTAGTTTGGCCAAAACGCTTTAAAGGTCTACAGAGACAATAGCAATGAATCACTGAATACTTTTTTAATTGTGCTTGTTAGATGCACTAAACAAAAAAAACACATCAAAACAGAGCGATTGGATTTTAATGAACATCTATTAACCGGACAAAACTGCCAGAACAGTGAAACACCCCCGGTCCCTTGAGGAGCCGGTGGAAGACGAGGATGTGAAGTATATCTGCTTAGTCCATAAATAACACATCACCAGTGCATTTGTGTTTGCACAGTGTGTGTTTGTGTTTGTGTGGAGCTGCAGATGTTTACTTGACCTGGCTGACAGTAAAACTCCTATGAGACCTCTGTTTCAAAACATCTCAAATTGACACCTACTGTACACTGTACCTGTACAGAATAACAAATGTAATGGCCTTGAGCTGTAATACCAAACAAATCAAGTATTTTAATTCTATTGTAGAAATGACATGTGGGTTTGAAATGTGGGTTTTGCTCTGTGAGAGTTTGGATGAAGAGATAGCGATAGAGGTGAAGACTATATTACTGTCATTTCAAAAATAAAAAAATGCTCTATGTTTGATTTTTATAGATAATAATAACTCTAGTTCAGAAAATCGAGAAACAATAAGATCTTGGATGATCTTTCACAGCTGAAACTGAGGAAGTTTCTTTCAGAGGGGCAAACTGCATACAACATGAAATATTGCAAATTCAGATGTTTTGTGGTCTTGAGGGGGGGAGTCTTGAACAAGCATCATTTCTGTTGCTTTAAATTTAACTGAACTTTGTTTCGACACAAATCTTTGTGTTTAACTTAAGAGTGAAGTAGCTGTGGTACAGCGTGACGCTGGATGATCCTTATGACAATTTGCTAGTGTAGACAGATAATAACAGGAGCCTTGGGGGTTGCCAGATTTGTCATCGATATTACACAGCCAACACAAATCTGGCTTTGTTTATTCATCAGCCAATAAACCAGAAGAGATGGAACAGATGCTACTAACGTGCACACAGACATCCCTCTATCTGAATGGTATCTCTTGGGAGGAGAAAGAGATCAAATAATGACGAGGCACATCTTGCAACTCAGTGCAATCATAAGAGAAGGAATGTAGGGAGAAAGAGACCCACTGGAAAAGTAATTAAAGAGGACAGGACGAGGGTGTGAGAGAATTACAACAAACACCACAACACATTACAAACACACAGCGACATAATATCACAAGTTGATATGGCTGATATGTTACAACAACAATGACTTTCTTACACTTACAGCAGTTGTGTTTGTCGTCGTCTCACAACTTTAAGTCCACTATTCACTTATTAATTTTTGTCATGTCTGTCAGATCAAGTTATGGTTATAATTTCAGTCTTGTCATTTTTTCTTGAGAGTCGTGTATTTGGGTTCCGTGTCGTGCCATGGTCTTACAATTTTAGCTTTGCCTTGGTCTCCACCTTCTCTTGAGGCTCCTCTTTGTTCAGTCCTGGGATATGGCCAAAAGCTTTGGGAAAATAACTGTGGCTGATAACTTCATAAATGTCTACTCTGGCCTAATATTTTAACTAATTATTCTGTCTTCAAGGTAGTTTACTTGGTCAGCATGGTTTAAGCCACCAGATGGCTAGAAACAAACTGTTGCTATGCAACACTAAATCAATACAACTCCATGCTACTGCAAAAAAAAAAAGAAAATGGTGCAATGTTATCTCAACAGTAATAGACACTGTCGTTTTTTTGTGCACTACATTATAAAAAGCAAATAACAATGATAAGCATTAGACTTTATGACAGATTACATTTAAATGCATGATCAGTCCACAGAGCACGAGGGAGGCGTCTGTGCCGGGTGACAACAAATCAAACTGCAAGAACAACCAGAGCAGGAGTGGGAGCTTGGTTAATTAACACTCTAAATTTAGCGTCGGCTCACACAATGCAGTTGTCAGCAACATTATGAATGCTCAAATGATGTGGATGTGCCCTAAACTCATTGAAGAACAGAACAAAAAGAATGTGTGAACCAGAAGAATAAATAAAACAATGAAGCTGCAACAGCAACATGGCCACGAGTGTCGATTAAAGGCACATTCAGCTTTTTTTCATCATTTCTTCAAACAGCTGTCTCTGGTTTGTTGTAGTATTGGGATGTTTTGGAGGAGAGAAGCAGCAGGGTGGAGAGCTGGACATGGGAGGACAGCAGTAGGATGGAGAAGAGGTGGAGTACGTGTGAAGTAAGATGTCCACATTTGCCCTGATGGCCTGTTCAAAGAGAGAGAGAGAGAGAGTGTGGCACAGCTAAAAATATTTTTAAATAAAGTATCGTTAACAATAGACAAGTAAAACACTTGGTTAAGGCTGTGAGTGTGATTAACGGAGAGGAAATAAATTACCAACAGACAATCAGCAAAGAAGCAGCAGTGTCCATATACTTTCCACAACACAAAGGTGAATGCATTTAAAGAAAGACTGAGGGGAAATCTGCACCATTATAAACCACTTGCATGAGATGATGGGAAAAAAGATGCATTTTCAGATTTGGCTTAGAGCAGTCATCAGGAAATAAATAAAATGAATACAAACTTCAATGCTTTTGACAAAGTCTGACGAATGTTTCTTTGTTTTGTGCTCTTGCAGCCCTGCTTTCACCCACAGGTGGAGGCACATGTTTTCTCATTTCACACGTCCTGAATCTCCAGCTTCAGGTCAGCATCTTATTAAGCCATCTCCTCTCTGCTCCCCCAGATGCATCCCTCTGTGTGTATGTTAACATCACAAGACCATGAAAACCAGAGCACACACTGGCAGGTGAAAGGTGCTTTAAAGGCAAATGAAGCGGCACAAAAACACACCATGATATGAAGGTAACCAATGTGGTCAAAATGGTTAAAGTTCATCATCCAAGTTGTGGTAAAAATAAAGAAATTGTAAGTGTTTTCTTGCCACACTCTCTATACTATTTAGTGGATGTTATATCACAGCATATGTAAAAGCTTATGTGTGTGCGTGCGTGTGTGTGTGCGTGCACAGTGTTATCAACGCTACACCATATCGTTGGTGACATTTGCGTTCTCCACCTACTCACTGCCACATGGAGAGAAAGCAAACAAATGCATGCAGAAGTGTGACTGTGGTATTGGCAATTAAACACATGTTAAGCTAACAAGCACATCTGTTCTCTGTCTGTGAAGTTGTCTGAATATAATTAGAAGGCAAATTGTGTATTTGAGCAACAGGATTAGACTATTCCACCTTATGGAGCAGAAATATTCAATAGTAGTTATCAAGTAGTTTCTTGAAATCTGTAATCAGGTGAATACAAATATATTTCCAAGTGTGGATGGCATACAAGGATTTAGGATAAATATTTATATTATATATTTATACAAATATTTACCCTTGAAATGAAAAATTCACCTCTTGCTGTCTTTATTTCTCTTGGTTTTGCGGATCTTTGAGTCTTGTAAGTGAGGCCTTTCGTGTGCAGCAAGTTGTGTATTTCAGCTGTATTAAGTCATGCTCTATGAAATGCAAAATTTGGTTTGCATTGATAAAGTGCTCGTATGGAATGAGATGATCTACAATGTTTTAATGGAAACTGACACTCATCATAACCTCATGTCTTAGTGTTTCTTATTTCTCAATGCACTTCATTCAACGTGTTGCCAAGTATCAAAAAGCTAAATTACTTTTTCTTTGAGAGACTCATGTGGACAGTCAATGAGATCCGGCTTGACCAGGGGCATGCTCATACATGCAAACAGTGGGATTATGAAATTTGAGACGGTGTGTCTTCGGAAAGCACAGTGAAGAGGCTGGTCAGAGACACACAGGCAGTCACATATGTCACTGTGTCTGAATATATGAGCAGTTTCACAAAGTAGCGAAGCTGTAACTTGTTTCAACACATGCTCCCACGGCTACAACCTCTTAAAATCCCATTATTGTCCCAAACCTATTGGGCAACTAGACCATTTAGCATGTGTTTTTACCCATGAGGCTGAGAAGAGTTCCCAAACTTTTAGAGCATGAGCATGGCTTTGAGTCCAGCAACTTGAGATGAAGCAACAAACCAATGAGCTGGAAGTACAGAGAGACACTGGGTTAGTTGTTGAGTCATTGCATTGTACATACAATGTTTTGACTCACCTTATCTTAAGTTTCTCTGATTTAGTTTAATGTTAACTTCAAACCCACATGCTCAAACTGCTATGTGATGGCTGATAGTTCCGGGCCCACAAAGCCTGCAACCAGCGGGCCATCATGCACAGCCACAACCATGTGGAGTGTGATTGAACCCTGTCCTGTGTGACACATGTTCATTTCAGGAATACAATGATGGGGGTATCAAAGTCTGAGAGCTCGAGCACAAGCAACCACTGAGGCATTGATGCTAAAACAAAAAGCGTTACCATTCCTGGTCTCCCCTAATTAAAGTTTCACCAACATGTTGAGTACTATTAAAAACAACCACTTCCCTGTGTGGTTCCTGACATGAAAAACAAATAACCTCCCAGCTACTATGAAGATCGAGGCGCTGCAGAGGCTGCTTCACTTTCTCTGCAGGTTTCTTTGTTATAAGGTCAGCCTTGTTCACTGACAGCCTGTGATCAGACTAAAGCTCAGCTTCTTATCCTTTGGCCCAACTCTGTCCTCTGCTTCCACAACGTGTCAGCAATCAATGACAGGTCTGATACTCTGCACACACACTCATTATGGTCGCAGCATGCAGGCAGAATGGAAACCTTTCTCTCTTGTAGCAAAACACCATCGGTAACATTTGAAATATCTGTGAGATGATTGGAAAGCAAGAAAAGATACTGTTGAGGTGTTACTGATCCAACAGAGACATGTCTAAGACAAGGAAGAGAATGGTCTTGTTTTAATAATCAACTAAATAGCTGTGTGTGATGTGCAAATGACCGTGACCTCGTGTTAAAATGATGTGCTGGCACCACTGAAAGAGTTCAGTTAGGACAAATTAGGATCCCTTTTCTCAGTGGAAACAAAAGTTTGACCAAGATGGTTTGGTATGCACTCAGGCCTATGCTTGACATGGGGAGATTGACGCCTCTGCCATGCATAGTTTCTTGGGGCTCAGTCCACAACCAAAAGTATAATAACACAAGGATGGAGCAAGGGAAGGTCCAATAAACCAGCTGCAGGGAGTGGCAGGGAGACGTCCCTACATAAGAAGTTAGTTGCTTCCTTTAAGCCAAATCCAAAAGTATTTTCCAAACCTAACCAAGTATTTTGTTGGTTATATGTTAAGACATAAAGTTAGAAGTTGTGTAAAAAGTTAAACATTAAAAGTCTTTGCGGAAAATCTACATCATCCCTGCAGTCACATTCCATATCTCTCTTGATGAAGCGAACTTTGAAAAGAGGTTCAAACGCTTCTGACATCTTCTGGCAAACATATACTAGATTGAATGAATAGATACAGGTTTTATGCACCAAGTTAAAGTTTAGCACCATTATATGACCATTTCATGCAAATATAGTTCAAGAGAGTGATAAAACATGAACACCAAAAGGAGAAAAGAGCATGAGCACGAATAGTAGAAAATAAATAGGAACAGCACTTTAAGACGCCACATTGTTGACAAGACACACAGACAATGCTTAATTAGAAACCAAATACTTACACAGGAAATTTGATGTTTATACTATTCCTAATAAATCTAAGCCCAATAAAAGCTTTGCTTTACTTGGGTCTGTTGAACCTAAATTGTGCTGTTAAGCACTCACATTGTGTAAGTTAGTATCTACTCTCAGTGACACCTTTAGAACTTATTATACACCTTTTATATGAAATCAATACTTATTGAATTCCCACTTTTAGTAAGAAGTGTTGGACAAAACAATTACTGTTTTGACAGCGTCTGATCATCACTCAGCCAACTAGACCATTAGAAATCAATGCTGTGACGCTAATGTTTCATGACTCCACTTATTAAGCATTTATGAAGCTTTCACTCAGCGACCGCACACCATTATATTGAGCTGAGCTCGGCTGATGTCCATTTCCAGTGACATATACGAATGGAAATCCAGAGTGTTCATTTTTTCATGCCGCAGCGAAGCAGTTTGTTACTGAACACAGTAATGAAGATCATGATCAACAAGGAATAAATCAAGATGCACTCAATGGTAGCTTACAAAGACATGCATTAAATCACAGGCAGACTTAAGATGCCTCAAACTAAGTGAGCCTAAAAAAGTGAGGTGTTTATGCAAAGTGAGAGACAGGTGTGGTCCTTAATGCATTTATTATATTTATAGTTTAATATAAAACCTGTTTCATTGCCACCAGGACACACTTTTACAGGATATCACATGCTGGAGGTGAAGTAACACCAACAGGGTTTCAATTCATGTCATCGCATCATAATCACGCTGCATATCAATCACAGAAAATCTGACACAAATACTCGTCTTTTCCCTGTTTTCCTGTACCGTTTTCTACAGTTTGCAACTCCGTCCCATGGTGGCTTTTGATATGGAAATCCAACTGCTAATTTGGTCGTACATTTTACTCCACAGAGACCATGCCTGCTACATGACTATTCAGCGGTCACATCAAAAACACTGACATTTCTGTCATACAGCTCTTTAATCCCCTGAAATACAAGAGGCAACACTGACACAATACTCCCTCTTTTATGACAAATTATTTTTTTGTGTAAACTATATTTGGATGTGATTGATGGATGATGAGTTCGGACTTGAAGTGTTTTTTTCCAATCAATAAAAAAGGATTACAATAAAGACATATCAGTCACCTCTCACCCTTTAAGTGGAAACACTCAATATGCTTCATATTTAGATTTTATTGTGACACTAATGGCAGTAATTATGTTTATATTATATTACAGTACAATGTTTGCCTAATTTAGGTCAACAGAATTGCAGGCAAACATGAGAACACTTTCAAATTTCCTGTTTGTCATAAATGAACAACGTGCAGCATGTTTGAGAGTTACTGAAAAGCCCAATAAACTTTGTTTGCTTATTTGATCACCTGGGTGTGCATTCAACTTTATCAGAGGTGGAAAAGAAACATCTACATGTGCTGTACTTGATGATGTACCAATCAATATCTTCATATTAACACAAAGATAATTAAATGATTGATATGAAAAAGGTCACTTCAATGGTGAGTCTACAGGTCCTGTCAATTCACATCAATCTAATTTTTGGCAAAAAAAAATAGAAATACGATAAAGTAAAAAAACTCAGACAAAGCAACAAGATATCTCCCTTTTGTCAGCGATCAACTGTTAATATATCTTGCAAAAAGGTATTTCTTATTTTTCATGCATTTTAATGCAATTGTCCAGCAACATAAGTAATCAGGGAGCAAGCAAGTTAAGTTTAGGAGGTGAAGTGTGGTTTGAATAAAAGTAACAATGAAAATGGTGGTGGGTGGTGTAGTGGTTAGCCCTGTTGCCTCACAGCAACAACTCTATGTGGAGTTTGCATGTTCTCCCCGTGTCTGTGTGGGTTCTCTCCGGGTACTCCGGCTTCCTCCCACCATCCAAAAACATGGGGATTAGGTTAACTGGCTAATTTAAATTGACCGTAGGTGTGAATGTGAGTGTGAGTGGTTGTCTGTCTCTATGTCTCCTGTGATGAACTGGAGACTTGTCCAGGGTGTACCCTGCCTTTCACTCTAAGACAGCTGGGATAGGCTCCAGTCCCCCACGACCCTATGAGAGGATAAGCGGTAATGGTGCTACTTTATATGTGAAAGTTATGTGACAAATATGTCAAAGTCAACTTCTGGTTTCACACGGGACAAGTCCTGTCTTCACACCCATCCATCCACCTTGAATTTGTTGTTGACTATTATATGAATTACGGTTCAAATGAAGTGATTACAAATTATTAAAAAGAGCAAAACAGAGTCAACTGGACTTGCAAGTTTTGCTTTGCTCACCTGTAGACCTGGGTTTGCTGTCTCTTCTGCCGTTCATCTGTAAGGAAATGTACATTTAATCGTGAAATCCTGCAGTATGACAGAGCAAAATGTTATCATTGTGTTGCTAAATGAGGAGAAGTAAATCACAGCACTTATTGCTCTAAGTGCTCCTTCCCACCCTGACAGGACACTGACAAAAGCCTTGCAGTTGGACAGCATGGCGGTCGCATTATCCAGTCACAGGGAATGCAGTCATAGCAGCGTCATCGACCGCCTACAGCTTGGCTAATTGGCAAAGCCTCAGGGCCTTGAATATTTCATATCACACATTAGTTATGAGATCAAAAATGAGTCTCTATTTGCCTATAATGACCCACAAAAGGTTAAGGATGGGCTCAGCACCGAGGCAGCGAGGCCGCTAATGACACTCACAAGTCCATCAGCAGCTCGCCATGGTGGTCACCGTCAGACCACAGTGGTTAGAGGAGGAAACCACTAAGGAAAATGTTATTGATTCTTTTCAGAGTAAGTGATCCAGGTGAGTGAAACACGTGATTTATCATATTCAAGCCTCAGTCACAACATCATTCATGCAGTCAGATAACTGTAGTAAAAGTAGCAGCGATGCCACATTGTAAGAATATTAAAATTTAAGTACAATTGAAGAAATGGTGTTTGAAGCTGCAATGTTTTATCTCTAATTTCACCAGAAACTTGTTGCTGCTTGAGAAAAGTGTCCCATCGTCCCGCCGTACCCCTGAACTCACCTTAGCCGATGGGAGGGTGGAGCAGGAAATTCTGTGTGACAGCTGAAGCTGAAGGAGGAGTGACGGTGACTTTGACGTGGGAAAATATCGCGCCACCGCTGAGATTAAACAGCAGCTGAATCAATGGGGAGCTTGCTTATGAATAATGCATCGGGGCGTCCTCAAGGAGGAAGCACAAACAACTAAAAAAGATCCAGGTGCAGGTCACATTATTGGCCTCAAGTATGAACGGGGAGTCAGAAAAGAGATTGGTAAAAGGACATCAAGAGCTACATGATGTCGTCGAACGTGACGTGGGCACTCATCACTATCCTATAAGATTTTTTCTTTTCAGCGTAAACAAGTTAAAGTTAGAAAGTTATGCAGCATGTTTTCCATTTTATTAATACTGTTTGGAACTTTTCCTTTTTCTTTTCTTCAACCAAGTTGCACAACCTAAATTTAACCAGCGTAGCCTTTTCAGGATGATAGCTGGAAAATAACACACAGAGTACACCAAACAGCGCACATTAACCACCTTTGAGAAATGACAGCCTATTTAGAGACATCACTTTGTTTTTCAGCAATTAAGCCGCTGCGCAAAAGGTGAGGAGGGAAAACAACATGGTTGATGGGTGGAAATGTTTCCACAACTGCGAAAGCTGACGTCATCTGTGGTTCGTTCTCCTGTTTTATGTATGAATGAAGGCATTACTGACTTCATGGAGTCTGGAGATGAGGATACACGCTTCAAAGATCTGTGAAGATAATATGATCTAGTGTGTGTTTGATCTCCACAAGAGTAACCTTTAATGACCTTTGACCTTTGCTCTTCCAAAACTTAATGAGTTTACCTGCAAATGTATATCAGTATATCCCAAATGGGACAAATTATGTATAAAAATGTTGTTGGGCATACTAATTCTCATCATTCTCATCCTTTTTATTGAAATAAACCTGAGCAAAAAGAAAAAAAAACAGCACTTCTATTTCTAACCCTTTTGGCTGTGGTTGTATCTCAAATGACGAATGGCAGCTGATCAGATTCAAGCTGAGGACATTAACCCACTTTACCCACCAGGGATTAAAATGCGTTTGGGGTGATAGGAGTGCTTACCCACATAAAAGTACAGGTGTAAATGCACTCAAAAGGCATTGAGGACAGATTTTGATCTGATCGGCCTGACAACCCTCAGAGGTCGTCAGGGTCAAGTGAGGAAACAGCAATTAGCCAGTCAGCAAGCTAAGCTACGTCCTGGCATGGAATCAGCAAGAAAGCCCATCAGACTATATGTTCAATCCATTTATGGTTAATAATTAATAAGTTAATAAGAGACCAAATGTCCGTTTACAATTTGGTGCATCAAAAAGCAATAACACCTTTATTTTGTGCAACTTTATTTATATCATGAGAGTAGCGTTGTTGCTGCCTGTCAGCCAATGCACAACCTGCTAACCCCAGCAACGACGCAAAGTTATAAAAAATATTCATTAATCAAAGTCAAACTCAGCATTATGATCAATTCTGCAGCATGTACAGGACATACAGAGGATTGAAATTACAGTTCTCTCAACCTTGGTGCATGCAAAATAAAATAAAATGAGTGCAATCAACTAGAGGAGTAAGTGATAATAATAATGAGTTGAGCTTTAATATTTTCTTTAATCACTCCACACATTTATTGATATATTTTACATAAATTAGTTAGTACTTTAATGTGTTAATGTCATTTATAAATATCAGTGCCTCTCCTGTCTTGTCTGGTAAAATGAAAATGAATTGGGAAACCAAGTGAGGTGACAAAAAAAAAGTTAACTTTAATGTTAACTTTGACAGCTGTAGTTTAAACAAAAGAAATTACGCGGGAGGAACGATGAGGAGGATGATGTCAACAGTGAAGGACACAAGGAACCTTTGAACCTTTTTGTGTAATAAAAAGTTAATATGTGAGGATTCATATATGTCGTTGTGTCTGTTCTCAGAAATGCTTTCATTTCAGTGGAAAGTAGTTTCTATGGAAACACGTCAATACTTCCAGATGATGCTGAGGGAGGTTTGAGTGTTTCTTGGAGACATTGCTCTCTGTACACAACAGGTTCATTGTGACTAACAAGCAGCTTGTTCATTAACACCTGATTCCAGTTAAAGAGCCTGGAAATGAGAAATCTTTTCTTCTCTTATAGAACACATTATTATTATTTTTAGGGCCAAATTATCAATAATGATAAGTAAGAAGTGAGGAATGTCACAATTGAAAGCATTGATCTCTTTTAATGAGCCACAGAAAAAATTATGATTAAATCATGAAATTCTAAGCAAAATAACACATCCTCTGTTTCTCAGAAGTGAACATTAGACTTTCTTCAGATGAAATAAAGTAATATTTTTAATAAATCAACACCCAGAGTATTCTTCTGTCTCAGAAAACGCTAAAATTCATCTGTACCGGTTCACGTACATCAAAGCCTCTGACCTCTTGCACTGAATTTGCCGCTAAAATGCAGTGATGGCAGCAGTGGTTCAGGAAGCATCAAAGGCGTCTCCGTGAAACCGTCCTGTACTTTAGAGAGTGGACAGTCTGCGTCTGAGGCCTTCTGTCCACGCTGATGCAGTAACACCTGGAGGTCTGTCTCTCATGTGCGTCAGTGATCCACGGCAGCCTTGTTTCTGAATACCACGCTACAGCATATTATGCTCTTCTTTCATTCACTTCACAAGGGCAAGGGCCAACCTTGAGCTTCTATCGATTTGTGCTGTATTAGCCAGCTTTGTATGATTTACATTCAGCTCCACTCAGTGCATTCTTTCAATGACAGCTGGTATTTAAACCCTTCGTTATCAATGTTTTATTAGGAGGATGAATATTAGTAGCCATAGAAACAAGAAGTTGAGACTTTTCCAAACAAGTCTGGGGTGTGATATTGACAGCTAAGCTTATGTTTTTCTTTCTTTGTGATTTAATTATGAACACTCTCCCTTTGGAAATATTAGGTGTTATAAGGCTGCCAGGTAGATGTTGTTGACCAGATTCCAGCATCATCAAAGTGACCGTGCGGGAATTCACTGCAGCTCTGGCCTTGATCAAAGAGCTCAGCTGTTGCTTTTTAATCATCTCTGAAACACACCTGAGCTCCATCTCTGTGATCGCTCAACTAATTTAAAGACTCGAGATGCCACCAGTTTTTCTTCATAAACAGTCCCTCCTGCTCACATTAATTACTTCAACTCAAACGCTCTTTTATTCCTGCATGTTTGACTTTGACTCAACAAGTAATATTACATATTTTGATTCCCACTTTTGCATTTTATTCAGTCTGTTGACATTCTGTTAATTCATGAAGCAGGCTCTCTATTAGGCTGACTCCTCATGGAAAACATTTCTGACAGAAGTTAAAGGAAATCATCCGTCCAGCCCAAGGTAAGAGAGATAATGTTCAATAATCCATTTATCATATTTTAGTCACAAACACGGTTTGCCACTTACATGCGAAGTGGGTTATTACTAAACTGCATGTTGGAGAAAATTGCAAATCTTCCTCTTTTTGTTGGTGGCATTGAAACATAACAGAGCTGACAATGAAATATCTATTATTTAATACTTGATCTATTCATTAGAGTGGTCAAATATACTGGTGAACTCTTTGCACTCCCTGACACAATGATGTCCCCAAACTGAACTCTGTTCTCAATTAGAGTCCCAAGTCAAAATCAGCCTAGTAGTCAATACATTTGTGTTAATTTGCATTGTCATTTGTACTCGTTGTGAATGTAGGTCACGAGAAGTGATTATTTGGAATCACTTCTGCAACAATGTGCTAGCTGGCAATTCTACATTACAGCACCTATGCTAAACTAAGCTAATAAGCAGCGTTGCCAGTTTAGGGCAATGGCTGAGCCGGCTAAAAAAAAAACGCTTTTGCTCACTTATTTAACTCTGGGGACTGTGAGGAATGACTAAATTTCACATAGGGGTGGAATGTCCCTTTAAGCAAGAGTTTCACTAATTTGGGTGTTACTGTGTAGCTGCAACTCTTTCTAAAGAGACAATCTTTTCTGAAGCGTTCTTTCCTACTCCTGTGTGGACAATCAAGCCATCCAATTACAAATATAGACAGAGAAGACAGCATCACCTCCCACGCTCACCTTTTCACTTTATTTTTCCAGTGTTTTTCTGTAGTTTGTTGCTGCAATGCATTCAGCCGAGATGAATAGTAGTGAAAGGACGACATTCTTCGGCGGTCAGATCAATAGAGGGCGGTCGGCCTTGAATGGATGAGTGTGTGTGGGTTTAGTGGGATGATGCTGTCATTACATCAGTAAATGCATGTTAATTCACTGTTTAGTGTCTTCTTTTCTGTACCATTGTTGATGGAAATCATTGCAATCTGCTCCTTTGGTTGCTTGTCAAGTTTTCTTTGAGAGATGTTGAAACTCATGACAGTGCCTGAGGAAGAGGTTAGCCAGAGAGCGGCAGGAATATTAATGATGGATATTAAGAATGCATGCAAGCAAGGATTTTGTTCTTTAACACAAATATTAATATTAATCTGCTAGATATGCTTTATTTGACATTATGTCATGTATTGTTGTGGTTTCATTCTCTCACATTACATGTTTGAAGAGAAATTCCCTTTCCTGTGTTAATTG
Organism: Synanceia verrucosa; assembly: GCA_029721515.1. Classification (NCBI taxonomy): domain Eukaryota; kingdom Metazoa; phylum Chordata; class Actinopteri; order Perciformes; family Synanceiidae; genus Synanceia; species Synanceia verrucosa. The sequence goes on along the minus strand of CM056568.1, from coordinate 9,252,444 downwards.
GTATCATTTGTAAGAAACAACACCTCTTCTACAGAGCTGGACTGGCCACCTATTCTCCCACGAGGCTGCTGTTGTATGTTTACTGCAAGCTTAAGCAGCAGGCTGAAGTAGCGAGTGGCTAATGAGCTGGAAATGTGGCAGGTGGACATGGTTTAATGAAACACAATACTTGACCAAGGAAAGCATTACTGTCGCAGGGGAGATGTTTTTGATGCATTTTAATGTGATTGCTAATTGTTCTGAGGCATGTTTAAATTCATATTCAAAATAGTCCGATAAAGGTTGTTGCTTCTGTATATTCTGTGTAGCCAAATTGAAGTATAAATATAAGTGAAAGAAAAACATCTAATTCCAATTTCTGTGGAAACAAATTTTAATAAAGAAAACTGTTCATCCTTTGGTCTTCACTGCTAAGCTGCTCTGATCAATTAGTCTCAGTAACTTCAAGGAAGCCTTGTCAGAGTTATCTGCCCTTTATTTTGCTTTTTCTGTTTTGTGGTAGAAAACTTAGTATTGTCTTTATACCAATTCTGTTTTTATTTTCCAGTCAGTGTGGGGTTTCTGTTATTTTGGTCTCCCTGATACCTTATTTGTTTCCAATACTGCAGAATTAGTTCTTAATACTTACAGTATATTATTTATTATCATATAACAAACTTTTAGTTTGTTTAATAAATTAATTTAATTTAAATGTAATAAACATAAATCAAATCAAAAGCCCTTTTTTGTCATTATATGCATACAGCAAAGTTAGTGCTTCATCAGAAATAATCAAGTTTAAAAATAAAGTAGAAAATACATAGTCATGTAAGAAATAAGATACTATTTACAGCAGTAAGGCACGTATACACACACACACACACACACACACGTGTGTGTGTATATATATATATATATATATACATACATACGTATTAAGAAAAGTTGTGTTTTATCATCAGGACTCATGGCAGGACTCATTGTGATACTTCTTCGTGTTCATCATGTCTCCGCTGGGAATCTGGACTTTAAACTAACTCACCCTAATGCCTCACAGTGACTGAATGTTTGAAGAGATTTAGAGGCAATGATGAAATGAGGAAGACTTTAAGGAAGAAGCTGCCTTGATGGATTTATTGACAATATCTGTGATGAAATAAGGCAACAGTGGTTGAAATAGTTTGGCTGGTGAGGATTGAAGTAGATTTGGGAATCAATACTTTCTCTCTGCACTAACTCAGGTTCAAACAGCAACAGAAAATGTCCATTGTAAATGCATGGAGCATTAAAACACACACATAACCCCCTCTCTGTGCAGCAGTCCATACATGATGTAAGACTTTAAGAATATCTCATATGGCTGTTTGTCTCAAGAATAAGAAGTAACATGTGCAAAAGGCTTTGTTGAGCATTTAGTGTATGTATTATTTCCTAGTGACAGCAGTGGTTTCCATTGTCAAATCTCAGCTGAAGGTGCATGAATCTGTGATTTCCCCTCCCCTTTATGATTTGACATGTGCAGCAGTATCGTTACACACAGTTTGTTTCCTGATCTTTAGCTCGGTAGGCTTCAAGCAGTTAGGAAGCTTTTAATGGTCTCGGGCACATTGAGCTGATTGAGGATGGCAGTCTCAGTGGAAAGTGGTGACAATGAGGGAAGTCCACACACACACACACACACACACACACACACACACACACACATGACTCAGTGAGATCCTTGTTGCTCAGCAGGGAGGCTGATCTGTCCTGCTCTGCCTCCAGAAATGCCAGCAGGTCAAAGCCGAACAACTTTGAAATATGCATTGTGAAAGAATGTACAGAACATACAAGCAGTTCTATTTATATCTAATTTCAGCATATTGGCATATTAGTGTTGGATTACAAGGCATTTAAAAAAAATCAGAACCTCTAATTTAACTTAAAAATAACATGACAAATAATCAAAAGGGATTTCATATGTGGGCTACTTCATCTAATAAACTTTTTTATTAGATTTATTAGGTTTATCTAGACCTGCATGAGGTAAAAATAAAATTGCGTCATTTCTTTGCATGAATTTCATATACTGATAAATATAAATAAATATTATATAAATATAATATACTGTAACTATACTAGTAGGAACTATAGTAGAAGTGGTTATGTTTCTGTGCAACATGTCCAATAGTTTGAATGACTTATGCAAAAGTTCTTACTTATTTTTTATGTAGTTCTCTATGAATGTTCAGCAAAACGTGTCAGTTTTCCACTCGTTTCATGCTTACAGTCTTTTCCAAATACACATTTTTGCAGGAAACAACTGATAAGAAAGGAAATGATAAGAAAGGAAAATATTTGGTATGAGATATAACTTAAATACATGAGTGACAAATCAATACTGGCTTTTGGTTTCACATAAGAAACAACAGCTGTCTCCTGGGCAAAAGAAGCAAAAGGTGCTTGATAAGATGAAGTTGTGTTTTTTGAACATGTCCTTCTAACTGCACTGTATGGAAATACTGCCTCTGCTCACGCTGCTCTCTGCTCTTTTATGCAAACCCGGGAGTCATAGCACATGGGGAAATGTGTCCATTCACCTCGACCGACCATGTGCTAAATGGCAAAGACCAATTAGTCTCCTGTGGTTTTCGCTGCTGGGGCCTCCACCAACAGAGCCTTAATTCCAATCAAGCTCTCCTCATCCTGACAACCAGCTCAGCCTCAAGGCCACGACACCTCAGCAGAATTATTATACTGTATACTATATACAGTGATGTGCATGTATGCATTCAACGAACAACATTCACTGAACGCATTTATATTTTCTGAACGGATCAGTTTTCAAATCATGAACATGAAGCAAGAGCGCCGTTCACTCTTGCGAGAATGTAAGGCAGGCACTGTTTACATTCACGTTGATCTGAAAACTCTCGCGAGAGAAAGTAGTTTTCAAGTTATACAACATTGCTTATGGCAAACATTATGAGCTCCGGGAGTTGATGTCACACAATCTCGGCACGCAACTGTCAAAACCAAAACACCGCCATGTTGGCAGGAAGGCATTCTATTCAAACTACTGCTTGCAGCTACATGTAAACGCCTATAAACGTTTCTCAGATATATGTGGATAGCTTTTGTGCTCCAGGATGCCAGAACAGCTGAGGATGAGAAGATCATTTTACAGGAGATGGATAACTGCCATAAAACATGTAAGAAGCGATCGTAAGAAAACAGAGTGGTGGTAACCAGCAGTGACCACTTTATATCAGAGTCCAGTGTTCGCTTAACTGTATATCTCATTTATTTTACACGCTTTTATTAAGATTCTGAATGGTTGTACTTTCATTAAATGCATATAGGCACATTACGTGACACCAGCACATAAAGAAACAATTTAATGTTAGGTTTAGGCAACAAAATGACTCGGTGAGGTTTAAGAAAGTTTATGGTGTGTATAAAAACTACATCAGTTCTGTAACTTATTTGAACAAACAGTATTTCTGCCTCTGTGTGTCCACCACGACAAATGGTATTTCCATTGCCATGGTTACCTAACATGCATGTATTTCTGTGGGATCAGACTAAAAAACGATGACAGTCCTGCCCTTTGTGATTACTGCAAATTAACAAATGTTATCATGCTAACACGCTCAACTAATATGATAAACATTGCATTATGAGCATATTAGCACTCCTGGACTTGTTTCTATCATGCAAACTGTTAGCAATGATCCACAACAAACATTTTTCTCTCCAACAGCCTAAAAATATGAAGTGGGAGGAAATATCTACAGTGCTAGTCATTTTTATTTCATTTCATCATCAGCTCAGTCGCTCTCAATTGTAATTGTAACAAATACTTAACCTGATTACATTTTGATTGGGACAGAAATGCTTTACTTTACTGAAAGTGATGAAAGTTCCCTTCTGAAGCACATAGTCAAGAGGTCAAGTCAAGAAAAGGGGAAATAATGATTGTGATTTGTCATTAACAAGTTAAAGATGCATGGTAACACATCAACAGAGGAACGAAGCACAGGCGAGTCCTGCAGTTGTCATCTGGAGCTGCATGAATGAATCTAATTGATGGACGGAGTGTGATCAACTGTCCCATCATTGCAGTGATTGATTGTCTGTGTCAGACGGTGAGCATGTGTCTGCCTCTCAAACTTTAATGAAGGTAATGAATGGACATGAGTAAATTACCCAGCCCCTCCATCGCCATTCCATCAGGGAAATTCGCCATAGCTTATCCACATCCACGACCACCTGATCCATACAGTAAGTGATATCAAGCCATTGCCGGGGGCAACCATGAATATATCCAGCCTGTGAGTGGATGTGTTGCTCATTAACGTGTCAGGGTGTCACAGATATTAACACTTGGATTTGAATTTCTAACATGCAACACGTGATGGTTTCAGTTTGTGTAATCATGTCACTGTTGTCTTTGCGGCAAACAGCTCATGTGCTTATTTAAGCATCTCAAAAGAAAATGTTTCATCTGTTGTCTTTTCAAGAGTTGCAGGAGTTGTTCAACATTAATGGTTAGATTGTTGACCAATTAGCTCCAATTAAATCTCTTGAAAATCAGAGGGAGACCAAATTACACTGGAGAACAACGCTGCAGCATAATTCACTGTCATATTTGGACAAAGCAAATCCACTATTTGCACATTCTTTGACCTCCTCAGATTCAATGATTTTAAGCAACTTTTCAAACATTTGACAATGAGACACAAACAAATTGATGAGGCACGTGCCCACTAAACCATGGTGAGCTTTACAAAAATAACTTAATCAGCACTAAGGACTCTGTCAGTCGCAGATTGTCAAAAGCAGAAATGAGCTCTCGCCTTGCAAACAGTTTGTGGCTTTCACATTTAACCTTCTGATTCGAAGATCATTCAGAGCTGCACACTTGTAGTTATTATTTTTTTTTTTACATGTGGAATGAAACAGCTTCTGAAAAAATGCATACTTCCCTTAAGAGATGCACCAGTGTCTTTCTCGAGGTGAACCTCATTATAAATAACCTGCCACATTATTTCACTCAGAGAAGGGAGCACATCATAAGGATGGGGACATTTTTTATCACTAAATCAGCTGTGACATTTTTATTCAAATCCTATCCCTAAGCTTAAGGTTTGTGAGGCATGTAAAACCAGGACACCTCTAGCAGACAGTGAAGGACTCTGATCAGAGCCAAAGCCATCAATACACATAAGGACCCGCAGCCAGGTGAGGGATGGATGTCCTGCTCTGTAGAAACTCTGCTGTAAAACAGACTTCAATCAGTGATAAGAGGCTGAATGTTTGGACTGGATTTATTTTCAATGGTTTTTGAAGGCACAGATAATCGGACACCGACCTTCATGTCCAGAAAATACTTGCATGTGTCATTCTGGACAGCACATATTTTTTGTTCATTTGGGAAGTTTTGTAAGAGTATATCCATCCATTTTCTACTGCTTATCCTCATAGGGTGGCGGTGGGGGCTGGAGCCTATCCCAGCAGTCTCAGGGCCCGTTTACACATACATGGGTGTTTGTAAAAACGGAGACTTTTCCCTTTGTTTATGTCTTTCATTTACACACAAACGACGATTTCTCCTCTGAATACGATTCTTTCTAAAAACTCAGGCAAAAGTGGAGATTTAGGAAAAGTCTGGTTTCGCGTTATGTAAACGGAGAAGTTTTAGGAAATCTACGCAACAAAAGTGCAATCTTTTTTGTGTTAGCCGTCAGAGTAGTATATGAGCAGTCAAGCATGTAACGGAATGTAATGTAACGGAAACTTTTTTGAAAACTATGATATGTGCACAATGTTATTTTGGAAAACAGAGAGAAGAAAATATTCATTTGGCAAAATACCCTGCTATGTGTAAACGTAGCCCCAGGGCAGAAGGCAGGGTACACCCTGGACAAGTGTCCAGTTCATCGCAGGACACATAGAGACAGACAACCACTCACACTCACATTCACACCTACGTTCAAGTTAAATTAGCCAGTTAACCTAATCTGTAAAAGGATAGTATGAAGAAAAATGTTGCATTCAGTGCTTAGAAAGGTTATACCTTAAATGAAAACATTCCCAAGAGCAACTGTGTTTTAAGTGTCCACCCTGGTTTTCCCATGTTTCATTTTTTCATATCATTTATGTTTTGTGCTTTCTCTTGTTTCACATTACTTCATTTCCTGCTTCTGTGTGTTTTCATGCTTCTTTTGATCACCTACCCTCCCTGATTAGCTTCACCTGTCCCTCATTAGTCCTGCAGTCACCTCAGCTCCAGCTCACCTGTTCTCACTTCCTCAATCAGTCTCTCGCTGCAGTGCCAAAACCAGCCCTGCTCCTTTTTTTATGGTCCAGTTTGTCCCTGACGTCTACTGATTTTCATCTGCTCCAAAACCTCAAGAAAACTTTACTGCAGTCTGCTCTACTCCATGTCATGATTCTCCTTTTATGCTAAACTGCTCTACTTCAATAAACTACAGTCTCTGGAAATTCACCCTGAGGAAGCATTAGCCACTCTACAGTAATTCTTGAATTAATTTGTGTCATTAAAATTGTTTTATTCCATCTGTAAGAGAACATCAAATGCTAGATCTGATCTGTTTTTATACTCGACATCTGTGCACAAATAATTAATGATTGTCTAGATCTTAGATGCATTTTATTAACATGTCTCTACCAAAATACCCTAATTGGTGAGCAAATTATTTTTTTAAAATATGCTATTGTATATGAATCATTGTTATGCCATTTTATTTTTGGCGGATGGAGATGAATGAAAAACCTCCACCTTAGATGAACAACAAGACTCCAGGCCCGTTTAAAAAAACACGCCTTTACGATTCTTTCTAAAAACTCCGGCAAAAGTGGAGATTTAGGCAAACTCCGGGTTTCGCATTTGAATGTAAACGGAGAAAAACTAAGTTTTAGGAAATCGTACCAAAAGTGAGATCTTTTTTTGTGTTGTACGGCCGTCAGAGTAGTCTATGAGCAGTCAGTCATTCTGGGTAGCAGTAGCATTTTTGTTGGTGCAAGCACTTTTTAAGTGTTTTGCAAATACTGCTCCTCTATTACTGTATGTACAGCAGTAGAGACGTATTAGGGCTCAGGAACAGGAAGTCGCTCGTGTCAGTCGTTGTTGTCAAAGGCTTCTGATTGGCTTGCATGGCTTTCTCCTTCTTCCTACACTGTCGCTCATTGGCTTGCCGTGGTTATGATGGCTCTTGACAGTGTATTTATGCAGGTTAATGTAACAGAAACCTTTTTGAAAACTATGATGTGTGCACAATGTTATTTTGGAAAACGGAGGAAAGGAAATATTCATTTATCAAAATACCTTGCTATGTGTAAACGTAGCCTCCATCAGGGAGAGGATTCAGTGGGCTCTGTGAGGGTACTGGTTTATTAAAGCGTCTTGTCTGCATTATCCACAGTGCTGTTAGTTTGTCTTAGGGGACATTATGGGCATTAAATGAGATGGTGGAATCATTCACCTTCATTGTTTATCACCAAGAGGCCTGGAATGTGTCTTAAGGACTAAATATAAACCTGTTAGGAGTGAACAAGTTTTTATGAGGAAATGATATGCAAACAATTTCCAGCCCAGGGCCTTTCTGTGTGGAGTTTGCATGTTCTCCCCATGTCTGTGTGGGTTTTCTCCGGGTACTCCGGCTTCCTCCCACCATCCAAAAACATGCATGGGGATTAGGTTAATTGGTTAATTTAAATTGACCGTAGGTGTGAATGTGAGTGTGAGTGGTTGTTTGTCTCTATGTGTCCTGTGATGAACTGGAGACTTGTCCAGGGTGTACCCTGCCTTTCACCCTAAGACAGCTGGGATAGGCTCCAGCCCCCCACGACCCAATGAGGATAATGGATGGAGTCTTTTCGCAACTTCATTAACAATTTACTCATTTTCACATTGCAAGGAGCAAAATAACTGCATTTCTGTAATAATAATAAAAATATATATTTTGCCCTAAACAAGACATCAGTGAAGGTCTAAACAGACAAATGCTGGAGCACTATCAACGGTGGATCACTGTCCTCTCAGCTGCAGGAGCACCACATTCATGTAACCCATAACAGTAGTGAGCCAGACAGCAGCAATTATTCACCATAAAGCTATGCGGCGCTGGCTGAGGGTAAATTACAGAGAGAGCCTGCACCAATTACTTCTTGTTATGGTGAGACAAATCTCATTTGACACTGAAACAGCCTTTGCATTGAAGGGACCAATAATGAGCAAGCCCTTGTTCCTACAAAACAGAGAGGAGAGGAAAACACTCAGGAAGCATCCTCTCAATTAAATATGAAGAAGGGTTTCTGACACAACTGTAGTCAGCTCACTGAGACTTTTACTCTTTTTGAACCAGTATAATTTACACTACACGTCAACATGACAGCTGGTGGTAAAACGTTGCCCCAGGGGAATCTTTTCTCCTTTCTCCGGATACTCTTTGGATATACGAGCTGATGGAGTTCAGGGTGAGGTGAGGGCACCGTGCCCTCGCTGTCATGAGACGGGCATCACTGTGCACAAATGAAAATGTCTCCCTAAGAACACACAGGCCATAACAAGCACTTTTAATCACATGTTCACCTCTCAGCTTATGGGGTCAGATCCTGGTAAACTTAACTATACGTGATAATTATTTGTCAAAAATTGAAAAGCAGCTTTGGTTAAAAGGCGATTTGTAAATGGAGCGACGTTATTAAGACATGCTTTTATGGTTTTCTTGCTGTCTGAGAAAGAGATGTCTTATGCTTTTTTAACCTCATTATGATAAGTGAATGATATTTATGTGGAATATTAATCAACTTGAGCTTTTGAATGACTTCTTCAGTTTTTTGGAAATAACTATTTCTTTATGAGAAGCCTTTTCTCACAGTTTTTATTTGTCAGCCAATGGTTGATAATGACATTTTTTATAATGAAAGCCACACACAACACAACACTGTTCATTCATATTAGACAATATTCAAAACAAGGCTACATGAATTTACATCCATACTGGCTAATTCGTGAACCAGGAAGTTTGAAGTTTATTTCTCACATAATTTCCGTAATTACTCAAAATCAAAACAGTGATTTTTTCCTTAACCTAACCATTAGTTTTGTTGCATAAACCAACCAAACTGTTTCCTGTAAAGATGGAAGTTTACACCAACGCTGCAACACCATTACCTTGGAAAAAGAAAACAGATTAAAATCTGCAGAGAGGAGCTGAAGAAAGTCTGCATGATAACAAGCAAATAGAGAATATATAATAGAAGATTGACAGCGAGAAAGAGAGACAATTGTTTTAGGCACCTTATATGAAATGGCAATATCAAAATCATCCATATGAAAACAGAAAACAGGCTACACAAAATGGTAATATTGTGTAATATTAGATATATGAGAGGCTGCAGAGGACTAATTCTCAAAGGTCTCCAGCTTCACATAACTTTCCTGTCTGCATCCTGGCAATAAACCTTTCAGTGTGACAGTGCCGCTCACACCATCTAGCTTTAGTAACAATGCTACATTATTATCACTTTCTCTTCACAATATATGTTATTTCAGATCGTTCGTGTGAGCATCTCTAAGTCACTTCAGGATGCCATTGAGCAAATATATGACATCATTAGATGACTTCAAATGGAGCAGCAGGACATAAGGAAGAGCAGAAAGTACATAGGATGATACCCAGGGGTGTCGCCTCTCCACATGTTTCAGAACACTAAAGAAAAAGGCTTTACTGAATGATTCAGGGCTGTCAGCAGATATGGTGTGCTCAGTCTTTTTTAATAAGCTCAGTGCTTAATAGTACAGCTTCCTGTCAGACAGTAATGGTGCTGAGTCTGACACAAAGGGTTGTTTGTTGCTCTGCTGTGATTTTTCAGCATGCGGGGGACAAATAAGCGGACATTGTGCATTTTTAAGACTTTCAGCAGCAAGGAAACCATCGATTTTATGACCAGAATACAACTTTTTTCAATCTGTGCAGTCCGTTGTATGTGTTTCTATTCTATCACATCTGCAACACCTTACTTTGGTGTTATTTATCAGCCACAAAATGATGATGTCAATGCTTTACAGTCACTCCCCGCTGTTTCATCAACACTTCCCGTCTGGCATCATTACCTGAGGAGGAATTTTAGAAGACAAGAGACTTTATTTCAGGAGCAGTCACTGTCTGCTAAGATGAACTGTGAACAGCTAAACATAGAGCCTCTATTTTAGTAACTGCAGATATTAAAGATACATATTAAACAGGCCGAGAAGATGAATGATGGAGTGCTCATTCAGATCCATGGCTCACTAAAAAGCTGCTTTCCTGAAGCACAGAGACATTATCCAGCCATGTAATTCTGGATGTTTAACTGGAGGTTAGTTAGTTGCTGATTAACAGCTGAGCTGCAAATTATCCCAACATCTGAAAAACAAACCTGCCTTTCATTAACCTGCTGACTCATTAAATAAACCCAGTGCATGTTGATATTTCAGTGGCAAAAAAATTTTGAATTAGAAAAAAAAAAAATAGAATTTGCATACTATATTCAGCATCACTGAGGACACCTACACCAAAGACTGCTCAATGTGTGGCTACATTGCAAAGGGATGATAACGACCTGTAAAATCCAAAGAGGGCTGAATGACTCATTTGCTTAACAGGATAATATTCAGAACAAGCTGTCTAATCATGTATGACAGGAAATTAATTTCTTCCACAAAGCAGACTGTACTGAATGGTCGCACAGATAATTTAGAAATATGTTTGAGCCTGAGTCAGATGTAATTACCTGTCTTATTCATCACCTGTTTGTCTGTGTACCATTACAAACGTAGGGTTAAAAGAATCCATGAAATCTTATTAGGCAGCCACTCACTTTGGGAAGACCGATGGAGGAAATCTCCAATGAAGATGAATAACAGGAGCCTTTCTCGAAATGTCAGCCCGGAGCAACTGCTGTACCGATGTTGAGCAAGAAGAATGAATGGACTCTTTATGGAATCAGTGTAGATTAGACTGTGCACAGTTTAAAAGATTTGATTTTTACAACGATTTATTTTCAAGTTTTGAGAAAGGAAAGTCTAAGAGGTTTATTGACAAAGAGATTAGCATGTGAACAAATCGTGCAGCCTTTAGTAGCTAAAGAAACAGATAATAGCTTTTTGGAGCTGGTGAAGACCAAAAACAGCATTGTTAAAATAAATAATACATTACACAAAAGCAGATTTGTTGAGAATCAAAAATCAAGAAGAGCTGTGTATTTGCACACACAAGGACTTTGACGTGGTGTCAAAAGCTTAGAGGACTCACACAGAATAGAAAAGAAGTATAAAAAATATAAAAAAATATAAAGTACGCACATTTTCTAAGCTAGTACTTTGTACAGTTGTTGTAATAATTACAGAATTGTTAAAATAACTGCAGACTGAGCAAACAGGTAATAATATTGCACAATATTTAAGGACATGATTTGTTTTTGGGACACACTGGGCTTTAGGCCTATTTTTCTGCCTCTGAAAAGTGACATACCCAAAATAAGAGTATCTTCACAACTGCAAAAACACATATGTGTAGTGAAAAGAGAGTGAAAACCACCCTGAGTCATGGTATGACACCCTAACTCAAATAGAAATTGGTAATGTAGCATCTGATATGTAACTGTGCAAAAGTACATGGTAAAAGGTGAATTTTAGACTTGTATTAGTACAGGTACTGTATGTCCAGGTGGAGCGTTTTGGCACATTTTTTCTCAGTCGACCTTTCTCAGGTACCAGTGTGGGAAAAGATATTTTCTTATATCACTCTGGTTATTCATTCCACCCAAACACAACCATTTTTGACTATTTTTTAAAATTCACCCAGACCTCTATCATTTTTTCTAGACAAAAAAAGACCATACAACAGAAATTAGGTTAGCCCCTGTATAACCCTTTGCATATGGAGGGCTGGAGGCAAGTGTGCCAAGTCAGCATTGACATATTTGCCCTTTTGTAACACAATTTACATATATTATTAATGTCAGTTACATAACAAGCATTATGTTATGTTATTTTTGTTCAGTCAATGTAGCACATGCACATAACCAAGAAGCAACACTTTTTACTGTTTATTGTCTTAAGCGTGATGCTCTCTTTTAGAGATGACTGAATGCTCTAGTCTGACAGATATACAATATAATTTATTTCTATTTGCAGTGCACCTCCTGCAACAACAGGATGGGTATATCCACGTCAGTGTGAGGAAGATGAATTAACTCCACCTCTATCTTTAGCAGGATTTAGAGCAAGCATCTGTACTGATTTATCACCACCGTCTCATTGGTGTCAGGTGAATGATGAACGTCGTAAACATGAAAACTACCACAGCGAGACACTTTATGGCCTCATTCGCTCTTTCTGTATGACCTCCTAAAACAGTGGACGAGAGCGTAATCTAATGTGCAGAGGTGTGTGACTTCATTGTGTACATATCTGCCAAATCTCTCCAAAGTGTGTGTGACCTTCTTCACGCTGTATGCTTGCAAAGTTACAGCCACTGTCCTCTCTCAGTGATGATTTCATGAGGTTATACTGCGTGCTAATGGATGGATCGATAGCGTGACGTCAGTAGATGCATATTAATGGCACTGTGATCTGTGTGTGAGTGGGTGTGCTCAGTCTAGCCCTGGAGACCTACTGTATCGCTAATGATGTGAGGAAAATGACATCAGGGGTCAGCTGACAGCTCAATAATGAGTACTGCATTCAGTCTAAATCCAGGTACATGCTCCCTTACCTCTGGCCTCTGACCCAGACTGCCATGACGTCTGTGCTGGGATAATGCTAATTGGGCTCTGATGGATGTACGGTGTCCATGGAGAGAGGGAAGGTGGAGGAGGAACACGAGGGATGGGAGACTGGAGGTGCTGCATGAAGAAGAAAGAATATGGAAATAAAACTCATTCATTATTTAAATTTGGCTCTCTGTTCGAGTGGTTTCTTAGGTATTGTCAATGATGAAAAACTACGTCAGCAGTCTCAGTTAGAAAGGTGGGGATGAAAAGTTCCAACCACTTAACAAGGTTTGCTGTGAGGCGCTGGCGGCTCGCTCTACTCTCCCTGCACACTCGCAGAGCTGAGCCACAAAGCACACACACATACATGTGCTCTGTAACCGAGGCGACTGCAAACAAAACACCATGTCATTGTCATGTGGTCCACTACCATAATAATGACCAATAAATGTTGTAAATACCAACATGATACTGAATCAAAACACAATGTGTGTTGCATTGAGGTATCTGAAGTTCTATGTTTCTTGTCCCATAGTTTTGGTATGATCAGAGAGGCCTGAGGTCAGAGGTCATGAGGATCTATGGGGACACGGCACCTAACAGTCTGAACAGTTCTTTGAACCATATGTCTGGTATAGGGTCATTAAGAACAACAGAACTACATAAGCTGGACGTTGAGGTGGATATTCAGCAAGATTCAGAGAGATTTGATGCTGGACTTCTTTGCAATAAACCTTTTTCTATACAATCAAGACGGTGTCAACTGAGCTTCCACCATCATCTTCACATCATTGCTACGTAATAAGCAACAGCATTTAAGAGTAGCTCAAGTAAAAAGAAGTCAGAGCTGGCTTACTCATGCACAGTGGTATTGAAATGAGCAAGGTTTTGTCTTGTTGCTGTGAATTTGTGTCATTTTCTGATTCAAGTTACATCCTCAGCAAGAAGGTACCGGGTTCGAATCCCGGGCCCGGCGCCTTTCTGTGTGGAGTTTGCATGTTCTCCCCGTGTCTGCGTGGGTTCTCTCCGGGTACTCCGGCTTCCTCCCATCATCCAAAAACATGCATGGGGATTAGGTTAATTGATTAATTTAAATTGACCGTAGGTGTGAATGTGAGTGTGAATGGTTGTCTGTCTCTATGTGTCCTGTGATGAGGTGGCGACTTGTTCAGGGTGTACCCTGCCTTCCGCCCTAAGACAGCTGGGATAGACTCCAGCCCCCCCGCCGACCCTATGAGGATAAGCGGTAGATAATGGATGGATGGAAGTTACATCCTCACAGTTCGAGAAAGGTCCAAAATGAATAAATGAGTCACTTTTTTGTTATTTTCCAGCACATTATAAACAAAAACACTGGCTCTAGTGAAAGTGTTTCTGCTTTACCTGAAGGTCCCGCTCACGCTTGAAAAACTGTATTAAGGTGAGCTGCAGAGTGCAAAACCATAATACCTCCAGCCACTATCTGACTTCTGCTGCTCCTAAACCAGATTTATTATATTAAGGATGGCCTCTGAGCGTTACCAGGGCAGCTCATGTCACCACATGCAACCACACCACTAGATGTCACCATCTCCTAAAAACTGCGCCTTTAATTTAACTTAAAGGGACATTATGTAATTTTTAAGTATTTTATTACCTCAAATTAACGTCTTCATTAATAAATAGATTCTCATTGGTGTAAAATAACCTCTGCCAACAACCTGACTTATCCTCCTGGACGAAGAATCAGTTATCTGTCTTTACACAGAGCGGGTCACTCATACGGAGGCTTCCATGTCTTTCCAGTCTACAAAAAACTACAAACTGCCGAGAGGGACATAAAGCACTACCTGCAAAACACATTTTTGCGATTCATTTTTCACGGAGAAGCGGTGTGGAGAAGACGTTATTACCTACCCTAAGGGTAAACATCGGCGTTGCCTTTCCCAGGTGGAAAGCACTTATGACTGGGATTTCCAAAGGGACGCTGAATTTGCCTGTTTTCATTTCGACAGGTAAGTCAATGTTACTGTGTAAATTAAAATGTTTCATTGCCTGGTTGTGTAATTCATTACTGATGACTGACCCAAAATCAGATTCTGCCCATTCATATAACAAATTAATATTTTGCTAGAGGTCTGACATTAAACCTCCCAACTCCACCACCAGAGTGAGTACAGCAGCAGCTTTCCATGATGGCTGAACTTTTGCTCCATGCTGCAGTCACACTAGCAGGGCCCGGGGGCGGCGCTGATGAAAGGGTTTCATGTGGATTCCCCCTCTAGAAAGCTGTCACTCACGCACCCCCAGAGGAGCAGGGAAGTTCCAGGGTTGAAGTTTGGAGTTTGGGTTGTGGTTGAACATGTGAGGTGAGACAGTGTGAGTATTTCTAGGCAGCAGTTTGGAGTTGGATTTGACTGAAATAGAAACAATGGCTCCACATATATTTTCTGTATCCTTTCTCCGCTAAACTAAGATGATGGACATGGTAAATGGTCACTTTAGCTTGCAGACTTTGACTTCTTCAGGCCTCAAAGTCTTTCAACTTAAGGTGTAAAAAATCTCCCATATTGACTCTCGTTGTGCTGCAAGATTAAAATTTTGAATTAGTGAATTAGTGGATGTCTTTGCACTCTTAGGAATCACTACACATCATGAACCCTGTTTTCCCCATTTGAGTGAAATACATCCAGTATGATCTTTCAGGTGCCCAGAAGGGCCACAGCGGCGTCCCGCCCTCTACCAATGTGGATCCTCCTGGGACTGGTTGCCTGGCAACATGACATGATTGGGTTAGCCGGGTTAGGGAAGGGTCGGGCATGGGGCTGGAGGAATCAAATCACTCCCATTGATCATCTTCCCTCTACAGTCCTCTGAGAGCTGAGGCCACGGCCACAAAATCAAAGCCCTGCCATCATGTCTGAGAGGGGGTTATTACACACACTGGGGAGCACAGCAGTTCAGTCTGACATCCCATAGTGCACATCACCGTGGGTGACCATCACAGAGAAGCCGTCACTGATGTGATTTTCAGATCAGATTTTAGCAGATATGGGGATCTATTTAAGGTCATTAGCTGTAATCTGAACCCAAATAAGTGTAAAGTGGAGAAAAGGAACAGGGTGGAGGTTTAAAGGATGGGTGGTGCTATTTTAAATGCCACCTCCTGCATATTGGAGGAGTCTCAGCAGGAAGGAGAAACACCGGGTTATATCATTATATTATAGCATTATTCCGCTTTCACTGATAAAAAGTAATTTGTATGTTTAACATCTTGCCTATGGATGAAATCAATATGGGCTTAATGTGGGTTCTTGGCTGAACGCTGTCTGGCATAATAAGCACATTTCATCCAATTTAGCATTCCTGCGCCAACTCTGACTTCATGTTTTGATTCCTTTCAGGGATCAAGCATTTATTTCATGATTTATTGTGATAATGCAGTGAAATAAACTGGTATAAGGATACAGGTTTTAAAGCTCCCTTAAAATGTATATCTAGCTATTGAATTAGTTATTCAGATAGTGGGTGAGCGAGCATATCAGGTGAATCCTAGCTTCACTGTTAAAGAGTTCAGAGTTCTGCACCACTCTGTAAGAAATCTGTACCTGCTTGTAAAAAAAACACTCATAAAATACAAGACAAAGGTTATCCTAAGGTCTCCTATGTTGCAGTATTTTTACATGCAAACTATTTAGTATTATCGATTTATCTATTGAATATTTTTTGGATTGACCAATTCATTGTCTACTAAAAGTCAGAAAATCCAAGAAAACAAAAGCCAAGAAATTTTGCACCAAATCTAAACATATGATTTATTATCACAGAAGACTACAATGTTGAGCAAACAGTTATTTAAAGGTACGGTGTGTGGCATTACCCCCTTCCTAAGACAACGTGATAATGCTGTTCATCCGGCTGTTCATCCGGAGCAGCATCAGTACCCCAGGTTTGCACTCACATTCCCAGTTTTGGATAACTACAGTGGAATTTGGTTAATGTAAAAACATGAAAGTCTCAACAAGAGTCAGTGTTTGGTTTGTCCATTCTAGGCTACCGTAGAAACATGGAGGAACAATGGGGGAACACTGTGAAGAAAGTCTGCTGTGTTTATACATGAAGAACTAACAGAAACAACGATTGTTAGTTTGAAGTGATTATACACAAAATAAAACATTATTAATATTAATAGATGCCCCTAAATTAATAACAAATGCCCTCTAACATACTGGTGCTGCTGCACCAGAGCCTGCAACCTTTAGGAACCCACAACTCCAAAACTTATCCAAATAGCTTTATGTAACAAGAAGCCGCAGCATGAAACTGAATTTGATCTACTTTGTGATGTGGAGTCATGCGGAGGGAAGATGGCAGCTGCACCACCAGAGTACATCTGATGTAAGACATACAAAGATCTGAAAACATGCAGATACATCCCTTTATTTCTGTGTGTGCCTTTGCTCTTTGCACACTGACATTGTTGTTTTTGGCAGCAAAGTGAATGCACCAGCGTTGAGAGCGGCCAACTGTTCCACCACCAGTGCTGCAGGCCTCAGGTGGCGACCGCTCAAGTCCCGCAGAGGTGTAAAGTGCAGCGAGGCAGTGTGTGGAGCGGCCTGAGCGATCCTTCCCACGTCTTTTTACTCATGCTGTCCCGAGGGGAGGTAGACACTCAGCCAACTGGTGTCACCATTCCTCCGCCAAAGAGCCACTGAGTCACCACGAAAAAAAATGGGGCAGAGATTCGGATCACCAGCTCATATCCTTTGTCTCGTGTTTATTTAGGAGGTTATTGACCATCCACACTGCTCCCACATGGATGCAGATACACAAGTGACACTTTTTTTTGTGATTTCCCCCAGTTTGTGCAAGTGTGTGTTTTGAGTTTGCAGTATTTTGCTTTGTCTCATGTGACCATGTGTGGTCTTTTTGAATTTTCATAGTGCTCATACTGTTTCCCTCTGTCATGTCCACAAGTTCTCCTAAAAACTCCCATCTCTTCTTATGTAGCATCAACCAGTGAATGGAGGGTCCATTTTCATCCTCTCAAATGTGCCTTAACATAAAGATTTATGGTGAGATCGGCTTCAAAGATTAGACGAAATTTTTTGTTGTTTACAAAAATTTATTCATACAAATCTTGTACACTTTTTTTTTAAACATTTATTGACTTGACCCTTGCAGATCGCCATTTGAAGTAGTAATCTAATGTTCACTTTCTACACAGTAAATATATATATATATATATATCTTTGAAGATTATTTCATTTTAGTAAGGCTATTGGCGCTTCTGTTACCATACATATGATGTTTTATGGAGAGCAGGAAATTGATCCCTCCCTCTATTTTCACACAAATCTACACGTCTAGAGCTCTAAAAACAAGTGCAAACAAAAGCAGTGCAAGCGAGAGCGCTTGACGTCAAAAGCTGGATGCTCTCTAAAGATCTGGTCAAATGTCCCGTACGACATAAAAAAACAACAACAACAACAGAAAGGGTGAAATGTAAGCTGATGATGTGCAGCATTGTAGGGCCACTAAATAGCCATCTGTGATTCATGGCGATTTTAAAGTCGATGCAAGGCACCACAGCCGCAAACTGCTTCCTGCGTCACAAAGCCTGGAGGAGAATGCAAAATTAAAAAGAAGATTGATACAGTAGACACAAATCGACTTTTCACCCTGTCGTTTTTGGAAAACTCAACTCGCCTTTTCTGCAAAAAAATGTGTCTGAATGGTAAGAAGTGTGCAGACAGTGGTGATTTGTCTTATATTGTGGATTTTACAAACTTTGTCAGCATGCTCTTGCTCATCCTTTAGTTGCTTTCTCTGTGTCTCTCTAAGTAATTGTGTAAATTACAGCAGCAGCCATTTTAAATGTCTAATCACAGCCTTTTCTTGTACAATTTAACATTTGATTTACAAATTAGTTTAGCAACAGGGCCTAAAAGATGAAGCATGACATTAGACTGAAAGATTCTTGCCAGCAGTAAAGTACATTCAGATAAATCTTCAGAGGAGGACAACATACATACAGTTTGTGTAGAAAATGTGAGAGTAAAACACAAAACAACATCCAGATATGACAGGTTATGTGTGTTTGCAGAAAGCAAGCAAAACCATCTAGTTGGAGTCGTCTGCACGGATGCAGTGGCTAGTGCAATTATTTTAATCATGCAATCTACTGTCATTTTTATTTCTTACATTGCCTCACATGACAGAAAAGGGGAAAGCACAATAGACCCAGAAGGTTCAAACACAAGTTCAAAGTGCCTCGTGTGTCTCTCGCAGCAGACAAATCGATGGATAAGTCGCCATGTAACAAGTATCGTTTCTTTTTTGTTTTCAAACATGTCTTTAGATGCTAGTGATACTTATTATATGCGCAGAGAGACACGAGAAAACTGTCAGCAGAAACCAGTCGAGAGAAACACAAGATTTACATGAGTCAAAGGTGTAAGCTCACTCTGGAAAGAGTGCGGAAGAAAAGGACAAGAAAAAACCTCAGAAGTACTCTGGTCATCATCTCAGATTCCCATCTGACTTTTAAATCTTGATTTCTTTTTAAAAAAAAAGAAAGCGTTTAATGCCAACAGGGCTCTAATTTGGTCTAACCCAGATCTACTAAAAACAATAATGATGATCTCATCCTCACATCCATGAAGAGGACAAATCAGTCAGCAGTGATATGTATGACATATCAGTCTGAGCAAAGTCTCTCCATATTGTGGGATTTGGAGGGATCCATGGTATAAAATAAATGTGAGACTCTAGAGAGACAGGAGCACAAATGAGGCAGAAGAAGAGCTGAGTGTTCGAGGGTTAAAGGTGAGGAGAGGGAGAAGGAGAAGAGAGGGACATGAGACGTCCCTGTGAGGACAACGGCCTCAGGAGAGAGCCTGAAACTCACCGGGAATTCAGGAGAGAACTGTTTCAGCCAGTCTCCCAAAAAAGCCTCAAACTCATCCCCGTCCGGGAGGGCATCAAAGTTTATGTCTTGTAGGATACGGTGAAGACCTATGTCTTCAAGGCTGTTGTGAATAAAGACAACTAAACTCTTAATGTCACTTTACAAAAAGCAGCATTCAAAACATTGATTGTCTTTTAAACGATATATATATATATATATATATATATATATATATATATATATATATATATATATATTCGCTAAGGGTTTAAAAGACAGGTCTGTTTAGGGCATTATCGTCATGGGAACAACTGTCTCCCCTGATTATAGAGTAAGTAAAAATAAAATCAATGGGTTCATAATTAGAGGCTATTTTTTATAGAATGAACAAAAAAACTGGTCCACAAAGTAGATATGTGTGTCCTCAAGTGCTGTTAAGTATGAAATAAAAAACAATATTATTATCAAAATATTCATTTTAATGGCTTACTTCATACATAAATACATGTTTAAGAACACAAAAAGCGATCCACTGATTGTTCAGATCTCAAAATGACTTCATGTGGGGCTGCACACACTTAAGATTTTTGTTCTGTTTTTTTTTCTCTCTTTTTTTTCAGGAGGGGAGGATGCTACAAATATGCCAGCCGGCGTCCTTTGTTTCTAATTCTCTGTCTATACCTTTTCCCAAGGACTGCTGCCAGGTATTTCTTGACTGCCATTTGCTTTCTGTAGCGGCTGTAGCTGTCCGTGAAGATCCCGTCCGAGTGTCGCTTGGACAGAGGCTCTGAGCTGTCGTCCAGTATTTTCCCCCCACTGTGTGAGAGACAAGAGGGTTCACTATCATCACACTGGTGCATTCACTTTCACATGTACAGCATGTGGTGGGGCAGAGGTGGAGAGCCTGACACTTAGATTATCTCTGTGTCATCATCTCAGAAGAGCGGAAACAATTAGATCATCGCATTGCCATGTTGTGTGCAGAGACATAGCTGTGTTCTTAATTTAGTGCCTTTTAGGAGAAATTATAGACCATTTATTTTGTTCTAGCACAAAACAGGGAGACTTGCTTTGGCAAATATTTTGCAATAAAGAATCTTTTTGCAAAGCATGATCTTTAGCATTTGGCCCAAACCTGGCTTCTACCTGCAATAAGATATGAAAGGCGTGCTCAAGAGGTTTGAGTAATAGCCTCCCACTTCACCTCCTCCATCGGGAACCACTGGGACCCCATCCTATAAATTATTCATATGGAAATAAATTTAATCCTGTGAGGATTAATTCTTCCCTGTGCGCCTCGGTGGAGCAGCGGCGCGCTCAGAAAGCGACTCATCCCAAATCAATCTCCTTATAATTTTAATAACGGCCGATTCAGAGGGTGGAGCTGCATGCTGGGAGGTAATGGCACCACGGACACATGTACGTATAACAGCATGAATCATGGGCAATTTAAAGGATCAGCCCAAATGAAACAAAAACTCACACAAGACAGAAAACAGTACAAAAAAAAGAGGTGACAACCAAGAAGATGTTCTTACCCTACGCGTTTTGCCATCAGAGAATGCAGATATTTCCTTGCTGATAACTGACCCAGCGCTTTCCTGTAGGCTTTATTAAACATGCCGTCTGCATGCCTTTCCGTTCTGGGATGACACACAGTAAAATCACCACACACCCAGCGCAACAGAGGCAACAATTTCAAGTAGCTGCACTGTAAAAAATACCAATTTTGGTAAGAAATGCAAGTTCTTTTAGGCTGTTTCACTTGAGCTTTTTTTGAGGTGATTCTCCCTGAATATTGTTTATAATATTGTATTAATATTTTGGCAGAATAGCACTCACTTATATATACATTCTTATTATCAGAAACATCTATATATGTATATCAAGTTTTGTAGCTGGATTAGTGCGTCTTTACGCAGCCAGATTCCATTGATTTTCTTTTTGTTGCAGTTTGATTCTTTATTTTATGGCCCTCCTGGTAAGTCAGTGAAAACATGACCAACAAGACTGCTCTGGTGAAGGTGTGTCTCCAAATAAATAAATAATAAACAATTGTGTTGAAAATTACTGACAACATTTCGACGGTACAGCACGTTATCACACACAAAACGCACAAAATACGTGGACAGAAATAGGACTATACGGCAATGAGACGTTCAACACTGATGTCTCTGCAACGCTGAGGGACTAAACCAAGTTTGACAGTCACCTCTTCTCTGGTGGGTAATACAGCGTGTAGACGTCGTCAGAGACGGACTGGGGGCTCCTCACGTCCATCTGGTCTCTGTCGTAATCCAGGGACTGTAAGGAGTTCCCGTCCTCATCGTAAAGCTCACTGTCGAGTCTGATGCGGATGAGACAAAGACGTTTTCACAATCTACAACAAACCATGTGTCTGTAAACTAATTTAGACTCTACAGAAGTCTAAAGAATCGTCATTCTAGATGGTCATCAACCAAAACGGCATACATAACATGTATTATATTGTTGTGCAATTAAAAACGTAATTTTCTCTAAATATCATAATTTTGTTTGTGCTATTAATTACTTAATCATATAATTTGATAGATCCGTAGCTGGAGGACGCACCGATACAATACCTCACAGCCTCTCTAAATATGAGGCAGATATGGTCTTGATCCTGCGCTCTGTTACTCGGTACAACAGTGCCAAGTTCTCCTCTCAAAGCTAAAAAATATCTCAAAAGTGACACTTAGAACAATTAGTAAGTACGTACCTAACACTGGGAAAGCTAAGCCCCACAGGTGAGCAGTGGACGCTGTAATGCATTATGATTCCATAGATGAATAAGGCTAAAGTCGCTTTACTAGACATTGTCCTGCTGCAAAAGGGAAAAAACAGCAAGTAAGTAAACAGGTATAAAATTAAACACATAACAACAAGTATTTCATGTTGTTTATCGTTACTTTCAGACCACACCTTCTTAAAGCAAAGAGCAATCAGCCACACCTGACTTTTTCTCCAAACAGTCCCTACTTTTACGCTGCGTAAAAACCTCTCCGAGAAGAGCTTCTTCTTACCAGTTGAGACGCGATCAGCTGAAGAGCTCGACTGGCAAAGTGAGAGAGGATCCCTATCTCTCTCTCTCTCTGCCTCTCTCTCTCTCTCTTCCTCTATTCCCCCAGTGAAACGCCTCTTCGGTCTCCTTGTGCTTCTTGTTCCGAGTGCGCAGCCCTCCGTGCGCCCGCAGCTCAGTTCTCTGGGACTTCTATTAGCAGTCGGTCATGGAGAGCGCCAAACATTTGTCTGCGGAGAGCTGCCCTGCGTCCTGTGAACCTAACTCCCCCTTGGTTTTTTATTCATGAATCCTAAAGGCATGCCTTTTTCACTTGTCACGTACGGAGGGGGGCTGGAGAGAGGAGGTGGGCGGCTGCGTCATCGCCCCCCACTACTGTCCCATTGGAGTACTTTCTTCCGCGTCAATGAAAGACACGTCATTAAAAAAAAAAGAAATGGATCCTGAGTTCAAACATAATCATGAATTAAACAGTGAATTAATGTCAACATTTTGGAGTCACGCCAACAGGATCACATGGTGGGCTGAAAGGAGCTGTCCGGTGCTGAAATGTGACTGACAGCCTCCCCCTACAAAAAAAAAAAGTTTCTCTCTCATTGAGGCACCAAAGACATGTCTCTGAGGCAGCTTACTTCATTCATCAACAGACTTTCTAGTTATTTCCCCCACCTCTCTACCTCCGTGAAGGTCAGTGATTAGACTCAGTTTTTGGAAATGCGTAATATTCATGGGGCGTGGTGAAAAGTGGACGTATTCATTTATTTCACTTTTGTCTTGTGATGTGCTCCAGTGCTGAAAAATGTCTGACAGCTTCTCAAATGTTGAAGGTTGCTTTGATTAAGTGACGTCTCTGAGGCTGTAGACTTCTGCATCTAGAAATTAGATTATCACCTCTCTACCTCTGTTTAGGTCAGAGGTCAGAAGTTACACAACTTTAAAGGTGCACTCAGTGATTCTACTGTAATACAGTGTCACATTTAGCAACCATCTTCTCAGACCTCATATCTGCTAACTGTCTGTTCTGTGTGGCGACCTCCAGGTCAGAAAAGTGAAGCCAGTGCTTAAACCTACATTCTTTCCAACAGCCAAAATGCTGATCTCATAACAGCAATTCACAAATCAGTGAGTAAGGTCATGGTGACTCCATCCAGTTCTTACATACAGTCACATGGTTCAGATGCAGCCCTGGCTCTGTAAATGGAAAACAAACAACTTTTCCAGCCAATCAGCAACAGGGAGACAGGATCAAGGCCACAGATAAAGAGAAGGACAGTGAAAATCGGGCCGGGAAGATTTGTTTAAGTGTTCAAATTTCAGCAGTTATTCTCCATAATCTCTAACTCCACTTTTAAGTATTGCTGTTTGAAGGTTTAATGCACGATTATATTGTCATGTTGTGTTTTTTGTTTCCTAATTTAAGCCTCATTTGCTGTGATAAAAGATTAATCACTGTTATGTGACTACCATGTGTCTCAAATCATCAACTCACTTCAATTAACAAAAACTGGTTTGTTTTCAGCGTTGTGATGATGCATTTTCTAGGTGGATTATTGGATGTTTTTTTATATAAATATACAACATCAACACAATAGCAGTTTTGGAAGTGATTTTTAACGATGGAAAAAAACTGACATAAACTGTATATATACATATTTAACTTTGCTATTGCCTTGTGGAGCTGTCCAGTGCTGAAATATGACTGACAGTCTTTCTGCTACAGAATGTTTTTCTAACTGGGACACCAAAGAGAGGTTTCTGAGACATCTAATAAAATAAATATATTTCTATTTCTCTATGTGCCACCTCAGTTTCAAGCTCAGTTAAAGAATCAGTCTTCTGAGTCATGTGGTCGTCTCTTTAACCTTTGCCATAAATATGAAAGTAAAAGTACACAGTACTCACAACTGGGTAAAAGCACTGACATCGCATTGTAAGCATACAGTCCCCATTATTATCTGCTAAATGTATTAAAAATAAAATACCTCCTTCTGCGTACCAGCAAGGTAATTTAGTTCAGTTGCTCCAAGAGTCGGGCCCTCCTTAGAGGGATAAAATAAGGGAATAAAGTTATATCACTCTTTGACTTTACTGCTAACAGCGATAATATGAATCTGATCTGTAACTATACAGCAACTAAACCAAATGTGGTGAAGTAAGTGTGAAGTTCACTGATAAAGGACAAGTACCTCAGATTTGCACATTACTTGGATACTTTGCTTGAAATATTGTTCACGTTGCATTTCAGTCTCATTTGCAGGCTCTCCTGATCACCTTTATTAATCACTATTGACTCCACACAGGCGTCAGGACCATGTGTTGAATCTTTCAGTGGGTGATTCAGACCGGGTCGATCCTCATCTCAGTTCTGACACCATGTGACCGTTTTGCAAAGAAATACTTGTCACTCCTTGAGGTGGAGCACTTCCTGGACTCTGAGAGAGCACCGCACCCAAGTGGCTGTGAGGAGAAAGTGCACTGTAGTGTGTCCAGGATGAACTATTAGCGAAGATGCAGGGTCTATCGTAGTGTGCCATCATCACCACACAGTGAACTGTGAGGCAAAAACAGCAAAATCTGTGTCAATTCTGTTAACTTGTAGTTAAAAATGGCAACTGGAAAAGATTATGAGGCATGTTATGGTTTTCAAATGGGTCAATAAAGTCGAAATAACATTTTTTTTTAAATGACAAATATTGTACATGAATGAATTTTTTTTTTTTGTGATTAACACATGATGATCATTTTATAATCAGGACTGTCTTATGTTGAGTCAGTAGAAAGAGCAAAGGGCTGATTACTCGACTGAGTTTTTATCATTGTTTAATTATGTTTTTAATCAATATTTGAGCTGCTGTTACAGGACATCATCTCTTCATTGTCTAATTACAGCTAAGAACATGAAGCTGATAAACATATTGATCCAGTAACCACCTGCTGCTTGACTCACCACATCACACAAGCTGCTTCCTGTAAGAATCACAGTGGAATATTAATAAACATGTGGCCAGAACATTTTACAGTAAAAGGTTAAATAGCTTATTACAATGGATGCATGTGTTGATCTAAAATCTGGATTATTTTATGATAAAGATAAATGTAGCATAAAACCCATGGCTCTTACAGTAACTCATCAATGATAATGACACTTTATGTAAAGTAATAGAAAATATGCTCCTGTTTGTTCAGATGGGTCTGCAAACAGCAGCTGCCTCAAATCCACACTGTGAGTAATCACATCAGACATGCAGTGTGTGTGTGTGTGTGTGTGTGTGTGTGCGTGTGTGTGTGTGTGTGAGCTTTATATCACCAAAGAAGAACATATGGCTCATTCTTATTTTTAGCACTCTTAGTTTTTTATAGCGCCTGCTGGTGTTGACATGTCAGGTTTAAAGAGTTTTATTGAGGGTAGAGTCTCATTAAAAATATATTTTGCAGATGTTACAGCAACAAGTTTTGACAGAGTGGCGTTTTTAATCAAATTTGTAAGGAACAATTTATTTTCTGTTTAATTTTGTCAGGGTTGAGGTCACTGTTAGGATGAGGGTTTGTTTGTTATTTCTTTCTTTTTTGTGATAATGATTCTTTCATATGTTTCAGTGGATTTAAAATGGTTTATTTAGCTAAAGAGGTCAGACAATTTTGTTAACAATAAACAGTTAACACTTATTCGTGGAGTTTAACTTGAGTGAGTAAAAAAGAAGAACAACATAATAATAATTTTTCACAACATTGAACACAGTGGTCATGTCAAAACCATATGTAAAATCGTACACATCTATATATATATATATATATATATATATACAGATGTGCAGCAGCAACAGTGGCAGTGAGTGTGAGTGGTTGTCTGTCTCTATGTGTCCTGTGATGAGGTGGAGACTTGTCCAGGGTGTACCCTGCCTTTCACTCTAAGACAGCTGGGATAGGCTCCAGCCCCCCACGACCCTATGTGAGGATAAGCAGTAGAAAATGGATGAATGGAAAATAAAAACTACTCTATTGTCCTTCCCTGAGGTGCAGATGTGCAGCAGCAACAGTGGCAGTGAATTTAAAAATATAAAATAAAAACTATTCTATTGTCTCCCCCTTAGGTGCAGATGTGCAGCAGCAGCAATGGTGAATTTAAAAATATAAAATAACAAACTACTCTATTGTCCTTCCCTTAGGTACAGATGTGCAGCAGCAGTAGCAGTGAATTTGAAAATATAAAATAACAAACTACTCTATTGTCCTTCCCTTAGGTACAGATGTGCAGCAGCAGTAGCAGTGAATTTAAAAATATAAAATAATAAACTACTCTATTGTCCTTCCCTGGGGTGCAGATGTGCAGCAGCAGAAGTGGCAGTGAATTTAAAAATATAAAATAAAAACTAATCCATTGTCCTTCCCCGAGGTGCAGATGTGCAGCAGCAGCAACAGTGGCAGTGGATTTAAAAATATAAAATAACAAACTACTCTATTGTCCTTCCCTTAGGTACAGATGTGCAGCAGCAGCAACGGTGAATTTAAAAAATATAAAATAACAAACTATTGTCCTTCCCTTAGGTACAGATGTGCAGCAGCAGTAGCAGTGAATTTGAAAATATAAAATAACAAACTACTCTATTGTCCTTCCCTTAGGTACAGATGTGCAGCAGCAGTAGCAGTGAATTTAAAAATATAAAATAATAAACTACTCTAGTGTCCTTCCCTGGGGTGCAGATGTGCAGCAGCAGAAGTGGCAGTGAATTTAAAAATATAAAATAAAAACTACTCTATTGTCTCCCCCTTAGGTGCAGATGTGCAGCAGCAGCAACAGTGGCAGTGGATTTAAAAATATAAAACAATAAACTACTCTATTGTCTCCCCCTTAGGTGCAGATGTGCAGCAGTAGCCAGCAGGGGGCGCCACAGCC
The DNA here is from genome assembly GCA_029721515.1 of Synanceia verrucosa. NCBI lineage: Eukaryota > Metazoa > Chordata > Actinopteri > Perciformes > Synanceiidae > Synanceia > Synanceia verrucosa. Next base: position 9,224,877 of record CM056568.1, on the reverse strand, counting down.
TCACACTGGAGCAGCACACAGGACGCTTTGAGTCCTCCCTTTCTCCACAGGAAGCAAACCATCCTCCAGTCTGTCCGCCGGCTCCAGCTCTGCTCTCGCCTCTCACCTTCATCACCTCTGTCCAGGTCCTGTGTCTGCTGCTCCCGGTGTGTCTCCTCGTCTCCTCAGGTCTGCTGCTGGCCTCAGATCAGCTGAACCGGACGCACCTCTCCAGCTGTGAGCGGCTCTCCTCCGGTCCCGCAGGCAGGGTCGGCCATGTTGTTGTGTGGGGGTTGATGGAAGTTTAGTAGTAGGAAGTAGAGGCTACAAAGAGCTGGGACTCCTCACTCTGCAGCTGGATTAATCCTGTCTGGTGACAATGAGCCTGTCCTCCGTCCTGTCTGTCTGAACTGATCTCAGCCTCTGCTGGATGCATGAAGGGAGGATGAAGGAGCTCCGATCCCTGTTGGAATAACTCGGATTTTTTTTTCCTCCCCCTCCCCGGATCTGATTCAGGAGTGGAAGGAGAAAAAAGGATAAACACTATTAGACGAACGTGGATTTGTGAAGGTAAAAATCCCAGATGAAAGTGGTGTTTGTGAGGGCCGAGCTGCTCCTGTCTGACCTGTCATCAACAAAGGAATGAAGATAATACTCAAATACATCAATATGTATCTGTGTGCAGGGTGTGTTATGTACTGTACGTCTCCCTGCCTGTATTAATAATCCATTCATTTTAAACAGGTTAAAATATCAGTGAGGATACAGCATGTGCTCCAAGTCCCACAGGGATACTAGTGCATCAGATAGCAGACAAAGTGGGACAAGGTCATTGTACTTATATACTTACTGATATGTGACACTATAATTACGTATATAATATGCTGTTTAATTTATATGATATTCTCTATCATGGTGAAACAAAAGGTTCAAAGTTAAATATTTTTATCACCATATAATGAGGATTTTCCACATGTATTCATGTAAAGCCAGACACAAGAGACAAAAGTGCCACCTCATCATTCCAGATATTTAATCTTTGACTCATGCTGAGTCAGATTATTGTTAAATCAGTGGCAGGTTGGAGGAGGAGGAGGAGGTTCAGGCTCTTTTTGGTGATGCTGCTGTCAGTCAGAACAGCTGAGTGAAAGTTTTCTGTGTCATCTCCAGTTTTTGTTGCTTTCTTCTGCTTCCTCTTCTGCTTTCCGTCTCCTCTATGAGGACAGGTTGTCCTCGTTACCTCATTGTTCAGAGTGTGACACATTAAAGTGAAACTGGCTGTCAGACTTGGGCTGAGTGGAGAGTTTGTCCTGTGAACGATGCAGTGAATCCATATAAAGGCTGGAGCACAATGAGTGAAGGAAGTTAAAGGGAAATACCTAAGAAAAATGTTATTGAAAAGTTTTTGAAAAAAATCCTTTTTGTATTCCAGCCGGTTAGACTGTTATCAGGTCATTAAATGTGCATCATCAGTGGTTAACAGCCTCATAGATGTGGGCCAGTAGGGGCCTGCTACACCCACTAGTAGGTGTTGGAGCCGTAGATAACAGAATACTGTGTTACCTCTGTTTACAGCTTTCAGTTTTGTTGTTTCAAGCCTAAACATATTTTTTTCTTAACCAACCTAAAGAGGTTGCCATTTTCTTGCCTTAAACTATAGACCCTGTTTTGCTTGAGAAGTAAAAAATAATGTTTAGTTTAGTTTTACAACATTGTGCAGCAGTCATTTAATGTGCTGATGTCAGTTGAGTCGGGTACTTTTGTACCACAGTATCAGAGTCAAAGGTTAATGTCAATGGGACTCAACTCTGGATGTTTTGACCCATCAAACGGGGATCCAACCTTTTCTCTCCTGATACTAATTCTCAATTCAAAGATATAGTTATCTATGTGTCACCGGCACTGTTGTAATCACAAATCTAAAATCAGCGTACCTCACAATGTGGTAATAGTGATAGTGACGACATTCAATGACATAATTAAGGTGAGCATCAAACTGATACCAATCTGGTGCACAATTGTTATGACATATAATCTGAACACTTTGATTTTTTTCATCCCAAATCAGATTTTTCATGCGCCCTCGGCTCATACTACCCTGCCAAACTCTGATTGAAAACATAAGGTTTTATGAGCAAACATCTCAGGATGATCTTGTTCATCAGCAGTCAGTGTGTGGCAGCAGGATTGGAAATATTCCTCCAGAGAAAGCTGCCTGATCCAGGACATCATGCGGCTCCTGCAGTCTCTCTGTTAGATGTTGACAGTTCAAACAGGCGGCTCTGTGGTGTGCGCTGACAAATGGATGAGAGTAGGCAGATTCCCAAAATAGATCACACTTAGACTGATGTGCCAGGTGCTCCCACGAGACCTGCTTAGTCTAGACAACGATAATCACAGCAAAAAGCTTTTCTATAAAGACTTATGCACTGATTCGTCAAGTTAAGTAAAATTAGTGGTGACATCAACTCCAGTTTCAGATATATTTTCACTCAGGACTTGACGCTAAAGTCCGTTATTTCAAAGTAAAACAGTCATGTTGTGATGCTTCTAGACGCTCTGAGGCTTCACATCCACACATGATGTTTCTCCAGACCCAGCTTTAACCCTTCAGCATCAGAGGACAGTGGGAGCTGGTTGCAGGCAGCATCTGTTGCACACCTGAAGCCCAGTAAAAAAGGCATCACACATCTGGGCTTCACGCACACTGCTGGTTGATGGATGGAGGATCTTCATCACAGCGTAGATACCCAGAGGAGTGGAGGTTTATCATGCAAAAAAGATACATTCAAATAACAAATAGTTAACTTTTGTCCAATTACAAATATAAAGTAAACTTTAGTTAATGTATAACTATCAAATAACCCTTGAAATGCTTGTTTTTTCAATATAAACATCTAAATAAATGAAGAAAAGCAGCTGATCCTCACAGTCTGCTGTAAAGATTACAAAAATTACTCTATATATTTAGTAAATTTCAGATATGCCTCTGTTTAGATTTGTTTTGTCTTGTCCATCTAAGCCAAAAAAAAAAACAGCTAATTTTTTGCTTAAGTAATTGTTACAGTTATTAGTGAAGAAGTGTTTACACATGATTAATCAACCAGTGTCTGCAGGTGATCTTCAGTATATCAAAGCTGTAGGCATCGCTTTGTTTCTGATTACCAGGACAGGAAATGTGGATAAGCGGACCGTCCAGTGATCCTGCACCGTCAGCTTACTCAGCTAAACTTTGTCTCTGCAGCCTTCTTTAAAAGTCAGGACTTCTTCATCGCTCCAGCTATCAGCTGGTGGGAGAGAGAAAACCCTGAGCTCTTCTCTGTCTTCATCAGCATCTAGAGAAACCTGAGTGAAATTCTCACATTATCATCGATCGACATAAGAGTTCAGGTTTTCACAGAATAATACGTAGAGTTTAAGGAGGTTTTTTTTAACCAAAGTCAAAGATGAACACACTAATTTTCTGTAGTTCTGCTGGCGTTACATACAAGAATGCACATCTTTGTTTTTAAGATTTCACAGTCGGCTAAAGAAAGAAACATTTCTTTGCCTTTAGCAGAACATTTCGAACACTTCGTACCAGATTACAGTGCTGCGAATGAGTCAGGCTTACTTTGTGTTTATTTGCTCTCTCTGCCCATAAGAATGAACTGTAATAGCACCAAGCCTTTCAATCTGACAGAGGAAGAAGCCTCTACGTTTGTATTTTGTGGTGACATGTAAACTTCCTCTTCACCATGCATGGCTCTGACTGGTAGTCCATCTCATATTTGCATGCCATGTGCAGTTGTAGGTCATGTTATCATCCCGGGGCGGTGGGATGTTGTCAGTGATGAGAGTATGTTACTATAATTAGCAGCAAGACAGAGGTTTCACAGCTCTGCTGTTCAGGAATAAGGAATGAAGGAATCAGTTAGCGAGGTTTGAAGATCCTGTGTGGCTGCACAGTTTGAGACAAAACAATATTTATAAGATGATTTCCTGTGATCTTATGGCTCTCTGTGGCCTTAAACAAAGCACCAAGACCAAAATGAGTCGGCACTGTTTCAGCTCCATGGTGGTCTCTCCTTTTTGTTTTCTGTTATCCTCTTAGAGTAAAATCCTGCTTCCTCTTAATCCTCCTTGTAGTTCAAGCTGGTGTGGTGGTGCTGTTGCCCCCTCCCTCCTTCATCCAACCAACCTGCTGCCTCAGTCACTTTCTTTATGCCCTCACTAATGGGAATTTGAACTCTACTTATCCTCCTGATACGGTTTTTAACGATGGTAAACGATGTACCATAATTTAAAGCTATTTCTGCAGAGGAATTAATCCCACCAGTCGTCTAGTGCAGTTTTAGTTCAGCTCTTGGTAGCAGGTGTGGAATATATAAACAGCATATCTGCTGCCAGGTGAGTTTTAAGCACACAGACATTTTCTCTTAGTTCCTGAGACATTTTTCCTAAATCTTGCTCTAGCTGTAGATCCACAAGAAGAGCAAGCTGACAGTAGAGAGATGACAGGAAGTGAGAGGAGAATGATGGGAATTTAACAAGAGTTAACAAAAAACATGCAGAATTGTTACACAAGTTTCATGTGCAGCTTGAATATAAATGACAATATGCATTTTTTGGACTCCATAAGTTCAGCTTTATTTTATGCATCGATGGTTATTTTGGAAGAGTGATTTCACTTTTATGCATCACGGCAGATGTCAAAGGGAAAAACGTTTAAATCCTGGGACTCTGTCCAGGGTTTCATGGTGTGGTGAGTTCCTGCTGACCCAACAGGCCTCTCAGACTCTCCTCTGTCTGATGATGAAATCAAGCCCACCATAGTTGCTGTTGAGTGAAGCCCTCTGAGCACCGTTTTTTTTTTTTGTTTTTTTTTTCTTGAAGCTCGGAAACTAAAGAGTCTTATTTTTTCCATGCCAACATTTTCTACATACTGGCTCTACATCTAAAGTCTGAGATTAGATTTATTGGTGCTTTGAAGACATTTTAATAAATCTGTTTCATTTTGACACGTCTTCAGCGGTGCACCAGTCTGTGACCTGCAGATTAAGCCGGGTTTATTTGAGCAAAGTGCTCTGAATCTATGTGAGGTTTCTGTGGTTTGTCCCCATTTTGATGATTTCCTTGGCAGTTCAGCAGGAGAACTCGATGAACTCTTGAATGCGTCTCTCCTTCTCCGATGAGGAAAAATACCTCCCACCTCTCAAAATCAAGGCCGCTGTTCCAAAATCAGTGAAAGATGCTTTACTGCTGCAGCAGCCTTGTGCTGCTCAGTAGTGATGTGTTTGTTTAGTCATACACATCCCTGAATAAAAGCTCGTATTTCACTTCAGTCCATTGTTTTACTGTCCTGTAATATGTCAGCACCAATTCACCCAGTCCAGCTCCTGGAGCAGCTGTTGTTCTTGCAGAATGAACTTGTTTTTGATCTCCATGAGCTCAGACGTCTTTACAAGCGTGTCTGATCGTCTCCATATTGTCCGAGTTTTTACCTCACAAAAGAATGCCTCAGTGTGACTCCGGCCAAATTATGTTAGGAGGAGGAATGACAACCATGCAGATAGAGACACACCACCTGATGTTTTAAATCATGTGGCGTGGGGTCATGCTGACGCATGGACGGATTATGAGATAGTGGGCTCCTGGGATCAGACATGCGAAAGACAGTGAACCAGCACTCTCAAACTCAGGCATAAAAACAGAGGCTAGTCCTTTGTGGTCATTTTGAGTCCCTTCGTGGCCATTTTGAGTCCCTTCGTGGCCATTTTGAGTCCTTTTGTGATCATTTTGAGTCCATTCGTGGTCATTTTGAGTCCATTCATGATCATTTAGAGTCCCTTTGTGGTCATTTTGAGTCCTTTAGTGGTCATTTTGACTCTCTCTGTGGTCATTTTGAGTCCTTTTGTGGTCATTTTGACTCTGTCTGTGGTCATTTTGAGTCCTTTAGTGGTCATTTTGACTCTCTCTGTGGTCATTTTGAGTCCTTTAGTGGTCATTTTGACTCTCTCTGTGGTCATTTTGAGTCCTTGTGTGGTAATCTCAAGTCCCTGTTTGGACATCGCTTCGTTGTTTTTAGTCTGCAATGATCAGTTTGTCTGTTTCTGGTCATTTTGCTTCTCTTTGCAGTTGTTTTGAGCGGTCTCATTTGATTGACCTTCTAACAACAAATTTACTTTCATACTCTGATAGTTTTAACCCAGTGACCTCTGAACCCTTTGGCCCCTGGGTCAATGTTCAATAGTCAGGTGTAGTAATTCTTCCTTGGGCTAAAGGCCCCAAGGAAGAATTACCCAAGGTCCAAACAGGGCTTTTCAAAAAACAACGAAACCTAAATGTAAATGCAGCAATGCTACTGCAAAGGCTCCTTAATTTTCTCCATTTCAAAACAGAATGGCTTTAGATTTTTTTAATCTGTCATCCTCCGTTTCGCAGTTGTCATAAATCAAAACATGCACAATTGAATCTACACGTTTGAGTCGTGCACGGTTCAAAGCGGATTTACCATTTACCCATATGTCCCACTTACTGCACGGCTTAAGGTCTTAGTGAGTCACAACAACAAAATGATTCACATGAAAATATCAGGTCATGAGATTTTCGTTTCATGACGCATCTTCCTGAGCCTACAGGCCATATGTTGCAGACATCAATCCTGCACTTCTTTGGACATTAATGCATCATCAGTGATGAATTGGATGCTGCATTAATCAGTCTGCTGGTGTGACAGTGACAGCTTTGTGTTGTGTCTGTCCAGGCAGGGTGAGACGATGGGCTGCATTAAGAGCAAAGAGGACAAAGGCCCTGCGATGAAGTATCGGCCAGAGAACTCCACAGCATCAGACCCCAGCGCCACCATAACCACGCCTCATGTAGGTCACTATGGACCGGACCCCACCCAGCTGCAGCAGAACCAGCCTCCCTCCTCTGCGTCAGGTTCTGGGGCTGCAAACTTCAACCACACGCTCACACCGTTTGGCGGATCGTCTGCCATGACTCCTTTTGGAGGCGCGTCATCCTCCTTCTCCGGTCCTTTGTCCAACTCTTTCTCTGGTGCTGTCTCAAGTGAGTAGTGTTTCATAGTCAACTGGCATCACAATGCTGATAATGGTCTTCAAGAAAGGGTGTTCCATTTTTACTATCATACTTAAAGGACCATACCATACCAAGTTTTTTTTTTTACAGGTGTGTAGTAGCCTGGGCCCGCCCATACTTCCTGTGAATCCCACACACTGCACCTTTAATGTTGTGGCCCACTTGCTGTAACGCTGACCACGTGTTTTTAAAGCATAAAATTGTGTTTTACTTTTGAATGTGTTTTTCTGATCTTCCAGACAGACACTCATAATCTTTATATCCTTCAATCAGCTTTCTGCTGGAGTATTTCCATAATACCGTACGGTAGCTGGTCTTTCATTCCATATTTTTGATATGGTATTTAAATCACTCGCTGCAGATGTGTAATCCATGAGAGATAGAAGAGACGGGAAATGAATCACACTGACTACATTTGTACGTTGAGGTTTCTATCATTTATTTTTCCCTGTTAAAATGTTTTTTGGGAGTATTTCCTTAGTCAGTGTGAGGGTTGTTTGTAAAAGAGAAAGGGAGTCATAACCTGTACAGATTGTGGAGCCCTCTGAGGTAACATTTGTGATATTGGGCTATACAAATAAAACTGACTTCACTTGATTTATCTAACACCATGACTTTGTCTGAAACGTTGGCCAAACAACCTGCAAAAGTAGTGTTACTCACTTTATGTTCAGTGCTAGTTAACAAAAGTTTACATGACAGCAAAACATGCAAACACATTTGACACCAAGCTTGAAGCCAGTGTTGTTTTCACCTCCTTAAGGACCTGTTGTCATCTGAGATCACCTTAAATGTGTCCGAGCAGCTTACAGCGATCCTGAGAGGACAGAGAAGAGATTGAACTCTCCTGTTTCACTGGGATTTAGGTGGTAATCCCCCTCCATGTTGGATTATCTGCTCTCAGGGCTAGGGTGCACTGACGTGATATTTGCTTTCTGCAGGAGATAATGGGATTACTGTTGACAGCATTGTTGTCAGTGGTAGGTATGTGAATGTCATCTGTCTGGGGGTGTGGCTGTGCAGTTGATTTATGCCATAATTTCATGAACTATGTCTTGTAGTATATATAAAATGTTGTGCCAATAATATATTTAGTACTTAAATATGGCTATTAGAGATCTAGATTATTAAAACTGATTTAATGTATTGATTTCCCTTTGTCTTCTGAGTGTCTTGAGTCCACTCACACTCATATTTCCATGCAGGGGAAGTACTTATACTATAGAATTGTAAGCCATAGAAAATCAATACAGCATGAGCTCTCAGACCTTGTTGAGACAGATTTATCTCCCTTAATAATATTTTAAATAGTCTCACTTTCACAAACAGACCTGCTGCAGTCCTCTACAGCATCATAATGTCCTCTGCCATGATGTGTTTAAAGTGCTCACAGGGTATTAATTTGTCCATGTGGGGCTGTTTTTGTGTGTTTTAGGTGGTGTTACGTTCTTTGTGGCCTTGTACGACTATGAAGCTAGAACATCTGACGACCTTTCATTTAAAAAGGGAGACCGTTTCCAGATCATCAACAACACGTACGTTTCTCTCCACTTCATGGGGCTTTTTTTTCAATGATTACGAGACACCACTCTTTCAAGTTGTGATCCTAAACTGCACCTGTTCCTTGTGGATCTTAAGTCATGAATAAGTTTGATTGCAACTGGTTTGCCTGATGCTCGCTCTCTGCACAGCGCTGCCGTGGATCTTTTGTCTGATTCCTGCTCTGGCAGAAATCTCGCCTGAGGTTATAGCATTGTCATGTAAAGTAGATTAGTCTCATTCAAATCCCCATTGTGACAGTGTGTCAGTCCTACCTCACATTGGGTGGTTTAAACGAATGCAGAACAAATTACTAGAAAAGAGAAAGTACCTTCAAGCCATTTCCATCAGCTGCCATTGTGGCTGAAGTGAGGATAATAATAAAGAGGGCTGATGCTTGAATTATTAACCATTGAACATTATTTACCAGTTTTCATCCAGTATAAATCATAACAGGATATGGTGCCAGGCTTTGACTGTTAAATGAACAAGTCATTTGTTTCAATCATCACTCCTGTGTCATTGTCCTGCTGCAGAGAGGGGGACTGGTGGGAGGCTCGCTCCATCAACACAGGGAGGAACGGCTACATCCCGAGCAATTATGTGGCCCCTGCTGACTCCATCCAGGCTGAAGAGTAAGAGACCCAAACTGTGTATTTGTAGGGTAAACCTGAAACAGAGCATTTAAATTGTGAGTTTGGCAGGTTTTTATAAGTGTGATTTGTTTTGACAGGTGGTACTTTGGTAAAATGGGACGTAAAGATGCAGAGAGGTTGCTGCTGAATCCAGGAAACCATCGAGGAACCTTCCTAGTGCGAGAAAGTGAAACTACTAAAGGTGATGATCGATTCTTCTTCATAAAGAGAGTAGTACTAGAGCTAATGACGTGGACACTGTAGGGCTTGGATGATCACAAAACTCTTTAACTTTAATCATTAGTACAGAAAATGAGCAGCTGCTGCAGAAACTGGGATGTGCACACCTGGATGTTTTTGGCCTGAACTCAAGAATTCATATGCTCATTATCACAAATCTACACAAACGTCGAATGGGATAAAATGATAAAGTTGTGACATTTTGTACAAACATGGCTGTAAACTGCAGTTCGATGCTCTGCCTTCCCCCTCTGACTGGCTTGTTTTCCAGAGTAACATCAGCTGATAATCATGGGTGTTGTTTTATTTAGAGCACAACAAGCAAACTTCATTCATGGAGCACTTTTCACTTTTCATCCCAGAAAGAAGAGAAGTAGTAAAGAAAGAGTCTACGGCCAGTGCGTCTTTTGTTTCTCAGCAGCATCAGTCTGTTTCTACATCCAGCTTCCAGTAGTGTTTCAAGCTGTTCGCTGTACCAAACTGATGGAGACAAACATTTCTGTGTCTTTATGTTGAGGAGAAGCCATCCTTAAAAGGTCACTGGGATTTTCACTTATTTAAGCACAGCACAGTCTTTTGTTTTTCAATGCATGCCGAACATTTCCCTCCTCTAGGTGCTTATTCTCTCTCCATACGGGACTGGGATGAAGCCAAAGGAGACAATGTGAAACACTACAAGATCCGCAAGCTTGACAGCGGGGGATACTACATCACTACGCGAGCGCAGTTCGACACGTTACAGAAGCTTGTTAAACACTACACGGGTATGCCGTTTGCAATGCACTCTCTCTTTCTGCCTTCTCTCATCCATTATTCATCGCAGCCTTTCGTCACACTCGAAAATCACTTTGAGTCACACCTGCTGCTCTGTGCCACCACACCATTTCCCGTGCCGCCTGCAGTCAGGCCCTGACATGAATAGCCTTTAATTATAATAAAACTTGATGGAGCAGTTAGGATTTTTAGCCTCCATCTTCGGGCCTGAGGAGAGTTGAGGTTAAATCTCTGTCATCCCACTTCATTTCACCCTGGAGAGGGTTTTTGGCATGTTAAATCCCATCTCATTTATATTTCATCACAGTTAGTATAAGAGCATGAATTCATCCACATCAAATAGAATGAATGATGCATGAAACCTTTAAATCGCTGTATACTGCTGGTGTGTTTGTGACACTGCTGGGTGTGATGTAGCGTTTTTCATCTCTGCCTCTCACTTTATCACAGAGCACGCTGATGGGCTTTGCCACCGGCTGACCTCAGTTTGCCCCACGGTCAAGCCACAGACCCAGGGGCTCGCTAAAGATGCCTGGGAGATCCCACGGGAGTCCCTGCGACTGGAGCTCAAACTGGGGCAGGGCTGCTTTGGAGAGGTCTGGATGGGTAAGAGCAAGAAGAGCAGAGGAGTCTCATGCAGGAACATGCTGGCTCTCTGCCATCATGTCTGTGTTTAGTATTCAGCCTGAATTATCTAGATGGAGGAAATACAAAATCAGCTCGGATTTATGGAGGAAATGCAGACATGTGCACATAAATCAAACAAACATGATGGTTACTGTATTTATTATGTCTATTCTTGTCTAAACTGAGGAATTATCCACTTCCTGCAGTTGCTTCCTCTGTTTGTTATCTCCAGAGATCATCTCACTCAGCTGCAACCAACTGCAGGCTGGCGTCCGCTCATCCCAGGCATATTTTTGCGAGGAGTGCATACATGACAGCACATGTCTGAACAATTACAAGACCTAATTAATGATATTGTCTCACTCCCAGCCCATCAAAACACTGATTACCCCTTTGGCCTCTCCTGAAGCATTTCTCTTTCCACGTTTGTCTCTGCAGGCACGTGGAACGGCACCACCAAGGTGGCCATAAAGACGCTGAAGCCCGGCACCATGTCGCCTGAGGCCTTCCTTCAAGAGGCTCAGATCATGAAGAAGCTCAGGCATGACAAACTGGTGCCTCTTTATGCTGTGGTGTCTGAAGAACCCATTTATATCGTCACAGAGTACATGGCCAAAGGTACACACAGATATCTGAAACATGCCTGAGAAGCTGGAATATTTGATCAGCAAGGTGTATTTTTAAAGAAAAGCAAAGCAAATCTCCTATAGAGCCCAAAATTGATCACACAGCTTTGGTTTTTCAGTCATTGCACTGATGTATGCATGTTATATGCATGGTGGTTTCCTTAAAGGAAAAATGTAAATTTTACGGGCATTTTAATTAACGTGCTGCACGGATTGAAAGTCCCTGACAGTCCCTTGTGGTTCCTCGAGGCCTGAAACTGGGATGGTTAATTGAAAACTGCATTGGATTGTGGGAGGTTTCCATAGCTTCAGCTGCAGTGCATTTTATGAGTAATTAGATTTATGTGTGTGTAAATGTTAACTCTGCGATATGCCTCTGTGTGTCAAAATGCCTCCAGTTGGTGATCTCATTGATTAACCGCTGTTCTATTTTCCACTTCTTTGAGTCGCATAGCAATTCACATTCAAGCTTCTAATATTCAGTTTCATTTTCTAACCTGGTGTACTGTGGATCGAGGGCTTAATTGAAATATTTAACATTTCATATAGCAAATTGCTATATAAGCGTTGGTATGCAGCTGGTATCTCAGGCCTTTTATTGCTCCTAAAGTATATCAGCCTGCATTTATGACTCCTCGCTGTCACTGCTTTTACAGGAAGCTTACTCGACTTCCTCAAAGAGGGTGACGGCAAATTCCTGAAGCTCCCCTTATTGGTGGACATGGCCGCACAGGTGAGATAAACCAAACGCACCTTTTTGAGTGCAGCATTGGTGCTGCTAAATGTTAAGCAGTCTATTTTAAGACTTAAAAGAGAACGACAGCCTCAGAAAAAACACTCCTTCTCCAGTTTGCTTTTTTTGGTCTTTCATTACAGCCTCCTCTTCATATCTGACAGAGGGTTTGATGTTCTGAGTGTGAGGAGCTAAAAATGGTTTCGCCCAAGCAGCTGTCAAGATCTGCTGTCAAATTTATTTATTTATTTATTTTTAGATTGCTGATGGCATGGCTTTCATCGAGAGAATGAACTACATCCACAGAGACCTGCGTGCCGCAAACATCCTTGTGGCCGACAACCTGGTGTGCAAGATCGCCGACTTTGGTCTGGCAAGGTTGATAGAGGACAATGAGTACACAGCAAGGCAAGGTGGGTACACATGAACACACACTGTCAGGTGAAAGTGTCAGGACTGAGCAGTGACCTCACTGCGAGGACGACTTCCCATTTTCTCTTCTGAATCAGGATAATAGTGGACAGCAGATGCTCCTCTTTCCTCTGATTAGTTGCATTCATCTCACTGCAATGTGTGACTCCAACCTACAGTGAGCTCTCCTGCCATCACTGTGTGACCACGCTTCAAATAAAGGTTGAAAACAGGAGTTAGTCTGGTATTAGACCATAAATTCAATATGGTGAAAGACAGAGATATTAAAAAAAATGTCTGTGATACTCACGACTTCGATAAAGTTATATTTAAAATATTCAGCATCTCTTTCTAGGGTTGCTTTGATTAATCATCAGATGTCAGTGAATTTAGATAAGGACTATATTTTCAGCAGAAGGTTTACTCCATTTCATTGCTTTGATTTGCAGCTTTTTCCTGGTGTCGTGCACACTGGATCAAAGCCACTCTTTTGAATGGAACAGAGCCATTCTTGATGTTATTAGTAGCACCTGTGCTTTCCTACTATGACAAGTCAGAATGTCTGCTGTGAGAAAGGACAGTTGGTGGTCTCTAAAGCCATTGTGATCTCCTGGAAATAACCAGACATGAAGGCATATGCCCTCTAGTGATATCACCTCACCTCTGTCCTCTCCACAACATTACAGGAGCCAAATTCCCTATTAAATGGACGGCGCCAGAGGCTGCCCTGTACGGCCGCTTCACCATCAAATCAGACGTCTGGTCATTCGGGATCTTACTGACCGAGCTTGTCACCAAAGGCAGAGTGCCGTATCCTGGTAAGGCACTGACACATAGTCATGCACACACTGGGTCAGCACGAGGACGGCGATTCACAGGCAGAGTTATCAGCTTCCAGTCTGTCAGTGGACGTCAAGCTGGCGTGCTTGTTAATGTCTGAGGATGGAGTGAAGCCGTCTGACATTGTCTGCGCTGGTTGTTTATGCCTCTGCAGGGGAAACGCTGACACACACAGACACTGATACCGTCTCACACACACACACACACACACTCACACTCATTTAAATTAGATGAGGCCATCTGGTGGAGGACGATCAGGAGATTGAACACCACTCTTGTTTATAACCATCTGCCAGACTGACACTGCCCTAGGGAGCAGCACCTGCAGAGCTCTGCACCGCCTCCACACAGCTCCACCGTCTATCAGATGTAGCTCTGAAATGATTACCAGGTCAAATGACCTGCTAAAATGAATACTAAATAACTATAATAATACTAAATATAAATATAATAACTAAAAAAGAATAATAATATTCATTTACATGCTGATTGTTAGATGTTATACTTCTGTTTTTGTACAAATGAAACTAAATGAATGCTATATTGGCAATAATCTGATTTGATACCTATCATCATACAGGTTATATTAAACATTGCAAAACTATGGATAAAATCTGAGTAAATAAGATTACTTTTTCATGCAGTCAGAACAGTGGGATCTGTATTTGTATTCATCACAGTCCCAGTAACATCCAGCATCACAGCACTGCTTTTTCAGCAGTCTGAGATACAGAATCTTTGTATGTAAACCATTGATTAAAATTTCCACACAGTGTTTTTGAGACTCTATAGAGAATCGCCAAAGAAAAGAAAACACCAATGAACAAAATGTAACTTGTTAATCAGTGAACTTTAGACATGCTTATGCTAAGCTACGCTGACAGTCTCCTGGTCTCCTTTACAGCTTCAGATTCAGTCAAACTCACATTAAACTCTCGGAAAGAAAATGTGTCCCAAACTGTGTCCAGAATTCTTGTAATTTGCTTCATACCTGAAGAACAAATGTCTGTTTTTCTTGTGTTAATTTGATCTGCTGCAAGAAATATGATGGGTATATTTATTATATAAATAAAGCTAAGCCTAACCCCGTCCCCCGTCTCCCCCTCAGGCATGGTGAACCGAGAGGTGCTGGAGCAGGTGGAGCGAGGCTACCGCATGCCCTGCCCCCAGGGGTGCCCCGAGTCCCTGCACGAGATGATGAAGCTCTGCTGGAAGAAAGACCCGGATGAGAGGCCCACGTTCGAGTACCTCCAGTCGTTCCTTGAGGACTATTTCACCTCCACAGAGCCACAGTACCAACCTGGAGAGAACCTATAGCCTGCTGCATCTCTCCACCTGGAGTCACATGAGCTCTGAATTATTGGACTGAAAAGTCGACTGGTGGAATCCAGGCTAACCAGTCGCATTAACCACTACTTTCTCCACCCATTCTTGATTTTTTTAGACACCATTTCAATTTATTTTGGTTTTTTTTCCTTCATGGTACTACATGGCAAGTCATACCTGTGTCATGTGTCATATGTTTGATTTTTAACATGGGTTTTATCACAATGTGCAATAATGAGCGGTAGAAAGAGACAAATTCATTTTGGTTTTGTTAAATACACTACATGTTTGGTTTGTTCCTCAAGAACACAGAACATTGCTGTAAAACTAAGCTGTGATAATGCCTCACAATCAAGGAAAAAAAACAGAATGGTAGCCCAACTGTTGGACTTTTATGTGAATTAATGTGGAGATCTTATCCTTATCTCACCCATTCTCCTCCAAATAGTATTCTTTTCTGGTGAATTGGTAAATTATGTATCAAAATAACAAATAATTAACAAAGATAATATATTAAACTAACAGGGAGATGCTCTCAGATGGTCTTTATCACAGGCCATTTGACAGTGACTATTAAAAAGTAAATCCCACACAGCTTTGTCACATTTCATCAACTGCAGTGCAATTATTTTAAATGGGTGACTAGAGTGAGACATGGCCCTTTCTAATATTTTAAAATGCATTTTGCTTCATGTTATTTTCTTCTCTGTTCCTTTTGTTGTCACGAGACTTTGTCACTTTTTATTCATTCCAGACATGG
Source organism: Synanceia verrucosa (assembly GCA_029721515.1). NCBI lineage: Eukaryota > Metazoa > Chordata > Actinopteri > Perciformes > Synanceiidae > Synanceia > Synanceia verrucosa. The sequence goes on along the minus strand of CM056568.1, from coordinate 9,209,304 downwards.
ACATGGTTTTATAGCTGCATTTGAAGACTTTCCTGACTGTCCATCACATCATCTTTTTATAACAGTGCCATAATTCCTCCTGTCCCTCACTGCTTGTAATCTCAGTGATCACTACAAAGACATAAAGCTGTATAATCAGTGAGTTAAACAGTGATGAACTTGCAGTTGCTTCTTGCAAAGCCTAAATGACAATTCACACATACAAGATGATTTTTACCAGCTATTAAGTAGAAATCTTGAATAAAGCCATCAAATAAATTGGAAACAGCCATTATATCTTCTGCAATGTGACTGACTGAAGCACTTGGGACTCTTTCATGTTCATATATCTGAGCTGCAGAAACTATTTGTACAGCAACGATGACGGTTGGTTGTTTTATGTCTTTGCATTTTGCTCCTGTGTGGACGGTATTATGCTGGGCTTGTGGGAATAATACTAAACTGACGACTGAACTTGTAAAGAAGGGCTTTGTATATTATGAAATCCTCATTTTCTAAGATTATTAATAACATGGACAAGATTGCAAAATATATTTGGGCAGGAGGTGGTGATGCATATGAGGAATTTGTACAATAAAGACGTGATTTTACAAAGTCCAGTCCAACAGGTTTTCTAATTGTTTTGATCTTTTTAGAATAATTTTTTATTCATCCCCCATTTGGAGAAATGAACCCACCGCAGCAATGAAATAATAGAATAAGTTACAATAATAAATATTATTATTTACATTCTGTACTAAATAAAAAAGGATGAAATATATTTAAAAATAATATATTAAAATTAAATCATTTTGACAGCTAATTTTTACTATTTAAATTATGATGTATAAAAAAAAACATAAATTAAAAAAAATGACAGTGCAAATTTTCTGTGCAAATTAGTTTGGGAAAAAAAAAGCATTGACAGTAATGAGTCCAGTTGTGTTCACATCAGCCAGTGATGCTGATGTTGTAAAGTCTTATTTCTGATAGCAGGAATGACCTGCAGTAGCTCCTTCTTGCAGGGCGGAAGTCCATATGGATGTTTAACAGAAGTTTTCCGTAAACACGGCGCCTTCTCAGGAAATGTATTTGTGTTGGTGGTGGAGTTAGCACATGTGCAATTTAAGGAAGAGGTGCAATTCAAAAACGATAGGCTGTACACACAGAAACGCTTTACCTACTCTGGGGATTGGTTTTAAAAATTAGTGCATACAGACCACTTGGATCACTGGTTCTGTGTGGACGAAATAACCTTAAGACAAAAAACTTTGGTGTTTACTTCTAAACCCGTCTCTGTGTGGACATGGCCTATGTCTGCAGCTGAAGGAGCCGCTTAAAGTCTCCACAGTCCCACATAGAGGGTGAGAGGGGTTGTCCATAATGGATGTGAGCAGTAAACTGTCGTACCACATTGACTGGGTGCTTCTTCACCACAGTAACATAAAATCCATACAGTCACAGCCCTGCAGCAAGTACAGAATAGTCTGTGTCTGAGTCTGTCTCGCATTCCTCCCTCCTCTCCTGATGGTCAGGCTTTTAAATTATCACAAAATGAAGCCAATAATGCCATACACCCATATACAGTAGTATCTTACCTCACATTGCTTCCCATCATGTTACACTAGGATCTTGTTCTTTTACTTTGTATGGTTTTGCTGTGGCAGCACGGTGGTGTAGTGGTTAGCACTGTCGCCTCACAGCAAGAAGGTACCAGGTTCAAATCCCAGGCCCAGGGCCTTTCTGAGTGGAGTTTGCATGTTCTCCCCGTGTCTGTGTGGGTTCTCTCCAGGTACTCCGGCTTCCTCCCACCATCCAAAAACATGCATGGGGATTAGGTTAATTGGCTAATTTAAATTGACCGTAGGTGTGAGTGTGAGTGGTTGTCTGTCTCTATGTGAGGTGGCGACTTGTCCAGGGTGTACCCTGCCTTCTGCCCTAAGACAGCTGGGATAGGCTCCAGCCCCCCCCCCCCATGAGGATAAGCGGTAGATAATGGATGGATGGTGCTGCTGTTGTCTTGCTGACTTCAAGTCATTGGATGCATTGTTTTCAGGACATAAACCACACAGGAAGTCGTCCACAGTGATGAGACTCTCTCCAGACTCAGATTTGACGATGTGCAGGAGAACCTGACAGCTGGTCTGCACAGTCCTTCAGCAGTCTGAGGCTGATGCCGTTGTGCCTGTGGCCTTTCTTGCTTTCATCTTTTTCACATCTCACCTGGTCAGCTGCTATTGACATGGTGGTGGAGGAGGATGAGGTGGTGTAAAGAAGAAAAAAAAAGAGCGGATGCAGAGTCAAACCTGTTGAAGCAGATTCAGTTGGTTGGTCTACTCCTGGCCTCGTCCTTCAGCTCCCTCTGATGGCCTCGGCTGTGATTAGAGATGCCTCTCCCTAGCAGCGTTTTGTTGCAAGTGTATTTCCATCTTGGTGTAGCTGGCCTTACCTTCTTTGATATTCTTTTTCATCTCCTTCTGCACGCTCCTCAGCTTCTCTTTGTCCCCAGATCCAAAGATCCTCCTCTTCTCCTTGGCATTCAGCTAAGGGGTCACCTAGGGTTTGCTGTTGGAGAATCACCATACCTTCCTGATGGTCACAGTGTTGTCTACGCAGAGTTTAATGTATTCCCTGAAGCAGCTCTGCAGGACCACTGCTTCACACACCTTATGATGAGGGAGTTGCTTCTTCTCTCCATAAATGAATTGCAGTCTCACCAGGTTATGATCTGGGGGGGGGAGAGATGATGACATATGCATAAGTAGGCTATGACAGCATTGTGTTAATCTTTAAACCAGTGACAGGCTGGAGTGGGTGGGCTCAACTTCTACAAGTCACAAGAGAGTACTCAACAACTCTTGAGCAACAAGTTAAAAAAAATGCTACACAGAATTATTAATTTGACAGTCAGAGATGTGAGATTCCCGACGTCTTTGGAGCAGCACGGCTCCGATGCGATGGTGAGGAAGCTGTGTGTTTAGATTGTGATTACTTTAGCATGAAGCTATGTTAGCTGTGTCAGCTGCGCTAGCTATAAACTGTGTCAGCTGTGTTAATTATGTTAGCTGTGTTAGTTATGTTAGCTGTGTTAATTATGTTAGCTGTTAGCTGTTAGCTGTGTTAGTTATGTTAGCTGTGTTAATTATGTTAGCTGTTAGCTGTTAGCTGTGTCAGTTATGTTAGCTGTTAGTTGTTAGCTGTGTTAGCTGTTAGCTGTGTTAGCTGTTTACTTTCACTCTCCAAACCACAGCACACCAACCCGGATTATTCGACCGCATATGTGGTGGTCGACACGGACAGCGGCTTGAAAGGTTTCGGGTTCACCTTCACACTGGGCAAAGGCACGGAGATTGGTGAGATTTACGCACTGCTCACTGTACCTCCATGATAAACCACATATAACAAAATGATTATATAATAATTATTGCTAATTATAATCAGCGGACTTGGCCACACCGTCAAACACCTACATGATTGGGTTCTGTAGGGCTGCTGCGTTCAAGTGCTTCCAATACATTCCCGATTTTCAATAACTTCTAGCAATTTCCAGCACAGAGGAAAAAAGCAAAGCGTATTATTATTTTTATTTATTGAGATGACAACAGTTATTTACTGTCACTCCTGAACAGAAAAACATGTATTTAAATGGTTGCATGTTATTGAGTAATTTATGAATTTCAATGTTCTGGCTCAAATTTGAGTATAATTTGGTTATCTTTGGGGTTTTTTCTCTCTGAGAAAGAAAGATGCTCATTGAGACGAATAGGGCAGGTGGTCTAATAAATGTGTCAATCACTGTATGTCAACTTATCACATTTTATTCAAGTGTGATAAATTAATGAATTCAGTAAATGTCATTGTTGTGACTGCACTTGAATGCAACATTTCGTTTCTCACTTGCTCGTGTGAAAAGTTGAACGGTACACCGCCACCTTGTGGTGGTGTTTATTAAACACAGTACAGCTGGTATCAGGTGCACCTGTTCAAAGAATGGTACAGTAAAATAACCCGTTTTAGGAGCTGCTTTGTTCTGATTTAACCCGCAGTGGTTTGTGCTGTGAAGGCTCTATCCGGGCTGGTTGTTGGGAAATCCTTGCAGGAGATAGTGAGCGACTTCCGGGGATTTTATCGCCTCCTGACCAGTGACAGCCAAATGAGATGGGTGAGAATCATTTATATATTAATGTATTTATAGACAGTGGGCAGGTAGGCTTATTAGGGAGCCCCCACTCACCATGGCAGCCCTCTGTGTGCCACAGCCGCAGTGTAAAGCCTCTTAAAGACTGAGCTCACTTCTTGCATGGTGAGTTCCAGCTCCTTCTTGTGGTCCCTAAGGGGAGGACTAAACACTAAGAAGCAGCTTTGTACCCACAGCAATTGCTGAATAGCGAGGTTACAAGGTGATCTTGTTCACATCGAACAGTATAATAGGACACAGGGAGATGCTGTAGCACTTTTTCATTACTTTTTAATTATTCTATAAATTATTTTCTTATTCTATTATTATGTGATGTGTTTGTTGTGTCATGATGTCTGTTGAGAAGCTGATATTTTTATTCTTATTTATTTTATATTGGGATTGCTGAGTTCCCTGTCTTCACTACAAATTTACCATTGGTGCTAATAAAGAACCTTGAACCTTGACAAATCCAAGCTTTTAAAGATGTCAGGTTTTTGCATCTTTATGTAGTTAATGGTGATTTTTTTTTAACTCTTGTCTGAACCAGTTGGGCCCAGAGAAAGGAGTGATCCACCTGGCCACGACCGCGGTCCTGAATGCTGTGTGGGACCTGTGGGCGAGAGCAGAGGGCAAGGTGGGAACGCTTTGATAAGTTAAAAATTTCCTTCACAAGCATGACACTACAGCTGACCATCTGTTGCTATCATGTTCCCACAGCCGCTGTGGAAGCTGCTTGTTGACATGGTGAGTCACAGTAAATGCAGACTTTTGATTTGATGTCCAGGACATGACCAAGGGAAATATTATGTCTTATGTCTGTCAAATTCAGGATCCCAAACAGATTGTGTCCTGTATTGACTTCAGGTACATCACTGATGAGCTGACAGAGCAGGAGGCTCTAGGTGAGACCACTTTAAGACATGTAATATTACATTCAGGACAGTTTTTCTTAACTGCAGCACTTTTTCTGTTTGTCTCTCCTCATGCAGACATGCTGTTGAAAGCACAGGAGGGCAAGCAGCAGAGAGGTGAGCACACTACAAAGAGCCATTAATTACATGGCTGCATGGCATGTTGCGGAACAAAACTGCCTCTTTAGAAAGTAACAGCAGTGCTTTTAGCCCACATAATAGCCCCTGCACTCCATGATTGCTCTATTAAAGCACACTTCTCCTCGAGTGTTTATTACCTGTGTGGACTGCTTCTTTGGCCTCACAGAGGAGCACATGTTGAGAGAGGGTTACCCTGCCTACACCACCTCCTGTGCATGGCTCGGATACTCAGACCAGCTGCTCAGACAGGTCTCTGTGCTATACAGTGTGTTTTCTCAGGTTGGCTATATCATTTTTAGTATTAAACTGTGGTGGTTGTGTGTCTCTGAAGCTCTGCACAGATGCACTTAAAGACGGTTGGACCAAATTCAAGGTGAAGGTCGGTTCTGATCTAGAGGACGATATACGCAGGTGTCGCCTCATCAGACAAATGATTGGACCCAATAACACTTTGGTAAGGTTGTTTTTTTACCACCATTGTGTTAACATTAGGAAATGACAGCACACTTCAGAGTTTTTATGTTCAGATGATCGATGCCAATCAGAAATGGGACGTGGACGAGGCCATCGACTGGGTGTCCAAACTTGCTGAGTTCAAACCTCTTTGGATTGAGGAGCCCACGTCTCCGGACGACATCCTGGGTCACGCTACTATCTCCAAGGTGAGAGAGAGGTTAGATCAGAAAACATGGACAGACACAATAAAGGACATAGGAGCACGATGGACAGAGAGACAGAAGTCATTTTGTGTCTCTGTGACCTGTCTCTGTTTGGTCTCTTTGGGGCCATCACACATCTCTTTGTTATCATTTTGTAACTCTACTTGGACAAAGTGCCTGAAATACGCTGCCAGAGACAGGTGGGGTCTCTGGCAGGTCATGAAGCAGAACTCCATTCAAAAAAACAAGGAAACTAGGAGACGTTGTTTTCATAAACACAGTGTTTATTAGAGCTAATTTGGGGTCGCTCTGAATTTAGCAGCTTCTGAAGGCATTTCGGGCTGTTTGTCCAATTAGTTACCGGACTTGCCATCGCACAAATTAGCATTAAATCAGATTAATTGTCTGAATGCGTTAACTTTGACAGCTTTAATTAGAATATCACTTAATAAAAAAGTGTCTGATATTTACTGTATCAAAAGTTATTGCTGATATGAAATGTCCGTAAGTAAACATGCTTGTAAATGTTAAGAACAAAGTGCAGTTTTTCTTTGACTTGAGCTGAAATCAAAACCTAACCACAGCTTTGGGAGCACTTTGTCTGCACTTGTCCTTCACGTGAATGATGTAACTGATTCCCCTGAAGACTGATAGAAGATGTTTGACTTTGTTGTTGCAGGCATTGGCTCCACTCGGGATTGGAGTGGCAACAGGAGAGCAGGTCAGAGATCATGTTGGTTCTAGCGTACTTACCAGTGGCTGATGGTCTGATATGTTTTAGTACATATGTTCCCTCCTCAGTGTCACAACAGGGTGATGTTTAAGCAGTTCCTCCAGGCCTCAGCCCTGCAGTTTGTCCAGATAGACAGCTGTCGGCTGGGCAGTGTCAATGAGAACCTTGCTGTGCTGCTGATGGCCAACAAGTTCCAGGGTAAAACTCAGGACAAGCCAACAAAGCAAAAACAGAAAATCCATTTTCGCTAGTTAAGTTCTAGTATTTCTACATGATGTTGTCAGTTACATTTTTTTATCAGTATTAGCATATCCATATCCTGTATGAAAGTCATCATCTCTTCCCTCAGTGCCTGTCTGTCCTCATGCTGGAGGAGTCGGCCTCTGTGAGCTCGTCCAGCATCTCATCCTGTTCGACTACATCTGTGTGTCTGGAAGTCTGAGCAACCGGTGAGACCAGGACTGGTTTTTGTCACCAATTGAGAGATCTCTACTTGACCCGATTAGCAAATTACACCCAACACTGTCTTTTCTGGGTTTTTTATTGTTTTTTCCAGAATGTGTGAATATGTGGATCACCTACATGAACACTTCACCAGCCCTGTGGTGATTCATGACGCTCACTACATGCCTCCCAAGGTGAGATGAAGGACAGATGGTAATTATACAAAATTAGGCTCTACATTAAAGTTTTTACATCACCCACACTCTTAGAAGAAGTGAAGAATGTCTTTTTAACCCTGATTAAGATTGTATGCAAATGACCTTTTCTTCCCGTAAAACAAAATATGTGTGCTTACGTACCAATCAATAATCTCATGACATTCATCCATCAGTGGGTAACTTTTAGAGAGTAGGGAGGAGTGTGTGGAGGCTCTGCATCATGCTACATTCTAGACCTGTTGTCTTCATTCACAATATATCCTAATTGATTAGATAATGTATTATTAATCTGAATCTGCAAAGTAAAAAAAGAGGTACCAAATAAAGGTAGTGCAATATATCTCTCTGAAATGTGGTGAAGTACGAGTACAACGCAAGATGAAATGGAAATATTCAGGTAAAGTTACTTTCCACCACTGCTTCTGACACTGGTTTGAGTAAACTCATTGTTGCTCGTTGTTCTCAGGATCCAGGCTACTCTTGTGAGATGCTGGACTCATCAGTGCAGAGACACCAGTACCCTGAAGGAGATGTGTGGAAGCTGAACAGGAGCAAACCGTCCACCCAAGGCAGTTGTTAGAGTCAGACATGTTAAATAGAGTTTTGCTGCTCAGCTCCAGTTGGGTCGATAATGATTCTGTACAAATTCAGCTCACACAAAAGTAATTGCTTTATTTAAATCAGATATTGATCACATTTTGTCCCAAAATCAGAAATTGAGCCACTTTTTGTGATTTGGATTAAGTTAACCTTTACCAAAATACACATTTCTGAAAATGGGAGAGAATGACAGACTATAAAGTACCAATGCAATGTAACCACTTTCTAAAGCCCTCCACCCAAATGGTTCTCCCTTGTCTCTGTTAAAGTGTGATTTTTACACAGCCATCTGCATCTTAATGGTGGGATGAGGGTTGTAGTCGCAGATCTCAAAGTCCTCTGCACGGAAATCATCGATGCTCTCCACTTTCCTCAGGATCTTCAGCTTGGGGAAGGGGCGGATCTCCCTCTGGAGCTGCAAATGTCGACTCTTGTTAGGTGTGATGTCAGGCAGAGTATGGAGGCAAGAAGCCATCTTTAAGTAACCCACCTGAACTTTGAGAGGCTCGATGTGGTTGATGTAGATGTGAGCATCTCCCAGTGTGTGAATAAACTCGGCAGGCTTAAAGGAGTAAAAAAAAAAAAAAAAAATGAGCACAACAATTCACTAAATAGAGTTTAAGTCAAAAGCACATTGCTTTTACCTGGAGTCCTGTGACGTGTGCGATCATGTAGGTAAGAAGCGCATAGCTGGCGATATTGAAAGGCACACCGAGACCCATATCACCGGAACGCTGATACAGCTGGCACGACAGTTCACCGTCACGCACATAGAACTGACACAGGGCGTGGCAGGGAGGTAGAGCCATGAGGGGCAGGTCTGTGACACATGAGAAGATCTGTTACTGATCTGAACTGTTAGATAGTCACATGAAACTGACACTGCGTCTGTAGCTGTTCAAGTAGCTTTAAGTTCTGTTCCTGACGCACCTTTGGGGTTCCAAGAACACATGATGATCCGTCTGTCCTCTGGATTATTTTTGATGGTGTCAATGATCTTCTGCAGTTGGTCAACACCTTGTCCTGTGTAATCTATTGAAGGGATTAAAAAAAGTAATATTTTCAATTAAACTAAATAAAACTAATAAAACTAAAGCAGCCACTGAAAACCCCAAAAGAAGCTTTTGCAGCTGCTCAGTAAAGTGTGTGTAACTGTACTGTAACTGTACCTGCATGCATGTTTGTGTACTCAGCGCCAAAGTGCCTCCACTGGAAACCATAGACAGGTCCCAGGTCACCTTCCTCTCTATCTGCGAGCCCAAGGTTGTCCAGGAAGTCCCGGGCCCCGTTGGCATCCCATATCTTCACCCCTTTCTCTGAAAGCTCCTTGGCATTTGTTGATCCCTGCACAATAGAAGAAATATCAGAACCCAGTTCAGTGTTTTTTGACAATCCACCCCAGCAGTCAAAAGGTCAGTTCACACACATTGCAAATAATTTTTTCTTAGCTATTTTTTTTCTTTTCATAATGTGACTATGCAGATATTTTGTGGTTCAAGTGCTCACATGTTGAGATATTCATCACTGAGATTTTTTTTTTCTTTTTTTCCAGATGGACATGTCAAACTCAAAATACCTGCATGGCTTGATACCAGTAGAGTAAGGTGAGAAAGCATTATTAGTATGTTTAATATTTCTTACCGTAATAAACCACAACAATTCTTCAAGGATCCCTTTCCAAAACACTCTCTTGGTCGTCAGCAAGGGAAACTGATCTGCAAATAAACAGGAACAGCTTATTTGACATGATTAACTGCATCATTCATTACAGACGGTTGTTTCTCCTTTATTAAAAAATGTCTTTTAAATTGTTATTGGGCGTTGTATATAGGGAAGGTGAGAAAGAGAGTCTGAATTAAAACTGGACCTGGAGGCTCTTTGAGACAAACAGGACAGGGTAGTAGTGGTAGTAGAAGTAGTAGTAATGTTGTAGTAGTGGTAGTAGAAGTAGTAGTAATGTTGTAGTAGTGGTAGTAGAAGTAGTAGTAATGTTGTAGTAGTGGTAGTAAAAGTAGTAGTAATGTTGTAGTAGTGGTAGTAAAAGTAGTAGTAATGTTGTAGTAGTGGTAGTAGAAGTAGTAGTAATGTAGTAGTGGTAGTAAAAGTAGTAGTAATGTTGTAGTAGAAGTAGTAGTGATGTTGTAGTAGTGGTAGTAAAAGTAGTAGTAATGTTGTAGTAGTGGTAGTAAAAGTAGTAGTAATATTGTAGCAGTGGTCGTAGTAGTAATGTTGTAGTAGTGGTAGTAAAAGTAGTAGTAATGTTGTAGTAGTGGGTAGTAATGTTGTAGTAGTGGTGAGTAGAGTAGTAGTAATGTTGTAGTGGTGGTGCTAGAGTAGTAGTAATGTTGTAGTGGTGGTGAGTAAAGTGGTAGTAATGTTGTAGTGGTGGGTGGTAATGTTGTAGTAGTGGTGAGTAAAGTAGTAGTGAGTGATGTTGTGGTAGTGGTGGTAGGAGTAGTAGTGTGTTGTGGTGGTGGTAGTAAAGTGGTAGTAATGTTGTAGTAGTGGTGAGTAAAGAGTAGGTAGTAATGTTGTGGCAGTGGTGAGTAGAGTAGTGAGTAATGTTGTAGTGGTGGTGAGTAGAGTAGTAGTGATGTTGTAGTAGTGGTGGTAAAAGTGAGTAGTAATGTTGTAGTGGTGGTGAGTAAAGTAGTAGTAATGTTGTAGCAGTGGTCGTAGTAGTAATGTTGTAGTAGTGGTAGTAAAAGTAGTAGTAATGTTGTAGTAGTGGTAGTAGAAGTAGTAGTAATGTTGTAGTAGTGGTACTAGAAGTAGTAGTAATGTAGTAGTGGTAGTAAAAGTAGTAGTAATGTTGTAGTAGTGGTAGTAAAAGTAGTAGTAATATTGTAGCAGTGGTCGTAGTAGTAATGTTGTAGTAGTGGTAGTAAAAGTAGTAGTAATGTTGTAGTAGTGGGTAGTAATGTTGTAGTAGTGGTAGTAAAAGTAGTAGTGATGTTGTAGTAGTGGTAGTAAAAGTAGTAGTAATGTTGTAGTAGTGGTAGTAAAAGTAGTAGTAATGTTGTAGTAGTGGTAGTAAAAGTAGTAGTAATATTGTAGCAGTGGTAGTAGAAGTAGTAGTAATGTTGTAGTAGTGGTAGTAGAAGTAGTAGTGATGTTGTAGTAGTGGTAGTAGAAGTAGTAGTAATGTTGTAGTAGTGGTACTAGAAGTAGTAGTAATGTAGTAGTGGTAGTAAAAGTAGTAATGTTGTAGTAGTGGTGGTAAAAGTGGTAGTAATGTTGTAGCAGTGGTCATTAGGTAGTAATGTTGTAGTAGTGGTGGTAGTAAAGTAGTAGTAATGTTGTAGTGGTGGGTGGTAATGTTGTGGTGGTGGTGAGTAAAGTAGTGAGTGATGTTGTAGTGGTGGTGAGTAAAAGTGAGTAGTAATGTTGTAGTGGTGGTGAGTAAAGTAGTAGTAATGTTGTAGCAGTGGTGAGTAGAGTAGTAGTAATGTTGTAGTGGTGGTGAGTAGAGTAGTAGTGATGTTGTGGTAGTGGTGGTGAGTAGAGTAGTAGTAATGTTGTAGTAGTGGTGCTAGAGTAGTAGTAATGTTGTAGTGGTGGTGAGTAAAGTGGTAGTAATGTTGTAGTGGTGGTGGTAAAGTGGTAGTAATGTTGTAGTAGTGGTGAGTAAAGTAGTAGTAATGTTGTAGTAGTGGTGAGTAAAAGTGAGTAGTAATGTTGTAGTAGTGGTGAGTAATGTTGTAGTGGTGGTGAGTAAAGTGGTAGTAATGTTGTAGTGGTGGTGAGTAAAGTAGTGGTAGTAATGTTGTAGTGGTGGTGCTAGAGTGAGTGGTAATGTTGTAGTGGTGGTGGTAGAGTGGTAGTAATGTTGTAGTGGTGGTGGTAAAGTGGTAGTAATGTTGTGGTGGTGGTGAGTAAAGTGGTAGTAATGTTGTGGTGGTGGTGGTAAAGTGGTAGTAATGTTGTGGTGGTGGTGGTAGAGTAGTGAGTAATGTTGTGGTGGTGGTGGTAGAGTGAGTGAGTAATGTTGTAGTGAGTGGTGAGTAAAGTAGTGAGTAATGTTGTGGTGGTGGTGGTAAAGTGGTAGTAATGTTGTAGTGGTGGTGGTAGAGTGGTAGTAGTGTGTTGTAGTGGTGGTGAGTAAAGTAGTGAGTAGTGATGTTGTGGTGGTGGTGAGTAAAGTGGTAGTAATGTTGTAGTGGTGGTGAGTAAAGTGGTGAGTAATGTTGTAGTGGTGGTGGTAAAAGTAGTAGTAATGTTGTAGTGGTGGTGAGTAAAGTGAGTAGTAATGTTGTAGTGGTGGTGGTAGTAAAGTAGTAGTAATGTTGTAGTGGTGGTGAGTAGAGTGAGTAGTAATGTTGTAGTGAGTGGTGGTAGAGTAGTAGTAATGTTGTAGTAGTGGTGCTAGAGTGGTAGTAATGTAGTAGTGGTGAGTAAAGTGGTAGTAATGTTGTAGTGGTGGTGGTAGTAAAGTAGTAGTAATGTTGTAGCAGTGGTGAGTAGTAGTAGTAATGTTGTAGTAGTGGTGAGTAAAGTAGTGGTAGTAATGTTGTAGTGGTGGTGAAGTAGTGGTAGTAATGTTGTAGTGGTGGTGAGTAAAGTGGTAGTAATGTTGTAGTGGTGGTGGTGGTAAGAGTGGTAGTAATGTTGTAGTAGTGGTGGTGAGTAAAGTAGTAGTAATGTTGTAGTGGTGGTGGTAGAAGTAGTAGTAATGTTGTGGTGGTGGTGAGTAAGTAGTAGTGATGTTGTAGTGGTGGTGAGTAGAGTAGTAGTAATGTTGTAGTGGTGGTGGTAGAGTGGTAGTAATGTTGTGGTAGTGGTGAGTAAAGTAGTAGTAATGTTGTGGTGGTGGTAAAGTAGTAGTAGTAATGTTGTAGTAGTGGTGGTAAAGAGTGGTAGTAATGTTGTAGTAGTGGTGAGTAAAGTAGTAGTAATGTTGTAGTGGTGGTGAGTAAAGAGTAGTAGTAATGTTGTAGTAGTGGTGGTAGAGTGAGTAGTAATGTTGTAGTAGTGGTGGTAAAGTGGTAGTAATGTTGTAGTGGTGGTGGTAAAGTAGTAGTGATGTGTTGTAGTAGTGGTGAGTAAAGTGGTAGTAATGTTGTAGTAGTGGTAGTAAAGTAGTAGTAATGTTGTAGTAGTGGTGGTAAAGTAGTAGTAATGTTGTAGTAGTGGTAGTAAAGTGTAGTAGTAATGTTGTAGTAGTGGTGAGTAAAGTAGTAGTAATGTTGTAGTAGTGGTAGTAAAGTAGTAGTAGTAATGTTGTAGTAGTGGTGGTAAAGTAGTAGTAATGTTGTAGTAGTGGTGAGTAAAGTAGTAGTAATGTTGTAGTGGTGGTGGTGGTAAAGTAGTAGTAATGTTGTGGTGGTGGTGAGTAAAGTGAGTAGTAATGTTGTAGTGGTGGTGGTAAAGTAGTAGTAATGTTGTAGTAGTGGTGGTAGTAAAGTGAGTAGTAATGTTGTGGTGGTGGTGGTGAGAGTGGTAGTAATGTTGTAGTGAGTGGTGAGTAGAGTGGTGGTGATGTTGTAGTGGTGGTGAGTAGAGTAGTAGTAATGTTGTAGTAGTGGTGCTAGAGTAGTAGTAATGTAGTGGTGGTGGTAAAGTAGTGGTAGTAATGTTGTAGTGAGTGGTGGTAAAGTGGTAGTAATGTTGTAGCAGTGGTCGTGGTAGTAATGTTGTAGTAGTGGTGAGTAAAGTAGTGAGTAATGTTGTGGTGGTGGGTAGTGTGTTGTAGTAGTGGTGGTAAAAGTAGTGGTAGTGATGTTGTAGTGGTGGTGGTAAAGTAGGTAGTAATGTTGTAGTAGTGGTAGTAAAGTAGTAGTAATGTTGTAGTGGTGGTGAGTAGAGTAGTAGTAATGTTGTAGTAGTGGTGAGTAGAGTAGTGGTGATGTTGTAGTGGTGGTGAGTAAAGTAGTAGTAATGTTGTAGTAGTGGTGAGTAAAAGTAGTAGTAATGTTGTAGTAGTGGTGGTAAAGTAGTAGTAATGTTGTGGCAGTGGTCGGTAGTAGTAATGTTGTAGTGGTGGTGAGTAAAGTGGTAGTAATGTTGTAGTGGTGGTGGTGAGTGGTAGTAATGTTGTGGTAGTGGTGAGTAATGTTGTAGTAGTGGTGGTAAAGTAGTAGTAATGTTGTAGTGGTGAGTAAGAGTAGTAGTAATGTTGTAGTGGTGGTGAGTAGAGTAGTAGTAATGTTGTGGTAGTGGTGGTAGAGTGAGTAGTAATGTTGTAGTAGTGGTAGTAAAAGTAGTAGTAATGTTGTAGTAGTGGTAGTAAAAGTAGTAGTAATATTGTAGTAGTGGTAGTAGAAGTAGTAGTAATGTTGTAGTAGTGGTAGTAGAAGTAGTAGTAATGTTGTAGTAGTGGTACTAGAAGTAGTAGTAATGTAGTAGTGGTAGTAAAAGTAGTAGTAATGTTGTAGTAGTGGGTAGTAATGTTGTAGTAGTGGTAGTAAAAGTAGTAGTAATGTTGTAGTAGTGGTAGTAAAAGTAGTAGTAATGTTGTAGTAGTGGTAGTAAAAGTAGTAGTAATATTGTAGCAGTGGTCGTAGTAGTAATGTTGTAGTAGTGGTAGTAAAAGTAGTAGTAATGTTGTAGTAGTGGTAGTAAAAGTAGTAGTAATGTTGTAGTAGTGGTAGTAGTAGTAATATTCTAGCAGTGGTAGTTAAAGTAGTAATGTTGTAGTAGTGGTAGTAAAAGTAGTAGTAATGTTGTAGTAGTGTTAGTAGTAGTAATGTTGTAGTAGTGGTAGTAGTAGTAATATTCTAGCAGTGGTAGTTAAAGTAGTAATGTTGTAGTAGTGGTAGTAAAAGTAGTAGTAATGTTGTAGTAGTGGTAGTAAAAGTAGTAGTAATGTTGTAGTAGTAGTAATATTCTAGCAGCGGTAGTTAAAGTAGTAATGTTGTAGTAGTGGTAGTAATGTTATAGTAGTAGTAATAGTACTAGCAGCAGTAGCAGCTCTATCTTGTCCCACACTGTTCTAACAGGAGGGTTAACCTCTACCAGCACTCTTAATGTTTACAGTAAACTGCTAAATGCTAACGGCTCAATGCTAAACAAACAAAGGGAGAGCTAAAGCTAACAAACCTCGCAGGCTGTATCTGGCCTGAGTACCGAACACAGACAGAACTCCTGTCCCGGTTCGGTCTCCCCTCCTCCCGCCGTGCTGTAGGATGTGCTGAATCTGATCCAGATAGCCGCGTTCATCACAGAAGACATCAGAGTTATTCTTCTTTTCTTCCGCTGCTACAGGGTGAGTCTGCTCCGCTGTTTGACAGCCGTCTGTATTGTTCATATCTGAGGTGGCAGGCTTCTTCGTGGACTCGCCAGTAGTCGCTTTGACTCCGTGATCAACTCTTACTGCTGGTGGATTTTTTCCCGGGAAAATTACATACATGTTTCCGCTTTGTCACCAAATCTCGCGAGAGCACCGAAAGAACCAGTCCTCCACTTTTCATTTGTCCTTCAGTGCCAACGCTCAAAACAGCTCTCTTGTCCACAAGTCCAAAGAATAGTCATCATCATATTTTATTTCTTACACTATACATTAATTTTCTCAACAGAGTATGAAATTCAATAATTGTAGGGAGAAGGTAGGAACAGATATATCACTGTGAGGGTAAAGATTTGTTAGTAATGGACTATTATTATTATTATTATCATTATTATTATTATTATTATTATTATTATATCTCTCCACCACTCCACCACTACAGGTCCAGTTTAACCATAGGCTTTCTAGCCCGCACTGACCTGCTGAACAAAATGCAGCTGCATCATCTTGGCTGCGTCACTACCCAACACATACACTTTAATCTACGCTAACTGTCTGCAGCTTCATATTTAATAGTTATTTAAACATAACCCGCTGCGCTGTCATTGTTGACAATAAAAAAAAAAATCAGCTGAGCAATGATATGCCCTACAGGCATTTACACATATTTCTGTACACAAGGGATTGTTCAGTTTCTGAGGTGAAAGCTGGTTCTTTACATCAAAACAACACTTTTTTCATTATTGCTGTTGTAGATTCCCATAAATACAAGTTTTATGCAGTATAACCTTACATAAAACTTGACTAGGACATGTAACATAGATACACACATGGTTCACTATATTAGGTGCACCTGTTCAATTTCTTGTTAACACAAATAGCTAATCATCCAATCACATGAACTACACTAGGCACGTAGACGTGGTCAAGACAACTTGCTTAAGTTGAGAAGAAATGGGATTTAAGTGACTTTGAACTTGGCAAGGTTGTTGGTGCCAGACGGGCTGGTCTGAGTATTTCAGAAACTGCTGATCTACTGGGATTTTCACCACAACCATCTCCAGGGTTTACAGAGAATGATCTGAAAAAAGAAGAATATCCAGTGAGCGGCAGCTGTGTGGATGACAATGCCTTGTTAATGTGAGAGGTCTTCACCATCATCTGTGATCTCAGGTGAGTTGACACTGAGAGATTCTTTGGGAAGCCATCCTGTTTGGACAGTCTTAACAATGTTATCATTTGATAGGCAGTTATAATGGGCTAATATGCTGAGATCAAACCTGGAATGAGAAAGAGGTGAAGCCACGGTGACACGTCAAGGTGTAGAAGGCCTTTCAAAGGAGGATTTGGTTAGATTTAGTCTCTGCTGTGTTTCCCAGACCAGCTGCTTCACCCCCTGAAGGAACCCTAAATCCTGTCGCAGATACATGACCTCTTAATAAGCCATAGAGAGGATAAGATGTGGTCTGGGGCCTTGGCACAAAGCCTTTTTAGTTTGAAATAATGTTAAAAAACAGATTCATCTACAGGCAGTTCATTTATCCTGACAGGAGTAAAACTACACCCGACTCCCTAAACGAGCCTCACTCCCACATTCATTATTCACTGTCTGCTTTGAGGTTTCTCTGTGAGGCTTTGTGTGGCTTTGCCTTTATGAGGCAGAAAATATGTCATGGGCTTCAGAGTAAAAGCCACAAAGACTGGCATGTGAACAACCTGACGTCATTGTGTTTTTGTGGGAGAGAAACAGTTCATTCATACCTTATTATTATTATGTTGCTGTGTCTCAGGCGTCCATGTGCTTCTCCTCTTTTTGCTCCATCATCTCCGTCACCTGCTTTACTCCAGGCAGCACTTAATTTATCTCCTCATCAATGCACTGCCTTCCTGCTGAATGAGCAGTCTCTTCATTCTGACTAATGCTCTGCAAAAAAATGCTAAATTTACTCATTTTTCTGACATGGAGTTCACGGATGTTTATAAAAATAAAAGACCTTTACATTTTATAATGGAACATGTGCCTTCCATGTAATCTGCCACAAGGTGGTGCCATTTCTCAAGCATTTTAGAAGCCATTTACAAATTAACACAACATAAAGGGCAACTGACTGTCCAATGCTTATTCATTAGCGTGGAATATCACATCACATAAGGCCAAATAAACATGATTCAACAAAAGTGATAAAATTCAAAGAACTAAACTAAAATAAAGAGAGAGAATATTTTCTGCCTGGTAACATGAATTGTACTGGCACTGAACTGAGCAGAGGCAGCATGCCGGCTGTCGGGGAGATGATAGTGAGGCGCCTTGTTCTGTTTTCACAGATACTGTTAGTATTTGCATTATTAAGCCTCATAAGTGTGCACACATGACTACAGATCACTTTAAGACAGGCTTTAATGCACTGTGATACATGTTCAGTTGTTTGCAGGTCTATCTCAAGCAATTCTCTCTAGAACACAGTTTCTGCTCTAATTTCAGAATCAGACTGACAGTAAGCCTGAGTCTCCTGCAGAGACCTGCACGGTGCACACCGGCGTGGCCTCAGATTAGCTCTGTATTGTAGGACACCAGATGCAGGCATGCGGCCTCCATGTGCAAATATGCAACAAGAGTGTGTGTAACTCTAACTAAAGCATCCATCATACTGTGTCAGCACTGCATGAGAGAAAGTCGTCTTGCTTCCTGTCTTTGAGGCCTCTAACAGCACCAAACTCTTGAGTCCTTATCATGATATCTAAACATGGCGGCGGCGTGGCAAATGTGGAATTCCTGTGTGCTTTCCTGACTCTCTGCTAATCTGAGCCCACTGTTTAAAAAGCCTTGACCTGGCAAATGAGGTCCCAACCTCTGAGTGAGGACCAGCAGGAGCCAGGCTGTCAGATACCTGAATCCCTCAGCTGCTTTTTATCAACCACGCCACAATCCCTATCTGGGCCCTAATACCTGCCTGCTGCTCCAATTATGGCCGACAGTAAAATAACAGTTTTGAAGCCCATAGGAAAACAAGTAATTAGTCGCTTTATCATCTCAGGCTGGTCTGGAATCTCAGACGTGGTGGACTGGGTCAAACTCCAGCTATTAGCACTGATCCTGGGTTTGAAGGCTTTGTTATTTGAGGAGACAAGAAAAACAGATCTGAGTTTGATGCCGGTGTCAAGATTTAAAAAAAAAACAAAAAAAAAAAAACTCAAAGGAATGTAGAGCCAGGACAGTATCTCTATCCCGTTTCCCTGTAAATCAGTTGGTTTGAACTGAGCAATTGTAAAAAGCAGTGCAACGTAACCCAGTGAGACTAACCTACCCTGGGTGTGATGCAGATGTTTTCTGCCTTTGATCAGTGACCTGCATCTGCAGGGCAGAGAGACTGAGGACACATGAACTGTTACAGTCATCACTGCACCTGGAGGAGTCTCGTTTTGATAGACTCGTCAGCACTGGCTGCAGTGGCAAAAAATCCTTGTTATGGCAAAGATGTAAATCATCTAATGAAAAAGTTTGGAAGGATATTATGTATCACAGTGATATGATAAGGCACAGGGTAAAAACGATTAATTCTGATATAAATATAGCACTAAAATTCTTCATCTGGTGATTTTTCTCCTTAATGAAGTCCAAAAGGTGCTGTTATCACCAAACAAATTCGCAAGTTATTTAATCAGTGTGATCCAATGCTTTTCTAGAATTTGTTGTCATTTTTTTCTCGATTTTAGTGAAGAGTTTTGTGTTTGTTTCAAAATACAGATATTACTAAAAAACATGTTTGTACAACACCAGGTTGAGAGCTGTTCTCTGTTTCTCTTCAAATTAAAAACAAAAAAAAACAAATACCACAAAAATGTATTCCAAGTCATTTTTGCAGTAATGAGGAATGTGTGTTTATGGGGATAAATCAGTTGATAAAATAACCCCAAACCACATGAGTAACTTATTAATGAGTACTACACAGAGGTCAAATAGCCCTAAAGGAATATATGAGAACGTGTTTTTCCTCCTTAAAGGAAATGAGATGTGAATATATAAAAACAGGAACTGCACTGAAACGTCGCCGTGTCGGTGTCGCTCCACCTCCCAAACTCTGAAATTATCTTTAATGGGAACCAGATTTTCACCCGGGGACGCGATTGCCATCAACCCCCAGTAAACTAATCTCATCTCCGGCTGGATTACTGCAACGCCGCACGACGTCCCCGAGTCTGTCCGCTCCTCCTCTGTCCCTACAGGGGGAGACTCAGCAGGAGAGGACGGGACAGTCACTGGCATGACCTCAGAGACAGGAGTGAGACGGTGGTAGTGAGCAGAGGAAACTGGTGAGCGACTAAAGTTACCCAGAGAAAACATAGAAGAAGGCGGAAACGTGGCACAGCCTTCAAAATAAGAGTGTTTTTTTTTTCGGTTCCCTCTGTTGAGAGGAGTAGACATTTTTCTGGTGGTTGGTTCATGAATATCAGCTCTATAGACTATATATTATAGAGTTAAAGCCGCAGTTTGTCTCTGACAGTTGCTAGAAGCACATCTATAACTGTCACTGTGGTTGTTGTAGCTAGCTCTAGCAGCTAGGACACCGAGCTGCAGAACTGTTGTGTTTTAAAGCTCCGGAGATGGTACAGCTAAGGGTGGGTGTATGTTCGACATTTTTCAGCAAAATAGGATGTAGTTAATCCACCACCTCGTATCCTGTCTGTTTAATCAGCACAAAATGATGAAGAAGGCTAACCATAGCCCTGACTTCCAGCACAAGGGCCAGTAAGCCTAGTGTTACACACATAGCATAAATGCTAATCCTGTGGCTGTGTTCATTTGGGAGGGTTGTATGATTTAAGTAAATATAACATAAGGTATGAGGTGTAGAGGGAGCAGTTAGGGTAAGTTTTGTTATCTTGAAATACTGCTATGCTAGCTGCCCTACTTCAGATGCTAAAGCTAAAGCTTAGTGACAGTTGGCCATAGCAAGACAGCAAACTAGCACGTTTCCGGAAATAATTTTCCCAGTCTCTCTCTCGAGGGGTTAAGACTACATTTAGAGTGAACACAAACCATCAGCTTGAAAAGTAACCGTAGAGTGGTTTAATTCTGAAAGCGACACCGGAAGCGCGTCGTGTTTCGCTGTAACTTCCCACAGGCGGACAGCACGTCTTTCTCTTGCAGGCTGAGGGAACATCTCATCACTCCTGCCAAACTAACAAACTACACTACACACCGACCAAAAGAGCAGAGATGATGGGATTTTAAACCGCAGACTCGACATGAAGACAAGCTTATAGTTTTATTGTTATTTTATTATTTCACTGCGTATCGTTTTCCGTGGGGCAAGTTTTAGCACCGTTGCACTGGATGCTGAGATGCGCAGAAAGTGACAGGGGTCCTCATCTCTTCTACAATCCTCAACGAGTTACAAAACGCCATGAAAGGTACATCCACTTTACATGAAAATGTGTGTTTGTCTGGTCTTTTTTTTCAAAACTCTTGCAGATTTCTGCGATCATTTCTTTGTGGTGCGCGATTAACATCGGTTTGACATTACGGTACTGTGGTGCACAAGTTCTGAAATTATATGATTTATGGTTTATAAGACCAAATTTGCATAATTTCGCTACATATTTGTTTTTTTCTCTGTGATATTTGAGAAAAAAGATGCTGCACAAAAGAAAAGCTCCTGCATGCCTGATGATGACCAGTGAGCACCAAAGTGCTGTATTAATGCTCACACTCCTACCGTAGCCTCTGTAAGCAACATACTGTACTTGTAGCATCAATGATTACATCTTTAATTTCTCCAGGAGGAGGTGAAATAGCACTCTATCCACCTCTGACCCCCACCTACGAACACACACTCAGCTCAACCCCAGTCCCATCTGTTTATCATTACCAGTGATATTCTCTCTGCTGCAGTCTTCAGTGTAGTGCAGCAGAGTGTAATTAAGGTTTACTGTCAACAACCCAGAGAAACCGCAGCCTGTGGATTTTACAGTTCCCTGGACCTCCTATCTCCACACACACACACACACCTTACCTTGTTGGCATTGTAATCCAGGATGACATTATATGCAGCTGCCCTGTAACATTTCTTTCTGTTTTATGTAGTTTGTTGAGTCCAACCAGTTGCTTTAGATACAGTGACCTCCCCACCCCACTGCGTAAATGACCTGCTTATGTTGTGTTTCTGATGTCACACAGACGACTTTGCAGACGAGGAGGATGTACAGTCTTTTGGATACAAGAGGTTCGGTGAGTGAAAAGTCCTTTTTCTTAAGGTGGAAGAGAAGAAAAAGCAGACACACTTCACACTCTAATCATAAAAACATTAAGTTTGTGGGCTTTCTCTTGTCTGCTGTTACTTACCTTGATTAACTTTGGTCTTATTAAATATTTTAGTTAACCAAACGTCGGGACAGACGGTGCCTCATCTGTCCTGACATTCAGCTCGGTCACTAATGGTTGTGTGGGGTTTGTGTTGATCATAAATGTGGCCGACGGTCTGTGAGGTCCACCTCGCCACAGAGCTCACCAGATCAAGAAGCTTCAGAAACTCTCTTCTCCCTTTCATCCACTTAAATTGAGTCACGTTAACATGTTGACTCAAAGGAATGTGCAGCAGGAACCACAAAAATGTGAAACTTGCTCAAACTGAAATTGTAGTCAACATACATCTTTCTAATGTGGCGTGGAGTTCACATGCATTTGGTTTGTGTGAAGAGTGTGCACGCACCATGTAGGTTGTGTGGCATAAAGGAATAGTTTGGGTGTTTTGAGTGGGGTTGTATGAGGAGTACCAAAGTTTTACCAAAGTAATGTAAAGCTGTGAGCAGGGACAGCAGCAAAACATATTTTAGTTTAAATATTTAGCAGTTTAAAGGTAAATGTTTCACTAGTTTACCTCGCTATGAGAAGCTATTGTCTGTCTGACAGGGAAATTTAAGCTGTTGTCTCACCAAAGCCACCAGACTCCAGTGGGAAAAACAGTAATTTTACCTGGCAGAGTATGGGAGTCGCTGTTCTACCACTGCCACGATTGGTTAGTTAGTTTCTGTCATTGTGTGACGTTTGTTGTAGTGCTTTTAAGTTCCTTTTAAAAGATGCAGTCGATCCTCATTTTCCAGAGTTTTCCCACTGGACTTGTACACTGTTAGTAGACCACAGGACCAGAAAGATAAGGATAAAAAAAGCTTAAAGGGACAGTTCACACAAGTTGCAAACACATACCTCAAGTGGTATCCAGCTATGCAATCACTATTGGCTTTTCCAGGCTTTGAAATATGTCTGTCCCTGACATTTTTGTCTCCAATACTATGAAACAGCAACATGTCTTTGCATAACAAGTGTCCCCAACCCTCTAACAATGGCAGTTGTTCCTAGGAATTGTTCCTATTGTATTGTGTAAAAGCACATTTATGGGGCATGTGCATACCATCAACGGCATGCAGTCATGTTTTTGGATGAAGGATAATAAACTGTCAGGGAAGGGCAAACACAGTGTCATACACACACTCAAACACATCATTATGACGTCCTCCATCACAGTTCTGTTGATTCAACATCGATCTGGGATCAGCAGCCTCTGTTTCTCTGTATTCAGGGTGTTGCTGTGCAGCATGACTCATTCACACACAGTTCAGCTGAGCTCCATGGGGGTGGATGTGAGGCAGCGGACCACAAACTGTGTTAAAACACAACCTCTTTTTATCCTAGGCACCCGAGTAGAAGCATCCTGTTTGTCTTTCTCTGTGAGCGCGTGCGAGTCCTGCTCATGGATTAGATTAGTGAGCTGCAGGGCCGCCAGCCAAATCCTGCTTTCGCTTTTAACTTTATTCAGATGAACTCTTGACATTCGGAGGAGTAGGAAGAGAGAGCTGCTGAACTCTTGAGTGCTGTCGGCCCTCTTGGGGACACGGCAGCTGTTTGGGAGGGGCCCACTCACCACTCCAGAGGCTTTGTTGTGCAATAGAGCCGCATTCATGCAAACAATCACAAACCCTCATTCTTCCACGATAAGCACAGTAATCACGGCACTCAAACTTTCCTCTTGCTGTGTTTTGTGTGAATTTGTTGCACTCTCCCAGGAGGCGCTTGAATCGTGTCACCACTGAGAACACTCGTTTAAGTAGTGACCATTGGTAAGAAACAGTGCGTATCCATTGACTCAAGTCGTGGACTTCACTACAACTTTTAGGTAATTTACCTGAATGTTTCCACAAAGATGTTTAGAAGCTCGTAGTTGCAGATCAATGAGTCAGTTTGTTTAAAGCTCATTATTTGCATTGTTTAAACACTGCATGGGTTGCGATTGATTAGCTAAAACGTGCAAACTACACTGCAGTCCTTGCGGCATGAATGATGAGGCACGTTTTGTGCATCAGGAAAGATCAAGGAGCAATGAAACGGCACAAGGCCTGATCCAGTTCCCCGTCCTTTCCCATTCATCTCAGTTTTCTAATAAAATGCTGTAATGCAGTTGTTCTACAAACTGACACAGCTTCCATTCAGTTGCTTCACTGCTTTGGCTGCAATTCATCCACAACAAGAAAGGATGGGCTTGCCTCCAGCCTCTCTGCGTTTAAAAAGAACAGCATGTAAAAGCAACACACAGTGACTGGTGTTGATATATCTTTTAAAAGTACTTTTTATGGGGGGGGGGAACACACACACACACACACACACACTTTAAACAAAGTGCACTGTTTCTGGTTGTCTACATTACAGTACAGACGTCATCCAGAAGGAATGCATACATCATGTATGTTTACTCAAATACACACATAGATGCAGATTTTTCCACTCGTTTGTATACAAGTGGAAACACACACACACACACACACACACCAGTACACTCACTGAGTGAATTCATCTGGTAATCCCATCTCTCCCCCTGCCAAGATAAAACCTGGCCGGAATAACCTCCTGAGCGCTCCAGCTTTAAACATATTTATTTTTCAGTGGGGGGTTGATGTTAGAAGGCCATCAGAATAAAATAGGACACTACCTGAGCTTTGGCTGAACCTTTCAGAGCTGGTTTAGTCATTGATCATTGGCAGTCAGCAGTCGCCTCTTGGTCTGATTCAAACCAGGATTCCCCCAGTTACCTTTTAACTATAAAGTTTGGGCCCCGTCTTTGTGAACAAATACAGATACTATTAATTATATAATCAGAAAACTTCAGTGGGACAGGTGCTGCACACTCTTGTCAGTATCCATTGCTCACTCTTGACGTGTATACAACTTTAAACATGCAATATGAAAATCATGATATAACATGTATCTTAGTAATATGCTAGTAGCACACAGTGGAAGCAGTATTAGCATTAAAAGCTGAGTGGGTGGTTTTTTTCTGACTGAGAGGGTTTTTTTTAAATAATGTATATGTTATGCAATCTTCTTCTTGGGGTTACGGCTGGACCCTGTAAGACACATTAAACCTTAAGGCAGCACACACTGTCTCCTCAGAGTGCAAAGAAGATGTCTGTCTATCTCTGCATTGACCTGCAACCAAGGTCATGAGAGACTGTCATCAGTGCTTCCTGCATCACTTATTGATAACACTCAATGACTTGACGTCAGCAAGACAGCGCTGTCAGACTAAGTAAAACAACAAGTTGAACTTGTCCAAGTGTGACATGATAGGAAATGATGTGAGAATACTTATAGCTATATGGCAGTATGGCATAACTGAGTGGTGGTTTAAAAGCCTGATGATCATGAGAGGAGGCAGGAATGTGAGACAGACTCAGACACTGAATATTCTGTATTTGACTGTGTGTCTGTTTTCTCCTGTACCAGAATTTCAGTCAACATGTTACTCATTTAGGGCGCCACGTGGTGTAGTGGTTAGCACTGTCGCCTCACAGCAAGGAGGTACCGGGTTTGATTCCCGGCCCAGGGCCTTTCTGTGTGGAGTTTGAATGTTCTCCCCGTGTCTGCGTGGGTTCTCTCTGGGTACTCCGGCTTCCTCCCACCATCCAAAAACATGCATGGGGATTAGGTTAATTGGCTAATTAAATTGTCTGTAGGTGTGAATGTGAGTGTGAGTGGTTGTCTGTCTCTATGTGTCCTGTGATGAGCTGGAACTTGTCCAGGGTGTACCCTGCCTTTCACCCTAAGACAGCTGGGATAGGCTCCAGCCCCCCCACGACCCTATGTGAGGATAAGGGGTAGGAAATGGATGGATAGATGGATGACTTTAAAAGGCTCCTGGGCACTCTTCTTCTCCGACCATTGACTGATCCATATTTCTCCACATCAATATATATACTGTGAAACATGAAAGGATATTGTTTTTCTCTGAAAGTATAGCAAACGCAAGTAAATCGCAAAAGGATTGAAGTCTAGATTATATCTTAATTTATGTCGTAGCAGTCACAAACAGTGATGTTGTGATACCAGAATTAGCAGTGGATACCGGTACTAGCGATCCCACGATTCTCAATACCAAGAAACAAAAACAAAATATTTGAGGTTGTGTTAAGCATCAAGGAAAAAATGGGACATCTCTCCTGGTCGATACTGAGTTTACTGCGTCCTCTCAGATTTTAGACACCGTTCATCACTGGATAATACCTGCCATACTGCAGAAAAACAAGCACCATCAAGTTTTGTTAATTGGTATTGAAGTATCACTTTTAAATTAAATTGACTTTCTTGGGCACTGTCAATGCAGAACAGGGAATGTAAATTCTGTTACATGAGACAGTGCTGTATTTTACTACTGTGTTTTCACTGGACGCATGTTGATCTACAGGTACAGGAGTCAAGACCGGTCATTAAATAATGGAGGCTTGATTTCTCCATGCTCTGATGTCGGGATGGGGGTCTTGCTCCCTCTGCCGCTGCCTCTTTCGTTCCCACACATGTGGGATTGGAGAGAGCGGGCTCAGGAGGTTTGCGGCCGGCATGTTACCCAGAGTGCACTAATCTATTTCCTGCACTTGTTATGGTTTTTCCAGCGAGGCCTGGAACATTCCTGGAGCTGAGAGAATGGCGTTTGGGTGTCTGTGCCTGGAGCCAGCTGTGTCAGCACAGCCGGGGCTCGGTTCGGTCCGGTGGGTTTCCCTGGCAAAGACCTTCCCAACCACCTACAGCTGTAGTCATAATGACGCCTCACCCACCACTTCATCCATCCTGGTTCACTCAAACATGGTTATGTTAGCACTGCTAGCTTTTGTCAGACCGTGACATGTTTAATATGGACCGTCATGTGATACTTGGCAGCGTATTTGTCAGAATGTCTGAGGAGGATTTTGATGCACTTTGCTGTGGTTTGTTGGCCTTTTTTGACAGAGTTGTGTCGTAGTTTTCTCAAATTCTGCCTCTTTCTTGTTAATACTTTGGTAAAGCTCTCTTAAAAATGTTCCCCTGGCCTTGAGACGTCACAGTCGTCATGCAAACATAGTTATTCTATGTGAGCACACATTTTTTGTTTTTTTTTGTTTTTTTTGATAGGGCCTCTTTCTTTACTGCTAATGTTTACATTTTCTCTCACATGATTCACAGAGTCCATAAAGTCTCATTTATTTTTGTAACTTGTCATTGCAGCTGCTGGAATCAATGTTGTACATTAACTGTGGATCAAATGACTGTGTGTTAAGTGAAAGGTGTTGCTTACATGATACCAACTTTATAATCAGCGTCAGCATTGTGTTGTGTTGTAAAAATCACTTATGGCAGGTTGGCGTCTTGTTCAAATGCGTGATAGGGAACTTGTCTGTTGAAAGGAGCTCTTGTAGACATCAACACACTTGACTTGAGTCTGCAGCGGGTTTAACATTTGAGAGCAGACAGTAATATAAATAGCAAAGCACTTACTGCAGTCACCTGCTAAAATGGGACAGACTAGCAGTAATCAGGTTTCAAAAATCATCTTTTGGCATAGTGATGCAGATACTCATTTCCAGCCCTACATTTTCTACATTTACACATATTCATTATTTTTATTAGCCTACTATTTAAAGGTGTCATGCCATCTGTAACATATCAGTCCTGCTCTATTTAGTATTTCTATTTGAGTGAAAACAATGGTGCTTAAAGTTTAGCAGTCTGTGGTATTTTGTTGGTACATGGACATAGAAATAGAATAAAAAAGTCTATGTACAGTACATCAGCTTTCAGAATTGGAGGAAAACTAATTTTCCAGGAAATGTCACTACAGACAAGCATTTCATAGTAATAATTATACTGAAAATCACCACTGTGTTGCCTCCCTTAGCTAAACAGACATTCAGCTTTAATTTAATTCAAAGTTTATAGTTTAGTATTCCACATTTGTTGCTTGTTTTCCAATGATGATCCTACTGCACTTAAGATTTATTGCTTGAACAGTCATACGTGACATGTCAGACTTTTCTTTGCATGTAGAGGAAAGCTGAGGGATTTCCTCGTATCTGGTTTTGGAAGAATTTTACACCGCCAGACAGACGGGAGGAGAGATAACAGTGTGATACTGAATGAGCTAGAGGAGCAGTGGCTGCTGGGGCAGAGGATATTTCATCCCAGGAGATGAGTGAAAGGGAAGAGGGAGAAGGAAGAGGAGACGCAGCCGGTTGTAGGAGGCAAGCAGGAAGTGGATGGATGTGTTTGGAGGCGCATGAGAGCAGCTCTTTGTGAGGAGATAAGGGTACGTGAGTGTGTGTGATGTAGCAGATAAAGAAAAGACGAGGAAGTCGTAACAGTATATGATCCAGCTGGAACAGACAACACACACCTTCATGACATAAGAGCATATGCACTCACATATGCAATTTAAAAACCATTACTTTGAGCTGCAGTTTTTCAGACGCCATTACTCATGCTCCCAGACATTTTGACGCAGCCTTATCTCTAGTATAATTCAATCCTTTCACCCTGGAAACCCACAGAGCTGACTGATTATGAATAACAGCAGCCAATCACAGAGGAATTTTATGAGCACATCATTCTTTTCTCTTTTAGTTCACGATAGTACAGCCTAGGGTGATGGACGCAGTGGTGAGAAGTGCATATACACATGTATGTACAGTATGTAAGACATTCAAGTAGCTCAAAATTAGATATGTGTGCCAAAGCTTTCTGGATGGGGTTTAAAGTTAAGTGATATAAAAAAAAAAAAAAAATATCTCATTCAGCAATCAGCTGGACTCTCTTTTGTTACTTGTGGTTGCAAAAAACCAAGATGGTGAAGCCCTCGATGAGGCTTCAAAACAGCAGTCCACCATGCAGTGGTCACCTCCACTTCTAGTTTACAGTTTGTGGTTGTGATGCTGTTTTTTTCATTCATTTTCTTAGACTCACAGTTACTTAATTGACTTGGACGTGGAAACTCAGTGGACTTTAAATATATGATCTGAATGCATGTTTCCTCTAGAGAGCAGGTAGAGAAACTACAGCACAATAAATGGTTTTAACATCACAGATGCTTCTGAGGGATCCTGTAAACTTTCATCCAAAAGTTCTTCCCCCTCCTTCTCTTCCTCCTTCATTAGGCTGAATAAAACAGCAGTCGATATGAAGCGCAGGCGTCGGTTGGAGATGTTTTTGCCAGGACAACACATGTGCTGGTAGTTAGCTGCTATTTTCAATCTGGCCTGTGATCATCTGAGTGTCAGCGACTTTTCTGACGCACCTTTTAGAGTGAGTAAAAGCAGCAGATTCCCCCTGTAGCTCTCATACACCATAATAACCCCAGTGTCCTTGACGTGACCCACATGCAGATGTCAGGGGAGGGTTTCTGGAGTTCAGTAAGGCCTCTATTTAAGAGCCTTTAAGGGGGTGCTTAAACAGGGGGGTCTGAGTCATTGATTCAGCAATTAAGTGAAAGGATAGCAGAGCGCAGGAAAGGCGCTCCAAGACACCTGCGTTCCTTTAACACCTCCCATGAAAAGACTTGTTCGGTTTGGCGAGTTGCAGCTCTTTGGGAATGTGCTTCTACATTAGGTCTTACATTTGTATTCCTGCCAGTGTGTGTGTGTGCGTGTGTGTGTGTTTGTGTGTGTTTTCAGGCTTAAAGTAACACGCAACATCACACTTTTGTAATACAAACTTTTTATACATGTGAGTCTCTTGTGTCCACGGATGCTGAGAGTTCTCCTGCACCTCCGGCAGCAGAACTCACAGGCACACTTTTACAACAATTTTGGGGATTCTAATTCCTCCTCTTTTTAGTATAAGTATATACTATACTAACTTAATCTGTTATTCATGGTCCAAAATGTTAATGAAGGCAGGGAAAAAATGACTGAGAGTCTTGCCAAGATCAACCTACAGCTTCCTGGTTTGCAAGAGGGAGTTGAAGCGGAGAGGAACGGTGAGGAACTGCTCCAAAACTCTGTCAGATGCATAATGACTATCACATTTTCCATGTGTGGCTGAGATTGCAGACTAAGGGAACTCACTAAATTCATTTTCTGGCACCTTACAGGGCTTTGCACAATGCTTGTCGTGCATGCATGCAATTAATTCACAAATTAATTACAGCATATTCGTGCAGTTAGCATACCTAAGTGATTTTGGGTGCTGTACACTGTCATTCACATTTCCAATACTCTGTATTCAGTCACTTCATGATTCGACTTTTCATTCCACACAACTTTACCAGTTTATGTAGTTTGCAGGCAAACAGACATATTTTCTAAATACGTAAAAGCTTGCTGATTTTTCACTACTGATTTGTTAAGTATACCCTATAATCCTATAAGTATATGTTATCAGATTACATTATTTCGTGTAGTTTATCAGAATGAAATAAAGGAGAAAACAGTCCATGATCACTTCAAGAGTATTCTGTTTCCCATCTCTGTGGCACACACTGCTGAAGCTGAAAAGGTTGTAAAGACACGTTTGATTACAAATTGCTTCTGGTAACCAGATCTTGTGGTTTGGAGTAATAAAGGAATCTCTTTGGTCCCCGATGACGTCCGTGCAGCGCAGATTCTTCCAGCATGCAGAGAGGACTTCTTCTAGATTACCCTAAACAAACAGTTGTGTGGAGTAATTTAAAGCCATTGTCTGGTGTTGATTACTGCTTTCAGTGAGTGGTGTGATTCACGAGCCAGATGTCAGAGGGACGGCTCATCTTCAGGCTGCTGTGAGGTGGAGCAGCGTGCCACCCTCATGTCTGCAGAGATTTTGGCAGGAAAACTTCTACCACTTCTTCCTGACCGGCGGTGGGGAGAAGATGGCTTGTTGTCATTCAGACTGACAGATCACACCCCCGCATCCGACCGCAGACATGGCGGGCCACCCAGAAGGAACTCCAACACCCATGATGCCGCATAACAGAAGACATTTTCATTGTTACCCAGCTCAGAGCATCCCTCAAGGCTGCAGACGTGTTTTTGTATTTCTTCTTGCTGACTTTGGAGGAAAAGTATGTAATTTTGTAATTGAACATTCTGTGTGTGGTTTTCTCTCACCCTTGAATTTGAATTGTTGGGCTGAGCAATCCATAGTGATCATAATTTTTCAATTTCCACACTGAAGTGTATTCTGCCTGCGTCTGTGTTCCAAATGTTTCTTTTAGATGCCGGTTAAAGTTATAATATGTTGTTGTTGTTCCGGAGGAGGGAGGGAGGGAGAGGGAGAGACAATCAATGGTTGGGTGAGCTATAGAATGAAGAGAGGGAGCGCTGTTAATAAGAACAAAGCAAGTTAACAAATTAAAAAAAAAAACAACTTCATTTTGTGATTGTTCCATTCTAAGTCACAATAACTTCACAACTGGTTCTTCAATATGTAATGACGTTATGTGACCTCCAGTGGTTTTTGTTTGATATTGATTTTTTTTTTTTATTATAGCATTATTACCAGTAATAAAGAAAATGCATCACACTAACATTAAGATTACATAACTGTATTTCCCTCCTCATGTGTAACTGAATTAATTCTAAGCCTCTTTAAAGCAGTCTAACCACCTGGCAACACACAGTGTTCATGCTTTCTTTCACTGTTGAATCATGGAGCCTCTTATTACAAGCAACCATGAAAATCACAGAGCGGCTTTCTCCACGATGACCATAATGTTATACCAACATTACCCACAAGCGACACCAGTGCAGAAACCACCGAGTCGGGTAGAAAATGTCAGTCCATGCTACGGTGGAGAAGCACATTTAAAGAAGTCAAGAGGCGTCTGGTGTAGACCTGTCCTCCGTCCACATGGCGGAGTCCGTGAGGGATGTGGTGATGAGTTTGGCTGATGTGGGCACGGTCCGTTAAAGAACGGTTCCTGTGAGACTTCCCCCAACCGGCTCTCTGTCAACTATCACAAAAATCTGCACAGCTCTTTAAAAGCCCTCCTGGTTTTATCTGGCAGCACATCAGCAGCACAGGGACTGTAGTTCAGTGCTTTTACATTTAAGACTTTTAGTAGGACATGAAGTGTGACAGTAGGCTGTCTTCCTCTGCAAGATATTTTTAGTTATACATATTTTTAGTTATGTATGTGCTTTATATATTCTTATATATATATTCTGAATGTGTTTATTTTTCTTGGTAATTTCACTACATTTCGTGTTGCCTCTAGTGGTTATTATCATCACTGCATGTTTAAGCATTTTTGCATTAGTTTCAACCAGGATGGTGTTTAAGGTGTACTCTAGGTAAGGTTTTGGAAACCAATGAAGAAAGAAGCAGATTTAATGCCTCAAATACCATTTCATGGTTTATTATCGCAGCTGCTCATCAGAGGGAAAAAGTCGTGTTATTTATTTTTATTTCTGGTTTTCTTCTACTGGAGACATTTCGCTGTTTGTTTTTCTCTGAAGTACCAGTGCCAGAGCTCTGTCGGCACTGGGGGTCTTTGTAGTGGGTTTCACATTTTGACTGGCACCTGAAGCAACTAGAGGGAGATCCTAGGTTTCAGGCAGGAACTCAGATCCTCGCTGCTGACTGAAAGAGAATTACAGATTCAAATCCAGATCCTGTATGGGTTACATTGTGCAGTGCTGCACTTTCTGATCAGATCTTCCAGCTGAATGGCAGCAGACTGAGGATAAACCGCCTTTGAATCTTGCTTTTCACTTTTGTTTTTCTTGTCCTGCTCTCCTACATTCCCACTTTGAACTCCCTTCTTCTGCGTTTTGCTGATGGTGTTTCCTTCAGCGTTGAGTGTGGGTAGGCTATCAAGTTCTGGATGCTAATGTGATCATTAACTGGTGGGCCACACATGTACACAGTCAAAAGGAACACACACCAGAGAGCGGAGACGTTTCGGGGTGCTTAAGCTCTAATGTTTTGCTTTGTAACTAAAACCCAAGTCACTCTGTTGGGCCCCAAATCTCTGAGTTGAGTGAGACCATTCCCGCTCCATTGTTGATGTAGTTTTCTGGAAAGACGACCTGTTTGTGTAACGGCAGAGAGCACTGAGTCTGTGCAGAGCCGAGCAGGCCTTCAGGCTTCAGACTGCATGTCTGTTTCACCACCGTTCATGTGAAAAACATTTTTTCTGAGTTTATTTCTCTACCTTTACTATCAGTTGGTGAGATGTCATTATGCTGGGATGAGGAGCGGCCAACTCAGACTTTCCAGAGATTCTTTCTGCTCAACAAAGTGAATCCCTCACTACTTCTTCTTCCACAGCATGATGTTCATTTGGTGGATTATTTGGATTCTTTAGGGCATTGCTACCATGTGATTGGCAGGTCCTTATCACAGCACTGTCCAGTCTGGGGGTTGTCATGTTTTCGTTTACATTTGCCTGCACCAGAGGTGATTTCTCTAAGACTGCAAGGGAAGCTCAGCTTTCCTTAAAATGTCAAAAATTAAATGGTCAAATATGTCGGTTGTGTTAATATTGACTACAAATGCTTTAGAGCATGT
Source organism: Synanceia verrucosa (assembly GCA_029721515.1). NCBI lineage: Eukaryota > Metazoa > Chordata > Actinopteri > Perciformes > Synanceiidae > Synanceia > Synanceia verrucosa. The sequence continues at coordinate 9,176,432 of CM056568.1, read as the reverse complement.
TCATCTTGAAGACGAGTCCGTTCAGAATCAGCTACTTATCACATATCGACTTCTCATACATTTCCGTACCGCCATTTTCAATGCATTTGCCCGTAGAAGCTGAGCATCCATGCACGTCAATGGGTCTGCATGGAAGAGTTTTTTTCATCGTTCGAAACTTGACAGTCATTGAATAAATGCAACGATTTCGTCCCGCCCCCGGACACTCAGCGTCTCTGGGGATGAATGGAGCTGTGGGCGGGCCTCAGCTGGCCTGGAAGGAGCAGTCGAAAGGCTGAATCCCATTTTGATTGACAGGTATTTTGACATATACACCATCACTTGACAGCTCAGCTCAGTTGAAAGACCCAATTGTTGGTATTTGTTCAGCAAAATTACTGGTTCATTTCTTACACTGTAAATAAAACACACTCATAGTATTTCCTTGTTTCAGTTTAACATAATTTCAACGTTTCCTTGTTCGAGTTTAATATCGTTTGTTAGATCGTTTTATCTAATTTTATGATGTAAGCTGACAATGAGCTTCTCCTCTTTGAAAGACCAGAGGCAGACACTGGCCTTCACACTTACATTACATTAATATTCAGAATATCCTGTTAACAGCATGTTCTGCTTGGATAGTCTAAATTAGGTCAAATATGAATAGAGCATTGTACAATTAAAATATGTGGGATATGTGAATATTATTTGGCTTTTAGGAACATTGTTTGGACATCAACAGGTTTATACCTTGTTCTATTAACAAGAAACCCAAATCTTTTTTTTCTGAATATGTGTTTCTATGGAACCTTGTAAACCTGTCACTGGATTCTAGCAGATCTCATGGATGAATTTGATCTTGATATGGAAAATAACAAATCCCCCCCAGAGCTACTGGATGCTCACTTGCCTCATAATTTGACATTGCCTCTCGTTGGATGCGATACAAAGCTCAGCCGGAGATGTTTTTTTTTTCTTTTCTCTCCTTCCTCCGTGTCAAAAGCTCCTCAGAGGTTCGCTGTGGAGGATGTGACAGTGGTTACTGGCTTTTGCAGTTCACTGCTTTCTCTCCACCTCTCAGTTCTTTAAACACTCTACCTCATATTTTCTCACAACTTTTTTCTTCCTTTCTAAAAAGTTCTTCCTTTTTCTTTCCTTTCTTGGCCTTGTGCCGCATTCATTATTCACTCATAGAGCATCATGCCCACCAGTCTCATGTGATGGAGGCTTATGCTTTCCATCACATGTAATAAAAAATAAAGATGGGCCACACATGGAGTTGGGATGGTGTCAGTTTCCTGCAGGGCCACAAAGCCATTGAATGAACTCAGAACCTTTTGGCCCTAATTCTGCACTTCCTCTGACTGCGTCATTGGCAGGTATGGCCTCAAAGTGAGCACAATGGCCGCCCTGCTAGATGGAGTGTATCCTCCAAGCTCTTAAACAGTTAGGCGAAGTAATCGGCAGGACCTGACGCCAGGACCTCTGCTGCGAGAAAGATTTGCACGTTGGCCATGGATGGCGTTCAGCTTGAGCTTTCTGCATGTGTTTTCTTTTTAAGGCAAAGAAGAGCTGTTAGTGATTTCATTTCCATTTCTGTGTTTTTGTTTGGTGCTTCCAGAGTTGTATGTGAAGCAATCAGAATCACACTTTCTTTGCTAAACTCAACGACTTTATTTCTGATGCTTCCACAGACAATTTGCAGGAAACATTCACCAATTTAGATCAATGTGACGAAGACTTGTTGCAGGAAAGTAGATCCACCACCAAGGAGAGTCACAAAACCACTAGCATTTAAGTGTTACCAGAGCCAAAAGGGGAATAGTTCTCAAAGTCAGTGATTTATGTCCACCAACACTGGAAGTCATGCACCAGTGTGTACACACACACACACACACACACACACACACACACACACCACTGCAGCACATGATGCAGAGCAGGCCACCTCTCCATGCCGCTGAGAGAGCTGAGCGGTGGATGACTCACTGAGCCATCATCTCCCTCCTGACTGTAAAACAGCTTGGCTTGGATTTTAGTGTAGCTGAGATTTTGTAAAACTTATTTCTGTTTGAGTAATGAGAAACACACGGCGTGACTTATTCGCTCTTTCAGAAAACAATTGGAAACAAATAAATGACACTTTCACAATCAGCAGAGATACTGTTGGTGGATAACAGTCTGGTCTCTTTGTGATGTGATGAAAGTGTGTTTAGTGGAGTGTAGTTCTGCGGCGCTTCCCTGTGTGCTACTTTGCATGAGTTACTTTGCAGGTTAAGATTTTAGATTTAAATTTATATAAAGTTGCTGTTGTCAGAAAAATATCTTGTATTTAAAGTGGATCATGTGCCACAGAAACAATGAATCTTGACAGGTTGGAGCACATATGAAGTTTGGATGAAAAGTTTGACTTTATCATGGAAGGCTGCTCTTTGTTTTGTATATTGTAACCATGACGATGAAGAGTTCCTAAATATAGGAAAAGAAGTAATCGTCTCCTGAACACACTGAAAACTGAACCCAAACCATCTTTCCTCTAAATCTAACAAAGTTACATTTTTATATCTAAAAGAAATTTAAACCATAGCATTATCATTGCATAAAATTTTGTAAAAATAATAATGTCCTGTCAATGATATCCTTTTCCTTCCTTCTCACAAGCTTTTGTTTTATCTTTTTTCTTTCTTTCTTTCTTTCTTTCTTTCTTTCTTTCTCTCCTCCTTCACAGTAAGTTAAATTTCAATAGTTTAGCTATAGTGCTGTATTATTTTATAGACAGGACTTTTGCATGTGGTAGAGTGTTATTATCCTGTTCTCCTCCTCTGAAGTGGAGGCTGTGTTTGTGTTGAACTCGTCTCTTTGTCTCTGGTGCCAGGTATAATTTGGTGATTGCCCTCTTTGGTTCCTGTAAAGTGTGTTAGACGAGGCAGGAGTCCAAATCACAGTTTGTGTGACCTCACCTCACAGCTCTGTGCTCTCACCCGTTACTATAGCATCCCTTGTACTATTTACAGTAAATAAACATTGTCTTTTAATGAGCAGTGCCCATGGATCAGCCGTGCTTTGCTGTGGAAATTATTTTCTGGGACAATTGGACGGCGACATTGAGTTGAAAAAAAAAAGATGATGTTTCTGTAATCCTCTGTTTCAGGAAATGAGGCTGGTGAAAGACACATGCTTGGAGACATTCGATTATCAAAGTGGACACAACTGAATATTATTTGAACAGAGATGTTTTGCAGGAACAATGGGTGGCTTTATCCAGCCAAAACACGTGATGACATCTGTGAATACCCAGTGGTGTATTGTTGTTCTGGAAAGGCGCTTTGTCTTTGTAGCATCAGTTGTGTTTCGCTATGAGCAGTAAAAGTTTGGACGACGGTTGTTTTTGTGGTTGCGGTCGGTTGGATTCGACTGGGGAAAGATGACGAATCAGAGTCTGATTTGATGACGAGCAGCCAAACTAAAGGAAACGGAGTCTCTGATGTTAAACTGTTGGACAAGGAGTTCAGTGTTCACTCGTGTTTTTCCACAGTCTGTTTCTAGTTCTCCATTTCCTAATTTTGAATATTAAATAAAAAACAAGTTTGTCACACTTCTTTTTTCTATACATGACATCACATAGTCAAACTTCATGTGCAGCAACCCTCAAGATATTTTATCCATGTGTGGGGATTTGTGCATCTGGACCCTGTTAGTGTGACAGACATTTGAGAATGTGTGAAAGAAGTTCGTCCCGACTGTCTCAAATCCTTCTGGCTGTTTGTCGTGTAAACAACCAGTTAGGGAATGCATTGTGATGCCAGATCTGTAGTTTATTATTGTCATTGTTCTCAAGGAGGACAGTGGGTGGATGCATTAGAAAGACAGACAGAATAATATAAAGAGAGAAACAAAGACGTGGATTAATATTACACACCACATGTTGGAATAAGGTTTTATGCACAAATCTACCATAAACAAAAACAGACTTCCAAATTGAATCAGGTCCAAATTGCACAGATAAATGTGCAATTTGGACCTGATTCACAGTAAACTGTCCAAACAGTTACTTTTCAATCTAATTCAGCTCTGTGGTAAACTTAACACCTGGACGTCTTTTATCTCTACTAGTACATTTTGAAAAACCTGACTTTTGAATAGGAAAATGAATATTTAATTGTGGGGGAAAACAGTTCTGCCGTGGCTGTCTGCCTCCTGTACTTTGACTGCATCGTGGGACGCCAAGCGTTACTTTGAATCTCTGAAAATCAGATGTGATGTTAGGTCAAGCTGAACAAGGAATAATTCACCAACAAGGGTAATGATGGCAGGAACAGCAAACATTACACTGCAGTGTGTAAACTAATAAGGTACCGATCAGCTGTGTGCTCAAAGTCAGCCTGGAGACAGGACACATTAGTACTTTTAAAACAGATAAAGCAGCAAACTTTGAGCTTTAGGCTTCTGTGGTGAAACGAGAGGGCGTCATTCATCCGAGGACCCCTAGCTGTCCTTTAGAGGATTTCAGGGAACAATATGTTTTGAACACACGTATGTACTTTTTAGTAATTTTTCAGTATAATTTCCAATATTACTTTCTCAATATCATGCACTATACGTACACTATACTATAGTATACTTTGCTTTATGCTCAGTGCTTTAATTTCATTCAGTATTAATGAAGTTCTATTTTGTCTTACCTCTGTTATGACTATTTTGGTGATTGGTTTCATAAACTTTCATTAACTCTTTGAGTGCCATTGACATATTTCGACGTGAAATTGTTTTTTCACCAGCAGGTTGCCGATCACAGTCTGTGAGTAATTTTGGGGCTTCTGGGAGATGTAGTCGGGCAAAAAGTGGTGTTTAGGGTGGGAGTGGCCTCTGCCTCTGATAAAACAAGAATGTAACAAGGTAAAAACAAATGTTTTTTTCATGATGAAATAGAGAGTCTCTTCTTTCATTTGAGCTACTCTGTTATCAGAGACATAGTACAAAATATTCTGTGGGTCATGAAATATGACTCAAAATGGGCAAAAATGCTGGCACTCAAAGCGTTAATAAAACATCAAATGGTGGTCAGAGGGTCAAGCTGCATCGGTTACGAGTTCTTTGACAGTATAAAGCATAATGTTATATTAACTTACTCAACAAAGCAGGCAATACAATTAATGAACATCTTTTTAAAGAATAGAAAACTAGTTGTAATTCACTTATGCTGATGACAGACATGTATATAGAGACATCACAAGCAACAGTGTGAAATAGTCAGGAAAGCACAAATGAATGGCACACATGTAAACAAACTCACAAACTCTCATCCTGGTGCGTCATTCATCAGTTCAGGCCAGCCTCTGTCTCTTCTCCTTATGTGTCCTGCTCATCCAGGAAGTGACCCACCGGGAAATGAACAGCAAGCAGGTCACAACCTCTGATAAAGCTTCAGACGGTCCACTGGTGTGTCGACACTCAGGGGAGGAAAAGATCACAGCTGCTACATCCGATGTCTCCATGCTCATAGAGAAAACCTCTCCTTTGTTGTTGTGTTGTCGGCCATGTGTTTTATTTTATGCCTGTCCATGTTTGACAGGCAGCACAAAGCTTCTCCACTTATCCCCGAGTATCTGAAGATCATCCGTCAGTATGCAGTGAAATGGAAAAGCCTCTTGTCTGTGTAATAGTTTCTACCCTTGCAAATTGTTTTGTGTCATTTCAGCGCAGCACATTTGTAAACACTGTCAGCCTGTTTGGATTGGAACAGCAAATTTGGGCAGCAGCGCTTTGATTACTGTGAACTGATGAACTGATATGCTTGCTCTGTTGTGGAAGCATACATGAGCTGACACTTCAAACATGTCTGCAGTTATGAATGATTCACAAACGCAATCATTTATCGTGGCTGCATTCCCAGAGTGCACTTCTCTGCTTACAGTTGAACCGGTGGCGAGGGAAGACTTTGGTAACTCCTCATGCACGGATGTGAGCTGCTGTGTGCTTTAAAAGACCAATGAGCATCAGCCATGTTCAGACCTCTTAAAGCTGAGGAGGAAAAAAACACGCCTCAAAGCTATTCTCTCCACCATTTTTGTCTTTGTCCTCTTCTTGATTCTCATCATTTTCTAACATTTCCTTAATTTCTCCCTACCTTTCCTTAACCTTTTTTTTTCTTCCCTAGCTCTTGCTGAGAAGATGTGAAGATTTTCCAAAGATATCAACACTTGTCACAAATGGTGGATTTAGTTTATGTAAAGATGTCATACCCTAAGATTTATTTACACATTTTTCAGCGCAGCTTCAGGGTAAAAAAACAGTGAAAAAGGACTGTTATTTGGCCTGAGAGGTGGTGGTGATATTTGGGTTGGCAGAGAGTCAGTACTGTTGAAGCATTACATTAAAAGCCCTTTAAAATACTCAGTTTAAAATTTCTATAATTAATATTTTATATCAACTATCAGTTGACCAATCTGAAAGGATTCAAATGACAATCACACAGAGTGTTTCATTCTCTGACACTGTACCGATTGAAAGTAGCAGTGGAGCGTTTAGCAGCTAAAAGAGAACATTTTCCTCAGGAGTTGGAAGAGACCAAAACAAAGTACAAGTATGATACAAGTACAAGCAAATATAAGTATGAACTTTGAAATTAAAATGATATGTCCCTTTACAGATGTGAATAATCTGGCAATAAATCTCTAGAGGTTCAGTTTCACCCCAGCAGGCTGTTATTTGGCGTAAAGGTCAGGTGTTTGTGTCACTTTTCGACATACACCGTGTATACACAGTATTGTAGCTGCACTTTTGAGTCCTGCATTCATTTTGGAAACACATGGCAGCAGCTTTTGGCAGAGGAAATATAGTAGGTCTGTATAAATTATGGTGGTGACGAATCAAAACCAGGGAAGGATTAAATTTAAAACTCTTTGTAACACTTTTTTCAAGGACTTGCTCATGCTATTTACCGTAAAGCTACCTCAGGTGGAGAGACCTCCCTTCCAGCTGGACTTGGTGTTTAACGCGGGTTTAATGCTTGGCGATCATTAACAGTCCCTTCACACCCATAAGAACGAGTCATGTTGTTAACTTTGGCATCTGAACTCCCATTGAGCCCCCGACCAGCCAATCGGTGCCACATCTTTGTTAATTTAGTGAAGTATTACCTCATGTATTAAACTAGATGTGCAGTGAAATCTTTGGCGCTAAATGCCTCTGGCTCGTTACAAGTTGATGAAAAATAGTCATGTGATTGATTGGCTTAATGGTGATGGTCATGTATTGCACACCTTTTGCTGCCATGTTAAATAAGAGCTCAGTTATTTCCTTCAGATTGTGAATGTGAAGCGAGTTTCGTTCCAGGTGCATGAAAACAACCCTGCAACCTTTACACACACACACACACTTCCTGGATTTTAAATGAAACACAGCTGTGTTCCCGTCAGTGCTGTGGATCTCGCCACTCATCTGTCATAAAAGATATCCTCAGAAAGAAATATTCCTCCATTGTCCCTTCTAGCTACGGCCTTTTATTTGGTGCTAAATCAACTGGAAATGCAAGAGGAGAACTAAAGGGTGCAGATTCACAGCATCTGAAGCAACTCATGAAGTCTGAATCTTTGTGATTTGCTGAGTGAAAGCTGAGTTCAGGAAAATAAGCATGTCACTGAGTGTAAACAAGTCAGTAGGGGGGATTGTTTTTGTGTCCCCTGCCCCTTCACCACCCGGGCCCTCTGGGACCTGCTGGACTCTTTAATGTCGACTCCAGGGCTGTTTGTCCAGATGTGGGACTCCTGTACATGGAGAGTCCCTAGCTAGCACCACATCCTACCCATGTCCTCTTTAGACCTTTCTGCTTCAGAAATCAAAATGTATTGAAACATGTGGTACTTTCTTTGTACACAGGGATCCAGGAGGGCACCCAGTGCACCAAGTGTAAGAATGAATGGGCGCTGAAGACCTCCATAGCTCTGCTCTATGTGCTGTGCACTCTCCTCACCATCGCTGTTGCTGTGCTGGGATATAAAGGTAAGACGACCCAGTCAACTACTATTACAGTCATTACTCCCGTCAATGTGACCCAATCAAACATCACTCCAGTGGTGTAGTTTGCTGTTGAAAACTTTAAAAAGATTTGCTTACAGTGCACTGAGAGAGAGTCTGAATGTGTCGTCGGGTTTCTTTTCGCACTGCCAAGAAATAAGAGCCTGAGTGTGTTTGTGAGAGGTTTTCATTAGCATGACATGGATCTTCTTTGGCTTCTTTATTCAAAGGATTTGGTTTATCTGCCTCTAAAATTTCTGCTGCTGAAGATGCATTGAATTCATCAACGGTGTCTGTGGAAAGATGCTTTTCCAGACCTAGAAAGTAGATCCAATGAAAATCACTCAAAATCAGCATTCTGGAAAGATGCATTTGAATGTGTGAGTGCCACATTTTTGTCTCCTCTGTTGTATTGAGGTGGACACAGAAAATGCATATTTCACTGTGATTTGGGTGAGCAGACTCACAGTTTGAACGCTGTCCTCTCTATCTCCACCCCACAACCTTCTCTCAGTTTATTTAACCAACAGCCCCAAAGCTCACTCCTCCAGGCAGAGACTTCAGGCTTCCTGGTTGGCTTTTCACATTTTTTTCCAGGTCAGGAAACTTTTCAGAGAATTGAACTGTGAATGTCCCTGCGGTAATTGTGCTAAATACTCCAATATGTGACTGCATATGTCCCCTCTTGTTTCAGTTGGTGAAAGTTAACATGTTCGGGGCTTATCAGTGAATCTTCAGTGCATTAACAATGATGTATCCTTGCTCTCAGAGCTCTGTCGGCCCTTCTTGTTCCACGGTGCATGTTTTCATGCAGGGCTTAATTGATCCCAGATGAGCAGCGAGTGAACTCAGTGCAGCTCCAGCAGAACCCACTGAAATTGGGTTTTTACTGGCACCGGAGCACCGCTCTGTCAAGGGAACCACAAGCTCAGGCTAAACTCACTCCCAGCTCCAGATGGTTAAGTAGTGAGACCCAGAGTGCTCTACACACTTAACATGTGTGCTCCTCTCTGTCCTCCATCACTGACCCAAAGAAACATCCTCGATGTGACTCTTTTGTTGTGATGCAGTTTAACCATAGGGGTTTGGCAGGGATTCAGTGACCTCTGTCCTCTCCCCTACACCATGTTGTGTTGATGGACACGGCCCAAGCAATATGAGGTCATTCTCTGGACTCTGGAGAATTTACATCTCATAAATTTTCCTCAAATATTGTAATAAAAGAGACTGGAGGATGACATAACCTGTGCATTTTACCTCATTTCCTGTGTGAATGTCTGTTTATTCTCCAACACCAACTGCTGCTCAATTGTTTTCCTGCTCCAGCCTTTCTTGATATGCTATAACCGATATGGTAGCTAATCTTAGTCAGTGTTAGCAAACTTTCAGTCACTGCTTTAAGCATGCATAGTAATTTAAGGCAACCTAGAAGAGCATATCAACATGTTACAGTCAGAGGACACTGTTTGCAGGGGTTCTAGTGAGAATATCACCCTTTAACTGGATGGCAATATGAGCAACAGAAATGGTAAGCCCAAGATAAAGGTATTACAGTAATAATTAAATATAAGATCAGTAAAAGAATCAATAATAGGTGATAAGAAGTGTTTTAAAAGAGGTTCATACTGTGTAAACACTTCACTGTGTTGTTTTGTACCAAACCCGTTTGTGTGATCAGTAAAATTGTAATTCTGATTGAACAGGGAGTCGATGGAGGGAAGCCAGGACATCCTCTGTTAAAACCAGTGAGAACCAGTTGAAGGGAGTGACGCTGGGACCATTAGCTGTTAAAGTTATTCACTTTCACTCTATCCAGTTGATCTGTTTTTTACACATTTAGCACACAACACTCAGTAATCAGAATATTTAGTGGTTCACACAGATGTGTGTGGTTAACGGTTTACAATACAGTTGCTTCATACCTGGTTTTTTTTTTTTACTATTTCTGACTTTATGTGTCATAAGGAAGCTAGATTTTTCAAGACACCCTGTCAGATTTAAAAAAAACAAAAAAACATAAGAGCGGGAAAGAGTTGAAAGGAGGCACACAAATCTATTTTTACAACACTTGAAACTGTAGGGTTTCTGCCAAAATAATGCAGCCCTGTTGCAATTCTGTTGCATTTGTGGTTTCTGGTTGATTTTGCCACAGTGATGCAGTGAGTCTCCCTGGAGGCCAGTACAGAACAGAACATGTGCAAAAGGCCCAGAAATGTCTGAATGTGGGAGTCTGCTTGTTTTGGTTTCAGTTTCCAGGCCAGTGGAGGAGGTTCAGTCTGTGTCAGTCAAAGTGTCTTTTGTGCTCAGCAATGCTGAACTGTTCATTTTGTGTCTGGAAATGTGTCTAATTTAGTTTGATGTGTGGAGCATTTCCTGAATAACCGATCATTATATTCTCATAAATTAATTAGGTAACCCAAGGATAATTTATTGTAATTATTTTAGCTCCATGAGGAGCCCTTTCCAGCATGTTTTTCCCCTAACAGTAAAAGATATTTTCTTCTTGCAGTCAGGAAACTAAAGTATCACTTTATTTTGCTTTTGGAGTCCTAAATCTGAGGGAAACATTGACATTTTGAAAATTACACTCATTTGCTTTCATGCAAAGCACAGAGAAACTTAGATTACAACACACACATAGAGGGAGAGCAACTTCATTCTCTGCTCAGGTAGACTACACTCCACTATTGCTGCTATATAAATGTGCATAATATTGTTGAGAGAACCTTAGAGTTTAATATATATATAAAGGATATAAACTAGTTGCTAAATGGTTAAAGCCATTGTTAGAGCTAATCATGCCATGAATCAAAGACTTTACCTGTCCTCATTTGAAGGGATGGATGGATTTAAACAGCTCATCTTGTCTTCCTGTTGATTTTTAAACCTTGTGACTGGACTGTTGTCTTTACTGGTGGGAGCAAACATTTGGGATGCAGCTTCCCAGCAGAGGAGTCGAGTCAGAGGATGTGTCCCCCTGGCGAGGCTGGTGGTAGAAGAATCCCAGACACATTCCAGAGGAAATGAACACTGGTGTCGCCTGTGGGGGCGTGAAGAGCCTCCCTGCCACAGCGTCTGTCTCCTCTGGATGCTCTTTGATCCGCCTGTTTACTGAAGACCCCTCCTCGGTCACTTCCTGTCCCCCAGGGCCCTCACCAATGTCTCCCCATGCAACTCCAACCTATGTGTCTGTCGCTGACCACCCACTCCATCCTTGCTGAATCAATGTTCCTGCTTCCCTCCGTCTCTCTTTCGCAGTGCCTACCTTTTTCTGTCCCTCATCCAATATTGAGTTATACTTCAACTGCAAATTCTCCCCACCTACTGTTACACTCTAAATCTGGCCTAACCCTGAAGATTACTTAAATCAAGTCCGGCATTATTACATGCCTACAAGACATGTAGATCTTTTATAGTATTTGTCAGTGGTTTCCTCTCTGATCCCTTTTATATATGATGTCTGTGGTTTCAGGCAACTCTGGTTGGTTAATAAAGGACGGAGACCGTGACACTAACCTTTTCCTACCTGTTTTTCTTCCAGTGGTGCAAAGAGTTGACAGTGTGTCTGAAGGTATCGCTAATTATGGAGGAAAAATAACTGCTGTTGAGACTGATTTGAAAAAGCTTGGTAAGTTTCTGAGGTTTAAATTGAAGTGAGAGCTACACTGAGAGGCTGAGAAATTGTTGTAATTAATTGTACAAATCTCCTCTGTCAGATCATCAAGCAGGGGAGAAGTCAGAGAATACCACCACGGAGATTCAGGCTTTTAAGAACAACATCTGGACTCTCCAGAGGCAGCTGTCTGCGGTGGAGGAACGCATCCACAGCGATCAAGTTAAGCTGAGTCAGCTGCAGAACACTGGCTCTGACATCGAGAACAGCCAGGGCTCCATTCATGTACAGCTGGATAGCAACACAGCCGCCTTGCACTCTGTCAATGGCACCCTGCAGTCTTACGGCGCCATCGTCGATGGTCTGCAGGGTGACACAGGCCGGCTGCAGAGGGAACTCCAGCAGCAGGTGAAGCTTCAGGACCAGGCACTGCTCAGCATCAGCAGTCTGAACTTCACCCAGGCCCAGCAGAGGGGCCTCATCGCCGTCCTGCAGCGCTCCGTGGATGACACCAGCCAGGCCATCCAGAAAATGCGCAGTGACTTCCAGAGCCTGGAGCAGGCAGCCCGACAGTCCCAAGCAGACTCTGAGTGGCTTCGTGTTAAGGTGGAAAACCTGCAGGTCATGGCCAGCAATGCCTCGGCTCTCGCAAAAAACAACAATGACAGCCTGGAGGAGGTGGCGTCTCAGCTCGGTTTTATGGCCAACCAGCTCCAGAACACCAGCAGTCTGGCTGATGCTCACGACCAAACCCTGATGGAGATTTTGGACCAGCAGAGGGACTTCAGTAACCTCACGTCCACCAAGTTCGACAGACTGGAGGTGCGGCTGGAGGAGTCAGAGCAGGGCATGGACCGCGTCACCGGCAACATCAGCTTCACCACGCAGCTCCTGGGAGCCATCAACCTGAACCTGAATGACTTGCGCACTTGTTCTGAGACCATCGGTCGTCACTCAGACTTCCTGGTTAACCTGAACAGCAGTATGACAGATGTGCAGACAGATGCAGCCAGACTGAAGTCTCAGCAGGAGGAGCTGGCAGCACGAGTGGACAAGGAGGTCGGCAACCTCTCTTATGTCATGGAGGAAATGAAGCTGGTGGACACCAAGCACTCACAACTAATTACCAACTTCACTATTTTACAGGGTGAGGCATGAGTGTGTGCACTAATAAAATGTTTTCAAGTTAAAGAAATTGATATTTTGTAGAAATGCTCTTGATTACTTTCATGCAGAGATATACCTCTGCACTGAAGCCATAGGAAGGAAGGGGAAACAGCTAGCATGGCCATTTCTAAAAGTAACTAAAGTAACAAAAACAAACAAATTACATGTCGTATTTTGTTTGTTTAATCTATGCAAAATCCATGGTCATGTGCCGGTTAGCTAACCAGCTAGTATCAGTCTTTTCATCTGTCTCACAGCAAGAAAGCAAACATGCTTTTTTGTACCACCATATTCCTTTAAATCCATTCTTCAAGGTTTGTTTCACAAGTTTACTCTTATTTTTCAGGTCCCCCTGGTCCCAGGGGGCCAAGAGGGGACAAAGGACCCCAGGGACCCTCTGGTCAGCCTGGCCAGAAGGGAGAGAAAGGAGAAAAGGGTGGTCCAGGGATTCGAGGACCTAGAGGAGAGCAGGGTTTTCCAGGACCACCAGGTCTGCCTGGGTTGAAGGGCATGCCAGGTGTACCTGGCAGCCCTGGATCCAAGGGCTCGCGAGGTTCAGGAGGAAGGGCTGGACCACCTGGAACTAAAGGAGAGCCAGGTACTGCTGGTCTGCCTGGAAGAGATGGACAGCCCGGTCCTCAGGGGGCTCAGGGCCCACCGGGTATCAGAGGTGCAATTGGGCCAGCTGGTGAGCAGGGGCCAAGGGGACCTGTGGGACCAGTAGGGCCTCCGGGACCAGCAGGACCGCCAGGACAACCAGGGATCCCAATCCAGGCTCCATTAATTCCTCTGGGCCCTGTGTCTCTGCAGGACGAGGCAGCAGCTCCAACACTGTGGACCTCTGGTACGACTTCAAGACTCATCACCAGTTTCAACGTTTCTGTTTCACTTTTCAACACTTTGCTATGATCACCTGATCCGCTGAAGTAATGAACTGATTCAGCTCGCATCTGTGTACATTAAATCACTAGAACATTTCCACCGTTGTGTTTAGTTATTGTCTAAATGTAGTGTCTGACTCTGTGTTTTACAGGATGCCCTTTGGAGTGGGTAAACTACAGAGACAAGTGCTACTTTTTCTCCAAAGACCTGCACAGTTTTGATGATGCGAAGGCAACCTGTGAATCAGCGTCCGCTTCACTGTTGATCATCAGTGATTTGGAGGAACAGGTGACTAATGAATCCTGAAGTCTGTAAATTTAGTCCTTAAAAAATTGAATCCCCTGAAATCATGCTGTGCTGGAAGGGAAGAGCGTCAGCGCTCTATAAACTGTGAGGTAACTCGTCAGTTTTTTCTGTCCTCATGTGATCTCAGAAATGGCTAAAGAAGCAGATCTTTGGAAAAGGCTACTTCTGGATGGGTCTGACCGACAGAGAGGAGGAGAACGTTTGGCGTTGGCTGGACGGGACCGAGCCTGCTTTCACGTCAGTATTAAATCAGAAAACACCTCACAGGGAACATCTTATCCTGCATGAGAGCGCTGTTCCTCAGCTGGATATTCTGTTTCAGAGCTGTGCTAAATACTCTTTTCCAATGATAATAACAAGCCGTGGGTTTTTCCTTGCATGAAACAACACTAAATAAACGTGCAAAATCTCAACTTTCTTATATTTTGTGATCACTTTGAAATGGAAAGCAGGTCTTCCTCTATTCCTGCTGCCCATTCAAACAAAACAAATACTTTCACATTCAACAAAATTTTATTTATTTAGGGTGGTCCAATCAGAGTGGTTAATAAAAGCAATAAATCCAAACATTGAAGCTTACAAAACTACAAACGATAAAGATACAGTTATGAGACTCATCAGACCCATTATTGAATTTGAACACTATGGGATTAAAGCCTCTATAACCGCAAAGATCGACACCTGTGGTCTCAATTAAGAATTTAAAATCTGCCAGATAAATCACACGATTCAACTTTTCCCGCTGCAGTTTATTCTGTCATTTTCCACCAGACAAGAAATGCTGTAAATGCAATGTGTGATCGCCCCCTGTTGTTTGCCCACAGGAAGTGGAAGCCCGGCCAGCCTGATGACTGGGGCCATGGACATGAAATGGGAGAAGACTGTGCAGGGCTCATCCATGAAGGGTTGTGGAACGATTTCTTCTGTGAAGATCTCATAAGCTACATCTGTGAGAAGGAAATGGAGAGCTGTACGTCTGTTTTTTTTCCACTCTCAAATGTCTCTCTAACTTCATGTTGATTTCCTGTGACTTCAATAATCAATCAATATTATGAAAGATACACACAAGGATTTGACATGGCATCAAAAGCTCACAGTATTCACATAGAAGTATAACAAATGAAAAATATAAAAGGACATTTTCTCAGCCAGCACTATGTATAGTTGTTTGAGTAATTGTAGAATTGTTTTACTAATTGCAGACTGAGTAAATCAATAAATGGATAAATGAAAAAAGAGGTTATACTTATATAATAATTATTATAATAATGTCATTCTGTGTGTTTCTGCAGCAAGATTGCCAGGATCATAGCAACGTCTTGACAGGGAGCTTGCAGTGAGCAGCTAGACCCCCCCCCCCATGTGGTCCACCGACACGGCACATGGAGAGTCCGTATGGAGAAAGCAAAGGGACAGTTTGAATTGAGCCCAGGGCTGCAGCAGCAAACGTCTCTCTAATGCTGAAGAGATGCCTCTGTCCTCCAACGTGAGTCCAACATTACCAGCAAGTGCAATACAGCAGGGCAATCACAGGAGGAGGACTTTTTACTTTTTAAAGTACAGAATCACCAGCTGATTTATACAGAAATATAAATATTTTTTATGATTATTTGAAATACACTTTATAAAACTGTATTCCACGTGCAACCGAATATCTGAATGTATATTTCATTATGCAAGGAAATTATGTAGGAAATTCTAAATTTTGTGAAGAGTGGACTTACCGCAGTGCTTTTCATAACATTTCATATCTGTCCTAAAACTAAAAGGTGCAAAATGATGCGCAAAAACATGAAATGTCGCGGATATGCTATCTTTGTGAAACCTGCTATCTAACCTCGTGAATGTGTATTTAGCATTTTCATTTATACGAGTAGAATGAAGTATTTACACATAAATACAGAGAAATGTCACAATCAGTTTTAGAACTGCACATTTACAGTTTTATACTCTTTGTATGATGCAGTATTTTGTGATTTATGAGATTTATTTTTCACTATTACAAGCGTACGTATGTCTATGAATCTGTGGATTCTACCTGCAAATACACAATGTGCCATTTTCTGCACTCAGGTACCATTTCCCTTTAATAAAAACACTTGAGTTTAAACAACACTACCAAAGATGAAGGAAACGCCAATAAATATGTAAAAAAAAACAAAACAAGATGTTTATATCTGTTGGCTTATTTCTACATTTTTCTGTAGCTGCAGATAAGCAGATCTGGTATCAGATGGCTTATCTGTCTAAGTGTGAAGGTCATCACAAAACTTTCCACAGTACTGTAGAATTTAGTTTATTGATTTTGCACAAAAAGATAACTTTCACATTTCTATTGTGTTGTTCTTGAAAAATAACTTTCCAGTGCTTTTTTTGTGACACTGACTTTTACAGTTTCACGCCTCTCTGACCCAGATTATAAACAGAAACATGGATTTCTCTTAGATAACCATGGGCTGAGCAACATTTCCTCTCAATCATTTCACATCCTGTTCTGCTACTTCAGGTCAACTCCAAACACATTCACTCCTTCAGCTGCACAGAAGATTGAAATGATCTTACAATAGCACCGTTTAGTCGGAGGAAATATATTTAAATACCTTTCTCTCAACACATGAGATTCTTTATGTTAAAAAACAACAACAGCGACTGAAGACTGTGAGTGCTCGCAAAAAGAAAAGCTGCTACTTTATGAGGACTCAAATTTCTTTAAGTAAACATTAAAGCAACATGGAAGAACGCAGGAGCCAAGCAGACAAAGTGTTAAGTTTGAGTGATACAGTATGTGAATAAGTTAAGAAATATGCTTACTATTAACCGCTGATTTCACATTGCATCATTTACAAACATACACAAAAGAAGCAGCATCTTCTCTACATGTGGGTTTATTGTTGAGGTATGAATATTTTGTTTTTGAACCTTGTTTTGTACAGCCACACTATTTCTATATGAAATCACTGTGGTGGAATTCACTTAACGAACACTAATAAAACTGCCAATTGGGTCGTTTAGGGTTTCACATTTCCCTGGAAGCCTCTCCTTTACCTTTTTCTCCTCCAGACAGGTGTTGCGACTGCTGTGGCTCATGTTTTTTCAGTGCAGTATGGCGACGAAAGGGCTCTGAGACACAACGTCTGTTTCAAGCTCCAGCAACACTGGGAACTCCTTCCTGACTATTGCTCTTGTCAGACATGTCGTCATCTGTGCGGCTCTTCCGGTCCCATGCAATGAAGAATGTAACGGCCGATGGTGCTAAAGATGAGGTGGAGATGAAGTGGAGGGGTGAGGGTGATGATGGAGGCAGGCTGGCTCAAACGAAGGCATGAGGTGGTGGCTTGTCTAGTCATCCTTTTCCACTATGACCTCCCCATGGAGCACCTTTCTCCTCTGCCGCAGCATGTGGAAGTAGAGCTGAGGAAACACTGGGAGGGAATAAACAGGATCAATATAATGTAAGTGAGCGACCTATGCCACACTTTCAACATCTGGATCTAGAGAGGACCATCTATGTTTTCACGTCAGCCAGCAGAGCTCTGCTCCACACTTGGCACACAGCAGTCTGCAACCTCATGACTAGATGACACCAAATCCAACACAGTGTTCCTTTAAAAGCTGTATTTTTTATTTTCAATGATACACTTCATGTTGTGGTTTGCCCCTTGTATATAATATAATAATTACACATGAGATAATTGCTATATGTAGCATTCAAACATCAGTATGTAAGGTCAATCCAAAGAGCAGAAAATCCAGAGTCAACTAGACTTGATAGAGGTTTCTCTTGTTTTGCTCTTTGGATAACTACTTGTAGTTTTTTTTTTTTGGCTTCTCTATAGAAAGAAAAAACAAAGATGGCTGTACGTCTCCAACATTCAAAGGAATTTTCCCATGTTTTTATTTTTTGCCAAGTTTATTGAGAATATATATATAGCACACTTGTGTCTGTAAACTAAATGTAAGGATGGAGTCTGCAAGTCTTTCGCTTTGCTGTGACTTCACCCTGAAGGCAACCACGCTGAGGTTGTCTTCAGACCTTTTGAAATGCCGTCACAAGAATACAAGAGACGAGAAGCTAAAGTCACAAATAGTAGAAGACACACGTGAACCCAAATCTGTCTGCGGTCAGACCATCCTACGTATGTTTTGCCATAACGTGCAGTGTGGGAGTAAAAGTGCTCCTTACGTGGGATGTAGGACAACATGAAGATGATGAGACAGTAGTAGTAGTCAAACGACACGTTATACTTGTTGGGAAGCCTCATGGAGTACATTCCAGTTCTGCGTACGAACGGCAGAGCAGCATAAATGGTCAGCAGTTCTCCGATGACCCCCAGGGGGTACAAGACGATGAAGAGGTTGTACCTGGGAAGGAGAAGATGCACACGTCTCATCGCCGGCAACAAGAAATACTTGCTGATGTTAAAACACTCACAGGCTCTGAACACTTGAGCTGTTAGTGCATGCTCCGTAAAGTCCTTTCAAGATCAAGTCAAAAACATACAAAAATCACACAATGTCAATTTGTTTTTCTTGGGTTTGAATTCAGGTAATCAGGTAACCAGTGCTGATATTAAAGATTATCATCACCAGAAAACTGGAAAAAGAAGGCTGAGCAGGGTGACATTCAAGTCATTAAAGAATCTCCCTGATCTCTCTGTTCTTTCCTCTGTTAATCTGCGTTTATATAACTGATTGGAGCAAACAATGACGATGGAGTTCCTCAGTGATAAAACGGGATATGGCCGATGTTGTAGTGGGCAGAGATGTTGTGGCTGCTATTAGAGCCTCTGGGGACTGAATCAGTGCACTAAATGGTTCTTACTACACTGTCAATTAATATGTAGGAATTAATCAGAGAGCAGAGGGCTGGCTTTACTTTTGAAACTTGGTAAATGTCAAAACGTGGTCCCATACTTGCCATGAAATCCTCTAAACCAGACTAGTGCTGCTCTTCATGAGACCCTTCATCATCTTCTTGGCTTTCTGCTTTGACTGCCTGTCACTTCACAGTGTCGTCCAATATATACGCCATGACTCAGGGCTAGAGATCCTGCATTTAGTCGAGACCGTGGTGAAAGGCTCGGGGGAGCGTCTCAGCGGATGTGAGAGAAATGTTGGGGCAAGCATTCCATGACCAAAACAGATGGTCTTAAAAACATGAGCAGCTGAACATGAGACCCTCTCTGGGGCCTGGCGTCTCCTCAGTGCTTAAAGACAGCCATGGAGGGAGGTGGTGGGGGGGGTGGAGAGTGGCATTCAAGACCCAAAACAAAAGAGTAACTGGCACAAAAACTTGCCATCGCATGCTGAGGTGGCAGGAAAACATTTGTGATCTTGTGTTAAATCTCCAGATGAGTACGTCGTACTGATGTGGTTATGTAAACGTCACTATTCTGAGGTGACATCTCTCGCTCTCTCTCGGCTGTAAGATGCCATGCCTGTGTGTTGGACAGCTATCAATGTGTACAGCTGACGTTCCTCTTGGCGACTCTAATTTCAGCTGAGCTACTGTAGCAGAGTCTGCCGCGTCACAAGTGCTCTTCGTTCAGTAGTAAGCAGCCGTTATGTCACTCAGGGAAATGTGATGATCGTCGTCACATTTCACTGATAATCATGACAGTGGTGTCAGTTTTCTCCTCCCTGTACTGATCAATAAGGCTTTGGATTATCATCTTTGTCTCCTATCCTTATAATCTTACTTAGCTCTATTTTCAAGTCTGTTTTTTTTTTAAGAATTGACAAAAGATCTAAATAAGCTAAAACAATTAAATTACTTCTGTTCTGCGTCATCAGTATAGTCAGAGTGGCGTCAGAAGTTAGTTCACCCTCCACTGACGAGAGAATGGCTAATGAGGTGCTAATCAATAAACACACACATGCTTCTCCTCTCTGTGTGAGCCAGGCCACACACACACACACACACAGCTGCACTACTTCCTCGGCCCGGGAGGTGAAGCATGCCAGAGGTGAAATCACCAGATCAGACATGCTTAGACAACGATGCCTGACACAGTGATGATAATTCAATGGCGTCTCCACCTGGCCCATTTGATGAAGTACGGCAGGTGGTGGAGCAGTTTGAATGTGTAGTAGGAATATCTGGTAATCTCTGTCATCGTCCACACGACCAGGAATAGGATTACACTTTCTTCATTCTGGATCTTCATTTAGATTGGAGCAAAACATACAGGCATGTATGGAGGGGAAAGAGAAAGCAACTTGTTTACATGATTCAACATGTGAGTGTCAAAGAGCAAAAAGTGTGTAGCCTACAAAACTATCAGTGTGCACAGGTTTTAATGCAACTAATGCTTAAAATAGACAAAAGTGCAGCTGATCAAATTTGTCATTGTTATTAATATGTGCACTGTATGTATGGAGGTAATAATATCCGATAATTTTTGTGCAGTTTCTCACTGAGGTGGTAAAGGAAACAACAGTAGCTATTCTTCATTGGTTTGTCCGACTAAATAAAATCTACAGAAGCAGTTAGCAGAATGATCGTCACCTGTCTGATGCTGTTGGTGATGAACCAAACCATGAAAATCCGTGAACACACTTGCACCCCGGTTACAATCACAGAAGTCCTCACAATCCCTGCAAGCAGAGCAGGGGGAAGGAAATAAAAGCTGTTTACAGCTGCAGAGATGCTGGAACTTTGTATTTGAACATAAATCACGAGCCATGATCAGAAATCACCACATACCGATGGCACAGTGTCCCACCTGTAAGACCAGATGCATAAAATCAATTAATTTCTCTCATCTGCCTATTCAAAGTCAATGTAATATAGCGTTTTATCATTTTGTGCCGCTCACATTCTTACCTCAACAAAAGCAAAGGTCTGGAAAAACTTGAGTGTCCTTGCTATACTTCTGTACAGACCTTTGTGTGTTCCTTTCTGGATATAGAAGCGAATCATTGCCATGGCCAAAACCAGCCACCTGTAGAAACAAAAACACACAAAAAAAATACATACATGGCACCTCTTTGATTCAAGAGACTCTGCAGAGTGACTCTAACGACGCAGTGGATTTTTGTCATGTCAGAATATTTTCTTGCACAAAATTGTTTTTGCACCCTTATAATCCATCATGCGCAGCCTCTGTGCAACACATGAGCACATTAACACCTTTCCAAAACTGAGTCCATCTCCATTTTTGCACAACTGCAGCTGTTTCAAATATAAAAACACTTCTTAAATTATCCACTGCTTCTCTGAATTTATCCTTTATGGCAAACATGTAAATGCAAAATGTATATTGCTTCGGACTTTTCAGACTTAGGATCGCTCTTGAATCAGGTGTACCTGAGTGAAACACAACAGAACCAAAATATAATGCAGGTGCAACGTTTCAAAAACTGTCACCAGCAACAAACAAACACAGTGAAACTGTGGCTGAATGAGAGGAGACGCCATGAGGGAAGTCAATGGTGTTAACAGCTTAAAGGTTTAATGGCTGCACTGGATACAGGGCTGCAACTTTTTGATCAATCTGCTGATTATTTCCTCCATTTCCATAATAATTTTGACTTCTGTATGAATAACAAAAAAAATGACATAAAGTTCCCTTTTTAATCCAACCAATAGTCCAAAACCTTTGAGAAGCTGAAAAGTGTTGAAAACGTGTCATTTTTTGCTTAAATCAACAGCTACTACTATTAACCATTTCAGCTGTAACTGGGTGCTTTTATTTTGAAATTACTGATGTAGACAGATATCGCTTTTGAATGAATTCAAGAAGTGCATTCTGGATAACAGCAACTTTGAAATAAATCCCATGATGTTTGATGAACAATACTACACAACGCTATACACAAAGCCAAGAATATAAAGCACCTCTTAAATATGATATTTTGTTATAAATTAAACTATCCTGTAGTTTATGCAAGTAGAGCTGATGATGAGAAGGACAGTGACAACAAGCATCAGATGCAGTCTTTTCCAAAACACTTCACAAAAACAAACCAATTTGCATTAATGAATGAGTCATGTTATAATAATACTTTTTATAAATTATGCTGGTACATTTTCCTGAATCCTTGAATATAAGTAACATTTAGAATGCAGTTCTTTTACTTGTATACTGTGCCATGTGATACTTTGGAGTGAGTATAAGTACTCCTTCCACCACAGCAAACATGTGGAGGCACATTTTGGTGATTGTTGATCAGTTGGTCATTGATCTGACCTGTTCATATATAACTGAAGCACCTGTTTGTCCTGCCAGTGAATCACGGGCTATAAAGGCGCTACAAAACGCTCTGTTTGCAAAGCACAAATGTTATGTTGTTATTAAAAAATCTGCCCATTGAGCATTTCAGTGTCCCGGACCTGAGCTCCAGTGTCAGCGCTCTCCGGCTATACTTATCACTGCCGCTGTGGGCGGCACGGAGGGCCGCGCCGCTCACACCATGCACTCAGCCCTATTTGGACACGGCTGCAGCGCCAGCCTGTCACTTTAACCCAACACCATTCATTCATTTTACAACACTCACATAAAGAGCCCGCTCCTTATATTTCTGTACATTTTTTTCAAACATCAAATTGTTCACTTGAGTTTTCCCCAAACTCGTGTGAGCCGCTGAAGGGAGCGAGCTGAACAGGCACTTTGAGGCTGGCCGCAGACACTCAGACCTATAAACAGCAACACACGCTCCTGCTGCTCTACAGGGAGCGGCCAGCCTGAGGGGCTTTCCTTCACCACACAACACACAGCTCATACCCGGCGGTCATGGCGATGTTGTAGAAAGTGAGCCATGCGGTAGCGAGGGCGCTTTTGGTTCTCTTCTTGTTGTTGTTTTCCTTCTCGTCAACCGTGCCGTCCTCCTCGCTGGACGCCATGGTACCGGGGGCAGGGTGGGCAAGTCAGGGAGGGAGCTGACAGCTGGGAGGGAGGGAGGGAGGGAGCACGGTCATCCATCCCTGCTGCCTCTCTCGCGGGACTACTACTGCAACAAGTGCGTGACCTGCCAGGGGGCCGTTACCATGGTGACACAAAAACTGCATCACCTTGAGTGTCGTGCACGTGCAGCGGTGGAGGCGTTAGCAACAGCACACTATAGAGGTCTGCAGCCAAATAACTAAATAAAAAATATAAGGAGCCGCAAGACATTACAGAGCTATTAAATCTTTATATTTAGTTATACTGCATGTACAAAAACTTTGATTTATTTATGAGAATATGGTGAAAGAAACAATGAAAAGTGATATTTCTTTCTGTTTTTATCTGTTATAACAAGCAACTGTCTTGTGCATGTGTATCTCTATTAAATTAAACACAGTACTATGATCCTCATATTTGTAGAAATTAATAAAATAAAAATGTAGTCCACTTTGTCACCACACATCAATCAAAAAGATCAAAAAAGAGTCAACTGTGCTTGCTTAAGGTTTGTTGAAATCTTCAATAAGTTGTGTTTGTCATATCATTAATATAAAGCCTTTTGACTGACTAAGGAAAGGGTGGGTAGTTCGTGCAAATTTTTAAATTGATGTGAAGCAGTGCTTTAAAGCACTGATGTGTTTCTAGTAGATGTTACGTCATCGTGTGGCTGCCATTTTTACAGTTATGACATGTCACCTCTAGATGGCGATGTGTAAATATGAGAATTGCCACAAGTGCCTCGGATGTGTTTTTACAGTGGGAGTTATCATGTTCACCACTTAGTTATGTGTGCTGGTTTTAGAGACTGTTCAGTTAGAATATAGAGTCTAATACAAAGCTACATGTAAGTCATCTCTAATGTGCAGCAGATAAAACAATATTTATGTATCCTTTTCAAGACTTAAACCATGCCACTGACATGTCTGTAGTGTCCTTCAGGGTGCAGAGTTAGACATCCTTTGTTTTTACCCCCTATATAAAGAGAGTAAAGGGACAGTCACATCGCCGTCACACCACAGCACACAATGCCTAGTGCAGTGTAAGCAGTTGGGTGAGCACAGAGCCAGGGCTGTGGTGTGTAGAAAATGCTAGTGAAGGCAGACAATGCACCGGCCCGAGGCCTGACCAGCCCTCAGAGGGACAGGGGTCGCCTCACTGCGACAACAGCCCCGTCTCCCTCCCTTCTTTTTCTTTTTTTGAGCTCCACAGCATGGGCTCGGGGAGGACGCTGAAGTTCGCCCTGTGCGAGGTGCTGCAGTTTGCGGGCCTGTGTGTGCCACTCTTCATCGTCATGCAGCGGTTCGCCGTCATCGTAGCGATGGTCAAAACATCAGCACAGCCACCAAAAGACGGCAGCACGGCCTACTGGTTGATCGTGGCCTCCTCTGTAGCCTATGTTACCTCCACCGCCCTGCTGGTCTGGGTGCCCATGAAGTACATGGTGTTCATGAAGAAGAAGTTTCTCACTGGGAGGAAGAAGTGGTGAGTTTGTCCCCCTCAGAGGTTCAGCAGCTGGGACTGCAGCACTGACTGACACCTGACCAGCTGGTTTGTCTGCACAAGACTGATGAATACCATGAGAAAGCAAATCCTGCAGCTGCCTTTGTGCCCCTTCCTTACTTCTTTCCCTTCCTGTGTCTTTGTATCAGGAGGCCTGTGGCCCTCGTTTATGTGATCCTGTCCACATTACCCTGCTTTGCCTTTCTCATCGCCAGCTCTGAGGTACGACATGATGTGCAGTGTCTGTTGTTGCATTTGTTTTATTACATTACATTATCTGTAGTCTGATCCCATCTTGCCATATTTGTCACAAGAGTTGGCCTTCAGTTGTAGGTCTTTGTGGTTATTTTAGATGATTGTGTCTGTCATCCAAAGAAGCTTCTTGAAACTTTAAAGGAGTTCTTTTTGCAACTTTACTTTCATTCACCCAAAATTACTTTTGAAAATGTGGTGTGAGGGATCTGTAAGTAGAATAAAGGTGATGATTTGTGAGGAACCTTTTGGTTCTCAGGGGATGAATATGGATAAGGAGCTGCTGATAAGCAGCTTGGATCCTCTTCCTGTCCAAGCTGTCCCTGTCAAATCATCTGTCCATGAGGCACATTTTCACTTCCTCACTAGTTGCAGACCAGCTCCTAGCTGCTGTTTTCTGTGGCCCTTTCTAGAGCCCAAGCTGACCTTTTGGCCCTTGCTTATCTGGTGTCTTTTACATAAGGGCCATAAATTGTGCTAAGATGACCAGCTTGTCTGCTTTGTTCGGTGTCCTGTTGGTATGAAGCCCTGACTCAGGCAAAGCGATTTAGCCCACAAACCAGTACTGGAGAAGTCAGTTTATTGGAAATGTTCCAGTATGTTCCAACTAATGATTTTCTGTCTGTTCGCCCAGGTTCAGATAAATAACAACCTGAAACATGATACATTCACGGAGCTCCCTGTGTCACTCGTCCTGTTCTCACTCATCTGTATTGACGTTGTGGAGAGGATACGCCACTGCAGACTGACCGGCCAGGGTGAGCACAGATCTCTCAACACATTACACAAAACACTCAGTGAGTGCTCTGGGTCCTGCTTTCCCAGCTTTACATTACAGGAGTATGGAGGCAACAAATACAGCTAACACTTCTTCATTTAGTTCATCCAGAGCAATTTGAACCTCTTATTCTTTGTCTCTGTGCCCATCAGTATTGGTGCGACTGAGGAAATGAGTAACACGTCTGTTAGCCACTTTTTGCAACACAATGCTGAGTGGGCAAAACTTCAGCCATGTTTTTCTAAAGGGGGGGTATTCACGTGTATCGCCCTTCATTGGAAAAACTCAATACCGCTGAGAAATTTTAATATTGGCTGTGTCATGAAATTTGGCTCCAGCTACACTATAGATTAATGGTTGTGTTTTTATGATCCTAACGTCGTGGTGTCGTGTTGTGTCTGATTTCTGATCATGATCTGATTTCTGGTCTTTTCTCACACCTGGACACTGTATTTGCTTTTCTCTCCCCAGCCAATGACCCTGAGAGAGATGCCGACATCCCCTCCACTGTCCTCACACATGTGGAACAGGTAACACCAGTAACACCCATCACTCCAGCTGTGCCGGGGCCAGCTGTGCCCGGCCAAGCTGGGCCAAATCCCATGCAACCGGGAGCAAGCCGGCTCAATGACAGGAACCAGAATGGAGCAGGGACTCGACCTGAGATCAACGGGACAGTCCCTGGGGTACCAGGAAATCCTGGGAGACCATTTAGCATCTCTGGCTTGAACTCGCAATCAGCGAGCAGCACGGCATACCGCATGTCTCCGTATGCCTACACAGGTCCGTTAAGATTCCTGTGTGCCAGCGACGCACGAGCGGACGTGTTTGTGGACAGCTTTATGTTCTGGATGGACACGGTGGAGATGGTGAGGGTGGCAGGACATCCCCTTGTCTACTACTCAGGCTGGGTGTTTCCCATCTACATCTTCAGCTACCTGTCTTGCCTGCGTGT
This sequence comes from Synanceia verrucosa, assembly GCA_029721515.1. Classification (NCBI taxonomy): domain Eukaryota; kingdom Metazoa; phylum Chordata; class Actinopteri; order Perciformes; family Synanceiidae; genus Synanceia; species Synanceia verrucosa. Next base: position 9,150,096 of record CM056568.1, on the reverse strand, counting down.
GGTGGTCATGCCCCACAGCCCCCTGCTTTCCTCGCTAGGAGTGGCCGTTCAGGACTTTCCCTTCTTCTTTGTGCGTGTTGGTCTCATTGCCTTCTTTGGTTTTGTCTCACCCCTCCTCTATCTGATGAAGAACCTGTTGGTCTGCCTGGCTTTTGTATATTTCAACTTCATGACCAGACTGAGGGTCTTCAACACGGAGAGGATGTTCTTTTGAGAGCAGCTCTTCAGCAAAGACAGTGCAACATGAAAACATGCATAGATTGGTAGAATCAGGAGCTGCAGGAGGTGGCTGCACCTGCTCTTCAGAGGAACTTTAGGTATAATCTAAGAGCAGCAAAGTATGAATTCTCACCACAGTGAGAGAGAGATATTTTTTTAAATTAATGGTACTCTTCACACAAAAGGTAGCTGTAAGGCAGTGTTTCCCATTATGTGTCCAATGACTGTTGTACTGTATGCATTATTTACCTTTTATGTTCAAACATACTTTTTTACCCCTCTCCTCACCAAGCATGGCACTTTGGGAATGTACCTACCTGTCATACATGTCCTTTGAGAGTTTATAACAGATTTCTTTTCTACCATGATAAAATGCAGTGATCATGCATCCATGTTGTTTATATTTTTTTTTCTTTGCCAAGTTATATCTATAAAAGAAAAGCAAAGTGTGAGTTTGTATCATGGCTACATATATATTTTGGTAAAATTAATAAACAACATTCAAATACATGTTTTAAGTTTCAGTACAGTTCTGTATATGATAGTTCTCTTGTATGAAGATCACTTCATTTTTTAAATTTAATTCATTTGTTTTAAATGTAACCTATTGTCACAGATCTATTCATTCTTACCAACTTATATTTAATCTTCTGTGTGATTAGTTTTTAGACGATCATTGTTATCATTATACTTGAATTTCCCTCAGCGTTAAGTAATTGGGAGGTAGTGAAAAATGTCCCATCATCAAACAATAAATGAAAGACAAGTTTCTTACTGGCTGTTGAACATACTGTAGTGAAACATTTAGATGCTAATGAGCCAGATATGTCCTTTTAGGCATTTGTGGATAAATACCAAAGAGAAAATATTAGATTTGCATCCGTGCAACTTTACATGAGGAGTTATATTATATTGTATCTTGATGACTGCTGCTTAGGCTGCATTATTGTCATGCCCAGTTGTTGAACATTTACATAACTTTAGTAGTTTGCAGTCAGTATATGTTCATAACTTGTAGCGTTAGATTCTTTGTGTTCAGCTCATTATTATCCATACATTTCTCAGGTATTTCATCCCATTTGTCTGCACCGTTGCATCTCTACAGCCACGAGACCACAGTGGTCTGTTCTCCGCTCACTTCCCCCAATAGGAAGCAGGATTTCCTGCTGTCTTCTCGTTCTACTGACTTGTATCATCACTGCACTCCTCATCCGAAGCCCCCACAGACCTCCTGGGGGTTACTATGTCATGAAAACTCTCACGTCAGCAAAGTGTTACAAGCCTTGTTTAATCGTCATTTACTCTGGCTCAGTAATTGCAAAACTGGCACATTCCTGATCAGGTGTGAAACTTCTTCAAAGCTGAATGACTGCTGTCAGACATGGATTCAGCACAAGCTGAAGGGCTGTTTAAAATAGATCAAACATCCCAGATAAAGGCGACATAGTGAACTTGAGCTTGCGCAAAATGAATTCCCAAAATCCATCACCCATCATCACCTCTTTTGCCTTTGATTTGTTAAAAATAGAATCACCATCCTATCCTGACACTATGAGTTGTCTTGAAGCTCCTTTTGTCGACTGTTTCTTGTTAAATAGTGAGAGGAGACTTGCTTCCCACTTCCTGCCTTTCCTGTCCTCTGCCAAAAAAAAAAAGCAGTGGAAGATTGTGAAAATTGCTGTCGTTGACCAACCTTTAGCTACCCCATGTGACAGGATACCCATCAGTGTGATTAAGGCAGGACACCATGTTTCTGTGTCATTGTTGCTGCATATCACACACCAGACCCTGTTCTCTCATGACTGGCAAACTCTCCTGTAACCTCATCCAGCACTGAGCACAAACAGCACACTAAGGATAATGTTACCCTCTTCAAATGTTGCTGTGGTCCTCTGTCTCCTTCAAATCCTCTGCATTACAGCAGACATAGGTACGTATGCCTGAGACATTTTCTTAGTGAAATTAGGAGATCTTGGATTGTGATTTGTTTGCTGAAGCTCTTCTGTTCTGCTCCAGACAGTGGCTCCTTCCTGATCTTCAACGAGAACCACAACAAGTGCATAAAGGTGGAAAGTGCCACCTCCATGACGGTGGCCACCTGTGATCCTCGTGCTAAAGAGCAGCAGTTTCGCTGGGCCTCTGAGTCACGCGTCCTCAGTCTGTCCCTTAAGCTCTGTCTGGGGGCCACAGAGATTAAAGACTGGGTTAAGGTGCTCCTCTTTGAATGTGATGAGGGGAGTGCACTCCAACACTGGCAGTGCAAGAACGAGACCCTCTTTGGTCTAAAAGACCAGGACCTGCACTTGAACTGGGGCAACCGCAATGAGAGAAACATAATGATCTACAAAGGCTCAGGGCTCTGGAGTCGCTGGAGGATATTTGGCACACGGGGTGACCTTTGTTCAAAGGGTTTTCAAGGTAGGAACTGTCAACAGAATCGATTTTAGACAGACAAAATGCATTATTGACCAATACTATAGTCAACAAATCGTTATTCCTGCCATGTAGACCAAAGTAGTCCATGGCTGCAGATTAAATGTCATTTAAAATGTTAAAAAAAGCTTTAACTTCAACTTGCTATTTGATAACTTTGGGCCACTATTTTAAAATGAAATCATAGTTAATAATTGATCTGAGTTTCAAGAACCAATTTGGCCTGTAATAGATTTTAATTCTGCACAAAAAAATATACATCAGACCCCAATTTACTGAAAGATGCTTAAACCACCAAGCAGCTGCACCACTCATCTAAAAGGCTTCCTCTGTTCCTCTTGGATGAGAGGTGAAACATCTTTTAAAAAAAATTCTAGTTGATGCTCCTCTTTGCTCTTTGGGTTGACCCTGGATGACTGAGGATCATCACAGACACTTTGCTGATGCCTTTTAGACTTCACCACGCTCTATTCTTCTAAATCTGGCCCAAAATGTATCGTTCAAACCACAAAATTTGAGGCTGAAAAAGGATTTGAGCACATTATAACATGCAGCAAGATTTGAGAAAATCTGTAGTCTGACTACTGGACTTGACTCCATCTGTGAGTGATTATAATTAGTTTGTAAATGAGAGCAATCTAATGAATCTACCTACGGCTGAGTGTCTACATCAAAAGCTGCAGTGTGGACAGAAGGGTGCATAATTAGTGGAACGAATGCATGCTCTGAATTAGAAATATGTGGTTATGGTACAGCCATTAGCGTAAAGCCAAAAGTATGTGGGCAAGCCATCTGTACATGTACAATGTGTGTACAACGGTTAAGGTGCTTCCAGATAAGGAAAGGCCCTTGTGTTGCACCCATGTGAATAAAGTAGTGTCCTTTAAGAAGCTGTTCTCCAAGTTTATCATGGAAGGACTGCCAGCATTGTCAAGTGACCTGGCTAATGCTCCTGTGGCTGAATGTAAGTGACCTCCTGCAGCCTGGATCCAAAGTCTCGTGGAAAGTCATCCCATCTGTTACTGTTGGGATGGCTGTAATGTGCTTCTTGTACATAGTTTTAGCTATGCGTATGAGGCAGGTTGCTGATTTGTTCTGATTTTATTTAGCTGAACAAAGTATTGTTAACTTCATGATGTGTGTCTCCCTCAGAGGTTTTCACAATAGGGGGCAATGCCTTCGGAGCCCCCTGTCAGTTCCCATTTAAGTTTGGGGGGAACTGGTACGCTGAATGCACAAAGGATGGTCGCTCAGATGGACAACTGTGGTGTGCAACGGAAAGAGATTACGATAAAATGAAGAAGTGGGGCTTCTGTCCCACCGTAGGTAAGAAACATCTACAATAATCAACACTCCTGAAGAGATCTTGTTTGTCTAAAAGAAGTCAGAGCTGACAGGTCTGGTTTCTGAACGCTCTCCTGGAGCAGAACAACACAACCACTTCCTGTCATGAGTCGTCAACAGCTCTGTCTTTGTTTTCCCTCTTCTCGCAGGCCCGTCTGTCTGGGACAGACAGGAAAAGGACAATAAAACAAAGCGGGCTTGCTTTTACTATTCTTTGTTATGTAACACAAAATAAGCCTAGACAGGGGCCAGTCATTTTCCTTTTCAGTTTTGAGTTACAGTTATAATCCTTTCAGGTCAATAGGTTTAACACTAGTTTAACTTCATGAAGTAAACCTTTTCTCTCAGTCTTCTCATTTGTGTCTCTACATAATGCAGGTTCCTCAGGTTGGGACACTGACCCGATCACAGGGGTTCAGTACCAGAGGAACGCACAGTCAGTGTTGACCTGGCATCAGGCCAGGAAGAGCTGCCAGCAGCAGGGAGCCGACCTCCTCAGCATCGTAGAGCTACACGAGCAGTCATACATTTCAGGTACAGAGCCAGCCTTGTATCAGTCAGACTGCAGAATGTCTATATCATTGAACTTTTGCATTATATGTTTTGGGCCGACGCAGGTTTGACAAACTCTTTTGGAACATCTCTGTGGATCGGACTGAACAGCTTGGATTTTGAGAGTGGATGGCAGTGGAGCAACGGAAACCCGTTCAGATATTTAAACTGGGCTCCAGGTGAGTGAAGACGTGATATACTGTGACAGGAGCATTATTGTATATCGTAGGTTCACTTCATGTTATCAGTTAATGTTACAAATCCCTTTTGTGAATTATCAGATATTTTTACATCAAATATGGATGCATGTTTCCAATAGGTCATCCCTCATCAGAGCCCGGACTCACCTGTGCGACCCTAAATACTGCAAAAGCCTGGAAATGGGAGAGCAGCGCCTGCTCCAAGAAGCTTGGTTACATTTGCCGCAAAGGCAACTCCACCAGTCTGCCTCCACCACTGAGTAAAGCAATATAATTCCAGATGATCTAGCTTATTATTAGTCTTGATGGTACAAACTGAATCTGTTCTCACCAGTTTTGATCTCTATCCACAGACAAAGACCAGCCCAGCTTCTGTCCTAATCACTGGGTCCCATATGGAGGCAACTGTTACTACCTGCAGAGGACTAAAAAGATGTGGAAGGATGCATTGTCTGCATGTCACAAGGAGGGAGGAGATTTGGCTAGCATAAACAATATAGAAGAGCAGAGCTTCATAATATCTCAGTGTGGATACTGTAAGTCATCTTTTCCAGACCACATCATCAGTTATTGACAGTATACAAAAGAAATGATTTTGGAAACCTTTTGTCAAAGAGTAACGTTTGATTCTAAAGGAATAATTCAGCATTTTGTGGAATGCACTTATTTGCTCTCTTGTCGAGGGGTGGATAAGGATGAATAGTACTCTCACACCTGCACAGTTTATATGAGCCAGCAGCTAATAAGCTCAGCATAAAGACTGGAAACAGGAGGAAACAGCTGGGCTAACAGTCCACCTCTAAACCTCAATAACAACACATTATATCTCATATGCGTATTTCATACCAAAACCACCTTGTAAAAATCACACATTGTATGCAGTAACTTCTTTAACTCTGCACTGGAAACAACAAGAGGTAGAGGTGATTTAGACAGCGCCAGGCTAGCTGGTTCCCTCTGTTGTGATTCCCATGATGACCCACTGTTAATCTAAATAAATGCAGACATAAACAAACATAAGAAACTGTACCACATGTGCATTTAAACCCCCAGTGCCGACAGATGTGCTCTGGATTGGCTTGAATGATCGGAGGAACCAGATGCTGTTTGAATGGTCTGATCACTTCCCTGTTACCTTCACCCAGTGGCAGACCGGTGAGCCATCTCATGCCACCAACCTCCAGGAAGACTGTGTCCTCATCAGAGGAAAGGTAACACATGCAAAATGCAATAGATTCAGTGACAGTTTGAGTGGTGCTGCTCTGATCTGCTGAATGTGTCCCACACAGGATGGGAGGTGGGCTGACCACATGTGTGAGAATACGTATGGATACATCTGTAAGAAGAAGGCCTCCATCAAACCAGCTGAAGGCACCCAAGAGGAAACCAACCCAGGCTGTAAGCTTGTGAGTGATTTTCTGTTAATAATGAATATAATTAACTCAACCAAGTGTCAGATTTAGTCTCACTGTGTTTTTATCACCTGAAGGGCTCATTCAGGTTTGGTTCTTATTGTTACAACATTGGATCTGAAGCAAAAACCTTTGAGGACACAAAGCGGGCATGCTCAGAGGCTGGTGCTCATGTGGTGGATGTGACTGACAGGTATATTTCCTTATTTATGGCATGTTTATGAGAAATAATTTATTTATAATGCTCTGCCTATATAGTAGTCATGAAAATGATTTTATACACATTTACTTCATTCTCTTGATTAACTGTAGGCTTAAAAATCAGAGTTGAATACTATAATATTTAATTATTTTTTGTAGTTTAAGGTTAGGGTTAGGGTGTGTCACTAATCTTATTTTGTGTTGACAAATTAAAACATTTAGCTTTATGACATCTAAATTTCCACCTCGTCAATAAATCTTCCACTCTATTTTGAAATGACTTTCTTGCTCACCTTTTATGCTTTTATGTGTTTTCTTGCAGATATGAGAATGCCTTTCTGATCAGTTTGGTGGGTTTGAGACCAGAGAAGTATTTCTGGACAGGTCTTTCCAACACAGATGACATAAACACTTTCAAGTGGACCACCAGAAGAAAAGTCACATTCACTCATTTTAATGTGGGCATGCCAGGTACAGCACACTTCTGTTTAGCTCGGTATCTTCCTATCCATGTTCATATTGTCTTATTGATGCAGCAGATTATATGTATCATTTTGATTGGACGTGAAGAGTCATGAGGCACCATGTTTGATTCATTTAATAGTCTACAGGTTTAGACTGTTCGATGCCATGACTTTTTTTTTTGGACAGACATTCGTCTTCCCCTGAGGAAGAACTGTGATGTCTTGAGTGATTCATTAATTAGAGTCATCATAAGATTGAATTTGTGAAATAATATTAAAAAAATATAGATATATTTTCTACACAATTTCATTAGAGCCACCAGCTTGCTAGTTTCATTTGAAGGCAATTGTTTGTGTGAAGCAAATATTAACATGCTCATACATCAAACCAAGGTGGTGAACATTATACCAGCTAAATATCATGCTGATGTCAGGATTTAGCACAAAGCAACTCTGTGCCTCACAGAATATTGGCTGTAGACTCATTTATTGTTGTACCTTATTTACCCCTTAACATCATCCCATATTGTAATAATTGGTCTTAATCTTTGAGCTCAGTTTCTCAATATTTCTTCACATTTATTTCCCCGTGCCAAATAAAAGACAGACACCAAGGATGCGTTGCCATGACAACTGGGGTTTTTGCTGGATTATGGGACGTCGTCAGCTGCAGCAGAAAGGAGAAGTATATCTGTAAGAAACTAGCAGCGGGTGTACATGTGACAACAGTCCCTCCCACCACCCCGACCCTGAGCTGTGAGTCAGGCTGGACCCCCGCTGGCAACAGGAACGTCTGCTACAAAGTAAGAGGACGAACTGAGTTAATCTGTGAAGTGTTTGCCATTTTAAGTACATAAAACTCACCACATTTTCTTTTCACCCAATAAAAAGCTTTATAAAAAGCCTTCGACACTTAAGAAGACATGGCAGGAAGCGCGGGACTTCTGCAAGGCCATTGGTGGAGACTTGATGAGCGTACACACCAAGAAGGACCTGAGCAATGCTCCGTATGTCAGCTTAACCCCGTGTATATGTCAACATTTATGTTATGCAACTCACACATTCAGTTAATCAGTACTGGTGTTTTCTGCTGTCCTGAAGGTTTCATTCCTCTGATGTGGCCTGGATCGGTCTCAGTCTTGGTGCCAATGCAGCTTACGGATGGACTGATGGGTCACCTGTATGTAACACCTCATTGCTGTCACAAAAAAACTTTACTCAGTGTTATTGTCAGGCCTCACCTAACTTGTGTTCTTTAAAACCTAGTTTGAATTTGAGAACTGGGGCTTTGGGGAACCAAACAACCACAATGACAACGAGCACTGTGTAGAAGTCCACTTTTACTACGGGCGGCACTGGAACGATCGGCACTGCGAGTCTAACAATGACTGGATCTGTCAGATACGCAAAGGTGACATCGGCCTGTCTCATCATGCCACTGTTGTTTACATACAGCCATAGACAGGCAACAAAATGATGATGCTGAAACAGCTGTTCAAACTCTTCCGTCGTTGTTCTTGTACCGTCAGGTGAGACTCCCAAACCCGAGCCTACCATTGTTGAACCTGGTAAGTTTCAGTAGTGGCCTCTCCAATTCATGAATACCTCACCTGTAAGACAACATTGCCATGAAAGGTTGTACAAACATACAGTATGAGAGGAAAAAATGGAATATCTAAAAATGCATTACTTTATGAATGAATGCTTGCTAAACTAATTAAAATATTCCCATCATCCTCAGCTGAACTTTGTGTTCACTGCTAATCAGCACATATTGGTCCACATAGTGAACATTATATCAGCACATATATTGGCATATTAGCATTAGTATTTATGTCAGAGCACCACTGTATGTAAGTCCTGCCTCACAGAGCTGCTAACATAGCTGTGGACTCTTAAGCCTTGTTTTCCATCAGTCTCAATGCTATTCCTGTGGGACATGTACTAACAGCTTTGCTCCCTTTGCAGTATACAACACAACGGAGGATGGCTGGCTCATATACAACGACACACAGTATTTCATCAACAATGAGCAGCTAGACATGGAAAGCGCCAGAGCCTTCTGCAAAAAGAACTTTGGTGAACTTGCGGTCATCACAGGCGAGAGTGAGAGGAAGTTCCTCTGGAAAAAGGCAAGAAACACTCAATACTTTATTTTTTTCCCAAATTGTCCAAAATATTTAATATTGAACATGTATGAAAAAAGAGTCGTCTGAAACTGACTTTGTGTGTGATGACTGTCTCTCTTACCTTATCTTAACAGATATTGAAAGGCACAGAAGGACAGTACTACATTGGCATGACGGTGAATTTGGATAAATCATTTAGGTAAATCAAACTATATTGTTCAGGAACTTTACTACTGCAGGTATACTGGCTACTTTCCATTAGCTACCAATTTAAGTCTGAAATTTGATGCAAAACACTAATACAGAGTTGTTTTCATGTTTATTATGTCATATCTTCTTTCCATATTCAGCTGGGTGGATGGTACACCTGTATCATACACTGCATGGGAGCAGAATGAGCCTAACTTTGCTAATAATGATGAAAACTGTGTGACAATATACAAGAACATGGGTGAGTCTGACACCCTGCATTGCAGGTTTTATAAATATTTGCCAACCCAACCTAATGATTAATTTCATTTTATTATTTGTTTATTTGTTCTCTGTTAACTATGCACATACAGGGTACTGGAATGACATTAACTGTGGTATGGAGTTACCTTCTATTTGCCAAAGAAGCAGTAATTTTGTTAATTCAACAATGGCCCCAACCACTCTTCCTAAGGGAGGATGTGCACCAGAGTGGCTTGCTTTCCAAGGAAAGGTAATGATACATAACTGCATCCAAAACAGATACAATGCAATGCTCAAGCTCTGCATAACATCCTGTCAGGATATCATTTAAGCTCTCAGTTTATGTTCAAATCTGTTCTAGTAAAATGTGATCCAGCTTGAATGGACACTGGTTGCCTACTGTCCCTTTGCTTTGTCTTTAACACAAACACACTGTTTACACAGTGCTACAAAATAGTTGTTGGGGACGACAGAAAGAAATGGCAGGAGGCCAGGTCATACTGCATAAACCAGGGAGGAAATCTGGTATCTATCGTCAATGAGAGAGAGCAAGGTGAGTGTTTTCTTCAAGGTCATTACAATGTCAATAAAGCAGAGTTTTGGTCAGTTTTTGTGAATTGTGTCTTCCTTCCAGCATTTCTGACAACCCAGATGCTGAGATATAATGAGGACTTATGGATCGGCATGAATGATGTAAACTGGGAGATGCACTTTGTGTGGACGGACGGCAAAGGCATCTCATACACCAACTGGGCAAAAGGACATCCAACGTCAGTGCCTGATGGACGTTATTCATTTATGGACGAGGTTATTTCAACTATACCTCTGATATCCAAAGCTTTATCTGTCCAACTTTTTATCTGGCAATGTGGTGGTGGTGTTCTTGCCAATGAATTTAAGAAGTTTGAAAAAAAGCATGTTTCCATCACTAGACAACCTGCCACCTCTACCTAAGCACCTTGTACAGTACATCCTACCCTCGCACATTTTAAATGTCTAATTGATGTGCCTTTTTCTGCCTGGCAGACGTTTGACTGTGTGATCATGGTGGGCAGCATCTCCAGAACAACAGGATCATGGAAGGTGGAAGACTGTCACTCAGAACATGGCTTCATCTGTAAAAGAAACATTGGTGAGTAAAATGTCAGCAAAACCACATCATCAGTTAGAGAGATATAATAAAAGATCAAACATTGTGAAAATGGTAACCTAAATTTAAAATTCATTTTTGTACTTAAAGATTCTCAGATTGTAGTCCCAGCCACAACTGTGTCACCAAAGACTTTCTACAAACTTGGCAACGACTCCTTGAAACTGGTGGCTCAGAAGATGAAATGGGATGAGGCCAGGAGGCAGTGCCAAGCAGACGATGCCGATCTGGCCAGTGTCTTGAACCCTATCACCCAGGCGTACATCTCCTTGCAGATTTCCAAGCATAATGAGCCTGTGTGGATCGGCCTCAACAGCAACGTGGTAATACCACTAATTCAAACAGGACTTCAAACTGAGAACTTTTAGCTCCGTTTCAACTTATGCAAGTAATGATTTATTTTCCACAGACTGGTGGTCGGTTCAAGTGGGTTGATAACTGGGTGATGCGTTATACCAAATGGGGTGCAAATGAGCCTAAAAACAACTATGGCTGTGTGTACATGGACGTGGACAGAACATGGAAGACTGCATCATGTACCAATACCTACTACTCCATCTGCAAGAGGTCACCAGGTTAGATGATCCTTCCATTTGTTCTCCTGCTCTTTATTTATTTTTAAACATGTTTTTATCATTCCCTCAAGAAAAATGACCACGACAATCTAAATAATGACAAGTAAAATCAAACTGAAAACTAAAAATAAAGAAATACATAATAATTATATAATGTACTGTAAATACATACAATTATACTGAGAAATAAGAAGGTAAATAATGATAATAAAAATATAAGTAAATGACAAAAATAAATTAACACACCACATTCACAACTCTTGCACTCTATACTGCACATATCCAAACACTAAGCATGGTAAACGATGCTATCTCCTGTGTCTTTTCTCAGACGTAGCGCCCACTGAGCCCCCACAACTCCCCGGCAACTGTCCAGAGCCAAAGAAACGAAAATCCTGGATACCTTTCAGGGGCCATTGTTATTCCTTCCTCAGCTCAGTGGTGGACAACTGGGCCCATGCCTCAGTAGAATGCCTGAAAATGGGTATGTTATGAGGAATATTCATGAATAACTTAACATGCATGTGTATACAATCTTGACAGTATGCAGTTGTTCATCAGGTGCTTCTCTGGTGAGCATCGAGGACCCTCAGGAGGGTCTGTTCATACAGCAGAACCTGGAAATACTGCAGGACGAGGCCAAGTCCTTTTGGATCGGCCTCTACAAGACTCATGAAGGTGAGCATGTCTTTCTATTCCTTTTGAAAATATGCCACACCTGACTAATACAGTTAATAAACCGATGAAAAGTAGCATATACAGACAAAATATTACAGACTTTTATTCAGATTTGACACATTGAGCCCAGACAGATTCTATTTTTGTTTGCCATCTTTCATACCTGCTGTATAATCAATAGAAAACAACTGTCAGGAAGCACTACTATGTTATATTAACTTCTTATAATAACTGTATGCAGCACAGGCGAGTTCTCAACTAGAGATGCAGTATTGTCCTGACAGTGTGAACAAGCTGTCTTGTGTGTAATCAGTAAGGACAGACCTCTGTGTACAGAGCATATCAGAATATGTACAAAAATTGTACTAAAGCAGTGTGTTGTCTGATAATAAGGCTGGGATGAATGGTCTTGATATCTCCATAAGTGCTTACTGAGGGAAATGGCTCTCTTTAAAGCTCAATTAAAAACTGATGATTGCTCAAATGAATCTGAGAAAGACGCTCATTTGTAAGCCTATATACATATACCTATATATATATATATAGCCTATATACAGAGAGTACCACCATAGTATCAACCAGGAAAACGTGTTTGTACTATAAAGCAGATGTGTCACTCTGACTGTTATTTAAGTAGCAAGATTCCTTGTTTCAGGTGAGTGGATGTGGATCGATAACAGCGTCATGGACTACGCCAACTGGAAAACAGGCATGCCAAAGTCAGACTCATGTGTGGACATCAATTCTCACAGTGGACAGTGGGGCACACAAAGCTGTAGCAGATACAGGGCTTACATCTGTAAAACAGCCAAAGGTAAGTTTAACTTGCTGTTATGCATTGTAGATTTAATTTCACCCATCATTCTCTTACATCAGCTATTTATTCTCTTTCCTCCAGTTATTGCACCTACAGCAAAGCCCCAATCTGTTGGTAAGTTACTTGACTGAAGATAAATATTGAGCATGATGTTTCAAACTGAAGTTATATCAATGTCAATATTTCTTCATACTTAAATTTGCTGTGGCTCCTCAGTCCAGGAGGTAAAGGAACCGTCACATGGGTCTGCTGGCATCACTGTTGCTGTGGTGCTAGTGGTAATCGCTCTAGCTGGACTTGGTGCCTTCCTCTTCCGTAGACGGATACCCACTCCTGCCTCTGTCTTGGGAGAAAGCACTTTTGACAACAAGTTATACTTCAACAATCCGATCCGAGCCCATGTAGACACCAAGGGTCTGGTGGCCAACATAGAGCAGAATGAACAAGCATAGAAAGACAATGAGATCAGATATGATGATATGATTATGGTTTCATGCTTTATTTTAGATTCCTTAATGGGGAACTGAACCCAAACCAGGGTTTTTGTTTTGTTATTGAGGACTGGATCAATGATTAATTCATACAAGCACTGGCACTGCACTAAAGTCAGTTAGGGACAAGATAATATAAATGAACAATCTATAACAAGTTTTTACATGATTATGTGATTTGTGAAATATGTACAGTTTATTTTTTACTTTTGCCAATCAGGATAATGAAATAATTTTGTGGACCAAACACCATTTTAATATCAAGAAAGATGAAGGATGTTTTATTTGCTGCAATTATCAGATTTTTCTTAAAGGGGTTACCTGTTATTATTCTCCAGCCTGTTTCTGGCTTATGCATTGTAAATAGAAGTTCAATAAAAGAAATGACATGAACAAAAAATGAAACTGACTTTTTTTTGTTGCTTTTCTCTTCTAGTAGACCAAAAACAGACTGACAGTGTTTCGTCACAATTTTCAGAGAACTGTGATGAGGCAGAAAGAAACAGAGGTTTCTATGACGATCACAAAACATGATACCATAGTTTAGCCTTAGCTAATTAGCCCTAAACAAAATACAGCTGAGGCTGATGGGAATATCATCAGCATATTTTGTCATAAACTGTAATTGGATAATTTGCCTGATGTTGGTTAAAAAAGTAAGTTGGATTCATCCTCTGGGGACCATGATTCAAAATATGTCAGTCCTTCCAGTTGTTGAGAGATTTCTGTCTCATTAGCATCCCTAAAATGATGCCATTGACATTGCCATTAATTTCAAATAATTTATTAAAAAAAAATGCATATCTTCATCAGCCCCATTCCTCTAATTTAAAATGTGAAGAAAAACATTTATAAAGATAATTTTTCATTTATAATTAGATTTGTAAATGTTCTTTTTTATTTGAAATTATAAAGGATTCATGTTCAGTTTCAAATTTTAGACGTATTGCTCTGTTGGCCATTAAATCCCCCCTTACCAGCAGCTGGCCACCCCCATCACCTAATGCTGAAAATGAGGCAGCGTTCTCCATGGAAACCACAGCCCTCTGAGGCTGTCGCAGCTAATCCTCAGGAGCTTACTCAACTCTTACTTCTTGTAAGAGGGTTTTAACAGCAGCACCGATGCCCAAGAATTCTCCCCAAACGAGCTCTGGATCTTCTGTTCACCCTGCCGGAGGAGGAAAACAAACCTGGTTGCAGCAGCTGAGAGGAGCAGAGGGGACAACAGTTCATCCGGTGAGCTTTTTTCATCTGCTCTATAGCTTCAGTCCTCTTATTGCTCGGTCGGTTTGACCTGCAGGGCGTACAGTGTGGGAGGATGTTGGAAAGCTTGGCATGTTTTTGCTCTGCATGTTTGATCTGCGATGACGCAGAGATCATACAGAAACAAACAGTTATTACTGTACTGTTAGTGTGCTAGATGTGGATCTCTGTGTCGTTACTGTGTGTTAATAATAGCCCTACTCCCTAGCTTTCCTCAATATTTTTTTCTTTCCTGTCTCCCCCTTCATGCCCCATGCTCCCTGCCTCTGTGTTCTCTCACTTGCCTGCACTAATCCTTTTGTTGTGGACTGAGGGGCCCAGGCTTTGGCTGACCGATCAGCGCTGTAAGGGCTGGTTCAGCTGAAGGCAGCCCTCCCTATCTTCCACCAGATCAGACAGGCCTATTATTATAGCCTCTCACAGCTCTTTCTTTTCTGGAACCTTTCAGCTCTCTCATCTTCCACCATATTTCAAGTTTCTCTCTCAGATTGTGACCACCGTCTTCTCCTCCTGTTGTCTCAAGCTCTAATTTTGGCCCCGGGAGCTTGAGGGTGTCGGACACCTTTGGCAGGAACATGCACTTCTGGGGCAGTGCTCCAACTTTGCTGCTGCTTCTTTGTCTGCTGGAGGTGAGAGGGCAGGACCCGGGGTACCTACAGGAGGCCCTCAGGGCCCTGGATCTGCCCCTGGGTACTGACGACAAGCCACATCTCCAAAAGAACCACACTGGTGTCCTGATCGCCAAGCTCCTCCAGGAGGTGCACTGTGCAGAGCGGACAGGCACCTCTCAGGAGGTCTGCGCCAAGGTAAATCCAACACCTGTCACTTTATCGTCCATGTGTTAAGTACTTGTTATGTATTTCTGCCTGCTTAACATGCTTGTTATGACTGGAATGTGAGTGAATGTGGAGGCTTAAGTCCTTGACCTTTGTGGGGCGTTTCATGCTGAGTGGCTTTAGACATCCCTCAGTTTGACATAATAAACTCCATGGAGTGGAGTTAGAGGTACTTCACATGTTTGTGCAGGTGGGTGAAATTTGTATGTAAGAAAGGAACTTTTCATCATCCGTCATTGTTTACTCTCTATGACAAAGAGCAGTGCTTCACCCACTCTCCTGACCGCTTATATTTCTGTGTGGCTCTAATTGGGCACAAACAGCAGCACAAAGCTTTCTGGGAAGTACAGTAGCCTTTTATCAAGTGGTAAAGTTAACACTAATGTGAGCTTTTTGTGATTTTTTTCATCCTTCTTCTTGGTTCAGTGCCTGACAGCAGATGTTGCTCTCTCTGTGCTGGAGGATGATGGGAAGGCTTACCTCGCTGAGGAGGACTACCAGCGGATCTCCACTGTTCTGCTGTACTACATTATTAACTTGGAAGACCTGTGTGTGTCAAATGCTGCCTCCCCTCTCTCCTCGTCATCCTCCTCATTTGGGAACTATCAGTTCTACCTTCTGGCCCTCACCAATCTACACCCAGGTGAGGACGACCACTTCCTGTCATCCAGAGAAACTGAAAGCATCCTGCAGCTCATCAACCAGCACTACGACCCCTCCGATCAGGACGCCTCATCTCATTTACAAGTAAGGATTTTTTTTTTTACCCGAGAGATCCACAGCTGTCTCAGTGGGTGCACCTCTGGATATAATCAGTTCACATTTGATTCCACAGTGTATCGATGCTGCTCGCCTACTTGAGGACATTAAAGTCCAAGAAGATCCAGGCGCCGGTGTGTCTTCTCTGCCCAAACTGGCTGCTGCCATCATCAGCCACATCCTGCAGGGTCACTGTTTCAGAAGGAGAAACCTCCCATCTCCTGCTTTCTTCACCGACTACATCTTCCAGTCCTTAAATCGCACAAGTGGCCTGCAGATAATAGGTGAGTTCAACAGCACAGTTGGTTTGTGATTCAAAACAGACTGACATTTTCATGTTTTTTCTAAGGCATTGATCATGTGGTTCTCTGCTGGCATGAGTGATTCCTCCTTGACCACAGCTCCATAAAAAACAAAAAGTCTCTTTTAGCTCTGTTTTTGGCCCCTACCAAATCCTGAGAAAGTCACTTTGCCTGCTAAATGCTCCACTATGTTCACCACCTAGTTGCTAGCATCTGACCTTCAATTTCTTCAATGGATTAATCAAAACCTTTTCCACTAAAAATACCTTAGAAAGCAGAGGCTGAATCAAAACAGTGGAGTCGGAGACTGGAACACCAAAACAATGAGTTGAAAGAAACTGTAAAGCCAGATTCTGGCGATCTCTTTCACATAACACAACGTTATCTGAAGCATCATCATTAGAGAAACACTGATTAACAACACTTTAACTCTTCAGTGAAGCTGATTTGAACTTAAAACTTAATTTGAAGGTGTTTCCTGTCGCTGCCACTGAGTGGGAGGAATGAGTCATCATCATAAAAGTGCAATTTACCCTCATGACGAATCCTCATCAGAGACAGATTCTAAATATTGTGTCAGATATAAATAATATATGCCCATCTTTTATATGAAAAGGCAGAAAATGTTGCAAGTTCCACCCAAAGTCTGTTATTGATCTATGTTATATATTATATAGCCTATTCTTTAATGTCATCTGCATAAAGTGGCATTCATCTGGTTGAATCTCACCAGCTGGTGCTCTGTATCATGATGTCTGAGATTTCTCTGCTTAGATTTAGAGGAGTTGCTTCATCAGCTGGGAGTAGGACGGGAAGCGGCGACACACTCTCTCAACAGGAAGAGGCGGAGCTCACAGAAAGGAAGCGGACCTCTGCTGGATGGTTGCAACCATGAGGCTGGTGTAATGAGTGGAGACTGGGCACAGGTGAGGAGTAGGCACATGTCTGAGAATCACAAGAATCATGACATCATCTCTGCAATCTGCAACGCCGTCGCTGTGAGCCTCCTACTCAACCCACAAATCTGTCTCTCCATTTTAAATCCAATCAGGTATGTTTTTCAGCCAATCAGCTGGTGGACATTTTCTCTCTGAATCCCCATTCGCCAATTTCCAAGGAGCACTTCAGGAAAATGTGCCCGGCTGTTATTCAGCAGTTGCTAGGCAATGCCTGCGAGTCTGCAGAGCAAAAAAGAAGAGGATCTCAGCCCACTGCTCTGGAGAGTAAGACATCTCTCACATAAATACATGGATTTATATTATGTTTGCAACTGAATCAAGTTATTGTCCTGCTGACATTTCCCTTTAATTTTTGTTTTATGTTGTCAGTTGAATTCATGAATAATTATTCTGGAAAAGAGAGACTGACACTTGTGCAGGAACACAAGCAAGAAACTGGTCATGAATTAATGTAAATTAGTGAGCCTAATGGACAGTTGTTTATTATTATCATCATCAAAGACAATAAATGCAGGGTCATTCCTAAAGAAAGCTTGTTATTATTGTTTAGCTTATTTGTATATCCTAATATCACACATCATAAATTTGCCTATAATTTGTACAGGATACAACAACTTCAGTTAAACCATCTCATTTATTAAGGAAAAACTTTTATTTTGTAAATTTATTATCTTAATATTTGGACAAATGTGTCTCTCCTTGCCCACAGAGTATGGCTACAGCACCGCTGCTGTCCTGCTCATCACTGTGGGCTCCATGCTCGGCATCTGCCTGATCTTCTTCAACTCCTGCAAGGAAACCTACACGCTCATCCTGCAGCTGTTCGTGGGTCTGGCGGTGGGAACCCTCTCTGGAGACGCACTCCTGCACCTCATACCACAGGTATAGGACACAGAGCCACTGCAGCTACTGTGAAGCAGCTCTCTGTTGTTGACGGTAGGGTGAGTGTCTAATGGTTTTCCCTCTCTGTCTCCTCTGGAGATCCTCGGCCTCCATGATGACAATCACAGTCATGATGACGAACACTTTACACAGGGAAAGGAGTACCTGTGGAGGATTCTGGGAATGATCGCAGGGATCTACGGCTTTTTCCTCATTGAAAGGATATTTTCCTTTTTGGTTCCCTCTCATGGTCATGTAAGCGTTTTGCTATCAATTTAATGACACAGATACTTAAATGAAAAACACAGACCATAGTGTGTCAAGGAGATGGGGCTGGTTTTCTTTATCTAGACAGTTTTCCATGAACAAGCAAGTTTGTGCCTCATCTGTACTTTTGCAGGCCGTCGAGCAACATGGTCTCATGACTTTCTTTTGTCTGCAGGGTCATAGTGACTTTCCCTTGGAGCTGAAGTGCAACGGGCAGTCACAGAGGGGCAAGTCCATCTCCACCATACAGCTGGTGAGCCTCATCACTACCCAGAAATGTTGTTCTTGGCAGGGAGACCTGATTCCCGCCATCATCCCTGTTATGTACTTGTTAGAGGAGATGCTTGGACGACCATGACAAGGTGGTTTCCTGGAATTTAAACAAATGGCATAAGTGTCGAGAAGAGAGAGGAAAATATAAAGACATGAGGTTTAGTGCAATAAGCTCATTTTCCTAAATGTGCTACTCTCAGGGCTGATGACATAGAATATGAGAGAGGATGGTGAGGTGGGAGGGTTGAACAAACACTTGACTTGTGTTGTTGTTTAAAAGTTAATGATGTGCTTTTCGTGATGATGATTCTGTATGTGTTTTAATTAGTTTATGTATCATTTCAAGCCCCACTACATTGTGTTTCCTAAACCTAACTAAATAGTTTTGTTGCTGTAACTGTGGTCTACTTTTGTAAAAATGACACACAAAAGATCTGTGGCGCTTCGGCATATGTTGTTTCCAACCTTTTATGTCTGATGTCCAACAGCCACGTGTCATGTTCAGATCCATTCATTTGACACCATTAATTACATTAATTACAGTAGGTTTGGTCATATTTGCAGGTGCACTACACTACTGTTGCCTGGAATAGCAAAAACCATTTATCCAATGCAATTAGCCGTCTATCACGACCTCTCTCCTTACTCTCTATCTTGTTTTCATGAGATTTCAAACACGCTGTGCCCAAATATACTATTGACTGTGGGAGACATATCCAGTGCAGCTGGTAAGGAGAAACATACTAGCGCAGCATCCCATTAATCTGGACTCTTATTGTGTTGATTTTACCCCTAAATAAAACAATACTTTATGCAACAAGACTTCTCTTTAAAAAAAAAAACAAGAAGCATCTGTGGTAGCAGCTACATTAAACACATGGTTAAATACTGCGTGGACTGTGCTGTGCCACTGTGGAGTTATTAAAGTCAATATATTTTCATTCGCCCCAATGATGCTTCACTCCCACGCTGCGCCTCCAGCCAGCTGAGCATCAAGGAAGCACTAATGCACTTGTGGTAAACAGTGGCGCTCTGCTAGAGGGCACTGTTGATGGGAAAACAGCTCATCAATTACACAAAGTTTTTGTTTGCATGCACAAAACCAGATGAGAGAAATAAAAAGGGTGTGGCCCTCATCTATCTAAAACCAATATTGCGCATTGAGGATACAATTAATCCATGTTCATATGAAAAGAAAATCACTTAAATCAATTGTCCTGTGTTGCTTTTATATAACAGGCCATGAAGAGTGAGTGGTGTGGGAGGGAGTGAAGGAACAGGACATGTAGGATGTTGGAGAATGAGAAGCATTGAATCATTCAGAAAACACTCCACAATAGAACATTTCAGATGCAAGACTGGTCACTCATGTGGAAATCTACTTTGCAACTGTTCTTGGTACATAAATATATCTTAGGAAGAGTGAATTTGTTTATCTTGGTTCAAAAAAAGTTAAATTAACAGTGTGTATCCTGCAGGGACCAGTGGATGACCTGGAGTGTACAGAGGTTTCTCCTGAACATGTCGACGCGAGGAGCCCTTCACATCAGAGTAAGCTCCTTCAACAATGAGCCGCACAACAACGGCTGAATGTGATGCACTTTGTAATTAGTCGCCTGGCATCACAGAGTGGTTGTCGCAGTCTGAGGACGAGCTTTAAACACACAGACTCCCCTTTGTGTTGCCAGGACGAGGGGTTCCTCTGCTGGCTGTGATGATAATCGTGGGAGACAGCCTTCATAACTTCGCCGACGGCCTGGTCGTCGGTGCGGCCTTTTCCTCTTCAGTTGAGACCGGCTTGGCGACCACCGTGGCCATCCTGTGCCACGAGATCCCACACGAGATGGGTGAGAGGTCACTCGCTTTGGGAATGCTGTTTTTTTTTTTTTTTTTTGGGTGAGGACAGGAAACGCTCTGCTTGACTTATCTCTCTTTCTTCTGCTCTCGGTCTCAAAGGGGACTTTGCAGTGTTGCTGAGCTCTGGGCTCTCGGTGAAGACTGCTGTGCTGATGAACTTCCTCAGCGCTCTGACGGCCTTCATGGGCCTCTACATTGGACTGTTTGTTTCTTTGGAGGTGGAAGTGCAGCAGTGGATCTTTGCTGTTACTGCTGGGATTTTCCTCTATTTGTCACTGGTAGAAATGGTAAAGGAGCTTTATGAAAGGGTTTTAAGCCTTATGATTTTTGAATTAAGGGCAGAAAGCCATGGAGCACCATGTCTTTTCATGGGATTTCTTGATCATAACACAAATATAGAAAATATAAATAATATTTTCTTTAAAGGATATCTGCCTCTTTTCAACCTCCCAAAGCTGCTCTTAATTTTGGTTTCTGTGTTCCTCTCAGCTTCCAGAGATGAGTCGAGTGAAGAGCAGCAGGCCGTGCCTCATGTTCCTGCTGCAGAACCTGGGCCTGCTGATGGGCTGGGCCTGTCTCCTGCTCCTGGCTCTTTTTGAGCATGAACTCAGGTTCTGAAAGCAGTGAGTTTTGGTGTATATCTCTCTTCACAGGGTTGAGCCCAAGCAAATCTTGACATGTGTTATTTTTTTTTAAATTTTGCTTGAAAGTGTTAGTGTGTCATTATTTCATGTCATAGTCTCAGCAGTGGATGGTAAATGTATGTTAGCTCTATGAATCCTCATTTTTTTATACTTGATGATTTATTTTTGTATGTTAAAAATCTGGACTCAAAATAGTCTAAACTCTGATCATGACCCTATTTGACAGATTCAGATACAGTTGTGCACATCTATTGTTCTGTGAAATATCTATGTTACCTCAGACAATCAAATTTCAAAATATAAAGTATTGTAAAGCTACTTGTTTTGGTTTGTGTGTGCTGTACCTGGTGCCAGTGTCATTATACTGACAGGAGAAGGGAGGTTTTAAAATGATATCCAGATTTTTAGTCCCTCTATCATAGCCCCACTGGTGCCTGGTAACAGTCACTCCATATTTTCCTTATTATATGTACCAATATATATGGTGTTTTCCAGGGAACTAACTATAATATTAGAGCATTGTTTTGATTTGAAGTCATATATATACAAAACCAGACTGATTGTGAAACATATTATGTGCAAAGAAAGGACTAACTCCCTCCCATGAACTGCCCTAAAATAAATTCATCTTTGAAGCCCATAAATGTTGCTCTTTTGCTGCGTCTCATCTCAGAGGCATTGTTCTTTATTTTTGAGGCCTCTCTATGATCCAATATGAGGGCATTTCCACCCACCTGAGCTACTTGTTCTCTCTTCATCCACCAACCTGGATGACTAATGCTCACTGTTCAAGACAGAAAACTCCAGAGTGATTCGGCCCACACAGCGCACACGCTGTTCAGACAGGGCCTTCAGAGGGAGGTGGGGGAACAGGAGAACACAAGGAACACATCAGTACATTGAGATAAATGAAACACACTAAATCAACCTATTTGGTTAAAAATTGTGTTTGTGATATTGGATGACTGGGTGGGCTCAAGAGAAGATTTTCTAGTTTTTAATCAGCTAGCTGTGATTAAATTCTGGTGCTCCGCAGCATCAACATGTTTCTGTAAAATCTGAACAAACAGCTGTCAGATGCATGAATTATTTGTGCTGGGGATTAGTTTCATTGCACAGTGTGCATGGTGATTATGTCAATTTGCCGTTCCAAGCCTACTACCAAAGTGCAAAGTCTGTTGTGTTCATGTGTCATGAGATTATTTGGCTATCATATCAGAAAATGCTGACACCATTTATTATGACTTCCTGAGTAATGCTCAAACAATAGCAGGAAGTCCACTGCATTTTCTCCTATTCTAGCATTTTTGCTGTTATTTTGGAAATGCCAACCCCTTTGGCATTTCCAGGAAAGCTTCACGACAACTGGTCTGTGTGTGTGTGTGTGTGTGTGTGTGTGTGTGTGTGTGTGTGTGTATGTGCGTGTGTGCGTGTGTGTGTGTGTGTGTGTGTGTAAATCAGCTCTTTTGCACTAAAGAGGCATTTCTTTTCGACATGTGTGCGTCTTTTCAAGGCAACTGCTGTCAGGATGGAGGAAGGAAGTGTTTTTTATCTGGGCCATGTTGGTGTGAACACTGAGTATCCTCACTTGCTGGTCAGAGACCTGTCAGAAGAAGAGGTCAGCTCCAGGGTCATCAGGGCAGCAGAACACAGAGACGATGGGAAATGTTGAGGGAGAAAGACAAAAAAAAAAAAAAAAGGAAATATAAAAGTGTTTTCCCTGATTAGAAAGGATCAGACTGAAAATCAGCCTTTGCACCTGTTGTTGTTGTTGTTGTCACACATCTGGGATCGACGTATAGTGTGTAATTTTAGCTGTATTCACAATGCTGACATACAGAGTATTTATATGTTAAATATAAGCTCAGGTAGGTGAGTTGTTGTTAAAAGTGCTAATTTAAAGCAGTGATCCATCAGATTAGTGGAGTACTTAGGTCGGTTTGATATATTTCAAAAAAATGCAGCAGCAGAAGCAGGGTCAAGATCCAAAATCCTACATTTCCCATGATGCAATCCATCTTTCATTAGCTCATCCCAACGCCTGCTTTCACCAAGATAACCCTGATGACATCACTACAGCATGACATCATCAGGGTTTATTTTACAGACTCCCTCTGGAGCCTGTTTTGAGGAGCAAACTGACTGTAAAATCAATGGCGTGGCCCTTTAAGATGAAATCCCACATGTCACCACTGGAGGGCGATAATGAATAAGAAATCATCATTCATTTTATTGTTTAAAACGTGTTTTTCTTTCTTCTGCAACATGTCAAAAGACCTTTTTTACTTTTACCTTCTCACCCAGGAAAAATGTTTTTATTTATACTACCTTGACCTCAGTGTTGGTTTGGATCAAAGCCTGGGATCAGTCACAAACAATAATAACTGTTTGACAAAAGTTAAACTTAAAATGACAAAACAAATAAGTTCAGGAAAACCACCACCTATATGTGATGGATATACATTACCATCCTTCATTATTACGTTATCCTTCAGTAAACATTTAAGCATTTTGCACTAGTATATTCCTGTTTACAGAAACAATGACTTGTATATTAGATATATTGCAAGCTTGACGCATAGTTCATATCATTTTTGTCCACCTACGCATATGCAGGCCTGCATAGTAGTGTTAAATGTGTTGGAAGGAATAATTTCTCCCACATGTGTGACTCTGGAGGCCCACATGTTGTTTTGTGTGCTGCTCTGGATGCTGTGGTGCAGTGAGAGGAGCAGCCTGGTGTGGGTACAGGAGGAGGAGGAGGAGGGTTCTGATGAGGAGGCTCTGCTCCAGGCTTTCACATCCAACCACAGACAAATCCAGCATCATCTGAACTGCAGGGAAACTGCTCCAACAAAGCTCTCCTCTGCACACAAGCTCCTCCCTGAAGCCTCCTGTCCTGAAACCTGAAGATTGGCGGTGCCACTTCGCTTCAGCGTCGTTTCCTTCTTCTCGTCAACCAGCGTCTGTCTTTCTAAACAAAATGCGTCTTTTCTTGAGTTGTGGACGCAGATGGGACACCTGTCCAAACCCAGAGGCTCCTCTGAACGCATTCAGACGGTGTGTTGGTCAGTAATAGTCCGAAAAGTAGAGCAGAAGCGCCTCTGGACAAACACATGGACTCACTGGATCATCCCAGGTTACAAGTAAGATCATTATAAATATTAATTGTAAAGATATTTTCATTTAAAAGCGTATTGCAGTTGCGTAAAGTTAACAGGTGAACTTAAGCTCACCTGTCCGGCGCCTCGCTCCCATTGGTGGCTGCTAGTTTAAATTAACTTCTGATTATATGACATTTTATTTATTTCAACGTTTGATTTTAATATTCAAAAAGTCTTTGAAGCTGTTGTCTCTTCTAATGGTTTTAGACAGTTTGGTCTTTTGAGATTTATCTACTTTTTGGCTGCATGTAAATAAAACGGAAGTGAAAGTACTCATTTATCTGTCAGCAAAGTGTACAAATAGTAGAAAAAGTGCTCTCCTTTTAGAGTACACTATGATAAATACTAGATTATTCTCTATTGATGTATTGCATAAAAGCCTATGTTTAGCAAATTTACATTATATACAAATATAATATCAGATGTTTTGAATGAAAAATCCTAATTTGCAGAGTAACTGTAGCTGTTAGACAGTTAGTTTTGTGAAACGTGAAATTTGCATTCAGTCAAATTAGTACTTGTGTAATGTGTTTAGTTACAATCCACCAATGTTTTACGGTGAATATCTCTGCTAACACACAGGTTCTGCAGAGAGAAAGTCTCATGTTAATATGACAGGGTGGATTACACAGTGTCTTTCTGGTGCACTAAAGTGGATTTCTAAAACATGTATTGTCCTATTGTGGTTAATTAAATCTCATTATGCCCCTGCAGACTTTTCTTTGCATGTCAGAAACTGTCAGAATACCTCGCTGTGTCTTTTTATACTCATGATTAACATGTCCCCAGGGGACGGGCTGCAATAAAAGACCTATTTGAAGTGAATTTCTGATTTTCCAGTTGCTACTAGCAACACTATACTGTGCGGACACTAGAGCTGAGTGCATTACTTTTCCACACTCTCATCATATCCTTGAGCTTACATATCAGAGACCACCCACATAATTACCATTGCTTTTATGACATCTGTCATAATATTACACTTAAAATAAAACACTGAAAGCTATACTTAACTAATAGCTTCACTTTGTTTTCAAGCCTGTTTAAACACACACACACTCATTATATGTACAGCAAGAGCTGAAACAGTGGGTCGCTGAGTGGTTATTTTCATTACTGATTAATCTGCAGATAATTTTCTCAAATAATACAGTGGTTAGCACTGTCATCTCACAGCAAGAAGGTACCAGGTTTGATTCTTGGCCCGGGGCCTTTCTGTGTGGAGTTTGCATGTTCTCCCCGTGTCTGTGTGGGTTCTCTCCGGGTACTCCGGCTTCCTCCCACCATCCAAAAACATGCATGGGGATTAGGTTAATTGGCTAATTAAATTGACCGTAGGTGTGAATGTGAGTGTGAGTGGTTGTCTGTCTCTATGTGTCCTGTGATGAACTGGAGACTTGTCCAGGGTGTACCCTGCCTTTCACCCTGAGACAGCTGGGATAGACTCCAGCCCCCCTACATAGGATAAGCAGTTGACTAAATGAATGAATGAATGAATGAAAGACTGACTGCAGTCCTAGTTGGAAGACAACCTCCTCTTTAACAATTTCACTCTATCCTTTTTGTTGCTCTGTAGTCTCAAGGCAAAGGAGCTCGAAGAAAAGGTCGATTCAAAGGTTCAGATGGCAGCACCTCCTCTGACACCACTTCCAACAGCCTTGTTCGCCAGGTGAGCAAAAGAAACATTGAAACTTTGGGGGTTTTGTCTTGAGAGGAATCTGACTGGTGGATCTGTGCTGTATGTGTAGGTTTCTGGTCCCTCTGGAAATGAAGATCTGTTTTTGACAAGGTCCAAGGAACATACAAGTGATCATTTTATGTGCCATGTAATATCAGAGCATCATGATGAGTGATAACCTTTCCTGGCCACACTTGCCTCATTCAGGAAGGTAACATGACTTGTGTGAGTGTGTGTTAATCCCTGAGTGTAAATGCAGGCGTTGAGAGCCCAGCCTCAGTCATCATCATCCATCAGGGAGGAGATGTGCATTGCAGTGAAAGCCCTCTGTAAACACTGTTGGGTACAGTATGTTAAGTGGAGGCTTCTCCTTTGAGCTGCATCCTCAGCGGTGACACAGAGGCCTGTTATAAAGCAGACCCTGCGAGGTACACACTCAACGTGTCTGGTATTTGTTGAGCAAACCTGCAAGGGACAGAATGGGCTGGCTTAAGGATGCGCACCCCTGCCGAAATGTTTCTGCCTTTTTTGGAGGAGGTGTTCGTGTACGCCTCGTCTTTGGCACATAGAGAAGTGGGAAGCTGGAGGAGAATGGAGCAAAGCGGCACCTCCTGGCCT
The DNA here is from genome assembly GCA_029721515.1 of Synanceia verrucosa. Classification (NCBI taxonomy): domain Eukaryota; kingdom Metazoa; phylum Chordata; class Actinopteri; order Perciformes; family Synanceiidae; genus Synanceia; species Synanceia verrucosa. The sequence goes on along the minus strand of CM056568.1, from coordinate 9,123,476 downwards.
GCTGCTGCTTCACCTCCAGATCTCAGAGGACTTCTGAATGGGTCTTCGTCAGCTCAGCAGGAGCTGCTTGGTGAGAAATGTCTGATTTTACCATCGCCCGTGGGAGCTCGTGCCCATTCCCACAGTCCTGTCCCCAAATGAGGAGTTCCCCCTCTGGGCTGAGTCATCACAGATAAACTCAATTAGGCTGAGAGAGCGAGCGCCTTTCTGCAGCGCAGCACCACATCCTACAGAAATGAAGGGCCATTACAGTAAGAGGCAGCAGAGGGATGCTGTGAGAGTGGAGGAGTAATGTGTTTCAGGGTCAGTGAGGCCCCCAGAAATAGCAAACCTTCCAGTAACTTCGCCTCTGTTTGGATAATAACATAAATATGTTTTTTTTTCATTTGTGTTACCATCATAACAGCCTCGTGCTCAATCATACTGCCTGTGATTATTTTTAGTCTTCACAAAAGAATGAGGACGTCATATTTAGATTGCTAAACTACCACCATCCCAGGAAAAGTATGAGGTTAACCTTTTGTGTGGTTATCTCACAACCTATTCATCAAGCTGTCATTTAGCTTCTCTTTGTGTTATCATTTCTCTCCTCCATCAACAGTAGAAGCTGCAGGATGAAGGTTTGGTCTGTTGCCTTGTGCTCTCCCTCCTGTCTGACCTGTTGTTTTTCTGACATTCCTGTAGGCGTCATAAGCACAGCTCAGGCTGGTCAAGATCACGGTATGATCGATCCACTGCTGCTCCGAGCATCATAAAAATGTCTTTCCAGTAACTGCACATAAACAGCCCCTGAAAGACAGAATTACTCATGCAGAAGGCAGACAGAGGAGGTTGAGAGAGAGAACGGATGAGAGACGTTCCCTGTGGTCGTGGCCTGATGCCCGAGGGAGTATGGAGGAGGCTGAAAAGGGTGGAGGTCCAGGCCGGACCGGACCGCTCAGCCGTGGGAGTAGTGAGGTCAGTGTTGAGCTCAGCTTTCCATTGAGAAGGAAGAACTGTCACAGGTGGAACGTCTGTTATTTGTGTGGAGGTTTGTTCTGCTGTGTAAGCGTTTTGTGATTGTGGTGCACCATCCATCCGTTTATGCACATAGTGAGGGGCTACAGATGCCATTAAAGATTGTGATCATATCCTCTACATCATTGTTTTAGCACTCTGCGTGGATTTCCTTTTACAGTGCAGACCTTTACGGTCCACCCATTTCTCAGCAGGCAGAAAAAGTTTCAGCATCAAGCTGATGAAAGCTGATGTTTTTTTAAGTCACGTTGATAAAAGAAATAGTTTGTCCTTTTGGTTAATTTGTTTATTTTGCTGACAGATCAGAACCTTGATGCTTCTCTTGGGTCTGTATGACTGATATGTAGCTGCAGTAGACGGTCCAAAGCTCACCAATTAACACGTTATACCTCCTTTTGTTTTATTTGTACAAAGACACAGAGTGTTACTTTTACACTGACACCTCCAGACAGATATATATTTTGTTTTCAAAAGACAATATAGTGGTATTTTAATGCATACAAGCAGTTTTAGGGGGAAAACTGGTTGTCAGTGCAAATATTTGTGATTGTCAGTCTGTAGACTGGCAGTGTGTTTAGAGAGCCTGCATTGGGCCCAGTGCATCATGGGAAACGATCCAGCCCCACATGACCCTGAATAATAATAAACTTTCTTTATATAGCACTTCTTTTAAAGCAGAGTTAACAAAGCCATTTACTGAGAGTGAGAAGCAAAGCTCAGAGCAAACAACAGGATTAAACATGAGGGGACGAGCTGCTTGAAAGCAAAACTATGAAAGTTTGTCCTGAGAAGTGATTTAAAAAAAAAAAAACACATGACAAAGTAGGTTCTCTGATGATAAATGTCCCATCAACTTTTTTTCATTATTTAATTGGCTGAGCTCACTGAGGATGTCAGATTTGAGATAAAGTTATAGAGTCTTCAAATCATTTCTGTAACTGACAGGTAAAACATAACAGAAAAGCACAAATATGAAAGAAGCAGAGGACATAAAGTGACTGAATCAATTTAATATCAAACACCTGCCAAAAGTGATTGTTGGGGCTTGGGAGAGGATCATTTGAAAGAGGCTTTTGCTGCATTAGAAACAGTTTCTACTGGAACGAGGAGCGTCTTATGTACAGTGGTTCAAACTGTCATTTGCATAACTCACAGTATTATGTCATAATTAACCTCCTGCTGCTTCCCACACTTGCACTGTTTATGTAAATGGTTGCACCAGGCTCTGTATCGCCTCCACCTCCACCTCCATATATCAGTGCATTGCTGCAGCAGCTTTTCCGTGGCGACCCTCTCTGCCTGCACTGTCTCTACATTCAGGGTGGGGAAATGGATTTTGGTGATGGAGGGCTGCCTGAGAGGGTGTGGTGATGGCTGGAAACCCATTCTCTCTCTCTCTGACTGCGGCCATTTTTCCTTTTCATCAAGAAAGGGTGACGTAAATAGCTTATTACTGACAATAATACTTATCAGATTTGGCAACACTTTGACTTTTAAAGTAACAGATACCAGTGCCGCCCTGTGGTGGTGTGGAGAGGCTGTCACTGGAAATCTCAGAAAAGTCGACATACAGACCTTTGATTGAACTCTGAGCAACATGTGTCATAGTTTTCCAAGGTTTTTCTGGAGAGCCATACGTGCTCTATAGCATCAAACTGCAGTAATGATTCCTTCGGTTTAAATGTTGAAACCAGTGGTGCTCAGTTCAGCCACCATAGAAGCACCAGGCTGCCGCCAAGTGGCAAAATGAATAAATGCATGTATTTAGACGACAGGTTCCAGTATCAGTGCAAGTCCATCCATCCATCCATTATCTACCGCTTATCCTCATAGGGTCATGGGGGGGCTGGAGTCTATCCCAGCTGTCTTAGGGCGGAATGCAGGGTACACCCTGGACAAGTCTCCAGTTCATCACAGGACACATAGAGACAGACAACCACTCACACTCACATTCACACCTACGGTCAATTTAAATTAGCCAATTAACCTAATCCCCATGCATGTTTTTGGATGGTGGGAGGAAGCCGGAGTACCCGGAGAGAACCCACGCAGACACGGGGAGAACATGCAAACTCCACATAGAAAGGCCGGGACAGTGCTAACCACTACACCACCGTGTCGCCCTCAGTACAAGTCACTTAATTTATTCTGTTTTCTGTAAAACATTTTGTAAGAATTGAGCAAATATGAAACGGAAAATGTTTTGCTAAAAAACACTTGAGCGGTGCATGTCTTGTTTTCACACTGACCTGAATCCACATTTCTTTCATCCCATCCTGCTGTGTTACAAGGAAGGCTAAATTAATTTGGCACTGTGTTGATGCACTGCTACCCTGGTGGACAAGGTCAGTGCTTTCTGCTGTGCTTATGAGTGAGCACTGCACTTTAAATAACACCAGACATTGTTTTAGGTTATGAAAACTCTGATTTTATTTAGTGATTTCTGCTCATATTTCAGTAGTGATTGGAGTTTGTCAGAGATGCTGGGGGCGGAGTTGGTTCAGTTGGTTTGGTGAGGTTTTTTTCTTGGTTTAATTGTTTTTTCTTTCCTGAAGTCCAAGTTTTTAGTTTAAGGTATATAACCACCTGAAATTTTCAGGAAATGGAATGCAGGAACTCCTCACAGTTAATGTGTTAAGTACATTGTGACATTGCTTGAATAATGACATATCACTTTTCTATTATTTAGGGAATAGATCAATCTATTCTTGATTTTTTTCAGCTCCATTTATTAACTGCATACATCCCAAGCTCTGTATTGGGAAAGTGTTGGCCATTTGGTATCCAGAGAGCATAAGGAACCTAAATGAAACGGGCAGTATTTTAGTTTGCAGACGTGATCTCCTGCAGTATTTATTCTTGGCGCAGCAGCAGCTGAGTGATCCTCAACCTTTTCCAGTCTTCATGCTAAACTAAACTAGCCAGCTTTTTAAAGGAAAGGCCTACAGAGATGCTGACTCACATGACCCAGTCACCTTTGTAATATCATTACTCTCTCACCATTTACCCATTATGGGGTGATGATATTACTGCGCTGACGTCGAAGTGCTCCCAAGTTTAATTCCGCCATACATTTTAGTTCTTCTTTTTATCTGCTTAGAAAATCACCATGTTTTATTTTGTGCAACCATACTTGGGTCATTTAAGTACTTACGTAACTTTATTTAAATAGGGAAAACGTGGAAGTGCTTGGTCACTTCTAACTTCATCCCTGTTTGGACCTAATGAAAGTACTGAGCTATACTAAATGCTAACAAATAGCACTGCACAGCAGAGCGATTGAGTGCACGCACAAAGATGAGAGAGGTATGTATAAACTTGTTTAAGATCAGGGAAGAACATATTTCAGTATGGAAATACGGTGGCATGTTCCTTTACTGTCACATACCATCTTAATGATATTAACAGTTCAACAGTCATTCGTCTGAAATGCCTTTTGAAAGGAACATTTTCAGTAAATTCTTTATATTAGCAGAACATAACTCCTGCAGAAGTTCCATAATGAATGCAAATGGAAAGATTACCAACAGTTTTATCTAAATTGCACCATCCAGATGAATAAGGCCTCATGTTGAACGTCACCCAACTGAACTGATTTCAAGGAGTAAGTGCTGCTGGGAAGTCTTTCCAAAGCCAAAGGGCACCTTTGGTTATTGAAATTCAGTCCATCGCTCACACTGTGCGTCCTTGTTGCCAGATTAGATTCAAAAACACGTCCGCAGTCATGCTGTGCATACGAATATCACCTCTGCGGCTTGCCGCCACATGTGTCTTCCATTGAACGCAGAGGCAAAGAGCGAGAAATTGTGCACTTCTAGCTGACTCAGCAGTTTACAACGTAGTGCCGAGGCTGCCAGTCAGTCTGGACTCAATCACCTGAACGCAGTGGGAAGGGCAAGAGTATGTGGAGGTGTGTGACGAGGAGAAACAATCGTTCCAGCTCTGTGTTTCTCGCTCAGCATGACCGAACTGCTTGAGCGGCTTCCTGCTGCATCACGAGTAGAGTTGTGTTGCCCTCTGCAGAAGACCCACTCAGTGTGACATGAAAGCACAGCATCTCTTCAGCCTCCAGCAGCTGTCTTAGCCTTTGTCCAAACCACTGGCAAGGGCAAACTTGGTGGGATGCAATGCAAATAAAGACCACTTGATATGAAAAGATAAAGGAAGAGAGTATAGAGGCAATAAAATTGAGAAAACAGAAGAGACAATAAGTGAAGAAGAAAGCCGGAGTGTGTGTTTTAGCCTTTAAAGCAGACTGAACCTCGAGTGAAACGAGGCAGAGAGAGTATGGAGGCGGTGTCCTCCATTAGGGGGCAAGGGACAGCAGTCAATAAAGGACAGTCCACCTCCTTCCCATGATGAGATGTGTGGTGATGAGTGTGCCTGAATCCACCGGCAGTTGAAGCAGTGTGCCAGTCTGCCACTGTACCTCTCTGCCACAGCACAGCAGCACTGCAGAGGATTGGGCAGCCCAGAGGATCTGCTGGAGCGCTTACAGATTTCGGGGAGGGGTAAACAGTCAGTTCAGCCCTGCACTTCGCCGTCAGCTCGTGGACACTGCTGCAACAGTCAGGAGATGAAGAGGAGACGAATCAGACTGAATCCTGAGAGTTTCTGAGTGGGGGTGGGGGGGGCTCTGGCATACAGGTGAGGGTGGGTGGACAGAAGTAAGGGGGCTGGTGTGGACACGTCAGTCATCCGTCATTGATCCTCTCTGTTTGTCTTCTGGCGGTCTGCGCCCCCTTGGGCCAAGCGTGCCGGCATGGACCGAGGCTGAGTGGATGCCGCTGCCTGACAGGGAGTCTGTGAGACGGCGGTCTGCTCCTCCCCGCCCTGGTCCCCTTCATGCCGTGCTGTGGGCTGGGCCATCGCCGGAGAGCACAGCTTCCATATGTGAGTTTGAGGCTCTGATGCTGATTTATCACAAGGCTTGGTGAGAGAGATTAAGAGAAGCTGATGAAGCAGACAGTCGCCAGCATGTGTGGACTAACGTGGTTAATGCGCTTTATGGTGATTATTTCATGATGGGTTGTGCTGCATGAATAAGTGATTTGTACTGGTGTTTCAATACATGCACAACTTTACTAAAATAAATTGTCAGTGTTGCTTCAAAGCAGCAGACTGAACAAACCAGTACCAGCTTTCCCCCCTCTGCTAGATCTCTGTCCTGAATGCTGCAGGATTTAGCTGAAATATTTCAGCTGCACTGGCCTGACATTTTTCTGCAGAGCTCTGTCCTCGCCGCCAGACACAATAAATCTTTTATTTCCTATTTATTCTGGGACCCAGTCAAGGTTGTGATGTTATTGAATACAGAGGGTTTACACTGGAAGGCACATGCTCGGTTGACAGTTCCACTTTATTTGGCTTTGCTGGTTTATTTCATGTGTCCTTTGTGTTTTTAGTGTTTGGATTTAAAAGCTCAGTATTACGAGGATAACACCAAAGAAATGCTGTGAAAGGAAAATGTGTGTGTGCCTGCTAACAGGTATGACTTTTGGGGAATTTGATGATGTGTGCATTTTTCCTGTGCTGTCCTCTGCATCCTTAATCCTTAATAATTTGTCCTTGTGTACAGCAAAAAGGAAGAAGACTAGTTTGTTTTCTAGAGTCTTTAGTACACTGTTCAATAGTAGAGCAATGCAAAAAATGTGGATGTTTTTTTTTTTCCCTCCAGTGCTGCAGATAAAGACGGCCCTCCCTAATTGAGTTTTACCACTAGATGGCCTTGTTACACTTTTACTCTCACACACAGACCCACACACACTCAGTGATGCTTAAATAAACCATTTCCATGCAGAGAGAAAATGCTTTAACATCTTAGAGGCTTAGAAATAAAGTTTTCACGCAGTGCATTTTTATCTATGTTATTGTCAGAGATAGAGAGAGTTAATTATGAGGGAGATGATGTCATTCCCAAATCTGAGAGCCCAAAATGAGCTGCAGCAGACTGAAAGGTTTTAGGACGTGCAAACATTTGCATGCAGTACAGCTTCGCTAGAGCTGAAACAATTAGTCAATATACAAAATTTAAACTGCAACTATTTTGATAATTTCAGTTATTTTAAGCAGTAATGCCAAACATTTGTTTATTCCAGTTTCTCAATTTCTTTGTTGAATCTTCTCAACCAAAGTAAAACTTTTAATTATTTTCTTACTTTTTGCAAACAACCAAAAATGTATCAGTGATCAGCAGATTAATGAAAATATAATTATTTGCAGCCTAAAGTGCAGCTTTGATGTTCGTTGTAATATAAGCTGTTTCATCCCAGATCAGGCATTGAATCTTCCAAAAGGCGATTAAGCTGAGTCCCGTACAAAACAACAACAGGAGCTACCAGCTCAATAAACATCAGTCGACCTGAAGGTTAGGCTGAACATGTGCCACCACCTGCCTGCATAATAGATCGGTCTCAAACTAATGTTTCAAAGCAGCTTTATTTTACCATTACATTTAACTTTAACACATAGTGGAAAATGATAAAGTCAGATGATAAAGCTGATTAATTTTTCAATCAATAGTATGGCCAATAAAATATCATAGACAGGTGACGAAGGCTGTGAGATTGTTAAATTGATTAATCAACTAATTGTTTCAGCTACTCACAAAGAACAGCTTACAACAACATCCCATGTAAATTTTCCTGACTGTGAATGAAGACGCATCACTTCAATGCTCAGTTAAACAACCAGCAAGTGCACAGTGCATTATTCCACCTGAGGGATGCCTCCTTTTTTAGATCCAGTCAAAAGAGGGCTGCTTTTCTTTTGAGCTGCATATGTGAAGATACCTTCTAAGCTTCTGCTTCTGAACTGGGACGTCAACTTAGAGAAGTTAAACTGCTAGTGGTCCTGTGCAGACTCCTTTAGTTTGGTTACACCATGTGGTTTAGCAGGCTGCATCGGCTGAATCAACATTTACTCTACAACTGAGTAAGCTTTAATTTAACCGATGAGTGGATTAGTGTAGGACCAGCTGTTGATAGTCGCCACGTGGAAGGTGTTTGCATGAAAACAAACTGTTCAGAGTGGTGGAGCAGCACTGACAACATGTGTTTTTGGTTTAATTACTGTGCTCAAACTAAGCATGTTGAAATTAATATGATGAATACTGTGAAAACCAGAGGGTTTTGGCTCACTGAGGACAGTAACGATAGCCAATGCTGACCTTGAGAGGACCCCAGCCGCCGCTCTTTCAATGCGACTCCTCTCACATTTCCAATATGGAGCACCAACCGGTTTCTGTCTGAAATGGGGCAGAACGTAATTCAGCTTTGGCTGGAATGTGGAGCACGGAGACCTGGCCGGGTGGGGCTCCTTCTGACAGGCTGAGTGGCCAGTCCCAGACACTCCTCACGGAAACTCAGCTAATTGAAGCCAGCAGGCCCCACATTTCCCAGTTTGTTTCCTGGGCTTTCCTGCTCAACATGAGCAGCGGTAGCCACAGTTGTAGACGAGCAGAGAGACAATGCACTGCAATCCATAGTTGTTGAGACATTTCATTGAAAACCAAGTCAACCTCAAGGTGCAATCAGAAGACAAAGCAGTCAGATTAGAATATTTCAGCATTGGATGCTGGAATATTTATGTGATATTTGGTCTGTTGGTGCTAAACTGCCACATAAAGAGTGAGAAAGAGCAGATGCTGAAGTATTACACAGAGCATTTGTAATTATCCTTCTGAATACTGAGCTTGTGTGTGCTCGTGATGAGCTAATCTCCCAAGGCGACTGGAATTCCCAGTTTTCCAGGCGTTGGGATGTACGCCCAGGAGGAGTGTCAGGCCAGCGCTGAGCAGACTGGAGCAGGGTTTCCTTGGCAGCACTTGTGCGTTCTTTCACTTTTCCAGAGAATATGGAAATGTCCGGAAACTGAGCAGCTAATTGGCCACAGAGGCCCTCAGGAATGTCTCAGATTACAGTGGATTTCTTTTCCTGCTTTTACATAATCCATCACCCCTCAACTGTGGTGAGGAAAGTGTGACTGGAAAGTGTGATATATGCTGTATGTGTGAGGGCCTATGTAGCCTATATAGCTTCACTGCAGCCTGGAAACACTGATGTCAGTGACACCGGTCTAGGTCAACAGTCTTTTAAAAGCCTCTCAAGTGTGGAAACGGTGAAGTCATGGGGGGAAAGGCTGCAGCTCACGCCCTACAAAATGTATTGTGTTATGTTGATGCAACGATGAATCACTGTGGATGGACTTTCCCTTTGCTTGTCTGCTGAGAAATCAGATATTTGGGGCATCTTTATGTCAAACCCAGTTTGATTCTAGCTGGAGTTTTTTTCCTTTGACACCAGCTGTCCAAAATACATAAAAACTAAAACTGAAAATTTCTTTCTACTGTTCAACTAATGGGTCGATGCATGATAAACTGATAGCTAGAGTGCACTACGCACCCCATCTAGTAGACTAAATGAGTTATAAATAACCATAAAAAGCTATTTGCAGCATATTCAGTTATTTTATTTTATACTTAAATGATAACAACAGCCTACCAGTGTGCAGCTGCACATAATATCATGGTGCCTGCAGTCATATTTCAAATGAAGAGTTCAAGATCAAGGAGTGATGTGCAGGTCAGCGTTTTTTTTAACATGAGGATTATAAAATACCTACTGAATTGACTCAGTCTTGACTTGTTTTTCTTGACTATCATTTATAATTCTACTAGTGTGTGTGTGTGTGTGTGTGTGTGTGTGTATGCATGCATGTCTCTTTTAAATAATTTTATTATTTTCTAACATTAACAAATCACTGCACAACTCTGAATGACATGAAGAGTATTAAAAGCGGACATGGCAAGAAATTCAATCAATATGATTAGTTGTACAGCTGATGATGCTGTGCAGTGTTAAAACCTACAGCATGAGATCCATACATGTGAAGTCATTCGCTCCCTGTGGTGAACGTTAATTTTAGACGCTTCTCTCTCCTCCAACACGTCACATCGACTGCTTCGCTGCTATCAGTGGAAAGCAGCTGCTTTGAGGCCTGGAGTGCCGTCATCCATTTCTGTGAGGCTTGTAGTTTCTGGCACAATCTATTCACTAAGTCCATCTATTGGCGTCCAGTTATACAATGACACGTTTTTAGGAGGATCTGTGTTTGTGGTAGTTTTGACAGGCATACTTGGTGTATATGAGACATAAGGTTTAGATTAAGGTTCTCTCCAGTCCAATTTGACATCATAACTCCTCATATACTACGTTCACTCGAACCTCTTTGTTTTCCTCCAGTGTCTCCAGTAACAAGCTACTGAAGGTAAAGAATCTGCAGCAAAGTGGACAATGATGCTGTTGTTAGAGAGATGAAGGAGCTGTGGGCTCAGCTCACTCCCATTAAAATGGCACCTCAGACAGCAAGGGCCAAACCAAGCAGCACTTAAAACAGGAGCAGATGTTCTTTGAGGCCAATTAACAGTGGAGAGACGCAGGCAACCTTGAGCATCAGAGGAGGGCTGCTGGCCCATATGGATATAGAGACAATTAATTAGGGCAACAGACGTTAAAAATGGATCAGGAGCTGCGTAAAATGAATCAAACCTGACCTTCTGGACCCTGTGATTGGGTTTTAATTATGTATTTCTCACGCACTTGTCATCAGTCATTGAATTATACTATACACATACTTATATACCACAGCAATTATTTGTGTCCTTTTTCAAACCAAAATGCCAAAAGTTCTCTCTCTTCTACCGTCTCCAGTTTGACATTTTGTCAACAGTTTGGAAGTGATCATCAGCTATAAATGTCAACCTTTTTACAAGTCACCAAGATGGAGTAAAAAAAATGTAATAAATGGCAAGTATGAGACATATTTTGAAGTGTCTTTTGAATAAATCAAATATTTATCTAATCACTACTTCCCTATAAAATCTGGAGTGGTGCATCATGTATTCCAGTTTTCTGTCCAGCAGAGCGATCCTGTCACAGCACTCGTCTCTTAGCAAAGAGGCGTCATGACAACAGGTACGGGTGAGGAGACGTCCCCGTGAGAGGGAGGTGGAGGAAGGGGGGTGATGAGTAGAGGAGGTGCTTCCTGTCGATGAAGATGAGGTCAATAGAAGTTTCCCTCTGCTGTCTTTTTTGTCTCTGGAGGTGTTGATGACCTGCCAGTCAGCAGAGAGCCCCGTCCTCTCCTCCACAGGACCACTATGTTCATCCTAATGCTCCTATAAGCTCACCCTCGGGAGCCGGCCACAAAGATCTGCTCGGCGATTGGGCGCACACTGAGGCTCAGCAGGGCGGGGTTAAACCTGCTGGGATGTTTCATATTCATACTCCAGCGTGAATACATAATCAGTCCATCAGGTCACTGTGTGCTGTCAGGATGAAGAGACTCTGCTGACCTTTCCAGGCGATTCTTATGTGATCTTAACTCTTTTTTTTTTTTTTTTGCCACGTGAAGGAAACTTTGTCACTGTCCTTTTTCAACATGGAGCGTGGTCTGATGCTGCTGACAGATGCTGGGTCAGAGTGGACGATTTGTGTTTGCAGCTTTGCAGGGCAGACCACGACCTATGGCTGAGCGCGACGTGCCCCCGGCCATCACCCCTGATCCTGGTCAGACCTGCCCAGGCAACAGGCTGCAGGTCTGAAATCTGCTGAGGAGGGGGGGGGGGCTCCTCTCTCCATGTTACTGGCCTGCTCTTGTTGCCATGATCAAACACGCCAAGAGTAAAAATGTCTCATGGGTAAGTGAGGAGTGTTGGTGGATTTTTCTTCTCTGCTCTTCGAGCGACGTCTTCTCTATCTATGATGTTCTCCTCTCAAAACCACTGAAAGCATGTGACATTTTTTGCATCATATTGATAAGATTTTCTGGTTTAACAGATTATGTAGAGACTATTACAGTATATTCCCATTGGTTTTTGAGGCTCCTGTGCCCAGTGGTTATTCCAAAGAGAGGCTTAGAGATTTAGGTATTATATAACTACAAGCTACTACATGCCCACTTTATGAAATCTGGTTATCAGTCTGCCAACTGTGGTACAAGGAATGCAACTGAAACAATCTCCAAGGAAATGCATAGTTTGTTTTTGCCTGGTAATAATATAACACTAAGTAAACTAGTGTTTTCTGTCATGTTGTTCCGGGTTTCTTTTAACGTGTCTGAGTTGGATATGTGATTCTTTGCCAGACGGATCAGAAGAGATTAGAGTGAGAGTGGCTTTGCGAGGATGAAATCAGCTACTTGGGGGAAAAAAATGGAGGGGGTGGGGCAGGAAGGAGGGGATATGATGGAGTTACTCCAGAATCTACCTTCTGTCTGCCTGTGGTCTTAAAAACATTTCCTCTCTTTTTATTCTGCAGTCGTTGACCTGCAGCCACCCCGCTCACTCTCTTGTGCAATCAGTCTTGATGGTGCGATACACCTGAAGGCTTATTTCTCCTCCATATACTCCATATGTTGTGCTCTCCCAATCAGGCGTTCATGTCTGACACTGCCATAGCTTTGTGTTTTTGTCCAGTACCTTGCACGTGTGGATAAATAGAGATGTATATACCGTATGTGTTTTCCTCCGGAGGGAAACATTGCTCTACTTTTTCCTCAGCCCGCCCATATGCTACATATGTCACGCTGCTGCTCCATGCAGCCCAGCTCGCTGTCCTGAACCTGATCATTCATGCTCACACTGAGCTGCAAAGTTATACCTTAACTAAGTCTTAATTCACAATTAATACCAGCAGATATCAGCAGGGCAAGTCTTAAAACAGTTTCCCAATAATGAATTACAGCAGAACATTGCAAGTATGTTAATGAAGGGAAACTAACAAGAGTTTGAAAGGAATTCCAGTTAAGTCTAGTTAATTAAATAAAAGGAGACACACACTATTTGTTCACATACAAAATTAAAAATAATCTTCTGAACAACTATCTTGATAATTTAACTGCCTTTAACGTCTGATATATTGTATCATATTTAAAGTGTCATATTCCATGCCTTTAACAATACTAGAGAAACTGGGAAGGGAATGACGGCATACATATAGTCAGCTGACCAGCACTTTTTGCAGACAATGTTCGCATAGCCACCAAGGAGACAATATTGAGACCTTTTTAAACAATGCATGGGAGGGTTGACAAGATTGTTAGTAATTAATCTATTGGGACATAAAATCTGTGCCAGATTTCATGACAATGTGAACAGTTGTTGAAACAGACTGACCAAACCATCAGCATCCTCAGGTCTTGCTGGTAGTTGTCATCAAATGCAGTTTTATTTATATAGCATTTCATGTACAAGGTAACTCAATGTGCTTTACATGCTTAAAAATACTGCATTTAAAAACAAAGAACAAATTTACTGAAATTGATAAAAGAACATACAGTTTTTACATACAACTCAATCATAAGAGCATGAAGCTCCATTTTTAAATGTCAGCATGCTCAGAAAAGTTCATTTCATGACTGATATCTGTGCAGGAAATGCAGACTTGTGCTATGCAGCTGTAGCGCCCCTGCAGCTCCCTGATCCCAGGTATCTACAGCGTCGTCTATCCAATAAGCCTAATGACATTGAGGGCCACATTCATAATCACAGTGGTAGGCAGTGCCAGGCGGATTAGGACTCCAGATGGTGCTGCTGCTACTGCCTGTCTGGCCACGGGTGTGCAGCTGCAAGAGGTCCATGTTTTACGACAGCGGTCAGCTCTGCCACTGCAGCACAGAGACTCTTCAGCGACACTAAAGCTCACTCTCACAAGTATGTGTGAGTGTTTCTGCAGTTTGAAGATGTGCATGTGCTGTGCGTCACCGTCCGGCCCTTATAGTGCCGTGCGGTTGAGTTAGTGTCATGTGGTTGAGTTGGACGTGCAACAGATGTCACACTATCAAATTAAAGCTTAATGCCCAGCCAGCTGAAGAAAAACACTTCAGTACTAACCATGACACAGCAGAGCTTAAATACTCGATCGGGTGTGTGTGTGTGTGTCCGATCTGTGTTTCTGTTATGTCAGTCTTTGTGTGTGTGTGATCTGTCTGAGAGGCTCTTCTCTCCACATGAGGCATGACACTTGCTGTTGGAAGAGCTCTCGCGGATGACCACATCTCATTTCCTCTCCTCCAGACAACACTTGGGCAGTGACACTGTTCGTATTTAAGAGCAACTTACCAGGTGCTGTGTAGCGCCACAGTCAGCGTGATCCTCTTTTTTTTGACTGAGGCAGAGAGGTTGTTGCTTTTTTTATGCCAGCGTCAGCTGCTTGCACCCCTGGGTCATGGTACTCTGAACAAAAACCAGGGGATTTGCATAATTCATTACAGTCGCTGTGGAGCGGAGAGGCGACACAGGTGTCCTGGGCATTGTGGGAGAACGAGCATGTCTAAGAAGCCAAAGGTAAAAAAACAAACACACTTGTTTCTGTGTAAAATCAGCAGCTTCTCTATCCAGAGATGTACTATTAGTTGTAGTGCTTGTTTTCTGAAAGCTTTTGCATTGCTTTGGAGCTTAGAGTGCTTTTCTCTGCGTTTGCTGTGTGCGGTTTCGTTTATGATGACATCCAGTCTGACTACATTCTGTAGGCCTATACTGTCAGACATGCATCTCAAATAAGTAGAGCATGGAGCATTATGCAGGATTGTGTCTGCTTTTTTAGTCCTGTAGAGAGACTTAGATGCTCGTAGGCGAAAGACAATCTGCCGTGTCATCTTTCTCTTTCCATGTGTAGATAACTCTCTTAACATGTCTAATGAAAGAGTCCGTTCATGCAGCTAAATCCCCTCTTTGAAAACTGATTCAGATTCAGCATTGAGATGCTTTTTCAATGAAGTTTTGTTTACAAAATGTATTGTATCTACCATCAGCCTGACAAACACATTGAGTGCATTCCTTCATTATAAAATACAGTGTTTTGTGACAATACTTTTGCTTCCTCACTGTCTTTGTTGGTCATTACTATGTTTATTTGTGTGTTACCTGCACCAGCTGTCAACAAATAGTGAGAAATGGTTATGCACAGTAATGCATTGAGAGGTAAGTAAGCTTATGCACTTACATGCACTTATAATAAATTGCTCCGTAGTGCTAATAGTGGTTTGCCACCACTGCTTTCGAGTGCACTGTCCTTTTCATAATAGTAACACTGCATTTTCCAAGGTAAAAACACCAGCTTTTAACCGTTTCTGACCATGTTTCACGTCATGTCATTTCTTCTACTCTGAATCCTGGATTGGTCGAAAGGCAGAAGCAGATTTAAATCTCCTTACTGAAAGAAGCAATCATCACAAAGTGAGTCAGGGGATCAAGTGGACACAAGCAATCACCCCGGTGGGTGTTATTGTGCACAGCGTGGATCATTTCCTCCCTCCTGTAGCGATGTACAGTACACAGAGAAACATGTGACGACACAGCAGATGACCATCTCATGCTGAACCGCTCAATGTTGGACTGTGTTCAAATTAGGAGCCCATCAGCGATGTCAGGGCAGTGTACAGAAGTGGCTTTCTTAGTCCACAAGTGCACAGAAAAGGAGGGGAGTGTACTGTATGCTGTCTGGTACTTGACTGAAGCTATAATGCATCATTTGGCTGCCTAGGTTTGAAAAAGTCAATGAAGTGTCCTGTTTATTGACAGAAACAAATTCTTGTTTGTGTGCAACCCATTCATTTAAGACATTTAAAATGACTCAAACAAAGACACCCTGATGTGTGTGTGTGTGTCTCTTCTACCATCCATCATACCTGTATGTCACTAGGCGTCAGGGGGAGGTTACTGTACTCAAAGTGTACGCTGTGTGCAGTGTGCCTGAACTGTGCGTGACTGTATTGGCCACAGCGGTCCCAATTTGCCGGCTGAGGAGTTTTTCCTATGACTCCATGTGGGACAGCCGCTGTGTTGATGTGTTCAGTGAGCGTGAAGTGACTCAGTGCCACACGCTTCCACCACAGCCGCCAAACGTTGCACGTTGTTGTGCCAAATCAAATCTTAGCTCCACTCGCTGTCCAGCAACTCATGATCTTCATTCCCTTGGGCATGCTTGACAAGTTATCTCTGTCTCCACTGACTAAACACATCTTGGGAAGGGTAAGCTTCATTCAACTTTTAACTTCAGTCTTTGTTGTCAACTGTTCTATACCACATTAACAGGCTGAGGCTTTACACTTGTCCACTATCAGTTATACAGCAGTGTTGCATGATGTGTGCACAGGTTCGGTGCTCTTCCCAGCTTTAGCACACATGCTAGCAGGATGCCCTGTGGTGGAGAGGAGGAAACAGCAGGAGAACTCTGGAGTCGCTCAGAGAGGCAGCAGGAAACTGAACAGCTGGGGCTTCTGTCTCTTTCTCATCCTCCATCTCTCTCAGTCGCTCTCTCCCTCATTTTCCCTCCTCTCCTTTCTCTCATTGTCTGTAATTAGAGATGGTCCCATGGCTCAAGTGGCCTGGCATGTGTTGTAGCTAGGTAACCTCAGTCAGATGCGGGCTGCCAGCCCTCAGGGTTTCATTAGATGTGAATCACAGTCCCAGCGGACCCAGCGTGGCTTCTTCAGTCTGATCTGGATATTATACACCAGCATCAGTAGAGTCCTGCTCTAAATTCAGGCTGAGAAGTTTTGGTTAATTGAACTGGTAATGAAACAACACTTAATACCCTTTTAAATCCAACTTGTGCGAAATGGTGCACCTTTAAGGCAAAGGTTGAAGGACCAGCTTCCCAAATAAAACATGACAAAAAAGGAGTAGATTAAACTGGGCTGGACTGTAAATAGCTTATGTGTTTTGTCACTGTTAGTAAATGCATATCTGCTATTTTGAATGCAAATTTAATGTATTTTGGGTAGGCCTTGGTGATATGACAAAATTGCTGTTAAACAGGATATTGGTTGGCCACGATAATAGTCAGGGTTCTGGATTTTGTGTCGTGTAGCCTACAGTCTCTCTCTCTTTTTGCGTCACGGCATTGTGGTAGTGTATAAAAAAAACAACGTTAGCATACATCTGATTTTGTGTTGTCTGATTATATAAATGTCATTTATGGTGCTGTTAGACTGCTGCTATACCACCCTGTAAATAGAGATGTATATGGGAAAGTAAACAATTTTTGATTGCAATAAAAAATAAATAAATAAAGGCTAAACAGCAACAAATATGGATTGAAGGACAATATTTACTTAGACGTGGATTTTTCAAATGATCACATCTATTTCTTTCAATAGATTTTAAGTTTTGGCTGAAAATTGTGGAGCCGAAGGCGAAGGACCGTTGACTGATCTGATTTTAGATTTTACAGGATCAATGCAATACAGTCCTGCTTTTTCTAAGTAAAGGAATTTTACTGCTTTTTTACATTTTGGACAATGGACATGGTTAATAGGAACCCTGGGAAGTGGAGGGTGTTTTTTTTTCCTCTTCCAGGGAAATTGATTTATCAAGCAGGAGGTGAAGTCCAGTTTCATTACTGGAAGAGCATTCTTGGCAGAGCAAAACACTGTCAGAGGCCTTTCTGACTGATCCTCCATGATCTAATTGTGGTGAATGTGAGCCCATTAGTGATCTTTTTAAGTTTACTTAACATTCATAACAATTTCTATGAACCATTGGCTGTTATGATAGCACACTTGACAGAAAACAAAACACTGTTGATGTTGTTGAAGATCGTTCCTGGTGAGGCTCAATCAATTACTTTCATTATCTGGCCTTGTGTTGTCTGTCTTCATTGTTTTGATCTTGTGGTGATGCAACACAGATCAACTCCCAATGCTGAGTGCTTTCTAGCATTTTATAGACCAACTGATAATCAGAGTAATCGTTGAAGCCATAATGAAAATAGATTTACTTCAGGACCATTTTCCTAGCCTGGCTATCGCGATTACTTGCTCTGCAAGTGTAGTCTGGCCAAGGTGCCTTGTAAACCGATTTCTGGCATTTGTCAAATGCCTCCGTGTGCTGCTGGACGAAGCTTCAACCAATCAGAAATGCTCGATTTTCATTGGTCCCCATTTCTAGGTGAATCTGAAATCGACGAGAACGGCAGCTTGGCCAGACTGACTTGATCACGAAATTTTGTGAAGCGTCACAGGGAGTATGGGCGGGCCCAGGCTACCGTTTTCCTGTATGATTTGTGTGGTTGTCACTCACATTAAAATGCAAGAAACCAACATTTCCACTGCAATGTAGAGATGCGTAGAGATATTTTATATATTGTCCCAAATCCCACTGAGAGACCAAAGTCAATGATGAAGCCCAGTGACACCAGAGGATGTATTGCAGGGCTGGATTTACAGGCTAAATGTAAACGCAGTAGTATCATTATTGTGTGTACCATGTCTTCATACTTCACAGGGTCACTTTAGTAACTATGTAGTGAAGGGAAACAACTGTTTGAATCACACTTGGATGTTGCATTGATCCCTCCCCTCATGGTCCAGTTACTGTATGCTGGTTGTGTAAGCTATCCTGTGCTTGTCAGTGCAAATGCCTGCTGACGTCATTGTGTGCATGTATACTGATCGATAAGCCAAAGGCAATGGCAGCACTCATTTCCCAATGTTGGCAGAAGTGGACGACATTGATCTGTCAGATCCCATTCAGAGAGAGCTGATAATTACTGTCTGCAGTTAAGAATGCTATTGTGTCATTACATTATTGTAATTGCACAGAATAAAGCAAACAATCTATGAATGGCATATTCTATATGTAAAATACACACTTTGACCACAGTAAATTTCAGGAGTGGTAGCCTCAGCACAAAAGTCCTGAAGTGACACAGCATCAAGTAACATGTTTGTTATTTTTAGAATGCATTTAGATGATTAAGTGGCAACACAAAATTATAAATCAAAATATTTCCTGTTCGCTGTCATAAGCTCACTTTGTTTTGGTTTTTTTTAATTGCTCTATTTTTCTTGCAGCTGTTTGCAGACTTCACATGCAAAAGCTGTTTTTCTTGAGCATTCAGAGGCACCAGGTCACACTTCCTGATCGACTGTGATCACACTCAGCATGCAGAGCTTTTTGCCTCCAGGTCTGAACATAATTATAGTCCTCTTCATTTACCTTGACCCTGTGTCCCCACTGCAGGGTTTAGATCAGACTAAATCTGTGATATATTTTAGAACATTTTCAGAAAAAACTTGTGGGTTCCAGATTCTCAAAAGTGAATATTTGCAGATATTTTACTGCTCCGTAATAGTAAATTTAACAGTTGTATTTGTGGGTCTAATACAGATTTAAAAGCGGTTATGTCAGTTTGAGCTTTATGAAACTCTCATGAACCTTTTTCACTTGTTCTAGACCAAATAATATAATGATTAATCAATTGTGAGAATATTTATGGTAGCTGCCGGTTCTGCCAGCTGCCAGCAGCTGCTCATTTTAGCAGGAATAGTTATTGTAAAGTGATGCGCCAGGACGTGAAACCATTGTGGTGACATGAGGATAACTATCCCACGTGCCGAGCACGCACCCTGGATGATAATCCTCAGAAAAAGGGTTAACCCTGATCAAGCGCAGTATAATCCTGGATTTAGGATGGGCCACCCAGAAAACATTTTTTCCCCACAGAAAAATACAAATCTGGGCTTTACTGGGATGTTGAGTAAAGCTCAGAGCATGTCGTTTTATAGTCGTATGATCTTACGTGTTGGACGTACAGTGCAGCTGTTTGCTTCTCATCTGTGCTGTTCAGTCACTGTGTTTCCTTCCTGTTTTATACCAGGACAATATCAATTAGTCATGGTTTCATCTTGCTAACTCATGACTCAGCTGTGACAGTTTCTAATAGGGTATTTAACTTGCTCAGCCTTCAGAGCTGTGAGGTCTCAGCAGAGTGAATGTAAAACACATCAGAGCTTCAGAGTGTCTCATGTCAGATCACAAAGAGAGTATTTGTTTTTTTACAGTAACCACTGCAGTTTCTGAAACACCTACCAGCTGATGACACCAGACTGCTAATAGAAATCTATCACTTCATTACTAAACCAACTTTTATATGGCTTTAATTTTATAGATGTAAGAATCTGCAGTGTGCTTTTATTCTACAAAGTCACTTCCTTTTTGTCTTCATTTTGGTAATGTATGGTTAACGGTGTAACCATCAAATGACCAAACGGAAAGTTTCAATGACTTTGGTCTCCTTGATGATGAAAGCAAATATGGCATTTCGTCGATGTAGTGGAGATAATTACTTCCTGACATTTTGGTCTCAGCAACATGTGTCGAGACTATACAGTGCAGTGGGTTCAGATCCTGTAGCCTCCTTTAAGGGAACACATGTAAACTCCCCAGATCACACACTCACACACAGACATAAAAAACTTCTGCAGCTGCTTTTGGTGCTTTCTGGAATTTTCTGGCCGGCCCTGCTGGCCAGAGATCTTACTTCCTAACTGTGTGTGTGTGTGTGTGTGTGTGTGTGTGTGTGTGTGTGTGTGTGGGAGGGGAGAGGGGCAGGGGGGCTTGTTTTTGGGGCTGGAGGACGGTTGCGGCGCTCTGAAGGAGTGTTCTCCCAGCGTGGGAAAGACACTGGTCTTTTCTCTGCCTGTCAGAGACTAAAGTAGGCCAAAGACGGTCTGTGAGGAACTAACTTCTTTCGTCCAGCTCCAACTTCCTCCGCCTGCTACAGTGGCAAAGCAGTTCCCCTCTGGAGCTGGGACAAGGGGATTTGTGGGAGCGAAGCAATCGTACTGGTAGGAGTTCCTGTACTCCAAGAGGAGATGGGCAGCAGCTGAGGAGATTTTGTCCCAGTCGGGCAGAACAGCAGAGTCAAGTAGGACAGAAATGTATCACTCTGGCAGTGAGGAGTCAGATCTGGTAAGTCTGAGTGACTTTCTGCTCCTCATACAGTGTCCTTTCACTGTAGCTCCTCACTCTCCTTTCTCTCTTCCCTCTGAACAAAGAGGAAGGGCTCGTACTCCAGCAGAATGGAGGTTATTAGTGCAGGAGTTAAAGGGGCGGAATCATGCACTTCCTATTTTTCTCCCTCGTCGCCGCTTGCTTTGCCTGAAAGTTAGTGAGAGTCACGCTGCACACCGTCACTCTCTCATAGCATGCTGTTCTGAGAGGGCAATGCTGCTTTAAGCATCTTGTCTGAATTTGCAAGCATGAGCACTGCGAGCTCAAAGTGGGGAGCTAAGACAGTGATTAGCAAGCAGAGCGAGGGAAAGAGAGTGAACAGCAGGGGCACGTTAAGGACCAGACTTAGTCCTCAATGTACAGAGAGCAGCAGGGAGCACAAAGCATAAGGCTGGGTCTTCAGCCACAGGAGCCAAACAAAGAAGCTCCTTTTGTTTCTTGTTATTCTATAACTTAAATAACTTTAAGCACCATCAGTAAATAGTGAGAGCCCTGCCGTAAACACCGTTGTTGTTTATTATAAATCATAATGTAGAGATATGTTGATTTACAAGCTTAAGGTACTGGGTTTGAAAGTAAACCAAATATTGCACTTTACTTTGTTGTTGAGGTTCTCGTTGTGTTTGTTGTTCATTATTGGGTGTTGTAAAATGGACTGACGTTTTTTTTTTTTCTGAAGGCCCATTATTCTGAAACACTAATAGTGTGACAAATGTCCCGTCAATAGTCTTTGATTAAACAGGAGGCCAAATTGTGTCACAGTGCAACAGAAAGAAGCCAATAGCTAGGCTAATTATTATGCAGAATGATGACAGTATTCATCAGTTTGAACCGAGGATTTTATTGGTCAGACATATGCATACATACACATGTAGAAATCTGCTGAAACTGAGGTCCGTACAATAGCAGATGGTGTCTTCGTGAATAATTGAAGGATTCAGATCAATTCACATGTATTCATAGAGCTGCTTATATGAAATTTAACTGAATATTTTTTACTTTTGGGATGTGTAGAAAATGAGCACCTAGGTCCACTGAATTTTATATAGGGGAAGATAGTGTTGTTTAGTGGTCAATGTAAAAATAAAATGAGAAAAGCACTCAGAGAGTGCAGACCTCCACCAAGGCAGCATTCTGAGACAGCGTGTTGATCTTGACTAAACTGAATCGGTAACGTCTGGATTTGTATATTAGTTTATATATTAAATTAGGTGATGATTGGCTAAAAATTGCACACCCTGTAGCGTTCAGAAATATGCAAAATCTCCCATACATTATTATGGCGTGACCTTTCATTTGACCTTGAATCGGATCTGATCACCACCAAAAAATTAATCAGGTTTAAGTTAGACCACCTCTGACCAATCCTGAAAATTTCATCAAAATCCGTCCATAATTTTTGGGGTTATTTTGCAAACCATCAAACCCTGGTGAAAACATATTTGCGGAGGTAATAAGAGTGTTTTTTACCAGTGAAATCTGGGAAATCCCCATGCCTCTGTAGCACCTTTTGCATAAATCACAACTTTTGCCAGGGATTGGTCCATAGTATGTAATTTATCTCTGTATGAATTAAAATAAATGAAGCTGGAATCATTTTACTCAAGCACAGTCCCATTTGTTGGACGGTATGTTTTGCTCCACTGGAGATGGTTAGCAGCTCGTTCTGCTCTCTTGGCCAGTTCTCATCAATCATCCACAGCCTGCTGCGTACACCAGGAAACCACCAGGATATTGATGATGCAAGCACAAAATAGCAGCACATAGCAGCTCCTGGCCTCTCTCGCCGTATTCCCCTTGATCAGCCATCATCCTTTTGTGGTGCCGTGTTTCCACAGAGGGACCTGAGAGGGAATGAACAGCCTGATAGTGAGGTGATTCACTGCAAATGAGAGCAATGCCCCTCTAGGGGCTGCTGCTGCTGGCTTCAGGTAATAGTTACTGGAGGAAGAGGGTAGGCACATATTTAGCTTTTGTTGTAGGGCTCCTGTCATCATGCGTTTGTCTTGTCATAACATTGAACTGCTCTCTGAAAGGTGCAACAGTAAGGTCCAGTATCTGAACTCCCTTAAAATCTGTAATGGATAGTGATGTTCCCCAGAGAATGAAGTCCTTCCCTCATCCCCTGACTTTTCCTCTCGCTCCACCAGCATGTTGACATTTTGGGTTTTTAGTTCAATGTTGCTACAGCTGTCAGATGGATTGCTATGACTTTTGAAGGTGAATCATGATGACGTTGACCTTTCTTCTAGTGCCACCATCAGATCAATAATGTGTCATTTGTCTCATAGGTTGATTTACTGAATACATGCAAAAGCAAGGACATTTCCATCTACTCGAGCAGTGCTTTTTAATTTGTTTAGCACTAATTAACAATTGTGAGTATGCAAACCCTCTGAACTAACATGGTGGACATGGTTAACAATATAGGTGCTGCTCATCAGCATTTTACTTCAACATCACTGTGAGCATGCTAGCATGTAAAAAATAGTAACTTTTAATTTTGTTTTACTGTTGTGAGTTGTATCTGTTTAGGTTTTACAATAATAATCCACACATCTGCACATAAACATATTCAAAAGGCTTATCTAATTATAAGTGGTTGTGAAGTTTTTAGTTAGCAGCGGTGCGCTCATAGATCACATGATTGACAGCCAGTGAGTCCATCACCTCGATGGGATGATGCACTTATCTAATGCACTGGCACATGGGATGCTGGGTAAACACTTTGCTCAGAGGCCTGACGGTGTCACCTTGACGTCCACCCGGCCAATCCCTCTTTTGCCACGCCAGAGGGATCATTACTCCTCCCCCCTCCTGTCCCCCTCCTCTCTCTCTCTTTTTCTTTCACAGATGTACAGACAATCTGTTTCACTCTGTTGCTCACTTAGCATTATTTCCACCGTGTTAAATATTAATAACCATTCCTTGTAACAATCACACATCTCTCACTCTTGGCTGTCATGTCTGCTCTCATTGTGTCTGTGTGACAAAGAAGACAATGTTTGTGGACCGATAATTTAATTGACTCTGTGTTGCACGGAGTGAGGTGGCAGTGATGGACAGATGGCTGGGAAAAAGAGGCTTTGGTTCCAGCTAAGAATGAGTCATGCCAAGTCTGAAACTGCTAGCACATTCGCTCAGCCCATAGTCAGCCCACTGCAGTCGGCTACGGTCCGTCTACAGTGGGCTGCAGACATGACTTGGCACGAGAAGTGATCTTCATTCTTCAGCCGTGATGCCTAATATGAGTTATACAGTGCAGTGACCACGCTGCTCCATTATTAGATCCACTGCTGCCGCTCGTCATTGATAATTTTTATCAGAACTCTTTAACCCCTCAAACCACAGTCAATTATTACTTTGTCTTTATTTCCGTATATATTACAGGGTTATGCTATGGTGTCACTACATGCCGCAGTTAAACGGGATGTATTATTTTCTAGAATAAAGGAAAGCTAATACTATGCCAATAAAAGACATCTACTGGTGTGAGTTTGGTGCTGCAGCTCTGTGAAGCCACACTTCACAGATCTTAGTTTAGTGGCTTATTATGTTGATATTTAGCCATCTCTTAAGTCTGATGCTTGCGGGCAACAGGCAGTAATTAGGATGTAGACAGTGGGTATCTAATAATGGGGAATGGATATCTGGACTTGCATTCATACACAGAATCTGTGCATAGAGAATAATACATGCTAACTTCAGTTTCAGTCCTGAACAGCAGATGTTCAAATTGCTTTCAGAGGAAAAAACATTTCAGTGTGACAGGTCAGTTATGACATTGAGTGATTTTTGAGCGAATATGCTTTAGTCACGATGTGGTCTATAGTCAAGAAAATGCAAGAGATGCAAGAAACCATCCTCAGCTTCTTGAAAAGAACTATAGAGACAAGACGGGCATTTGTAGCCCTGAGAGAGGCAGAGATGAGAGCAGCAGGGTAAGAAGAAGGAAGAAGGTGAAAAGGAGTGCAAATTGAAAATAACTGTGGAGAGAGGGGACGCCAATGTGGCCATGCATTAGAATAAATTTGGTAGCAGTAGACGAGCTGTAAGTGAATGTGCAGTGTTGCCTGAGTGGGGAGAAAAAACTAAGACTTGGTAGGGACTCCTTGACCATGAGAGCACTTTAGCTCACATGTACAGTCGGTATTTTCTGCATGACTACAGCTCTCCATTTTTATAATATCTCCTATAGCTGCTAAAATAATCCCTTGGTGTCCTGTTCAGTCTGACTGACTCACAGCCTCGTGTTTGACTGTGGTAATAGTTATTTGTAATCATCTGTAATGGTGATTGTGCCACTGTTGCAGGTAGAGGTCATTGCTCTTACAGCAAGGACTTCTGTCCAAATGAATCAATTAGAGCGGACCAGTTCGACCATTGGACCATGGCCTTTTCAATTCCCTTCTCTGTTTGTCTGTTCTGCCAGTGTTGCCAGTGTAGATTTACAGCCCATTTTCCTCAGGAAGTAGCATTAATAGTGGACGATTCAGCGGGACAGGAGTTAGGTCCAGTGCCTACCTTCAGCAGCAGTGTGCATTTCACACAAACCAAAGTGGACACATTAAATTTTGACCTGATGATGGCCCTAGATGGAATGTCAGCAGGCTTCACCCATGTATCAGATTTCAAGGCAGTCCGTCCAACAGCTGTTGGGATATTTCACTCAAAATCACAGTTAAAAGGACACATCACCTAGGAGCCAAATGTCCATGCCAAGATGTAGAGCTATCTCACAGAATAAGTGGAAAATTTGACTTGCTAGGGGCGCTACAGGAAAAGTGGAGTTCAAGTCATCCACTGTGGAGCATGGATTTATGCACTGAATTTCATTGCAATTCTTCTGATCATTGTAGATGCATAGCATTATAAAAATGGCTGTATGCATTTTAATCTTAATCCTTAGTCTAGTCTGGCCCCAATGGTGGTTTTACAGAAATGGCAATCCCAAAAGCTGCCATCAAGTGAATGCAGGCTTGTGATGAACTTCTGGATATCAGCGCTTTGTTTGCAGTTTTTTCCAGAATTATGATGAAGTGGCAGGTTTAACAGGAAGGAGCGTCCTGTATGCTGTAAGTGTTTTTCAAGAGTCCACCATGTCTTGCAAACCACCCAAATCCCTGAAGCTGTGATTCTCTGCTCACCTCTCCTCCCGGATCTTAGCAGTATCATACTGCTGTTAGATTATTAATAGTGTGTGGGTGACACAGTGCTGTCAGTATCAGTGTGGCAGCAGGTCTAAAGGTCGTCATGTCAGGCAGCCGGAGGCTCGTTCTGTCGCTGTGAGTCTTCGTCAGTGCTACTATCAGAGTACAGCCTTCACAGCTCCACCACTCTCATCTCAGGCACTCCACAGCTCAGTTCAGAGCATCTGTGCCCCGCCCTGAGACCTCTGGAGGCTGGTGTCAACCCAGCTCATTGAAACATATGTGACCATGGCACGATTTCTTGAGAGACCAGCAAAGCTATGGATTGGTTTGTTGGTTTTGTTTCCTATCGTGTTGCTTAGTGACCAGAGAGGTTTGATGATACGATAGACAAGATCTATTTTTTCTTGTCAATAATTCCCACGATTTCTGCTCAAACATAATCTAGTTAAGGTAATCACCTTGCTCGTTAGGCTAATTGGTCTTAATGAGCTAAAATCACATTATCCTCCTCTGGCCTTTCCTTTCATGTAAGATGTGTCATTTTTTTAAGTGCACGTGTCTTGTTGAAAAGACCCTGAGCAGATGGAGGCGTGTCATTGATTGGTTATGATAAGCCCCCTGATTAGCATGTCATCCTCTGATCTACACTTAGTGCTCCTTGGGGAGCGACTGCTGGTCGTAAACCAGCCACCCCATCACCGCTGCTCCCATGGGCCAACCCCCGTCTACTCTGACCTTACCCAACTTCGTGAGGGGTCATGCTGAGGAGCATCATGCGTCAGCGGTGCAATAAAAGGGAGATTTTGAATAATCCTTCTGCAGGGTTTAACTTCGGCTGTTCCTTTTTATGAGGATGGGAGATTTTTAATTAACGCCGTAATTATTCTCATTTGTCCTGTGTGGCTCACATGTAATGAATCACTGCTGATCTGCCAGGCGAGGATTTAGAGCAGCTTTCACCTCAGAATCCCTCATGTTGAGTGAAGAAGAGGTGATCTAAAAAGATACAGTATATTTAACTCTGTCTTTGTCTCACACACAAACATACAGTACTCACTATGGGGGCTACGACTGTTGTTTTAATTAGTGATTATTTTGTCAACAAATTGATTTTGTCTCAATAATTTCAGAAAATGATGAAAAATCAATGAATGGAATAATTTTCCAAACTCAAAAGTGCCATATTAAGATACTTTCTTTTGTCTGACCAACAATCTAAATCCCAAATGTTTACTTTCTATTCTGTTTACAATCATGTGTGTATCATGAAATGTAGCAAATTCTTCCATAAATGAATCCAGAACCAGAGCCAAGAGCAACATAGTCAAATTGCTTAATTCATCTGAACAATCCAAAACTCAAAGATATTCAATTTGCAGTTATATGAGACATAATCTGAAATACCCACATTTAAGAAGCTTCTACTAGCTAATTTTTTGTATTTTTCTTGATGATTGATTTATTCTATTCTCCTCAAACTCAAGGCGATTGATTATTGGGGAAAAAAATACAGATTACAACACAGATTTATTCAGGTGGGAAATTCATGAGAAAGACTTGAAGTTTAGTGTCAGTATAGCTGCAGAGCCTTGTCCATGCTCTAGATAATGTTGTGTCTTGTTGCCTTAGTCCTCCTAATGTAGTTACTGGCTAAAAATGTAAACACCAGGGGTAGGAGGGCTGGGTGTGAATTATTTCTGGCTTGAGGGCATGAAAGGAAAAGTCTGAGATCCAGTGCATGATCATTTGCATCCTCAGTATGATGCATAATAAAAGTAAGCAAATAAACAACCTGGAGAAGAGAATAGCACCTGTTTTTTTCAATGACTGTGTAGTGTGTTCATACAAACAAAACAACATGCATAGTCGACGCATAACCAGTATTAAGCACACACACGACCCATCTCTGCAGAGACACGACGAGCAGATGGACTGACTGTGAGGGGTAACCAAGGAAAAAAAGAGGGGAGTGACAGAGGAGGAGGAGGAGGAGGAGGGATGAGGAAAGGCATGGAGAGGCAGAGGCACTGAAGGAGTGTGCAGGACATGCACTGACAGGCTGAGACACAGGGAGTGAGAGAGAGGGGTGCTAGTAGCACCTGAGAGGCAGCAGCTTCATTAGCATCCAGAGGAGAGTCGGTCACAGGCAGCCTCACCGGGACTTGTGTAACTGCTCGTATCCATCGCTGGTGGAGCACAGGGAGGCTGCAGCAGAGGAGGAGGAGAACGAGGCTGGAGCTTGAACAAGAGGCTGAGAAGCATCGCTGCCATCTGACTCATATTGGGAGTCAGCGTCAGCACCTGCAGCGGCGGTCTGATCACTCGAGCAGACTGGGGCAGACGGGGAGAACGAGCTGCTGAGATTATGCGCGTGGCAGAGAGCTCCTGTGGATTCCCCATCTTCAGCAGCAGCGGCAGCAGCAGGAGGAGCAGGAGCTGTGGCTCTACAGACAGCAGCAGAGCGAGCTGGAGCTGCAGCAAAACAGGGAGCCCCAACTCCAAAGCTATTTATTCCCCCAGAGATGAAGGTAGCATTAACAGCCGAGGTGTAACTGGAGCCAGCTGTCCATGTCGACACAGTGTTGAACGTACCTGTAGCCAGAGCAGTGGCGGCCACTACAGCGCCGGTGCAAAAGTGACCACAGCAGTGCAGTCAGGTGTAGTTGTAACAGTAGCAGGGGGGACTCAGGACACTGAATGACCCAGTGTGGCTGATGAAGGCCACCTGGATTCGCTTGCTTAAACGAGCCAAAGGAGGTCGTGTCAAGAGCTCCGATGCCTGTGTAAGCAGATTCTGAGTGTTTACATCGTCCATTTATGTGTGCATGTGCCACTCACCTCCACTCCATCCATCAGTCCACAGCGTTTGGGCCAGCGTGGCAGGCTTGTGTATTGCCTGGTGATGATGAGAAACTGGATGTTGTTATCAATTATGGCTGTCAGTTTCTGGGCAGAGCTCCACATTGCCTCCCTCTGACCCACTGGGATGGTGTTCTTGATTACGCCCCATCGTTAGCCGTTACCTGATGAATAATCACACCAGGTATTTTTCCCCTACACTTTTCAAGGCCAAGTGTAGTTTGTAAAAAAAAAAAAGAGACAATAAGATATACGAACATGCTATAAAATGATAATTTAGGACATTGCATCACTGCATATTCAAACCCAAGAGCTTGAACAGTGTTAGACACATAGTTTAGGTGCTTGTTGATGTTTTGAAAGCCATATTATCATGGATGTGATGGCAGCAAAAGCAGCCCATGGATATTTGATGAGCGTGCTTTCAGATGAGTTATTCATATCAGGTACAAAGTAGGGAAGATGAGAGACAAAGATGCAAATGACGAGCAGCGGGGTTTAATTGTAAAAGGACATAAATATGAATAACCTTGTATGATGTGCAGTAACAACCCCTGAATAGTCTCTATAAACAAGTCAGGTAGTGTAAGTGGTGAGGACATCCTCCTTTGTATGTGTGTGATGGCTGGGTTGCACTAATCAGGCACAGAGTGAGGGAGGCTATTTTTAACTCAGACAGCAGAGTGTAATGGTGCAGTGAGATGAATGAAAGACCTTGTGTGGGTGGCATAGTGGTGTGTGTGCAGGTAAGGATGAGGCTCACACTGCTTTAGTTTCCCCTTATTATTTTTAGGCTCTGATTTAAATGGAAACTGAAAATTATTCTGTAGTGCACTCTGCAAATGCATTGTATTCATTCCTATAGTCACAAATTTAGTAAAACTTTTTGTCATGTTTTGTATGCTCTTCATCAGTAATTCATTTTAGTTAGCTGCCCTATAATGCCAAAATACATATTAGTACATATTGTATTAGCAATTGTAAATTAGTAAATTACATATGTTTTAAAATGAAGGGAAGCTTCCAGAACACATTTTTTCTGTACTGTTTTCCCTCTTTAGCTTTCCAAAAATGTGTGGTGCAGTTGTTAGGTTTTATTTATGGTCTGTGTCAGTGATTTTACATCCTGTGCATCTGTTACAGTAAAAAAAAAAGTCAAACATCAAACTACGACCTATAGAGCAACCTCAGCAATTTTTTATGATGTGTGTTCATGTAATGGATAACAAGATCAGTGATGTGCATGTGGTGGTGTGCACCAATGCACCACACTCATGTGTGTTTCTGGTATGTAGAGTAGTGTTAGTAGATCATTCACAACCACGTGTCACATACATATACATACTGGGAGTTCTTCAACATTTCAAGTTTTCTCCCAGAAGGATCACAACAGATCTGCAGGCAAATGCTAAGGGTAGCAGAAAAGCTGCTGGTGGTGTGATTCTATGAAACACAGTGGTTTGTGTCCTAATTTGCTACAGATTTCCTCACATTGTGATGTGATTGTTAGTAGAATTGCATGCCTGCTCCTTTTATTAAGCTCAGCTTCCACATTCTTTACTTCATGAAGTTAACTGAGAGTCCTGTGATGATCAGACCTCAACACTTCAGTCTGTGTGGGTGTGTTTGCACATTTGTAAGTTGTACATCAGATGCTCAACTCCAAAGAACATTTCCTTTAGAGAGAAAGCGCAATGCAGAGCAAATTAAGTCCTTGAGATGCTGTGAAGCCCACCGCTCCTCTGACACCTTTCAAGTGTGAATACTAAATGTACCAAGCTGAGCTTCAGTCTATGTGTCGCTGAAGTGTTAATGTTTGTCTCTGCAGGGTTCGGCCGACTCCTACACCAGCCGTCCATCAGACTCTGATGTGTCCCTTGAGGAGGATAAGGAGGCAGTGCGCAGAGAGGCGGAGCGACAGGCTCAGGCACAGCTCGACAAGGCCAAGGTCAGTATCCCCATCAGAACTACAGTCACTCTGTGGGACTTTTCAGCTGTGCTGGGGTTAAAGGCATTGACCCCTGGTAGCATGATGGGCCAATGTCCTAACTAACAACAATTGGTGGCGTTAACGAGAAAAGAAGCATAGCAATGCGCCCAAAAGAGAAGGGAAGTAGTTGACTGAGCGAAAGCAAACACTGCACAAGCAAAAACGATAAAACAGCCTTGTGAATGTTCTATGACCTATACAAAAATCATAACTAATGCAATGATATGTGCACTTTGTTTTGCTTTGTGTAAACTAGCACAAATTAAACAGACCCTTGCTTATTTGCAATGTGAATAAGGGTCCCCACAAATATAGAAGAGTGTCTGTGCTTAAACAAAAACTGGTTTATTTTGCTTGACTGAATGATGACCAGCATCACTCAAATGGTAATGTGAACTTTACGCTGGATGGTTTGTTGTATGAAAGCTTTGTCTGCTTCCTTTTGGTCTCACTTCTGATGTTTGTTATTTTTGTCCAGTCATTCTGGTGATGGGGTCTCTCACCAGTCACTTCTCATTGGGGATAGGGTCACTGGACTGGTTTCCAGCACTGAGAAAGAAGATCAGTGTGGTCTTCGTTCTTTTAGAAAGGTGGTATCATGTTGACTTGAAGTTTTTTGAGGTATCCCCCCAGCTCGCCTCTGTCGTGCTCGGACATTAAAACAATAATGATAAATCAGATTTTGTTTTGAATTATCCTGGAAATGCTGCAGGATTGACTAAGTGACTGTGAGAGAAGCAGGGGCCCATGTCCTCTGGTTCCTAAGATGAAGAAAGGGCTGTGAGGGGCTGCTGATGTGAGAGGGTAGAGGCCTCAGAGGCCTCAGCGTCACTGTTTGTCAGAGCCAAACCACGCCTGCTCTGGGCCGCAATTAGCAGCATATAAACAAACACACACACACACAACAGAGCAGACTTGTGTGACAGGAATTGCAATCAGCGTTGGCTTCCACAGAGTCACTCACATCACTGGCACTGTTGAGATTTCAGCCTTTTGATCTATGCAATAGTTTGACTTTCTTCTGTGCTCATTTTGTTCTCTTCCTGTTTTACAGCTCATTGCACAGCTTCTGTTTTGACATATTAATTCAAGCAGGTGTCTGGAAATTTGGTTTATTGTCTTTCACAAGCTGTCTATTACAGCTAGCATGCACGTTAACTGTAAGCACTGAGCTTCTGGCTATTCATCCATTCCAGCAGACATTTTCCTCCTGCACTGTGTCTGGATGTAGCTCATAGCTGGCAAAGACAGATCATTCCTGCAGATCTATGTTGTTATTTTCCAGGGTCACCCTCTCTGGCTCACTAATTAAAAAGATAAGTTGGCTTTATAGATAACCTGGCATGGATTACCCCTGCTGGCATTTTACATGACAGATGACCAGTAAAAAATAGCCTCTCAGTGGTCTGGCCACCAGAGAGAGCGAGCTGGGGTCAGAGGAAGTGCAGACTTTCTGACTGTGAGCCTTTATGGGCTGTAATTCACAAAGTCTTCCCTGACATACCACAGATATTTATAGGAGTGGAGAAAGTTGATGTCTGTGATGTTGAACTAATATATTTACTAAACATACTGAACATCCTCTGCTGACTCTAATTGGTCCTAAACAAGCTCATCATCAATTTTACAAATTAAAATTAGCAATAGTATGATAACAAACAGACAGTCTATAAAAAAAAACATTTTTATTATGTCTGCTGATGCTCTAGATAAGCTTCATCAAGTTTGAGATCATCAAAAGTCATCTGGGGTCATTCACCAGAGAGGGAGCATCCCAGCCGAACTATCATGGGATTTGGAGCTTCTCCCATAGTAGGGATGAAAAATCAAGATATCTGAGATTAGTAACTTAGAAACTAGGAAGTGCAATACAAAGTATTACAAAGTACTTTCTAATAATAGACATTTCATTGTGCCACTTCAGACTGATGAGAAAAAAAATGGGCTGTTATCCAGTGTATTTTTATTTGACTCATAACGTATTACTATATATTATTGATGAACAAGAGTGGTTCCATTTTAGAGGGATGTAAACTTCTGGCGATGGGCTGGCCTCATTTTATAATTACAGTGGTGGTAAAAGTTGTTTTGAAACTACTGCAGTGTCAAGTCAGAGGTCATCTCATCTGACCTCTTATGTCGACTGATTAGTGGCACATCTAGACTGTAATCTGTTTCAAAGGTACGACTCAGGTCAGTGTTGGAGGTGATTGGCTCGGTGAGTATTTTAATATGAATTTTCATATGAATATTTTTATGCCAACAGGAGATGAATCGGCGATTGTTTTTATCTCTTAGATAATTATCGACTACACAGTCCTTCTCATTTTTCTTCTTGTTACATTGCATTTTTGGTTAAACTTTAATCTCACTGCTCTCATCAGTGTTATTTTCAGCCTCAGCAGATAACATTATCTGCTCAGCTCCAACCAACAAAGTTAATAACTTTCTGGTGAACATAGTGGAGCATTTAGCAGCATATCAGAACTTGAGTTTACAGGTTGTTTCTACTGACTCCAAAGAGAATCAGCAGGTTTAAATGTTTTTTTTTTTCTATATGGGTGTTAGAAAGCCTCTTCAAGCAGGAAATACAACATGTGATCTGATTTGTTGAATTAGTGCACAAAATTTGCAAATAAAACATCATAGAAAACAAAACATAATTATTCCCACATTAAATTAATGAAGGTGATGGCTCAGTTCATACCATGTAATAACTCATTTTACTGCCTAAGGCCCATGCACGTAGCTGAAGCGAAATCTTTTCAAATCGATCCACACTCAACACTAAAGGTGAAACAATGTGGGCATCTTGATTTATAGCTTGAGATCCTGTGTGTGCTGCTCATGGAGAGGCATGTGCCTTTTTACAGTCAGTCAGTGTAAGCACAGCATGGACTGGGAGGTATTATCTGTTGAAATATTCATGGTGTGATGTGGTATGGTGACGAGCGCTGTGTTGCGTTAATTGGCTGTGCTCCATAGAGCTGCCTCCCAGGGTTCCCAGTTACAGATAGGGCTCCTCTTGAGCTGGTTATCTCTGTCTCATCTTCATTCTGTGCCTCTTATCTCCATGAATGGTCTCCTTCCACTTCCTGCCCTCTACTTCCTTTTTTTTTTTTTTGCACCACATCATTTGTTATCCTTCTGTCCATCTCCTTTCCCTTTTGTTTTTTTCTCTCCTCCCACGCTTTACCCACTCTCTAACCCTCTGTCCGCCCTCCCTCACTGCAGTCAATATGACATCTATAATGAAGGGCTGTCTTATGTAAGAAGAGCAGCTCTATCAGCACATGTAGAGATACTATACAGCAGTGTAAATGTGCCTTTATGTGCAAATCCTGCAGTCACCTGTGATACAAGTTGGCACGTTAGGCCTTGTGTGTGTGTGTGCAATGGCCTAAAGGTTCATAAAATGCCACATTAACCCGAGAGAAAGCCTCACCTGACAGACGGCCATGAAGGATAAAGGCAAGCAGAGCAGCTGGAAGGGAGGAAAGAGGCGGCGGCCCATGAGATACATACATACATACATGTACTAATGGACCTCGGCCCTTCTTGCAGCCATGTGACTCATCGCATGCAAACACCAAGGACGCTTTGTCCTCTACAGGCCCTGGCAATACACATTGGATTGGATGATCTCCTCAATGGAGATGTCACAAGCACGCACACGCACACACACACACACACACACATTCCGCTTATAACCATCAATGTGTGGAATATTTACATTGGTGTCTGCATGAGGAAAATTATTCCAGGAGGATTTCACTAATGTATTATTTCCATAATCCCTCATAGTTCATCACAGTCACTTCACACCTGTTGTATATCAGTGAGCGGGTAGCGGTCACAGTGGTGATAGAAGAGAGCGCTCGTCGTCAGTAAAGCTGATAAATTACTCTCATAGCACCGAGCTTCGCTGAGCATCGCTGCCTGTTTGAAAGATTTCAAGAAGCATTTAGATCCAGGCAAATCCAATCAGTCAGTGGTGTGAATGATGAACTATTCATCTTTAAAATAACTGATTTTGTTGAAGCAGAAACAGACACCATACTGAGGTATCATCACCTACGTTGGTATGGTGCATACAATTTAGTTCCTAATATTTTCAAAAAAAAAAAAATCTGTGAGCATCTCTTCAATCGTTGATAGTCGACCTGATTGGCACAAGACCACTCTGCTTATGTTAAAAAGATGATTACAGGCCAACACACGAGCCATATAAATAACCTTTAATAATTGATAAGACATTCTGTGCTTTTAAAGTTCTGCTACTGAGAGTGGCCAGAGTAGCTTTAAAATATAAGATCATTTCCATTTCTGTCTATTCTAAATCAACTTGTGTCCCTTTTTAACTGAGTTGCTCCAAACTTGGTACTAATATACTGTATATGTACATCTGCTTCATATACTTTATGTGCACTGAATGGAAACTGAACCTGTGGGTACATTTTATTTTTAGGTTGCCAGGGGAAAATCAGATAAGAGGACTGCTATGACGCACTTTGAAAGCATTTTACTGAATCTGTATAAGGTCCAACTAAGGTTCCTGCATCAAAGCTGTGATCTAGTCGGTTCATTTTGGCTTCCAGCTGAAGAGCACACAGCCTTCCCCTCATCTTGCGCTCTTTCATCTGCAGGTTAACATTTAGCATGTGAGTCTCTGCTTGGAGATTACTCTAAGCTACCTACATCCCTGCATTCGTTTTGGCTTTTCAGCTGACTCCTGTCATGCTTAGTTATCACACACTCAAATGCAGAGCGGAGTCTAATCTGGTTGTGGGCATGACCATGCTGCCAACTGTTGCTGCCATCGCCGCCAGGCTGGCTCCAAGATTATGTCCAAAAGCATTTTATGTAATTTTTAAAGCGATGTGCATCTTATATGTGTATATTCTGCTATTCTAGACCCAGAGTTTCTGCCATCACATTTTTTCATGATGTGACCTCATTAAATCTGCAATCAAATCCCTTTTTTGTAGAAAAGGTAATGCGTCACTGTGGCCAGTGGAGATTTGCTTTTGCTTCATGCAAAAATATCAGTTTCTGGAAAGAAAGGAAGTTGCTCTCAGATTGTGGACAGTGAGTATTGTCAGGTGGAGACAGGAGTACAGGAGACATTTCATTAGCTGTGTGCATCAATGGACTCTAGTGTTGTTTGGTCAGCAGTGATCCAATATTGATTCAACTATTGTGGGACTGATTTATGAACCATTTACATGAGTGCTGCATGTGTTACTCATAAGTAAGTGCAAGATAAGAGTCCCGTCTTTCTGCCGTTGTCAAAGTGGTGATTGCTGCAGACACTAACATGTTGCATCACTCTGCATTGTAGTGTTTAAGTCTGCAGCAAAGAGGCAGAGATACTAAGTCTGGATGAGTCAGAGCCTGTATGTATCCCTCACCTAGGGCTATTTTTACACCTCACACAGACAAGAATCACAGCTCACCAACAGCGCACAAAAAGATTTAAAAAAAACTGGAATGTTTTAATGAATAGGTCTCCTCTCCTCTCATGGATTAGGATACAATAACCATTTATATCTTTTGCATATTTATCTCCCTCTTTTTCTCCTCTGCGCAGACCAAACCAGTTGCATTTGCTGTTCGCACAAATGTCAACTACAGCCCGTGTCATGATGATGACGTTCCCGTGCCAGGTATGGCCATCACCTTTGAGGCTAAAGACTTCCTCCATGTCAAAGAGGTGAGTGGCTATCTTTCTATTCAAGACAGTGATGCAGAGGGAAGTAAGAAGGATGCTCAAGACAACTGCATTTGAATGATTCTGTATAGAAATTCAACAATGACTGGTGGATAGGACGCCTGGTGAAGGAAGGCTGTGAAATCGGTTTCATCCCCAGCCCAGTGAAACTTGAAAACACTCGTATCCTCCAGGAGCAGAGAGCCAAACAGGGCAAGTTCCACTCCAGGTAAAAACCCTCATTTGCAACTAAAGTCCTCTATGTCTGCTGGCAGGTCATGTAAAATTAACACAGACATGTTAATGTTGTCGATCTACCACGACTTTGTGCAACACTTTTTCTCTTTTCAGTAAATTGGGAGCAAACTCATCCTCTAGTTTAGGTGAAGTGGTTCCTAACTCACGGAAATCTACTCCTCCTTCTTCTGGTGAGTAGACAGGAAACTTTAAAACTACACCTTTACACTTAACTGAGTCTTAAATGTTTTAAATCAACTTTTAAACACTGAGTTCAAGTTGAAGGTAAGATGCAGTACTTTTGAGTTTTCACATTTTATATTTTTACCTGTAATAAGGTTTGTTTTCCTGGCAGTTCTATGTCTTGATGGCCATAATTGTACATGTTTGATCTGCTGTGAATGTGTGGTAGCATATGTTCTGTGCTGCTGTCTATGAGAAATGTACCCAGTGACCTGTGACCTCTCTGTGTTCATCTGTGTGATGGTGGTCTTGTCTGTCTGTGTGCGTAGCCATTGACATAGACGCCACAGACTTAGACCCCGAGGACAATGAGCTTCCAGTCATCCTGCGCTCCCCTAAAGCCAGTCCAAACACTGTCATGTCACCCCTAGCAAAAGAGAAACGAATGCCCTTCTTTAAGAAGGTAAACTCTGGACTACCCTTCTCTTCTTCCTCTATCCGTCCACACTTCTCCTGACTAAATGCCTGCTTGGCCTCACTCGACGTCCGTCCTTTTTGTCATCAACACCGTCCTTGTCCCTCGGCGTGCACCCGTCCGTTAGCATGCATGCCTGTTCTTAACCTCTCTCTTTCTCCTCTTCCGTCTCACCACAGCTAAGCAGAAGCAGAAGTCGGTAAGTCGTGGCGTGCAGGGCGTCAGCTCGGCAGGGTCTGGCCATGACCTCTGAACTGCACAAAGCCTCTAACCTGTCATCCTACTCACTGCTCCTGCAATCCTCTGTTGTGTTTGTGATTGTTTTTGTGGACCTGTGATCCTGATTGAGTGGGAGCTCAGTGTGAACAGCTTTTAATTAACGTAGACAAGATCAAGACCATCATTTAAAGGAATAGTTCAGGACTCTAAGGAAGTATGGTGGGTTGCTTTTTTTTGTTAAAAGTCAGATGAGGAGATGTCACTCATATCTTGTATGAAATATGACGCTGGAGAAAGGAGACTGTCAGCTGAGCTTAGTTTAGCATAGCATAAAGACTGCATACAGCACCACTAAAGGTCACTGACATGATTTCTTGTTTGAATAAGAGAAGCATATTTCCCAAAATATGAACTATTCCTTTAATTTTTGAGGCATCACCATGTAATAGAGACACATTCTTTGTGAGTCCGTCAGTAGATGTAACATTTTGGCAGCAGTAATAAAGGCTGTTTGCTGTAGAAAATGATCATCATCAGTGCATTTAACTGACTGAATAGTTTTCCATTAACACACTAATACATAATGAAAATAAAAATCAACCAAAATTTCATACATCTTAAAAAAAATCTGATTAAGTCAATTTAATATTTTGTAAAAGTGTTCCCATGACTGTGCAATGCAGATTTGAGACTTAAAAGTATTTGTGCAGAACCACATTGCCCATTAATACCATCATGTTAGTCAGCAGTACTGTGCATCAGTTCCCACAACGTCCCAAGGGAAGCACAAGGACAGCAGCAAATATTAGACCGAAAGGAAATGTTTAGAAGTGGAGAGGAACATGAAATCTACTCATCCAGTCATCATAAAGGTAACACAGACTGAGAGCAGCATGAACATCAGGGCAAATATGTGGAGCAAATGAATTTAAAAGACTCACAGCAGAAAAAGGTTCATTGCCTTGCTGTCGGGCACAGACAGGATATGCAAGCAGTGTTTTTTTAAAAATATTAAATTACAGAATATAATCATGATTACAACACAACTTCCAGTAAGGCTACATCTAATGACTATTATTGAGTAATGCAGTATTAATATAGAGTCATCTGTTACTTGTAAGAGCCCAAGTTGACATTAAATGACATAATGCTCGAAAGTTTTTTTTGCACAACAACAATAAATAAAAAACACAACCTATTAACATAAATATATTGTACAAAATGTTTAACTGCTGGACACAAGATGCTTCATACTTTACTAAAAAGTAACTGTGTGCTGGAGTGAACTGCACACTGCACAAGGATAAAATCACCTCTATGACTTTGATTTAAAACTGAGGCTGTTACACAAACTGAGGTCCCACTTTGCCCCAACAGCAGTGAGCAAGTCTTCCTACCTGTTTCCTAATTGTTTCAGTGTTTTTCAGTTGTCTCTTCTGTTGATCTGCTGTGGCTTTTTCTACCTGTCCGACTAACCTTTCCTGTCACATAGTTTTATTTTTAAATTCACTGACATCAGAACCATGAAATGGGAAGGTTTATCTAAATACCGTAATTCATCATACGAGAGAGTAGTTTACTGTAAGCTGCTTTTGAGGTAGCAACAACCTGACGATGTTAAAATTTTAAAGTAACCTGCCAAATCTTTCGTATAAATCAAAGCTTGTGTAGTTCGGGGCCAGCTGGTATGTCCCATTTCATGGTTCACCATGTTCCAGTGCTTTCAAATCTAGTCTAGGTCACTGTTGTTCCAAATCCCTCAAAGTGATTTGTGATGGTGTTTACTTTGTCTCCATAAATGTGTGCAACTGTTTTTCTTCTCCTCTCTTAAGGCGGAACACATTCCTCCGTACGACGTTGTGCCTTCTATGCGGCCTGTGGTTCTGGTTGGACCGTCACTGAAGGGCTACGAGGTGTGTCGACACTTCAAACAGTACTGTCTGTTTGGGAAATCATCTGTGAAACTGTTCTCTTAATATCTCCCTAAATTCCTGCTCCACAGGTGACAGACATGATGCAAAAAGCACTGTTTGACTTTTTGAAACACAGATTCGAGGGAAGGTAAGGTTCCCTGTGACCTTTTTAAAAGACAAGCTCTCATCCTGCTTCCTTCCTCATTCCTCCTAGCTCTTTCCAGCTCTATAGGCTGGTATTTATCTGTCCCCTGAGGTTAGCTGAGGGAGTGTGTAACAAGTTTGTTTGGCCTGGAGATGTGTGCTGCTGCTGTAAATAGGCCCTCTCCATGTCCTTAATAGGCCATAGTGGGCCCTCGAGCAGAGCAAGATTCTCCTTACTCAATGCTGAGTCCATCCACCCATCCGAAACAGAGAGGCTCTGATGTTACTCAACACTAAGATCCACTCAGACCACCAGCAGTGGATGCTGTTAACTCTCTGTTCTTCAAACACGGCTGCATAACACAGGATAACCAGATAATGTGGTTCTTAAAATGCACCTGGAATATAAATGTGCTACTCTGCACTCTTATTTTGAACTAAATATGAGTAGTTGTATAGTGCATCATGTCAGTGTACAGTGCACTTTATCTGACTTTGAGCATTAGCTTTCATTATTGTGTCCTACATTGTTGCGGTTTCCACTGTAGTTAGGCCGAGGTGCAGTTTGTTCTCTTCCTGTCCTCCATCAGCACAAACATTCAACCTGTGAGATGAAAACCTGCCAAAGTCTTGGATGAAGTTCATTCAGTAGATTCACTTGATGTTGTTTCAGTCTAGTTACAAACAGGCTAAAAACCATGTTGTCTGGTTTCATTGGTCTGATAAGCGTGATAAACTTTTACTGGAGTTGGTTGGGTTTCTCAGTAACCTTCATGTTCTCATTAAAAATCATATCAGTATTTTTCCATCAGACCTCCGGGAAAAAAGAATTTGGTTTGCCCTAAGAAGTCTCAGTTATTATCCAGCCTGCACTTTTTTAGGTTTAAAGACTTGTGTCTCATCAGTCAAATCTTAACTCAGCTGTGCATGTTCAGAAACCAGGGATCAATCTTTTGTCTATATCAATATTGTTTTTATGGTAACTTTCAGACTCTGCTCTCTATCATTTGTCTTTTTTTTAACAGCTGCTTGCTTCTCCCTTATTTTTGTCTTAATACTCAACAGTGTTGTTTTCCTATCAAATGTCAAATAAAGGTCACAGTATCTGGTTAAACAAGTATTTTTCTTGTCCCGTGTTTCAGAATATCAATCACTCGCGTCACGGCGGACATTTCTCTGGCCAAGCGTTCAGTCCTGAACAATCCCAGCAAGCACGCCATCATCGAACGCTCCAACACACGCTCAAACTTGGGTGCGTTTCTGCTCGAAATCACCGCAATGCCTGGGAAACATCTGGTGTTTTGATTCATAATGTTTTCAAGGAGACCAGATTGTGTGGAAAAGGAAGGAAACGATTAAAGGAACAATTGACAGTGGTTATGATAACTAGTGACAGTCCAGAAAGGCCTCAGCCAGGTTTCTTTTGTTAGGGAGGAAAGATAGAGCATAAATGCAAGATAACGAGTAGAAAAGCTGCTCTGAGGTTGATCTGAGTTCAGATGTAATTAGAATGAAACGACGATCTTTGTATCAACATACTGTAAGCATCAGTCAGAGGAAAGAAGTCCCAGGAAAAGTCTATTCTGGAGGCAAGAAGGGCATTTTATATTGTTATATTTTCTTTTTTCAGGAAAAATGAGAATTTGTGACTCATTGGTGGTCTGAATGAGCTGTTGAGCTGGAATGTTTTCATGTTATCAGTTTACTTCAGATTTTGTCGTGACTGGAAGTCGTGAAGCTTGGCTGTGATTCTTCTCAGATTGGGAGTCGTGCCCTGCTGGGATATTTGTCGCATAGTTTTTGCAGTAATGTCATCTGTTGGAGTGT
The DNA here is from genome assembly GCA_029721515.1 of Synanceia verrucosa. NCBI lineage: Eukaryota > Metazoa > Chordata > Actinopteri > Perciformes > Synanceiidae > Synanceia > Synanceia verrucosa. The sequence goes on along the minus strand of CM056568.1, from coordinate 9,081,951 downwards.
AGGCTGTGTGATGTTAAGTAGTCAGTATTTGTTAGAGGTTACAAAACATGGCTCCATGTTCCTCTCAGAGCTCTCAGTCTGTACGCCTCGCCCCTAAAAGTCCTGATGTCTTTTGAGTATTCAGCAGTTTTTCAAACTACATCCAGCATGTGCGTTTCAAAACAACAGTTGGAAAGGCACATAAGAAAAGCATCTGAGATGAGGCTGTACTTGTGAATAAATACATGCAGTTGAAGCTCCTTGTTGTCTCTCCATTTCTTCTTCAGCCGAAGTCCAGAGTGAGATTGAGAGGATTTTTGAACTGGCCCGAACGTTACAGCTGGTGGTTCTGGACGCCGACACCATCAACCACCCGTCACAGCTGGGGAAGACCTCCCTCGCCCCCATCATCGTCTACGTTAAGATCACCTCTCCCAAGGTGAGTAAAATGATCCAGTGTTTGACGCAGTGACAGAGTCAATGGGAGTTAAAAGAAATATTAGCTGTGGTTTTAAATTCCACATATATGCATGTAAATGTGTGAGGGGACTGATTTATCACTTAGAAAAGGCTCGTGATTCAAAAAAATAAAACATTTGGCATTTAGGTAACAGAAAACTAGAGAAGTTTATCTAAAGAGGGAGGTGATACATGCTTTAAATCAAAGTGGGATCAGTGTGAATCACACTCACAGTGGGATAAATTAAACAGCTCTCTACCACCTGTCCCCAGTTTGGACTTGCTGCTGTATCATATGTAAGTATTTTTAGAAGTTATAATATAACTGTACGCTGTGGTGGAGAAATTACACCAGTCATTTCCTGGATGAAATCAGTCTGCGCACTGTAGAGGAGTGCATTGCTTAATTAGTGACACTTTAATACCAATAAGCAGCATTTTCATCTTAAAGTTGGTTGAGGTGCAGCTTGTTTAAGTGCTTAATGTAGTTTACTCCTGGGTGAACCATTAAGTTAATGGAACAGGGAACCACTGGATTACCTTTTAAGAATGCACGGGGTTTGTTTTATAAGATGTTTAATGTAAACTCTTCATCTAAACACAGTGGCAGAAAAACTACAGTATTTCCCTCTGAAATGTAATAGCTAGAAATATATAGAGGTAGAAATTAGAAATACTTGAGTAAAACTCAGAAACCTTTGTTTGCTGGGCTCAGAGTCCTCAGACTGTTTTTGTCTCTCATGATGGTCGCTGTGTCCTCACATTAGCCACTTATAGTGCAGGGCTATCATCAGGCTGATATCATGTGTGAACCAGGAATAAGGAGACTACTAGAGTAAATGTACTGAGCAGGCAGTTGTTTCTGGATTTTTTTTTTGTTCAACTGAACTTGAATATTGCCCAAAAAAACCTAAGTCCTGTTTTGTCAAAAAAAAACAAAACAAACAGCATGCCCTTGTTGTCTTCAGGTGCTGCAGAGGCTCATCAAGTCCAGAGGCAAGTCTCAGGCCAAACACCTCAATGTCCAGATGGTGGCTGCTGACAAACTGGCTCAGTGCCCTCCTGTAAGTCTCCACAGTGGACCCAGATCATCTCAGACTTAAACCCAGTATTTTAAGTGTTCATTAGAGATGTTTTTGGCTTTAAGTTTTCATGCATGTCTGAAGTCTGGTAATTTCTGCCAGTTCTATTTCTGCTCATCTATAATCAGCTTAGTCATTATTTTGGAAAACAAAGCACCCTAGGCTTCTGAGAGTACAGACTTAATTTATTTCAAAAAGCAATTGACTCACTGTTAAAGATTTTCTTAAGATTGATGCTATTTAGTGTTTAATTCTAACATTTTGCATATATGAAGAACATCTTTTATTGTGAAATTCCACTACAGCACCGTAACGTTGTCTCCTGTCTATTATCTTTAACTCTTTCTGCACCCTTCACTTCTTCCTCAGGAGATGTTTGACATCATCTTAGATGAGAACCAGCTGGAGGATGCATGTGAGCACATGGCTGACTACCTGGAGGCCTACTGGAAAAGCACTCACCCCACCAGCTGCAACCCCCCCAACCCACAGCTGACGAAGCTGCCCACAGCCGCCCTGCCCTCCAGCCCCGCCCCGGTCTCCGGTGTGCAGGTACAAGAGGCCACAATGGTCCACATTATGAACAACAGTCTGATCATTTTTTATCAATACAGTCAAATTTAGGAGCTATGGGGTGTATTTTTTCTGTCACTGTTAGTGTTGACATGAATAATAATATTCAGACTTCATTCAGCACATCATCAACTTTAAACTGGCAGTTTAGAGTAGAGGTAGACAGGAAGTGGGTCGACAAGATAAACCTGAAACGCAATTACTGCATATTTCTTCTGAGTAAATGTCTTTTTTTTAAAGTGTGTCCTGCAGGATAGAGTGAGTTAATGCTGTATGACCCCTTAACCTCTACCCCTCTCTCCATGCACTGCCATCCCAATGGGAAATGTAAGACTGAAAATGAGGAAAATCCTGATATTGATGAGGAGCAGGAGTGAACCTGACATATGATTGTGAGTGTGCAGAGGCCCTCATATAAGTGTGTCTTAGACTTCAGCTGACAGAAGTCCATCTTGGTCTGTAGACTGAAAATACAGACACCTTGAAGTTTTCTGTAAAACTTCTCTTCCAGGATTCATTAACCTGAAATGAATGGTTGATGAATATTCAAGCAGTGTGTGTTCAAGCGTGAGTGTACATAAACAATGTGCACTAGAAGCAACAAGGATGAAGTGAATATTAATCTGCATGACTTGTGTGTCTGCTGTGCATTTTCTTGCTTTCTGACACCGGACTGAGTGACATGTGTTACTGACCTCAGGGCGGCAGTGCAGAGCAGAAAGGAGATAAAGCGTTAGTGGAGAGGAAGGGCTCCAGAGAGGATCACCAGCATCACCATCACCATCACCACCACCACCATCAGAGCCAGGACCAGGCTGACGCCGATGCAGAGGCTGAGGGGGACTGCAATGAGGAGGAGAGGCCTCTGAGGACAGAGACCTCCAGGAGAGCCCAGCACGTCCACCACCGTTCGTCTTCCACCAGGACTGAACACCACAACCACCATCACCACCACCACCACAACAGTCGAGCCCGGGGCCTCTCGCAGCAAGAGACTTTGGACTCTGAGACCCCTGAGAGCCGAGAGAGCAAGGACTCGGCTTATATCGAGCCACGCACTCAGCTCCTCCACCAGGAGGAGGAGGAGGAGGAGGAGGATGAGGAGGAGGAAGAGGAGGACGATGAGGATCTAGGAGAAGGACATCCCCAGCAACAACAGCGTTACGAGCCACTGCCCCACCGGGACCACAACCACCATCACCACCACCACCATCACCGTGGTGGGGCGGACGACGCCGGCCACAGCACGGGCCACCACCGCTCAAAGGAGCGTGAACAGGACCATAACGAGCGCAACAAGCAGCGCTCCCACCACCACCGGCCGGCACGCGACCACCACCACCACCACTACTATGACCGGGACAGAGACAGGGACCGAGAGGGGGAGGTGGCTCCCAAAAAGAGGGGTGACACAGGGGATTGGGCCAGAGACTCCTACATCCACCAGTGACGATCAAACCCCTCCTGAAGCTCATCTGGACTCTTATCCATTCTGTTCTCCCATCATGCTGCTATATCTGAAACCACAGCATCCTATTTATGTACACTTCCTTTGTAAATGCTGCTGAATCTTTTTCAGTGGCAAAATTTTGATTACATAGATACAAATATAAATATATGTATGTGTGTATCTATGCATAGACGTTGTTTATGTGTGGATATGCATGGATATTCTCAAATATGCATATTTTAAACCTGTGTTTGATAAAGCATGACACTAAAGCAGAATTTTTTTTTCTGTACTGAGCTGTGCTTTCTGTGATTAGCGGTTTATTTTTATTATTGTTTTATTAATTTTGTTTTGCTTGCTACCACTTGAATCATTTGTTCTATCAGACTACTGCTAGGGTTGACTGCAACGGTTGACTAACCAAGTTAGTTTGATGCTGTATTTGCAGAGGTCTATTGTTTAAAAGAATAGTTTGTCAGTTTGGGAAATGCACTTATTCGCTTTTTTTTGCCAGTTTACCAGATACACCCTAATGCAGTCTAATCCAACAGTGCTGCAACAGATCCTAGCTTCAGGAAAGATGTGATTTAATGATGGTTGAAACTGAATGTTATGATTATTTTGGAGGCTGCAGTTTGTGGCTGTTGGGTTGTATTAATGTACCAAATGAGGGGGGTATTAGACTGCATTAGTTTTATCTACCTAATTGACTGCCAAGGAGAGGATCAGTAACACTAGTATATGAAGCTACAGTTAACAGATGCTAAGCTTAGCTGAGCAAAAACTGTGATCAATTAACACTTTATGTTGCTTAATTTGAACTTTCCCTCTCTTTCTTTTGACAGGAAAGCCAGTAAGTGTATTCCTCAAAGTGTTCGACTACTCTCTTTATTTTATGTTCATCATTTATTGCTTAGTTACTTATTTTAAATTCTGCGTCCATGATTTTTGGACATTGGTTTTTAACATATTTAAGCCTCCCTCGAGGTGCACCTTAGTCTTGCCTTCCAAGACAAACGACTTCTACAATAACTTCCTCTCTTACATGCAGTACTGTTTGTATGGGTCCAGAAACATTTTCTAACATTGATACGCCCTTTGATTCTGCACTTTTACTGATTCATGTTTTTTTTTTTAAAGTGAAATTTGATATGACATCACAACTTTACTGTAGGTCCAATACCAAATCTGCATCGAGGTTCATCTTTTTATTAAGTCTGACCCCTTTTTCTAGCAGATGTTGTTTATTTCCCACTTTAAGTATAAAGAATGTTAATTTAGGATATCTTCTTCATGACCGTCCTCGCTAAAAAAAAATTTGCATTTTCAACTCACAGTTAAACAGCTTTACCAGATAAAGATGTTTTGTCTTTTACCATTTGTTCACTCCTCTGATTAACATAATGTATTTGAAGAGTTACTGATATCGGATCAATTTTAAACTTTTCACGTATTAAGTCATGATACTGAAAATGTGAATGAGCGGACTCCATGCCCCTCTGTTTACAACCCAACCAGCCCCATGACTTCCTTTGATTTTGTCTGACAATTGTAAATCCAAACAACACTACATTGATAGCACTACAGATTTTCTAACAGTGTACATGTGTATGTACATAACGCTTAACTATAAAGAAATAAAGTCTGAGACAAAGGACAGATAAGGGGCGAAAAGAATTTGATGTGTGTTTTGTCAGAAGATCCAGACAGAGGAGGAGAGCTGCGTCTATAAATAGTCGTCTGAAACTGCTGAAAAACTGAGGTAGATTCATTGGGCCTGAGTCGTCATGACAACATCGACATGAATGACAATACTGAGGGGATGCATCTAAAATAGTTTCTTCACACACAGATGCCTCCAAAATAGACAAACAAGCAGTTGCAGCTGGAAACCTCTAGTTTCAGTCAGCAGCACAGATGCAGGGAGGTGATGTGAGGTGCAGTCAGCTGGCATTTCCACACAGATGAGTGTGTATGGATTCATAGCGTCTAATGGTATTCCCAGGAAGAAGGATTGAGCTGAGGTCTTCAAAATGCTGCATGCTGGGAGAGAAAGAGCCAGATGTTTGTGCACTGTCAGCAGAAACCTAATTGAATTAGCACTGAACAAATTAGGTTTGAATATTTAAGTTGTATTTAAACTGGCCTTTCATGAGTGTAGCTGTTGTGCAGTAACTTTAATATATGACAAACGTGACAAGAGAAAGTTTTTATTTTAAAGGAACTTTAATTGTGAAAGTATAATTTCCTTCTAGTGGATAAACTACACACAGCATCATTTCTCTCTGACAAGCAGCAGCAGAAGTCCTAATTGTCATCTCCATCACTACTAAAACACTCTAAATTGTTAATACCTCTCATGACCTCTTTCTGCACGCTACTTCCTGATCTCTGAGATCCAGCGAATCCACTGTCACCATGGCAGCGGTGTCGTCACTGTTGTTATGGCGATGCTAGCACTGCTGCATTTGCCGATACTCATTCAGTCTCCATCCCTACGTGCCTCCACCCCCCTCTCTGTCCCTTGCACTCCCCTCTCTCCTGCCCTGGGTGTTTATAAAGCTTATCCCTATATGGCCTGCAGTTTCAGAGAGCAGCTGTTAAGAGGCCGATGCTGTAAACAGCACAGTGAGCGTCTTTGTCAACACTGTCCCGTCAAAACACACTCAGTGTTGAAATATAAACACTATTGTTCCCGTCGGCAGTCTCGTGTGAGAGCTGATGGTGCTGTAAAGAGAAAGTGTGCCCTCCGGTCACTTTTTCAGGAACTTGGCAATAAAAAAGCCAATGGTGTCCCTGTCGGCCCTGCAGGGGAGGGGGGCTGCCGTTCCTGTCTGATCCCAGCTCAGCTCAGGACTGAACCTCTGGAGGAGCCCCAGCTGCTCAGGTGACAAGCCGGCTCCCAGCATGCCTTCTGCACCAATGTGAGGCTCCTGGAAACAAGATTAGTAGTTTGGTAAGTTTTCTTAATATTTAAAGTGGGAATACTAGTTTTCCTCATATTTGTTGATTTTGTCTGTGAGGCTGAAGTGTTGCTACCTGAGACTGAAGTGTGAGGCAGGGGAAGGTATGGAGGGCCCAGGCTACCTGCTCCTCGTTCTCTGCTAGAGTCACTGTGCAGGTGCTGTACACAAGAACCCCACCTTTCTTCAACAGCTGCACTGCCTGCAATGCAAAAAGACCTTTTTATAGAAGCCATTGCGATTACTATTTGGTACAATAACGATGTGACAGTGGTCACTCTTGGTGATGAACCTACAGAGAATTGTAACCTGAATCTGCAGCTCCCCTCAGCTTCTCAGAGCTTTATAGTGAGGTTCAGCTCAATATTTGGGTTTTCCACAAATACATATAGTTCCAAAAGAATACCAATGTTGCTCTCTAATTGCTAGATGTGTAAATAAGCAACTGTTTGCGAACAAGTTCATTATTTATACTCATCAATGTTGTGTTTTGCTGCCACCAAGTGGCCAAAAAATCAGTTACTGTGTGCTCAATGACATATCAGGACTGTCTATCTTCAGTCTACTGAAGACTGAACACTGATGGAGCACCATATATCACTGGGATAAACAACTGTAATCCCCTTCTAGTAATCTGTTAGTCATACTTAAAGCAAAAATGCACTCTAAAGCAAATATTAAATCTGTTTTAGTCTACATGCATGTAAATTGTTATGGGAAATTAGGGTATTGAATAAAATAGTATACAGTGTAAGTATAAATAATTTCTTCAATATAATTATTACAATACAATATAATTTCAATATTCTTTTCTTTTGAAAAGAACATTGTTTACAATACATTATTTTTTTTTCAAAAACTGATTAGATTGAAGTAATGTTTTTGTCATTCACAGCAGGAGAATGATAGTAAAAAAGTAAAGTACAGTAAAAGTTCTGTAAATTATTTTTCTCTTTAAAATGTGAACTCATGCCCCGTGACCACACAGCAGTGTAATAGATGCCCAATGCTTCCACCTGCTGGTCAAAATAAGTCACTATAACAGTGATGCAGCGCTTCATCTGAGTGAGAGGTGAAACCTACAGCGTGGAATAACTTGCGCTGCAGTGGCTGGTAGGAGCAGATCTCCTTCAGGCTCCAGGTACAGGACATGATGGGTCTTTGTCCGAGTCCACTACAGGGGGCATCCAGAAGAACCCGGTCAAAACTTTCAGGAGGGAAGGGGGGTCCTGGAATATGTTCAGAAACTTTAAATATATATATATAGGTAGATAGATATACAGTACATGTGTGTCTTTTTGCCGTCACTCTGTACCTTCATCTTCCTGTGCCGGGTCGCTGCTCACAGCTTGAGTGCTGTTAAAGCAATAAACTTTAATTGAACGTAAATGCAACATTTTGGCATTTTGACGGATGCGATCAATCTTATTTCGGATCCTATCCAGGGCGACGACCTCACCCTGCGTCAGACAGTAAGAGACAGAAAAAAATAATTATTACAAAAATGCTTAATTACAAGTAAAGTCATTCAAAGTCTGACTCTTTATTTATTCTTCAAAAATCTCTGTTATCTCAGTTGAGTCCTAAAAGCTGTGCTTTGCAGTGCAGTAAGAATATTTCAAATAATTTAATTAAACGTGTTCAAGAAATGCAGCACTAAAATTATGAAAATGTTGAGTTAAGAAAACACTTTACACAAGCATTGCAAAAAGCAATGTGTGAGTGCAGTCAGATAAATTTAGTTGGGTAAAAGTATGAGGTGGCATAAAAAGCAAACAGCTAATTCTATTTTTCCATAACAGTTTGCCAAGTTAAATAAATACCTATAACAAACTAATTAATAGTAATAGTAATTTTATTATATTACTCTAAACATTTGTCTTCTTCGTGGAGGACATAAAAACCTGTATTTTTTAGAACACAGATTGAAACCCTGAGGAAGTGTGATTTCTCGAGCAGCTGATGGTTCAACCGTACCTGGTCCTTCATGAGTGCAGCGATGTGGCAGGTCTTCCCTCCGGGTGCAGCGCACATATCCAGGATCCGTTCTCCAGGTCGAGGCCCGAGAACGTGTCCCACAACCACAGAGGGGAGATTCTGCGCAACATGAGAAATAAGAGAGGAGACAGAATAGGGCTTTATTATTTAATGAATGATACTTTTGCAACATTAATAAAGAGGAACATATTACACTATTGTATTTTTAATAGTATAAATACCTGTAGGAAAGCCAGGTGGGGTAAAACATCATCAAAGGAAGGACTCTGGTAAAGTGGTTCATCCATCTGTACACCTATTCCCCTAAACAGATGACGGTGAGTGAATATGATTTCCTTTTGACATTTTAAATCACACATTCACCACGAGAGGAGTGTGTGTGTACTTTTGGACCCTGCCAGAGCCATGTGCCTTCATTTTGACAGCTACAGTCATACATTTATTAACAAAAAAAGAAGGTCCTCCTACTTGACAGGCTCATCTGTGCAAAAGATGCTGGAGCGATCCATTTGAGCGACTCCATTTCCCACAAACACTCTCTTTCCCTGGAAGCTCGTGGCTCCTCTGGTGCACCGACCCTCCAGGTCAGAGACGACAGACACCACATCTCCTGCCTTCATGTCTGAGAACAAACACAGACTGACTTCATGCCAAATAACCACGATCAACACGTCAAATGATGTTGATTTATAACTAAATATGTTTATTTTGTAATTGATTTTAACAGCATCTCTGTTGGACTCTTACACTTGGGGCTGGCGAGGATCCCCGGAGCGAAGACGTGAGCACCTCTCAGCACAGCGCTGCCACACTGAGCACCGACCACCACCTCTGAGCTGAGCTGCTTCACAGACCTGAGGACACAAGAGAACAGAAGGTTACATCAGGACATCCTCGCTCTGCTGGAGACACAGCATATCACCGTCATTAATCACAACCCTTTAAGGTTTTCCTTTCTTTGATTGACTGCTGGTGTATCAAAAAAGAAAGAAAGAAAAAAAGTGTTTTTTCTGCCATCATTCCATGTGGGTTTGGCCTCAGGAAAGTACTCGCCCAGTGGTTGGACTGATACTGCAATTTAGGGATAAGTGTGTACTCCATAGAGCAGATTCAGATTCGTCTGACACTGTTCCAGCATTCCTTGCATACCTTGGCCCATAAACAGGAAGGAGCAGCACATCTGGGATTCGCGGGTGAAGGAAAACTTGAACGGAGACGTCCTCTGCTGATGATCTGCACATCTGCTGCTTCGACAACAACAACACACTGAACGATTAGGGCTGATCACCGCTGTGGGAACTTACTTTGCTCCCTCTTTCATTCTCACCTTTTTCAACTCTTCTCCCAACTTGTGTCTGATCTCTTCCAGGGGAGCGAGATGAGTACTGGCCCGAACACAAGTGTAGGAAGGAGGGTGAGACAAGCACATGAGCAGCTTGTGGAAACGACATTCTGCCTCCTGTTGGCCGAATACAGCTAACACCTGAAGGCGAACAACATTATCAAACAAGTCGAAACCACACTGAAAAGATAAGACAGGGATTCCAGAACAGAGAATTCACATTTGAATTCCTACCTCCTTGTTCAGAAAGACACTCTTGAGATAATCAGTGACTTCAGGCTTCAGAGAGATCCTTGGAAAGACAGACATTTCTCCAATCTGTGCAAACAAAACAAAGTATCTGATAAATGAAATGAAAAAGCAAATGAGTCATGTTGTGATCTTGATGTGCCGGAGAAGTTTGAAAGATAGGATGATGGTTAAAACCTGAGGCACTTCTGCAGTGGTGTATTCCCACAGCGCAGAGCCTGATATAAAACTACTAACAGGTTAGTAATAAAAATAACAATATTTACACACAGACCTCAATAACCATTATGTAAATTATTAATGGCAATGTAGCACAAATAATTTGTGTTTACAGATGAGTAGCAATAAAAACAAACGCCGTAAAGGCACGGAATATATACGAAAAACTTTAAATTAATAATAATAAAATGTGTTTTGTGCAAGATTAAAATGAAAACAAAGGTCTAAATTATCTCGTCATCTGTCAATCCTTCTCCCCAATATCCATCCAACACACTGTCTGAACGCTTGTGATCATTTTTATTCAATCTTATTCATTTCACATTCAAAATATATAAGCTGCCAATGTTAATTAGTTAACAGCCTTTACATCGCTTACATTAGACTATTTCAATCATCTTTAGCTACTCACGGTCTGTGTAAGCATGGACATGGTCCGTGTTATTCCCCCTACTTCCGCATACGTCACTGACTTGGTCACATGATACTAGTTGAATTCATAAATGGAAGTAATTTAGCCTGTTGATCATCAATACCTGTATGATAACCATACCGAGCATTTTTACTATTTTGTTAGTTGTTGTAGTGTTGTACTGTAATATTTATTAAATATTTGCATATGTTTATTACACACAAGAATTCAGTTGTAAAGAGATATTGCATTATAACGCCTCATTGCCATGTACTGAAAGAATATTTCATATCCCCCCTTATTATTCATTGGCTAAAAGAATCCTCATGTCTGGCATTAGAGAGGCTGACTTATATACTGTCTTAAGCAAAAACTTGGTAAATTTATATCACATCTGGGGCCTTTTCTTAAATTTTCTTGAAAATACTAATTTGCCACATACGCTTGACCTTGTAACTACCACCTAACGCATCCTGTAAATGTTAACTTGAATAACTCAGTACCATATATGTATCTGTTATTGGGTGTATTGCGACAATACTTATATGGCTATATGTCATGCTGTACTCTGGCTTAAGTAATCCCTTAAGTAATTACTTAAGTCCCTTAAGTAATAACACTCTGTTGTCCGTAGACATTTTATTGGCATTGCACTGGACATTAAATTGTGAGTATCTATGTTTTGTTTTTTTTATTTTATGTGCAGTTACATTTTCTTGCTTTGTAATAATTGATAGTATGTGATGGTGGGTTGGTGGGCCTATAGTTCATATATTGTATGTCTGTGTTTACTTTACATTTGTGTACTTTTATGCAAACATTTCAATACATACTGTATATGCTTTGAAAAATAAGTATAGTGTACAGTATTTGTCAACATGTATAATTTCTGTTTTTATTACCACTTATTACGGTATTGTCATTTATTTCCTGTTGATACATCAGCCTCCACTTACGGATGACCACAGGAGGAGTTATAGCTGTTGTTAAATACATAATAAACACTTATACTGCTTACAAGTAAAGCATAGTTGAACAGTTTGCATACTGCTCAATTGCTAAATGCTGGGAATTAAACTTATGTATTGACACCATTTGATTCATGCAAACCAAATAATTCATTCAAATAAATAACCAATACCAAATCATAAATCATCATAACCTCTGTTTATGTCTTAAATTGTGTCGTGCCTGTATATTCTGTTACATATAGGTCTGTCTGATCTGTCACCTTTTTGCACCATGCCCCATAGCACCCATATAAATGAATACAATACAATAAATAAAGACAGTTACCCAATTCTGTAAATCATATTTTAATCAACCACATAGTACGCTTTACACTAAGTATGGGTGATTAATTACAATTATTTAATTGTTGTACAGAATTTTTGCTCCTTTTTAAACATACTGTCTCTTTAAAACTGTTCTTTTAAAGCTACTTCGTCAGCGCGTAACACGTGTTGACGTCATTACGTAGCACTGACTAGCTGGGGTTGCTGTTTTCACCGAAGCTCTGCTAGCAAAGACTGCCAGGCAGCCAACGGCTAAGAGTAGCTGAGTGGAGTTAGAGCCCTACTTATCGTTCTGTGTTGGACGATTTGTAGATATTTTAACGTTGACAAGAGCCGCTCTGTAACAAGTCTTTATACAGTTTTATCCTCGCGTTAGTTACGTTTTAGCTGTAAACGGAGCGCATGGAGCCCGTGTTCAAAAGGTCGGTGAGGTGTACTGTGGACAAGAGATCATCCAGCTAATGATAGTTAGCCGCAGCCTGCCGCGGATCCTACAGTGTGGACCTAAGAGTGGAGAAGCTCTGCGCTGCTGCCCACTCTGCTGACGGACAAACATTAACCTAAGCAATGGGCCTCATATTCGCCAAACTGTGGAGCTTTTTCTGTAACCAAGGTGGGTGTCGGTGAAATTGTTACGGCTAATTAACCTCCCGCTAGCCGCTCAACCGGGGATAATCTACTGTTAGCCCGTTAGCAAAAAGTGAGCAGCAAGACCCATAACAACAGATGGGGGTGAATTATCTCGGTACATCTCACTGCCACTTCAGTACTCCCACATGTGAGCAGTCTTTGTTTGACTCGCTCGTCAACACAGCCATTTGAACTGCAGTTTCCATCTTTATCAGCCACTCTAATGGTAATCTGTTCATTAGTTTGACAATCAACATGATTAACTTAAGTTGCAGTTAAGCCTGCAGGAGCGTACTTATCCAGTTGTCAATCAGCTTCATCTCACTTTCCTGAATTACATAACTTTCCTATGACTCTAGAAATCCTTTGCATTATTTTTGTATTGTATTGTTTGCGTCACTCATTGGTGTAATTGATGATTTGATGAACAATAACGCAATACTTGATGTATAGTCTGTTTAATGAAATAAATTAAAGGGTAGAACTTGGCATGTAGGACACCTCACCCTGTCACCAAAAAACCCTCATATCTTTCAGTATGTCTTTAACACAAACACACTAAAATGTCTGTCTCTTACTTTCTACCTCGAGGGCACATAGTAAAGGTGTGCTTTGTTTGATTTCTCTAATCATATGTAAGTATTAGGATCTGGTGTTTCATGTTAAGCTAACAGATAACTAATTGAACCCTGTCATATTCTACTCCACACAGTTCATTTGATAATGAATTTGTATGAATCCCTCTTGTCTTAATTCCTATGGCCTGTGTTGCATTGCTGCCTGGCCCAGAGCATAGCAGAGGAGGAGTTTCATCCTCTAATTCAGGATTACTCTGTTCTCAACATTGAGTTTCATTCAGAGATTACAAGTGAGTTCTCTTTGAATTGTTAGCAACAAAGTAGTTGACAGAAAGTAATGGTGGTAGTGCAATTTCACTTTATCGTTGTTGCTTTTTTGACACATTTTTACTTAGAAAAAAGAAAAAAGTCCTCCATTTTGTGGCAGATCAATATCAGTTTGAATTCCCCCCAGGATTAATAAAATATCTAGCAGTCTATCACACCCACCATTTGGGTTTTGATTTTAAAGTAATCCACTGCGATAAGTCATTGATTGCTGCCATCAGCATCAGTGGTATTTGAAGTTTGGATTTGATGTTGGTGCTGGGCACAAGCAATTTAGTTGTGCTGTCAGGATCATCACAGGGTAGCATCTCTTTCAGGAAGCAATAGACATCCTCCAAACACCCTGACCAGACTTCCTTCCTCCTCAGCTGCCAGACAACTCAGAAGGGTAGAAAAGTCAAAATGCTAAAGTTGGATATGTTGGCATGTCTGTGTCGCTCTGATCCTGTGTTTAGTTTGTCTGCTTCACTGTCGTTAAAGTATGTCGTATTACACACTATGCTAGCTGTTTTTTTTCTCAATGGAAAGTAGCTCCTGCAGTTTCAGTGACGCTGGGTGAAAATAGTTCAGGAAGTTTTGAACTAAATTCAGCCTGTATGAATTTTTAATGGCCAGCGATGACAAGACTGACAGTGAATTCACAGTGTTTTCATGTCCTCTTGAAGTTTGTGTTATGCTGTATTTGTTTTGCAGAGCACAAGGTGATAATCGTTGGGCTAGATAATGCAGGGAAAACCACCATCCTCTACCAGTTGTAAGTAGTTTTATCCATCACTTACATTTGGAACCTGTTGTCTCAGTTATCCTTCCTCTGCAAAAACTTGTTTTATGATCCTGTGTTATTAAGCCTGATGAATGAGGTCGTCCACACGTCGCCCACCATCGGAAGCAATGTGGAAGAAATAGTGGTGAAGAACACCCACTTTCTGATGTGGGATATCGGAGGTCAGGAGTCTCTCAGGTCCTCCTGGAACACCTACTATTCCAATACTGAGGTGAGAAATGCAAGCAGCACCACTGGGACACATTTTTGTACACTGTGTACTACTTTTTAGCAGACGAGGGGAACAGAAGTATTGTCCAGCAGTAGGTTTTCTCTCTGAGCATGGCAGCTGGCGTTTGTTTGTTCAGAGCACAGACGGCAGCAGGGGCCGCCCATGTCAGAGGTCGCCCTTTCACAAAGGGGCCTGTCTGAAAAGCAAAGCGAGGGTCAGCCTCCGCAGTGTTATGGAGAAAGAAGAAGGAGTGTCATGGCAGATGTTTGTTAAAGAGAGCTCCACAGAACTACACATGAATCAAACCTCTCTGATTTAACAACATCTGCCATCACAAGGGATATTCAGCACAGATTTGACCGTTCATACCATCAATAGCTCACAAGTAAATACAAGACCACAGCTATTCACACAGGGCCTGGATCTCCTGAGCCAAAGTTACACTGTCTTGTCCGTGGTGTCTGCAGTCATTCTGGAGTACAACCAAGTTTTTACAGACCAACAGAGTTGGCAGCTATTTTGTTAATCATTAGTTTTACTGTATTTTTTTTTAGGAAAAAAAGAGAAAAAAAAACTTTCATCTTCTCAGATGTTAGGATTTGCTTTTTCTTTGAGGTTTTAGACTAAAAAGCAGATAGGACATGGACTTGGCTTAGAGTTTAACCAATTAAAGAGAAAATTATTTGTTGGAGCCGTAGCTTCAGGACTGTTAAATGTTGTCACTTTGGTGGGTTTTTATTGTAATACATATATTTGACATGACCGATTTCTTCTTCATTTTATTACAAAATAACAATGCATTCCGCTTCAATTCTACCGAAGTGTACATCTATAGCAGAGAGAGGGACTAAATGTCTGTAACTATAGGATTGCTACGACAGTTACTACATGAACCATATATTGTAGTAACTCTACAGTTACTATGGTAACTTCATGCTTTCGTTCCACTGTGTCAGTCAATCACAGTGACAATTCCTGGCCATGATTTAGGTCACAGTCATGTTGGTTAACATGTGTTGTTGAGAACTCTTTTCCTGAGTCGTTTGCTTTAAATGGCGTCTCTTGCATCTCACCAACATGAACATGCCTTTGGTCTTTTGTCATGCAGGGTCACTCTCTCACATTCAGAAAGGGGGTTCGTAGCATAGCTGTCACCAGCTCTCTTTGTGAGGTCCTTGGCCTGGAAATGCCCACCCGCTGTGTTGCATTTCATTGCTCTAAATGTCTTTTTTGGAAAGAGGTCAGTCTGTGTGATTTTTTTTTTTGCCTCCTACTCTGCAGTTCATCATTCTGGTGGTGGACAGCACAGACAGAGAAAGGCTGGCCATCTCTAAAGAGGAGCTCTACAGGATGTTGGCTCATGAGGTAAAACATCTCTTTGTATGGCCATAAGGAAGCAGACTACACTGTTTTTACAGACTGTGCTTCTTCCACCAAGAATAGCTTTTTCCACCCTGCTTTTAGAGCTTGAGAAGGTGGCAGAGAGTGAGAGAGGTTTTGGTCTCATTGTTCTCTGAACGCTTCCCTCAGGACTTGCGGAAAGCAGCTGTGTTGATATTCGCCAATAAGCAGGATATGAAGGACTGCATGTCTGCAGCGGAGATCTCCAAATACCTCACCCTGAGCTCCATCAAAGACCACCCCTGGCACATACAGTCCTGCTGTGCACTTACAGGAGAGGGGTAAGACAAACACGTTGATGCCTATTAATGTGCAACTGATCTTATTATAATCAATACCGTGTTTCCTATGCAAGACGACAATGAGAGTAAAAAGTGTATGCTGATATTTTGTCACTGTTCATGTGTGACGACAGTTTTGCAAGTTCTCTTCTTCACTGCTACACCAATTAATATGTCAAATAAAAAGGTGGCATTTCTTCCTTATTTTACTTGAGCATGTTGGCAATTATTGTGTGCATGTTACTTACCCGCTTGTGCAAACAATGTACTGTAGAGTTGGCAATAACACAGGCTTTCATTTCGCACATTTGGGATTTAAACTGGTTTTAAGGCTGCTGTGAGCTCTGTAATCCACCAGATGTCACCAGATGTGTATGCTGTGTCTGAAGCCTCATCACAAACAGGAAGTCAGCCTCACTGTCTGCCCATCATAGTATATTGTTAATATTTTGTGCAGCCAGGGAACAACTGCATTATGTTAAATCCATTAAAACATTTCACATTTTCTGTATAAAATAGTTTTCATCTCATGTTTTCCAGTTTATGCCAAGGCCTTGAGTGGATGACCTCGAGGGCTGGATTAAGATAGCCCCCCCAGCCATTGACAGCCTGACTACCTGCACCCCCCCACACGGTTACTTCTTTTTTTTTAATATGACAAACTTGGACTTTGTCCTCTGGCGACAGTACAAGACAGAGAAGCATTGACACCTTCCACAGCGTCATGGTTGCTGGTGTTCAATCTTGATGATGGAAACCAGATGTCGATGAACTGACCTGGTTATCTGAAACGAGAAGTCGCTTTTATGGTAAAGGAGGAGGAGAAGATCATTTCAGTAAATTAAGAGTATGTCCACGTGCCAAGCAGGGCTGCACTGGACTATATTCACACGACACGTCTATCGTGTTAAGTCACACCATATCACATCAAGAGAATGCCGTAAGCATCACGTTGGTGCAGCTCTATTGTTATTATTATTATTATAAGACTTTTTTTTGCCTCTATTTGAAGTTTGTTCAGGTCAAAATTGACAGAACAATCAAAGGGATTACAAACAGTGTTGTAGACCAGTTTTGATGGGAGTGGTGGCACTATGGAGTTCCTCAGAATAATGTTCTTTTTTTTTCGGTTCTCATTTTTAGCACAGACATTAATATCTGTTACACATAATTTCAGTTTCATAAGCTACATTGTTGGTGGTTATTCTCACACTAGAACATATTGGTGTCATATGGAAATGTGGTCAAATGTATTCTTTCTTGAGCCAAATGGTGTAGCTTCAGATTTATGGGATGCAAACTTTTTCCTACAACTGACCTTGAAACATCAATAATTCACTACATTTTAATAACAGTATTTTATTTTTAAACCCTGTATTTTGTCAATGATACATTATGATTTTTATTTAATTTTATTCCTTTTATTTTTGCTTATTTGTTTGTGAGTTAGCATCTAGATCTGTTTGGTATTAACAGATGATCATTGGTGCTCTGCAGGTGTGTGTGACTGATCCTCTGCATCCTCATATAAACATTTCCACCATATTCTGCAGCCATTGCGCCACATATTCCTCTTTTAAACATTTTCTACTTTTTAAACAAAGGGGTCAGAATTAGCTACCATGTAATATGTGCCACACGTTTATGGGGAAGTTGTTAATCAACTGTCAGCCATCCTGGACTTGAAGTTTCAGTGGTTTAGTAGCAAAACAATGATCATAATATAATATTTTGGCCATCCAATTATTAAATACTTGATCCTCAGCCTTAACTATACTGTTGTGAGTGTCTGGAGGACTGTAACTGTATGAATGTGACAGTTTGCCCATGATATCTGACCCTTGTTTCCCCTCTTTGACGTGGGAAAAGAATTTCTTGAACTTGGTAACAGATCTAGGCACGCGTCACTTTGAAACCATGTCTACCTTTTGCAGCTCCCACTGTGGCCAAAAAGGATGAGAGGCTCATGAGTTGAAACAAGTCAAAATCTAAATAGTGATGAAGAACTGGTGTCCATCTTAACAGGGAATGCCTCTGGGTCTCTAGTGTAGTGTGTTGTGGGACAAGATATTTTTACATGAGGAGGGGAGGGTGAACTGTGCAGCCCCCAGACTCTTCACAGCATCAAGATTTACAAGCAAGGCAAGTGATCTTATACTGTCAGTGTGGTGTCTGGGTCATGTACTGTATTTCAAATTTGTTTTCAATAAAAGTTTGTTTTGAACTTTGAGCCTGACTGAATGTTGTTTCTTACTATGTTGCTTAGAGATGCACAATATATTGGCATTAGTATTGATTGTCCTATATTGATAGATAACTAAATTGCCAAGACACTTTTACAGCTGTGATAGTGTGCCTGTGGGGTGACCTGCGACACACCCACAGAAACTTCCAAACTACAGGACAAAAGCAAATATCAAAACTTAAGGTATTTGGAGCCTTCTCTTGTATCTTCTCCCCAGCTTTATCTCTCAGAAACCTTGTGACAATGTATGGCATGCTGAAAACATGCACTTTTACGTCATACTATTCTGTGAATTATTTTTTGAACATTTTCAACATACTACACTTTGAATTTTGATTTTTTGAAACAACTATTTATGGCATACTTTTCTGATTCTTTTTCGACATACGAAGACGATTCCTGGCACATTATATTTGTCTTTTTGAATGTTTATGTTTCATAAAGTGTTTGACATATTATTCTATGACTTTTTATGACATTTCCTGGCTGTCTATTTACAGCATACTACATCATTACTATTTTCAGCAACTGTAGGATTCATTTTCTTAGATACCATTTGAGACATATTATACTGTGACTTTTTTGACAAACAAACAACATACTCTCCTGGATGTCTCCAGAGTGAGACTGAAAAAACAGTGGTGAGCTTGTCTTTGTATTAAAGCAGCTCAGACCACAGAAACCTTTAAGTCACGACTGAAGACCTTCCTCTTCTCACTGGAGTTTAATTAAATATGTCTTCTGTTTTACTGTTACTATGTGGTCATTATGATGTTTTCATCTGTTCTGGTTACTGTTGTTGTCTATGTATTCATTTACCTGATGTGCATGTTAAGAACACTTTGGTCAGCTGTGGATGTGTTTCAAATGTGCTGTATGAATAAACTTTGACTTGATTTGAGTGTGTGTGTTTTAACTCTGTGGGTTTGATCTTTATGTAGAGCAGAGGTCTATCATCTATATATGAAGAAGTACAATGTGCCAGAAGTTGTGAGTTGGATCCTCGTATGTTGCAGTGAGTTTTATGGTCTGCTACTCAAATGAGGAGGTCAAATACACAAAAAACAATATTCCAGGTTCTAGGTTGGGCGGCTCAGGGTGATCGACATCATGAGGTGTTGTGAATTTTAAGGTCTACCAGTTAACAAGTTAAATACATGATTAGGAGTTTGATCTTTATGTGCTACAAGGTCTATTACCCAAATGAAGACGTCAAATACACAAAGAAACTGGACTGGAAATCTCAGAGTGATCGACGTCTGACTGCAACACCAGAGGATGAGAGATTGATCCTGATGTGGAGCAGCAAGTTTTGAAGTCTACCTTCCAATGACAGAGCCAAATATACGTAGAAAAAATCCAGGTTGGATAACTCATGGTGACAGAAAACAGACTCAACTATAAGGTTTACCAGTGAACAGGTGTACAAGTTAAATATACAAAAACACAGTCTGATGACAGACATCTGGTTTGAATACCAGAGGACAATTTTTTTTTCACTGTGAAGTTCTATAGCTCAGAGAGATAGATATCTGGTTGGAGAGCAGGTGGTTGTGTGTTCAGTGCACATATGGTGCTGTAAGTTTTAACCCCAACTGTCCACATGAAGAAGTCAATCTGATAGACTCCTGGTTGAAGTTTTGAGGTCTAGCGTTCAATGATGAAGCCAGATATACAAAGAAAAAGCATCTGTCAATGCAGGGATGAGTAGTTCATAGAGCTGTACATCTGGTTGGAGTGCAGAAGCGTCTGTGTTCAAACCTTCAATCTGTGGTAAATTAAAATATACAAAGAAACAGTGCTTTTTTTTTCAATGTGAGGAGCGATAGCACAGAGAGAGAGAGATAACTTTTTAGCGTGTCTGAGGTTGTCAGTTCAATCCTTCTATCTTACAGTATGTTTTGAGGGCCAAATTGCAGTGATGAAGTCAAATATATAAAGAAACCAGGGACCATACAGTGAGGAAGTGTAGCTCACAGAGATAAATGTTAGTTTGGCCTCTAGAAGGTAGTGTGTTTGAGTCTTCTGTGTTGTAGTGAATTTTGAGGGCCAACTTGGAATGGTGATGTTAAATATAAAAAGAAACAGTGTCTTTCACTGTGAGGAGCGATATATCTGAGAAATAGATTTGTCTTCAGCATGTCTGAGGTAGTCACTTTGCTCCTTCTCACACTAAGTTTTGAGGTCTAACTTGCAGTGATGAAGTCAAATATATAAAGAAAGCATTACATGCACTGTGAAGAAGAATAGCTCATAGAGAAAAGTGTGTGGCAGAAGTTTGGAAGGTTGTGTGTTCAATTCTTCAATGTTGCTGTAAATTTTGAAGTCTGAATTGCAGTGATGAAGTCAAATATATAAAGAAAGCATTACTTGTACCATGAGGAAGAATAGCTCATAGAGATGAGTGTGTGGCTGAAGGTTGGTTGTGTGTTGGATTCTTCAACATTGCTGTAAATTTTGAGGTCTAATTTGCATTGATGAAGTCAAATATATAAAGAAAGCAAGTTTTACACTGTGAGGAAGAATAGCTCATAGAGATGAGTGTGTGGCAGAAGTCTGGAAGGTTATTTGTTCAAGCCTTCAATGTTATTGTGACTTTTGAGGTCTGAATTGCAGTGATGAAGTCAAATATATAAAGAAAGCATTACTTGCACAGTGGGGAAGAATAGCTCATAGAGATGAGATTCTGACAGAAGTGTGAAACGTTGTGTGTTCGATTCTTCAACATTGCTGTAAATTTTGAGGTCTGAATTGCAGTGATGAAGTCAAATATATAAAGAAAGCATTACTTGCACAGTGGGGAAGAATAGCTCATAGAGATGAGATTCTGACAGAAGTGTGAAAGGTTATGTGTTCGATTCTTCAATGTTGCAGTAAATTTTGAGGTCTGAACTGCAGTGATGAAGTCAAATATATAAAGAAAGCACATCTCATGCTGTGAGGAAGAATAGCTCATAGAGATGCATGTAGGGCTCGAGTGTAGAAAGTTGAGTGTTCGATTCTTCTATGTTCCAGTGAATTTTGAGGTCTAACTTGCAATGACGATGTTAAATGTACGAAGAGAAAAGGTCTAAGTGCACATAGCGCTGGTGGCTTGGTGATAGTGAGCCCGGGTTAAGAAGCATCGGAGGGCGTTGGAGAGAGGGGTTCGACCCCACCAGTGCGCGGTGTCCGACAGCGGGGGAGAGGTGCGTCTCCCTCCAGGGTTTCCGAGAGATAAAGCTAGGGGGTTATGCAAGAGAGAACTACAAAGAGCTGAAATTTTGGCAGTGCGTTTTGTTGTTGTTGGTGGTGCTGCTGTCGTGGTTTTTTTGCAATGACGACCACAATGAAGTTTGCACAACCACGACAGCAGCACCACCAACAACAAAACGCACTGCCAAAATTTCAGCTCTTTGTAGTTCTCTCTTGCATAACCCCCTAGCTTTATCTCTCGGAAACCCTGGAGGGAGACGCACCTCTCCCCCGCTGTCGGACACCGCGCACTGGTGGGGTCGAACCCCTCTCCAACGCCCTCCGATGCTTCTTAACCCAGGCTCACTATCACCAAGCCACCAGCGCTATGTGCTCTGAGACCTCTTCTCTTCGTACATTTAACATCGTCATTGCAAGTTAGACCTCAAAATTTACTGGAACATAGAAGAATTGAACATTCAACCTTCGACACTTGAGGCTCGCACTCATCTCTATGAGCTATTCTTCCTCACTGTATGAGCTCTGCTTTCTTTGTATATTTGACTTCATCACTGCAGATCAGACCTCAAAATTTACAGCAATGTTGAAGAATCAAACACACAACCTTTCATACTTCTGTCAGACACTCATCTCTTTGAGCTATTCTTCCCCACTGTGCAAGTAATGCTTTCTTCATATATTTGACTTCATCACTGCAATTCAGACCTCAAAAGTCACAATAACATTGAAGGCTTGAACAAATAACCTTCCAGACTTCTGCCACACACTCATCTCTATGAGCTATTCCTCCTCACAGTGTAAAACTTGCTTTCTTTATATATTTGACTTCATCAATGCAAATTAGACCTCAAAATTTACAGCAATGTTGAAGAATCCAACACACAACCAACCTTCAGCCACACACTCATCTCTATGAGCTATTCTTCCTCATGGTACAAGTAATGCTTTCTTTATATATTTGACTTCATCACTGCAGATCAGACCTCAAAATTTACAGCAACATCAAAGAATCGAGCACACAACCTTTCATACTTCGGTCAGACACTCATCTATATGAGCTATTCTTCCTCACAGTGTGAAACCTCCTTTCTTCATATATTTGACTTCATCACTGCAATTTAGACCTCAAAACTTATTGTAAGATAGAGGAAACTAAGTGACAACCTCAGACACTTTAAAGAGACATTTATCTGTCTGAGTTACAGCTCTTCACAGCGAAACACAATGTTTCTTTGTATATTCAACAATATTCAACTCTGTCATTGCAAGCTGGACCTAAAAATCTACTATTGCATCACAGGTTTGAACACCCAAACGTCTGCACGCCAGCTAGACACACATCTCTGTGAGCTCTTCATCCTCAGGCTTTTGGTCATGGTTTCTTTATACATTTGACTTCATCACTACAATTTAGACCACAAAACTAAATGCAACAGGCACTCCAAACAGACATTTAGCACTGTGAGCTATGGACCCTCACAGTACAACGGGATGTTTCTTTTATATTTAACACCATCATTGCAAGATAGCTCTCAAAACTGACTGCAACATAGAAGGGTTGAACACAGAATCTTTGGCACTCTAAGCTGACATTTAACGCTGTAAACTACCCAAGCTCACATTTAGGGCTGTCATTTCTTTATATTTGACATTTTATTTGGAAGGTAGCCCTCAAAACTTACTGCCTCACATATAAAACATAAACACCTAACAAACTGAGCAATGCTTCCTCACGTCGTGAGGCACAGTTTTTTTGGCATTGTCGCCTCACAGCGGTACAGTGCAGAAGGTACCAAGTTTGATTCCCTGCCCAGGAATCCCGGGGAGTCTGTGTGGAGTTTGCATGTTCTCCCTGGGTATTCTGGCTTCCATCCAAAAACATGCATGGGCTAATAAATTAGTCAATTTAAATTGTCCATAGGTGTGAATGTGAACGGTTGTTTGTCTCTATGTGTCCTGTGATGAAGTGAAGACTTGTCCAGGATGTACCCTGCCTTTTACCCTAAGACAGCTGGGATAGGCTCCAGTCCCCTGCAACCCTATGTGAGAATAAGTGACAGAAAATGGTTGGATGGATGGGTGTTGATAGCAAACCTCACAACTTATTGCATCAAAGAAGATTGAACTCACAAACTCCTGCACTCCAGCCTATAGATCCTCACTGTGCACTCATATAGTTGACCTCTTTATATGGGTAGTAGACCTCAAATAAATCTGCACCAGTTTTTTTTTTTTCAATACTTTTTTGATATGACATACTATGACTTTTTTCATGAAAATTTCAACTTACTGTGATACAACTTTTTGATGTATTTGATATTGACATTATATATGTCATTTGATAGTGTTTCAGCACATCATGGTATGACTATTCCCACCTCTTTAGTAATTTGGGTAATGGTGTTGGAGTGTTTCCCAACCAGACGCTGTAGCGCAGCAGTAAGGAAGGCCTCTGCTCAGAGAACAGCACTCTGCCTCCAAATCAAGAGACCCAACAGCCTACGAAGGGACACAGGGGAGGCCAACAGTAGGTACCAACAGTGCATAGAGGAGTACTTCAACAGGAACAACTCCAGGGCGATGTGGCAGGAGAAGCAGACACAAAGACTAGCGCACAAACACCACAAACAGCACCTTCCCCCTAACCCTAACTATGACAAGCTAAACCAGGCCAACACCTCACATGTTTCAGCAGGAAAGGATGATCTACTACAGCTGCACCACCACCATGTCTTACGGCCTGCATGGACCAGCTAGCAGAGGCTTTCACCACAATCTTTAAGCTTTTGCTACAACAATCTGTATGACTGGAGTATATTCATATCACGCACACACTCAGGATGGGCAGTTATTTACATGTGGCTGTGATTCCTGTCTGAGCTCTCTCTGGCTTCCTTCAAAAATGACTCCCTTCTCCCTGTCACTTACTTAAGTAATAATAATTTAACGTACCATAAAGAAAACTTAACTACTGCATTTAACTTAGACCCATCCAGTTACATGCTGATCAAACTTACAACCCTCCATCGAACCACACATTTATTGTGAGCTGTTCATCCTCATACATTGAGTCTGTCTAAGCTCGCTTCATATATTTGACTTCTGTATTGGTAAATACACTTAAAAAATTATCGTATTTTCTAAGGATTGAACTCACAACCTCCTGAACAGATTTGGTTTATTTTATTTTTCACCAGCCACACTAACAGTAAATAGCTGTCCTTGGCCACAAAAAAGAACAGTTGTCAAACTAAATAGGAAAATGTGACTGTTCCTATTCTTTAACTTTGTTAGCATTTCACTTTATAAATCTTGTTGGTGTTGGGTGGCACAACCATGACAGCACCAGTCATCTTTTCCTACATGAACTATGATTCACCAGACGCTACGGGTTAACAACACTGACTGAACATGTATGTCTGTCAAACTGTATTCTCAAGTTCTCAAAGTTCTTAGAAGTTCTACAGTTTTCCAAAAATGTGATATTTTTGGAAGGACAACAAAGTAACGAGAAATATACTAACACTCTTCCCATCAGAAAAAAATAATTTCAAGTTTTCAAAGGAAAGAACTAAACCAATGACTCAAACAGTTTATTCATATCTGCAATATGGGCCAATCAAACAAAGCACAGAGCAGTCAAGAAAATACACAGCTCCTAACCACTTGTAAGGATCATAAAGGGAGCTTCTCAAGAGCTAAAAAATAAAGTAAAAAAAGTACGTCAGCCATTTTACTGTGTTTATCTCTAAATTGTACTTACTATACATTCACTTTAACATGAAGCCTTTGAATGAGGCAATGAGCAGACAGAAGAAGAAGGGGGTTAACCAGGAATAGATTAGAGGACGAATAAAGGATTTACTGGGTTTCGACGACATATAAAATAAAGTGTGGAACTGGCTAATGGGATTGAAACATCTGTTAAAAGTTGATGCTGCCTTAGCTGCAAACCAGGTCCGCTTGCAGTACTGAGATTCACTAATACAAGTTTCAGTTATAAATGCAGCATTTTCAATTTTTAAACTCAGTGCTGGAAAAAATGTTCTCACAGTAACATCACTGCCACACACAAAACGCAACACAGAAATGGCCAACAATGAAACAACAGATGAGTTCTCCACTGAGCAGTAACTCAGTCTGAACTGGGGCAGCCCAGCCCTTCCACTGGTAGGAATACCATCATCAAGTCTTTATCTGTCACCTTTCATTGATGCTGGTGTTTTCTGGACTTTTGACATTATTTGAAAGTAACTCAGCTCACTTGCAGTCTTTACTGGCCACTCATCCATTACAAGACCGTCAAGTGTCCATGAAGGGGTCTCTTTGGAAATGTGGCAGGTGTACAGAAAAGCCATACGTGTGTGTCAAAATCCATACTGGAGAATGAAGGAGCTTTAAAGTCACCACAGGGTCTTGAAAAATGTCCACCACCTTGTGGCACAAAGTTCACTGCCAGCAAAAGAAAAGGCTTCAAACATGCATTGGTCTAAAGCACGAAAATGGATTTGGATTAGGCAGCAAAATGACAGAGTAAAAGTACATGGGCCAAAAAATGGGATGAGGGGAAGGAAAAGCCTAGATATTCTTTGGCTGAGGGGATTCCATCAGACGGAGTCAGACGCACAGAGCTCTGGGGAACCTGTGAGGAAAAAAATATATCAATGCAAATTAAATGATTTAAAATGTCTCACGATACTAGCAAAACACCTCCTACACCTTTTCAATTTACACGACAAAGAAACCGCATCCAGTCACTTCAGTAATATAAATCATAGCCGTCTAACCTGTCCTCAGAGAAGCCGTCCATTTCTTCCTCGTCATCCAGCTCCATGTCCAGCTCGTTGTCGAGACAATCACGGCCGTAGCCACTCAAGACACTGTGGGTAAGACACACTGTTACAGTCATTTATGTATGCACAGCTTTAGGATCAGTCATGGATTATTAATGTTACTCAGTAGAGGCAGCTCCTGGTCAAAGGGGGACACAATGCTGTCTTAAGATAAAATATTATATCAGCGCTAAAGGGATATCATTGTATGTGAGCATAGTTTGTTACAACTTGTTACAACCTTGAAGCTGCCACTGCTTTGAGTCTGTTCAGTTGAAGAATTGTCTTAATTATTTTAGTTTTATATGGAAAAAGAAAGTAATAAATGTGATAAAATATGGTACTGTAAGATGATCTAATTGAATTTACAGTACAATTGCTGTAGCGTGATATAACATTACTGTGAAGAAGGATTTCCGCTATCCATAGCTGTCATCTTTTGGAAACTGTTACACAACTCTCGATAAATGAGTTATTCCAATAATTTGTATATGCTTATGAACTCTGTATTTTTTACTTGCTGCCCTTGGAGACTGATAAACTGCATACTATGTAAAGAGCTTGTATTGAGCATATTTTATTAATCAGTGATGTTAAGTGGCTGTGTTGCAGCTGCTGACCTGACAGAGCGACATGTGAAGAATACAATCCTCTTGAGTTTCTTGTTGTAGAAGAAATAGTTGAAGGACCAGAGACTCCCCTCTTCACCAAAAGGGTCTGAGTCCAGATCAGGGTTGTAGCTAAGAACAAACAATATCAAACAACAACAAAACCATGAACAAAAGATATCAAGCTTACAACTGTCTGAAGTCGACACTGGCAGCACACATCTGACCTGATATACTGTACCGTGCGCACACACAAGCCTACCTGTAAATGTCACAGCTCTGCAGGTTGATCTCCTGGTCGATGGCGCTCCACAGCTCCGGCCCCAGGGAGTTGAACTCTTCTCCCACAGCAGAAAACAAGCTGCTGTTCACGGCATTAGCCACCTGGAGACGGCAAATAATTATTCCACAGAGTTTGCTTGTTATATTCAGTGATATTAAAAAATGGCAGCTGTATTCTGTTACAGAGGTGCAGACTAACCCAGTTGAGGCTGGGTTCTCGGCTGAACTCGTGGGCCCGTGCAGCACTGAAGTCGTAGTCCGGCCTGAAGGACTCGTTGAGGGTGGTGATGAGGTAGAAAAGAGTCTTCCTGCAACACTTGTCACTCAAGGGGTTCTCCCCATCCTCGCTGCTCTTCGCCAGCCTGGACAGAAAAATGTAGGGAGAGAAATTAACTCATTGAGTGCCACTGACGCAGTGCCATAGACATATCTACACAGCAAGTGTTTTGTTTGGTAGCGGGTTGCCGACCACAGTCTCCCACAGCCTGTGAGTAATGTTGGGGCTTCTCGGAGATCTAGTCGGACCATAAAGAGGCGGTATACACCATAAAGATCAAAGCAGGAAGTGGAGACGATTGAGATTAGACAGCAAAACGGACAGATTCTGGACAAAAAAAATGGCATTATTGGTGAAAGTGGCCTCTACTCTACCTCTGACAAAGCAAGAATGGAACAAAGTAAAAACAAATGTTTTTTTCTATGATGAAATAGAGTGTATCTTCTTTCATTTGAACTATTCAGTGTCTTCAGAGTCATAGTACAAAATATTCTGTGGGTCTTGAAAAAAAGACAAAAATTAGAATCAGCTTTAATTGGTCACTCCCTCAGTACAATATTAAATACAAGTAACAGAAAGCAACACATAGGATGGATAAATATTGAAATAAGAGAGAGACATTATCTTATCAATCTAAAGATTAAGGACTCCAGTGTTTTTCTGCAGTACTCACTGTGAAGGGCTGGTGGCGCTGGTGGACTGAGGGGGGGAGAGGGCCTCCAGGACGTGAGGTTCCCCCTCCTGGCAGAACTGCTTGAACATGTGTTTATCATCTCCTGCCATCTTACAGGAGTAGCTCTCCATCCTGAAGGAAAAACACAACACAGTATAAACACATTTTATGATGCTGTGTGGCCACTATTCATGTGCCAAATGAAACGTGTGCTCACTGTGCTGTAAACCTGAACATGTAATTAGGTTACATGTTAAGGGCATTTGAGAATATTTTAATGCATTTAAAATAAATAATATATATATTATAGCTAAGAATTTTTGAGGGAAAATTATATGATCAGATCTGATTCACCCAAAACAAAAAAAGCTGGACAGCAGGAGCTCAATAACCTCTGACAGTCAGTACATTTACATGCACATCTATGCCGAGCTATTGGCAATAACCGAGCCAAGGATTTAACTCCAGTTAATTCCAGTTAATTAATTCACTCCAGTTAAGCGACTGTCCACACATGGCAAGAGAATTGAATTATTGAGTGAGGTATGTTCGCCTCCGAGACCCTAGGTGGCGCTACACGCCCTTTTGCGTTGTCAGTCTCCTGGTTCTTCCGCTACTGTGTTGTTGTCATGCCGTGACTCTTGTCTCGTCCCTTCCGGAAGGGCGAGTGCCCAGGCCAGTCAATAGTCCGGCTCACCGTTGTTTGCATATACATGCCGGAAAAGCTCGATTTAGATGACCACATTATCTGGCACGAATAGTCCGATACTAAAAACTCCAGTTCAGTTCCACTACAGTGCGATTAAGGTGTATATATGGCTTTTAAATCTTCAATATTAGCTGGACTAAGGGAAAAATCTCAAAAGTGCACGTAAACGTACTGAGTGAGGTGGCCCTCCTTTTTCCACTGGGGTCCATATCTGCACGAACAACTCACAATAATAATGTTTCTGGGTCAGACACTGCTGTATACAGATATGCAAGGCGAGCAGTCTGGTGTGCAGTTGTTTATTTTGCCTCCTCCCACCTGTGAGTTATGCAAGAGCAAAGGTTGTGCAACTCAAGACAGGCTGAGACCCTCACTGGCCCTGCCACACTAATTTTAGGGACATCAGGTGGCAGCAAACACCACAGTGGAAATAACTGCCCTGGTTTTCCATGCACAACACAGCTGACCTGGCGACAAAACACCGGTGACAGAGCAGACACTGCAGAGTGAAGATTAGCAACAGTGAAGGTTACTTCAAAAAAGCCACAATGGCAACAAGCTTCAATAGAATTTATTTGTCTTAATGTATTATGTAATATTAGACCAGCTATTTACGTACTGTATTATTATATAATATACTGTGTTGTATACAGTGTGCTGCTTTTTGTGCCAAACAAAAGGACATTTACACAGCGCACCAGCTTGTTTATTTTGATGCATTCTGGACATCATTGCTGCACAACACTTAAGTGCAAAGAGTTTGTGTTGTTCTAGTCAATGTCCACACATTAAAAGCTCATTTCTAGAAAAATCTGTTAGGAAGCCTGGTGGGAATATTTTTAGTCAAAGCCTGCAGCTTGACAGTCCTGCTGCTGTGATGGGCTGTTTCACTAATCCACTAAGCAGCCTTGGCAGCTCAGCTATCACACTGTATTATTGCATGTCCTTATGTGTGTGTGCACATACGCTCCAATAACACTCTTCACAACACTCTCCAAAATAGCTACAGAGTAGTGTGAGAGGACACCAAGCTGTGCGTCACTCCAGGTCACAACCAGAAGCTCGGTTTCACCGCCCACACTGAAGCCTGGGCTGCATCTCTCTACAACCCACTGCCCTTTATGTAACTGCACTGTCACTGTAACTGAAGGCCTTACATAACCCAAAACTCTTCCCTAAGTTAGGAAAAAAAAAAACAAAAAAAAAACACCCCATCTCAGTCAGCTATTAACTTTCAGTCCAGACTATAAACAGGCTGTTAGATCATTCATCTGCTATCATAAAATTGCTCTCAGGTACTGACTTGCTTTCCTGTGTCCCAACTGCCACACCTCTCACACACTCTATTCGTGTTTAATGACATTATACAAGACAGGGTTTTTTTTCCTGCAGAAGGACAACTTAAGTGGATCTGATAGTAGAGATGATGAAGACCTGATCTATTCCCTCACATTAGGATGTTTGCTCCATTAAAAGTGTAATTGTATACACGTCAGTGGTGGGCTCCTGCCAAACAAGCTGTAGTCCTTACCTGCCAAGGATGCGAGACTCTCCTGTTTCAACACACAGCCGAGAGCTGAGAGCTTCAAAGCTGGAGCTTTCCAACAGTTTCATTGTGACCTGTGAAAAACAACAACAACAACACACACATAATGTCAGTGAACAGCTACATTAGGAGGCTTGGGGTTGAGCAGACTTAGCGTATATTTGCTGTTTACCGTCTACACACCAACAATGTGAAACTTAACGGTTATCTCATGAAATATCAGTAAACACTGTCTACATAAATAGCGCTACAGCGCCCCGTCAGGACTCATTTGTAGGTCAAACATTTCCTCTTTCAGTGGGCCGCTACCCCTCCCCCACCCTGCCCAATACAAGTTGACAAATCGTCTTCCTGGTTCACACAACACAATTCACTTACCGAGCAAGATTTTCAGCAAAGCCAGAAGACAGCGGGTTCAACAGTCAAGCCGTGGACACTCTTAACCCGACTGGTTACTCGGTGGCGCAAACGATTAACGACCCCCGCTTTGTTTATCACCAGCTAACGTTAGCTAACGGCTTGTTTGACAATTACTGCCGCTCCTGTCTTCCCTTCACAGCCGCGTTATTAATTCGCACTGGAGTTGAAGCATCTTTCACAGGCACTCGGTCGAGAATGTGTTATCCTGAGGCTTTTTAAATTTATAGAAAAACTGCTCTTTCCAATTAAATGCGATGAGATTAAATCCAAAGACTGTTGACGTCCGTCGGAGTGTATCTGCAGCGGCATCCCTTTCGACCTGATTTCACAAAGAGGCTGGTATTAGCTAAATCAAGTCGCCTTTTTAAGCGACTCGATCCCAAAAGCAGCAATTAACTCGATATCTAGTCGATTAATTCACCGAAACGGGTCAAGGTTCCTGCAAATCGTCTATTACGTCAATGATACAACCAAGCTCTCGAAAACAACAAAGTCTACTGAGGAGAAACCCAGCCCCCTTTCTTATTTATACGTTTGGACAACGCATACGCCCACTTACCTCTCGTGATTGGCTGCCCATATAAACGACAACTAATGTGATTGGCTGCCCATATAAACGACAACTAATGGGTTTGGCTGTCCGCACAAATGACAACTAATGTGATTGGCTGTCCGCATAAATGACAACTAATGTGATTGGCTAAATCTTGCCTGGTCAATTCCTTGGACAGAGTTCTGATCAAAATTTCGTGTTTCAGAAGAAGCACATAGAACTGCAAATTCAGAAGTGTTTTCCATGTGTCCATAATATGTATTTGTCATTATTGCACCGCGATCTAAATAGCAATTTGGAACAGGTACTTATAAACATACAGGTACTTAAAAATACATACAATGCATAGATCCTCAGTTTTTTTTTCTCTGCATAAAACACGTAGCTTAAATAATCGACAAAAAAGACGAAAACTATTTGCGTCATCATTAAATGTTTCAATATTGTCTTTGCACGCCAGATTTCTGTAATCGATTTGCGTTGCTTTTGAGATTTGTTTTATGTTTGCCCCTTGTTGTCGTGTCTTTCTTCCTGTTGTTAATGTATTAACACCCTACACTGCACTAAAATGCACGTATCGTGCAGATTAATTTCATTACAATTTTTGCGTAGCCTCAAGCATGCTGCAACAGCCTAGTAACTTGACGAAATTACATACTAAAAAAACTACTCATTTGTCCCTTTTATCACAGAATTGATAATATTACTAATACATTAATTCAACAGGCCCAGTGGCCTAATGGATAAGGCATCAGCCTCCGGAGCTGGGGATTGTGGGTTCAAGTCCCACCTGGGTCGTGAAACAGTACATTTAATGTTAGTGATTTATAGCAGCAGACGAAGCAGTGATGTTATCACATATGCACCTTATCCAATATAATCATGTATTACATACCATCACTCATAATTAGACAATCATCCACAATAGGTGTTTCAATATAATTTTTATTGACAGAAATATGGGACAATAAAAGACATACAATAAAAAGAAATCTGCCACAGGTAGCTGCTGCTGGTTTGTCAGGTCTGTGTGATATAGTTACAAACATTATCCAGGCCTGTGCACTCCTTGTCCAGGTACTCCAGGATCACATTACCCCCATTGTACAGGGGAGCGTCTGGGTGAGCCAGCAGCGAGAGCAGGCTATCGTCCATCTGGAAAACCTCACCTGTCTGAGGATGACATAACCGCAGCTTCTGCAAGTGGAGAAGAGAGAGGGTCCACTGTCAAGACAAATTCAAGAAATATACACTATGCTGTGTTTTCCTTTTGCCAGGAATAATTAAGTAACTTCACCAGAATGCATGGCCTCTTCAAATAACAAAAAATGTGAAAATGTAAAAAAAAAAAACTCTAATTAATTATTGGCTACTGAAAAAAACACACAAATAAACACAAAATGTACTGTGACATTAATAGTGTTCATCCTAATGGCTGTGACAAACCCCATCAACATGTAAAACATGTATAACACTGGTCAGTCAAGCTTCTTTTAAACAGTGTTCATCTACAGTTAAGCACTAAATTATTCATACCCCTGGCAAATTTTGACTTAAAGTTACTTTTCTTCAACAAGCATTTTTTTCTTGATTGGAAATGACACAGGCGTCTCCCAGAAGATGATAAACAATGTACAAGAGGCGTCATTGTGGGGGAAAAAAAAAATATTTCTCAGCTTTTAGTTACATTTAACCAAAAATTGGCATGTCTAAAATTATTCATATCCTTCTAACCATTTCTTCACCAATTTTGCTGTGTGTTTTGGATCATTGTCATGCTGAAATGTGCACTGGTGCCAAAGGCCAAGTTTCTCTGCTGACTGCTTGATGTTGTTCAGAATTTAGATGCATTGCTCTTTTTCCCTGGTCCTTTGGCTGAAAAACACCCCAAAAGCATCAGGTTTCCACCACCATGTTTTGACAGTGAGGATGATGTTCTTAAGGTTGAAGGATACATCACTGTGGCCAAAAAATCATTTTTTGTTTTATCTGACCATAAAACAGAGGGCTAGGATGAACAGAAATGGGATGCTTTAGAACAGCTTTTGACTATTTGAAATAAAAAAAATATAAAAGTAACTTTAAGTCAAAAATTTGCCAGGGGTATGAATAATTCTGAGCTTAACTGTCTATGTAGATATGGAAAAAATGCTTTACTTTTGTTGAAAATCCTCTTTTTATTGCATTTTAATAAGTGGAATTCATAATTCAAAAATAAAAACCAAGAAAAGGAAATGTGGTCTAAGAAACAAGAAACTAGGCGGATCAGATAAGTGACTGTACTAATGCTACTCGTTACCTTGGCTGTCAGTACATTATTGTTGTTCTTAAGACTCGCCAGAGAGGCTGCATAATCAACCACTTTTCCCACAGTCCATTTGGAGCAGAAGAACATGGGTTGGCTGGAGTCTTTGGATTCTTTAGGAAGATAAACCTGAAAATATGTTCTTTCTGTCTGGAAAGCCAAAAAGAGAGAAAGCAATCAGTTGGACAAAATAATAAACACAGAATAATACACAGAGGTTACGACAAAGATAATATCAACATAAAAAAACTGTTTCACACCACTGTCTATCAGTAAAATCATGACAGCTAGGTTTTTACCTGTGGCAGCCCCTTGTCTCCTGCAGCATGCAGCTTCAGTTTCATTAATGCTACCTTTGCTGCGGTTGCACTGTTTTTTGCTCCTCTGCGTCCTTTACTTTTAGAGACATCCTTTGACTCTGAGTGGCCACAAGAGAGTAATACAAACATGAGCCAAACATAAGTAGGACTATAAAGACATGCACATTGGTTATGACAAAGAGATCATGGTTGGACAAATCACAGAAGAAATTCTGTCAAGGTACCAGCTACCAGTGACAGTACTACAATGTAACTAACCAACAATCTTCTGCACCAGCTCTTTGGTAGCAGCCATTCGAGGCTTCTGGACCTCCAACTTCTCACACTTGTGATCATCTTGATGTCGATGGCTATAAGACAAGAATAAGAGCAATATGGCTACCTTTCATTATTCAGTTTACTGGTTTCATTGATAAACCAGTGATAAACTCTGTATAATGAGGGCAACATTGTAACCTATTTCCTTTCCTCTGATTCTGTGAGAAATATGAGCAGATCAACATAAGCTATGATGTTTTATAAAGAAGGTTAAAGAAAAAAGAGAAGAAACTGAAAACTTACGCCAAACAGAAATGTTTTTCACACTGCAGACATATTACTGGCAACAATTCTTTTCCCTTGCAGTCTTGAAATGAGCATGGATAGCTTGAGCTGCCACCCACGGACTGGGATTCCCTTTTCACTGGCTCCTGGAGAAAGTCAACATAAAGATTAAAACACCACAGAAGGTATATAAATATTAGAGAGAAAAAAATGTCACAGTTATAATGTAATCAAAAAGGACATTAGGAATATGTAGTCAACAGCACAGTATACCTCTGAACATGAATGGGCCTCTCTGCTTCTGTGCTGAAGGCTGTCAGAAAAAAAAGGTATTTCATCAAAACAAATGTGATGGTGAAAAGTATTTTTGGCATCCTTCATTTGACACTTTCCATGTGTCATATTTCCTAATAATTCAGAGCAAAAATATTGAGCATATTCAATTACATAGTATGCTCACATTTGATCATTAAAGATTTGAGGCCAGGCCAGCGTGTAAATACAACATTTAAAAAATAAACTTGCTGGTCGTTGCTAGCAGACAAACACTGTAATTTGAGCATATATCTGAATACTTCCTCTGACTTGGGATATTTCTTTTCCAGTGTGATGAAGTCTTACCAGAAAACACCACTGCAGAGATCACAGACAAATGGCAGAAAATCTAAAGGGAGGACACAAATACAGTCAGAGCTGAATTCAACAACAAACCTTGTCTGTTAGGAATAAGACACTGTGTTAATGTCTGAGACAGTAGATGTAAACAACGCTGCAGTTCAGCTGCTAAACTGTGCCGCTGAATGTGGACAGAAACTTCAACAAGCTAATAATTCAATACCCGTCAGTCAAACGCTTTATCTACGATGAACTGATGCATATACAAGCCGTGTCATTCTGTATGATAACTGAACACTGGTGTCCTCATTAAAACTATTTAGTCAGCGGTTAGCTTGCTAGCCAGCTGAAGTAACGAGCTAACAGTTAGCACATAATGCTAAAGCCAATCAGCTAACAACAGGCTAACCAGGCTAAGAGCAGCTCGGTGTGTTTCACAGGGCAGAGGAACATCACACGTCAGTATATTTGCTGATTGTTACTCAGATGGAAACGAAACGGACCTTTCTGGTGACAGGAATCAATCTGACAATGCTTCCCAACGTCTATTTCGGCCATTACGAGTCTGCAGATGTCAACACGACTGGGACACCACGTGACCCGCCCCTTCCCCTTTATTTAAACATTTTATTTTCCTAGATACAGACTAAATGCTGTGTATACATTTTTATTACCCTCGCTTATTAAACACACTTTCCGTTATAATTCAGCACGGCATACTTTTTTTTCTTTGTTTAATAAAATAGCCCTCCAAGTCGGATTTCCGACTCGTAAACCCCGACTTGACCACAACGTCACAATCCAAGATGGCAGCGCCCTGTAGCGTTATACGTTACAGCCCAACAACAGAGTCAAAGGTTTTTCCCCACACATTATTACGCAGGAGAACAGTCACACACCTTCCGCATCAGTTGTGTTTGAGGACCTCATATTGCTGCATTAGCTTTCTGTATTCCGACAGAGCAAGCACAACAAACTTTTCATTGGAGGTGTCCATCTTGGTTTTCCAACTTGTTTTTTTTTTTTTTTATTAAGGTTGACAGATGTGGTAAACATATGGGATGAGGGGTTACAGATGAAAATAGGGCGATGTCAACAAATTGAGTTTACATATAGTGCAGGAGACAAAAGACCTAAAACAGGAACATTTCAGGTTAGGCAAACTCAAAGTCATTTCAGAAACATGAAAACAGAGAAAGTAATACTAGAGCCTTTATTGCTTTCGGATTGATTAATTATGTTGGTGTACTGTTGGATTTTCGTTTTGAGACGGTTCCCAGTTCTGAATCTCGAGTTTCGGTAGAACACGAACGCAGCAGAAGAACGGACAGGTAGCGCGTCAGGTGTCACCACGTCACGCAGGCCAGGTAATGGTGAAAGGTGCGGTCACTGGCTGGTTTGAATTGAAAGCGACAAAGCTGTCGAGCTGGAAATTCAGCTCGTAACACATCCGCCTGTAGAAACATTACGAAATTAGACACAGGCTTAGGAGAGCACCGCTGTCACCTTCGCAGTTTACTCGATAAGCTGCCAAAATGAGCAAACTCGCGAAACTATTCAAGGGGAGCTCCAGCTCGAGTTCACCGAGCTCCTCAAGGTCCAAACACCACCGTTCGAAAGGGGGGCCTTCTCCCCAGGAGGCCATCCACAAGCTCCGGGAAACAGAAGAAATGCTGACGAAGAAACAGGACTACCTGGAGAAGAGGATAGAGCAGGAACTCATGATAGCCAAGAAGAATGGCACGAAAAACAAGCGAGGTATGACGTCTGTCCGAGCCCTTCTGCTTTTATTATGTGCTCCAGGGCTTCAGACTGAAGTAGTAGTAGTAAAACTCTTTTTAAGTTGTATATAGAAGGTTAAAATACTCCCAGGAACAACAAGGCCTGTAAACTCAGCTACACACCCAGAGTAATTTAGAATAATTGGCCTACAGTGATTGTATTTTGGGGGTGATGACATATTCTCTAGTCAAAATGTAAACAGGTTTGTGACAGTTGAGGTGACAGATGATCTAAAAGGAAATGCATTTTAATTAATATTAAAGTTCATCTCCTGTGCAAGAAATTTCCAGTATTCACTGTGTTTTCATGTAAATCCTCAAGGCGCTGCATTGTTAGTTGAATCACCTCAGACTATAAATAAACAAAGGCAGGAACCTTTTGTACAGTATCTTTCGTTTGTGAACGCCCTGCACCAGAAGCTGTCAACCACATAGCAGATACCAGAGGAAAGGTGTGAAATGATCCCAAAGAATCACCCCGTATTTCTGCTTCAGCTGCCCTACAGGCTTTGAAGAGGAAGAAGCGCTTGGAGCAGCAGCTCACACAGATCGATGGCACTCTGTCCACCATCGAGTTTCAGAGGGAAGCTTTGGAGAACTCGCACACCAACACAGAGGTCCTGAAGAACATGGGCTTTGCTGCCAAGGCCATGAAGCAGGTCCATGAGAACATGTAAGAACACAGCCTTCACACACAACAAAACTAATCTGTTAAGACGTCATCTTCTTACTCAACAGGTGTAGGGATATACGGCACTATCGACCACTAAAAGTCCATTTATTTTGAGTCCTTTTTTCCTATTGCACATTTAATAATTTGATTAATTAATTCAATCAGGAAACCAAACAGTCTGTGTCCATAACGTAACGTTGAGACATTTTGTGTCAGTGATGTATAATCTAAACTCTCTCTCTCTCTCTCTCTCTGTCTCTCTCTCTCTGTCTCTCTTCCCCCCCTCCCTCAGGGACATTGACAAGATAGATGATCTGATGCAGGACATCACAGAGCAGCAGGATGTGGCCCGAGAGATCAGCGAAGCAATCTCCGGACCTTTTGGCGAGATGTTTGACGAGGTTGGCATCTTTCAGTTCGTCTAAATCTCAATCAGTTTCAATAGCGGCACTTACTCTCTTATTTTTTTTGAGGAAGCACTTATTTTATTTTATCATATGTTTTGTATGTAGCCTGCAAAACTATTTCCTGCTTTAGAAAATTTAATCTGACAACACTCATGTGTACCTTATGTGTTTTCTTAGGATGAGCTGCTGGCAGAGCTGGCAGAGCTGGAACAGGAAGACCTCGAGGAGAGCATGAAGAGCATGGGAGGTCTACCTAGCGTGCCCAGCTCTAAACTGCCTTCAGCACGGCCCAGTCAACGCGCAAGTAAGTGCAATAATAGAGAGCAAATTACTATGGTAGCTACTTAACACTTTTCAGAATGTACGAGCCACAGTCACATTTTTAAATACAAATTGGAATTTTTGAACTGGAACTGACACTGTCAAAACTACAAGCATATGGCTGACGAGGATTACGCTGAATTGTTTTTTGACCAGTAAGAATATCAAATATTTTACTTCAGCTTAATGAACATTTTTTGTATAGCAAGAAAACACTTTTAGATTTTTTTGACTGTTGGGCAGACAAATACATGTAATATTTTTTGAGGGTGGAAATTTTATACCTATATTCATTCCTGACCTATCTTTAACTGTCACCTGTTTCCTTCTTTTTTACAGCAACCAAGAAAAGGGTTGAAGATGATGATGACATGCGCATGTTGGCATCCTGGGCAACCTAAGTACATTAAGGCAGCCTTAATGTACTGCCAGATCTGTCTTTATTTAAGCTTTTATGTTACTTTGAAGGTTTTTAGGGAAAATGAAGGGCTTTATTTTTCATTAAAATAAGCTTTTTGCTGATCAGCTTATAATTTCACATTACAGGTTATAAAGTATATCAAGAAATTCAAATTTTAAGTGAAGGACCCAATGGACTATCCTTTCTTTATAGTGATCATTCTTACTTAGCCTGTACATAATTCACTAGTTTCATAGGCCTGTTGAAAACATAAGGAGGATAGGCCTGTGATGTTTTTAAAACAGAGCAGAAAGCTTAACTGTATGGTTGTAAATAATGTCTGATTTTTTGCATTTTGCATCTTGTAAATATATTATTTTCGTCAATGTTCAACAATAAAATCGTTCTCTAAACGCCCTGTTCTCGAAAAAGTATTGCCTTGATGACCAAAATAAATAAGTTCTAAAAAAAAATGTTTCTATTACATAATGTTATTTGTCTAATTTCACATCCGGTTCTGTTTCCTGCTTTTATTTTGAAAGATCGCCATCGTCCTTCACGTCGGTTAGCTTTCCGCTTCTGTCACCAGGTAGCAGGAAGTCCTCAGTCTGACAAACTAGCCGCCCAAAAAGACAAATTATATCTGAATAAGACCTAAATCAGGATTGAGACCGAATATGGAAGCAAGTGGACCACTTCAGACGAAAGGTGAGTCTGGAAATTTATTGTTTGTAACCGAAACTGCTGTCAAATAAATATGGGGAGTTATTATTAAAATCTGCGCTAAGTTAGCAAACTGTTTGCAGGCTAAACATTACCTCCTAACCCGGAATGTGACACGTATGTCATGAAGGAGAAAGTTAAACATGTTTCATGTACTTTTGTATTCTTATTAAACTGTTATTAAGTCATATGCCTGTATTATCATGACTTTAACACGATGGTTAATTAACTGAGAAGTTTTCTGCTTAGTACAGTAAAGTACTTCATTAGCTTTGACAGTTTACATGATGGATAAACACATAACTCAAGCATACACATTTTTTATGTTAAATATACGTTATACGAGTTAATAAGGTGGTCATAACTACAGTACACTTTGAGTTCAGCTGAATCGTGACTTTTGTTGATTAGCTGATGACACATTTAAATTTATGGCTACACTTCCTGGTAATCAATACAATAATTACTTTGGGAATTTCTAGAGGCAAACAATGAATATTTGATATGTGACATGTAACAGGCCAAAAGGTCAATTCAGATTAATTGACAACAAATATGGTAATGGTTGCTGAAGCATTTACCTTTACTGATCACAGCTGGAGATGTCACTGGACGAGGAGAGGAGGCCAAAAAGGCAGCAGCTGCAGCCAAGGCTGCCATCCACCTGCCTGAGGTTCGGCTGGTGGTGCTGGGCTGGAGGTGGCCGGGAAAGAGCCTGACTGGAAACACCATCATAGGCCGGGAGGAGTTTCGCTTGGAGCGAGCAGCTGAGTTCTGTGTGAAGAGACAGACAGAGGTGCTGGGGCGGCAGGTGACTGTAGTGGACACGCCAGGCTGGTTCTCCACCCAGGATACACCACCCTCCTATAAGCAGGAGTTGGTGAGGGGAGCGTCTCTTTGTCCCCCAGGTCCACATGTCTTCCTGCTTGTCATCCCTGTGGGAATGTTCACAGAGGTGGACCGCGCTCGCATTGAGGAGCACGTCAGCCTTTTTGGCGAGCGAGTGTGGAGACACACAATGGTGGTTTTTACCTGGGCGGACGTGTTGAGGACCATTTCAATTGAGCGGTACATTCGCAGGGAGGGCAAGGAGCTGCAGTGGGTGCTGGAGAAGTGCAAGCGAAGGTATTTTGTCATTAATAACTGCATATTCGGGGAGCATCCCCAGGTGGGGCGCTTGCTGGAGAGAGTGGATAAGATGGTAGCTGAGGAGGGGGGCTACTACAACCCAGAGGAGGTGGAGAAGGAGAAGAAGCCTCTGGATGAGAACCAGAATCCAGCCAGAGAGGGGCGAGAGCTGGGAGCACGGCCCAAACAGAACTCTGGGCTGGGTCTGTCCAAAGCCATGGAGGTGGAGCCACTTTCCAGTGAGTGATCATGAACCTCTTTTTAATAACAGTGACATCGTATTAGTGTAGTCAAATGCATGTGAATTAAGTGTGTATTAATGTCAAATAGAGAGCCACTAATAATGCCATGTATTTCTTTCTAGATTAACTATCTTGGCCGATGGACCCTCTCAAATGCAACTGACAGCGCATGTGCTG
Organism: Synanceia verrucosa; assembly: GCA_029721515.1. Classification (NCBI taxonomy): domain Eukaryota; kingdom Metazoa; phylum Chordata; class Actinopteri; order Perciformes; family Synanceiidae; genus Synanceia; species Synanceia verrucosa. Next base: position 9,040,743 of record CM056568.1, on the reverse strand, counting down.
ACTTCTACCACAGCAATGGTGCTTATTTGACAAGAAAGGAAGGGTTAACAGAAATATCACAGAATGTACAATCCATTGTGATCTATTTATTTTTTTAATCAGACTTGTTACTGTGTATTTTAGTCGTGTGTGTTCTTTAGAATACTCCCGTTTTAACATATGATGATCTTTAGTTTGAAATATGTTCTTGTTATAGTATCTTGAATATTGTGTGATGGGAGGTACATAATTTAATCCTCAACTGTTACATGTGTGGCCACTTGCCATCATCATTTTTAAACCCAACATGGCAGAACTGCACTACTAAATTGTTTCTAAAATGCTGTGCCTGTGACTGTTGAAGGAACTGCTTTTTGTTAATGATTCCCATTTGTTGTGACCAAACTAAATGTTTTTCTCATGCCTCAATCTTTATTACACTCTCAGTGTACAGTTATAAAGCACCTGGGCAGTTATTGATTTTGTGTGTTGTTGCCTTAACGCAGCGGTTTTGTTTCCCTTAAATGGAGCTTTCACATTTATATTACTGCGTGACAGGGCTGCATTTCAAGAAAAGATGCACTGCGACGATCAGTCAACAGAAAATAAATCTGTAACTTTTTCAATTATCAGTTAATAGTTTAAATAATTTTTAAAAATCAGAAATGGGAAATATTCACTTGTTAAACCTTCAACAGTTGTGGATTTTTGCTGCTTTTCTGTATTGATACTCTGATAGTAAACTAATGAACTTTATATTGATGCACATTTTTTGCCACATTTTTACATTTAAAATAACATTCTTTGACAATTCATCAACCAAAATTGATTAAATGAATTGTCAGATTAATTGTTAATAAAATAATTATTTATTGCAGCCCAGCTGGCATGTTTGTCCCATAAAGCCTGACTACAGCATCAGTTACCCTCTGTGTGGTCAGAGGTCAGAACAGGCCTGGTGAACTAGAAAGGCCTTTAAAGCTTTACTGTTCAGCCTGTGTGATGTTCTCTTTAAGGAAGAAAACCCCCACAGGCACCTTAAAAACTTTTGTTTATGGAAAAACAGAAACCTTGGTGAAAACTGATGTGGCCTTTGTCTTTCAACAGGCTGTACAAGCAGCATGTGAGACTTGGATAGAGTCAGCTGCTGTGGACAGACCGTCACATCTTCTGTGGGGACAAGGGTATCTGTTTTTATAGGCCATTGATAGCTCACTGCATTCAGAATGAAGCAGTCCCAATGAAAGGAAGCATACAGTAACTATGGTTACTTATATATTGCTGTGTGACCCAGCTGTCGTGTCACAGTAGTGTCTCCTTTCCTGAATATTTTACTCTGCTGCAGATCAACATACAGAAGCAATGCAGCTGCTGGCTTTTACACAGTTGCTTTAGTTTTAGCAAATGTGATGACTAGTGACACTGCTAGAGTAGTTGTGAGGTTCAAGAACCATGGGACATCTGATTGTTGAATAGGGAAAACCAGCAAAGCCCTTTCATCGTAGGAATATGGTTCATAGTGTTTTTTTAAAGAAGCAGTCAGTCTTTTGCTTGAATGTGTATATGCACTATGACTATTTAATGCAGTGTGGGGAATGCAGACATGCTTGTTGACCTGTTGTACACTAGTGCCTATAAAGCAGCCCTTACTACTGTTTTCTTTTTTTTTTCATTTCCTTAAGGGGTTTGTAAACATGTAACAGCATGTAAAAGAAAGTACTGCTACAGATGTGGGTCAAACTGTATTTGGTTAAACAATAAGATGACTGATAAGATAATCAGCACAATATGTTTTTTCAAAGCACAGGAACATCTCATGCATCAGTGTTTAATCAAAATACAATATAAAGATCAGGCTATAGCAGATGAGAACATGAACTGCTGTTGGGCATGTAACCCACCTTTGTAGCAGTGTCTGTCATGGTGATTGAGTTACTTTCAAGCATGTGAATCGAGTTGCTCTTGAGATATTAATGAACAAAGCAGAGTCATCTCTCTTTTCCTCTGTCCTCTGGAGGCCTTATTGACAGTAGATGTTAAAAATGCACTGTGCTGTTCTAAGAAGTTCAAATAAATATATCTTTTGATTTAACTCTGTCTCTTGAAGAATTGACAGGTGAAAACTCACTAAGTCTTGCATTTTTCATTTCTTAAATGATTTAAATGAGGTGATTTTAAATGGGTTGTAACTGCAGGACACAAACCATCCACTAAACATAGGAAAGTGGATATAAAGGTAACTATGACTGCACCTCACTAATTTTCCTCATTACTGATTATTCTTAATTCTTTTAACAGTGAAATGTAAAAAAAAAAAACTCTCAGAGCTCATGTTGATGTATTCAAATTATTTTTTAAGACTGTCAGTTCAAAACTCAAAGATATTAAATTAAGTACAGTCATGTATGACAGTAATTTGTGATAAAATAATTACTAATGAAAATAGTTGCCTGCTGACTACTTTAATAATTGTATCAGCATGTGCAGAAAAATTGGCAAAAAGTCCTGCCACAAAGTTTTTTTTTTTTGTGATGTAATAATTTGTAAAATAAATGACTGACACATGAAGCATGTAGCTCACCTCATTTGTTTTGCCTTTTTCAGCAGTTATACGTCCTAGTTTGACCACCGGATGGCAGTGAAACACCAGGAGATGATGTTTCCAGCAGCAGAAAGATTCACAGCAATTATGACCTTGTCTACAGTAGATTCATTAACTTCATTTGGGGAATATACAGTAATAGCTGGGTGTCCCAACGATTAACACCCACTTCTTGTTGTTTATTGGCAGCGCTTGTCTTTATGTGGTACACCTCATTACCTCCTGACTCTATCCTTGAGTTACAGCTCTAATGCCAAACATCAGAGGAGTTTAATTCTCTTTTTGTCCTTCGTGCTACTGAATGGTCAAGGATATTTCCCTGTGTTTACTCAGCAGCTGCAGCGCTTTATCTCGTTAATCTGGAGGGAGGCAGCACTATCTACCTGATTCACAGGGTTCACGCAAGACCAGACACATTTTTCACTGCCTTGCTCTCTTTCAGCACTGATGCTGGTGATATGAAGAAGAAAATTTTGCTCTTTAAACTGAAACTGATTGCATGAAGTTGTGGGAAGATTTCATAGTGAAGTGATTGGTATCAAACAGATGTAGACAAATGTGCACCTCAATGAAAAACAGAAGTCATAAAAGAAGTCATAGAGAGCATCAGGAGTACAATAGCAACATTCAGAGGGTGTCTTTGTTTTTAACATGGTTTATTATTTCAAATGTAATCAAAACAACAGTAGTTACAGAAATTACAGACAGTTATGACACTGAGTCTCACTGTGTGTCATGATAAGATGAAACAAGGTCACAGTTCTTGTTTCTTTATATTGAGATCTGACAATTGAAGCTGAATCTATGACTTTCAATCCAATCCACAAGTTGGAGAAAAAGCGGTGACTTCTGTCGAAAACACTGCTGTGCTGCTTTTCATCATCTAAAATAACATTGTTAAGAAAGTCCAGTGAAGCAAGTGAGGACATTGCTGCTTCCATCATCAAAGTATGTCGGCTTGTGTGTGTCTGTGTTTAAACACAAACAAATCCGACCGTCGGCCACTTTCTCTAACTGCTTTTTGACAGCAGTTATAAAACACTTGCAGTTTCAGGTGGCAGTGTACAACAAGCAGATGTTCCAATCACTTTCAAAGAACCTTCCTCTGCAATTTCATTATTAGAAAAAAACATCCCCCTATGCATGAAAAAGCCTGTTAAACTTATTCCTCTGTTCTGTCTTTTTCCAAACACGGCCATGGAAATGATTGATGAGGGGTCATAGAGGAGAGCTGAAAATGCAGGTGTTTGTACTCCAGTTGACACCAATGAGAGCACATCAGATCTTAGAGAGGTGTGATGGTTTAAAACAGCCAAGGAGTCCTCAGTTTGGTATTCAAGCATGATAAATGACTTGTTTGCATCTTTGGGCGTGCAGGTGATGTGTTTATGGGAGAGTATTAAAGCAGGAAAGAGTGTCAGCATTTAGAGCCCAACCCCGTGGTTACTGTTGCTACGCCCCTGAAGCTTTCCATAAGTAGTTTACATTAATATCGTGGCAAGTTTAACATCGAAATATGTTTGGATTTTATAAACAATAGAGCCATTATTTCAGACAGTGGTAGCCAAGATAAGGCATCTCATGTCATGTTCAGGATGAAATGACAACTTAGCTATGACAGCTAGCTAGCTAGCTACAGCTGGTTAGTGCCACAGCGCATTTTAATGGTTCCAGCCGACCAACTTAACACCACTTTTAAATATGCACATGGCAGCTACATACATGACCTAACTTAATAACAAAAGACTGGAGGCATACAGTTGGGTCACAGAGGTAGCCAACCATGGTTTCTCTACAAAGTAATTAATCGGCGACATCTGGAAATTAGAAATTAAAAGCACTTACCACTGTACTGGCAGTATTTTCAGTATCGTCAAACACTGAAGCAAACTCATTCATCCACTGTACGATAATAACTAGTTTTAACCTGTCTCTGTGTCTGAAGCAGCTATCCATGGAGTCTACCATCTTTGTTTTGAACAGGAAACACAGGTGAATCTTGGGTAATTATTCAGTGGACTTAATGTTTTTTTCATGTACTCAAACGACTCTTTGTGGCTTCTAAAAATAACTTCAAGTGTTTGATAAGTCTTTGCATGTCTCTTCAACCATCGCCGGTTAATTATTTTATGTGTTATAACTTCCCCAGGAGCTAACGCAGAGCTGCTCACTTTAGCTAACTCCAGGACAGGCTAACACACAGTGCTAACAATGACTAATGTAATGTAACGCTACTTACTGAGAAAACGATGCACTTCTTGGCCCGGGAAGTAATACGCTGTATGTATTTATGGTTTTTAAATTAAAAAAGACAACGCCCTACTAAGTGCCGAGCATCTCTCTTAACGCATGTGGAGAAACAACTTGACAGACCTGCAATGCCTAGTTACGGTTGCTAAGCTACGAGCGGTTGTTAGGAGGAAGTGTTTAGAGAACAGCCCTGTTGTAGCAGATTTATGTGACACTGTAAATGGCTGCAAACACCTCTATAACCAATAAAGTACAGCTACAAGCAGCTGGTATGATCTGGATGACTACTGAGGCTGTGGGGAGGTTGAGGTAAATACTGGAAATATGAGTTACTGATTAATCTTTGGTCTCAATGTGATGACGACTTTATTTACAGTGTCAAACTGAATGGGTGTAATATTGCACGTTTTATTTTTCAGTAGAGTTCCAGGATACTGATCTAAAACGAGTCTACAATCATTGGTGTAAAAACATAACTTTGTCTTGAGATAATATTTTTAACAGTATGCTTGAATTTATTCGGTCAGAAGCCTTGTGTATCGACTGGTGGCTTTAATGATTGGAACAATATTCACATTTAAGTAAAAAAGTAGAGAAAAAAGGCCACTCAAAAAATAAAAAAGTTGTTTTCTGTACTATACTGCTATACTACAAATATTTGCCATGAGTTACCTGAATCTGCAAATGTTTTGGCCTCGGTATGTACATTAATGTGTTGACATAGATGAGCCGATCATAACATAAACACAGACAGGCCTATGGTTATGCTGGCAACATACTAGAAAAGGAAACTACACTGTAAAAATAAAGGAAAACTCCAACCACACCAGTGTGTTCTCTGGCTCACACAAACTGTATCCAGATACCTCAGATTCAAATCAATACGAATCACCTGTGCAGAGCCAGCTCAAACATATGCACCCATAAATCAGGTGGATATCCAGTCACTAATGTAAACTGCTCTCTTTTGCATTCACACACACACACACACACACACACACACACACACAGAATCGCTTACACTTTAGAAAATATATTCAGCATACACACTCACAAGCGCCTGTCTTGTAATTTTGCATTAGTACCACATGTCAAAAAAAATTGTGCAAACTCTAGTCAGGGACAAAACGGCAGTAATGCAAACTGCAAAAATAAAAACCAAAAAATGGTATCTATGATGTAAGGAATCGATCAAAGAACCAATCAAAAGAATGAGAAAGACAGAGCATGCCCATCACCCACTGAAAAACACCACTGAACAAAAAGTAAACATCTTTCAAACGACACAAATTAATTCAACAACGCTCAACTTTTCAGCTGCGATCGATCGCAGTGACAGGACTTCAGCTCACGTCATATCGCACATGCTGCAGCCTCTCTGTACTGAGCAGCCAGTGGAAAAGTCAATTAAGCCTGCTATGGTATTGAAAAGCAATACCAACGGTCTGTACAGACGAATGTGCCAACCCTCGTGAAAACAACAAACTGACAGGAAAAGAAAAGAAAGCCTGATGGATATATAAAGGCCTATACAGTATAACCCCACCGACAATAAAGTGGAAATCTCTGTTCACATACTCTGTATTGTTTCTGAAAATATATATTGTATAATTCACCCCTCAACCACACCAGTATCCAGTCTAGGAAGTCAGTTATCATGGCAACATGAGAGCAGCCGAACAAAAGTTAACCAATGCTGACTGAATCGATGACATCGACGTTGTTCCCTCCCTCTGTCAGCTGAGCACGGGGATTGTCTGGGATCAGTTTTCAGGGCTTTCTCATGTCCTCTTATCATTGGCTGCTGTTTCCAGTCTCTCATTCAGTCGCTCAATGGGCCACAGTCTTAACCAGTCATTGTGCACACCGATAAGCAGATCCTGGAGGTTTCTGGTGAGAAGTCCCCTGTGGAGCCAGCGCTCCCTCAGCACTGCTCTGACTCAATGAAGCCCTCCTTCTCCTGGCCCACTGGCTCCACCTCAGCATAGGCTGGATGGCCTGAGCCCCGGCGAAACTTCATGGCTGGCCATCTGCTTGGGCGTCTCTGCCAAGGGAGAGGACATGTGTGAGGACAGAGTTTAGAGATTAAAGGTTCGAGCTGAGACTGAAGTTTGTGATCTGAGGAGAGCCAGACTCGATCTGACATCACTCTCGATTACTGCACTATAGTTACCCTTTGCAAGCAATCCTACAATGCAATGCTGCACATTTTATAGATGTATAAATTACAGCTGTGCAAAAAAGCCAACCAGTGACAAGTGTCACTATCTTATTATATACAGTAGATGATGAGATGTGAGCAGTTCAATCAAAGTGAATCCTCTCTCCTTGGATCCATCCATTTTCTACCGCTTATCCTTACATAGGGTCTCTGGGGAGCTGGAGCCTATCCCAGCTGTCTTAGGGTGAAAGGCAGGGTACACCCTGGACAAGTCTCCAGTTCATCACAGGACACATAGAGACAGACAACCACTCACACTCACATTCACACCTACGGACAATTTAAATTAGCCAATTAACCTAATCCCCATGCATGTTTTTGGATGGTGGGAGGAAGACGGAGTACCCAGAGAGAACCCACACAGACACTGGGAGAACATGCAAACTCCACACAGAAAGGCCCCGGTCCGGGGCTGTGAGGCGACAGTGCTAACCACCGTGCCACCGTCTCTGCTCGGATTGTTTTGAATAACTTTTAGGGCATAAAGAGTCTGCGTAGTAAAACATGCAGGAAATGAGAAGAAAAAAATGTTAAGAATAAGTTCATGATATGTATTTTGTTGTTCTGTGTGCAGGCCCTGACCAAATTAGTATTAATATGTGGCTAAAAACAGTCCCCAATAACAATAATATTTTTTAAATTATTTACCCTTGTTTTCAACAGTACTGGAACAGCAATGCTCAGTACGTTTACATGCACTTAGAGAAATTCGATTATTGCCTTAGTCCAGCTAATATCAACGTTTTAAAAGCCATATATACACCTAAGTCAGACTACAGTCAAACCAAACTGGAGTTTTCATAATCGGACTATTCCTGCCATGCGGTTCTAAGTCAAGCTTTTCCAGCATGTATAGTTTTGGTCTTTTAATGCCAAAAAATATAGAACGTCAGCTGTCAGCATAAATGTATACTAAACATGCCCAGATGAGGCATGATGAGTTCCTGTGATTGATAATGGTGACTAAATAATAATAATAATGTCTTTGAACAAAAGTGGTTTTGTTTTTGAATGTTTCAGCACCCTGTGGTGTGTGTTACACTCTCCAAAGAGCACCAGCTCAAGCTCGCAGGATTCACATTCATTTATTAAAAAAAAGCTGTGTGCACCAAGTTTCATCATCCCCCTCTGAAAATCGTAATGAATATTTAAGAGTCAGGAGTTGAAGGATTAAATGAATAGCGTGAGTTTCTTCACAGTCGGCCAGATGCTATTACACTGGAATGTCTGGTTTGAGAAAAGTGGGTCTTATCACAGCCAAAAGTAGTTACACATTCCTCACTCAATAACTCGATTCTGGCAAGGGATAACTTAAATTTTGAATATAATGAGTCATAAATGCTGTACTGATTAAGTCAGCCATTTACCAGCTGTGTTGGAGCTTTTTGAATATATCCCACAGTTTTCAGGAGTTCTAGATGTTGAAGTTTTAATTTTTCAGAGCACTTCAAGGACATCTTCTGGTCAAGTCTGAAAAGCTCCAGAACAGCTAATAAATGGACGTGGTGGTAAGATTACTTTGCTGACCTCTGACTTTCCAAGGTCAACAAACTTTTACGCTCATTTTGGAACACATCATGTATCCTCTTCACTCACCTCAATAAGGAAGAGGCTGGCTGCGGAGGTCGGGTGATGGTAGATGTACACAGTGACCAGCACACCAGCAACCATGACAAGCATCACCAGGAGGATGCCGAGGATCAGACCAGTGTGTAAAGGGTGAGTGCCTGGCTTCCTGTTTACAGCACTGTCTGCAGGTAGCACTGAAAACAAAACACAAAGAAATATACCATTACAAACTGTCACAAAATACATCCTTTCGATAAAAGCAGACACCAAACCCATTCAGTCCGCTTGCAGCAGTTCTGTCACTGACCAGCAGGGGGCACTCATCATTCATCACACCCTCCTTTCTTCCATGTTCAAATATGTCATGCCTCCACCCAAACTGGAGCTAAATGTCACACTGTGACACTGCAAAACTCCTTCAGCCATAAAATAATATATATACTTTCACTTTATCTTTTTAAGGAGAACATTTCCTTCACTTTGAGATTAAATTTAAGATTTAAACTGGGTCTTGGGCGCTCTGTGACATGATCGTCCTGTGGTTTGTTTCGGTATTCATGAGCAGCTCTCCTGTCCTGAAGAACGAGTAAGAGTTAATCTCAAACCAAGGTTAGCAGCATATGTTCCTGACAGGAGAAGGAAACAGGCCTATAGATGCTGATAAGAGTCCTACTGTAGCCTCCAGCTGTGGCAAAGTGGAAAGGCTGTATATAGAGTACATAATAAGTTTGTCCTTCAGCGTGCCTCGGGAAACATCACTCCCCTTTAAGGTACTTCTGTCAACCTGTTTTGACAGCTCTTTTAAAGATGGTGTCCTGTAAACTATTGGGAGTGTCTGTTTTCATCTATAGAGGAACAATTTCCCAAACACTAGAAAAACAAGAGAATTTCCCCCTGCAATTTGTCAGCTCGAAGAAGCTGGAGAATAAGAATAAAAGAATATCAAGAGTGAAAAAGTCAAATCAGTGATCACAGCAGGGGGAGACTAATGAAGTGATTATGAAACAAACAGCAAGGATGCCCTCATAGCTTAACCCACACAGATCTAAAGCAGGCTCAGCCCAGCTCTGTTCACACGGCTGCAGATTTCTTCCTCCCTCTGACAACTTCTCCCCAGGCTCCTCCCTGCCTTTAATTAGCAGCTATATAGCCACCACCGAGCTCATCAGCCAACCAGCTTCTCCCCTGGCTCCCTGCCTCATTGATTTCCAGCACACAGAGTAACCCGGTGGTAATCAAACATGTCCAATGTGTGTGGGCAGTCACTGTGAATGTGTGGGCCTGTAAATCAGTGTATAGCCACGATGTGTACTCCTAGGTTGGAAATTTAAAAAAGGACAAAGTATGGATAATTTGGTGTTCTGAAACATCACTCAATATTGTTTCAAAACAAAACAACAGATTATCTCTATCGTACAAAAATGCTTGGCACTGAAAACAATGATCTGCTCTTGTGCTTATATCCATTGAACACAGTGTGAGGGAGTTTTATATAGTCTCCTTTTTCTCAGACAGGCACTTTTCCTCTGTTTATCTGTCAGAGCTACAGAGTCAAAGAGCCATCTCCTGGTCAGCTGGAAGCCCAAACAATGCGACAGGCTGTTAGTCTGGATGTTGGTAGGCTGGCAGGGGGCATGCAACTGAGCTGCGAGGCAGACACAATGAGATATCAACAGCCTAGCAGCTAAATAACCAGCAGGATGCAGGAAGAGACGAGTCTGTCTCGACCCCTGAAGGAGATCTGGGACCCTATCATCTGGACTCTCAAACCAATAAGACAGCAGCATCAAGTCTGGGTCATGAGTTGTTTCTGATATACAAGACAGCAAGAAAGACACATTTTATGTTTTCATGACTGCTTTGTTTGCCATTTGTGCAGCAATACAGCTGTAAGTGGACTAAGAGTAGACTAGGTGTAATGTTTACCACGTTCACCAGGTTAAATTATTTGCTGCGAATGTCATTAGTTCTGGAAATACTTTGTCATAATCCAATAATTGAACAAAAAGCACATTTGACCTGCTGGTGGCACTAGATGATCATTACAGTCCATTGAACAACTCGATAGGGCTGCAACTAATAGCCACTAAAGCATTATTCGACTAACTGTTGCAGCTCTAATTCTACACTGTCATCCAAAAATAAAACACACAAAACTATTTTTGTGTGTTTAGTAATGTTTATCACTGTGGACACAGAAATGACATGTCTTATACTAATTGCAGTGAATTCTTCCCCCATGAGTTTTGTCCTTATGACTGCTGGAACCTGAGGAGAATGAGTAAACAGTAATGGACAGCAGAGCTCTTAAGACGCCAATAAAATACATTATAGCTTTTGAGAAAGGACAAACGAGACAGATGGAAACCCAAGCTGCACCGTTTCCAGCTCTGCATTAGATTCTCTCACCTAACAACACAAACCAAGCCATTGTAAATGGGTCTTGGAGGAGTGGAAACTCCAGAGAAAGCGTGGTTTGCTCCTCTCGTCCCTTATCTCAACACTAACGGTAGCTGTAATCACCCCTGTCCAAGTGATAAGAGAGCTAAACAACTGAAGACATCCAGGATCATCCAGGTTAACTGGCATGACGTTAATTAAACCTGTTAGATACTAATACCTCTATAATAGCTTTTTTCTGCTTGAGCATAATTACTTCTCACCTTGAATGCTCCCAAATTTTCAGCAGCTTTGTGGTGAGAAAAGTTTTGAAGCATGAAGGGAAAAATCAGAGCGATGCCATCACAGTGGCAGGCGGAGGGATGCTGGAGTGATGAGAGACATGCAGCGTTTGTATAATGGAAATGTGATAGAAGTGTCCGTTTTCCAATTCCTCTCAAGCTGGAAACGCTTGAGAAGCTGTCTCTCTGAAAACTGACAGAGGTCACTTCAGAGGTTTGACGTCAGATGCTTTGCACATACTAAACCTTCAAGTTGTGCTTAGTATAGCAGAGAAATGCTGAATTTGCACCTTTGTCTTGATGTTGGTTTTACACACAGATGCTTTCTTTCTTTTCCTCCCACAAATTGAGAAATGTGTTTTTGTCTTTTGCTGAACATTAAGGATTCTCTTTATCTTAATGTTTGACCACCTACTTTCTTTTCTACCTCTGCCTTACAGGAAAAGAGACACATTTCACCAAAATATATCATATGCTGTACATTGTTCTTGTGTACACAGCCTTTGTGAATGTGAGATGTTTCATATAAAGTGTCACTTAGTGCACCAAGCCTCTTCTCTCACACCAACCTAGACACTATAACTGATCACAAGCATTATAGTCGACTGCTAGACCAAGTTTATCAGCTGATTGAGCCACCAGTCCTCCATTAAAAGCTCCAAAAGCAATTACCAATACCTCAGTGGTGTAAACAGAAACAGACAAAGAAACACAGACAGCAGGGAGTAAAGGCACACAGTAACAGCAGTGGAAGATAAAGACCTACCCTGGTTGTCTCTGAGATGCAGGGCAATCTTGGTATCATCTGTGAGGAGACAAAGAAAAAAAGTGTCAGACATAATAAATATTTCTCTTTGTAGTTTGATTTTTGAAGCTCTGACAATATAAACAACTCCCCGAAGACCCCACATGAGATTAAGTGTCTTTCATTAGTGGAAATTTCAACATGAAATTTACTCCGCTTAAAATCTGATTAAAAATGAATGCTTTGAATATAACAGTCCAGCATGCATAATTCAGTACATAAAAGCCGTCTGGGGTTAACTATACATGTGAAATATGGAAATCCAGCATGACCCACTTCTCCTCCAAGGGTAGCAGGCATTTACACACACCATAGGATTCACATTATGCAAATTCAGCACATACCCCACCACATATATCTCACTGGACAATTTAATTCAAAAGGATTTTCTATTTCAATTTTCAAAAGAACCATTGCAGACACATTTTGGTGTCTGAAATCAGTCATTAAATGAGATATCGTACTGTACGAAAATTTAGTCAATCCCACAACCAGAGGGAGGGTTATGAATATGAATGACTATCGCTGACAAAGTGTGTTGTAGCCTCTAGTCCTGCAACACAAAGCTACTATACACCATGTAGGACAAACCTGTTTATGTTTATATTTGTGTCTGCGTTCAGATTTGTACCACAGTCAGATGGGATCTACTCAGGTCATTGTTCAGAAAATATGATTCTTAGTTTCAGATGATTATCCAGGAATAAAAGATATGAATACTATATTCCATTTATGCTGATAGATCCACAAAAACAAATCATGAGTCATGCCTTTTAAAAAGTGTGAGTAAAAACTGGCTCTTAAATAAAAGGCTATGTAACCATTTGTAGTCCAGTTGTGGAAATGTAGCAGAAGGCTTTTTAAATGGGTCATGTGGCATGACTTATCATTAAAAATGTTCCACAACATTCTAAAAACTAGAAGAGCGAGGTGGAAAAGTGATGTAAAACAGAGGAAACCCCACAGACGCTTTCTATAGTGACAAGAATGGGTCATAATTACTCACTGGGCTGCAGAAGATCATTTAGCAAAGGGACATTTACATGTCTTACACTGTGTCTCTACAAAAAATGAGAACGCTGTGAAGCTTTCTTCACTGTTATGCATGCACCTTAGAGACAATCAAGGGATTGATGTCAGACCATGAGGTAGAAAAAACCAAACACTCTGGTGAAAAGTGATATTCAGCCTTCCCTCACTGTGATACAGTCCAGCAGCACCACAAGCTCCAGCCTGTAATGATCATCCAGCTGAATCAACACCTCTCTCATAAAACAGTAAAGACTGGACATTATAACCTTCATGACGGTGAGCTTTACAGCAGGACAGTCAAAAGGAGACGTTCACATCCAAACACAACTCTTTACATCTTTCCTTCCTCTCACTCTCTTGTCAGCCATGAGCCCCAGTCTGCTCTCTAGCTTGACCTTTGACCTATGCAGCTGAAGAAACTGATCTGCTGTACGTGTCAGAAAAGGGCGATTCTCTGTGTCTGCAACACCACAGAAAGACCTCTTGACCTCCTGGACACAAATAAACCAAACACCTTCTCCTCTCAGTGCCCTGGGTTGATCTGCAGGATTATCCAGCATGTTTTTCCTCACAGCTGGACAGTTTTCATGTTGCATCCATCCTCATCACAGCAGCTCATCCAGCACCCCGACAGCTAAGGAGTGTCCATTTAAACTCAGCCCTCACAAGATGATTAATGGGGGTGCGAAGGAGAAGAGGTTGACTACTCCCTCAGTTAGTATTGAAAGTAAATGAAAATAAAATAATGGCTTTAATGTAGAAAACCTTAAAAATACTCCATCGACAATGCCAGAGGAACAGAGTAGAATAACACTACAAAAGAGGCTCAATAATCACATTTTCAGGACCATCTTCAATGCTTTCCTTGTTTGAGAAAATAAGATTTTAAACCTAAGAGTTGGTAAGTAAATGGAATAACACTTTTCATTATGGTAGTTACAAAGTGCAGAAGAAGGAGGGAGAAGGAAGGCAAAAAAGACAATAGAAGAGATGGACAGGATGAGAAAAACATGAACAACAAACCAAAAATGAACCACACAGAGAAATTCAAAGCCAGGAACAACCCAACATAGATTCATCTTAAATTTTCATTTAACTGAATACAGATGAGGTCAAAGCCTTGCCTTACAAAGAGCTAAAAGTCCCTGGTGAGGGACCATTAACTCTTTGAGTGCCAGCCATTTATTAAAACTGAAAGTGCCTTGTGTCAGTGTTTTTGGCAACTTTGAGTCATCTTTAAGACCCACAGAATATTTATACTATGACTATGAATGAAAACACTGAATAGCTCAAATTAAAGAAGAGACTCTCTATTTTCATCATGGAAAAAATATTTCTTCCATTCTTGTTTGTCTCTCTGTTTCACTGGGTTAAATGTGGATGCTGTAGTCCAGCAAATGTACACCTTTCTGCTGCTGGAAATACTCATCAGCAGCAGACTAAATATGTATTATCCGCTGCTGAAAATAGTCCCCAACAAATGCAATATTTCTTCCTGTTTAAGTGATGTTTGCTAAAATGCAGAGTGCCCAGCTGTTTATAGACGTTATACAGAAGAAACAAAGGACATTCTACCTTAAAACACACATATGTCAGCATTCACTACTCCTTTTACAGCCATATTTATCTGTAAACCATATCAACTCTAAATCTTTTCTGAATATGAATCTGACAGCTACATAGTTGAAGCCATATGTCCTTCAGAAGTCCTTCAGAGATGGAGTCTCATGTTCTTAAAATGATGCAGTAAATTCAGCATAAGGACTAAAGTGGATGATCATCTTAATGTGTGCCCATTATGCATCCAAACATCACATGTACTACATAGCCTGTGCTTTCCTTATTGATTATTACACACATATTTCACATGATGACAGTACGTGAGAGTCTCCTCCTTTCATTTTGATTCAGTACCGACACATCTGGAGCTGATTAAGATAAACTGCCTGTTTACTTAAATAAATTGCCCGAAAGCAATAAAAAGGGAAATGAGCTAAAAACAGAATAAATCCAGTCAACACATAACTCCTGTTCCTCCGGAGACGAGTAAAAAAAGGAAGAAAGAAACCTAAGTAAACTTTAAAGGACACCTTGGCCGCTTTCCTATCATCAGCAGAAGAATCCAGTCTGCTGCTTTCAAAGAGGATTTGCATTAGATGAGTGAGATTACACTGCTGTGTGGTTTGGTTCGCCTCCTGCTGGGTTGTGATGAATCATGTGCTCAACACTTTATGCTGCAATATCAAAGCAACACAACACCTTCAAACCTGGAAACGCTCTCAGCGAGAGACGACAGATGACATATTTTATCTCTGAGTACTCATCTACTGTAAATATCACGTTTAATACATATTTGACTTTCATTTTTATACAAGGAGATAACAATGGAAAGACTGCTATCGAAAATAAACTTTTTTTAACTCTCTCAACATGATAAATGTAGCCTCTGTATCATGATAGTTTTTGTATCTGCAGATTCTCAGCCCTACTTATGATATGTACAGTATATTCATGTGGTATATGCTTAATTATTATGGTAATAATGTCCTGTCTGCCCTGTTCTATGAACTCTTCATGAAAAGTCAATGGCACAATGAGAAGGATTTTTCCGAATAAACTACGTGCAGTACAAATATAATCCCCCTCCATCATCACTTCAGAAACACTAGAAGTGTGTGTGTGTGTGTGTGTGTGTGTGTGTGTGTGTGTGTATTTGCAGAGTTCCTGCCCTCTGTCTGTGTTTTCTCTTTTCTTTTCAGACCCGTCTCCCCTGGGGCTCTGTTCTGGCCGACACTGTAATCGTTTGAAAACTCAGGAAGCTCCGCTGAGTTCACCTGTCTGGACACAAATACCGTGTGATGGCTTGACTTGACTGGCCAGGAAGGAGGGCACATTGAGTGTTGTGTTTACAAACCATATCAGACAAATCCTTCTCATTCAGCCTTTAATTTTACTCAACATTGCATTAGTCCACCTCTCAGTACCTTCAAACTATCCTACCTTGTCTGTGGCTCTCAGCTCGAAGCCCATTTACTGCCGATGAAGAAAAAATATTTATTTTGTCATCTCAGAGTGATTTTCGTAAACAGCTGGGCAATAAAGTTTAATAAAGTGTAATTAAAACAGAACAGGTGAGCACACACTAGGTGCTGTAATGTATGTGGGACTCAAAATGAACTACAGTGCATCATTATTAGAATGTCTGAGTAGTCTTCATGGAGTCTTTGCCGGACCATTATCTGTTGGTACACTTCATTATAGCTGCTGTGATTTGCTCTTTGCTATTTTAACTGAGATAGCCACTATACTGGCTGTAAGAAGATAATATTCTTAACTGATAAATACTGTTTGGGTTTGGGTTGGATTTTTTTTGACTTTTACTTTGTGTTTATAACTCGATTAATTATTCTACTTTGAATACTTCCTTTGGTTAAAATTTGCTGATCTTTCACTGGAGATATTTTGCAGGGTCGTGTCATTACCAGGCTCCTCTCTTCTTTGAAAGGCACTGCATCTTTATTACATTTATATATAAATAAATAAACCAGTAGGCCAACAGTGGATTTTACTGATCTGTAAGTTCAGACAAATTCATTCCAGCCTTGAGGAATATATGTCTAACCAAACAAATATATATTACATATTTGTGACTGTATTAGATTCTCACTAAAAAGCCACAGCCATGGAATCGACTAGAAAGAGCCCGCAAATGTAAAATGAGACCTCTGGATATCTGGATCAGATCGAGCCAATTTCACTAAACTCCAAAATTATTGAAAAGTCACTTTCCACTGTGAGAAAAGCCAGCATTCAATCTGGATGTTTAATCTTTGTTCACTTACACAATCAAATACTGAAAGTTAATGCTTTATGATTAACCTGAAAAGTGATTAAGAAGAATGATAACAGGATGAGAACACTTTTGAGGCATCGACAGATCCATCATCAGAAAAGGTTTCCGAAAATAAAGATTGATGGTGAGCCAGCTGAGCTGAACATGATCACAGGTTTGTGTGGGTGCATCTATTTTGAACTGGTGAGATTTGCCCTAATTCAGTCTGCATTGTTTAAAAGTTGGTGCAAACACAGCTGCTAGGCCTTGCTCCACTGCCTGCCATCTGGAATTCATTTTTTAGCTCCAGTGTAGAGCTACAGCACATATTTATGCATTCTCCAAAAGAGAAAAGTGTCCTGCTCATGTTATAAAAATACGAAACACATCAATACCAATAAAGAACAGTTCCAGCAAATGCACTTCATTTAACATCTTGCCAGAATGGAGAGAGCATCCATCACGACTGGAATGAAAGCTCTGGGCTCCTGTATAATATGCAGTGTGGCCTCGTTCCAGCTTTACCTTCAGTGGGGACACTGGTGGGGGGGTGGGAGGTGGAGGGCGTGTCCCGGCCTGCAGTGGCCTCTTTGCTCCTGGATGTCGTTTTGGCAACAATCGCGGTGGTGAAGGGGTAGAGATACGTGGTGTCGATGATATCACACATCTTGTCCTTGGTCTGAAAGAAGAGAAGTGTTGTCGAGGCTTAATGCAAAAAGAAATAAATAATGTGCATGTGTGGGGAGTGTGTGGGATCTCCCAGCAGACTGCAGCAAAGGGTATTCAAACACCACATATGTATTTCACCATCAGCAACAAAGACAGTGAATCCTCTAAAGCACCATCAACAGATTCCAGTCATGTGATTATTCTGTTTTTAGCATGCTCACCTCATCTGGGCAGCTGTTATCCACCCAGTCCTGTCGATGGCGGTCGAAGCCACTGGAACATCTGATGGCAGAGGAAACAACTGTCAGGCCACCAGAATATCAAAGTCTCAAGCTCCTCCAGAGCCACAGAGGATGTCACACAATGTTTTTGTGTATTTTGTATGTTTCGAGAAAATGGGTCGATAAAGTCTATAATTTGATCCTCATGACAATAAATTGATGGTGCTGCATGTGTACCTCTCTGCCTCTGTCTGGAATCAAAGAGGCAGCAGCCTTTACATAAACAGTATGGAGACGTGGGATCTGCAAGGGGGAAGTTCAATGGGTCATGGGGCCTTGGGATGAGGGTGCTGCTGAGTAATAACCACAGAAGACAGACGGTAATCGAGGTGGCGGCGGCACCTAATCCTCCATGCTGTAAATGGATCAAAACTATAAATCACCCCCTGGTGAACTCGCCATCACTCTGTCTAAGCCCACAGACTGCATCCAGTCTTGAGGAGAGGTTAGTATGTGAAGCAGTAAACCCACTCACACTGTGCTCTGTCAAACAGACTGAAGTTGGAAAGCTTTCTGCAAATTGTCGCTGCAGGTGGACGATGGGACAAAAAAAAATCACACAAATGAAAACAACCTATGACCGACTCACAGTGCAGAAACACAGCGGTTTAAAACCAGCAATGGTTTCCGTGCTTTGTGATGCGAGGACAATACGGGTCCAGTAGAGCCTCAGACATCCCCGGCAGGCCCCATTTCTCCAGTGAACATATTGTTATGGTAATAGCTTTATGTGAAGGAGTCCATTTTCATCTTTCTACCTCTCTAATCATCCCATTCCTTTTACTCCCCCCAAAAAATTTTGCCTCATCTGTTCAATCAGGCGAGACAGATTCCTCTGCTTAATCCCCCACTTTTCCCCCACTGCATCCCCCCTGAGAGGGAAGCAAAATGAGACACAATATTGCCGAGCAGGTCTAACCTGTCCCTATGGGGAGCTTTTGTTTTGTTTCCTCTCAATGGCATCCATCTCAGCTAGTTGCCATCTAGTGCAGTGAGCCTCGATGCTTTTAATTAGAAATGGGCTGAGGTGCTTCATTTGAATATAAATGAACTCATGAGGGAGAATATTTCTCTCCAGGTTTCCAACATTCACAGCAGAAGTGATTATATTGGGTTTCATTCACACTTCTTCAGAAGCCATTTCCAGTTGGCAATTACATACAGCCATTATTTCTCATGTGATGTAGTTAAATTTGTAATCCTCATAAAACCCTGTTTTTGATGCAATTCATTCATTTCTTCGAGCACAATCCATTCAATGTATTTACAGTCTGTAATTTATCTCTACATGGTAATATTCACCATGAAATGCATAGGAAAACGATACATATACCACATCACTGCTGCTGCTGCTGCTTCACAATAAGAGCATTAAAAATTGTTTCAGACTTTTTTTGTCAACTGATTATTTTTGCCAGAGAGTAAGGGAACAAGAAGCAGCTGCCACATTTAGCTGTTTGATTGCAGGCAACAGACTGTTCACCTCCAACTTATCAGCGAAATAAAATGGACTGTGTCCTCCTGTTGTGTAGAAAATTACTGTTAACTGCTGTGTCCAGCATGAAATCAGGACTTGGTGGCAGTTATTATTGACTGACATTTTATGTTTGGCCACCAGTAACGCTTGTTTTTCTGCTGCTCAACAAATATTTGCTATTGTCCTAAACTACATTTGCTGTTACCACCGAGAACCAAGGATGTAACCGTAATCAACCATTCATTTTAGTGTGGATAAACCATAAACCAGTGTAATGTGTCTTTATGTTTCAACCTGTTTAACTGCAAACCAACTTTTTCATAATTTTAGGTTATTAGGACCTAATTATAGAGATTTTGCAGAATAATAAGCTGTCCAAAACTTTATAAAGTGGCTCATACAGTCACATGTAGTACATACTTAATATGCTGGTCACACAGTAGACCCGTTTCTCAACATACAAGTATGCACTAACAATTTCCTGGGAGACAATAAAAACTCAATATTTGTCTCTTAAGCCATTAATTGTGTATGAGCTGCATTTGAGATAGTCACCAGCTGTTTTCTTCAGACAAACTGATCCCTTCAGGTCCTCTGAACACATCAGTGCTGGGAAACACAGACACATAAGGCCCACTGTGGCTCCACTGGGATGCCTGTCATGCTTTATAAACTTACTTCAGCAAACTATTTAGCTCAGAGGTTAGCATGAACGAAGCCCTGTGCTCTCACCTTTCCAGCACCTTCACACTGTGCATGAAGTTCATCAGCATTATTCTCTTAAAATGCAGCAGACCCTACAAGGCCACCACTGTCTTTAATTAGGGCGTGTTTAAAGCATGTTTGCCTTTTCAAAGGAAGGGACTGAAGGACACCATGGACTGAACAGTCAGGTATCAACACAGTTAGAAAGCTAATTAAAATGCAGCTTAATGAGATCACTGCCACGGGCGTACAGTATCTCCGCACAGAGCCCAGACATGATGTGTTAATGTTGCTGCACAGTAAATTATTTCGTCCTTGTAAAGACAGGAGGGTTTAAGATGCAGAACGGAGAGGTAAAGCCTCAATGGACAGAGCGGCAGTGCCACACATTTCTGCAGTCAACCTCAGAATAAATAATGAGTCCAAAATGAAAGAGAGATTAATATTTGATGCATGAAGCATTCAAAATGCAGCGGCATACAAAAGAGAAGAGATGGTGGCTGCCCCTGAAAAAAAACCTGTTCAGGTATATACAGTACATTTATCAGGACAGTAAACATCCATTGACTTGTGAATGGAAACTTTCTTAATGTTCTGTGGCTGTGGCTGAAAAAACAATTCTACCATCTCTCCATAATGTATTTCTCCTCTCTGTCTCAAACTTTTCCCACCCAACAAAACGAAACCCACCATGGCTCACATTTCAGCTGCCAGGAAAAGCTGGAGAGGAACGCCAACGCTCCTTTAGGAGCTCAAATATTTACTTTTGTTTGAAGTGCAGGCAGAGAGGAAGGATGAGATACAAAGCAGAGCAGCGATTGACAGAACAGATGTGAGTTGAATGAATGTTAAAATGAGCTGCTGTTTTGCCCAAATGCTAAAACTGCACTCCATTCACTGAATAGACTCTACTGCAAAGGTAAGAGAGCAGACAGCTTGATGGGAAATCACCAAAAGCACCAACAAAACATCAGTTTAACCTTCGCCAGCCTGCTGTAGCTGTGATTCACTTATTTTAGGTTGGTTCAGCTCCTATCATCTATATTACTTACTATATTTCTAGAGTCAAGTCTTCCAAAATACAATATGATGTTCATTTAGTTAATGGTTTTATTTAAATTTTATTTAGAGTCAAATGTGGCAACTTTGTGACTAACAGGTCACTACCATGGCATTATCAGGTCTGGGAGATGCCCATGTTTTAGGCTTACAACAACGTTTGGTTGTACATATTTGGTTGTTCATATGTGTATTGTTAATATGGGATCAATATTTCTATAAACCTCTTGAAAAGGCAGCTGTGTGTGGATAATGTACAAACCTGCTGATGGATGTGAGCGCTGAAACAATCAGTCTTTTCTTTTATTGTATCAGATTTTGAGGAGGTTATGTTGGGAAAGTGTGAGGGACATTTTTACTACCTTTTGACATTTCATGATTGAAAAATTATCTGCCAGATAGTGGCAGTGATAATGGCAGGAATCAGAAATTACAGCCTGAGTGGATGGAGAGGAGGAAAGATTTACAGGTAAAAATGTCCAAAAAGCCAACCTGTTGAGCCGATGGCACCAGCTGCAGTTGAAGTTGATCTGTGAGGAGATACATGTGCTACAGCTGGTGAACTGGAGACAAGCTGGAGAGGAGAAAGATCAAGTCGGGTCAGATCCCAATTCACACAATCAATAGCCTAATTGATATACAGCCAAGGGAAAGGTCTACATGGCCACATAATGAAAAGGAATCCATCGACTCCATCGAACAGCGCTCGCCTACGAGCCTGTACTGACTGAGTCAGAAGCTGTTGCAATAACTTCTCCTTACTGGGTAACGGCATCATTTCCACGGCTGTTGAATTGGTGATCCTTGTCTTCGTCAGCTCCACGCGGTGGTACTCATAGATTGTCCTCCGCCTCACGTCTATATTATGGAGAAAGAGGAGACAGTGTGAGAGCGTGAAACAAAGCATCACAAATCTCCCACCCAGAGATAAAGAAAAAAAAACTGGGACAAGTGGCCCCTAAAGAAAGAGGAAAGATGGCGGGAGGCAGAATCAGGTCATATGGGATGCTACCACAGCATTTTATTTCTCCCCTGTATTTGTGCCCAAACATCAGCCCACAATCTGGCAATGGACCGTAGCAATTTCCCAGAGGAGCTGATATCAATCAGAGCCTGTTGAAAGGCTGCCTTCTCAGTCATCTGTAACAGCAAGTCATCAGCTGGGGGAAAGATGGGGCAATTGATTGGATACATCATTGACTCTCATTGCATTCTGGCCTTTATAAATCATATGGCCGGTCTAAAATGGGCTGCTTGCTTGCATCTTCACTCCCCTCAGTGGAAATGGAAAAAGAAGAGGATGAAATACAGCCTTTGTTCAAGTCAAAAAGGCTCTTATCCTGCACAGAATCTAAACAGATCTGATAATACCTCCTTGCTGCTGTAGTTGAAACCCTAATTGGATTGTTAAAGTGAGGTATTCCAGGAATGAAACTGTAAATCTGTAGATCCGCTGTATCTGAGCGGTACAGTGGCATTACTCAAAACATGACATTTTCTATAGCACTTATTTTTACTTGACCAATGAGCTGCAAAATTAAAATTCAATACACCAGACTGGGGCTGTGTAATATACATAAAAAGCAGTGACTTGCAAGTCTCATCTATAAGAGAGTATTGAAATACGCTGAAAGAGTTTCAAAGTTAAGGGAATACTTTGACATTCTGGAAATAATTTGATCACCTTAGTAAGATGAGAAGATCAATGTCACTTTCATGTCTGTCTAGTAAATATGAAGCTGCAGCCAGGAGACGTTTAGCTTAGCATAAAGACCAGAATCAGGAGATTTAGTGCACTGGCTGGATTTTATGCTAAACTAAGCGAAGCTAACATTCTTCTGGCTGTTGCTTGATATTTAATGTACAAAGACAGAGTTATATCTCCAAATCTCAGCTCAATATTCTTGCTCTAATCAATACTTGTACAATAAAAATGTATCAAATAAAAAAATCTGCTTTGGTTGACAAGAAAACAAATCACCCAAAATGTTAAAGCATTGCTTTAACACTATTTAAGGTCACTTTCTTTGTTTGGTTGATTGAACTGTTGGCTGTGTTGTTCTTCTCATGTGATAGGATCTGCTTGGTTTGATTACACACAAGACTACTGATCAAAGCAGCATATGCGAGCCAGCTCTCTCTAACCTGAGAATAAGACCAGCCTTCCTTTCCCCTCCTCCCCTCCCCTGGTGCCTGACTTCCTCTTGCCTCAAGCAAAGGATTATCAGGTGCCTAATGACACGGTGGGGTCCAGACGAAGGTCAGTTCCTCAGCCTGAGCCAGCTGATGTGTGGGCAGACTGTATAGCCTTGCGTCCTGTGTTATGTTGGTAGAAGGAAGCTGCAAATCAGAACAATTATAGCCTGGCCTCAACCACAACATAAACAACACCTAATGAGGATTTAGATACCATCCACTGATGCTATCAAATGCAAAAGTGTGTCATCAATTACACACAAGAAAAAATAAAATTAGATCACACCAGAACAGATATACATTTGCACATGTTATTGTTCTCTTCAGATGTGAGATATTATGGAAAAACGCCTGTACTATATGCTTGCTTTCATTAAATCACAAAACCAGACAGCCTCTTCCATGTGTATGGCAAAACTGCATGCATTGAAATCAATACAAATGTAATGTGAAGATTGTGAGCTTTAGATTGATGCTGCTCATCATTATCAGCTGTTGAAGAGAAATAAAAACACAGAATGACAACAGAATATAACTAATAGCTCCAGTCTTGGCATCTTCATTCTGGGAATCAAATAGAGGTAAGACGATATGAATAGGATGGAGGAGGTCTTGGCTTCATTTTAAGAATAACTCACAGTGACTGATAATAATGCATAATGCATAATGCAGCGCTGAGCCCTGGTCGTCACACTTGTACCTGAGCCTGTTAATTCTCCACCCTGACCACAGGACACCCACACCGCTTCTATCTCCGTCTTTCTTGGCGTGCTCTGCCTGCAGGCAGAGTAAAATGTTTCATTTGAGCTTCTAATCTAGGGCGAAACTACTGTGGGTTAAAAAATGTCCCCCTCGTTGCCATGGTTGCCATGCAGTAAGTGGCTGCAGTCAGGGACACTTAACTGAGTTGAAACACTTGTTCATGGTGCAGCCTGCAGCGGTCATGGCTCTCCTCTCTGTTTTTATCTCTGTAAGATGAAGGCTCAGTGTTTTCAGGACATGGAAACTTAACAAAGGCCATTCACTGGTGACACGGCTATCTTGATACATGATGAAAAATATGTCCGGATATTTATATTTCACCAGAGATGACCCTTAAATGAGATGTGAGGCAGTTCGAGGCCGGTACCCAGCACTACTATCTGTCATTTGCCTCAGATAAATAATATCTCAGCAGCATCTTTTCCAACCTCTATTTCTCTACTGTGTATGCAAAGTGCAAAGACAAATGGTGACTTGAGACCAAACATTAACTATCCTACAAAGAGGGACTGAATACCAATGAATGGATGAGTTAGAATATGAAAACTGCTGGTTCTCACTTTTTCTAAGTTAGTCCTATTAAAGAATAGAATAAAATAGAATAGTTTTTATTCATCCCCATTGGGTGAAATTCACCTGCCAGCAACATCGACAAGTTAAAGTAATAAAGAAACAATCAGCAATGAAATGAGTAGTAATATTTATGTATATGTATTAAATAAAAAGGAAGAAACTACATATTTTAATTACAAATGAAATGTTAATTAAACACAATTATTGGATACAGTGTATTTTTACAGTTTGCAATGTGGATGTGACTTCAGACAAAATGAAAAAATAGTGTAAATTTGCTGTGCTAAAGCTTTTTGCATCAAGATAAGGACTAAGAACCTTTGACCTTAGATGCTGCATCCTTTGTGGTCTCTGCAGGCTCATGGGACACTTTGGACTGAAGATGCAAATACTGCCCTTTTGCTTCAGACATGGACATGGATATTTGCAAATATCACCTGCACAGCAAGAAAACAACACCTTGTGTGTTTCAGCAGTTGTCAGAGTTTGATTTTGTTTTCAGTGCCTGAAGGCAGTCTTAGCTATTGGTTATTTATTTAAAAAACCTTCTCTGGGATGATTTCTCTACATGTTGAAGCACTGTGTATGGAACTGTAAGGCAGATACTCTGCATATAAAGAGTTGGGAGGGTGGTTTCGGTAATTTATCCAAAAGTAAAAACCCAAGAGCAAAAATGTAAGGAATGGATTAAACTGTGTGTTTGTCTGCTCTAACATTAGCTGGGAACTCAACACAGCAGAAACCCAACCAGCGTTACATTTGCCAAACAGGGATTAGTCCTCATCCAGGCAGCCTTTTGCCTTGCAGTGTTAAAAGTTAAATTACACTGTTTGGATATATGAAGCATGCAAGCTGGGCAGCCCAATGAGGTTATGTTAGAATGAAATAACATTGTTCTTCCATTTTGTTTTATGTTTGTTGCCATCAAGTGCATTTTGAATCACAGGATTCTCATCCAGCATTAGCTTAACCCTTAAGCTAGTTACATAGAGCAGATACATTTTGGCACCATTTATGAAAATGTGGGAAAGGTATTATATTCAGTTGTTGTCTTCTGAAGGAATTTAATTTTGGGTCTGTAAGGTGGCTGATAAGGTCAGTGCGCTACAACGGCTCATCACATTTCCTTTAGGATAAACATGCAAAAGTCAAAAACTCAAAGGCAACAGAAAATGCTGCATATCCAGTCAGCACTACGGAAGGCTTTTAGGTTGAGCATCAAGTGTAAAATCTTGATTTTCGACCTGACGGATCAGACAGTGTGCTTGTTTTCAAGCAGGAAGAAAAGTGGAGTACAGAGGCGACATAAAAAGCCAACCTTTCTTTTTCCATTTGGCTTTAATCTTATATAATATCATACAAGAGCTGACATTAACTATGCAAAGCGGTTGTGTTAATTTTGTTGTTTTTGTTGTTTTCTGAGTTGGCAGCGTTTCTGATGCTATTTATCCAGATATAACCAGGAATGTGTCAGGCCGTTTCAGCGCGTTCGCACTTGTTGGTCACCATGGTCGCCTCCACATCAAACTCAACATGAAACAAACTCTTCTCATGCACTGGGTTTAAAGTTATAAATTATTAACTTTGAAAAAAAATGCTGTTTCACATAGGCAATCAAAACAGTGTTTAAATGACTGAATAAATCACATCTGACAACTCATTATTGTGGCAGACTTTGAATCAGAGCCCACGGCAGAGCGAGAGAGAAGCTGACTGTGGATAAAAATGTTTGAAGTGTCTCCCCTTTGCTGGAATTTGCTTTAAATTTAATGGACCTAAATTGCAGTGAGTCAAAAGCGAAAGGGAGAGGCAGATCTGGAGCTGGGCCCATGGCTCTGCCCGATGAGAGAGGTGGTGACAGTCAGAGCTAAAGCAAAACACACGAGGCTGGACTCAGAGCTAGGAGGCACAGCTTAAACGGGTAAATAGAAAAGGTGACGAAACAACGCACTCAGTCTGCTAAATGACCCTTTGCTAAGCTCCGCCCCCCTCCGTTCCTGTTGCTGCGCTAGTTGAGCTTTACGTTATACAATGTGATCTACCTTGACGACTGTGGAAGGTTGTCAGGTTGGCTTCAACCATAAAACTCAACAGCAGATGAAGAGGATGGGGTAAGGCTGGCTGCACCATATACTGTACTGTGTGTGCAGCAGAAGAATTTATTTTCAGCAACATGGCAGGTTTGGAGCTGTTTGGTGCAAATGTTCTCAAAACATATTTAACACACAACAAGTCTGTGAGAAAAGTCAAATCACCTATGAAAGTGCTGGGCTCAAATGCATCATCAGCAGAGGTTCACTTCACCTGACAACGTCTCTCATCAGACGAACGTTAACTCTTTAAGTGCTTGTTGTACACATTTCATTCAAACATGACCCCATGCAATGTTCCTGAACATTTCAGAGATGGACTGTGGGGACTGGATGAACACTGCTGTTCAGTTGCATGGTTAAATCACATCATTGTTTCTTTCTGTGAACAGGTGATCAAAAGTGAAACTCACTGGGTATCTGTTGGATCTTGTGGACCACCACGAAGGCATCAGACAGGCCCACCTTCACCGGGTGATTGACAGAGCTGATCTGTGACACCTCAATGGGGATCTGAAATAGAAGAGGGAAAAATCAATTACCAGAACCACGACTACCTGTCCGGTACCAGTTGAAAAATAGAAGCAGGCCACGCCAGTTTATCAGCACTGACATTTCAGCCAGTTTATCTCCTGGAGGAATCTGCTGAACATCAAAAAGCATATGGCTATCTTTAGTGCACAGGATAAATTAATGTGTTGACACAGATGGGGCGAAAATAACAACCTTGCGAGGACTGAGTCAGAGAAAAGAGACATTAATGTCAATTAAAATCTGGTATGATGGATTTACACTACCCTGCATGAGTTACATCAAACAAAAGTATATGGGATGAATTCTAAAAGGTAAATGAGATGGAGCTGCAGCTCAGCAGAACCAAACAAACCCTGTAATCATCAAGAATCACATACAAACTCTGATTAATAATAGCAGCATAATAAAAAAAAAAACTGCAGCATATGTGAATATAGCAAATTACAAAAGAGCCTTCCAGTCGTAAAAGAAGCAGCCTTATAACCATTGCAATTATGATAGATCATTTCACACTCTTACATCAGTCTCTGTTCACATTTTTCATTACCACCTCTTTTTCTCTGTTCAATGAAGTTGTTTATCTGTGAATTTTCTGACAGTTGGAGAATTACAGACGCTACTGAGACATGGAATATAAAAACCTGTGACATGATTTCAAATAACGTTGCAGCCAAATCAAGAAACAGTATGAGGATGTTAGGTAATATTTCCTTCAGGAGCAGCCATGCTTGAACACATTATTTTGTTTTTGGTGTCACTCTACTGTGTAATGAAGAGATGGGGTAAATGAATAAGAAACATGGAAAACACAGTTTTGAGCTGTTTAATTTGGGATAAAAGTGATCCCCATTTTCATTTATTTTGTAAATGTCATGATTTTTGTGCAGTTGTTCATTTGCTAAATGTGTCTTAAAGTCATAGAAAAGTAAACAATATTTATTTAGTATTACAGTAAAGGTTAGTAATTTTTCCTGTTTTGTTTTGTATATTTTTCAAAACCTCTTCATTCATACTATCACTCTGGATCTGGCTTCTATAAATTTGATTTATGCATTCATCCATAAATGGTATAAGTGGTAGTAAATCACGTATGTTAGCGATGAAACTGGTTTGATAAATGAATTCTGACCTCTTTGTATGCAAAAACAATCCTGCCGGTGTTGTGCAGTGTTGCCTGGAAGGTGAAGCTCCCCAGGTTGTAGTTGTCCTGTAGGTGAACGTGATCCCACTGCACCACCAGAGCAGTACCTGAAGGAGAAACAAGCACATCCAGCTCATCACCACATGTAGGATCACACAGACTCATCCAGATTACAGGAATACACAGGCACCACTGATAGCTACTGTTACATATTTGTTAACACTGACTCGTGTTTCACTGCTTTCTCAGATCATGAACTGCTGACCGGGCAAAGCCTGTGAATATGAAGACATCAGTGTAACAATCGTGTGTGTAAGGCGATATGTTTTTGAAGGATTATATCCTGGCGGAGACTTCATTTCCCCCTGTGGGTGTGAAGTGATTGACAGTGAAGGAGCGTGAGCGCTGATATGAAAACACTCCACTGGAGCGACATGAAACGGCAATAAAACTGAAACTTTTTTGAGAAAACCAAATCAAGGCGTGACGGTTACTGTGATGGATTATGGAGCGCTGGCAATTTTCACAACAGTGACAGTTTTTCATGCCGCGCAAGAGCGAATAACAGTTCTGTAAATGACTTCTTACAGTAAAGGAAAAATCATTCCTACTACACCAGCTGGGAGCAGCCACCATGAGTTCATTTAGGGGTTGGTTTATCCACAGAAAATATCTCCAACTTTCGATTAATTGTCAAGAAAGTTGCTATCACAAAATCCTATCACATGGTAAAAATGTTATATGGTTAAATATGTTATTAAATATGTTAGATTTGCACACAGGTGCACACAGTGACACAGACAGGAGTGCTGGACTGATCCTGGTTCAGTGCTTTCTATTTGAACACCAAGCATCTAAAAAAACCTCTAGACGATGACTGAATAACTGAGCGTGTGATTGAATAAATAAGTATGAGAGTAGCTTAACAGCCAAATGCCATAACTACATCACGATTGACCATGAAGTGTCATCACTGGGTGTTGCCTTAATGTGGACTTAATGAGGACGAGCACTAAATTAGCACCAGACTCACTAGACATCAGGCCTCACATCACTTTTTGACACCAGTCTGATTTATTGAGGACTTTGGAAAGTCGTTCCCTCCTACGAGCTAGTCATTTGGCTGCGCACCACCGCAATAAAGGTTTGTTCACAGAAGTAATCAATTTTTTTCCGTCACATAGCCAGAGCTCTTCACTCAAAAGTAAAGATAGCGACTGAGCTTAGAGAGTTTGGAGAGCGCAGGTGTTTGCTTGTTCAGGAAACTTCATTAAATGAATATAACGTGGTGTGTATAGAGGGTGGCATTAGACATGGATGGTGCATGTATGAAAGGAGGATGTTAGACAATGAGGGATACAAATGCAGGGACTATTGTGACTGTTTGGAAATAAATAGAGTACTGAAGAGTTACTTTGTGATGCATCTAAGAGTTGAGGAGAGGGTGGTGGATATCAGAGGGAGGAGCGGAGCAGTAAATTACGGCCACATTATGGCACAGCATGCTTACTCAGCCAGCACAAGTTTAGCCTAATATGAGTCTGCTTAAAATGCATTGAGTTCAGGAGGTGAGGCTGCATGCTATCTGGGGCTTCCTGACTAAATATACAGAGAAGCTGAGGAGGCACGCAGGGAGCATACTCTGGCCTTGTTTCTAATTCCCTTTACAAGCTTAACGTGCTGTATGAACTCAAAACAAGCAAATCAAATCGAGCTCTATTACACAAGCCCACCCTCTGCATGGTGAAGTCATTTAGTGGGGTTTAGGCAGCTGTGTTTTTTGATTTATTTTATTCTGTGCAGTCTATTTTTACTGAAGTGATAACTTTTCTTTCGATTTGCAAATGTCTGTCCAATGTTTTTTGATGATTCCTGATGTATAAAACACTCACTTCTAATGCCCTGTGGGCATTTTTCAAAGCCAATGGATACAAAATCTACATAAGATTTAATAGACAGCGATATTTATATAGCGTATTTCATACACAAGGTAACTCAATGTGCTTTACATGGCCTCAATCGTAAGCATGAGTAAATAGAAGAGCTTTTAACCTGGATTTATAAACATTCAAACTTGGGACTGACTTCACTTCTACTGGCATCTTATTCCATTTGTGTGCAGCATTAACAGCTAAATGCTGCTTCACCATGTTTGGTTTGAACTCTGGGCTCCACTATCTGACCTGAGTCTGCAGATCTCAGAGCCCTACTGGGTTTATTTTCTACTAGCATGTCTTTCATGTATTCTGGTCCTAAACCATTTAGGACCAGAACCAGTAGCAGAACTTTAAAGTCCATTCTATAGCTTACTGGGAGCCAGTGTAAAGAGTTTAATGCTCTTTTGGAGGAATCCAGTCAGAAGACCAGTACAAGTCTACAAGTATTTTCTTCAAAAATAGTGACTCCAGGTATTTACTAACAGCAATCCTCTTTTCTTTACTGCCAAAAACAATTACCTTGGTTTTATTGTGGTTTAATTGAAGGAAATTTTGGTTCACCCAGTTATTTATTTGTTCTAGACAGTGACATAACACCGCTATTGAACTATAGTCATCTGTTGACAGTGCTAGCTATAACAGTGTCATCTGCATAACTATGGTAGTCAACACTGAAGTTCTGCAGAATCTGACCCAAAGGTAGCATATATAGGCTGAATAAAAGGCCCTTGACCCTTGAGGGACCCCATATACATTTATTATATGCGTTAACACACGTGTCTTCTTTTTGTAAACTTGCACAAATTCATGGAGTGGTGAAGTTTAATTGTCTCCATGGGGTCTCATGAGCACTGCTCACCCATGCAGATAATCCAGTGGTTGAACTGATCAGGGATCAGATAAAAAATAAACAGCTCAGTGAGATCAGATTTTAATCCATCTTGAATGCTTCTGGGATGTATTAAGTAGCTATCTGATGAGAAGATGCATGACGAGACTAATTGGGTATTTGATTCCTCTGGGGCTGATGAACAGCAGCTCATTTGGGCTAAAAACATTGTATTTTTTAACATCATACAGAAGACATTTTAATAGGAATAGATGACAGTGTTGCAGCTCCCCTAGGAGATAGAAGACTTAAAATTAATCCATGAGTAATGACTCAATGAATGCTTGTCTGGTATCATAAACTGAAGTTACAGCAGACGTCTATAGTTGTGTTGAACTTGTCATGCAGGATGTCAGAGGTGTTTGCTGTCACCATGGTCCCGCTGGCAACAACACACTTCTGTTAGGTGTTGAAACACTTCGCTCTTCAATCAAAATTCAGGATAATCACTTGAAAAACTCATTGCCTAAACAATCACGTGGTCTTAATTTAACAGAGTCAAAAAGGTTTCACATGTACCGTAAACTATATCTGACATCTCCGCTGTGAACACATCTTCAAACTGCTGAAGGATTTAAGCGCTCACTCCCATAACACAACGGCCCGTACAGTTTTTATGCTGCATTGGCAGGACACTGACTGATGGACAGTGTGTTGAGTAGCAGGCGGACTGACAATTGATCAGCTGCCAGTTTGGTTAAAGTCTGATGAGCTCCACTGCAGAGGGTCAAACAGTTGGTCAGTCACTCCACTGCAGAGGGACGGATTAATGACTGAAATGATGGATAGCAGCCATCACATTTGGCAAAAGAAAGGTATAGAGAATGAGGAAGGGCATCAATTTAATTTAAAGTGAGTAAGTAGAATTTAAGGGACGTTACAAAGGTCAACAAGGCTTTCATTTCAATCATTTCACAACAAAGACTTCCTCTAAATGTGTGAAGGTGGCTCAATATGGCTCCTGTGAGAGTTCCAGTGCCAAGCATAGATATGTTTTTAACACCTTTGAATTAATTCATTAGTCACTGCTACATTTTACCATCATGTTATTTATTAATATTTACGTTAGTTTCTAAATATTGTATTATACAGTAGTTTCCCCCTGGGACTGATGTGGGACCTGAGTGGTTTATTGTCAAAGGTGTATTTTCTGTATGTTTTGTGTTAAAATGAGCTCCAAATTACCACAGCTCTTCATGAGTCATGTACAGAAGAACAGCAGACATAACCGTGGTATTGTTTGCTGAATTATTTGTTTCTTTCAGTGTTTGTTAGCTTGTTACCACAAACTTGGCTGAGGAAAACCTAATTTTACGTGTCCTTCACAGAATAAACAGCTGGTTGGAGCCAAAAGTGTCAGTTTGTGCTTCATGCATTGCATCCCAAAGACAGTACACAGCTGCTGCACATTAAGGTAGAAATAATAAGCACACTACTATTACCGTTGTCAAAGTAGATGACAGTAGAGTTTCTGGAGACACTGGGATCAAAGTTTGCCATTAGAGGAGCGATGTACTGTGTAGCTGTTAGCATCCGGTGGACAACGTCTCCAGTGTAGATGA
This sequence comes from Synanceia verrucosa, assembly GCA_029721515.1. NCBI lineage: Eukaryota > Metazoa > Chordata > Actinopteri > Perciformes > Synanceiidae > Synanceia > Synanceia verrucosa. The sequence continues at coordinate 9,007,897 of CM056568.1, read as the reverse complement.
ACCCTTAGAAAGAGACAGAGACAAAAACTTTCAGAACCCTGAATTAGGATCATACATGCATCTCTTATAATGTTGCACCTGTTTTAAAGATTTTAAGATGGATTAGCCTTAAAACAAACATCAAGCTTCTCTCCCTCCATCCCCACCGTTCCTCCCCCTGTGATCAGATGTGTTTCAGGAAGACTACAAGTCTGCCCTCCAGTCCAAAGTTAAATGTTCCTCATTTCACACACAACCACCACCTCCCTCCGTCTCTGGCCTCATGCTGCAGGCTGAGAATAATTAGCGCTATTATCTTTCATCAAAAACAGAAGGGCAAATCTGACGGGTCTTAAGGGAAGACTTGCTGAGTGAGCAGTAAATACATTATCAGGGCCTTACTTTCCTGGTATACACCTTAACATCCTCATATGTGTGTTTTTGCTCTACACCATCAATCATGGACACTAACGAAGAGGCCCTGACAACAAAAAGCCATTATGTTAACTTTTCCAATTCACACGTCAATTCAACAAGACACAAATAGATATCTCCTCAGAGAGGGACATGCTCAGTCAACAGACTACAGCTGCATCACTTAGCAGCCTGTAAACATGGTTATTAATGGAGTCTGGAAAAGGGAGAAAACGCCCACTATTCATCACGAGGGAAGCGTTTTTGCAGTCGTGAATCGAACAGCGTCTTAATTTCCCTACTGACAAGAAAGTTTAGCTCAGTCAGCTGCTATTAAAAGATGGATTTAATTTTAGTGTGGCTCACTCTGGCTCTGCCTGAAAAAAAAAAATCATTTTAACATCACCTTTAAAATCATGATTTTTCTCAATCAAAGGGCAAACATGATATTTTGGATGAAACAATCGCGTGCATCTAATAAAAATTCACATTTGAAGAATTAATACAACAACATTTATAGAAAAAAAGAGTAATTAATAAATTAATGTTGTTTTCTGTTTTTTGTTTGTTTTAAAAGTTGTGTGAATATTTTTTATAATGACAGACATGTTTGTTTTTGTTTCAAACATTTCCGAAATGCTCCTATAAACACATAAATGTGTCTTTTCTGGACAGAAAAATAATGAATAATATATTTACCAACATGTGAGTAGGATGCTTTGGAGAAGTTTTAGTTCAACCTTTATCTTCATCTTCCCCATTTTCTGTCTTTGTGCTAAGCTAGGCTAACTGGCTGTCAAACTATCCCTAAGTAGTATTTTATCTCACTTGGTCTTCAGGATGGACGTTGTTTCAATTATGTTAAGACACAATAAAAGCATCAAATAACCCAGAGTAAGAAATCATTCTCTTTTGAAGGAACCTCTTTGCTTTGTTGCAGAAGTTCAACAGAAATACATAGTACATACTGTAGCTGCCTGAGGCATGTAGGAGGAAACACTGCTCAGAAAGAAAAGAGGATTTTTGGGAAAATTCTCACTGAGGCCAGGCCCATAATCCCCCATTTCATGTCACCATATGTCTCCTCGTGCAGTAGGCTGACTATAAAAACACATCTATCACTTTGGAAAGCAGGAGCAGAGCACATCATGAGGGAAACTATCCTTCCCCGCTCAGATTTCCCTCTGATAGAGCGCTGTCAGCAGCACACAGTGAGTGAGGAGCAGTGAAGATGAGGTCTATTATGAAGATTATAAAGAACTCCACCTGGATTGAATGAGCTAAAAGATTCAGTCCTTTATGGCTCAGTAGGAAGAGTTGCCATGGTTATAGTTTTATTTTTTGCCACTCTCTAACTTAGCTTAACTTAGCACTCTAGTTATTTCATTTGCTTTTGCTACTCCATTAATAAAAACATATAATGGCTTCCTATAGTGGGCTTTGGCACTTTGACAGCAAAAATCAGCTACTGACAGAATAGTGAGGGGAAAACATAACTAATAAATAATATCTATTATTCAGGTAAGTAAGGTAAACACTTTCCCAACTAATGGATATGAAACACCAATGACACCTCCCCAGAGGATTATGTAAATTAAGGCAATTATTTGTTTTTTCAAAGTATTATGTTAAAATATGGCATTGAGGCATTAGTGCTAATTTCCTAAGTAAAACATTTTCCCTTTTCTCAGTCCATTCATCACTGTCAACAGACACATTTTTAGCAAAAGCATGTTGTATAAATCAGTCTATGAACGTTTTGTGTATGTAAGTGCAACAGAAGTGGAGAAACTTGGAGGTTCAAGTGTCTCGCTCACAGACATAACGACATGTAGGCAGCAGGAGCCAGGATCAAACCCATGACTGCTCCAGGGTGAAAAAATAATAACTAATACCTTTACAATATTACACTGTATTTAAAAGCTGCAGATGGATTTCTGGATTCTCTCTGTGCTTGAAGCACATGCAGATAAAACATGTTGTGCCACGCTAAATGCACGTAAAGAGGAACTAAAGAAGCTGGCTTGTTTGGTCTACCTGCTTAAATTAAGGTAAACACGAACATGAAAATGAACGTATGTATGCAGTATCCATCATCTGATTGTACAGGGACACGCATCAGCATCTCATCTCATATTGAGCAAACATCCAACTCAAGCATGCTTTTTTAATGCATTCTTCAGCTTTGTGCTATTACTTTTTTCACTTTCAATCTCTCGAAAGCTTCTGGAAATCACCCCAAACCAAACCCAAATACACACACACAATGGGTTTTATTTCTGCTCTCCACCAGCAATCTCCTGAAAACACAATATGACTTATTTGACAGTCCAAAGAAGAGACAGCCTCTCAATACCCTAAAGAAGTGAGAGCCGTGGGGCGCTCAACAGAGAGGCAATTCATCCATTATGGGCGTCACTTACAGCAGAGAGGGAGACTGGACTGAAGAGGAGGGGAGCAGCACGTATACAACAGTTTGAGACGGAGGAAGAGCAGGGTAATTCTTTATATATCTATAAATAGAGTGCTGTTTATACATGCTGCTATCCAAAAGTGCCTGGTTGTATATATCCAAGAAAAACACGAGCAGGAATTAGTGGACCTACCAGACTAAAGCTTCCCTTTATTGGGTAGTGTGTTTAGAAAAGATCTTTGTTCCTCTGTACTGAGCTGAGTTTAATTTACAGGATATTTTCTGTTTATCCCAGCTGTATTGAGTCAGGATGATCGGATCACACACACACATTTGAGCCGTTTTGCCAAATTACAGATTTTTATCTAAAATAAATGTTTTTTTTTTTAGTTATTTCACTGCTGAGATACAGAGTCAGCCTGTACAATCAATCCATTGTGTCTTACATAGGACAAGTCATCTGGCTCACATGTTTTATGTTTTTATGTAACTGTGGTTTCTTTGGAATATAAACTGGCAGTGATCGTCAGCATGACTAGACATAATAAAAAAAAACTAACTTCATTCGCCCAGAAAAACAAACAAAAAAGTAGTTCTCATCCTTGTCACAACTCTGTCTGCAAGGAATTACGTTCATGCAGAGAAACATAATTACTTGGATTATATTCAGTAGCAATGTACGTACTTGATTTCTTGGAGACAGTGTTGTTTGGAATAGACAGTGGTGGAATTTTACGTAAAAATAGTAACAGGGTAAAAACACTCAAGTAGCTATAAATGAAAGTACATATTTAGTGATGCATTAATGTGTAAACATCACTAATGTTGCAGCTGGTAGAGGCAGAACTAATCTGAACTATACTGCTGAGCAGCATTACCTCTAATAATACAACTGCAGTGGAGTCAAAGTTTAAAGAAGCATAAAATTCAAATACTCAAATAAAGTTAAATTCCACCACTTTTTAATCATTTTATGATCCTTCAGATATATATTTTATATACATATATATATATATATATATATATATATATTTATATATATATATATATATATATATATATATATGTATTCTGCAGCTCTTTCAGGGGTTCTTGACCCTGAGGCTCAGACACATGATATCTGGTTGTGCAGACTACACTGTGCTGCGTTTGCTCATTTATTTGCCTCGTCTGTTATATATTTGGCGCCTTGTATATAAATGCTTGTGATCACCAATTAGCTGGATGACAATATAATAATATTGATGATTTGATACATATGTTCTCTGAATCCGTGTGTGTGTTCTGTGCATCAGCTGGCCCAGTAAACAGCATGCCACAGCTGGACAGCAGTCATCACAGCTGGTGGTGGGCACATCAAATATTGTCACACACACACACACACACACACACACACACACACACACACACACACACACACACACACATAACACAGCCTGTTGACCAGAAATAACCTGTCAGTTCATTACAACGCCTGCAGTACGCTGACAGTCACTCTAACTCTCCTGGCTGTATGAATATTTCTCCTCTTTGTTGACATAATAATTTTATTTCCAAGACATTTTGGTTATATTCTGATGTGTTGTTCCTTTTATTTGAAATTATTCATTCATCAAAGGGGCTGTAGTCTACTGAAGTGACTTTGAAATGTTTGCATAGTTTCTGTGATATCAGGGTTTTTAATACCACCACTGGAGCAGGGTTGCAACCAATGATTATTTTCAACATCAATCAATCTGTCGACTTTTAATGATACAAAAAGATAAAAGCAGCACATTCTCAGAAAACATGGTGTGTGGACCTCTTAATTTACTGCATGTAAAACCCATAAAAGCAGTCGTAGATTTCATATGTTTGACAAGGCTGGATGCCAACTCCATTTTGTTGCTTCATTGTTAATGTGCTTGGAGAACTGGCCGCTGTGCGGTTTGGAAAGTAATTGGAACTCTGAAAATACAAGACCAAGTGCAAGAACCCTGCTGCCGTTTCATCACTTCAAATGATCTTTTCCTGCAGAGTGTCAGCATCAAAAATCTGAAATATTTGCTAAAGGAAAAACAGTGGCTTGATGACAGCAATGAGAGCGGTCCAGTGGGTGGAGGAGGACGAGCTGATTGATGGACCCTGAAATGGAGGGATGTGAATAAGGCGTCTCCGAGACAAAACCCCAGAGGCCTGCGAGAGCCAGATAGCTGCCTCCTCCTCAGTCTCCTCCCTCCATCTCTGTCTGGAGGAATGCAAATTATTGTTATCTCCTCTCTGGTAGCGTCTGAGCGTCGTCCACTCCTCCACGTCATCATCCAACTTCCAAAGCCAACTCAACTTTGCCACTGATGGAGGATCAAGTGTGGAAAACGAGACGGGGTTGATAATGATGATAAGCGACACGGCGGATTGTTTCTTTATTATTCCAGCGGCAGTTAAACGCAGCGCAACATCTCTGAAATAGTTGGGTAAGAGCGGGGCTTTCGTCTTTGATGTGATAATAGCCGGTTGAGCTGTTGTGGTTTTGCTGTCAAGACTCAAGTGGAAAATTACTTTGCACACTCTGGCAGATACATCTGCTGAGTCACGTGTCAAACCCACACACAGACACACTTACATCTCCTGATACCCCCACCTCCTGATCCATGTCTATCTGGGTGTGCTTGGCCACTTGGCAGAGGGACTCCTGTTTTCCTGTTTCCAGTCCAAACCCATTGGTCTGGTTTCTCTGGAGCTGGTGGTGCTGAGTGTTGGGATTGTTTTTTGTTTTTTTTTATCCCCAGACTATCCCGCAGAGGTGAGAGCTGTAAACTGTCTCATATTGGTCTGTCTTGCTCGGCTAGCAGAGCATCGGTGGTGGTTTGGTGCTGTAGTTTGTGCCAGATGAGTCTTTTCAACTTCCCGGAGACAACATAGAAAGATATTAGTCATTGTTTGGTTCTTGTCTGTATTGAGGACAGGATCAGATCTTGTTGCACACTCACTTGCAGAAACACCAAGTACCAGAACACATGCAGACACACTCTCCTTCATTTCATAAATGCCAACATATTCAAGACTGGTCCTCACCACATTCCCTCACTAATTCCAGCAGCAATAAAGACTGTCTGTGTGTGCTATCCAATATGCCAAGGACATACAGCAGGTCCAATAACAACACTAATAACTACTATTTAGAGGACAGCGCTCACTTACCACCAGTCGCCACGGTGATTTCGCGCAGGAAATGTCCATAAAAAGGGAAATCGAAGGACAGATTAACTCTCTGTGAAGGGAAAAACAGACAGATGACAGTCAGAGAGACTTTTCCCATCTTAAAACAACAAGAGGATTTAGATGAGAGGAAACGTGGAAAGAAAATACTCAACTTAACTGAGTAGAAATAAAAAACAGACTTAAAGAAGAATGTAAATATATACATACATATATTATATATATACATACATTGATTTCCGACATAGTCGCACAAACTAGTTATACTCAAGTAACTTGACCCTAAATCAATTTTCAAAACTGAAATAATATTTATTATTACTTTCTCATTTCCTGGCAGAAATGCTTCTATACTATTTAAAAATCTGTTGATGGGAATTAACACGTAATAAAAAGGGCTTCAAGACATCATATCTATAATATCATACAATTACTCTTGGACCAACTGAGCAACAAATGTCTCAAGCATATGACCACAAATGATGGTTTTGCATTCATTAGTTCCTCCCTGGCCACATCATGCCAAAAAATGTTACGGGCATCCACAGTAAACATGCAGCTATTATACGCTATCCTAGATTACGCTGGAGGTAGTAATCCTGTGGCGAACTGAGCTGAATCTCACAGATTATATAGCCAGTCCAGAGCTTAACTTCCCTACAGTCCTGTGATGGTGTTGACCTCTGTGGCTGTGTTTTTTTACAACCTCATTGGCCAATTCTTTTTTCGGTGCAGCAGTGCCAGGCGGGAACATGGCAGCTCTCTACAATCCAGTCCAGCACTCATGAGTTTTATGCAGTTTCTCAGGACTTTAACTGCCATCATCATAAAGTCTATTTGTTTAAAATGTTAGTCTGCTGACACGGTGACTGCATTTCAGCACAGATGGTTTTCTGCAATCTCACAATGAAATCATGCAGGCAGGTTATAAAGTTATAACATTTTTCAGTATGCATTGCTTGGCTGGAATTGGGAAATTCACTTTTTAATTTATTTTTCAAGCCAAAGTCAGAGAAGCCGCCCACATCTCTACATTGTTGAGAAGAAAGGCCTTGCCTCTTAGCCCGGTTCGTTCCGTGGCTACAAAGAATAGCCTGCATCAGATTGTTTGGTTCAATCCATCATTACATGACTGAAGGTACAAGAGCAGAATGCACAATGTGGGGCTCGATTCTATCTCCTTGCCAGCTATTGTTCACCCTGGGCGCTTTCTTTCCCTTTTTTTGTGTTGAAGTCATAGACTGCCCTGCTGCCACGTCGCTCTGTCTCTCCAGTCAGTAACTGCTGCCTTGTGTGACCTCATCAGTATGCACCTCACATGGGTCACCTGCTTGTGCAGCGCTGGAGGGAGGGAGGCTTTTAAACATCACTGCAGAGATTTTTAACAGTTTGGATAACTTTAAGAAATAACTTTTTGGGAGAAGATATATACTGTACTAAAAATCCATAGCCTACTGACAAAATATAAACATATGACACATATGCAAACACTGAGTATTTCATCTTTGCGTTGTTGGCATTGGTTTTATCTTTTTGTTGATCTCTGAGCCCTCATCTTTGCTAAATTAACAGATCATAGGAACCAGTAGCTGATATGATTGGCGTCATGATGTGTGTGTTGAAAGAAAGAAACCATTGAAACAGCTCTGCTGCGTCAATTTTAGCATCTGAGCTGCAGATAAGCGCAAGTTCAGCTAAACTGGAACTTGCGGTGGTTGAAAAAAGCTGGACTGATTTCTGAGTTGTTGTTCAGCTGAACTGTAAAATAATGACAATTAAACTTTAGAAATCAATAAAATGAGAGCTGTAGAAATTTTCTCCCATATTTAATTTTTTCCTTAAACATCCATTAATAAACAATAAATGATTGCAGCAGATTTAGGAACTAAAACGTCAGGCACAATAATAACTTCTAGTAATGTTTCAATATATTAACATCTTAAATGTCTTGAACGTCAATGTCAACTTACTGCTGCTTGTCTGTGTGTGTTGGACAGAATCCCGTGGATCTTCACTTTGTCCTTGTCCATCTGGTCAATATCTACCCACAAGTCCTTGCTCATTGCATCTGCTGGGTTGTATGTTTTCGATGTGTAGTAGTTGTGATCTGTATCCTCCTGTAAAAGTGACAAAAAGAAATGCACTGTGTGAGTTTACATACAATATAAAAAACTGAAGGAGCATAATATACCAAAGAGTTATTTAGAGGAATACAGATTCAGAACAATTTAATCAATTGTTAGCTGCAATGAAATACAACAAGTCAATAATATTTTAAAATTTTGCTGTGGAACAAAGTACCTCCTGAATGAAATTATGCGACCATGCAATCATTTCCATTATGGGTGCATTCTCTTTGTCCTTTCATTCAACTCTGGTTTTCATGAGGGTGCAATCAGCACACAAAGATGCTTTAATGTATACTAATCAAATTAAGAATAACTAAATAAAGAAACCAATCAACTTCTACTCTTAAAACCAGACTGCACAGTCAGGATTGCTTTTTATTAAAGAAACAGTTGTGAGCTTTTATAAGCCATGTGGAAGCGGCGCGTCTGCTTTTATTGTTTCCTGTACCGGATCAGAAAGAACGCTCGTGTCACGGGCTTCCTATTGCTCGTCTTTCCCTGTGGGTCTAATGAGATACCTTACAGCTGTGCCTTTCATCTAAAACACTGTTAAAGTTAATGCTTTGCCGGATGGAGAGTCAGGGAAGTGTACACTACATCTGACTGTGATCTCGCTAATAGAAGTCACACAGCTCTGTGCATACTTTGATATATGGGTGGTATTATTCTGAGCCACTGGGCTTCAGTTGTCAAAAGGCCATGAGGCAAACATTAATTAAAGTGCATATCTTCTCTGTTCAGTTTGATTTTCTTCAAGGATTCACATCTCCCTCAGAGAGTTAAAATCCAATACCTCTACACGATATTCAGCCTGGAATATAAAACAAGGAGATGATGTTTTAGGCTTGGCAATGCCTCTGAGGAATTGATACATATCAAATATCCAAACTGAGTTCAGCTGTCATGTAGGTGGTATCATACTTTTGATCAATATGTAGATCCAAACAGACACTGCCAGAAGCCTTTCATCACAGCTTAAAGTGCAGACAAATCATGCCAGGGAAAAAAAGCCCCTCCAGGCAGCCTTAGTCAGCACATTACTTTCAGAAGAGACACTTGTAAAAGGAGTAGACACAAATGCACAGCTGTAAAGCTTCCTCCTAATCAGCCCAAGATGGTTTGTTTTTGGTCCTGTGGAGAAGGATCGAGGGGAGATGGAGGCTCCTCAGAGGTCAGAGGGGCCACTGCAGGGGAAGGTGGTCTGGGTGTCCATGAAGGTGTGAGCAAGCAGAGTACATGGTGCTCGACCAGAGAACCTGGCACACAGAAACACACTATTATAGAGAGAGCTATGGTGGGAGGTTGTGAGAGGAAGGTACTGTCTGTTTCTTTAAATCATGCACTGCATTGAGCCAAAATGAGCCAGCAAGTGAAATGTGCTGCTTGATATTGATGTGTGAAAACAGACATGGTGTGAAAGTTGCTTCTGTGCTATATCAGAACTATGGACTGAGACAGGTGGCTGACAACAGCGATCTGTTCAGCTGTTCACAAACAGTAGGTTTTGTGAGAGCTCTCTTACACCAGTTGACCCATTGCTACTTAGCAGCATCATTTATCCATAGTCTGAATATTTATCTTGAAACTGAGTAACATGTGACCTCAGATACATTTTGGAAAGAATAAAAGACTCTTGATGGCACTGGTGATTGTCTTTACTTGCTGACGCATCAGAAAACAAAACAAAAAAACAGGTGGTGAAACATTTAAGAGAAAAATCCAGAGTGGTCGTCAGACATTTCCCTTACAGGAAAAAAAAACAAACAAAGACTGAGCTGTAATGTTACCACTGACATTTAATAAATATACAATTCTCTGTGCAAATATCAGAGATATATATTCTTGTTACCGTACAGTGCTTGGTGAGGTCTAAGTCTGCATGTGCATGTTACCGCTTTATGTACAATAAAACATTTGTAAATGGGACATCCCGGTGAGCTCGAGGTCTTCCCTCCTATCCATCCATACCTGTCGCTTATGTAGTGTCAAACATTCCTGATGTCACTGCTAATTACATTTTCCACAAGTTCATTGGAACTGTTGAAACAGTAACAACATAATTGCACTTTCCTATTAATGTGTTCTACTAAACCAGGACCTGTATTTTGGGTTTCTACCATAATGTGTTAATCCTGTATTCACCCTCTGTAATGCTGCCATTTAGCATCTGTTTCTAGAATCCCTCCCAAAAAAGCCCAGTCTGCTCTGATTGGCTTATGAGAAAAAAAACACCTTTGCAAAGGTAGATTTCAAGCCATGGAAGATACTCTGTGCCTGCAAGTGACACTAGAAAATTATACAATTGCTAAAGTCTAGCTTTACATATTTTGCATGCATGTATTTTTGGATACACATTGTATTGTGAAGGTATATTTGGGGTCACACGGCTATAAGCTGTAATGGGCCAAGAAATTCAAACTGATCCTCAGAGACACAAGACTGATCTGCCCTGAAAAGCTCAAAGGAGGCTAATGGAAGATAGATGGCCTCATGATGAACGAGTGAGAGGGGAGGAGGACTGAGACCTCACCACACCGCTTCAGGGTAAAACTGAAACTATGCAGAGAACAACAAATGAATGGACCATCTTCTGTCTCCAGAACAAAAACAAACCGTTAAAAAAGATTCATTCACAAAGATTCACTCCTGTCTCTGTCTGAGACATTTACTCAAGCTGCCCGCCACATTAATACTGCATTACACAAAGACATGAATACACTGTTTTCATTTCGAAATGGCTCTTTATCAGTGTATTCTGAGTGTGTTACTTAAAGAAAATAAGATGTTTTAGATGTCTCTTTAACTGAAGGCATTAAAAATCACATTAAAAGCATGCCATTGCTCATGTGTGCAGCTCTTCATCAGCTGATAACGCCTGTGATCCATTATACTGTACATCATTCTGCTGTCAGCTGTAGCAGCTGGATGGTTTTGGTGGGGTGTGTGTTTAAACTTAACTATGTGACACGACATACTGGTCTGTGCAGTACAAAGCCATTTCACTATTCCAGTCAGTACTCAGCACAGAACAGTAGCATTAAGTATGATCTATTAGCAGAAATGGGATAGAATATCAACCAGTATGTTTGGACAAACCAAACGCTGGCTCTGGATCGAGCTATCCACGTTTTCATGCCTTTGTCTCGGCCACCATACAGAAGATCTGCTACAAGCTTTGCTCACGTTTCACTTGGTTGCAATCTGTAACCTTGAGGCTTAATACTGTCAAATCCTCCACACTGCACCTGTAATAGTAGTGTGGATACATTAGTATGATGCAGAGGTCTACCAAACCCTGCATACATGTATTTTCACTACAGGATTTGATATACTGACACACAGACCATGGCAATAAATTCAGACTTCATCCTAACATGAGCGCCTCAAGTCCCAGAGGACCTGGAAAGACATTTACTACTGTATGTGTCTGGAGTACAACTGTCTCCTTACTATTACTGCTGATTTAAAATGATGCAAGATCATTCTTGAAATGAGTGAAAAATCAAACCAGGAAGCTTTTCAACTCAATAAATATTCATGTGTCAGAGTGGGATTACTTGAAAAACAATGAAAATATGGAGAGAATAAAGTTGATGTGTAGTCTGGGTGAATCTAAGCACCTGATGGATAATTTAAGAGTTCCCCTGCGTTAGTTGTTAATCTCATGAATTGGATTTGCAAGCTGTCTGATGTGTTGAACAGAGTGAGGCTGGATTTTAAAGTGATGTTCAAGGACATCGTAGAGACACACTATGCATTCACAAACTACAGTACCTGAAGAAAAGACTGCAAACCAACATGTTGGCTGACACCAGAAAATGATGTGCAGATAGTCAGACAGTTAATGCAGTGATGCAGACTGGACACAGACTGCAAGTTCATCTGCAGAGCAGCTCCAAGCCGTAACAGCTGCTGGAGATGATATAGCATTACAGAGATTAAATACCTGACACCATAAAGACAAGTAAACATCTCTTTCCAAACACTTTATGCTCTGGGAACCATTTTAACAAACTGAGACACAAAACAAAGAAAGGGAAAAAAATGATTTGTATTCACCACAGGTTCAGAGTATGGAGCATGGTAAGGGTAAAAGCAGCACAGGGAATCAAGTGAAGTAATGAACATTAGCAAATACACAAATAAACAGTGAATGTAGTGAGCTGTGGAGTCCCAGGCATCCAATAGCAGCCATAAACCACACCCTTATTACTACACATCAAAGCAAGCTGTACAAGCAACATCTCCCCAAACAGCAATGCTTTTAATGGTAAACTGACACGGCTGACATTGGTTAAATTCTCTGGACAGACTGCTCTTTACAGAAGATATGAAGAGTCAGGCGTACGCCAAAAGCACACATTAACTCAGAGGCAACATGAGAAGTTATATGTCTCTCTTGGCTCCACTTGTGGTGTTGTAATGTGATACACAATTTGAAAAAGGAGCAGTCTGTGCAATTTATCATCCAAGTGGCTGCTGTGTGTATTTGTGTGGTTTGTTTATGCTCCTCATAAAGACTGGGCTCAAAAAGGTGTCACCTGACAGCTGTAAGTTACCTCTAAAAGTAGTTCCTCAAAGAGGTCAGGACCCATGTCGGCTCGCTTGGTATGCAGACAGGGCTTTTTTTTCAGGTGACTCCTTAGACTGCTGTGCCATTCACATTGCGATGGATTGTGTTTTCTGGAGCAGTAATTAGTCAGTTTTATCATTGATGATACTTTGGAGAAATATGTTACGCTGTTCCCAATTGTTTTTGAATACTTCAACTGTATTCTATCATTATTTACCTCGATGGTTTCCAACTAAGCTCTTACTTTTGATAAGTGTGAAGAAACCGAGCAGCTTTGGTTTGAGTATTGAGCGGACACTGGCACACCTTCTCTGACATATCTGAAACCTTAAACTGCTTTGAACCGGCACTTTGGAAGTTACAGCAGCAGACAGCAAAAACACAACTGTCAGCAGTCAGAAGCCATTAGTGACAACATGTCTGAACTAGCACAATCCTTTCCGGAAGACTGTGCTGAGATTTGGCTTGAATTCACTGATAGTGACTTGTTCCCACGGTATTGTTCCAACTTTGCCTTATTCTACCTTACAGTGACCTGAAGCTGAGCGGTTGTTGAATCTGTTAGGTAACAAAGTGATCGCAGTCATTCAGGGCATCAGACAGTCTGTTCAGGCCACTGTTATGTTCAGCTGCATGTCGAGGTGAGACTGACCTCAGAGCAAACACAAATAAGGAGATGGAGGGATTTCAGGTCTATAAGAAGGTGGAAACCTGATTTACCGAAATAGAAACAAATCCTACAGCTCACGTATTGTTGTATATCTTGCTTATAAAAACAGCATTCATGGTTAAAAGCAGGACTTGCAGTCTTTATGAGAGTAACATCTACTCATAGAACCCTCAATGAGAAAGCAAATGAATGCATCTCCCAACAACACATTTGGTGTAGCTGTAATTAAACAAAATCATCAATATAAATAACACTATTGTATCTTGAACCAATGTAAATATGATGATGTGAACATCTGTGAAAGTACTGACTCTTCCTCTGTCTCCTTCAGTTGAAGCTCCAGATCAGAGGAGACAGTCTTTAAATCCACTCGGCTCACAGCTGGGTGGGAGATTTCAGCTCAGTGACTAGTGTCTCTCCCCTCTGAATATGAGGATATTTCTCATGTCAACAAAGTGTTGGTGACAGGTGGAGCGACGGGTGTGTCTGTGCTGTGGACTGTTTTTCCACTCGCCAACAACAAACGAGCCTCAGAGAGTGAAAACAATGAAATGCGTCCCTTCATCAATGCTTGTGTGAAAATGATCGAAGCTGACAATCAAAGCTCCCACTCTTCTCACTGAGAGACACAAGGCTGTGAACCTGAGATAATTAGAAGCCACAGGAAAACCTAACGAGCTGTCTGAACCCAGACGGCCACCATCATTATGACTGAACGCCTCGATGCTTTGAGCAGGCTGAGGCGCCACAAAGGGGACAGGGACGATGCCTTTCATTTACATAGACACAAACACAGGACGGACCCAGCCATTAATCTCCAGCAGCTCCACCAACCCCTCGGAGCTGTGGGAGGATGGGTTAATTTCCTGTTCTGGTCTCTATGAGGTCAAGTTTGAGAGGATCCAGCCCCACCAAGAAGGCAGACGAACACCTGAGGGCTGAACTTAATTTCACATAAAATATGAATCCCTGAAGACCCCTGGTCTTCTTTTTATTACTAACCATCCTCTATTTCAGGGAGATTCAGCAGCGCTCCAAGGAAGCAACCAAAGGTTTGAGTATTTTTAGGTGCAGCTCAACAGAGGACTTAAATGATTCTCTCTATATTAGTTGGCTTCTATACTGGATGTGAAGGTCTACTATGTGGCGCTCCACTGATCTGAAATCAGTCACAATAAAGTCTGAATTTATTCTGTGCGAAAATGATGATGATGTAGATGTCAGATATAACAGCAAAGTTTTCCATCATAATTACAAGTTGGACGTTAATTTCAACACTAAGAATCGGAAACTTGCAGTGACATGGAATTGGCATATGTCTCCTGCCTAAACAGGTACAACACAAAGATCAGAGAGACGTCAATCAAGCACAGTCTGTACATTCCCACACAGCCCTGAGGCGAAGCAAGCGATACCACCTGTGAGGGTGTACAGGGTTTTTAATGCTGCCAAATCGCACAATTAAACAGGTGCTCCAGTGATTTACTGGAGCCTTGTGTCTCCATAAATTTGAGGGACTTCCAAGAGATGGGTTAAAGCAGCTACCTCTATCTGGGAGCTGTTGTCAGTTTCCTCTGTAGACAGCAGGCCTGGGAAGCCCTCGGGCTCCTCCTGCTCAGGATCCTGGTCCTGCTCCTGGCTGGCCCTGTTACTGTCCATGTTACGAGGTTTTGGGGGAAGCCATCTCCTCCACCGGTGACTGTACAGCTTCACGTCCACCTCCTCGTCTCCTGCCTGCCCCTGCACATATGAGTAAGAGACTCCTGGGGAGACAGGAAAACAAAATAAACATCAGTGTGGCCAAAAGACAAATCACTTTAAAGTTGTAATGTTAAAATAGCAGTTCACCATAAATATACTTTAATAAAACATGCTCAGTAATTTTTCCTGAACCATGTTCACCCTGTTAGTTCTAAAGGAAACTATGTTACCAAGTGTTGAAAATTGGTGGGTTGTACAAGCAAAATAATTACATGGGACACTAATATTTGTACTTTCACGAAGGCAATAGTCAAACGACAGAGGCGGGGACTATTCAAGCCATTAATCTTGTGCCTCTCCCTCATAACTCACTGTCTCCGTGGACTTTTCTCATTGCTCTGGGGAGAAATCTCACTGCCTGAAACAGATGCACATTAGCAATGACTCAGCAGCCATCACACACACCAGTGGGCCACAGTCCCTATCCCTAGTCTGAAATGAGACGCTGGTGACGGGTGACAAATGGTTCTGTGTTAATGTAAATGCTGACTCGATTAGCCAAGCCTGAGTCAGATGGTGACATCTTCTGCAACATTATAGGAAATATGCTTTGTTTTAATTGAATGAGTCTGAACAAGAAGTGTCTTTCTTAGGCTGGAAAAAAAAACACTTTCAGAGGAATCTTATTTTGTTTAACAATATTTTAGTCACCTGACCTGTTAGACTGGGTCTGTTTAGACTCAGGTGCAAACAGCTGGATCACGACTCTAAAAAAAAAAGGTGTGTCTCAGTCTTTACAGCGTGAAAGAACTAATTCAGTTTCAAAAGCTAAAAACTACTATGATTATGAACTGTCCATCAATGTACTGTATACTGTAATCTTAAACCTGACCAAGAATGTGTGATCTCCTCCAGCTTACATGAGTTTCTCCACTCACGCAGATTACAGATGCTGCTGATTACAGATGCCGTTCATACCGACACTCCATCTGTATGATGGAGTGTAGGTATGAATGAGAGCAGGCAGAGATGGTCCTGTGACGGACTGCAGGCTTGTTTCTCAGCCTTCAGGCTAATGCTCGGCATGCTTGGATAAGCTGCTGCTCCCCACGACTCTAATAGGATTAAGCAGCTAAAGACAATTAGAAATAAACTTAATTTTTATAGCTCTCATCTGAGCACAAAGTTTACAAAGTGCTTGGGTGCTGTCGCAGCAGTGCTAATTGTTTTGGCTATAAGACAGAAAATATTGCTGATTCCTTGACTATCACTGCATGTTGCTCCTGTTTTATGAGGAGGAGGTCACAGGGTTGAGCTGGCGGAGCACATTTTCCACTCCTTTCCTGTCTTTCTCTTCTCTCTCGAATGCTCACATTTCTTCCTCATCTTCCCTGGACCCAGACTAGTGGTTCTCACAAGACGAGGAGGCAGCAAGTAGCAGAGTTTCAAATGCTAATTCACTCCAAAGTGGAAGCTGACAGATTCACTTCATAATGAGCATCAGCAAAGCATCCAAGATGAGATGGGTGTTGATGTACGCTGGAAGAATTTAACTGAGCAGAAGGCACAGAGTGAGAAAGGGAGCTGAGAGCAATTTGTAGGGTGTTTTTTGGAGCCCAATGAAGAACAATTAAAAGTTAGAGCTCACCTTCAATCATTGATGTTAAAGAAATCATAGTGTAATCATGGACTCAGACTCACATTTGACATCCACTTGGACACAAATTATATTTCAAATGTGAAAATCCTCAGCAAGGCTTGTCAAACACATCTAACCGAACAAATATTCTCCAATGTTACACAATCCAGCAGTGCTGCACTGTGTAAATGCAACCATAACAGCCATTAGTGGTCTGCGCCTCCAAAGCAAGGCTATGTTTGCAGAGGTTTTCTTCCTGTGTGCATTATCTCAGCCCTGTTGCTCAGTGTTTGCAGCAGCTCTCCTGGACAACTATTCACTGTCCCATTCTCACCACACCGCTAACACTTCCTGACACCCACTCTATCGCTAATGGTCATTAGTCAGACCCATGCAGACAGAGTAGCCCACTCAAACATCCTGTCAACAGCAGTTATATACTCGAATCCAAGAGGCACCTACACATCTATTTTTATCCTTTAAGAGGATCCTTGACAGTTCCTCAGTGTGTGACGGAAAGCTGGCAAACAGCGGCGGCTTGAAAATGCACCATGACCACAGCATATAGGGGACCTTGAACAAAAGCCTGCTTTTTTCCCAGCAACACCCATGATGAGTCACCCTCACATGCACCTGCATTTCTCTTGCGATACACCACCTCAGATGACGTGATTATGGGGCAGCAGATTCTCTTAATATCCAGGGGGAATTCTGGGTCTTTTGTCAAGCGTTTGGGAGGGCGTCGAGGTCAGACCCCTGAGGGATGCCTAAAATAACCCCCCCAGCAGGACAAGGCTGCCCCCTCAGTGTGACTGTTTCTCGGCTTTTTGTGTGAAAGGAAATCTTTCCCCTCTACTTTTCTTTCAGTGAGCGTGAAAGCTCCCTGCATACCTTCACCCTGACTCTGTTGAAGCAGCCTTGTTGGCCGGACTCACGCCTGTCAGCACCTCTGATTCACAAACACCAGAGGGACTGCAATTTGGTTCCACCTAAAACCTTTCAAGGACGCTGGTTTAGGAGGTCATAAAACCACAGAATAAAGGTGCTGTCTGCACCCCTTCTTTCATTTGGTTTGTCCCCCCCTCTGTTCCCACCTGACTCAGTGCTGCTGACAGGAGACTGCCACACATGACTGGAAAGCAGAGGAGGTAGAACTTTTCTTTGCATTTGTGCATGCTAGTGTGTGTGTGTGTGTGGTGTGCATAATTTAACCAGGGGGGGAAAAAAAATCACATCCTTCTACAGTTTCTTCGTCTTTCTATCTCTGGGTGTCAGAGTGCTTAATTTAGTGCCCACTGAAAGCTGCTTTATCAGTGTAGCAGCAGACCCTGCCAAACACGCTGGAGGACCTTCTGGCTGCAGCTCTGTCAGATCAGCTCACCAGGGTCAGCACACATTAAGTTGATGCATCTATTGCTAAATTGTGCTTATTTTTTTTTTTAAAAAAATTGAGCACAACACAAAATCTTTAAAAATAAAAAGGCTAATTCATCCAAATAACAAAAAAATATATATATATTTTTTTCCTCACACAACTCATGGTGCAATTTTTACAACAACCTTTGAGAAACGTTGTTCAATGAACAAACCCTTTACCCTTTAAAATCCAAATATTTCCATTACAACGTTGGGTGAACGAAAGATATGTTCAGAATCAAAATCACAACAAAGAAAAAAATGAACGCACGTTACGCCGAGTACAGGGACAGTGATGTTTATTATGAACCAATCAAATTACTTTGTTTTCCCAAAATAATGAGAAAAATAAGTTGCTATCACAAGAAAACTGTGTTTAAAATAAAAAGTTAAACCATGGCCATCATGGGCTTCCGTACCTAACACTGATTCTCAAATATGTTTGACTTCTCTGAGTCTTATCAGCCCTGACTAATGCCAAAAGGACGAGGCAGCTGAGCTCAGATATTTGTTATGACCGATAAATTAATAAACTGGGTTTTATAAGAGAAGGATGCTGGTTTTGATCTTGAGAAGAGCTTCTCTATGCTCTACTTTGCAAATTAACTAAAAGCGATATACTTCACTTTCATATTAAAATCAATTATTTAAATGATCAGCATGTGTGATGCCGACCAACGGCAGACCCAGTAAATCTCTGTCACCTGGGCTGAAGAAACACATCAAACATTACTCTACAAATTCCAGACTGTCTGAAATTATTACAGTACAGAGTGCAAAGTGTGCTTTTCTGACCTGCTGTAGCTTGCTTTTTACACATCCTCTGTTAAGAAACACAGCCTGTCATTATGGGCAACGCATAAACTCAAGAAGCTGACTGCAGGAGAAAGTTAAACACAGGTGAGGCAGCAACGAGACATCAAACAGGCCTCGTAAAGTTTAGACGAACAGCGCGATGAAAGAGAAAACTGTAATAGATCAAATGTGAGATGCAAATCTCAGATAATCAGAGTGTGAGACGAGTTAAGACAGACAATTAAATATTGCAGGAGTGTGCACATGAACACAATCATTCTTCTTTGAGAAAAAAATGTCAGATTTCCCTCCAGACAGAGGCATGAACTGAGTGCTCCATTACACCGGAGACTTTGTTTTGCCAACAATTAATCGCAACTTTCCAAGTGAAAGCACTGCAACACAAACACCCCCCAGGTTCAGATTAGGACTGCAGATAGAGATCCTTGTTCTTGTTGAGGATATTATATTACAATATCAACTGCAATGCTGATTCTTCACTGCAGTAGCCCACCCAGGCCTCCTTTAGGAACATTTCAATCTAAGCAGGACCACTACAGAACATCTGAATATGTCACATTAAATAAACAGTAGCTTAACACTGACCTTTGATCCTTCAATAACAAAAAGGTTCTATTCATGAACAAATGAGGAGCAAACTAATCCATGACTAGCACAGTGTGACGAGCAGGCACCGTTCTATCTCGCCTAAATGAGAAATGAGGCAGGTGTGAAATGAGGGCTATAAATAAAAGCCAATTTTTAAGTCTCAAAAGTGTTAATTACAATCTGCAGAGCATGAAAGGTGGAAGGAATTTATTAGAAAGAGACTAATGTTGTGTTCGCTGTGCCTGGGGTAATGCAGCACCTACAAAGAGGACAGGTGTCAGGACTGCATGTTAAGGTAAAGGAGGCAAAGACACTGAGGGGGAATTCCAGCTTCAGGCCAGTGTCTTTTAATCAAACCTTTAACCTTGAAGAAGATCACTGTTTTCAACCATGCTTTACAGAAAATTGCTAATTCCTTTCTTCAAGCGTCTGCTGAAAACAACTAAATGCACTGGACACAAAATCCAAGCAGGCAAAGCCACAAAGCACCCAGTAACATCCCCAAGCACACAGTATCAAACCCCAAAACACAGGGTTTAAAGTGCTGGAGTAAACCATCATGGAGGCCGCTGTCACCGCCGTGGCTTTCTTTATGTAATTGGTGGTTGCCTTGGCCCCGGCAGTGGTCAATGCAGGAAGTGTACACCAAAAAATGCTCTGGCAAAGTGACAAACAGGCAGGCATGGAGGGCTGCCGGCAGTCAGGAGAACACAAAGAGAAATACATGTTCCCTGACTGAGAGTTCAGGGATTCAGGATTCCAGTCAGACACCATGTCTGTCTCATATTTCAGGACACTGAGTGATTGACTGTGGGACTATGAAGCGCTGCTGTTGGCTCTCATTCCACTTTTCAGCTTGGCCAATGAGCAGCAGGGCTCAGGAGCCCAGAGGCCTTGAAGCACTCCACCATGAGGGAGCTCAGGCCTGGCAGCAATGTATCACTGGACCTCCTCTAACAGGTTACTTCCCTTCCCTCCAGCACAGACCATTACCTGTGCTAGTATTTCTGTGTCCAGAACCACCTTTTCCCAGACAAAAGCCCAGTGTCTCTCTCGCTTTACCTAAATCACCCCATGAAACACCAAATCTGCCCCTCAACTTTACCCACAATGCTTAGTACTTGTTTAACAGACCTTAAAATCAGAAATGGTCACATCTGCACTGGAGAATAGAGCAGGATCATCAGGACTTTTTATTCTGATACACCACATCACAAACAATAGCCCTGCCTTTATCCTCTGGGCTCACTCACTCTTCAGCTGAGCTTATGTGGTGAAGAAACACACCTACACACATCTCAGACGTACTCGACACAATAGTCCACTACATCGTTCCAAGAGTTGATCTCTCCATCGTTTGTTTTTATATACAACATATTCATGGCCAGCTGGTGGGAAGAATATTATTTGCAGACACATCTTGCAAAACATCCAACAATACAGTTCCAATATTGCTTTGTTAGTCAAAAAAAACAATAAAAACTGACAACCTGATCAATAAAAGAACAATTTTCACCATATGACATTCACAAGATTTCCACTGTGAGCACTGTGTAAGCAGCTGTCAATCACTGCTGCTGGCCTGTTTTCCTCCTGGCATGTTGAAATCTTGTAAATGCATTGAGGAGCTCTGGGAGGACACTGGGAAACATGAATTTCACAGGTTTTATAGAACAATTTTTCATCGTATTTGATCAAAGCTACAGAGTGCAACTTTAATGAGTAGAGCAGCACATGTGACAGCTTACTAATCACTCCACATTCACAAAAATGAGAGGAGCTTTTTTATCCAGATAGCATTATAACAATGATTTCCGGGGTTGAATTACAGTCATTTTGAACATTGATCTGGGCGCCTCAGGCTAATTGACCACTTCTACACTTCTGTCACCCTGAAAGCGATTGATCTGCCATTCAGGGACAAACAGTGTTCATGTGTGAGAAACAGCACGGCTGTGCAGGGCAGCGCCGCTACAGCTGAAGATTGATTCCCTGTGTGTGTGTGTATGCATGTGTCTAAGTGTAACTTGTCCTGCAGTTGGAGATTGATTGACTCAGTGCTGGTGTGAGTGCATTAAATGTCACTTCTTTGCGGGCAGAGGGCTGCAGGCGAGGCCGGAGGGGCCCATAGGCCTCTCTTCATCCTTCCTGCTAATCCATCAGCGTCACCAAGCCAAACCTCGCCACCCTCCGATGGTCTCTAAGTTGAGCGTTAGGTATACACAGACAGGTCCAACTGTCAGACCTATGGACCTGTCATTCTCCACAGTTAAAACACGGGAAAAAGGATGAAACATTTGTTAAATAACTGAACCCACAGCTGATATCTGAGGTTAGAGCTGGTAAAACTAGATGAAATGTACACATATACACAAAGAACAGACTGTCGACTGATGTTCAATCTTGTACTGATATTGCTATCAGCGCCAACAATCTAGAAACTTCTCATAAATTAGCTGAAATGAATCTTCTCATGTTTACTCAGTGAAGCTTCCTCCTCTCTCAGTGCAGCTTCTACTAATCCATCAGGACAAATGCAACCAACGACACGTAGTGTGGTTTTTCCAGCACACAAGAGCAGCCCTCACATCCACTTAAGAAATTCCTCACAATCAAGTTAATTAGCTTCAAAATACTTGCGACTAATACGGAGCCTCTTAAATAAAAACATATATTACACATGTTTTCCCCCCAAGATCTGGATTAATTCCCAGTGAGCAGATGTAAACATAGGCACACTTAGTTTTTCACTCTTCTGCAGGAAAGGATCTTTTAAAAAAATATGTGGAAAAACACGTAACAAACTCGCCAAATCCCTTCCTCCCACCTACAGCCTCCAGGCACCCACACCCACAAACCAGCTACAGCAAAAAGACCAAATATACCAACAAATAAGTGCCAGCATCCCACAAGCACACCAGAAAATATATATTTTCAGACGTTCTTTGTCTGCTGTACATTCTGAGCAAAAAGAGAGAGACCGCTCCCCAGCTTATAGCTGCCAAATCCAGCCCAGCATATTTCTTCGATCTGTTGACAAACTGTGAGTCTGTAATTGCTTCAATCTCTTCCCATTCAGTGGTGGAAACTTCAGCCACTCGCAGGAAATCAATAGTAAATATTGTTTACAACACAACCCGCTCGCCTCACTGGAGGTTTTGCAGTGCAGAATGAGACCTGCAGAGCAGAGAGTCAGAAAATTACTGTAAAGACCCTCCAACCTTCACTCAATTAGGAGTGAACACTGCTAAATATTTGCATTGCCAATTGAATAACAAGATGTCCTCTTTTTCTAATTAAGGAGAGAAAATATGAGCTCTGCTTCATTGTTTTTCTGAAGTGAAGAGCGGAACGGTTTCTCAACTTAAGCAGGCTTAATTAAATTCATTTAGTACACAATTACTCAGATTTCTCATTTATGTCACCTTTATACTGTGACAACAGCGACTGCTAGGAAACGTTCAGCACACTTGAACAATGTCATATAAGTTCAGCCAAGATAAGCTGTCTGACAGCAGGTTATTTTTTCTGTATTGGCAAAAACAATTATAGAGTCGGAAACTAAGCTCGGCTCGTCTTGTAACGTGCGAGAGGAGTTAATTGGTCAGGTCAGCGGGGTTGAAATAAAACGGTGAAAGAACGGAGCAGGTTGTTTTGGTTTATTGCTTCCAGTCGACAGCTGTCATGGTGCAGCTGCAGGCTGGTGATAGGAACAACAGGGTTAAGGGTCAGTGCATCCAGAAAACAGGCTGACAGGATAACAATAACTAGTACAACCAGGATGTACAAATGCATGCTGTGGACCAAAATCAAACCATGTTGACAGTGTTTATCTTGTGGCTTCTATTAGCTGTGTGATTTTGACATGAAGTCTACTTTTCCAAAAGTTGACATTGTCACTGTCAGAATTTCCAGGTAAATCCAAATCCAAGGCAAAGGCTGATTTCACTAATGCACCAGGCAGCGGTAAAGCACGGCTCGCAGCAATACTTAACATGTTTTCTGCGATCAGGAGGCATGTTGATGTCTTTCAAACAGAAGCGTTTCATTGTAACGTAAGGTTGTCAGAGGAGTCAAAGGACCAAGAGTTTGACGCTAAAAGTTCAGCTTTGCCTGTTTGAACATCATGGTTCCAGGTGAGGTGAGTCCTGGTGGTCCTTGCCTCCTCCCCCTTGGGCTTGAACCCTCACCTGATATCCGCTCTTGTTTATCATCTCAGCTGCATGTTGACATGGTCCAGCATATACTGATGTGCATGTCTGTGATCAAAGCCCCTCAGTGCTAATGAAGGGTGAAATTAGTGGACATGTTTTCGGTTCCATCGATCTCTTAAATGCACTTATTGATCTAACCCAAACATATTTCTGACACTTGCAGAGGTCACAGGAGTAATTGCACACTTCAGGACTGACGGCATCATTTGTCTACACAGCTGAGGTTCTAATACAAATGGACAGTCACTCTAACAAACAGTCTGGGAGACGCTTGGTTTGAATGCAAATGAGACACTCTAAAATATCCTCCAGTTCTCTCTCCTGTTGTGTTTGTCTCAAAGGCAAGTCAGTCCAGATGAGGGTTAGCTTGCCGCTGCTGCTGGAGAATGAGGAGTGTTATTTAGGACAAGAGATGGATGTACCTCAGCAGTCTCAATCCATAATACCCTCATGACTTTCCCAGGAGGAGGAACAACTAACACTGCTGTGTTTTGTCTCGGAGTTTGCGTGAGAGTCACCTAATCTGTCAGAGAGAGATTCATATTCACAGCTGTTTGAGTCTGAGATTTTCTTGATTTATTTATCAGGGCGGGGTGAGATCAGGCCAGGCAAGAAAAAACTAGTTCAACAGACGCCTCTATATTGCATATTCATGGTTAAATCCTTCCTGGCAGTAGTCTAAAACATGTTTACAATAAAAATCTAAACCTTGAAAAACTTTGTAAGCTTGTATTTAAATACAGTGTTTTCTCCAACAGACCTATTTTTGGTAAACCTTATTGTCAGTTAAAACAATAGTTTGACATAACTGGTGGAAACAGGTAGTCTGACTCCACACCTCTAAAACTCACAGTAACACACATTATATCTCATTATATCTGTACATACTGTAAAGTATAGGCAAAGACGGGAACAATATAAAATGTCAACTGTTTTTTTTCGTTGTTTGGACTTTAATATGTCTAAAAACCTTGTTCAAATCTTAAGAACAAAAACACAAAATAACATTTCATTTTTAGAGTAAACTGCATTGTAGAAATGTTGCAGCATAGTTGCACAATCTTGACATTTCATGGGAAAGCTAAGCCCTAAACCCTCTCTGCCTTTAAAATCTCCTTGTTTTGGGACTTTCAAGTGTGACTCAGCCCCCTCTCACTTCATGCCATGCTCCTGGGCACCCTGCCATCAGACTGGGCCCTCATGTTCTGCCTCTCTGGGCTTCATTGATCAAACTTAGGGCCCCACAGCACGGACAGAGTCTTGGCTAGCTTCTCCAAGCATCCAGAAGATGGAACGGTAAGGTAGCAGCACTAATGGCTTTTTCTGTTCCGGTGGAGGTATTCAGATCCTTCAGTGATGCAAAATTACTGATATATATTGTAAACACACTGCTACTTCAAATGACTATTGTGAGCAAAACATACTTAATAATATTTCAACTAAAAGTACTGGTTCAAAAATTACCCCTCTGACTGATGCATGACAACAAAATCCATATTTTATTTTTGATGATGTGTGATTTAGGCTCAGTACCTTTATTTAAATGAAACAATGAGGGAAGATCTCTTTGGCGGGACTGCTAACAACCTGGCAACACAGACATCTGAAAAGATAGAGCCACGGTCCAAAAAGGCTGGGAATCATTGCTTTAATCTAAAATAACGTATTGTAAGCGCATCGTGTTTTTAAATAAACTCTCGGCCTGGCAAAAGCTATCAAATAAATAGTACAATGTTTCTCTCTGATATGTGGTGGACTAGAAGTATAGGGAAACACAAACTTGAAATACTCTCAAAATGGTACCTAAGTGCAGAATTTGAATGTACTTGATAAATTCACCATGGCTCCTTTCATAACTGCAGCACAGAGGACACGTAGAGGCACCTGCTTCCAAACAAACACCACATAGTAGTGACACATGAATAAAACATGAAAATCTCCCTGCGGTGATATCCTTAAAACACTCTGTTTTTTTTTTCTAATGCGTCAGATGAAACACATATACAGCTCGACTCAGTGACGGGTGAGAAAACATACATTTCATTTTAATGTATATTTTTGTTTGAAGTTTTTTTTTGTAGACGTCGTGTCTAGATAGGAGCGAAAAGCAGCCACCGGAAACAAGGCAACGTCAAAAGGTGTTTAAAAAAGGGGGTACAATGTACGCTGGTAGATTAGAATGATGAGGGGAGCTTGACAGGGGAGGGATAGGCCCTGAGGGGGTTGAGCGCTGGGCTGAGTCACTCTGCAGCAGACAATATCCTCTGGCTTCACACCACCTGTCTCCCACGATTCAACCACAGGAGACAGACTGCCAGGGGCTTTACAGCCAGAAAACACAGGCTCTATTACACTTTGACACACAGGGAGGCCATGAATGCACCACATCTGATGATGGAGAGGTAGACTTCTGATGCCACAATTCATCTTCTCTTAAATAATTGCCAAGTCTTAGAAGTAAGCAGCCCAAATTTGTCAAAAGCAAATGATTAGCGTGAGGTAATGGCGGCCATTTGGGCAGTGATTTTAGCAATGATTCATCTGTTTGGAAAATGTCTGAAGTGTAATTCTGTCCTTGGAAGCAGAAGACCAAGTTTGTTGTCTGACAAGCAGAATAATTACAGCATTAGCATATCATTACTGGCTGGCAGGAAGACAATAGATCAACAAAAAGACTCCTCGCTGGTTCTTCTCCAAATGCGACCATAATATCTGGCAGATGTGCGATTGTGTCCCTTTCTCTTATTTGATTTCCTATTATGGTCTGACTAGGCTTCAAAACTTTGTATGAAAAACATTTTTTTCCTTCCTTCACCTGCTCCACAAAGTTTGATCAGAGGCAAAGAACGTCTCCACAGTGGGAATCTGCTTCCTGTAACCTCGTCTCTGTGGGCCACAAAAGGGCCAGTGAGGTTTTGTATGGACCTGTCCCGCAGCAGCACGCGACTGTAAAAATGACAGCCTACAGTAGCTCTTTAAGAGAGCCTGTAAAGACAGTACAATCGTGTGTTGCTGCATTTACGATCCTGTCAGCTGAGGAACTGGGTCATTGTTTAGACACAAACATGCAGAAACACGTCTCAGAGACAGCTCTGCTGCCTGTTGTCAGTGAACCGAATGACCTCGACGACCAACTTGTCCTCGTACTGAAATATATCCAGAATGTCTGCTCTGTCTTCTGTGTAACAACTGACATTGGGTATCAGTTAATTCATACTAAACAGCTTTAATCCAGACCCCCGCACAAGTCAACAAACATGTAGACATTCCCTTAATTCACCAGCTCAATGTTCCTCTCAGAGGAATGAGACTCAATAGGTTACAGTTACTGTCTTTTACTCAGTAATTTAAATTGTAACAAAGACAGACAAAGCTCTGAACTAACCACTGGGTCTTAATAAAACTATTACATATTTTATCTTCCCCACCTCCACTTGAAGGTCAAATGTCAGACCAGCAGTTTTAGAACGGGAAAGCAACTCCTGCTGTCTCGTTCAGTCACAGTCACACAGGAACATGCTAGTTGTTTGAACCAGATATTTCTCCTTCTCCTACTCTTAATGCAGGCATGATGCCACTTTTTCTGTACCCTTTATTTATAATGAAACACCGAAGCTCTTTGTGCTTCACAGTGAAAAAGAAAGGAGTGCATTCCTGGCCAACACAGCTGAGGCTATCCAGAGCTGAGGATGTTCACTGACTACAAAAGCCTTCACATCTGCAGGAGAGGAAGAGGGGAGCAGTGGAAAAATAACAAGACATCTGCACTTTTTTTTCTTTCCGTTACAACAATGGAGGCTGCAGCGCATGGGCTCTGTCTATGTAAGTGAGGATGTGTGTTTCTCGAGTGTTTTTATTGATTAAAGACACATTGAAAAAGTTGACGCAAGAGAGAAAATCGCTTTAAAGTCGAGGCAGGTGAGGGAATATTGCTGACACATGAGGAACAGTTTGCTCTGTGAACAAGCTCATGATAGGAAACTCAACCTGAACTTTGGCCTCTTCCACCACACTGCACACACTCCCTGTAATGCAACATTTACTGAGTCTATGCCTTTGTTCTACTGTATGTTCAGGTGACCTTTTAAAAGTTGCAGCCATTAAAAATTTGCTTGACAGAGGTTGCTGAGCCACATCTGTGCTTTCATGGCTCACAAAATCAACTCAAAGCTGTGATTCTGCATGGAGGCTGAAGGAAGGTGGTGTCACTTCAGCTGTTCGACCCCTGGAGTCCATGAGATCAGATCCTCCACAGCCTGCCCTCCCCAACCTTTCTCCATATTCTCCTTCTCTGTCCATTGTCCTCTTTACAAGGCCAGACCTGTTTTCTCCGTTCAGACAGATGTGCAGTCTCACATGGTATTCCCATCACTCCTTCCCTCTAAATTCCAGGACTTTCACTGAGCAGAAAACTAAAAAAAGAGCTCACAGAAGGAAGCTTATTAATCAGGAAACTGAAAAAGATGCTGTAAAATTGACTTATGACAACATCACACACATTCCAAAGAGGAAATTATGATAAACCATAATACTGCACACACCATTTGACAGATTAAGTACATCGACAACTTCAGCAGATAACCTGGGACCATAACAACAATCAGGTCTGATGTCACTCTATAAAGAGACACCCTGACAGACAGGGTCAAATTATCACCATCAATCACTCCTCAATCCACTTCAGCACTGGCACCAAGTGGAGACAGCCTTTCATTACTTTCCTGTCAACCTGATTGTAGCCTCATATCAAGCTGCATGTGTCACCTGTCATGTCCCGGTGGTGGGCTGTCACTGCAAATCTGCCACAGGGTGCAAAAAACACCCGTGGTGAAATCCACGTCGGCCGAGACCAGAGGAAGTGACATACCTGCCAGGATGCATGTTAGTCTGAGATACGACCTGAGGTGCTGCAGGATGCACGGGAAACATAAAAGCATGCAAAGTCAGTGTGGCTTCCAACACCATGACCTGTACTTTAAAACTGTCAGGCTACAAGGTTTTCTACTTTTTGCTTCTAAAGAAAAGAAAAGAAAAGAAAAGAAAAGGATAACAGTGTTTCATCGACTTGGAACTGAATCCAACATGGAGCCGACCATCGGACCTTTGCCAACTGAACTGATGTTCAGCATGTGAATTTTGTCAGCACTGATGTAAAAATATTGGCTTGGCACACTGAAAGCTTGTGGGAGTTGGTAGGATATGGGAGACTATTACTTAAAATTAAAAACACTTCCTACATGCAGAGTCCAACAGTGAATCGCTCTTGTGGAAAGGGTCACTCGTGGAGACAAACTACCAGAAATTATCACCCGTATGTGCAGTTCCCGTCAGCTCTACAAAGCTTTGGCAAAATTCAGTCCACTGTTTACCGCCCACAAAATAAAAGCTCCAAAAACCCAACGTACACTACCTGCTTGACACCAAACAGCAGACAGACAAAGGTAGTAACCAGCTGGTGAACAGAGTGGAGCATTTGGCAGCTATTCCTCTCAGCACTTGGAAGAGACAAAAATAAAAGCTAAAAGAAGAGTGAACAGATAACTGCTGACAAGTCCGTCATATCAAATTAAGCAGCTCAGTGTATTAACAGCTTGTTTGCTCTGCCAGAAAGTGACCCTCAATTCAGTTACTGCAGGTTAAAAGCAGGAATCACATAAGTGCATTCAATTTATTTTAGTACACTTTCTGATTGAAATGATGTCTAGATATGTTTAGATGCTGTTCAGTGTGCTACAGCTGACTAGTTACTAGCTGGATCAGTATGCTGTACCAGAAACACCTGCTATACAATAGTACTGTGACTTTTTTGGTTAAATTCAACCCCAGTAATGAGGGTATCATATAGTTCATATAGTGAAATTTATTGTCATAAAAATGTGTTATGAGTTCTAATAAATCTCACTGTGCAACTGATTCACACATGGCAGTTTCTGGAGTTGAAGAGCACAAACAAAAGCACATAAAGAGAGATTTTTTTTTTTTCACGTCTGAAAAATGACAAACTTTATGAGGCTCCACTGACCTTACCAACTCTAAAAAAAAACCCAAAGCATTTCTCTGTCAGTGGCATTCTGCTGTAAACACAGATTTATCGCTGACTAGTCTGAATGTGTTCCCTGCAAATGCCAAGATGAAAAAAACAACAACATCTTGCTGAAACTGCCAAACAATAAGTTGAGAAAATGCAACCAGTGACAACTGAAAAGGTTTCCAGCATTTCTTTACATACTGACAGGGCCATCTTTTGAGTCAATGTAATTGTATTTATGATATACAGTAAAATGGCTGATTCTAAAAAGCATTTTCATGTGTTGATTCCTCCTGAGGGACGACTTCTTCAGCCTCGAATGAGAGTCTTTACTTGACATTTACTGCTGTGTAAATGTCAACTCATCTGAAGTATGAGGTTGAAGGTTAATGTGCCCATTCAATTATATATTTGCTCACTGATTAGAAGCCTTTCCCAGTGTCTCCATTATATTTGCTTACTCGTAGGGAGTAGGTCTGTTGGTGAGTGCTTTATTTGGCACAAGCTGACACCACGGTGTTAATTTGTTTGCCTCCCTCGCAGCCAGACAGATGAATTTAGATGTTGAGTCAGGGAGTCAGACTGAAGTCTCTTTTTATGGTAAACAGAAA
Source organism: Synanceia verrucosa (assembly GCA_029721515.1). Lineage (NCBI taxonomy): Eukaryota > Metazoa > Chordata > Actinopteri > Perciformes > Synanceiidae > Synanceia > Synanceia verrucosa. Next base: position 8,977,508 of record CM056568.1, on the reverse strand, counting down.
GGTCAAAGGTCGAGATGAGGGACATGCATACTAACCTGCTCTGTCCTGCTGTTTGTGCTCTCTCTGACTCAGTATTTATGGACAGTTTTCCCACTTAGCCCTCATAACGTGCATGACAGGACACAGTGGATAGGATCCTGAAAGCCCTGACTACACCTAGCTAAATGACCAAACATATGTGGACAACCCTGTACTTTTCTTTTGCTCGACACGATCCTGTTGGATATAATAATGTTGAAGCATACAATGATATTTCAGACAGTGATGGAAGTTCAACAGCAACGCAGATACTTATGTTACCGATGGGAAGTAGAGCTGAGACTTTCACCAGAAACATGAGAGGTTTTCTGAAGAAGCCATGGTGATCAGAAACACCTAGCTTTTGTCCACAGGGACCACCAAACTCAAAATGAAGTGGTAATATTCTTAGTTGCAGCTCTTTTGGTGAGTAAATCCCTGCAATCAGGTTTCTAAATGTTGTGGAAAGTGTTTCCAGGATGGCTTTAGGATGCAATTTTTACCAATTACATAGATCAGGTCACTGCATATATTTGTCCACACGATATGCACACACACTGTTGTCATGGTGTGACTTAAGCTTCACATGCAAACTCAATATTTATCAGCAAGGTATTGATTTCTTTGCTCTTCATGCGGGCAGGCAGCAGGTGAAGGACAGGACAAGCTCAGATGATGGATGGCACAGCTAAAGACTCCTAACACTGTTCATCTTGCTCCCATATATTAAAAGAAAACTGGAGCAGGACAAGAAATGAGAATAGGAAAGTGGGTGGGAGGGGAAATGAAGGGTCACAGATAGGCAGTAAAGGGGTAGTGTATGATAAGGCCGGCGTACAGGATGTGTGATCTGATCTCAACAGCAGATTACTACAACCTCCAGCTTATTAAACGCTCAGGGTCACTCTGTAGTGGCGCAGTCAACCAATCATTCAAGCTTGATGGCTAATCACATGTGACACATGAACGTTAAGAGGAAGCTGGGGAATGAGCAGAGGGAGATCAAAACGCCTCCTATACTGTGTTTGCAGGACTGGATCAGTGTGGTCTGTCTGGAGGGCTCACTGATGTAAAACTGTCAGAAAACTCAGTTAAATTTGAATCCTTTTCCTTTTTTTTGAATGGAAAGACAAACTGTAATAATACTGTCTTTACTTCAGTAAAGGGGTGATGTCACCAAGTAACACATTGGCATAATACCTGCATAGCCTGTAGTCTCTGACTAGACATCAATGACAAAACAACCACCTGTTCCATCTGTTTACCCGTCAGCTAGTAGACAATCACCAGCTGACTGCTGCTGGGAAGTGGCTGCTCAATAACCTCAGAGGCAGGAACGCAAATAACAATAACAAATACACACACAGGCTTGCACATGCAACCCTGTGCTTGACCTCTCAGCACACCCTTCAATTCATCTGTTCACTCCTAATTGTTTGCAACGCCTCTGCATGAGACCCAATGAGCCGATCTGCTTGGATCAAACTGATCCTCTGAACAACTGAAGAAAAACACAAAAATTCTGTGGCTCCACATCTGCAAAGACAAAAAGCCCTGAAGCTGGGAAGCCTTTTTACAGTAAACACATAAACTCAAGTTCAGGGAAATGCTGATGTTTGGCTCATCAGCTCTCATTATTGATTCCTCCTAGATGACTCTTCCATTGTTTTTGTCAGTTGACTAGATGTCATTTATTCAAAAGCAAGTCCAGATTTCGGTTGGCACTTTGACAGGCTGAATGTCTAAACCCCTAATAAGCATCAAAAATCATGAATCATCCACAAGTCTAATGGACACACAGCTCTGCTCTGACCAGAGCTGTCAGAGGGATTTAATGGGATTTAATGGCTCCTATTAGCAAAAAAAGCAAAAAGCAAAAAATGATTTTAAAAATCATGTAATGTCACAAACAGCCCAATTGGCTTTGTAGCAGCTGGGAAATATAACTAGAGGACTGAGTAACTGCTTCGTGTCTTCACAAGAAATCAGCACTACTGCCAGGGCAGCCCTTTGGGGCAGGCTTGTGGCAAGAAAAGGACATCAGATAAGTCATTTATATTCATATCTCCACCTCTCATTTTGGCTGCTTGTCGATAGATGGGAATTACAGAACATACATCATTGGTTTGGCAGCCGTCTGCAGATATGGGATTTCATTTTTGACCCCCATTCAATATGTGCTGGGAAGCACGTCTATCATTTTATCAGGCCAAAAACTAAACAGGGAAATTTTATTGCATCACAGATGATAAATTGCACTCCCACAACTCTTTATATAAGACTTAAATAAATGTGTTGAAGATGGGTTGGCAGCCGCCTGGGCCCTGTGGTGATGATGCACAGTGCGTTGGCACTTTGACCATGTCTGTGATACCGGAGACCCTTTGGGTGAACGGGGAGCTGGCCAAACATTTAATCAATATCTGGACCTCCTCTGTCTGAGACACGTATCAGCTTTTGGTTGCTGTGGAACACAAGTGAAATGATAAACTCCTCAACACTGCCTGAGGGCTGAACACTGGCAACCAAATGATACAAGGTACAAGGTGCAAAACAACAATGTTGGACTAAACTAGTGGTGTCATGATACTGAAAGTAAGCAGTCAATGCTAATACCAGTGAAATCACATGATTCTCGGTATTCAATTCAATGCCAAAAAAAACTAAATAGTAAGTCTCATGAAGTGTCATGTACTTTAACCTACACTCTGTTGTTACCAGATTTTGTGCCTCATATTTCTGTGATATCTATCAGTTACAATCCCCTGACTGTCTGTCGCTCATACTGATTTCATGGTTTTACATCGCTCTCATCATTCACTCCCGTCTGACCTGTTTGAGAGAGGGGCACATTTATTACCTTTGTGCAATGGAATGAATAAGATATTCATAATTAAACTGCTCACACTAATTTACTTTCCATCTTATTATAGCATTCTGGGACATGAGAGAGAAAGGCCTTTAAACGAGAGTCAATTATGACTTTATGATGTCAGGGCTCCTCTCTCCACCTTATAAAACAACTCTTGCGTCCAAAACATTAAGAATTCCCTCCATAACAAACAGCAATCATCACATTCTTTGGGCAGGACATTGTTAGCTGCTCAAAGTGGATGTAATTCACCATGTTAATACAGCAGCTCACTACTAGGAACAGAGTGCAACAGGTTTCTGCAGCCCAGCAGTCGCAGACAGGTGACAGAGTGCTTCAGCAAATACTGCATATTTTGGAGACGAGACAAAAGAGCCATCAGCCTAAAGGATGGACATGATTGAGAGCCTCCCTCTCAGGGTAATGGGGAGTGAGTAGCCACTTTCTCCTCTTCACATTGTGTTCCTCAAAGAAAAAGGACAGAGAAGGGAAAGAAAAACTAAATATTCAGAGTATAAACAGACACATTCATGCCCTCTTACTCATAACACATACCTGGGCTTAATCGAGATGCCATCAGCAGTCAGGCCTCGGCTTGCAGACCAGCCAGTTTGTTGTTCCACAAAGCCAAACCATTTTGGTTTTGGGATTTTGATCTATTGTGCCCATTACATTGATGTGTTGCTGCCTTCTGGATCACAACATGTGTATACTTTACAACTTCCCTTGACATCGGGATGCTGGTTCTTGTCTGACTGTACAAGAAATCACAATTCACTCCAGCAGTCAGTTCAGGACAAGCCCATAAAATACAGCAATGTGACCTTACTGGATCGAGACCTGTCTCTAGTTACCAGAGTTTCCCACTTTCTCTGCCTCCCTATGCAGTACACTCATACAAAGCCTGCTGATACACCTTGCAATTCATCACCACAAAGACTCAAAGCAAGCCTTTGTTCCTGGCTCTGTGCTCAGCCCTGGGAGAAACTCTCAGCTAGTAAGTATTGGCGAGGAGACAGACACCTGAACACCTGGCACAAACTAAACCCCATTTACCAGCATCACTTGTTGACTTTTTTCCTTTTTTAATGGTTTGGCTCACTTTTTAGTTTAATCAAGCATGTCTGAACGAGTCAGAAGAAGAAAAAGAAGCCGTAAACAGGATAGAGATGAAAATGTGCTGTGAGTGCAACTCCCATTATGAATGAGCTGCCAAGTGGCCTCCTGTTTACAGCTCTGGGATGAGCTCAGCTCCCAGTTAGGACAGCTGGAGCAAGCTTGTCCAAAACAAAGATCGACCTGACCTCCAGAAACCTTTGCTTGCTTCTGGGAAGAGTCCTTTATCCTCTCACTACTGGCGGTCCAAATTCCTGACAGTTCGAGTGATGAACAGGCCTTCAACAGGCTGAGCAGGCCTTCCAGATGTATTACAAACTGTGTCGAGTGCTCAAGACTCAGTCGAGGAGAGAATTATCAAGTCACAGAACAATCTTGGCTAATCTATTTTCAACACACTCAATTATAGATGACAAAATTTAATTCCTTAAGGCTGCAAGGCTCATAAAGTCATTTTCAATTCCTCCAAAACATCAACAGTCAACCCACCAAAGGTCCCTCTGAGTACATATAGAACAATATGTTCACCAGAAAGCACATGACAGCACCAATAACCAGTTTATACATCCTCCAGATTGGTTCTGTCCAAATGAATTATAGATATAAGGTGGCGGACAGAAAACAACTTTGAGGGAGTCATCAAAGTCTATTCTCAGCCTTCTCACACACAAACACACTTGTGGCTGTAATTCTTTTCATTTCCATCCCAGAATGCCCGGGCAGTCAGTGTTGCACTGTGACGAGCTGTTGCTGCGGGGTGTGCTTGTTCTTTGTCAAGATGAGTTTGTAGGGAGACGGAAACTTCTGGACAGTGGACATTCAGACATTTTCCAGGCAGAGTAACAAAGGCAGCGCAGTTGAACCTACAACAAGGAAAACACATCAATGTCTGCAAGACCTTTGCTTGGCACGGCCCAAAACACTGTCTGAACATACTCAAGTGTGTTAGCAGGCTAATCATGGCAAAGGCTACGTGTAACATAGGGTTCAACTTAGAGGGCCGAGCAACAAAAATGTTAAAAAATGGCAACTGATGCCTTTACAAGTGAGCATGCCATTAACATGATAAACAGACCAATGAACAGATCAATCTGAGGTAACGCGGCGGGGCAGACTAAATGTAATTGCACTGTTATGCATTTTGCTGACTCAATCGACCTAAAAGAACACGCAGAAGTCACAGGTCACAGGTACAGTAGTTCATACCAGACCTTTTATTAGTGCTATCTAAGTCTGGTATAGGGAAAAGCTGCTCTGGTGTTGTTTGCATTTCTTTGGGCCAGTCGCCTTGGGCGGTGCTAAGCACAGGATGCAACAACCTGTGCAAACAAAATAATACAGTATGAAATGTGAGCTAGTTTGCCAAAATAAATAAATGTAACATATGTTAGAGCAGACAAACATACTGTTTAAATCTTTTTTTGACAGAATATTTCTGTTTCCAAACACCCATGTACGCTGTTTCAGCACATGAATCCAAAGCTTACTGTTGTTTTCATCTCTAAATGAAATTCCGGCACAGATGCCAAAACCATACTTATTGAAAAACTCAATTAGCAAGAAACCCTGCAAAAGCCAGATCTTAACTTCTGAAGTGTTTCCACCAGAGCTTTATATCTGACAGTGTAAACAAGATGAAGAATCTGACCAAACCTTTAGTGCCAAATTTCAATCTGGACTCAAAATGTGCTGAGCTTTGAAACTTGGTCCTTAAAACAATATGCTGATCTTGCCTTCATATTCTTCAGGGGCTGCGGCCTGAATTTAAAAATGCGAGAGTAAAAGCAAGCAAAGCAGTGAAAGGAAGTGCATGGGAATGGTCAGACACAGAGTGTGAGAGAGAAAGCTTTTGCATACAGGCGAAGGCATGTAGCAGCATGCTGTGAACCCTGTGAGTGACACTTGCTTTTGTGGCACAAAGCCGAGCCGGCGATCCTGCTGGGCTCAGGATATGAAGCCTGCTTCAGGGAGGGGTGACAGGCTCCTCTGGCACCTTATCTCCATTCAGCATGACTGTCTGGCCTGAGACACCACACTCTGTCCTCCTCCATGATAGCCACACATATGACACTTTGTTCCCCTTTGGAGAGCCGCCTCTTTTAACTTCCCTCAGCGAGCACATCAAATCTTTGGTTTTCACATTTGCAGGAGCCGGTTTGTGTTATGATGCACAGCTACAGTATGGGCATCTGCAGGGGTTAGTGTGTTGGATGTCTAAAAATGACTCTTTAAAGACAAAGTCATAGTTGTTCTGTAACACTTGCATGTTTTTCCATCACCAGACACATTAACTCCTCTCCAACAGGCCTGCTGTGTATGAAGCATAAAAAACAGCCCATCTGTTCCACACAGCCCAGTGCCAACCAGCCAGTCAATTTATACAATATGTTACATATAATATTCACTGTGAACTTTAGGTTATGGTCATCAAATATCTGACACTACATGTAGTGAAACTCTGGAGGTCCTCAGCATACAAGCAGGACAAGACAAATCCACCAGAGAATGGTTAGTTGATCAATAGGCATCCAAATATATATTAACCAAATTTCCACATGTGAATACTGTACACAAGCAACTTTTGCACCTGTAATTCCTTCCTATTTTCAAATTCACAGCATCTCCAATCAGGTTTTATTTATGTGCAAACTGAAAATGTGCATGAAAAGCTTCAAAATGACTTCTTGACACAGCAGAAGGCAAACCTGGCATTGTATCTTTCCTTACAAAATAAGATTAAAACATCATCTGAATCCCTTACTGTGTCATGTATGATTTTGTATTTGTCTTTTCACTGTAGCGGTTATATCCGTATTTGGACTATTTCCTGGCATTCCTGGTTTATCTTGCTCTCGTGCTCTCACTGTAGTGAAAAGAAAGAGAGAGTATAAATAAACAAACACAACAAAACCACAGAAAGAAAACGAAAATTTGTATGCAGCGCCGCGTTCTAGTATGGTTGACATACTGCTATGTACTGTACAGCCACTGACTGATTGTAACAGGAAATAACAAACAGATGCAGAAGCAAATGAGGCAGGCAAAAAGAAAGTACACCAACTCCCTCACCGACACTCCATCACAAAATTACTCCGAGCTCTATGGAAAATATAAGAGCGTAAGAGCATCCAAGGGAGGGATTTCCCTTTCATATCACTATTATTTATTTATCTTAATATAATAACCTATGCTCTTAATCATCACTCACTATACTTTAGGGTGTAATATTTGTATGATGCAGCTGTAATTCTTTTCTCTTGCGCTATTCAGTACAGAGGGGGAATGGCAGTTTCAAAGCCCCCTCTCTTTCTCGTTATCCCCCCAAACTTTCCCCCCCAGACAAAAGAAAAGGCAACTCCTCCTAAACCAAAAAAAATTCACTCATTTCACCCCTCAGTTAATGATCTAGCATCTCTCACATGGCAGCATCCCTCAGCGGAGTCAACAGGAGGAGCAGATAACAGCCTGGCTGTGGTCGACTGGCAGCTACGCAGTCTTCTGTGGAAAAGGGACGATTATCATGAATGGAAAACGCTTGTCGTCTCTCACTGAGCCGCTGACGTTCAGATCTGTAACACTTGGTAACGAGGCCGCTGTTTTTGCCTCTGAACTTTTCAAAGGTGTTTGGCAGACAAGATCCATAATTTCACTGTTCTGAATGAAGTGAACAAAATCAAACAGAGTAGAAAGAAGCCAATAACTCTGGTCGAGCTCTGCAACAATTGGAAGTGAAGGAGCTTTTGAACCACATGAAAGACAATGAGGAAAAGCTAAAGAGGAGCTTAACTGTGCTGGGTTTCATTAACTAGTGGCCTCTTTGCTCTTTGTCTCTGAGCCTATTGAACTCTGTGTGCTGCTCCGGCCCTCTCAAGCCATCAGACTGAGCTTCTTCCTGGAGTAAAAAGGGGCAGGGAGCTCAGCGATGAGGGCCAGGCATGACTAATGCAGGAGCCTGGTGCTGCTGTTGCATGCTGGTACAAGGAAGGAGGTGGGGGTCGACCCCGCCTCCCTGCCTCCGCAATGTATGGCACGGCCCACTGTGGTGCATACAGGGCTGCACATAAACCCCAGCCGCCGCCGCCGCCGTCACTTGTCTCTCACCCCCTTATACCACCCTGCCCCCATCATCCATTCATGGCAGATCCTTTCAGCAGGTCATTCAGAGGGCCAATAAAGAGGCAAGCTCATTCTGTCTGTTCTGAAATGTGCAATGTCAGAAAGAGGGTGAGACAGGGGAGAGGAGGGCAGACTCCAAGAGGGCTTAAATCTCTTCACTACTAAAGCAGACTGAGCTGGACCTCCCATTTTGTTCTCCGTATAGACAGTTGATGTTGGGAACCCCTGAAACAAAGAGAAGAGAGCAACAGAGCAGAAGTTGTCATTAAAAGGGACAAGGTTTAATATTCAATCTGAATCCTTCCAAATAATTTTTTGCATTGTTTATAACCTAAGATATAAAACATGTTCTGTATCATAGCGCCTTTACCACTGGGACTCCACAGGGTGGAAAGGGTGTCAGGCTTTCACCTTATACAGTATTTAGTCACTGCTAAATGCTAAATTGAGACCCTTATTAACCCTGTCCTGACTCAGTTATCGTTACCATCCAGCACTTTTCTCTATTTCATTTTCTACACAGGATAGAAGGTGTGTAGTGTATGACAAAGTATACTGACAATTTTGCCTTTCCACTCTATAACTCGCAAATTGAAAAGTGGATGGAAACTAACAAACAGGTTTGCATATGTTCCTTTTAAGGCACTGGTAGTGTCAGAGCGAAGCAACAGGGACAGATGAAAGAGTTGAAGCAATCCAGGTATTTTAACTGACTTGAAACTGATCCAAAATGGCAGCAGCTATCTGAAGCAGTGTCAGGACAGTCAAACATCAGAGTCAGTCTGCATGTTGCTCTGCTCTCTACGTGAGCGTGCGTTTGTATGATTGCAAAGGCGGCTGCTGGCAGTATGATGGATGAGGGATCTGGAGACGTCCATATCGCTGCCCTTGAGCAGATTAACCCTCCACCAACTAAAGAAACACAACTCTGAGCATCTACCACAAACTGAATTCCACACACAACCACAATCTTAGCACATTAACAGTCCTCAGCGCAGGCTTTTAAATGAGACCACATCATTACACAAGACAAGACTTTCTCTCCCACGCTCTGTCCCTCTTTAATACTCCTATCACACATGCAGACACACTCCAGACTCGAGTAGAACAGCTCGTTTTTGACTCTGAGAAAAGCACCGGAGTGCAAATTAACCCCCAAATCATCCTCAATTTCGTGTGCCACTAGAGAGTAGCACATGGAGCCACAGACTGAAAGCTTATAAAAAAGAAAAACGATGCACCAAGCTCACAGGATGTTGTGTAATTTCACCCAGATGTGCTTTACAACTCATCTAACTAATAAACACAGGGAGTGCAACGAGTTTCTTTTCACATCTCAGGCTCTGCAGGAGCTGCTGAGATGCTTCCTTAGAGTCAGAAAGCTTTTCTCTTCTTGAATGTGGTCTATTATTTCAGTTGCAGAGTGCAGGAGTCCACTGATGCTCTATTAATAAAAGCCCATCGAAAGCAGGACAGGAGGCTGCTCCTTACAGCAGAGACGAGGTCAGTCCACGACAACGGAAGCACTTTGCCCAGATGTCTAAAAATACTGTCCTATATACTAAATGTGTCGACTCGGGTGGGAGATGGAGCGATGAAGCAATCTGAGAGGAAAATACCATTTTTGTTTCTGGATGCTGGTGTTTTGAGGGCTTTTCCTCAACCTGCAACCTGTAAACCAAGCATCATTCTGATGGCTAACCCACGCACAAACACACACAAGCCGTTATTTTCTACTGAAGCAGCGATACTGAGTGCAGCAGCAGCCCAGCAGATTGACTGAAATCATAAATAAGATGGACTAGGACTGTGTGAAACTAAAAAGATTGTGCGAATGGCCACGAACGGCCGATAGCATCTCTCTCAAACAGAGCCATACATTCCAGGAACTGTGGTCTGCGCTCACACACACGGGTTTAATTTACAGACACTGTCAGCAGGCGAACATTTCTCTAACCACTATCTGATATGTGATGAAAATACACTGCCAGCAATAAAAGCAGGGGGAAACAAGAGCTCGTCTGTGTGGGGCCAACTTTGGCATGAACTTGTTCCACCGTCTGTGTGTAGGTGTGTGTGTGTGTGTGTGTGTGTGATGGACTCGATTTGAGATTAGTGGACTTTAGGTGCACACACTGGCTTTACAGTAGGCATATTGTTCCCACCCCATCCTCCAGTGTTGACTGTGTCTTAATCAAGGACACTGAGGTGGACAGCAGAGGACTCAGAGCAGTGAAAGCACCTGCACTAAAAAGTGGTCACTGATCTCAAATCTGGAAAAAAAAAGTTGCAGAGGGATGTTCCAGCTCATACCAGAGAGTTAAATTTCACATCTAAATAATAAGCCAGAAGTCACAAAAAGAGAGCATGTTGATATCCTCATACCCTGCACTGGTTGCTTTGGCTGTATTATTACAGTTTACAGTAATAAAGAGCGCAGCCAAGGGGAAATGTATGCACAAATTTGAAAAAGAGCTCAAACATGTAGTAATTGTTCAAATATTCTAATTAGAATGAAACAACGTCTTTGGGCTAGACTGAAAAAATGAAGTTAGCAGGTCAAATAGCCTGTTCCTAAAATAAGGTAATAAGAGAGAAACAGACTTCAGCGTGTCGTCTTTGATAAATGGAGGTTTCATGTAACTGCAAAGGGATGCAGTTTGAAGCACAAAACAAAGTGCTTCACATTCAGAAGCAGCGCACCTGTGTCTGATAGTAGTTTTCTCCTGCATGTTCTGTCTGCGGACCTGAACTCAGGTCTGCTGAATGCTGAGGGCTGCTGGATCTTACCGTCACTGTCTGTGATCTGGGCTCGGGCATCCCCCACGCACCGCAAAACTAAAACAACTCCAACGAGAAGCTCGACCGTCTTCACGCCCGCCATATCCAAGTTGCGCCGGGGCTTTCTCCTCTGTGTCTCCGTCTTCCGACGCCGCTTCTCCGCAGACTCCGCGTCTCCCGTGGCTCTCTCACTGCTTTTAACAGCGAAACCTGCCTGCTCCGCTCTGAGCTGCTGTCTGTTGTTTTTTTCTTTTTGTTGTTGTTCCAGCGCGTGTGCCACAACGCGCGCTCCTGGAGAGTGGAAACGCGCTCGTCCCGACAGGTCCGCACTTCCAGAAATAACCAAAAAAAAAAAAATACACAAAAAGTTCTCCTCTTAAATGTTCATCCCAGTCCGACACACCGCTCTCATCTCAGTGGCTGGAGGTGCAGTGTGTGTGTGTGTGGTGGGTTGTGCGCTCCTGGAGGAGACAGTGCGCTCCTCCCGTCACCAGCTCCTCGGAGCCAATGGCTTCTGCTGCTGCTGCTGCAGCTTCTGCTGCAGCTGCTGCTCCTGCTGCTGGGTGTCCTGTGTGTGGAGCAGCACATAGCCTGAACACACAAAGCCTTTCTCCAGCTGCCTCTGCCCTGGGATATTAATGTGCACCGTGTCAGACAGAGCAGCGCCTGAGTGATGTGGGGAGATGCTGTTGGAGGCCTCCTGTTTGTCAGCAGACTAAAGACGTTGAACATGCTGGACTAACTCCTTCATTAATATATATGCACAAGTTTGGAGTTGCATTTGGGCTGATCAGAGGCCAGAGTGACATAACTGACTTGATGATAACTGTCCTTCCATCTTTCCATTTTCCGTCCTCACCTTCTCTGCTCAGACAGGTGATTGTTAAAGCGCCCTCTTCAGGTGCATGTGAGACCATAATACATTAGTTACAAAAATTGCAAAATAAAATCACTTCCTTTAAATATTTTTCTTTGACTGCATTGAAACTCAATATGCAGAACAGAGGTGACCATCATTTCCCTCTTCCATAAACTGGATAAGTGAGCACAAAGCATTGCTATTGCACCAAATATGTGTTATATTTACTATATACAGTATATTATATTGCTTGATAAAAAAGTACAGTAAAAGTATAGTATGCCTAGTGATGTTACTTATTTTTGGGGTCAGTTGGATCTTAAAATTTGAGAACCAGAAAGAAATCCAAGAAAATAAAGGATAGAGCAGCATAAAAAGTAGAGTCAGATCACATAACGATAACATATTGTATAGATGTTTATGCAGTCCTCTTAAAATCTGCAAAACTCTTGAATAGAAAATAAAGTTTGGTCCCGTGTGCTCTCACTTTTCTCAGCAGTAGCAGAGATTGAAGAGGGGGAACTTGGAAACCACTCATGTGAAGGAGCATTTCTTTTTTTTCCACCCAATTCTTGTTGCTTAGTTTGCACTCATTTTGCACAGGAAGGACAAGTTGGACCACATGCTTGTTCTAATTAAGACGCTCACTGTGGGAATCCAGGAGCTGCACCACAAGTCATGGAAAGGCTAAAAAAAAGACTGGAAACTCTTGCTTTAAACAGTTTACTTGGCTGCATATTGCACTTTTAGAGGGTTTTTTTTTTGTTATAAATGGATTTTGTAGTGGTTAAAATGTGACAAAAAAAATCTTCAAAAAAACAAAACAAAAGTGAGGATAGTGATGTCTGACAGCTCATAAGTCTGGTTCTCAAATGAAAATGAAAAAAAAAAATCAATAAATAGCAAGTGTGTCACTGGCTTTAATTAGTAATTCCCTTGATTATCTTGACTGGCCACTAAAATTCATTCATCCCATTAGCTTTACTGGTGGCTGCTGGTGGCTGCCAACAAAGTGGCTGCAGCAGTGATTTGTTTCTGCACAAAATGAATACAGCTGCCGCATTTGATCCAGCCAAGTATCAGTGATATCCTGAAGAAGAGCACTTCAGTTTGTCTCATTTTCCTTTTAGACATGTTCTTCATAAGTCATGTTACATTCAACTATTTAAAGGAAATTAAACACTGGATGCTTTCCCAAAAAAGGTCAGGAAAGAGAGTGCAGGAGAATCAACGGACTACAGTATAATACAAATTAAAACAAACATACAAACATATGGCCTATGTTTATTATAATAAAAATTCTGAATTCAGCTTAGAAATCATATTCTAAAAAGTTTAATTGGAATAAACAAACAGGAATGACTGTCTGTGCATCCATGGATACACTGTGAACAGGAACTATCGCTGATTCTGCATATGTGACATATAAAATCAAATCGCAGTAATTGACAAATAGATGTTAAGTGATCTTCTCCATCCATTCGTTAACATTTGCTGTGCGCTCATATACTTCTCTATTAAGTTCCTGATGGATCTTAATGCTGTTATTTGTCTGAGCACGTCTTGATACGTCTGGATGATGAGGAATACTCCTCGCCCACATTTCAGAAGTATACAGGAAGCGAGAGAGTGTCATGCTTTTTCTTTTACTTCCTTCTAAAATAGCTCTGGGACACAAGATCATAAGACTAATAAATATCTGCTGACAGTGCCTCTTCTTGATAGTGTCACATCCACTTTCTCACATAAATCTTGAGTCACACACAACGTGATCAGACACCCAAAGGGACATATATCAAAAATTCAGTACAGCAAGACATACAACCCCACCCGGCTAGACATAAAAATATGCTGCAGAGTGATGGATTTCTGTCATAAAAGGTGATTATTGTTGACAAATGCAGTGTAGCCATTAAGACCATAAAGCATCTTTCAATCAGATCATGCAGTCCTGTACCACACATGCAATCCTACTCCCCTTTCCTTTTCTCTCTCTCTGTAACTCTTTCCAAGCACTTTAATCATCACAGTAGTTGAGACTCAGTGGTCACAGCTCCCCATTCAGTCTGCTGCTCTAATCACCTTGTTCCAAAACTCCAGCAAAAAGAAGCCAAGCTAGTCCCCAGCTGACAACTGTGAAAACCTCTCTCTTCATCATTTCCCTTCTCATAGAGCATCCTCTTTCTCTCTTTAAGCCTTTGCTTTCTCAAACCTTCTCCTGTTCCTTCCCCTTGTGGCTTAAAGCATGATCAGCCACACACACCCTGAACTTTAGCTTGGCTGCAGACCACGCCACACTCAGGCCTCCCCGGGGTGACCTTAAAGAGCATCAAAACGTCTGCGAAGGAATTAATGAAATAAGATGGGAGCGACATCAAGGAACTTAGATGGGTGGTGGCAAGTGTAACTTTTCCAGAAAGTTCTTATGTGTAGATGTGTGTCCCACTTGTTGAGTTGCAGAGCAGCATGTCACCACGGCATTTATGATGCTTGGCCTCTTAATAAACAGAGAACAGGGTGAAGTCATAAACTGAAAACACTAAGGAGAACAAGCTCAGCTCTGTTCCTGTCTTTCCATTAGAGCGTAGCTGTTTCACAATAACATTAGCAGGACCTCAAAGCACATAATCATTTAGCTTGAAAAAGGTCAGCTTTCTTCCCTTATTGGTCCATTTTTCCCTACTTTTTCCAGGCTTCAGACTTCTCCGTCACACACACCCAGTCATTTAAGTCTGCCTATGATCCATGAAGCAGTGGGTTGTTGGATGCCGCTCCTCCTTATGCCCTTTAAAGCTGCCATCTCCAGCTGATTTCTCCTTTCCAATTTAACCATTCACTTTTTAACCATTTTAAATCTGAAAATGTGCTAAATTAGATATTAATGAACATGGCAGCGGTTGAGCTGGTGTCTCGCAGCGAATAGTGCCAAATGGCTAACAAAGACAGCAGTGTTTACCTAGAGGGGACGGAGGATGTGCGCTATGGTTTGAGCACATGAAACTACTGAGCTGTACAAGCTTTCTTACTTCATATACTGATCAAACTCTTCAGAGTAGCTGACTGCAGTTCCAGTCCATGGCATAATAAACTACTCTGCAGAGGATGCTTATCTCTACACAGTCATTCTCTACGGCCTCATTTGAGAATGTCATGAAGCGTACAATAAATAATAAATCTTAAGACTCTCATTAACTCAGAAATGTCTGATGACTGACTTCTCTGTCTGTAATGAGCAAATGGCCTGATTGGTAATTGGCTACACGAGGTGCATAAAAACGCCCTTTACAATTTTGTTCAAGTAATGAAGTTCTGCAGTACAACACAATGGGCAGTTAAGTTGCAGATAAAACACTTTTACAACCCAAACACCACAAGAGATCCAATCGGAAGCAGCTGTGCGGTTCCTCCTCTCAGCCTCCAAAAGAAGTCCAGACCAGTTTCTCTAGCGGTCAGATATCCCCTGGGCTGATTGCCGTCCACTCTTGACTGGATACAAGAGGAGAAACAGACATTTTCCCCTGCACTCAGCCAGAGAAGATGAGAGAGCCAATTCAGGGCTATCATTACAAGGAAAGGGGGTCCATTTCACCTTGACCTGATTGGGCCTCAACTGCAGCAGCGGAGGATACTGGGCCAAATGCTGTGATAGCAGGTTAACAGCCCAGGGTGACGGGAGAGGACTCAGGTGAGCAGTTATGGAAACGAAGAATCAACTGTTTTTTGACAGAGGGAGTCCTTAAAAGTGTCATTGCAGAGCATTTTCATCACAGCAACCTTTCCGAATGACACACATAACAACAGTGACCCTTAGATGGACCCTGTGATTAACAAAACTGTGTCAACAATAGCCCCAGTGAGGAAAAGCTGACTAACACTGCCCTTACCAACAAAAACACAAGGACAAAGGCTGGCGGTGTGCAGCAGGTCTCCTGTGTGCCATTCAACAGCACGAATAACGAAGTCACCAGAAAAATGCTCAACCAGGAACAAAAAAACTTTGATAGCTGCACATTCTCAGCCGGCAGGCCATCATGTGAGAGAGCAGCATTGTTTATGCAGAGGTATGTTTGCAGAAACATTTTTTTGTTGTTGTTTTGGCCATTGATTGTATTTGTGTTAGGTCAAAGGTCACAGGGGTGAGACAAAAAAACAGTGATGCATAGACTATGTAAAAGCTGAGCTGGTGTTTTTGGTGTCTCATGCAGGGAGACAGAAAGGTGCACTTCTATAGCTGGATTTCCAATTGTTAATAATAACAGCACCGATGATAAAAGTCCACAAATAAGAACAAGGACCAGAACGATCTTTATAAACAGTTCGCATATCCATTTACTAAATAATATTTGAGGAGATATACTATTTATTAAATGATAGATAAGCTGTACAAAGACTGTAACTGTAATTATTTTTATCACAGAGGTTTGTAAGGAGATGCGCTTTTCTAAAATGTTAGCTTTGTACGTAGAGCCCTGAGGAGCTAACATTAGCAGAGCACATCGTCACATCATTAAGTGTTAGCACTAGCACTGACACTTAGCTACTGAAGATATACTGAATGTACACATGCAGCTTTTGCCTTTAATAATTATAATAAAAAAGTGAATAAAGACCTACCCTGCTTTACCAGAATAGTGTAAAGTGTTAATTTCAGCCTCCATACTCAAGGTTGGCTTCTGCATACATCTGAAAGCAGGATAATTTAGTTACATTAGATAATGAAAGCCACAGGTCATCATAAACATTAACAATTCTTTAACTATAACATACTGACTTACCCTGTTTTGCAAGAACGTTGTTGTTACGATTTGTTGAGTTGTCGGGACATCGTCTTCATTAACAAAGCTGTGAATGAAACTCTCAAACACATCATGTCCTGTCTACTTCTTTCTGTTATTTAGAAATTAGCTGCTATTTCTTTTGGACTATGTCTCCCTGACATCGCTGAGAACACCATAATTGTAAATGGGGAGTATATCTCTACTGCATATATATTTATATGTAAATGCCAAGCTTAACTTTGTTCTGGCCAATTTGTCTTTATGGTGCAGTATAGCGTGTCGAGGAAAAGGCGGTGAGCCGACACAAGGCGAGGGTATGAACAATAAAAACGGTGCACAGCTCAAAGCCTGATATTGATCTTGTGGCCCTTTGATAAATCTCTGACCTAGAATCCACCTACACACTCAGTAAAGACTCTCCAGTGATGGAGAGCAAGACTAAACAGTAATGACACTGGAGATTGTGTTCAACCACAGTCTGAAAATTAAAGATTCACAACTTGAACTTGACCCAGTATGAAGTAATGGCAGTGTGTTCTCATGTGTTTCTAAGTGCTCTCAGAGCACTCACGCAAAACACATTTACCTGACATTTATTATGAATGGGATGGAGGCAGAAGTAGGCCTACCACCATTTTTTTTAAAAATGGACCAGAAAGAAAGAAAAACAACTTTGACTTTGTTCCGACCTAAAGAAAAGGTCATGTTTTTAGTATTTAACAAGACATCGGTATGTAATCCCATAGGCCTTTATTACAGCAGACAGATGTCTCTGTTCTGGCCATCATTAATTTTATTATTTACACCTTTTTACTTTTACTTCCGTGGCAAATACTGTGAAACAACCTACTGAATAATTTAGGGGTATTTGATAACAATGCATCTTCATCTTTTCGCCTTTATATTTCAGTACTGTTTATTGAAACATAAAAGTGTGAAGAATCACTTCCACAAGACAAACTGGACAAATCAACAAATGAAAGGCACATCCAGTAACAGATGCTGGAGCATTTGGCTCATCAGCTGGGGATAAAATGACAAGTTTTTATTGGATTTTATTCATCAAAATTCAGCACATGTAGTCAAAAACATCTATATAACATGGTGACATGGCAACAGTGAGACTTTTTCTTTCCTCCTTTACTAACACATTTGCGAGAACATTTCCCATG
Organism: Synanceia verrucosa; assembly: GCA_029721515.1. Taxonomy (NCBI): domain Eukaryota; kingdom Metazoa; phylum Chordata; class Actinopteri; order Perciformes; family Synanceiidae; genus Synanceia; species Synanceia verrucosa. The sequence goes on along the minus strand of CM056568.1, from coordinate 8,959,796 downwards.
TTAACTGGCTGTTTAGCTCCATATTGAGCAGATGGATAAGTGGATGGTATCAGTCTCCTAATAAATTATCAATACCTGCAGAGGCTAAGAGGAAGATGCATCCTCAAATTGATGCTCTCTTTAGAATATCCCACTCCAGTAAATGTCTTGAACTTGTAAATCATCATGTTGACTGTCAAACATAAGAAGGTCATCTGTGATGGGATCTTTGATGGGACAGCTGAGGAGAGCCGTGACTGAACACTCGTCAAACGTATAACAGACTGGTTTAACTGTGTTGTTTATGAGCCATCTGCTCAGCGCTGGCGTGAATTGAGAGTCCATTCACACCACATACCAAACAGCTGCAGGATGCTGATGTGAAATGGATTTGAATTTGCAAATAAAAACAAAGGGGAAAACTATTTTATTTGCACTTGCGGGGATTAAACAGGAACACTAATGAAGTCAGGACTCCATTTGGAGGCTGTGTGTGTTCAGCCCAGTCCTTCAGTTCACTGAACTGGATGTGTTCTGCTTTTGCCAGCCTAAAGAAAAGCTTTAATCACCATGCACAAAGCACTTACAACTGCTCCTGCTAGTTAGAGTACAGAAGCACTAAAGAATTAAGTGAAACAAAATGACCAAAACTTTTTTTTAATTTGTTCAAATGCCCATTTGGACTTTTATTGATAAATACTGGCATTTAACTTTTTATCTTCTCAAAATGGGCAATTTTGTGTCTCCAATATCTAGGACTATTTGAAGGAAAAGTTTGACATTTTGTGAAATATGGAAAAAACAAAGAAACAGGAAAACACTGCTGCCAATAAACCCAACTTGTTGATTTTAACAACAAACAGGAAGTAAAGTTTAGTTTTATAGATGCTAGTAGGAGAGTTTGTTACTTTCAGAGCTAGACAAGCTTTACTGTTTCCAGTCTTCATGTCAGGCTGAATTAACTGACCTCTGGCTGTAGCCTCATATTTACTGTACAGTTAGACAGTAGTATTCCTGAAAATGTTAACTTTAAAACACTGTGTTTGCAAATGGTGCAAAAAGCAGAGCTCCTGCAGAAAAATCAGACATGGTAATACCCATGGACCCACCAACAAAATGCCTGCTGGTATATCAATTAATTCATGAATTCCTAATTTATTAATTTAGCTGTCAACAGCAGTCAGAAATTTCTTCCACTCTGCATTATTCCCTCCACCACACTCATCAGGTCAAGACAAACTCATAAAGTACGTGCACACAGCGGGTGACCCACATCTACCTCAGTGTCAATGTGTAAAGTCCATTGTTTTTATGCTTCAGAGCTATTAGCATCAGGGGGGTAACTGTACAGTGGATTGGCAAAGGACAGCTTGGCACCTTTCCAGGCCAAACTCTGCTGTGGACACAAAGAGACGCACATAACAACACTGATTTCTGCACAGATAATTAGGCTGGACAGAGACACCATACCTGCTGCACCCCTACCTCCCTCCTCCAGGGGTATACGCTGATGGAAAGCTCTCGAGCGTCACTCCTGTTGGGGTGGAGTTTGGGACAACCGCCTGGCCTTTCATGGCACGGGAGCTGAGGGAAAGATAACCATGTAAACTGGCTGCAAATTAGCTGAGCCTTATTGGGCGAGAGTGCATGAAATGCATACCGTTATATGTCCATAATTACACCTCTAACCTCCATAAAATATTTCATCATCCTCCAGAGGTGGAATAACCACACAGTGTTTCCACTGCTCAGTTAAATGAGTGCTGAAGCTGATCTGTGTCATAGAGTCACCAGATCAAACCTCCACCAATCTATTTATAGCTGCATCCTTATTGGCAGCCACATTAAAACACACATGTACAGACATAAACTGATATAGAAAATACTGAGATTCACTATCTGTGCATGCACACATGCACACACACACACACACACACACACACACACACACACACACACAGCACCATTAAACGAGTGAGATCATGACAGTTGTGGCTCCAAACATCAGTCTCACTTGTGTCACTGGATGACACTCACCGCACACACAGATTAAAATGTGTGTGTGTTTGGAACTGCTGTGATTGTATCCGATGCTGGGATTTTTTTTGTGATAGCAGGAATTATAGAGAAATGAAGCATACAGTGGATGGACACAATAAAAGGAACGCTTGTGGCTATAACTAAGCACATTTACTCAAGTAATGTACTTGAGTATACATATTTCCATTCTCCTCTCCAACTTCCAGTTGTTAACAACCAGTGTTAACAATGTACATGGTAAAATGTCAAAGTGGTTTCACTTTTGACACTTCAAGTACATTTTGCTGATAATATTTATGATTTTTCACTTTTGATTTTAAATGCAGGATATTTACTGATAATTAAGTATTTTTCAGTCTTCCACTAGTACTTTTACTGAGGTAAAGGATGTGAGAACTTCTTCCACAGCTGTACCTGTGTAATGTAATCTAAAGTTGTAAATCATTTAATTAAACTGGTTATTTTTGGGGTTAAGCTTGAGCCAATCGGATCAGATCATATGTGTGTATGTGTATAGAAGAATATAGAACTCACACACAGAAGCATGACTATCCCCATAAACCATCCAAACCAACCAACTCAAAAATCCTAAATCAAAGATACGATCTTGCAGAGAAGCTTGCCGATCACCTTCTTACCCCCTTAAATGTTAGATCCACTTATTTGATTAATATGAGGTGAATGGTAGAAAATGAGATTGTACAGCTGAGAAACCAAATGTTGCCCAAACACAATTTGCTGATGATTGATGGGACATTTCTGGCTGCTGACCTCTGCTCTCCAGTCAAAGGCTGGGTTATCCATCACTCCGTAGTCAATCGGGCCAGGCTTTCTGTGGAGCCAGCGGAAAAATGTATTCATCATCAACATTATAATCATCACCAGCAACAAGTCATTATTGTAGGCAGAACTTACATTAAGTGGCATTTTTCCTTGTATAAAGCCAGAGTGCAGACGGCGACTCCGACAACAAGCAGCACCAGTCCGATGCCGATGCCAGCATACACAGAGTCTAAACAAGAGGGAGGTACATTTCAATCAGGCTTAGATAACTTTTAATGAACTACAGAGACATTAACAGGCAGTAAATTGACTCAGGTTGGACTGTTTAACAGAGCAGGAAGGTGCTTTTCTTTACTACCCAGCTGTGTGTCCTCTGGTTGGGGTGTCGAGGTGGAGAGAGATGGTTTCTCCTTCACATGGCAACGGTTGCCTGTCCATCCTGGATAACACCTGCCATCAGGTAAAGAAATAAAGAGGACAAAGTTATGACAATGATGCTGAGGCAACATGTTGCACAGTCGCATGGAGCAAAATGTCCAAATGAGGGAGTCGATCAAACATAGTTAATCACACTGTAAAGTAGAGTTGGTCAAAGCTTGCATTGTTTGGGTGGCAGAAGCTGGACCCTTCAACCAAGGATCTACCAATTTTAGCAAACTGTACTTTTGTTATGATGTTTTGTTAGCATCACACTTATTACCTTGAGAAAAAAAATATATATTTTTCCACTTGATTTGGGATTAATAGAGGAAATAAACAACATACTATACTCTGTTGCAAATATTTTGTTCAGAAATCGCGCAATTACACAATCGCAATCTGCAGAAGTAAAAACCTAATGCAATAAACAAGCTACACTGCGCTCACTTCAATGTCAGCACACTCAGCACGATGGAGTTTAATGTCCCACAGAACCTCTGTGGTCCCACTTAGCCACATGACATATTTAAGCTGCAGAACAAAATGTGAAAACCTCTTAAGCTTATTTGTGTTTGTATGTGTTTTTCTCCTGAACATGGCTATATGATTATGTATATGGATACCACAATATATTAGAAATAGAATAAAACTGAAAAACAACCTTATCCTTGACAATATTACCATGTCCAAAATGAAACAAAGCAAGGCATCAAGCATGGAAAAACACACTGATTGTGAATAGTTTGGTCTGTCTGGAGAGCTGCATCTCTGGGAAGGAAGGCAAGTTCCTCTTCTTCCAAATGAAGGCTCTCATCCAAGTTAACATCTGTTCAGTATCAGCTTGATTTCTGTGCAACATTGAGCTTCTAATGCGAAACACACTGCTCTCAGCAAACCCAGACTGTGTCATTATCATTCAGAGGGGTTCAGGGTACATCTTGTGACGGTCTGTCCATAGCAGTGGGACGTCCCTGGCCTGGTTCCCTGGTGGTTCCTGCTTAGCAGAGTTGGGGAACGTGATGCAAATACTGAGCCAGAGGTGCCTTCTAATGCCGGGCTGTTATCAATGCTGGAACAGCTACAGCAGCTCCATACCACATTGTGCAGTAAATGACAGCGGTAATGTCCAGTTACATAGGGACAGGAGGCGATGGTGATGACGCTGCATTAGGAAACGTTGGACAGGAGAATGGAGAATGAGTAAGAAGGGAAATCAAACACACGGAGGTTGAATGGGAGCAGAGAAATATCTTCACGCTGCAGAAAGACAACTGAAACCAACTGTTTGCATGTGATTGACAGCCGCTTGCAGACTGACCTGTGGTACTGGGTGAAAAAGAGCCAATAAACTTAGTTAAAAGCGTTTTTTTGCTCCGGCATTTTGCATTTTCAATAAAATGCATTTTTATGGTGGACACACTGAAGTCAGTTATGCAAACTCCTGCACAAATCAAATCAGTCTTTAGGAAGAGAAACCATCTGACATGATGATGGAGAAATGTGATCGTTCAGAGATGATTCGGTGGTGCATAATGGTGTTAGCAGATCCAGCATCGTCTCATAATTGCATTACTGCTTTTATAATGAAATATCTGATTGTGGACATTCCAAGCTGCTGATGCAGTCAACCGGGTTAACAAGCTTTCTGTAAAACCTACCATTTTTTTTTTTGTGGTCTACTCACTAAGATCATTGGTAGTGTGTTTAAATATTGACCAGGAGGATCCATACGTAATTCCCTTGAAACACTGTGCTGGAGGCTAAATGAAGGCAGAACCAGCCTGGTGAAGCTGTGGGGGATGTTTCATGAAGCGTGTCTTTTCCAAGGAATGAAAGACTGATGGGATTTCCATGTTTTAAGCCTCACAAAGAGAGATAAAGGCTGGGAGGAGGAGTGGGGAGAACGCACTACTTATCTTTGTTTGTGCATGTTCATGGGTGTGACACTTTGTGTGTGGCTTTGTGCTTATAAATGTGTGTTTATCTGTGCGAGGGTGAAGTTCAACTCACATACAAACAGGCCCGTGTTTCTCCACATGACATGAGCCATGATCCAGGCAAAACAGCGGAGGACAATCTGAAACACATAACATCGCTGCTGAACATACATATCCAAAATATACACATAAAATGCACTCCTCCACTCTCTTTCTCTGTCACCATCTGTCATCCATTTCTCCTCTCTTTTAGGACACATATGTACACTCGAGCATGTTGCTGCTCTGTCACCAGAACATAAAAATAGTGAATTATGTTGGCAGGGTGGAACAGTGCACTATTGAGCATAAACCATTAACCTCTGTGGAGAGCGCCAACATGTACATTAAACCACATTACTACGTATTTTGTCTTCCGTCCTGTACATCTGATGATGAATATTCATTCACCCACAGGTTGTGTGAGTGTTATCAAGGCCTTGAAGTCCTGTTCAACCTTCATAAAGTAGCTTTTGGCTTGGCAGTGAATGCAGACTAAATGTGAGGTTTGGTCTTATTCCTGAATTTTAATGGATTTTGGCAGCTTGCACTAACCATGGAGGTGTGCTTTGAAGACCAAACAGCCTGGCTTGAAAATGTACTGGGAGTCATTGCGAAGAAATGAGCAAAGTTTTGGCAACGCTTGAGTCAAAACTGACCACTGACTCATGAGAGTATGATACAGAAAAAAAGAGGGAAGGTTTATGTTCAATTAAAGTGGTAATCTGCAGAATTTCAGTCCTGGCTGATTGGGTGACACTCAATCACTGATTGTTTTATGGGACTAGTGGTAGCACATGTCCCAGAATACTGGAGGCAGCAAAACAACTGTTGCCGTTTAATGAAGAGGTCATCTGATTTTATACAGCATACAACATGAATGTGCCAACAACTAAAATAAAATGAAAGTTTTAGTTAGTCCTTGTCCATGAACATTTCAAACTGACAAGGCTTACTGATGTCCAAGACCCTACTTTATAACTAAAGTCAACTTGTGTGTCACCAGTTAAATGCTTTGTTAAATGTGAAGCAGCAGCAGAAAGAAGTGTTTGGTTTTCAGTGCCAAATTAATCAAGCACTTTTTTCCACAGTGATACAGTTCCACACTTTTACATAGTGACTCATCAGACATTCATTTAAATTAAAATCAGATAGATATTAAATTAAATAGCAAAATCTATGCATTTTAAATAGCTGGAGAAAGACAGTGAGTCAGTCAACTAGAGGGCCTTTAATGCCTGAGCACTAAAATAATTCAAATGAAATATACAGCTACTAATGAAAGTGAAAACTATACGAACTGCATAGTAGAAGGGAAAACGTACAGATGGACATTAAACTGCTGCGCTTCAACGTCTGATAATGGTAAGATGGAGCACGGTTAAAGGCAAAAGCTTGAGAGGGTAAAGCACGTAAAAACACGTTACCATGGCAGCTGGACTCATCGGAGTGAAACGGCAGACAGTCTGCAGAGCGATCACAACGCTTCTGAAGTGGGATACAACCAGGCCAACTTTCACACACCAGTTCTCCCAGGTCGCACTGCAGCAGAGCTGGTGGAAAAAATGAGAGGCCAAATCAGGGAAATTGGTAAAATATGTAGAGGGGTGGTATTCACAGATCATCAGGAGCATACCACACCACAAATGGTCCCCTTTGATCCTTTACATACAAGAATGTACTTTTTACTTTTCCTTTGTGTACGTGAAAAAAAAAACTTCAAAGTATTTCTACCTTAAAAAAAACTGCCAGGAACCTGCTGCTCTCGACCGAGGCAACGATGACAGGAAGTTGGTATATTTAAAGGCAAAGTGTGTAACATTTTGGAGTATCTATTAGCACAAATGGAGTATAATATTCATAACTATGTTTTCATGAATGTATCACATGAAACCAAGAATCAAACTTCTGTTAGCTTAGAACCAGCTCCATATCTGCATATCTACCTTCATATTATGGAGTTTGCCATGTTTCTACCATAGCCATGAAGGGACAAACAAAAAACTGGCTTTACCGAATTACTTACCTTAAGTTACCTGTAGGCCACTGTTGCAGAATGCAAGACCATGACACTACCATCGTGTTGTGTTATTATGATATGCATGACCTCTGAGGCAAATGGCGTTACCACGGTGTTGCATGGCAACTCTCTTTACCACAGTAAACCTGTGACCACACTATTATTCTGCCAGATCCTACACACTGTACAAGCACTAACGTGAAATTGCATCTGAAACATCACAAGAAAACGTAAAAATAAAAGCAATCCTGCAGTCACATTGATAATTCTTGACACATGTTCAGTTTTCCCCCAGAGCTACATCGGTCCACACACTCATACTTACGGCAGCTGTACTCGTCCTCTCCATCAGGACAGTCGGGGACGCCATCACAGCGCAGTATGGAGGGGAGGCAGAGGAAATTCAAACACTGGTAATGTCCAATAGGACAGCGATCCTGAGGAGGAAGTGTACCAGGTACCACAGTGGGACAAAACTCTTCATCGGATTGGTCGGCACAGTCCAGCTCTCCGTCACACCTCCAGCTCTCTGGTATACACTGATAGGAGTACGCGCACTGGTACTGGTCCACACCACAGGTCAGAGGTTGGGGAGTTACTGGTCCTGAGACAACACATACATGGAGGATACGTGCACATACAGTAATTACACATGTGAGCAGGCAGCTTCACACACCTTAAATCCCCTTCTATTGATTTAAGCTCACACAAAGTCAGCATCCTTCAGTGGGAAACCTCAGAGGATTGTTGGAAAAACAGCGAGGTATGCTAATAGTCTTCTTCAGGAAGTGAAGCAGTTCAGGGGTGAAGGGAGAACGGCTGGGTGGCAGCAAGGAAACAACACAATATAAATGTAATTGCTTTCCCCCCCTTGCCCTCTGTGCTGTCCCTCGGCGTTGACCCAGCCTCCACAGTGAATTTATGTGGAGCTACAGGGCAACAGGCTCCATTTACTCACTACACTCATACCGAGGGTCCACACACTTTATATGGAAACGAAGCAGACGAGCATGGATGTTCGTGGACAGAAAATGTGGGAAAAAAAAGGAAACGATAAAGGTAGAATGCATGAAAAATGAGCTCCGTGCTTAAAGGACAGGAAATAAGGAAGAAAAAAAAAACAAGAAACCAAATGGAGAAAGAAAAAAAGAGCAAAGACAAAACTGTCTCTACCTCCCACCATACACTCTGCAGTGTAGGAGATGTCATCCAAGGCGATGTCTGTCCACACGTCTCCGCCCACTTCTGCCTGGAAGGTCACTCTGAAAGGTGCTGGGTTGGACAGGATGACATTCGCGTATGTCCACTGGTCACCATGGTTTCCAGTGGTTGCCCACATCAGCAGACTGGTGCCACTGGGCCCCACGGTGTAAACCTGGAGCGGTGCAAAATGAATATGATGGGATTGTGTTTTTTTTTTTTCATTTTAAACAATTTTACATACTGTTATGTAAAATCTACCAAGACTCCAAGTGAGACTCAGTGAGTTTTTCAATATAAAATACAATTTTTTAAGTTTAAAAATTGGACAAACAAACAAGTTGTAATTCCACTTACCTCCACACATTAAGTCACGTATGGAGGTATAAATGAATGGTATATAATAATTAAAAAATACAACATTACAGTTGATGTGGACATTTTATTAACAAATATACTACAATAAATATTATAATATAATAATTAGCACCTTCATCTCTATCTACTGTATATATTTGAGTATTTGTAAAACACTATTTTTTACTATGTTGCTTTTAATTATATTCTTTTCTAACATCATTGTTATTTACTATTATATTGTTGTTATTGTATATTATATTCTATGGTTCTAATACATTACAGTATTATATTTGTATACTACTGTCAACTTGATAAGCACTTGAATCTGCATTTAATGTTAGGAAAGTTGCTATATAAGTAACATTTAAAATTTATTATTACATTCTTAATATTACCAGTGCCGTTTTAAGTTATACAGTAGCAAATTAGTGAATATCTAGAGTACAGCTACATGTAGTTTTCTGCATGTTTTACATATTTTCTTATTGTTTTGTTGTCTTGAAATCAACCCTGCTGACAAAGACACCTAAAAAAGACATAAAAAGATGGATATGATGAGTTTGTGAGGTGACATGCTTTGATGAATTATTTCCTGGCAGGGAGATTTTCATATCTCCTAGGAATATCAGGTGATTGACAGTAAGCAGAGTGCCGTGTAGCGGGAGGAAAGACAGCTCTGTGAAAACCAAATTAAGCCTTCAGGTTGACTGTGACGGATCATTACAGCAAATGATGTTAAGAAATGAACATGTTTAGAAGTGAGATGTCTGGCACAAACAAACACATAAAAAGGCTTTGAATTATTTATGGAAATGTGGCTCAGATGAAATCACCTTCAACACACCCATCCTGTCTGAGCCGTGCATGAAGAACCAGAAGCGCAGGTGGCACAGGCCCACACTGGCTGGAAATGGACTCCTGGTCGTCACCTTGGCAACGTCGCCCTCCCTCTGAGTGGCTGAGTGTATGTACAGGAAGTTCCCACCGCCGCCTTTGGAGATAAATACAGTGCAGGACACTTTACATTTGTAGTACAGTTATGTCAGGTTTGAGTAATATTTCAGGGTGATGAATGACAATGCTGCAGGTGTTCAATTCCAGCTTTTACTGCGGGCAAGAAATCCAATAATGTTCTCCAGTTGGTTCCAATATACGCATTATTTGGACAGAAGAAAGCATTCGTGCTGTCGTGAAATGCTGTAGCCTGCAGCCAAAAGCTTCTTCAGCTCGGCTAGGCTCGGAGATGAGACAGCATCTGTGCAAAGCCAGAACAAGGTGGGAGTTTTCCACATGAGTTAAAGGGAATTTTAAGGCCATTTCATTCCACAGCAAACCCCACTCCCACCCACAACACTAGACCGTTCTCTTAAAAAAACAAATGCATTCATTCAGACACAAGAACTGCTGTGCACACATGTTGCTTCTTCTTTCAGACGTTAATATTAAGTGATGTCTGCAGAGTCACCACCTCTGCTTGGCTCGCTTACATGCATGTGTGTCATAGATGGCTGGGTTTATTGATCGGCTCTGTGGTGGGGTCAGTTCATTCCCTGACAAGGCGCCCGGTGTCCAGATTCATTTCTCTGATCGATAAACTCAAGCAGCCGATCGGGCGTGATTCAGCTACTCAGCCACAGCCAATACAAGGAGGAGTTAGAGCGACACTGTAGGATCAGTTAACAATATGTTGGAGGATATGATGACTTACACAAGAACAATCAAAATCTAACCACTGTTAATGGACTCAGGTGACTCTATGATAAGACTTAATTTTCTGTGAAGTAAACTCTACACTGTACCTCATTTCCCCTCAAATGAACTCTTGCTATACAAAACTGTAATAAGATTTTTCATTATTTTCATGCTGCTATCTTTTGCTTATCAAGGTCATCCTCCCACTTCCAAGCCAAACAGTAACCAAACAGTAATTAAAGAATGCAAATTACACAGTCACATGGAAATGAAGGTTTACATTGCCTTCTATAGACTAGTGTAACCTTAGCACCAATGAAGTGATTGAGACTCTAGGATTAATTTCCAATTAATCAGCAGTAAAAATCATATTTTGATACAGCAGCATCACTGTACACAAGATAAACAACAGGTCCAATGCCGTTAAGCTCAGTTTGACTGGGCTGACATTGCTCAGGATGTATTATTAACCCTGCCTTCACATGTCTGTCGGAAGCTCCTATTTCCCAGCTGTCAGGTTGTAATTACAAAAGGCCTGACAACTGTAAATAGAGGATGTTAGGATGCTGAAGTTGTTTATTCTTAATTTTGCTAGACTTTTTTGACAGCGTTGTTCATTTTTCACATAAAAACAAGACCGAAAAACAAACACATGCAGTGAATTTTGCACAGAAACATTGACCCTTTGTGGGAATTTATAACCGTGTGTGTGTGTGCTAGTACTCTTTTTATCATGATGAGGTGAAAAGTTAGAAAAACAATGCTGCCATCTAACTGAAACATGGAAATTTATATACACCGTGGTTATATTCAGGGAACACAAGGCTGATGAAAGATCTGAATTTCAATTAAGTGTTTATAAAATAAAGAAGTTATGGAACATTTTTCAATATTTAATCAAGATATTGATCTTTTCCCAACCTCAGCCAGGTACGGCTACACACAGCCAGAAAACGTGAATCAAGCTTTAGTTGATCTTCCTGTTAATATCTGTATTTTCTGTTGGAAATTAGTTAGTTAGTTAGAAATGCATTTTATTTCCTACCAACAGTCAATATTGGTTTCTTTTAACCATGAGTTCAGTTATGACAGGAACATTAACATGGTTATTACTGTCAGCACTCTTCTCTAACCTTAACTAAACAGTTATTTTAACCCAAACCACAACATTTCTCAAAATTGTGTTGTGTAGTGTGGACAACTTGTTGTAGCCCATACAACAGAGACAAAGTGGACCACACAGTGGTACTGACCAGGACTGTGGTCAGTCTGAGGGCCAGCTCCTGGTGTCTCACTCCGATGGCCGACCCTCCAATCAAAGTCATCATCAGCGTCCTGAGAAAGCTGGCAGGCGTCTTCCCATTGGCTGTCGTCCATGTTGAAATTGCAAGCGCCTGGCAAGCTGACTATGTGATCTACATTCAGAGGGAAAGATGGAAAGAAAGAGCGAGAAGTCTGGGTTGAAAGTTGTTTTTGAATGGATTCATTCCCTACTCAAAAGAAATCTATTTCCCATTTCTACTCACCACAGTCTAGCTCATCGGATCCATCGGCACAGTCTGCCTTGTTGTCGCACACCAAGTGGGACTCAACACAGTGACCACTGTGACACACAAAGTCTGTGACTGCAGGGCAACTGAGTGGCTCCACCACATCTAAAAAACACACAGAGACAGACTCAGGAACAGATCTGATGGAGATGTTAATGTTCCACATCACCTAATATTAATCGTTTTTCCGTTTTCCATTTTTCTGTTTTTACCCTTTTCCTTTCAGATGAATGAAATCCAGTGTCAGGGGGAAAATGCTACTGTGAACAACTGTGTCTTATTAAACCTTCCTGTTCTGTGAAGCAAAGAAAACGAGCAGCAGAGAAGACAGTAAACAAAAGCAGATGAAGGCCTGTCAGGGAAATCAAAGCCTCCCTCCTCCTGCTCCGCCTTGTTTGAGACACAACAGAGAGGAAGGAAAAGAGATCAGATGGAGCAGAGACAGCACACATATAAATAAATTACATGTCGTTTTAAACTTCAAAAAACAGAGACATTAAGCGATGACTGAAATGAGCAAAGAACTTAGGTCAGCACGGTTAATACCATCATAAAATAAACTGAAAATCCACTTTAGTATGGATTTAAAGTTGATGGAAGTTGCTTGTAATAAACTGTGAAAATAAGCTTAGATTCCTTTTCCATGGTGGCAGAACACAAGTACGCCTTTCTTTCTGTTGAATATTCAGTGTCACGTATGCACATATAAAACAGGGTTATTTTATTTTTTATATCTGTGATTTCAGTATCTCAAAGTTGTTGGCGGTTGGAAGAGTGGAAAAACTAACAAAGACGGTTTTGATGATGTTTTATTTTTCTGTTAAGCAGAAACAAAGTTTATTTAGATGATAATACATAAGTGCCAGTATTAATAAATTATAGTAATTGTCCAAATCTGTGTTGATTTATCATAGATTCAGGCATTAAATAACAGAGCATGAAGATATGAACATAAAGATAGGTGAAAATGAGCTCAGCTGCCATGTTGACTATATCACTTTCCATTGAAGACAAAAGACAGATGTTTGTTTTTTTGTTGTTGTTTTTGTCCAGTGCAAAGCATTGTTTAGTTCTGGACAGTTTGGTTCTTGCATGCACGCTTCTCAGTCAGTTTTGATCTATGTCTCAGTTTGTCTGTAAGTCAGTGTTCATGTGTCTCAGTCATGTTTATATGTGTGTGTTGCCCCCATATATGTGGGTGTCCAGGCTTGTGCCAGGTCCTGTTTAATGTTTAACATCTGCTGGGATGTGAAGCATTAAATGGTGTCTCTCAGTAACTGTCATCCCCCCAAAAAAGTCTCTTTTTCTGTTCATATACAGAGCGTGTCAGTGGCAGAATCAATTTCATACCCCAAACTATCAGTTAAAAAGATCATAAAATAATTTCACATGATATTTATATCTTGCTTGTGAAGCTTATTGGTGGAAAACTAAAACAAGGGCAGAGGATTCATTTTCTGGTGTACTTTTTACTCTTGCATTTGCAAAGAGAGTCAAGTCACTGGTAATTCAGTAATATTCAAAGACAAGTTTGGAAAAAAATCTTACAAATTTTACACAGAAGTTTGATATTCACTGGTGTAAATTAAATTAGTAAAAGTCTCTAAAAACACAACTGTATTTCTCAAACTATGAAAAGTTCAGTAAAAGTTACTTTTAAATTAAAGAAGGAAGAAGTTTGATCTGTATTGCCACTCTGCACAAAGCAACCTCAGTATATGTTCAGGGGTGTGCTGAATTCCAGTGACTCTGATTACTTTGCCAGGCGGTGGGATTTTTGGCTTTGCACAAACTCTTCGCTCCAGTGGGACATTGAAATTTCAAGACATTTTCCATCTCCTCCACACACCTGCAGGCACACAGATGACAATGCTACAAAGAATTTAAGCTACGAAGTTGAATCATTTTCCAGGAATCAGAGCAAAGCAGCAAACAAAGGCAGTTGTCAGACAATACTCAGCTGACTGGTTTCCATTGTGAAAATCAGATGTTATTGTTTGCATAAATCACAGAAATTAACCTTTTTGTTAAACATGCTTATTTCCAGATCGGTTGATCCCAGTCTAATATGTGTGAATCAAGTGTAAAGCTAAACCTACAGGCTGGCTGTCTCCTCCTGTTTAGTCTTTGTGCTAAGCTAGGATAAAGGCCTTTTGCCACTGTTGAGTGTTCACTGCAGTGACAGTTATTTCTCTGTTATCTTTTATTTTGGTTCAGTAAATAGGCAACACAGCTTCCAACGTGTTGTGCTGTTCATATCACCTACTTGGGGCACAGTCTATGTACTCCAGATCGTCCAGGGAAGCTCCTCCGCTCACATCCCTCGAGCGGATCCCCTCAAATATCACCTCGAAGTTCCTCAGCTTCCTCAGGGGGATCTCCGCTTGGTTCCATTGGTTCCCTTGATGCCCCGTCTTGTTCCACGCCTCCCACAAGTTGTTCTCCGTCTGTGGAGAAAGGCAGCGTTGACAATAGAACGATCGTGTGGTGACATTTCTGGTTACTAGTGCAATCATTTCATAGAGCCTCAGAGTGGATTCAAAGCTACAGCAGTGGTTATCATCAGAAACATATACGTCAAACTTTGAAGAACTCTGAGATCTCTTGGGCAGACTGCTGAAAAACGACAAATACCATCTGAGAGGACATTAAAGTCCCATTAGCATAACATTGTAGTAATAAGTTCCCCTGCCTTGAGACCTGCTATTCAGCCTGGGTTATGGTGATGGGCTTCTCTCATGCCACATATGGAACATATTAAAAGAGGGGCTGATGTGTATTCCTCTGTTAGTGCTCTCTGTATTTTCCCATGGTAGCAGCCAGGCACTAAATCATGACTAATTCAGCTTTGAAACAACGAACGTGACTTTAAAAGTGCTTTTCAGTGTATTTTTCGCAAGCCAGCATCTCACCGGCTGTTTTTTTACATTGTGTCAAGAGCACAAAAGACACATTTACAAAGTCATATGACGTCCCATTAAAGATGTTCTGACCCATGGATATGGAGTATAGTGATTGCAGAAATTGTTACGGTAATGTATGTGCCTTATTCATTTTCAACAAAAGTACAGAGCCTATGTACAGTATATCGTAAATAATGCAGTCCCAAATTAAACCAAACCCAAACACCATTGTCTCTGCAATATTGGCTACTATCAACAGCAGTTAGAGATGCAAAAGCACGTAGCAAAGCATAAAACCAGACAAAAAGCAGTAATAAGGCTGGAGATATTCTGTGTTCTTATTATCATAAACAAATCAATAATAAACAAATACCATGAAAAGACAGGTATTATAACTCTTATTCCGCTGTGCTAGAGCATCAGTGTGACTTGAAATGATTTAAACACATCAATGAGCCACAGTGTTGCAGTGGGAGACATGTTCCTTCACATCCATGAACTCCATGGGTACTGTAGTTTATTCTGAGCTGATCTAACATAACACTGTCCTGCACCAAAAATGTACTTATCCGCTGGATATTTACTGTGCTTGAGTGATGTTTGCTAAAAATTAATTAAAAGTTATATTCATGAACCATTTTTAAAAGTTCCGTCACAACCACGGGGCTCGAGGCAAAGTGCTGAGTGAAGAACTAACTTGCTGGTTTTTGGTCTTTTCGTGGTGATAAAGAGAATACTGAATCAGAGCCAGACCAAGCCTCCATAGAGCCCTGAGCAAAAAAATGAATTTGGGGCTATTACTGCCAATAATACTGGGTTTTGATCATTTACACACCTGCTATACATATATACACTCAGGACTTTGGGCCCCATTAAACTATGCATTTTAAAAATATTTTGACTATCATTCCCATATTTGTGAAACTAACATGATAGTTACTGGGTAGGGGAAGCACTGCGGTATTATGTGTCTGTTCAGAAGATCACTTTCAAGGGTCAATGATTGAATAAGAGCAGAACAGTTTGTTAAATGTTTGCCTACATTGATTATTTAAGTAAAACAAACAGTGAAATGTATAAATTGGAGTGATAGTGAAAAATGTACTTCAGCTTCAGGTCAATACAGAGAGGTGCTGCCTGGTTGAACCACACAGAGTTTAACAGAGGAAAGAAAGGATTTAACTACCCGCCCTCTTGAAGTTCATGAGTCTAATATTAAGACGAGTTTAACTGCAATTAGTCATTGCATTTATTGCCCTCTGGTCTTTTTAAAAGGTGACAGAATGAGTACAGGTCTATGCGTCACATCATTAATTCAGTTATAGGACAGTGTCATGATGGAAATCAATCTCAAGAGTGTCAAGCCTCTGTGGACATGGCAGGTGAGAAAGTGAAGGAAATAAACATGTATAAAGCACTGCATGGATGACATATTTCTGTAGGACAAACTGGATGTCAACCCTGTTCATTTGGCAATCTATTTTTTCTATTTTGTTTTTTCACATTGGATTTTCAGTTATCGCAAAAAAAAAAGGGTTTGTGGCAAAAATGTCTATCGTTTGGTGAGATAATTCAACACCTCTAAACTACAACCTAACTACACCTTGTTCACACAGCGTCATGTCAAAATTCATGAGTAGTACACTTACAGATGTATTTAACTCTTTGAGTGCCAAAATGTTTTTTTGCAGCAGGTCACTGATCGTGGTCTCCTGCAGCCTGTGAGTAATTTCCGGGCTTCTGTGATTTGTAGCCGGGACACAAAGCTTTAACATGCACCATGAGATCAAAGCAGGAAGTGGAGACGATCGCGATTAGAGAGCAAAAAAAGTGGTGATTTTGGTGAAACTGGCCTCTCCTCTCCTCCAGACAAAACGAGAATGGAACAAGGTAAAAACTAACATTTTTTTCATGATGAAATAGAGAGTCTCTTCTTTCATTTGAACTAGTCTGTGTTTTCAGAGTCATAATACAAACTATTCTGTGGGTCTAGAAGACTCAAAATGGGCAAAAACGCTGGGACAAGGCACTTTCTGTATAAAAAAAACATCTGGCACTCATGTTGTAAAATTAAATGTTAAAATCTCTTGACTTGTGTCAAGCCAACGAGTTAGTTTAGGACTGTACTTGAAGCTGCATGAAGCCTGAAGCTTGACTGCAGTAAAAGAGACCTGGTCTAATGTACTCAAAACCAGAGGACAAGCAATGTCACATTCTACTCTGCAGTTTGAAAGCCTATTAAAATGCACCCTTGGGTGAGGCATGCACCCTCTGTCTCCTCTGCTTTACACCAGTGGAGCCCTGGTTTGATATAATCTTGTTACTGTGAGAGTATAGCATAGATTAATAGGCAGCATTACAGCGGGACTTATACAGATTTATGTCACGGCTCAATCCATAAAAGCAGCCTCAGAGCAACCAGCGAGTGTGCGTTACTGGCATGTGCCTCTCACACTTGATGTTGCAGCTGCAAATCAGTCAAGGTGTTTATTCGATCAATTTGACGGTTCATTTCCCGGCAAGGCAATGCAACCACAAATTCAGTTTGCTCAGAGAGAACAGTGCCTATATACATTTGCATAATATATTTCTATTATCCCCACAGTGACATTCGAGAGACCCCAAAAAAAGAACAAAGGTCATTGCAATCACAATAAAAATGATTATTCTATTGAAATCCCCAATATCTTAACCGTACAGTGGATGTTCCACTAAGCTGAAATCCAATTTGCATTCATGGATTTTTTATTGTATGGAACCGCTGGCAGTCGTTTTCTCTGTCGACTCACCTTCAAATCAGAATGCATCCACTTTTTATATTCGATCTCTGCTTAGTTTAGAAATGTTACAACACTGGTTGAGGAGCTCGTTGTTTGCATGATAGAGCCGTTCAACAAATCAAGAATCTGTTCACACGACGATGAATCCTTGTCATTCTACATAATGTGTAGAAAGAACATCTTTTTTTCTGCTCTCTGGCAGATGATTGGCTCACCATAATGTCAGGCCACATTTGAACCCGTTACACACTATATATAACTATAGAAGTGAGCTGATGGCAGGCTGTGTAGCTTCATTTTAAAGTCATTTCTCTTGTCGTCACAATAGGATGCTGAATCTAAATTGATTTGTCAGTAAGGAAGGCATACAAACAGCCTGCTTTCAAAAAATGTTATAAAATTATGTCTGTGAGGGAAAGCAACATATTCCTTGCATGAAAAGGAAAAAAAACACATTTCGATTTTATTCTATTCTAACTCCAGACAAGAGGGATATTTAGCAATATGTCAAACCTTTATTATAAATTTTCATTTGGTTTTCATTAAAGTCGTACTCCTGCAGAGCCTAATTGTTTTATCTGCGCTTTGGTTGTTCATAATTAATTCTATCCCTGTCCCAAAGCCTTTCGAGAATTAATTTAGCTAATCTCGCATGACAAACACTAATAACACCTCCGAATTCTGCTGTTCATCATCAGATCATCCCCTTGTGACACTGCAGCAGAATTTATTCAGACCATCATTCCTGTCAAACACACGCAATCTGCAATTTCATCCATAGTCCCAACCTTTGTGACAGGCAGACAGAGCTACTTCCAAAAACAGCAGAGGCGTATTTTCTTCCAGCCAAGAGCTGCTGGTTGCTGACACCTCTATCTGCTCCCCTGATGATAGCTTTTAAGTAAAATGGAGAGCTTAAATCAGAAACTGTGCCTCTCAGTGACTCTACTCTCCAGTGGATCTCTTTGTATCACATGCAGTGTTGCATACCAGATGCATAAAATGACATGTCATCACTATGAGACATTATACGCAGTGGTCTATACACTTTTTTCACCTTCTGGTTTCACTCAGAAACACCGCCATTATCCGGTCCACTCACAGCTGAGGATTTATCGGTGTGAGGAATAGCGACTCAAGCACAGGCTTGGTGATATAAATAGACAGGACTGTTGATCCCCTCGTGAGACTTCACAGAGGAAAACACCAGCCAGGTAAATATAATCCCTCCCTCCTCTCTGTGTCTCTGCCCACTGAAGCCTCCAGTGTCATTACCGTCACTGCCTTTGTTCTTCAATCAACCTTTAAAAGATGGCTCACACTGTATTCATGCAGTGTGTGTGTTTGTAGTCCAGTCTTTGCAAATGTGTGTCTGTCTTTATGTTTGTCTTCACGATGCAATGGTGAAGCTATGAAAATGCAATGATGTAGTAAATTACAGCACAGAGCAATAATCTACAAGTGCTAATGTGAACCTTCGAGGTCACACATGCATTTTATATCATTTATGTGTCCCGAGGGACTGTAGGGACATAAAACTGAACTGAGATATTGGTTCTATTACACACAAGCACTAAACACAGATCAGGTAACAGACAAACTCCAGTCAATGTGTAAAATCACATACAATGACCTCTGAACTCAAGAGTTTCCACCCCTCATTTTCATGTCGACAGCTAACCTTTTTTCAAAGGCCACATTTAACATTTTCCACCAGTGCAAGGAACAAGGACGTGCTGAATAGTCTGCATGATTCATCATCTCCTGTCTCTCACAGAGTCACATAATCAATCAAATAGCCGGTGGGCTTGACTAAAAACTAGGAAAATCCCAAGATTTGAATTTCTAAGAGTGGTGTTATCCTGTCTGCACCAGACATTAATGTGCAATCGATAGCATCCAGGGTGGTAGAGAATTTGTATGATAATTAAATTCAAAACAGCATCAATCAATATAACATATACATCCACATGTGCCAGGTTGAGTATATGAGCAGTATGTGACAGACGCAGCATGTTAGAAGCTACTGTCCCACAATAAGACCAAAACCAAAAATATACTGTATTTATGTCACTTTTCTCAGTACTTTCAGACCCCATTTCAGAATCCTTAAAAATCGACAATACATCATGTATTACACCCAAAAACTTCTCATCAGACTTTCAAATTTCCAACGGTCCTTGAACAAATCATGTGTGATGCCCCTTCAGTCCAGAAAAACAACCAAATCTACACTTTAACTAGTGCTATTTCATTACAATCATTATTCTACGTCTCATGTGAAATATTGCCAAAATAAATTGTTTGCACAAACCAGATCCTGTAAAAAATATTAAATTCTGTGCTCCTCAACATAACTGGAAAGCCAAAAATGATTCAGTTTTGTTCCAAAAACTGAGTGAACTTGCAGAGAAAAACAAGGCCTCAGTGAGTAAAATATGACATAAGCACAATAAAGACAGATTATGGTTTCAAGACATAAAAACATGAACACACAGTATCTCAAAAATGCTAAATCATTTTCTAAATCAGCAGAGCCCTGCAGGTATTTACAAACTTTACTCATACAGGAGTAAGAAGAGCATTTGTTGGGAACTATTTCCAGCGGATGAATAACTTCTAGACTATCTATCCCAAAATCAATCACATCTTGAGCTCAAAGATGTGACTTCCTGTGATGTGGATACTGCAGCAGTATCACTGACTTTTCTGTAAGACCAACAGGATGGGATACAACAACCCCTCTCTGTTTGAAGGGAAAAAAAAGAAAACACAAATTTGCATCATAACTTGCTGACATGTTTTGCAAATTTAGCAGTTTCTGTACTCAAGGACACACTAACAATCAGACTCGTGCTGAGCATATGTGAGTATGTGAGAGAAATCTGCACCCTTAAGATACGCAAATCACACATCAAAAAAGAGAAAATCTACACAACTCCAGCACCTTGACCTTGAGTAGTACCCGGCAATGGTAAATGAGGTGGAGACGACACAGACCACAGGGTGGAGTCACAGAAAATCACAGCAGAATTTTAATGGCAGAAAGCTGCAAGCAGAAATCTTAATCCCTGAAAGTCAACCATGCATACACAAACTAGACAAATGAACAAGGAAGAAGTCTTGAGAACTGGTGCGTGAGTGATCGACCATGACCCCTATGACTCACCTCAAACTCCCAAAACACTCTTGACAGCTGCACCTCTCCTTTCACCAAATTAGTGACACCACTCGACAGCAGTGCTAACATCATGTGAAGACTGTTAACATGATTTAATATAATCAGGCTTCATCTCTGACTGAGTGCAACCATCAGTGCTTATAGTGGAAACAAAATAAGAGCCATGCACACCTCCCATCTGTAATCATTAAGCCTAAGCTATTAGGATATATTGGGTTTGGGGGGTCAAGAAGGTTTGAAGCTTTTTGACTTTTATGCAATTGCACTTTCGATCACATCATACCGCCCCAAAGCCCCTCGATGAAACTTGCTATACTTAAGTATTTATTTTACTATTTACACGTATCACAGCCTGATCATTAAATTACACCCTTGTTCATCCTTCCCTATGCTTTCTACATTATTTTTATGTTGTATTCATACAGCTTGTGAGGCATTTTGTAAAAACAGAGGTGCTGCACCGTATGATCATGAATCTCCCAGAGAACCTGATATGGAGAAGGCAGAGAAGAGTACCAACAGCATGTGACTGTGTATCACTCAGTACTAGCCCACTTCGAGCTCTGGTAACCGTGGTAACCAAACTTGTTGGATAGCGTTTGAGAGTGCAGGGTTTGCTTTATGAACTGGCAGCATCTACATTCATCAATTCTTATCATGACTGTGTGCAGACAGAGTTTGAGTTGAAAACTCTCTCCTGCAGGTGGTTTACCTTGATCAGCAGGCGGATTGTTCCTGAAGCCTTGTGGGAAATGTAGTACCAGAAGGAAAGCTTGCAGATGGGGCTTGTTTCTTTCCAAACAGAGCTCCTAATATGAGCTTTATCGCCTTTGAGTCCCACTGGTGTAGCTTCCAGAAAGATAAAATGACCTAAAGAAAAAAAGAGAAAATAAGACAATCTATGTAAGACTACCTCTGTATGAGCAGCCAGTGACAAATTACAGAGTAATATCTGACACATCTGACACAGAAAAGAGAAAATCTGGGAAGAAGGCTGACTACATCTGTGCAGTCATGGTGTTCTGTCATTCTGCAAATACATGGCAATTGTTTTCTGTATGTCTTCAAATTTCAGAGGTTTTCATTGTTATAACTTTTGCTGCTGAATATAAAAAGTCAAGATTCAGTTTCTGAGTATAAACCCTTCAGATGTTAAAATGAAATCAAACACTGTTTTCAATGTTATTTGGTCTGCATTTTTCAGCAGTAATTATCTCCCTCTTTAGTTTTAATTGTTAGTGGTGGAGTCTGCCACTCCCACTCTGGATTCAGGTTACCTTCTCACGAAAGTGGGATTCACAAGAAAGGATGCGTGCACATAATCCAGCGTCTCTGTTTTTTATTAAATCTCACTGGAATCTGTTTACTGTTCACTCTCACACAGGCACATCAGCGCTGTATCGACTTTACGATCAACCTAAGAGAGGTACTTCCAGAAGTTGTGTTTGCAAATGCACATAAGTGTTTATTTATTCATGTGTTTGGCTTTTCTCCATGCATGCTGTATGGTGGAGTTACAGCTCTAGAAGCCCTGCATCAAATCCCCTGAAGGCTCACCTGCTATACATTCACACACCAGGAAGTAGCTCATTGATTTGCACATGAATTAAGCATTGTGGAAAGCTACCGCAGCACTTTGGGTTGAACAGGTGGAAATTTCAGCTTAAGTTTCATTCGCTCCAATTACACAAACCCACCCAGAAGTGAATGTGCACGTTATACAATGGTAAGTCAAAGAGGATTCTTCATTTTTAAATGAGAAATTAAACTTAAACTTATATTAAAATGTGATGACGTGTGCATGAATGGAAAATAGTGCATAATGTACCGCTTTCATCCATCAGTGTGTGATCATACGGAGGCCGGATGCTTTTCACAGATCCGGTCCCCAGCGTCCAGTCAAAATTATCTGCTAGGGAGCTCTTCCAGCCACAGTGCCCGTTCTCAAAGGAGCAGGATGTCCCACAATCCTTTTCATCAGTGCCATCACCACAGTCATCTGTGAAGTCGCAGCTCTGCCCCGCAGTGAAACACTGACCATTTACACAAGGCAGGAAGCCTGGAGGACAGGAGCCTGGAGAGAAGACACACACACATAAATAAAACATGAAAAATCTCATTCATACTCCACATGTTCTAATATGTACAGTGATATATTTCGCAGGAATGACAAAGTATCTTGACATTGTGTCAGTCTGGTGGCAAGCAGTTAAAATTTTATTGTATAGTAGAAGACTTCAGGGTCAGAGGTCAAGAGTGTGAGGAGTGAAAGACTCCTATTCATTTTCTTCCTGACAGTTATGTTAAAGGACTGATGCCTGTCTGTGCGCTGAATGCTAAGCTACTGCCATTAGCTTAGCACACAAGCAGACTGACGAACAGCTTCTTTCCCTGGGCCATACGGACTGCAAACACCCATGGATACACTCACTTACACTCAGCCACAAATAATTTTTCATAATCCCCCAACCCAACCCCCCTTAGCACCTTAACTGCACAATCACCCTACTGTTATTTATAACTACTGTTATTTATTCACTACTGTTGTTATTATTCCACTCTCTTGCAGTGTATATTACACCTATCACCCTCTCATATTTTTAAGAGAAAATGATAATAATAACCTGTGTTGATTATTGTCTGTGTTGTTATTGTTTGTGTTTGTGTTGTCATTGTTACTTTCTGTGGTGCATTGTAGCTCCTCACAAGCACCCTCAAATTTCGTTGTACCCCCCAGTATAATGACAATAAAGATTATTCTATTCTATTCTATTAGCATAAAGACTGTAAACAAGATGAAACAGCAACAAAAAAAAAAAACTTTGAGCACCTCTAAAGTTCATAAATTAACATCTGATCATTTAACAAAAACAATGACATCAGGAGGCTACTACTCCCAACCAAGTAACCGCCCAGCACCCCCTCGAGTCTTTATGATGCTAAGCTAACCATACACTGGAGGTGGCTTTAATAAGCATAGTTCCAAAAATGTCAAACTGCAAAATCTTGTTAAAAATATTAAGTGGAGTAAAATATTTTGCATGCAGGCTGTATTCCTATTTACTGTACCATGTGTAGATTTAAAATCACACACCGCACCACACAAGTTTTAACCTCTGAGTGAAAGAAGCCAACTCAGGAGTGGGGAGACCATCTGCATGCAGCATCAGGGTCTCTATAAGAAGCTTAAGGGGAGCATGGGGCTGTGAGCCCACATCAGTGTATCATAGGGTGACGGTGCCGCAGGAGGCTGTAATCTGCTTTTTTCGGTGGCAGGCATTCCAGCGGGGTCTGTGCTTGGTCTTTGAGGAGTGTTAGAAAGAGAGATGAGGCATGATGAAGGGGGTGGTCCCTGTAAGTCGAGGAGAGAAAAGAGTAGAAGTCCCTCCTCATGCTTTGTTCCTCTTCAGATGCACAGGACCAGAAGCAATGTGCCTCAACAAAGGCACACAGGAAGCCAGGAAGCCACGGCTCCCCACTGTGAAGCCTCACCACCTGATGTGGAGTGTATTGAAGCTGGAGGTGGATTAATTTTAAAAAAGAAAAGCTCACAGTTGGAGTTAATAATCTGCCACTTCTCCAAGAAAAGCCTAAATATCTCTACACATGCAGCTCTTCACCTGTTACTCTCTGAACATATTCATCCTTCCTCATCAACTCCAGTACATACCTCGTTATGCAGCTCTGCACTGGTGTGTGTAATGTGACCTTCACACTGGAGACATGTCGGTCACTCAGCCTGAATGGCATACTGCCCCCTGCTGTCATGAATTCACCCCATGGGGGTAGGTGAGAGGTCTGACAGACGAAGTGAAGCAAGCTGTCCAATCACGCCTCCATGCTATCTGCTGTACTGGCTTTCTTCTGACGTCTGAGATATGTTACCATTCCATTCATGTTTTCTTTTATAGATGAAAGTGAAGCGTCATGATTTTCCTGGTCCCTGTCTTTCTTTGTCCTGGTGCATGAAACACAGACAGACTGTGACAGTGTCTGGAAAGTCCTCCTCATAATGTGCCTTGTGTTGAAAAGCTGTCATTCACAGCTGTCAAAAAGAAGATTAAATTGAATTTATGACACCAGAGGCCACTGATGATAGATGGAGAATAAGTCTGTTCTAACAATGCTAGGACAGTGTCACTTTTTGATGAGAATTCAATTATGTTATGTTAAAGTGAAGTCATAGTTACTTCTGGTGTGCATTACTCTGTTCACCTCATAATGTCCATCTCAGATTTCATAACACACTATTCATCATCAAAAACTGAGCATTATGAAATTCAGTCGTGAAAGGACATTTACAGACAGGAACTACACGTAAATTGACGAAGGCAGAGAGGAATGGAAGCCTGAAAAATGACTACTGTCAGTGTGAGGGACATCTTCCCATTTCTCCTCTAGTTTTTAAAGTCTACTAGAGATGTGCGGTATCTAAAGATTTTTTAAATTTCATGGCCAACATATAACACACACAGTTTTCTACAATCTTGTTAAAGTCCAGATAAAATACACCCAACAGGGTGTGTGTGTGCGTTCAGTGTGTCTATCTTACCACTCCATCATATAATATGACAGTATTAAAGAATGAAGCAGTGGAGGAAAATGCCCCTGAGGCGCTTCAGTATATAATTACAGCCCCTGCCGTCTTTGGTCTCATCAGTATTATGGTATGTTCTCCGCAGACTGCAGTAGTTGAAGAGCGCGGTCCCATTAATGGTGGCATGAACTTCACTTTGCTGTCAGGGCAGTTCTTTCTCTGAAACGATATTCCTTCTTTCTGTTTTTTCTCAACCTAGCTAATTCTACTCTATCCACATTTCAAAATGTGCATGTGACTTTTGACGTGATCACTGGACAACATCTACATTTATATTAAAGACTCATTTAAGCCAAAACATAAAACCACAGGTCCCCTCACTCTGGATAATGCACAGTTGTCAGATTATTTTTCCAGATGTTCCACTGATCATTGAAAAGGCTGTTTCTTCAATAGTATTTGAACTGTATCACGCAAGATTGCATGGTCATGTCATCAGACTAACAGTCTCATGTCGACATGCTATATCATTTATTTATCATCATATCATTCAAGCATCCTTTTGAACCTGCAGAGAGTTGGTGAAGGCATCAAGCAGAGCAGGAGAGAGCAATAATAAAGAGTATTAACATGGAAGCATCATTAGCACGCAGACCTGCATTACAGCTCAGCGATGGCGCACTGCTTCAAGGCTCTCTAGTGACTGATTAACAGCCTGACTCTGTGGAAGTCTAGCTATCCACAGTGAGCACTTATGCTGACAAATGCAGAGAGACAGCGAGACAGTGAAAGTAGTAAGAGAAAGAGACAGCTGGAAGGAGAATCTGCTGGACAGAAAAGTCTCCAGCTCATCTTTAAAGGACAAGGAGACACTTGAAGGGTTTCTGAGCACACAATCCAGAAACTCTCTCTCTCTCGTCTCCCTGACTTTCAATACCAGAGAAAGGCAATAAATTTAATGGGCCAATTATAGCTGCAGTAACAATGCCAATAAATCAATTCCTGTTGACTTTTCTCGTCTCTTAAATGGTCCCCTCATAAAGAATATAGGAGATACAGATGAACTTCTAATAGATAAAAAGTTACCAAGTCTCAGAGGCAAACTGTGCTGAGACGGATGGTGACAAACACTGTGAGGGACCTCCGGACGTCAAGCAAGGAGTTTTCACTTCAGCAGATGGAGCTTAAAGAGGGACTGTCTTCTCACCGTAAAACAGCTCTACAGTTATTTACTGAAAGCAAGAAGGACACTGCCATCCCAGCGCTGCTCTTGTTACAATGGAATTAAAAAGCTGTAAATGACTGCCTTCTTATTTCTGGAACAATAATCAAAAAAAATATGTTTAAGCTGCACACCAGACCAGCTTTTTTTATTGCTCCAGTATGAACAAGAAACTCTTGTTTCCTAAAGGCAGTGTCGTCTTTATCACCAGTGTAGTCTCTCAACAGTGCATGCATACTACAATGTCTTATTTAGCTCTATAGGGTGACCCAAATCAGCAGCAGCTGTGTTTAAACTGCGGCTACCATCAATACAAATCCTGCCTTTAACTTAAAGGATCAATAACGTCATTACAAATCTCACGGTGGTATTAGAGGAAAAGTCAGAATAAGCTGTTGGATTCATTCTCACTGGTTGTTAAGATATTTTAGTGATGGACTGACAGACAAAGTGACTTTGAGTTCCCCTCATGGAAGAAACATTTTGAAAGACGACTCAAAGAGACAGTCGGATTATCTTAAATCAAATTTAGATATAATGTGATGGATATCCTGAGAGTAACACCAAAGACATTAGTCCCTGGAAATAAGAACATGAAAAAAAATCCAGTAGCAGTTCTTCACATTGTTTTGGAGGTAAGAGCTTATCATGAATAAACAAAGACAAAGTAGAGTGCGTACCTGCAGCAGGTGGAGGAGTGTTGTCCTCCACTCTATCTGAGGAGGCCAGCAGACACCCTGGAGAGAAAGTGATGTCATCAAGGCAGATGTCACCCTTTGGACTTCGGCCCACCTTGCCCTCGAACATGACCTGAAAGTCCTTGTTGTGGCTCAGCGGGATCTCCCTCATCTGCCAATAGCTGCCCTGATCTCCTGTCAGGTTCAATAAGAGATGAAGATGACCTTCGCTTTTCCTGAACACGCTGAGTGTCCCGATGCCGTCTCGAGACATGTGTAAGTAGAAACGCATCTGGACAAAGGATGGACGAGAAGATACATGTTAAATTAAAAACACAGACTTACAGAGTGGAAAGCTAATAGTAACAGATTTCACAGCTATAGAGGAAAAGTACAGTAGTCAATCAAATTACTGGCAAATTCTATGTGACAGACGTAGAGTATATTGTGACTGACTGATTCTTCTTTAGCACTCTGACACTTTTCTGTTATCTTTTCCACTTTCCTTTCTCTATAATTACTATCACTTATCATGGCAGGAAATGGAAAGGAAAGAAAAGTATGGGCATAGAAAGATAACCATGTGATGAAATCGATACGTTTCTCCTTTCAGCCCTTGTCTTTATTAAAGCTCGGAGAGAAAATGTGTCTGTCCATCACACAGTGGTGAGGCTGATATGCTTTATAGGTTTTCTCTACAAATGGAGGCGTGTTCATGAGCTACAGCAGCACAACTACACTCTCCATCTCAGGAGAGAGACTGTCCGTCCTTCTCTTCCCCTCATTTCTCCCCTGCACAGCCCTCCCTTCAGTTTAATTGGGGCCTTTTTTGCTGACTGTGTGATTGATTGACAGGTCAGGAGTGGGATAAGACAGACACGATGCGCAGAGCAAACCGAGCAGTCAATCAAGACATCATTCCCGGTAGAGAATCGGGCTGACAGCTGGGAGGACGCACACACATTGTCAGTGCTGGTTTAGCTGCAACACATTTTCAACTGCAAGCTTAAAGGAACAGTTCAAAGTCTTGACATTTATTTGCTCTCTTGCTGAGTTTGAAAAGTGGATTCATGTCTGTCCACTATTCTGAATTGCCTCTTTAGTCATTAGAGTACTGAATAACACTTACTGAATATACATAATACAACCAAAACATGTGCAGCATGTGTAACATGCCATACAGAGAACAAAGAAATGCATTTTTTTACTCTTTTAACATGGGACAAACTGCAAGAAGCATTCAAATTCGATACACACGTTCAGCCAAGGAAGTTATTTATAGTGTCTTGAACATATTCCATCTATTGTGAATGTTATGGATTTTTGCATTTTACTTTTACTACTATAAGTAATATTTATTTATTTGGTGTCATATATTCAATACAGAACATTTGATCTCAAGGGAGAATCATTGCAAAAATAAACATATTGACACTGTTTATCAGTTTGAAGAGTAAAAATGACCTTCTACTGTATGTTTCTGCTGCACCTTGCACTGTGAGCTCCTGTGGCTCAGCAGGGGTCCCGATATGCGTGCGGTGTCTCCAGCTGCCTGGGGGAAGGAGCTCTCCAGGTAGAGGTAGTGCCCCGACGGGTCTCTCAGGGTGTGGTCGCTTGATGGCCCCGTGCCAACTGTAGGAGTACTGCCCGCTTTGATCAGCCAATCAAAGTCATCTTGTCTGCTCTGGCGCCATGAACAGAGGTCAAACTCAAAACTGCAGCGCCCGCTGAAGCCCTCTGAAAAACAGCAATAAAACACACCAAGCTGTCCAATCATCTGCAAATGTAACTTTCAGGGTGTGATCCGTCACACATGAGGGGAGGCCTCACTGCAGATGTAGGGGTCCTCATCAGAGTTGTCCCCGCAGTGGTTGATGAAGTCACACAGGTCATCCTGAGGGATGCAGTGGCCATTAGCACAGGCGTACTGCTCAGGTGTGCATGGCTGGTCTGAAGGAAGCGGAGGGGAGCAGTGCAGGAAGCTGACATCATCTATCACCACATCGCCCATGTAGCTGATCCCTCGCTTCGCCCTGAACACCACCTGATAACAGACCAAGGATCAACTCTTCGTCCTGTCCATCATATAAACATGATCACTCTGGTGAAGGTTAATGTGGATCAGTGAAAATGTGCAAAGGCTGTGATATTTGGTTAAAGAGATGAGGTCTCCTGAGTAATGACATGGGATGTCTGTCTGTGGTCACACTGACCTGGAATAACCTCAGCAGGCAGGCACCATGAAGAGACTACAGCTTTGATTACTGTCACCCTCCCACATTAAGACTCATTAGACTGAATCAATTCACTGATCACCAAGTCTGCCTTTCCAATTTAGGCTGTCCTGATGTCCTGTTGATGGTGTTAGGCCATTTACATGATGTGCACAGTCACCTACACTAATAATCTATAATTGTAAAAGTGCCAATAACACACACATGCCAGCAGGGCTCTGTGCTGTGAACTGTATTTTACATTGTGTGTATCCCAAAATTACAAATATTAATACACATATTTATTTAAAAGATTAGGAAGGTAAGTAAATAGCAACAACTTTCTTTGTGTTATTCTTAAATATTTCTGGTGATTATTCTGCCAATAAAAGGAAAAATGCATCTCAGAGATCAAGTCCAACTGAAGAGACTTCTTATTCTCACCCAATTAAAGAGAAAAAGAGATACTTGCTGCAGTACTATTGATCAAAAAATAAAACATTTGATATGAAACATTGTATTGCATTGGATCTGGTTACACAACACATTTTGAAAATATTTCTAACAATTTACAGACCTGGAAGTTGTTTGTGAACCCCAGAAACACTTCTCCTCGCCTCCACTTGTTGCCTTGGTTACCAGCCTGAGACCAAACCTCATGAGTGGTGTTTCCATACTTCAACAGCACCTGCAAACACAGTGAGTAGATAAGTTTTCTTATGAAAGTCTTTACACTGAGTGTTATTCTCCTGTATTTTTACTCATCTTACTTGCAGTGATCCCACTGTGAATCCACTCATGTGGTGCCAGAAGACCAGAGTGCAGTGTGGCCCGGTGGAGGAGATGACAGGTGTCTGGAGGTCAGTAGTTTGACCGTAGCCACCGTTTGAACTGTCTGCACAGATGTACCAACCCTCTGAATTGCCTCTATGAGAGGGAAGTACAGAACACCATCAGGATTTGCATTTGCAGAGAGTTTGCATGATTAATTTTTGTGCACCTAAAATTCAGTTTGCTTTTATTTTCTTGTGTATGCCTGACCTTCTATTAAACTGCTCTGAGGAAAGCCTCTGGATACTGATTGCTTTGGTGTGCCACCTTTTTCTACTTTATCCTGTTTGGATAAATAAGCAAAGCTTTCCAATGTGCCATTTTATGCTCTCACATGGCCGTTCAATAAAACATAGATAAGGAGTTTTTTAAATTAAATCCCTGCTGTCTACTCACATGTGAGTTTACTTCTGTCTGATCATTTTAGGCATATTTTATTTATTCTGTCATCATCAATTAATCTGCCCATTTTGTTTTTGTTTTGCTTGTTTTATCTGTTAATGATCTTAAATCCAAACATATTTAATTTACTTGCATTAAATCCTCATTGTTTGAAAATCAGAGAATAGTTGCCATTTTTCCTTGAAATGGATTTACTGTAGTTACATAATTTTTGTCAATAAGCTGATTGATTACTTGACTTGAGATATGACTGTAACACAAATAGTTTTGTACACACAGGGTGTGGTCATTAACAGGACGATGGTACTGCTCTCCATCATGAATGCTTTCCCCTTGGTCAGGTGACCAGCGAAATGTGTGAATTGGAACCAAAGAGGAGTCAATGCTCTTCCAACCACAAGTGTTGCCGCCTTCAAAATCACATTGTTCCTTCACTGGAGGAAGAGCAAGGAAAAGAAGAATAGAAAAGAGGGACAACAAGACACAGCACTGTGAGCATATTAAAATGCAACAAAGCTTTCTACGAGTGAAGATAATCTAGATGTTCTACCACAGTTTAATTCGTCTGAGCCATCAGAACAATCCCATCTGAAGTCACACACTTTGCTGTTGGCAACACACTCCCCATGAGCCCCACACGCAAACTGTCCATGAGGGCAGCTGTGGGGCTGAGCTGTGGGAGCTGGGGTGGTCACTGCCGGGGTCGTGGTATTCGCTGCAGGGAGCTCTCCTGAAACAAAGCACCCAGTAATCCAAATAAGGGAAAATAGAAAGACAAAAAGTTAGCATTTTCTGCTAGGACGTCATCATTTACCTTCATATGGGTCACAGTCTAAGAAGGAAAGGTCATCAATGGCAATGTCCCCATTAAAATCATCTCCAACTGTACCTTCAATCAATATCTGACAAAAGAGAAAGAATCAGAATCAGAAAAAGAACTTCAGAAAGTGACAATAAACACAAGAAAATATCACTTTTAAGGCAAGGTTTTAGAAGAAAGAATTCCTTAATTAATCCCTTAGTGAGGGAAATTTCCTGTATCCAGGTGCCCCGGGCAGTTGGGTGTTTGGTGCTTGCTCAAGGGCACATCGGTAGTGCTCAGGAGAAGGAACTGACACCTCTCCAGACTTGGCCCGACCTGGACTTGAATCAGCAACCCTCCAATTCCCCTATTTGTAAAGCCATTTCCAGTTCAAGTCAGCAATCTGCTTTGATTAAAATGATTAATTTAACAGCTAGTCCTTTGCTGTTTACATAGAAATCCAAAAATGTCACCTCCTTGTTGCTTGTTGATTCTAATATTGTTTTAGTGTTTGAGGATTGCTGATTAAGATGACCTTCTGATGCAACAAATCATTAGCTAAAAGATTATATTTCAAACTGGTTCTGTCAACAGCCACCAGGTGTGTTGATTTTGTGCCAACAAGCGACACATAATTTGGAAATATTGATATTAGATATTTGATACCAGCGTTCAAAGAATACAGCTTTAACCTCAAACGTTAGGAAATGTTTTCTCTTGATAATATTGTTATAATTGTGCCAAAACATGCATGCACTGCAGAATGAAGCATATTTAATAAACAAAGAAAGCCTGTTCAATGTTTTTTTTTAAGCTGGAAGAGGCCCCATGTGAGTGTTTACTGTGGGTTTTTTGAATGTCACATTAACATGATTCAAGCAGCAGTGTTTTACAAACACAACTTGAAATATTTTCCCAATAATCAGCCATTTCCCCTGGCTGGCTGGGCAAACAGCACGTCTTGGAAACAATTTAATTAACTTTAATGCTGCTGAGCTCACTGTTGCTTTTTACATGCACATTTTATGTATTAAATGGGATCATACTGAATATCTGATGTAGATTCAGAAGGAGTGACTTAGTGCAATTTACCATCTTGAAGTCAAATCATTATAATTTACATGATACTAAAAATTTTGTAGCAACATGCCAACTGTGACCAGACAGTTTATCAGTGTCTCTTCCTGTCTTCACTTCAACCTTTCTGCAGTCAATTATCTTGACAAACAGAGCTCCTTTTTTCAATACCATCATGGAGGAAAAGTCTTTAAATGCATGTCAAGTTATACTCACTCATGACTAATGACAACAGAACATCCATCTTGGAGGGATCGATGTTGAGCAGCGAAGCTATTAAATAGATCTTCATCATGCAACGCTGTAGTGCACTCCAGCACCACAGGCTCTTTGCTTCACGAGCATTTCAGTGCTGACTGTTTCAGAACTGTTTAACTGTAGCTTGCGTCTGCATGGCAGTGATGACACAAGAAGACCAATTTAGCACATATATGCAGTTTTTTTTAAGAATGTTAGGGTGGTTACTTCTTTTTCTTTCTTTTCTGTTTGTCATTCAAACCCTCGAATGGGGGTTGGTTGGAGAGTTTTATCGTTTCTGTCAAGTTTGAATTAAGTGTTTTACAATGATCAGTTACATTTCTGGAGCCTGTGTTTGTTGGATCATTGTAAAGACTAACAAAGACGGTTTCCACATATGTTGTTGTTGTTGAATTAAGTGTGTTTCACTGACCAATAATGTATACTGGCTGTTTTCTGGTGGCTTTGAGCAGAGCATGTCAACTGTATATTTTACATTCATAATTAAAAACAACCCCTGTTGAATTTATTTTTTATGTATGCACTATAACGGGTGTCAACAGTTTCCATCACTGCTGATCGGAGCTGGAGCCAAACACCAGTCAATACTACAAAGTCATTTATCCCTGGAATGAATGCTGACTGTAACTTTTCCCACTGAAGAAAAAAAGCCAAATGTTAGGGTTTTTTTGTTCAGCGGGAAAATGGCTTATCATCATCCATCTTGATAGACCTGAGAGCTATGACGAAGACAAGATTTTCTTAGTGTCTTTTTTTGAGGAATCAGAGTTACCTGGAAAGGCCGAGCGCTGGTGAGGTAGAGAGTCTTCCTGTGCCACAGGTTTCCTTGGGCTCCATATCGTACCCACAGCATGTGCCCACGACCTGTGGCCGTGGTCCTGAGGTACACCGCCAGGCAGAACACGTGTGAGCCGAACATGTGGTAATGGAAGCGGAAAACACAGCGGTGTCTGGACCCGGATGGGCCTTTGCCACGCTGGTGGGTGGGTTGGAAGACTCGGCTCAGCAACACAGCAGTGTCTTTGAACTCCTGGGGGACAGAGGACTCGATGTAGAGGTAGTGGCCGTAGCTGGTGCCCAGGGTGTGGTCCTTCCAGGGCCCCGTGTTAATGGACGGAGTGGGGCCTCGGATGCGGGTCCAGTCAAACACATCTCCTCCACTCTGCTCTTGTTTCCAGCTGCACAGCCCGTGCTCAAAGTTGCACTGCAGCTCTGGAGCTGGAAGACATGACGGGAAATAAACGAACACTGGAGCCAGAAAACATCATTTTGACATATATATACCTAATTATTTCTATTTCCTGCAATGTGATTCTTCTACATCACAACACAGACAATATATACACATAATGACACTCACAACATCCCTCCTCGTCAGACCCATCCCCACAGTTATCCACAAGGTCACAGCGCTGCAAGCGCTCCACACATGCCTTGGTATGCACGCAGTGGAAATGTGTGCGGGCTGGGCACTCCACCACTGCAGGGGGCATTGAGCAGTTCTTGAAGGTAACGTCATCTAAGGCAGAGATCCCATCGAACACTCCCAGGCTGATCTTAGCCAGAGCGATCTGGAATGGCTGGGTGATGCGCCCTAGCTGTATGGTGACCTGGTTCCAAAGTGCTCCCTGGTCGTACAAAGTCCTCCATATGACTGTGTTGTTTGGAACTCCATTTATTCGAAGGTACATGTCTGCAGCCCCCACAGATATACCAGAGTTATAATGCCTGAAGAAGGGAGAGATGGAAGCCAACTTTCTCTGACAACAATACTCCAGCATGGCAATGTGCATTCTGTGGTGTTATTATGTGGTGTGATTTGTTATTATTATTGTGATAATGCCTATGCTCACTACATATAACACATGAGGGCTTGTGATTGCTCTGCAGAAAAAAATGAAATATAAACCTCCATCTCTGCTAGGAGTACCTTTCCAATCATCCGGTGGAAAAATAAAGTCTGTCATTTGACATAAACTTTTTAAAGCCCATAAGCTGCCAAAACATGATAGAGTCTGATGCGTATCATTATGTCTGACTGAGAAATAAGAGATGCTGAGAGCGCAGAGCTGAGACAAGTGAAGTGATGGTTGGAGGAAAGGGAAAAGATCAAGAGGAGAGG
This sequence comes from Synanceia verrucosa, assembly GCA_029721515.1. NCBI lineage: Eukaryota > Metazoa > Chordata > Actinopteri > Perciformes > Synanceiidae > Synanceia > Synanceia verrucosa. Next base: position 8,924,771 of record CM056568.1, on the reverse strand, counting down.
CAGCAAATGGAAAAAGTCTGAAATCACAGGTGGATCTGCAGATTCTGGTTATGACAACGAGTCATGTTGAACAGCTTGACTCTCACCAGAAGGTCATGGTACAGCCGGAGGCTGACTGTTTGAACCAGGGTCCTCTGAGAACAGCCCTTGGATAAAGACTGCTGCTGTTCTTCAATATAAACATGAAGTGTCCTGCAGAGGGTGAGACGATGATTACTATTCAGGCCACATCAGCATCTACTTAACTATAAACACCCGACACTGATGCAAACAAATTTTTTCCACCAGGCGGTGAATCAAAAGCTTAAAAATGTTACGGATGCAGACAGACCATTCATCCTTCACTCATGATGATTGTTGTTGCCAGATGAGTTAATTTCATCCTCTCAGAAATCTCTCTGTCTCAGTGTCCAGTGTGTACATTAAGACTCAAAGGATAAACAAAACAAACACTGTTGACTGCAGTCACCATGCCAACAGAGTCTTGGTGATGAGACAGGTCAGAGGGCTGCAAATGTGCAAATGTGCAGAGGGCCATTTCATTTCCCTCAGCTCATTGAAACACGCTGCGTTTAATGGTTTCAGGCTGACTAACTGCACATGCAACACAGGTTGTACGATCGTTCAGAATTTTTTTTTTTCAGTAAAACAAATGGCAAAAAACTGATTTATTTCTTTGATGTAGTATGTAGATATGATAAAATAAGACAAAATGTAAGATAATAGCTATTGATCCTTGGGGGAAATTCAGAGTACAGCAACAGATACTGTGTTTTGTCTGTGCCTGTTCTGCTCCATGATGCACAGTATGAGGTGGAGGTGTGATGGAGTTAGAAAGTTTTCTTGGCTCCTATTAGACGCCTAACTGCCAAATAAGCAGAGTTTCAACACCACCTCATACCTGCACACTGTTTTCAATCTTCCCATGGTCACTTTCTAACAGATGCTCCCACCAGGATAGGTGTCATTTCACAAAGCTTGAAGCTTCCTAGAAACATAACAGGGACTTCTGTTCCCTGCCTGCTGCACCATCTCCAAATGTGAACCTAATGGAGCATCTTTTCACAGGACGTGTTCACAGAATGTACAACAGATGGTGTTGCTCAAAGAAAATGCATGATAGGATTCTTTGTGAAATCCATGAAGACATCCTAGAAGTTAAATGGTTTCTGGAAGTAGAGAATGTGGAGAAACGTCTGAGTGTAAAGATGTGTTGTAGTGTGATACACAGGACCAGCATTGTGTAGTCCATGAATGGTGTTGATATGCAGAATTTCTATAGCATATGTTGACGTCCTTTCTGTTATTCAGATGGTTGAGAAAGCATTTCTCCATGAAGCGCTTATCTCTCAAAAACACACAGACAAGGGATATTCTTTCCTTCCACAAACCCTGGATTTAATCTTCAGATAGCTTTATCTTTTGACAGCTATTTCTGACCAAGCACTCTTATCGGCTCATCATATTTCTATTCTTATTCCAGGGATTGGTGACGGCAACTGAATATTGCAGATGGCAGGACTGCTACTGAACCTATGTGGTGTGGTGTGTTTCTTTACCCTCCGTGCTGTTAGTAGAGTGGTCCAGAGGTGGTGGATGGTCGTCTGGAGGCACCTCCACAGAAGAGCCTCTGACCCAGTCAAAGCCATCGCCAAGGGTGAACTCGTACCAGCCACAAGAACCATCCTCAAAGTCACATTCAGAGGCTGAGTGAGGAGACAGAGAGAACAGTAAAAAGTCAAAGTAAAGCAGACGCTGAAAGTTCATTTTTTCTATGTGATGCTGACTAAAAGCTCAACAGACACCATTAATGGACCATACTTGCATCAGTTCCAAGGTCAAAAATACAGTTTTCAAACCTACAAACTGTATTTTATAAATCTTAGAAGCACAAGTGTGCACAAAAAAAAACTTTGGTGGAGAACCACAACTCCCAAGGTGAGTTCTGGCAACTGACAAATAATCAACAGTTTAGGGATATATTTTGTATTAATTATTATTTCATTAGTCAGTCAGTGACGAAGCGTTTTGAATTCACTACCACTCTAGGTGGCTTCTCCTCCATCATAATCGCAGCGAGGGCTCATAGGCAATGACGAATTTAGACCCATCCAGCAAAATGACAGAAAAAAACATGAAAATTACAAACATAATATAGACCTACATGATTGTTACATTATTTTCAAGAGCGTCCCACTATGTTCAGAAAATATATGGATATAATTAAAAAGAATATATGAAATGGGAAAACAAACTCATTCTACTTTGCAACACTTTGGACTGGTAAGATGATCTAAGACTGTCAGATATTTAAAGTAATATTTCATATTCTGGATAAACTCACTGGTTGGGTTTTATTTATCATCCTACACCGGCAAAACAAGTGTACACATAACAGGAAACAGTCTTTATGCTGGCAGATAAATATATATCCTAAAGCCTTTGACCTCAGTCAAAATAGGCTGTGGATTATTTTGATGCGTTACTTGGCAACAAGGCACTTACAGCAGCTGGCTTCATCCTCTCCATGGGGACAATGTGGGGTGAAGTCGCACACTTTGCTCTCCTCGATGCATTGCCCACTACCACAGGCAAATGAAGATGGAGAGCAAACCTGAGGAGGAGGTGCATCACTTTCTACCAAAGGAATAATAAAATATTAATACAATCAATCATAAAATATTCAGTTGCAAAAGGCACTTTGATTATTGAGAGCTATCAAATTAGATGTAGATCCACCAGACACAAAGAGCTGCTGTCATTATCGCAGACTCTATCACTATCTAGTGATGTTATCATTAAAGAGCATTCATGGGAGATCGTGGTGGATTAATAGAGATGAGCTCAGCTACATCCAGAGAACAGCAAGTACATTAACTCAACTGTGAGGTAATAAATGATGTTCAGATATTTTGATCAATAACATGTCCCCAGAGACCCTGTCTCTTAACTGAAGTCAGTTACACTGGGCTTATAAGCAGTATTGGAAACATAAAGTGAAAAATTGGCTGAGTAATGGAAATAAGTCTTTAAATGGTTTCTACTTCAGAATTTCTGCAGTAACTAACCTTTAGAGCTTGGACTGAGCCATGCTGGAAATTTATGTGAGGTCATTAAACTGTATTTATTTATAGAAAGAGTAAAAGTTGCCCCACTGCAGCACATGCAGGACATATCACAGGAAAGTAGGGGTGCAAACAGGGCTTAGCCTTGGTCTCCAGTCTTTCTTTTGAAGTTATCATGTATTCCCCACTCTGACCTGTCTTGGTCTCCCGGCTATTGAGAACTGGGCAAGCTGGCTACTGATTTGTGATCAACTATAAAGATTCTACCAACAGTGTTTCCCCTCCATGTAGCAGGGACTACTTTTACATGATACAAAGGTTTATGAACCTCTGCTCTGATGTGTTGGTCTGAAGCTCAACATGTTGCCAAGGAAAGGAATCAAAGGAGAAAGCTCATATGCACCACACAAGACAGGATTTTTACTGAATATATCAGTAAATATCTGTGGTGTTTAAGCTCAGACTATTGGCATCGAAAATAAACCTGTGACATTAGTTCTGCATCTACTGCAGCTCCCTCTTCACTTCCTGTCCTTTTGTTCCACGTGTGGTCCCTGAGCAGGATTAAAGAATGATAAGATAAAATACAAACAATGCAACTCCAGAAAGCAAAGGCAACAGGTCAACGCCACGGGAGAAATTCAATAAAGCTCAACTTTTGTTTTACAGGTAGACAGCAGGACCATTTCTTACCAGTCTTATATTGAATGAGTTATTGCAGCTGTAAAGATACTATAGTTTGTGCTTGCAGATGAAATATCCGTATATCACCAAAGCAACATTTCAAAATTATGTACAAAACGTCAAGAGGACAGCGCTATATCAAAGGCTCCCAGCCAAGATGTTCAGCTGTATCATATTGATCACTGAGCTGCAGGCAGCGCACCATGGCAGACATAAATAAACCCATACACTGTGACTCTGACTGCTCCATGTTCAGTGCAGGAAACTGTGGAGTAAGCACTACTTTAATGACTCATTCTTGAAAAATGAATCCCACCCATTATTGTCTTCTGAATATCAGTATTCAAAACAGGTCTGTGGTGGTCTGTTTAAGTGTGGCAGTATTTTAAAAATGTCTTAACGTGTACTGTCTTTGCAGAGAGATGGTACAGTATTAATGGTAGCAGTACCAGACGCAGTCAAACAGCCGGGACTGAAGGATAGGTCATCGATGGCCAGGATGTCAGAGGCTTTTCTGTCAGGGGAAAGTTGACCTCGAATCACCGCCTGGTAGAGATGCACAGAAAGCATTTAAGAAATGCTCTTATTATTACATCCAGACTTGTGTGTGTTTGTAACATAGATGTCTTTGAAATTATCCAAAGTTATTACAATTTATCCTGAGGAGGACATGAATGTTTGAACCAAACCCCATGACAACCCTTCTATATAGCTATAAACATCACGTTTTCTCTGAATAGTAATATAAAAGCTGCTACAATCAAAGTCCACAGCACAGCTTTATCTACCCCAGCAGAGTTTTACAACTCACCATTTACGACTGAGCTAAACAAATGGAGGATAACGAGTGATGGGAAAATGCACTCTGATACACAACTACGAAAACTGGACTTTGAGACCATATAGCAATACAAACTGTGGGATCATGGCAATGAGTGAATGTATTTTCACTGCTTATTTATTTCAGAGCCAGTGTGTTTATCTGATCCAGACTATGTGACAGTAGAAACAGCTCCATAAACTCCTGAATCACATCATAAATTTGATTTTCTGTGGATGATGTTTTTGGCTAAATGTGCAGCATACTTAACACCAATCAAGCATAACATTATGAGAGGTGAAGTGAATAATACTGAAAGTCATGCTCCATCTGTCTCTTTGGTTAAGTTACCCATTTTTGTCTCGTGCCTGCATGTTGTCCTGTTTTATTTTGTAGTAATGCTGTCTCCCTCGTTTCAGGTTGCTTTTCTTCATGCTCTCCTGTGTTTCCACCTGTGTGACTGTCTGCCCTGCCCTGATTGTTTCCACCTGTGTTTCATGTTTAAATAGTCCTGTCTCCCCTTTGTATTTGTGAGATCGTCCCACCCCAGTGTGTGCCAGTGTTCCAATTCACGAGTTTCCTTCCTCAGTAGAGCGTTTTTCTGTGTAAGTTTTGTAGCATCGAGTGTTTGTATTGTTCTATAGCCTTAAGTATAGAGTGCCTTCTTTTGTTAATTTTATAACCTCAAGAATAGAGTGCCTTTTTGTTCATTTTATAGGAGTTGAACCAAACAGTGATGTCTAGAGCAGTGTTTCCCAACCCTGGTCCTCAGGGCACACTATCCTGCATGTTTTAGATGTAATCCTGTTCCAACACACCTGATTCAAATCAGTGGGTCGTTATCAGGCTTCAGCAGAGCTTGATGACTCGTTGATCATTTGAATCAGGTGTGTTGGAGCAGGGTTACAGCTAAAACATGCAGGTTAGTGTGCCCTGAGGACCAGGGTTGGGAAACACTGGTCTAGAGGACTGGATCAGAGCATCTCCAGGATCTATCAAAAGTGGTCCAAGGAAGGACCAGTGGTGAACCAGAGACAGGGTCATGCAGCCAGGCAGAAAAAGCGGGACCGTCAGAATATAGACAGGTGGTCATAATGTTATGCCTGATTGGTGTATGTCCAAATCTAAAGCTGCAAAGAAAAGTTTTCTACAACACAATCAGACTGCACCAGTGCAGATCATTAAAGTTAACTGACTGAAAATTAAATTGCCCCCAAATCACTGTGGTAAATAAAAACCCAATTAAATCTGCTGCCTTCAAAACAGGAAGTGTGTAGCTTAATGGCATGAAAAGTGAAGAGAGCTGATCTCTCTTCACCATGTTATGAAATTTATATGGCTGAAGTCAAAGACAGATGGTGAAGGATATACTATAGGAAGGACACGAGCAGCAGGATTCACAGGACTCCAGATGGGCTCTGAACGGTCCAGTTGGGTCGGTACCCCTCACTACACATTGCACAGCTCATTTCTGTTGTGATGACTTTTTCAGTCTCAAGGAAATTTATAGTTTATGGCTTACATGTTGTATCTTCACATAAATATTATGTGTACTGTATACGTAATATTATACACAAGATTTAATGTGGCGTAATATGTCTTTAAATATAAAAGTAAAATCAAATGCAGAGTTAATTGCTGATGCGGTCCAGAATGAAAATGAGTTTGATATATATCATGATGTCATATATGTGTGGTAGAAAGATTCACTTCAGTACATTTTATAATAAATGTTGCTTTATGTGAAAGTTACAGACCTGAAAACTGTGATTGCTGTGAAACGTGATCACTGTCCGCTGCCAACTGCCCGTCTGTGGCTGAGAGGAGTGTTTCCACGCCTCTGTGCTCTGACCCAGTGTGAGAGTCTGAGCCAAGACCTGAAGACCTCCATGTTTTGCCCCAACATAATGGTAGAAAGTCATCTGATGAATGAAAATACAAGTAAGGGATCACCGGTTCCTATGCTGGAGGTTTTGTGTGCATGTCAACAGAGGATATAGTTACCTGGCAAGTGTGACTGGGCAGGAAGACGGGACTGTTCAGGTCTGCAGTGGTTCTGTTCCCAATGATGGGTAAAAGGGCCAGGAAGTGTGCTAGAGGAGAGGAGGAGTATGAATGAAGCAGATACGATGCAAGGTAAAGGTGAATTCAGCGGTACGACATCCTGTGTGACTGATGCTCCTACCTGATGTGTTGCTGGTGTGGTCTTGTTTGAGACCCGGGACCTCAGTAGTTCTGGTCCATCCAGAGAGTGTTTCAGAGCTCTGGATCAGGTCACAGAATCCCTCCTCAAAGTCACACCTCTTATATCCGGAGCCTTTAACAATAAAAACAATATTTTATGTTTCACCGTGAAGTATATCTTGCCATCAGTATGTGTATTAAAATGAAGCTGCGGTTTCTACACAAAATAGAGATTCATCAACTCAGCTGAGCTCAGAAATAAATTTGAAAACTGTCTTTGGTACATTATATGCGTCCAAGCCACTATGAGCTCTAATTTTGATTCAGATCTGTGTATTTATGCTTCTATAAACCTAGATCAGGTACTTTTTTAAATTATTCTCTATTTCCCTGCTTTACTCACAGTCTTCCTCGTCACTGCCATCTCCACAGTTGTCAGTGAAGTCGCACACACAGTCCTCGGGCACGCAAAACCCCTGAGAGCAGCTAAACTCCTGAGCTAAACAAGCATTGGCAGACACCAGAGAGAGGGCCAACAGCAGCCACACTGAGCCCAGCAGCAACGTCATCAGCCTGGTTAGTGTTTGTCCTTTAACTACAACTCCTTGTCTTCACCTCAGAGAAAAGCATTTTGTTGTTGAGGCATAAGGACGAGCTTCAGTCGAGGTAGTGTACAGTTTGCTTGGATCTTGGAAGATATTGGCATGCTGTAAAAGGGTAATAAACGGCTTTTATGGCTGTGACTCAATGAGGTCACTTTGCTGGTCTGTGTGTCCATGCTAGCATGCTTATGTAGCGTTTACTATGTTCAACATATGAGTTCAGCACGCTTAAGTGCCCACACATAACACAAAGTAGAGCATTGACTTTGATGAAAGACTATTATAGGTTATTAGATTACATCCAATTGTTTCACTCAAATGTCTGCCTCATGGTGTCACTGCAGGAGAAGTGAGGGGATGATGAAAGTCATTAGGATTCACTTTCTCTGAGCACCATAAACATAGAATAGAATAGTTTTTTATTTATCCCCCATTGGGGGAAATTCACCCGCCACAGCAGAAACATCTGGAACATCTGTCCTGGAGCACAAAAAGCTTTTAAAATAATCACTGTTATTAGCTGTTAATTATAAGTTACTGGATGAACCTGTAAAAGAAAGGAAATAAGAGATGAGGAATATGAACTGCTATGAGAGGATCATTAACTGTGTCCAGTGGGACTCAGTCCCATTAAACAGGAGGGCATCATTTAATTTCACGGCGATCAATAAAGATGGGAGCTTAAAACAGGCGAGCAGCAAGCCAGTACAAGAGCTGGTGTGGTTCAAATGAAATTAACCTTGAGAGGAATGAGGGGATGAGGGAATAATGGAACAAGGAAAAGACCACGTCTGTATTGGCCTCTATTGGCAGCGGTAGTGAAGTGAATAGAGCACAGACAACTGTGTGTTCAGAGACAGATAGTGGGAAACACTGTACACAGCAGAATGTGTGCTGTTGAGTTCCTTCTAAAAGACGAGATGTATAAATGTGAAGGGAAGCTATTCCAGGTCAAGTGTTGATGGATTAATCATCTTATTCCAATTTCAACATGTGAAAGGAAGGTGCAAATGTACAGAATAGCAACGCCGTCATAACCACGATGAGTCAATATTAACAAGAGGGAGTCATTAGCACCTGCCAGCCAACAGCATGGCACAAAGCTGACTTCTTTGTTCGGTTTAATTATAACACCACTTAAAGTATATTATGAATATTCTGCTCAGTAAAATGTAGTCCCAGAAGATGAAGCTGAAAAAAAAGAGCAAGACCAAGAGTAAATAATGTTAATAATGAAAAACTTCTGCATTTAAAACAAATGTTTTATTTCTACATTAGTTAATGAGCTGTTCGACAGAGGAAGGAAATACCTCTTCTGTCTTACAGTTTATGAATTATTAGGAGCTCTTGTTACTCACCTTCATGAATGAAATAGAGGTCAAAGCAAAGCAGCATGTTAAGTGGCTAAAACAAGACAAATGTATCACTGAAGTCCCAGTGGTGCAGCCATTTGTCAAAGAAAATCTCACCTGATCTGTTTCACACACATAGTTTTGTGCAGATTAAAACAGAGATGTAATTAAATTCTGTCTTCTGTTTGTAACCAAAATGATTGTCTTTGACCTCAATTTTTGTCCTTCTGTTGATGTTTCATTTGAGTAATGGGAGTTAAAAAAAAAAAAAACATTATCACACAGGTTAAAAAATACAGAATAGAAAGCCAAGATGTGCATAAAAATTCTGCTTGCTGTCATTTTTTAATGCAGAGCACAAACAAATCAGGTTATGCCCTGCTGCAGCACAGACACAGAAAGGCAAAAAACAATCAATGAAATCTCTGAGAATTTCAATCAAGTATACACTTTACGTCCAGGCACACGTTTCCATTCAGCTGCAGTCGGAAAGCTGTTGACATTTCTGCGACTGCACTTTTATGGGAAATGTAGCTCTAGGAGAAAAAAAAGAAAGTTATGTTGTGTTGCATCATTTGTCTTCCGACCCAGGTGTCTTTCACCAGTTTGTTAACTGACAGCAAAGAACATTTGCATCACATTTTCAATGCAAGCAATCTGTTTTCACAGTATCACTCAAACTGGGGCAATGTGCAGCACCTGCTAATTTTGTTCCGACCTGAATCCAGTGATTCACCGCTGCAGATCGAAGTCACAACAGCTGGGGTTTAATCTTTACAGCGTACCTGTAGGAGGCCCTTCACTCAGCACCTCCAATCAACACAGCAGGAGTCTTAAGATCCGGCAGTGCTCTCTGTGATGGGAGATTGTGCACAAAGCAGCACAAAGCGGCCAACAAAAGTGTTGACAAATGAGCTACGCTAGAGGAATGAGACAGAAACCCAGACTGTATTAAACAGCCGACCTGTATGCATCTCATTTTCCAGATACTTGTCCTGCCACCTGTCAGTATTCAGGAGCCATTCTGCAAAGATACTTAGAGGAAAGTCAAAGGATTCAGATCCTCTTCTTCAATACATGCAGCAATATAAAGAATGCATTACATACAAGTAAAAGATCTGCACTGAAAATGCCACTTAAGAAAACATGTATATTATTAGCAAATGTCCTTAAAGTATCAAAATTAAAATAGGCATATGACAGAAATGTGGCTCTGTGAGTCTTTGTGAATTAATAGCATAGAATAAAATAGTATATATTTTTGTCTGATCTTGACATCAGGCCAGTATATTATGATACAGTTCTGGAAATTCAGAGACAAGTGATTTGTTTATCAACCATTTTTCAGTTCAAGTTGCTTGAACTCAGCGGTTGGCTGCACGCACAAAGGTCACTGCAACAAATTTGTGAATCTGAATTCATAAAGCGCTGGGATTAGACAGTTTCTCGATGTGAATTTACTTCTAATTGCATGTTTCCTTTAACTTTGTGTAAAATCATGCCGATTTACAATAAAGTTTACCTCACTTTGTGTGATAAATGTACATATTATTGCATTATTATGACTGATACATAAAATTAGACTGTTGGAATATTTGAAACTAGTGTATATCTATTGTATTTAAGATGCTCAACAATGTACTGTACATGTAAAATAACTAAGCAGTAATTGATTACAGGCATTTATTTATGTCCAATGCCCCTGCAGTACTCCTGTCCTTACAATAACCTACCTAATTACTGATTGACTTGCTGTGGGTAACTTGCTCCAGATCAGCATGAAATAGATGCTGTAAATAACACATCGGATTATGAAAAAGTATTCTGAGAGCAAAGAGCCTGCACTTCTCTCCCTCTGGTCATTAGCCCACAAAGTAAATCACCTGATAATTACAGCTTGATTAATGACAGAAAGACAGAGAAGGTTCATTACAAAAGAGGAGAGGACATGTTTTATAGTGGTAATCCAGAATAATACCACAGACGTTTCCTGTAAATTTCACCTTCAAATCCGACTCTTCCAAACATTAGCTTGATTCTACCCTTGTGGTCTACATTAACATGGAAATATGATTCTTAATGAAGCTTAGAAATAAAAATGCATTATAACAACTCAGAAATTGCACTGAATTGTAAATAATTATGGGATGCACTCAGTCACTCAGTTAAATCTGATGACTTTTTTTTACCACAAGATTTGTTTATAAGCAAAGGGTTTAAACTCATGTTTTCCTTCAAAACCCACACTGATGCAAACTTGTGCTGAATAAGTTCACGTTTACCACAATGCTACATGCTAACATTACAGTGAATGACGTAGCAGCAGCCAGACAGTCAGCTCTGGACATGCGCACACATAATAAAAAAATTAAACCAACTATAGCCGCCACTTTAAATTGTGGAAAAATGAATTGAATAAAGAAATTAAAATTAAATAGCACCATCTGAACATCTGAAGAGTTTTATGTCATGCATTAATCCAGAATTATATTCATTTCTAAATTGTAGTGCCAGTAAAAGGAGGCAGGGCTTCAGCCCACCTGAGTTTGCCCCAGGAGTGGATTCTTGGTCCATTTCTGTTCTGTTCTCCTTGAAAACATCATGGGGATTGGGTGCCTTTGGAATGGTCAATGATCATCATCTAATTGCAGTAATTGTAAGCAGCTACAGTAATTCAAAGCAGCATTGGTGCCATAAAAGACAGATGGGTCTTTTTTCTCTCAGCTTGGATACTGTTTTGCACAATTACCCAAAGCTAATTAGCCACCATAAACAGAGTACTAAACATTATGCTGTTTTAACAGTCACCCATACCTTCATCACACTGTGTCCACCTCAACCTCTCTGGTTTGGTCCAACTGGTCTAGGGCTTTTAAAAAAATATAAGACATAGATCACACATACCTTACTGCTTCACTGTCTTCATGTTTGTTTTAAACCAGAGAGCTCTAACTATGGTAAAGCATCTGCATGACAGGTTAGAAGAGTTGTCCCCTTTCACCAGAGGAAGAAGCCTCAGGTCCTCAGAACAGGACCTCTTCCATGATCCAAAATCACAACTGAAAACTTAAGAGATGAAAGGAAATAGATAGATGACATACAAGAAAAGCCCAGAACCAGACTCATAATAGGGTCTATGATGAGCACCCCAAACCTTAAAGCCACCTGCATGGGAACCACACGTCCATAGTTTTACTTTTTGTTTATTTGTTTATATTCCATATGTTTTCTTTCTTTTTGTAAAGCAGACTGTAACAGCTGATATGATTCAATCCATTGCAATTTCATTTACAGCATTTGTCTTTGCTACAAACCTGTTCTTAAACTTTTTCTGTCTTTTCCACCGTTAGCACAGAGAAAGTGTAGCAACAGACTGCTCCTACTCACCCAGAACACACTCTAGACATAAAATGTCTCGGCACCATTAGATGAGTCTTTGCTCCACTGGTTTGGATGATTTGGGCGATGCACTCTACTCAGCTAGAAAGTTCAAAAGGTTGTCTTTATGTGTGAAGTTCATGGGGACAGGTTCAAGGAGTTTCCGACAGATTCTGGTGGAGACTGGCTTCGGTGCTTCCTCTCCTGAATAGCCTTGATGTTCCCCACCAAGAGGTGCTTTTAACTTGTCAAAGTCACTTTTCTTATAACCCAAGGGCACTGCACATGGACAGCTCAGACATGAGGCTAATATGACTTGATAAAACTTTGCACTTTTAAGACATGGTTATATTGGACATTTTCATGGGTTTACAAAAAAAAAAAAAAGGATTTTCTGTTGAGATGTTCACATGGTTGCAGTGCCGCCCCTCCCGAAAGCAGAACACACACTGTGCATATAGGGCCTCATCCTTCATGAGTGGAAACATTTTGCGCGAGGGGATGCATTTGTACATATGCGCAATGGATGCGCATAATCAGACTACGAACGCGTCGCTGCGATGATTGACAGCACTTGACATCTGAGCAATCAGAGAGGAGCGCCGCCACACACCTGCAGAGCAAGTGAGGAGTTGTTATGTTGTCCGAAAGACATCATGAGTCGGGAGTGAGTAAAGCAGGTTGATTTGTTGTTGAAATAAAACTTTGGGGAGGGCAGTGCTTCCAAATAAAAATTCATTCGGGCCCCAATTTGGTCTGGGACGGCCCTGCATGGTTGAATAAGAACAGACAACAACCAATCGTCCTGTTTTTGGCTGTCCAAACCTTCTGCCAGACTGTTAGCTCCAGTTTCACACATCACACAGGTCCTCAGTCCTCAGCCAGACCACATCAGGTATAAGACACGTACCTCATCAAGTATCTGTCAGGATAAATATGCACTAACTTAAAGGCCTGTTGAACCACATACAGGTGTATTGAGAAACAATTATTATCTTCAAGGAAAAGACTCACTTCCTTATCTGACCTTTTCCCTTTTCTTTGGCAGATTAGTCCCTCTTCTGTTTCCCATTTAGCCTTTTCTCTTCACCATTATGACAAAAAAATCAATGCGACTTGGAAGCAGGAAGCCCATTAGTATATGTTTTCGTGGTGAATACCTCGAGATTTACTGTAATATCTAACTCTCAAATTAACATCCACAAGAGGGAGTAAAATGCTTCATTTTAGCAACCATAGAATAAACAAATCACTAATCACAAATGGTTTTACTAACCATTTACGTGGTTTGCATGACATGTGTGAAGTATACAAAGTCCTTTGGTGCATGTGTCTTCTTATATTAAAAGAAATAGAAAGTGGAAAACTATTTTGCTTGCATGTATTTTGTTGCTTCCAATAAACAATAAAAAGAAGAGAGAAGCTACTCTCTCTTTAGAACGTGACATTGTCGTTACAGCCAGGCGTGGATAGCTTGAATGTGACATGAAATCTATCATCCATTTACAGTCATTGCTTACAGGTTCATTACTTACAGGTTCTTTTTATAAAGATATTCATAATTTACCTACAACCCCGAAAAGCAAAAAGAGTGAGACCATTAATTGTGTTTGTGGAACAGAAAGGTTAATCGTTAGCTCTCCTGAACCATTAGCACTCTGGGGACAAACTGAAAATGTCTGGTATTTTTACAAAGACTGCAAGTGAAACATTACACACAGAGAAAACCTGACAACAAAAGACAAGAAGGTGAGAATTTTGTCTTTAATAGCACAGAGTCATTTAGAGGGAGAAGAGCACTAGTGCGCTGCAATCGCTCTGCTGTTATAAGACTTTTTTCAGATTCAGTATTGTTCCTTTTGAATGCTCTGTGTCATGCTGAGAGGCTTTAGCTAAGATTACATCTTGTATGACCTGTTATCTAGCATAACTGCATGCTATCCTGGGTGTATATGTGATGTGGGGGGCTGGGGAGAGCATGTTCAGCAATGAATCATCCTTGTAAAATGTAAATCAAACCACAGAATGCATAAGAAGACAGGCTGGCACTTATATGACAGGGGAAATGCCACGAGAGTGTTGGCCGCACAACACATCTGGGAAATTGAATTCTCTTGTGAATTAATCAGCAGCCCAGGCACTGCAATTACTGTATCTCTGGGAATATTGGTCAGGTGAACATCAATATTAATATTAATGAATATTTCTGATTCTGACTGGTTAGAAAAGTGAACCAGGAAGATATTTCTGCTTGAGGATTAAAAAACTACAGGAAGAACTGTGTGTTGAGTCAAATCATGATTAGTAACAAAAACGATTGTAACTGTAAGGAGAGGCCGCAGGGAGCAGACGGTCCATCATATCTGTTTAATAATGTATATAGCTGCATAGTTTGTGATAAACTACTAGGTTTTAGTCAAAGTGAAAGATGCAGAAATAGGACCCTATAGTATGTGTGCACCATGTGTGAGACACCCTAGCATGGACAGTGCTTTATAATGAGACTCTGTAGTTGGACTAAAGCAAGAAAACTATTTTTTCTAATGGAAAACAATGTAAAAACATCACAAGAACAAACAAGCTGTTTTCACGCTTTCCTGTTGTGTTGTACAAATGCCCAAGGCATCAGTTCCGCCAGTCTGTTGAGCATATGGTGTTTATTTCACCAATTTTAGTGCAATTCAAAATACACTTATTTTAACAGATTGGCCTTATATGAATGAGGAAAGCCTTGTTCAATTAACTGACCAGTCAAGTTTAATGCTTAAACTCAATTATTTAAAGCCATTACCTAACCTTAACCACTCAAGGTCAATAGTTGATCGTTTTCTTCCTTCCGCTAAAAGTCATTTGAATTTGGAAAACAACAACAATAGATACTGAAGTGAAGTAAAACCAAGGCAACAGACACTACAGAGACCATGAGATGATAAACACAAGCACAAAATTTCATACAGTGTTATAACATGATGGTGGGAGTGGTATTAAACTGCTCTATATCAAAGGCAGAAGTAATGAGAGGGACAAAGATCCCTGCAGGTCATCTGAAGGATTGCAGGAGCAATAAATGAAGTAAAAGTATGTTTATGCGTGTCTGCTCTGTGTATCAATAGCTGTGTTTACCAGTGTCCTCTGTGGAATTAGTCCTTTAGGCTCTCGAAATAATTAAAAAGTGATTATGTTCACAAACACACCATTTATAGTTAAGACGCAAAGACATAAAGAGTGAAGAATGAGTGTTCGGTGTGTGACAAATCCACTTCCCAATATAGTGATTTACATAATCAGAGCTAACAGTCCCAAACATGAATGGTGCTTGGAGAAGGCCTACACAAATACAAAAGTCAATGGGAATGTAAAGTTCCAGTCGCACTGCACACAGTCATGTATGACACTTTAGCGCCATCTAGTGAGAAATTCTTATTTTAGAACACAAAACAGTCA
Organism: Synanceia verrucosa; assembly: GCA_029721515.1. NCBI lineage: Eukaryota > Metazoa > Chordata > Actinopteri > Perciformes > Synanceiidae > Synanceia > Synanceia verrucosa. The sequence continues at coordinate 8,909,242 of CM056568.1, read as the reverse complement.
GCGAGCAAACTAAATTTTGTTTTTATGAAGTTACATACTTCTGTTCTTCCTCATAGCAGAGTTTCACTTTATTTCACAGGACAACTCCTCTAAAACCCAATACTTCCTGCATATATGTGATGAATACAATCAAAGCAGCTGGTTCAGGTCATTAAGTCTGCTGAACCTCTCTGAGGATACACAGTAGAAAATGGATGAATGGATGGAGTTAAGCATAATTTAATATTATAGCAGACTGAGGTAGAGCTAATTTCATTAATTGACAGGTGTCTTATTTTACTGCATAACAGTTGCATATTTTTGGTATTTGGGTTTTTATTCTAATCTGAACCTCAAGTAAATAAGTGCTAAGTAAGTAGTTAATAGTAAGTAAGTAGTAAATAGTACTTAAGTAGTATGTAAGTACAACTGCCAGACAAATGTAGTGTGAGTAAGACTGACAATCATTAACTGTGAAATAGTGGAAATAGAAAATTAAAAGAATTGTATTTAAGTGTAGTACTTCAGTGCATTTTATTCATCTAGATGAATAAAAAGATTCATCAGTGTGATTCAGTCTCTTCTTCTACTTAACTGAAACAGTCTGTGAAAATAATTGTTGCCTGTACAGAGGTTGGTTCCTCTTTCATCATCAGCCTGGCAAGCTATTTCTCAGTTTTCAGGCACTTTTGGACACCTCTGCTGCAGGAAGGCAAGATGCACTCAAAGAAGATTAATAGAATCCACAGATCTGTACAGTAAACCAGAGAAAAATAGTTTCCCTGCTGTACAGAAAAAATAAATTAGCTGTTATTTAGCTGAAGATGGATATAAACAATTAGGTGGGTAAAATGTGGAATATGATGCATTTGTATGTTTTTGTGTGAGCGAGTAATCATGTAGGTTTAGTCAAAGCATTGCATTTTGTGCTACTAGGTGAAGGGAATATGTTTTACTTTGGAGCAGTTACTAGTTGGGCTGCTTTACAGGAAAGAATATTTTAAAAACAAAATATATGTATAATAATATGTTCAGCTTAAAATATGTATTTGTTACAGATTCACCTGTCCAGCAAAATCAAATCTCCCAGCTACTACATTAAGATGCTGCATATATAAGTATAATACTTTGATACTGTTATGTTGATAAATGTCACTAATTTAGATGCTAGTTTTTGAAATTAAAGATACAAAGGAGGTATTAAACAGAAGCCCTTTTGTTTTCAGTCAAAGTAGATCCACGCTGGTGACACTTAAGGTTAAGGGTCGAGGGCTAAACTTGGCAGTAATGGCAGAGCGCTGTCAACATGTCTGATAGCAGCCCCCATGTTTACATCAGTGAAAAGTGTTTCCTAGTATCATCTCCCTAAGTAGGTGTCTCATGTGGAGGGATGGTACCTGCTGCTCATTCTTATAAAACCCTGGATGTGCTGACTAGTAACTGAACAGTGCCACGTGATGGAAAAACCGTAAAGTGAAGAATTTAGAGGAAATAACTGGGAATCAAAATATATCAGTAAATGAAGAATAAGGAGAAAAACAATAAGGAGTAGAGATTTCTACTGCTGTGACGTCACGAAGTACGTTCTGCGTCACTGGCCTGCGTCAGTCCGCCTCAAATGTAAACAGTCCTCCTCTGTGTCTCAGCAGCAGTTAGCTAAAGTGATGGTCCAGCGTGTAGGATTTCACGAGCGAAAGGTTCACAGCCGAGTTCATCACTTTTAATAAGCCAAGTAGATATTAGATGATGTTGTAAATTCTTTTTTGGGAGGTTTTACAAGATCGCATCGTATTACTGTCGTAAAGTTAATCTTAGCTAATTTTAGCTAGCTAGCTCTCAGTCTCCTGCCTTTGCAAAGCAGTAGACGCAACATTGTTTTGGCTGCTATATTGTTTTATGCTACAGACTCACCTTTTTCTGTGCTGAAATGGTGCTTTCCCTGGTGAGCCTTTGTGCCAAGGAGGTGGTGAGTGACCACAGCTCCTCTCCCTGCTGGCTGAGGTGGGTGCCCAGGGAGCTGTACCGAGCGCTGCTGGAGGCCTCCTTCTCCAGCTGCAGACCGCTGGCTGTGGGAGAGCTGGTGCAGAGGTGGCCTGAGCGCACACTGCGGGTCGGCAGAGGCAGGAAACAAGGACAAAGTGGACCAAATCGACTTTGTATCCAAGCCATGTTGCTTGCAGTTGTCAGAGGACTGTCCGATCAAAGGTAAGAAATAGTTTATTATTTTAATAGTTTATTGTTCTAGCTACAACAATTTGGATAAGTGAGCAACATTTAAGAACCATTTCTCTTTCCTAGGTGTGCTCTTCAAGTGCTGGACCTCTGTGGGCTGCAGGGAGATGAAGGAGGGATGGGAGACCCCATGGGAGGCTGGTCTCTGACTGTAGCCCTCTGCACCATGGTTGTTCAAGCCAAAGCTGGAGCACAGAGGGCACAGAGGGAGAGGAAGAGGTTCTCAGCTCTAGAGAGAGAGCGGGACGTGAAAAGAGAGAGGGGACAGTGGAAGAAGGAAAAGGAAACACATGGCACTGATGCAAACGCAGATAATAAAGAGCTGGAGGAACATTACAAAGAGAGGGTGGAATCAGGGCAGATTCTGGATGAAGACAAACTGAGTAAAGGTGTCAGAAGGAGGATGGAGATAGAGAGGAGAAGAGAGAGTGCAGTGACAGGAGGCAGTAGAAAGGAGACTGAAGAAAAAGATGTAGATGTGTTTGTGCACGTCAGAGCTGATCTTTTTGTGAATGCTCGCTCTTGGGAGCGTGTTCGTGGGGCTCTGAGCACACAGGGACCCCTTAAGCTTCAGTGCAGATACCTACGCATAGAAGAGATTTCAGTGTCTAGTATCAGGACCCTGCTAGGCCTCCTGCCTCGCCAGGGCCTTATGGGCATTGATGTTCGCTACAGCAGCCTTGGGGTGGCTGGCTTGGCTGAGCTGCTGCCCCTGCTCTCCACCTTCCCTGCGCTGAACTCCCTTCGCCTGCACTACTGTAACTTGGATTTTCAAAGAGACCACCTTGGCCAGGAAGACGCCCTGAGGGACTTGTCTCAGGGTTTGACACACCTGCAAGAACTGCGGCGTCTCAGCCTCACTGCACTACGGCTGCCGGGACAGCTTCGTGTGCTGCTTAGGTATGGCCTATTTTAATCTTTCACTTAAAGAAAATCTGCCCAAACTACTAGTCATATTTAGGATGAGATTAAAAACAGAAACAATGAGACCTTTATAATGAATATAATTTAAATGCCTTTTGTTACAGCTCGCTGCCTCAGCCTCTAGAGATACTGGAGCTGCCATATTTGAGCCTGAGCCCAGGTGATCTTGCCTATCTGTCCTGCAGCCATCATGCTTCCTCGCTGCAGCAGCTGGATCTCAGTGAGAACCGTCTTGATGAAAACACCCTGACCTCTATTCGCCGCCTCCTTTCCCAGGCTTCCTGTAGCCTGCAGCACCTCTCTTTAAGTGGCTGTGGTCTTACTGATGGCCTGCTGGGACTCTTGCTGCCCTCACTGGGAGGCTGCAGGGCCCTCAAGAGCTTGGCTTTGGCCCTGAACCCGCTCTCCATTGCCGGCCTCATGGACCTGGTGAGGATGGCTGTGAGGATGCCCTCTCTCCGTCAGTTACTGTACCCCAACCCCCTGGAGGACTACCAGCCGGGCCTTCCTGACCTGCCCTCCAGTGCTCAGCTCTTGGACTGGCCGCTGGATGAAGCCACAGATATCAACGTTACCAGCAGCCAGCTGAAGAGGGTGCTGATAGAGAGCGGGCGCTCTGACCTCTATCTGACCTGCGACCTGCTTAATTACGATAAAGACTTGGTGGACTAGAGCAAAGGCTGAAGGACTGGTGCTTTTTTTTTCGCTTACCACCACATAAAGCATGTGTACATGCAAATGTACATACACCTGACAATCAAATTGTCACCCTTATAGTGGTTTATTCGATTATCTGTATTTTTTATATTCTATTTTTATCACCATCTGTGTCAGGAGATCGTCGTGTCTGCCGGCGCGCGCGCAGTTGGTGACGTCAGTGGCGCGCTCAAACCACGCGGCAGTAGTTGCAGTCCTCTCCGGAACAGAGGTGTCACTGTTGTGAAAATGCATCCACAACCTACCGGCGAAGCAGAAGAAGCAGTTGCTATGGACTCCCTGGTTGCTAAGGATTTGCTAATCATTTGCGCTCTAGAAAACCAACAATATCCAGCTGCAGCCACTGCTACCCCCGAAGCCGCTACAAACCACGCCCCCTACAAACTAAACCTATGTGTTGCTACAGCCACTAATGGACCTTAAGGTTAGAAATAAGGACATGGTAAGGGGATAGAAGGAGGGACTTAGAATTAGGCAAAAGGGGCGTGGTTTGTAGTGGCTCTGACTTGGCTGTGGCTAGCTAGACCCTACTCTAGAAAACAAGGAGTGGCTCATTCATTAACCAGGAATTAACGAGAAGGGCTGACTGGACTATGGAACACCAAATGGGTCAAAAACACGTGAATTCTAACGCGGAGACAACACGTGGACAACACGTAAACAACGCGTCAGTTTTTTCACGTGTTGTTGACGTGTAGTCTAAGTGTTGTCTAGAATTCACGTATTTTTGACCCATTTGGCGTTCCATATTGGACAGCAGTGCTGCTGACACGCCTGCTGAGCAGAGTCCTGTAGTGTGTGTGCTCTCAGAGCATCTCTATGTTCCTTTAAAGAAGGATCATACAGATGTTCTATAGAGACACATCTGTTCGCTCAGCTTGGTTTCCAGCACATCCATCCTCTTCCAGCTGGTCAGTTTCCTGTTTGGCGCGAGCAAATTTTGTCTTGTGCCAAACAGCGCGCCACGGGTTTCCATGTCATTTTTACGTCACGATTACGTGCGCTAGCAGACGCGGCCAGTATACAGCCGGCCTTAGGGGGAAGTCATTGTGTCAACAGCAGCAGGTTTATTATTGTTATGTGTTTGCCAGACAAAAGGACACATAAAGGTGATCACATCACACACCACAGCCTTTACTCCTTAAGACAGCAATAAGCCTTGCATTAGTAAAATGATGTGACTGTATATCACTTGTTAAATTCCTGACATTATTGCATATGCTGGTTTTGCACCAACATGACTTTGTGCTATCAGGACAACTAACAGTTGGTATGCAGAAATCCCTCTGTTTGAAGCTGTATGCCCTTGTGCCTTTATGACTGTCACACCAGTGCTTTGTACACACAAGGCATATCTGATCAGCTATCACATGTTTATACTACACACAACGTTTGACAGTGGTTCCCTGCTATAATGTGTGTTTTCTAAATATTTGCATGTTTTCCTGAAACAGGAAATGAATATGGGCTTATTTTAAATACATCACAATTATTTGAGTAATGTACTTTCTCTTTGTGTTGCTCTAATTTACATATTTGTCATGCTGTATGTCTTGGATATGTTTTAAAATGTCCAGGATTATGCTGTTTGTATACATTGTAACTTACGTGCAAACGAGTCAAACATGAAATATCAGCATAATCAGGAAATGCGTATATCAAATCATCCTTGTACCCCTTGTATTGATTAGCTGTCAGTCACAGAATAAATTAGTTGTGAAGCAAAGTTTTACTGTGTGTTATATGGCTCATCTGAGTGTTACAGAACAAGAGGCGTCATCTGTAGTACTCCACGAACGACTGCTGTAGAATGAAGTAGCGGCGAGACAAGACTGTCACTCGGTCCTTGTCTGAAGAGACGTGAAAGGGGCAAAGAGTGACCCGAGGTAACGGCAAAGAGATGAAATTGGGAAAATGCATGAGGAAGGGACGGTTTCTGAGGAGAGGCAGAACCACACCTGTATGACGAGAATGCATTATATGTTGGAAACCAGCTCAGTTCTGTGAATAGATGTCTACACAAAAGCACAGTGCTATCTTACCTGGTGGCCTCCAAACTCTGGCCATGCTGTGAGTCTCTCCTAGACGAAAGATTGGTTGAGAACTACTGCACAAATAGAAACAGCACATTTAAAACATGTATACACATTATATGAAAACACTACATTACTTTTACATACCAGTTGTATAAGGGCAAAAGAACAGCGTTTTGGCCACCAGAAGGTGCAACACATTGGGCCTTTCTGTACTCCTCTTTTTGGACGGAGCAGAAATAATTCAGCACATCCACAATGTTGATGGTTGATGGCTTCCCTGTTGCTGTACTCCTGAGGTTCAGATACAGGTTATGTTCCTGGTGGTATGGAAAGAGAGGCTAAGCTGCAGTTAATCACTTCCAGTAACTGGCAATGTCAATCAACAACACTGACAAGCTCTCTTGCATTCTTTATTTAGAGGACTTAAGGTCGCAGTAAAGGACACAAGAAGCTGAGTCAAAGAGGGAGAGCCTCTCAGTTTTCAAACACCTGTTCTGTCCTTTTGTCACACTCAAAAATACTCTGACAGATGGTGGTAACGAGTGTGAGTTGTTTTCCCCATTTAAAAGAAGAATTGAAGATTAAGATTTGAATGTGAGATTTTTCTCACTTCGTATTTGGAGATCCAAAAGTCTAGCCACAAGTCTGCTCTGTCATGGAGGCTCTTCCAGATGTCAGACTGGTCCTGCAGGTCGGAGTCCCAGCTCTCCAGCTCTGGCATCAACCACTGCTCAGCCTCACTGACAGATAACGCAGTCAGCATGCGCAGCACTGTTTCTCTATTGACAGGAAGACAACAAAACAGTTCTAACTTTATCAGTTCAGTAGGTTGAAATCACACTCAAGGAAACTGCAGTTTGTTAAATTAATTAACTGTTTGTCTCTTGGGTTGTGTTTTCCACATTATTATTATTCTTACACTCATGGACTCACCGGAGACCCAGCTTTTTAAAAGCCAGAAGTGTGAGAAGCTTTTTCACAAACTCATAGCTGCCAGACTTAAGACGCATTAGTAGCTTCAAGGTTTCAACAAGATGAGCCTGATCCAGAGGTGACTGAAACCCAAACAGGGAAAACAATTTAGACACATCTAGTTCTTAAAATGCACAATATTGATTCTGTACATACGATACCATGGGAGGTCTTGCAAATTGGGGCACCAGCTGCATGACGCCTTGGTAAAGCTTGTCTGTATTCTGTAGGAGTCCCTGGCTGTGCATCGCCTGCAGTGTAGCAAGGATCTTCATCTTAGACGGAGGACTGCAGGTGTTCATGCGGCCCAGCAGCTGCAAGCAGAAGTCCTCTGGAGAAAAGGTGCTTGGGATGCTCTGCACACAAACATGGACTCATCAACATTTGTGCATGACATAATTGCCTGTTTAATGATAAATAAAAATGCTTGGCATGGGTAACCTTTTCATTAGGATACAGGTCTTTAAACCAGTCTCCATCTGCAAACTGATTGAGGAACATCGGCACCTCACTGGTAGGTACTGGCAGTGGGGGAGGTGTTGAGGTCTTTGGTTGGGGAAGAGGAGTTTTGGGGAGCTCTATTGGAGAAATGATCACTGGAGGCTACAGGGACAAGTGCAGATATTACAGATACATATAGATGCACTGAGAGTTTTGTGTGTACTTTTCATTTGTTGTGAAATAAAAATACAAGCTCTCACTTCTCCACACTCCTGCACTATGGCGGGTGTCTGTGGCTTGACCTTCATCAGGGTCTTTGGTTCTGCTGGAGCCTTTTTCTTCTGCTGTCAGAGAAACAGATCAAAACTGTGCAACACATTTTTCTGTCGAAGACTATAAAAAAATATAATTTAGGAAATTTCTCACTTTTAATTTAATTTCAGGGTGTCCGTTGTCCTCCTTTAAGATGGGAAGGTTACAGGATTTAGGATATGAAAGTTTATCTGGGGTGATGTCTTCCAAATCAACCTGAAAACACAGCATTACCCTATTATGAAAAACATGCAAAACTTTCACATACATTTCTAAAGGCTGGGGCAAAAATCAAACTGCATTTGCATCATGCAGAAGTGTTTGTGTGTTTCATTTGCATTACTGTCATATTAAACCTTTAAGTTGGTACAAACTGCCACATTAAAGGAACAGTGAAGGGAGCTGATTATGATGCTTATTTTCCAAAAGTGTGTGTATCCTTGACAGTAATGAAAAGAAGCAGGTGAAATGAGTGAGAGAAGGAAGACGAAGAAACCTTAATATTTGGGGGCAACCCATATATCATCGTCATGTAGCGATCAAAGGCCTCTTTCCTCGTTTGCTTTGTACTGGGAGGCTTCCCTTTTTGGCACTTTATTGAACCGTGTATGAGTGCAGCTAGGTCCATATTTGAGGTCACTGAGCTTAAACACTCCTGGAACAAGACAGACAAAAAAAGATATTCAAATCCATTTACAAGTGTGCCTCTAACATGCTTAAAAGTCAATCAACTCTCACACACCTTCTCTCTCCACTTGTCTTCAGTCAAGAGCAAATTGCTGGAAATTGCTGACAATTCCTCTTCCTCATCTTTTTCAGGGCTTGCATTCCTGTTTTTGCAAATTATACTCAGAGATTATTCAAGGATTCAAGGAGCTTTATTTATCGTTGCATCACATGGTAGGAACATGAGGTGAACAAAATTGGATTCCCTGGTCCTGGTATAAGCTCAGTAACAAAATAAGAATGAAATAAGATGAAAGAATAAAATAAGATGAAATAGTAGTAAGAATGTATAAATATAAAAGTAGTAAGAAAGTAGAAAGTATAAATATAAAAAACAATGTAGACTAAACCATAAATATACAGTATATATATAATATGGACATCAAATATCAAACATCAAGCAATGAATGGGGCATTGGTTGGATTATTATCAATAGTGTTAGCCGTTATCCATTATCAGTAGTGTGAATAAATCTTACTTCATTTTGCTGCACATCTCGATCATAAGTGTAAAGATGCTGTGGAAAATAAATAGGATCAAATGGATTTATGTTTTGCAACTTTCGTTAAAATGTACAACAACAACACTGTAAACCCACAGCTACCATTTGTTGATAGTTGTGTGGCAGGAATTTTGCACATTTTATCTTGTACAGATCCCCTCTGATTCCAAAAACAGTAGGGCTGACCTTTGATCTCCTTTTTAGTCAGGTTCACTGTGTACAACAATTGACTTTTGTGGGAATTTTTCGGGGATTTGTTGACCTATACATTTTTGGAATATCAATGGATCTCAATATAAAACTATTTACAAGGAGGCTGAAGGGATAACCTAGTGCACGTCCAGGTCTGGAGAGTCAGTCCTAGTCTGTTGTCTCTCAGTGATCAGTCCAATCATATGGGATTGAGTGTGGAGGCACTGGAATTGCTGGCAATGGTCTTGGATAAAGAAGAAACTGGATATTAATTAATAGCTAGTAAATAGAGACAGGGAATGTTCAATTTCACTACAGTTACAACTGTAGGCAGTTGAATATAAGAAACAGCGAGCAAAGGCCAGGAGGGTTATTAAAGAGGCTAAGAGGGAAAGATGGCGCAAGTTCTGTGACACAATAGGAAGAGAAACAGCAGTAGGGCAGATTTGGGTTATAATGTATAAAATGGCCAGGGTAAGCAGGGGTAAATGCATGCCAGTGTTAATAGAGGGGTGTGAGGAGAGTGTGAGCAGCAAGAAAAAGGCATTTTTTTTAGTTAAAACATATCAGAGAGTGCATTGTGCTAGCAACGTGGATAGGGGAGGAAAAGTGAGGAGTGCTCAGATGCTTGCAAAGGAAGGGTTTAAGCTGGACAAAAGCACAGACAACAGCGACGCAGTAAATCTCTACTTCTCTATGCATGAGCTGAAGCGTGTTATGGGACGAAGACGCAATCGGCAATATGTTGGTGTTAGCACCAACAAACACAGTATGGCAGGAAGGGGTGCCAGCAGAGTGATTATTCCGATTCTGAAGCTGGGAAAGGAGGCCAGCAGCCCTGCATCATACAGGCCCATCGCCCTCACTGCAGCTATTTGTAAAATAATGGAGAGAATGGTAACGGATTGCCTGGTGCACTGCCTAGAGCGGAGAGGTTATTTTGCTCCACACCAAAGTGGATTTAGGCAGGGGCGGGGAACAATGGATGCTGTTCTCATATTAGATTGGGATATCAAGAAAGCACTGGTCAACAAAGAGGTTTTGGTAGCTGCATTAGATATGACATGCTGTGGAAAGAAGGACCTGGAGTCAAATTATGTGACGCAGGGATTCAAGGCAGAATGCTGAACTGGATCAGGGAGTTTTTAGCAGGATGCACCATTCAGGTGAAGGTGGGAGGAAGCCTGTCCAATACGGTAACTGTGGAAAATGTAACTCCACAGGGCAGTGTTATCAGTCCACTCCTTTTTAATATAATGATTAATGACATGTTTGATGAGTTGGGTGATGGCTTTGGTAGATCCCTATTTGTGGACGACGGAGCAATTTGGAAGAGAGGGCGAAATATAGATTATCTGATGAAAGAGATGCAGACGGCACTTAACGAGGTACAGGAGTGGGGGTTCAAACTGTCAGTTACCAAGTCTAATTACGTAGTCTTTGGCAGGAAAAGAACAGTAAGCAGTGAGGGGCGTAGGTTATGTGGGTCTCCTTACCTGCCCCTGTATATGGATGAGAGACTAACATATCAGGTGTATGTGGACAAGATGGTGAGCAGGTGTGAGAAGGTAATATAATGAGGTGTCTGACTAGTTGTCCCTGAGGGCCAGATAGGACAGCAAATCTGATAATCTACAAGGTGCTGATCAGATGGAGAAGATGGATGGAGAAGAAGGGGAAAAGTGTAGGGTTTGTGTGGGTTCCTGCACATGCAGGGATAGAAGGGAGCGAGGTGGCAGACAGAGTGGCAATGGGCAGGAAAGAAGTGGATGTCAGAGCCCTTTAGGGAAAATGGAGTGCCGTGGCATCATCAGTGAAAGACTCCACTGCCAGTGACAGCAGGAGTGGGAGGGGGACAGCAGAGGAAGGAAACTGTTTCAAATTCAACCGTCAGTACAATCTATGAGAAGGGTGTGTACGACGAGGGCAGAGGATGTCTATGAGGGGTAATACATAAAAAAGGAGGATTCTTTTCATGAAACTGGAAGAGATGAGGTTCAAATCATTTTCACTGTCAACAATACTGGGTGAGGGACTGGGTGAGAGGGAGAGTGCTCGAGCAGTAGTTCACTTCCTATTAACCACAGGCCTGTACAGCAAAATTTAAGCCTCACAGGGTGAAGCTGCAGTAGCGTGAAACTAACTGTGTGTGGCAGCAATGCACCAAGCTGTGCCTAGTCTGCCGGAAGCTAAAAGAAGAAGAAGAAGAGCAAGAAATCTCTGATCATAAAGCACACAGTAACAGTAACTTGGCACATTTTAACGGGCATAGACTTCCCTGATCGTGGCTGGATCGCTGTCGGAACTTGAGAGACTGACGGTGACGGAGCAACCAGCACGAGCCATGCTAGCGTATTAGCTTGTTAGCTTCGGGACACCGACACTTCAAACAGCGATGCCACATGTACAACAACACAGACACTACTATCGACCTATGTAACTAAGTAACTACTTACATTTTCAATCACGCACAACTGAACGTAACCTCCTGCACCGGCTGCGCACTGCTGCTCATGAACCTGCTGAACTAGTCACAGGTGGGCGTGGCTACACATCATGTACACAGCCTGCCAGAACACATACAAAGCATAAAAAGGGGGTATATGAAGCAAAAACGTGTAGCTATGTGGCCCCCATTAAGCAGTAGGTCTGTACTCTACACAATGTTAAGGTAATTTAGCTAAAACAAAAAATAATAATTGTGCTAAAAGATTGTTCTCTAGGATCCCAGCGTCAAAGGGCTGCTTCTTTGTTGCTAGGCAACGGGTCGCTCGACGACATCCATGGTAGCAAGTCACGGAATTTTAACTTTAAGTGGTTCCTTAGAAACGTCTAAACGGCAACTTTTAGGCCAATAATTATCAGCTCTACCTCTTTCTCACTCTGATCCTGGAAAAGCTACATTTAGAGAAGATATCTGTTGATTAAATAAATAAAATGTTAAGGAAAACCAATAACAGTATTTTTTAACACACATTATAGTCATTTTATTGTATAAAAATCAATGCTGTTAATACGTACAAATATATTACATGAATCAAACTGTAGAAATATTTACATATTTATAATGTATTTAAGGAGGATGTTAAATGATACTGCGGCCCTTAAAGAGGATCTTTGGTATTCAGCAACATTCCTCTTAGTTATGTTCATGTACAGTACCAAGAAGGGGAAGCCTAACACACATACAATTTAAATATAACAAAAACCGAAATATGAACTGATCTTTATGCTCTTCCAGAGTTTTAAAATACAGTAACTCTGTCATCAGTATAAACGCAGCCGTGTTTCAGAAGGCTTCAGTCATCATACTCTCCAACTTCTCCTCTTCTGCAATAACGGACATGGTAAACCGTCTCATGAAATATTGCATTTCGATCTTTCCTGACTCGTGTGCCAGTGCTAGTCCTGAATATGTGTTCTGTTGTCCTGAGTCTCCAAACACAGCCAAAGCTGTCACCCTGTGAATAGAGAAGAGCATAGAGAACACCACACATCAATATCACAATTCTAAAACCACTCCCTTGTGTCCGTCTGGTGTTACCTGTCAGAGTCCATCCTTTCAGTGACCACAGGCTCTGCGTCGTTCTTCAACAGGTCCCATATGTGGATGTTGGAGGCTGCATCGAGTACACAGAAGACAGTTGGTCTGGTTTGGGTCCACTGCAGTGAGACCACCGGTTCACCAGCAGTACTGTTTTTCCACTCTGCCACAGGATGCTCATGGCTGACTGCATGCAGCCTGATGCTGCCGTCTCCACAGCCCACCTGGAATAAGAGCAGGGGAACACTGTTTTAGCTTATCCATCGTATTTATTATGTCTTATAATTATGGGATCATCTTATTGGTATTCTGTGTTGATTCTGTCCTGCACTATGAGGTCACAGAGGCAAGTTTATGGTTTTTGGCATTTGCTACAATGGCAAAAGTTGATTGCAATCTCTGGATTGGATCATAATCATAATGCCCGGAATATTTGTGTAGCCACTGCCCTTGTTCTTTAACATTTCTGAGGTAAAGAAATCTGATTTTTTTAACACAACAAATCTGCATGCTCACCAAGAACAAGTTTTGCCTGAAGGGAGAAAAGTGGATTGAGGTGACATCAACGGGCCGCACTCCAGCTTCCTGAAACCTGTAAAACTTTGGTGGAGCCTTCAAACCGTGACTTGTTTCATGGCTGACCAGACCCTAAAGAGAAACAATGTTATACACAAAATGACACAAAACAACTGTAGGGTGTTAGATTGGAAATATTTTATGAATCTCTTGAAAGTGTTAATTACTACGTCAGACAAAAATAAGTTACAAAAAAAAAATAATAAAATAATAATACTACGTTAGACAAGATAAAATACTCACCATATTAGTGCCGATGAAGAAGTGATTAGAGTCTGTTGGGAGGAATTTTAAATGAAGAGTCTGTAACGGCCCTGTTTTCACTGCATCTCGTGGTGGTACCCTGAGAATCAGACAAACCAAGAGAGGGAGGAGGAGAAAAAAAAAGCCAAAGCAGAGGTCAAAGGTTAACACATTCCAGCCCAAAACAACCTGTGCAACAGTGGAAAACAACACTTCATCACATTCACACTGCACAGCTATATGCACCCGCAGATATGTCCCCATCAAACGTTGAGGTGACAAAAACACCATGACAAACAAGATCGTATGACCACGACCGAGCAGCTGTTTTCCCCTGGGTGAAGACATTGTGGGGTATTTTGAGCCCAGTGGTCGGCAGTGACGGATGATCATCACAAGCTATTTATCAATCTCACCTCTCGGCAGTGAGGAGGTGGGAGCTGTGGAGTAACTTTACTTTGCCACCAGGCCGGAGTCCTGCATGAAAAAACGAGTAAGAGAGGCTGAAGATGGTACCACGTGTGAGAAAGAGGAGTATGTTAGTGGAAAAAAGAGGGTGTGCTCTAAAACATGACTGCCTTACCTAAGTCTGTTGGAGAGCCTGCCTCGTTGGCTTTGGGGAGTTCCACTACTACCTAAAGGGCACAGAGAGGATGTCAGGCAAGAATAGGTAAAAAATGGTAAATATTGAACTGAATACATTTTGTCACTCCTGTTATTCTTTGTCTTAATTTATTTAGAATCATGCTGGAAGTTTTAGAACTACAGTGTGTATGGAATGGATAATATCACCATGGTCACAGTCATTCACAATGAATGACATAATAAATCTGATAGAAGTGCTGAATCTAAACATGTATCACGTCTGTGAGTTTACATGCAACAAAATAACTCTGAGAAAGAGTGTGATTTTTGAGGATTTTCAGGAAAAGTGTATACTAGAGGATCTACTTTGGTGCCCAACTCACCCAGAAATTTAAAACCCCGATTTCATCCAGAGAAGCCAGCTGGAATGACAATCCTGACGACTCTGCATCATGAAACAGAATAACACTCAATGTGAATGGCAAAGACGTGATGTATTTATAAAACCATACACGACAGCTTCAATCAAAGTGTTAACTATCCCTATATCATTCCATACCTTCCCCGGATGCCAAAAGGGGGACCTCTGGCCTCAGCCCCCCCGCTACAGTGGAGGGGACAACTTCTACAGATGTCACAGATGAGAAATGGCCTGAGCCGGCCATCACTGCATCTGCGTTGACAAGGTGACAAAAGAGAGAATATGAGCAGACGCTGAATCAACACTACTGCTATGTAAGAAAGCAGCCTCTGAACTTTAAGAGGAAGGGCACAGGCTGTCTGGAATCACTGTGTACAGTAAATAAGGATGCCTTATTGCCTCTGACGTCTGCCTCTTGCAGGGCAAAGAGTGAAATAAACCACAGCACAGATGATCAAGGAGCTTTATATCCTCAAAATAAAATCAGGAAAAAAAGCCAACCAATGATATGGTATATTTACATTACATTAGAAGGTAAAAATGTAATATTCAATAGGATTAAATATTTTTTCTAGCCTTCTGCTCACAAAAACATTAAATTTTTTTTGTATGTGGTTTATGTAAAATTCACTGAAATTAACTAGTTATTTCTTTTATTGATTATTCTGTCATTCATGTATCATTTTCTGAAGATTATCCAATAATTATTGTCATATACAGCTGGCACAAGCTGATAAAAAAGTGAAATAAATAATAATGTGTGAAATGTGAAATAGCAATAAATTGATGCGCTCTGTAAGTAATTCTACACCTTATCATTATGATCGTTTCAGACTAGAGGAACAGAGAAGAAAGTAGGGGGAAAAGGGACACTGAGTGGATAATTATAATACGACATGAGTTATCTGGTTTAAAAATTCTGTAGCAAAATATGTTCATCAGTGGTATTATCGCCTCAACTGGCCACATCCATGTATTAAGAATTAATGTAATTCCCATCTGCAACATACCAGTAGAGAAGGTAGGCTGTCGGAAAGTCCACTCATCCTCGCCTATCTTCAAGCTGTAATGGTCACTAGCGTGCTCCCTCAGGTCCCACAGCACCACAGAGCCAACTGACGTGCCTGCAAACACCAATGTGGCCTTTCCAGGGCTGAAGCAGCAACACTGCACCTGCAGCAGTGAGCATTTGAAGGAGTTACTGTCTGCAGGTTTATGTGGGTTCCTGAACTGGCCTTTTGGGATATTCATCAAATGAAATATGGAGAATTACACCGCAATTTTAATCGTTATTTTCAGATGACAAACTGAGCAGCGATAAGGCTTGGTGATTAATGATCACTGTGTCAAATCTGAGTTGACCAGTGAATGAATACTGAGTTAATGAATACTGGTCATGCTCATGCTTTTTGCCACAACTGAAAAAGAAAGTTGAAAATATTACCTCAGATTCATAGACAAGGACTTTCTGAGGTCTGGACGGCTCCCAGATGTTCCATATGCAAATGACAGTGCAGCTGTCAAGACGCACAGCACTGGGCTTGGTCGTCGGGCTGTGGACTGACATCATGGTGTGTCTCTGCACCTGAGAGAAGTGCACCACGCTGATGAGACGGCCTGCAATTGAAATGGAACAATCGGGAAATTATAATATGGAAATGATCATGCTTTTGCAGTAAAATCTGAATTTCTCTGGTTGTGATGCATACCATAAAGAAAAGGCAACTTAGTGTTGAGCTGTAAACTTCCATCGCTGAAAGACGGCGTGTCTGTTTGAGACCTCAGCTTCCACAGGGATTTTCTCTCAGCTCGATCCTCTTCCAACAGAACAACCATGACCTTGATTCAGTCACAAAAGCAGATGTTAGCTTTGGCCACAGAAAATCTTTGAAGTAGGAAAACAGTGTAAAAGATAACCTGTGAGGCTGAGCGCAGGAATGCTGTCAGACGCTGAGAATCAAAGCTGATTTCACTTCTGTCTTGAGCTTCCTGGGAGAGGTTTGGATCTGAGAAAAGAAAAACACCGTTAACCCAATCCAGATGTAGTTCATTGGCACAAAATATTTTGACGAGCTTCTCCTCACCCCCACTGGCTCCACTGTGCTCTGGAGGATACTGCGTCCACTTCTCACACACCTCTATCTCCTCTGTCTGGATGTCTCTGTCTGCATTATCCTCATTACACTGAACATACGCCTGAGGAGGAAAAAGTCATTTAGACAACTACAATTCAACTACATTCTATATTTTCCTTTACTCTTTGATAATTTGGTTACAGGTGTCTCTTTGTCAAGTAAATAAGAACAAAAACTGACCTGCTTAGTGTTTGCAGTTCCAAAGGTTCTGATATACATGTCGTATTCATTCACTGGCGGCAGATCCAAAAGGGAGGCCGTCGTAGAGAAATCCAGCTCAATTAAGCGAAGAAGCTCTGTACTGCGTTTTCTAAAACAAATACACATTGGAGGTATGATTAAAGAGCACACACACTCAAGACAACAAGTACCTCAAGTCATAAAAAGGAAGTCACCATGAGTAGCCAGTCATATTATCAATCATCATGTCACGAAGCATTAAGCATCAATGTGTTTCTACAGGATAACTTACTTCTGTTTTGTGGCAACTTTCTTGCTGACCTCACGCTGCTTTGCGGCCACAAAGTCAATGAACTTCCCACGTTGGGAGGCTCTACTTTGGTTCTTTTCAGTGCCTATTAACAGAGAAGCAAATATACCCATATAATTCTGCACAAAAGATGCAGACTGATTATCTTTAGTTGAATATGGTTTGAGTAGATAAGATAGAAGAAAGAAGTGCACCTCTAGACCATTTAGGTTTCTCTTCCCCCTCTCTGCTTGTATTCTGTCTTGACTGAGCTGTTCCGACTCTCTCGTTCTCTTCATCCATTGCTCTCTGGATCGCTTCGATTTCCTTTCTCCTTTGTGCTGTAAGTTCCTCCCTCTCTTCTTCCCCCACCTCTGAATGGTGTGTCTCCTTCACATCCTCACCTTCATTCGCGCTGTCATCCATCTCCTCAAAATCCTCCTCATACTCCTTTCAACAGAGAAATCCCATCATTTATCACACGCAGCATGTTTAACGCAAAAATAAAAAAGACATATTATGACCAGAAACTTTGCGAGGATGTCATAGAAGCTCTGAATACTCACCAAGTTCTATGAATATAAATCAATTACAGCATGCAATTGCAGCACAAAAATAAGTAAATTAATGTTAAAAAATTCAAAAGTGATGACAAAAAAACCCAACATAAAAACAAAATAAATTGGTTCTACAGTCTGCATACTATTTCATCATTGCAAGGCTGTATTATTACCTCAAAGTCATCTTCATATTCCTGGTGAACCAACTCATCATCATTGGCGACCTGCAGATGTTACATAGATGTATGAAGTAGAACATATTTTGAATACATGCAATAGTACAAATGTAATGCAAAAAGAGTGTGCAGCATGCAGGCATATGGCAAATACTAAACTAAAACACTAGTTTTTTTAGTTTCAGCTCATGACTGTATACAAGCAGCTGCAGCACAAGCCAACATATGGTTTATAATCATTCAAGAGCAGAAATGTGGCTGTGAGCTCCAACCCCACTGTAACAGACATGATACTGTATTATGCTGTTGATGCTCAGCCAGTTATCAGTGAGAATAAGAAGACGCTAAAAACTGAAGTCCCCAGAAATGAACAGCAAAGTAACCAAAGCATCTTACAGGCCCCTCTGTTTTTCCTGCAACGTTCAGCCAAGATGTCTGGTGCTTGGGTGCCATTTCTACATCCTGGATCACAAAAATTGAACATGAAGGGAAAAAGGCAACCAGCCCATGAGGAAACCATGAAGAGAAAATACAATGATCTACAGATTATGGTGTACAGGCAACTTATGGGCATACAAACCTCAGTTTTCGTGTTATGCTTGTGACTTTTGTCAGATGCTGATTTCTTGGAGCTGGTCCTGTCTCTGTGATGATTTCTCTCCAGTTCCTTCTCGTCTCTGTGCCTCCTCTCTTTGTGTTTGTCCCTCTCTGCTTGCTCTCTGTCACCACGGTGATGCCTGACCACTTCACCTGACCACCTCTGGTCTTGAAACTCCCGGGATTCACTGTTGTGCTTCCTTTTTTCATCCTAGAATGCCACGAAAATCCACATACAGTAAAATCACAACTCTGAAGTGAAACACTTCAGAAAGATGTGAATTCACTTCTTTATATATACTTACATGATATCCTTTCTCTTTGTGTCTTTTTTCTCTCTCCTCTCTGTGTCTTCTCTGTTCTTCTTTGTGGTCTGAAATCAGAAAGACACAAATACTCACCCCACATGGAAATAACATCAAGTAAATAAGCTAACTAAGTGTGCACAATGCTGTGGCCTTACCTCTTTCCTCCTTCACTTCCAATCGCTTTCTGTCTTCAAATCTGTCTTGTCTTGCATTGTCATTCCTCTTGTCTTCATATTCATCCCTGTGTCTCTCCCTCTCTCTATGCCTCTCTCTATTCTCTCTTTCATGCTTTTCCTTCTGATCTCTTTCTCCCTCTCCACTTGTCTCATGTCTCCGTCTCTCCCTGTCAGTCCTGTGCTCTCTGTCCTGTTCTTCTCTCCATCTTTCCTTGTCTCTCTCTTCCCTCCTTTTGTCCCTGTCCTCCTTGTAGCGTCTCTCTCTATCCCTTTCCCTCTCTTTCTCCTTGTCTCTGTGCCTTTCCTTGTCTCTGTCATGTTCCTTTTCTCGCCTCTTGTAAATATCATCATCCCTCTTTCCACCTACCATTTTGTCTCTTTCGCTCCTCTCCCTGTCCCTGTCATCTCTTCTGTCCTTTTCCTTGTTGCTTCTCCTATCCCGTGAGCCCTCTGGCCGTCGATCTGCATGTCTATTTTTTTCATCTTCATATCTTCTCTCCCTTGTACTGTCCCTGGGTCTGTCCCTCTCTCGCTTGGGCTCCTTCTCTGGGTCCCTGTGACGTCTCTCTGTGGATTCCCCACCACGGTGCTTTTTCTCATTGCCATCTCGCCTCCTGGTATAATCATCACCAAGTCCTTCCTCCTAAAAAAAAGTAAAGAAAACCAGTGCAATTTGGTACATGTTTATAAATCCAGCTGAAAATGAGCTTCCTACACTTTCAAAAACTTACCCTGATGTGTCTTCTCAGGTCAGCTGGTCTCCATGTATCCTCCTTGGTAATTTTCTAAATAAACACATTTTTATGTTCACTGAATTACCACATCAACGTCCATTCAAGAACAGCCTAAAATTGTTTGCATGAAATCAAACCAAATCCATGGCAGTCAGCTAGACAACGCTCATTTCCAAAGACAACTAGCTAATGTTTGATAACAACCAGATAAGCACAGCGGAAACAGACACTCTACTGAAAAAAACATGTCCAGGCTTTAATTCCAATACAGTACGATCAAAGATAAAGCACTTACCTTGTCACTGTGCATGTTCTCGTCTGTGTTTTATATTTTAAAGTCTTTCAAACGCCAAAAGTCAACTCATATTTTTGCCAAGACGCCGCCATGATAGTAAATCTCGTGTGCGCAAGCGCAGTTGGTCGAAACCAAGGAGATCGCGTCACTTCAGCTTGACAACAGGGTTCCTAATCAACAGTAGAGCAATCGCTGGAATCAACAGCAGTTGCCACGGCAACTGTCAGAGACTCGTTAGTAAATGTCAATTTCTGACAAACCGCATCAAAGTGTTGTAGTTTGGACGATTGCAATAACTGACGCAAATATGATTACCGCTCATAGTCGAGTCTGGCTTCATTTCGATGTTTGCTCTGTGTAAAAAGTCGTCTGTTGTACGACTTCTCTGCGCTCGTCATTAGAACCTGACGGTTCTGGCTTTTGTTAGCATACTAGCTAACGTTAGGTCGTCCTATAATTAACGCTAGACATTCGAAATTCATCAAACTCAATATTTTTGTTTTATTAATAGCTATTTGACTAGTACTTCAACGTTTCTGAAACTATTACTGTTGATAACTACAGGTTGTGTTTACCACTAGCGAGCACCAGATGGCGGTGCTTCTTTTTAGCTAGGCTGCAGGCACCACGGGTAGCGCTAAGTAGTGTATGATCCCTGTGCGTTTTAGGAAACGAGCATTTAACCTGTGTAGAGGCAGAGCGAGCAGAGCGGTGGACTAGGGCTTTGGCTCAGCCATGCTGAATGCATTCCAACGGTTATAGTCGTTGCGGGTAGTGACGTGGTAAATGCCAACGGTTCCCCAGGAGGCGATGGGCCGGTGTGCAGGTGAGCCAACGTGAGAACCAGGCTGCCGAAAGAATCCGCTTGGCACATGGGAACCCTATCACCGATCGTACCTGCAATTTGACAGTTTGAAGACATGTCCAGGGGCAGTATGGCGGACATAGGAGCCCATTCATCTAAGGAGAATGGACATGTCGCGCCGAGCTCCGCTCAACCCAGCACTAACTTTGCCCATCCCTCAGCTGGCAGCACACCCGAAGACAGCCCGGTGTCCTCCACCAGCGAGCTGACCCAGACCTGGGTTCATGTTGCCAAGACATTTGTTCTCATTTTCCCCATTTACGCATTGGGCTATTTTGAGTTCAGTTTCAGCTGGCTGTTGATTGGACTTGTTATCTTTTTCTGGTGGAGGAGGATCACTGGGGGAAAACACAGCCGACTGAACCGAGCGCTCGCTTTCTTTGAGCAGGAGGAGAGAAGTGTCAAGCAGAGTCTTACCACCTCTGATTTGCCACCATGGGTAAGATGCAATGTGAAATGCAGCAGATGAAATAATGCCCACAGTCATTTATCCCACTTGAGCTGTTTCTCTGAAGAGCATGTGGTATTTTTGTGAACAATATTTTTGAGTTTCCAGGAAGAAACAATCAGCTGACAGGAGCATGAGGAGCAGAGTTGAGCTGTAAAGCTGTGATGAAGCAGCAGCTGTCCCTCCCCAGCAGTGACATTATAGACTGAGTCCCAGTCTAAATACAGCAGGGTACAATGGTAAACCAGACACCACGCTGTGAGGGAAACACGTCCACACGCTCCCTGTTATTTTGGGATTCACCCTATCTCTCTTGCAGTAACTCACACTTTTCCTTGTCAAGGTTATCAGTTTAGTGTTTAGAGTTTTGGTGGAAATCGATGAGAACAAGTTGCATTTAATGCTCTTATTTTAGTGATAACTGAAGATTAAATGCAAACAGTGTTTACCTACCAAAAGTTATACCTTTTGTCACACAGCCATTATGGTTCTGTGACTTTTCTCCAGCACTTTGAAATACTTTTGTAAGACACCATGTAAACACTGTTGTTAACTACTGGATTATTGCATCAAGAGGAAACATATTAAAGTCAATGGGTGTCATGATAGGTTAATGCACTTGGAGACTAATGAAGGATATACAGTGTTTATGCATCAGCCGTTTGAATCCCATTTTCATTGAATGAGTCAATCTCATATTAAATGCTGACTCCTGCACTGTATGTCCAGTGGACAAATATGAACTGTTCCCTTCATGGTTATCAATGTGCGGTATATTGTCTATAGTGAAATCTGGCGTGAGATCGAGAGTTATTTATTCACTAAAACCTTTTTTTAAGGATGGTTACAGGGGGAAGTCGCTAAGGGAATAGATTGGGTTTAATTGAGTTGCAATGGCTGCTTAATGAACTGCAAATTGAAGTGAGTCTCACATCTCAGCTTCTTCTTAAGTTATAATCCAAGACTTTCCCTATGAAACCCATGTCATGGTTTGTGATGCTCTGAGAACAGTAAAAAGCTTATTCTGCTGACGCATGGCTGTGGAGGCTATTAAAGGGGGGTTGGAGGAGCTAGATGGGGTAACAGCATCCCACTTAGAGGAAAAAGGCATTAATGAATGGTGGTTTATAACAGAAACTGCAAGTCAAGCACTATATGTAGCCGTGGCCACGCCTGGCAAGGCTGTGCATCTCCAGTGATGGCTCCTAAATCTCTGCTAGTGCCAGTTTATCCCCATGAGGCTGACCTGACTCTGTGCTGCTGCTTTCACAAAGGCTTTTTATACGAGGGTGGTACCCCAATCCCAAACTTGTACTGCCAAAGAGCACTCCTTGTTCCAGTTTATATCTCAGCTGCACTCATTAGGGGAAGTTATTGGCTGGCTGGTGCAGCAGCTACTTCCACAAAAAGTGACTTAGTTTAATATCACATTGGAATACATTTTGCACACTCACTCTCGCTTACTGCTATTATGTATATTGATGCATGACTTTTTGCTCTGCTTCATCAGGGATATTACAAGCATCACAACAGTTCCATACAGTCTTTAAAACATGGCTGGAGTAAAGTAGTTAAGAATTAAATAATGGAAAAAAGTGTTAATATTCATCTTACAATTTAATCGTACATGACTTCCACAAACCTTGAACTGTTTCACGTCAGACATTTTTCAACTTCTGAAGCCAGAAATGTAATGTAAGCGTCAGCCATTACAAATAAAAAAAATAAAATATTCCACACCTTTTATACATTATCATTACTATTCCACTTTTCTAATGACACTGATAGGAATCAAACACACTCCTTTTTTTCCAGCTTTTCCATCACAGTGCAGCATGCAGCATTCACACAGCACTTTCTTCATGAATTGAATTCTCTAGCTCAAGTTGCACTTTGCTCCGTCACATCTTTCACAATTCATTGGTGCAAGGATTTTTTTTTCCAATTTTCTAATGTCACAGGGGCACGAGCACTGGTAAAGAAAGAGGAGGCCAATGTGCTGCTTTACAAACTCAGCCTGATGCACCTCTGTCAGTGAAACTTAAGATGTGAAAGCAGAGGTTTGCACTGTGTATCTGAAATCAGTAGGAAATACTGTTTGTCAGCTACTTTTCCTGTTTGCTTCCAGGTATTGATTACTGTCCAGAATAACTGTGCTCATTTTAAGCAGTTTGAACTCTGAGAATAATCCTCTTAGTCTCCAGCATACTGTTAATCACGCTGTCAAGACATTAACCCCAATTCATTTTTTAGCTTTACACCAACACAGCAACAAGCTGAATGATTAAGATGCTTTACTCCCTCTTTCTGCTGCACAGCTCAGTTATATCAGTCAGCACTGAGAGCATCATCCATTACTTCACCTGTATTCTGTGAATGGGGTCACTGTGTCAGGTAATGAGGCCTTGCAGCATCTGTTTAAGACAAGCCGATTATTTCCACCTCAAAACAAAACTATAGGCCTGAATATTTTATACTAACTCAAACTTTCTGTTGCCCGTCTCCCTGCCTGTCACTGCTTTAGCCACACTTTGACAGAAATGCTGGATCAGCACTTTTGCTGCCTCCATGAGGGATAGTGCTGTGCCTTGTAGCTGTCACACTGCATGTCAGGCTTCAGCAGCACTCCAGCCAGAGGCTTCACTTTATCTTGCTGCTGAGATTAACACCTTCAGTTCAGAGTGATGGAGAGGCAGGGCTGTTTATCTGTTATTTAATAAGGCACTGCGTGCATTGCTCTGTGCACGGTATTGACTTTATTGCAGGCATTTCCTTTACCTCATAGAAAATTGACACCCGATTTACTTTGGTTGTTAAAGAGGATTTTTCAAACTGCAGCTCAGTCGCACAGCACCACTGTAGTGTGGAGAGCTATGGAATGATTACAAAAGGCCATCCTATTGTATTCTGTTTGTGATTTTATCTGTAAATTCAACAGTATTGGACATAATGCATGGCATGAATTCACAGGAATGAGAATGTTATATATACAGTATGTTAATATATCTCATATATATAGGAGAGGCCAAGAAGGCTTGTACACATGATATAATTTAGAAATATTCAGCATTAATATGCACTAACTGAACAACAAACCAACCAGACAATCCATTAATACAGAATGAATTCATGAAAAACCAAGACAAGAAAATTATGAATTTCTAATAATCTGTACAATATAGACACAATATTTACATATACCATGTCTGAGGGAGTACTAGCCATGTTTGGTTTTGTAAAATGAACGTGAAGATGATCAACCTGTCTGGTATTCTTTGAATGAATTTGGGAATTCAGTTTCAAGAAGGTGACACTAAAGACTCTGAACACTTTGTTCTTTTGCAAACCTTCAATAAGATATCCAGCCGTCTGGTTTCTGTCAAGGTGATTCTTCACTTTGCTGTCTGGTGTGTCGAGAGCTGTAATTTTGTCTCAAGTGGTAGCTTTTTTAACAAATAAACTGACACTTTGTACATTTAATTTAAAGTCAAGATTTCCGGTGGAACAAATCACATTATACTGTATGGTAGTTGATTTTAAACATGTTGCATTTTGAACCTTATTCAAACCAACATATACTAGAGATAATTGTCTCTCTTTCCTGCAT
Source organism: Synanceia verrucosa (assembly GCA_029721515.1). Taxonomy (NCBI): domain Eukaryota; kingdom Metazoa; phylum Chordata; class Actinopteri; order Perciformes; family Synanceiidae; genus Synanceia; species Synanceia verrucosa. The sequence goes on along the minus strand of CM056568.1, from coordinate 8,884,469 downwards.
CGTAGGTCCACTTCCCAGATATAGAGCGAGTGGAGTGGCTGAACAAGGTAAAAATTGAGCACCTGTTGTTTGAATTAGTTTGTTTCAGTGAAGCCCTTTTTTTGGATGTCTGTCAGTCTTCTACTCTCTCTCCTCCCACTGAGACTGTGAGTGTTGCCACGCCGCACACTGCAGCACATTTAGTTGTTTCTGCAGCACTGTGATGCATTAACCCTTGTGAATCCCCATGGCAACGACCTGGATGTAAATTGTAAAGCACTCAAGAGTGAATGATCTAGATGCTGATATCAAAATTTAATGTGTCCCTGCTTGATGTGTCTAAGTTTGACAAGATTCTACTTCAATGGAAATACATTTTGAATATTTCAAGGTATATCATCCACCATGTTAGAGATGCACAAGATAATTATATGATAGAAAAGTGACCTATCAAGACTATTATTTGTCTTTCTGTCCCCTCAGACAGTAAAACAGATGTGGCCGTACATCTGCCAGTTTGTGGAGAAGCTGTTCCACGAGACGATCGAGCCGGCGGTGAAGGAGTCCAACGCTCACCTCAGCACCTTCTGCTTCAGCAAGATCGACATAGGAGATAAAGTGAGCACCCATTAGTGTTCCTGCATGGTTCTGATCACAGGGTGTTTCAGCAGTGACAACACAGACTACTAGCAGCAGGTGTCGTTGGGACAGCTGGTGAGGGTGTGTGGGAGCCCGAACGCATGTGCTTGTTTCATAAATAGTTTCCATGTGGAGGTCAGGGGAGGGGTCAATCTTGTGCTCACTGCGTGGGGATTTGGAAGGGGTGGAGGTGTTGTGTAGTGTTGATGAACAGGAGGGATGCAGTGGTCATAATGGTTCCTTGTCTTGCTGTGTAGCCCCTGAGGGTCAACGGGGTCAAGGTTTATACAGAAAATGTGGATCAGCGACAGATCATTATGGACCTGCAGATCAGGTGAGCCCACCTTGTGTTTAATCATTTTTCTATTATGTTATCATATAATAGCTTCTTCAGGCAATTTCAACAGATTTCGCACAGCTCCCTCTGGAGTCACAAAAGTTTTTATACAGCTATTCTCATTTATGCACTCAACAACCAAGACCTGTTAACATGTTACGCATGGAGTCCCAGTTTTAATAAAGAGGTCAGTAAATAATTATCACAAACAGGTCTGATTTCATGCTGCACAAATCGTAAGATATTTTCCACACAACAGCAGAGAGCAGTAAAGTCAGTGCAGGTATGCAGCTCTTGAAGCAAAAGCTCAGTGTGGCTGCTGCGTCTTGCTCCGTTACACCCTGTAGTATTTACACCTGCTCAAGCTGAATGCTTTTAATGTGAAACAGCAGCAGTAGGAAATGTTCAGTGTGCATCAGCACAGTAACTTGTTAGCTGTGATATGCTATTATGAACAGGTTACCATAAAGGACATACAATTTTATGTGCTCTATATGATATGCATAGCATTAATATAGCAGCAAACAATATTTGCAATGTGAAGACATGGTGACGTAATGTCTGCCTGAGCAGAGTTTAAAGTTGCTCTCCCTCTGTCTGTGTTGGAATCCGAGTATCTCCTTGCTTCGTTTACGTAACCGGCAGGTGTGTGTTTTTAGTGCATGTAGCACTAGCTAGCTCATGGCCGACATTCGACACATTCATGTACTAACCCTCCAGTTGATCACACCGTTAGCTGTTGCTGGTAATGCTGAAGAGCATGCAGTGAGGAATCCAGTGGGGGGGCTTCACTATTAATAATTAATAACCACCATATAGAGATAATTACTGAATGTAAATACACTGAGTGGCTATTGTTGGAGACAATGCAGACCATAAATTCAATAAAAATCAGGGTTTAATTTAAAAAAAGTCCTTCAAAGGAAAACATCAGGGTTTATGATGCTTGATATGACTCATTGGGCTCAATGGTAATAGTCATGTCACATTTAGAAGAAAACCATATGATGCATGGTGCATGGTGCTTATATTTATATAACAGGAGGAAGATAATGAATAAAATATTCAACCAATGGTTTATCCAACCATGACAGTCCTTTTAAAACTGCTAAAAAATAATGAGGGAACCATTGTTCTGGAATTTTTTATCATGCATAGTTTGTGTTTTTGTCACTCAGCTTTGTTGGCAACACAGAGATTGAAGTAGACATCAAACGCTACTACTGCAAAGCCGGCATTAAGAGCATCCAGGTAAGGAAATTCCTCTTTCATGTGGATTGTTTCCCATTCTCACAGAGGTACTTTCCTCTGGCATGAGTCTTGGTCTCAGCAGTGGTTGTCAGAACAGGAGCACAAAGCCTTGGATGTGAAATGGCACAGTGACTTCAGGTGAAGGTCTGTCCTGTCGGCTCGAGTTTGAGACATTTTTTTCTGCAGCGTTTTTGCACAGCACGTAAAAAAGAATGCTGAAAGTATTTGAATAGGATATTATTTCTTATTAGTTGTTCATGGTGCCATTTTATGGCTGCGTATATGTATAAAGGTTTCTGATTAAGTGAATAATTTCACCATATGCTGGTATGAAAGCACAAATTATTTGTGTGTACTCACATTGATAAGGCTGTCATGTAAAGATGGAGTACCTTTGTAAACAACCATTATGAACTGCTCCACGACATTGATCCCCCTTCAAAATAAAGCAATGCCTACTTGTAGCCCCATGTCACAGGCACCATATGTCTAAATGATCTTCAATCAAAGAGTCATTTTCTCCTCTGGGATTATTTAATTTACTATCCAGTATTTCCTAAGAAAACCTGCTAGAGACAAATTTGATCTCTGTAATATTTTTCTTCCTTCCTTACTATCATATTTAATGTGTTATAACCACTTTTATTTAATACATGTTGATTTATTATAATCGTGCTTGGGTAGGAAGTTGGAAAGCTAATCAGATACAGCAGAGTGGCTAAAGAAGCAAATTAAAATGAGAAAATGTTATAATTATCTTCCAACCTAGACTGTGCCTTCCTATATTAAATTAATATAATAAACATCATTTTAAACTTTGAAAAATAATACAAATAAAATACGTAACCTCTTAATTTCCATCTTCCTCTTGGGAGGCTTCATGACTACATGTGTTTGTTTGTGTGTTGAGGTCTTATATGTCCTTGGCCCTTTCGTGTTGCTGCACAAAACAATCAGTGGGCCTCCTTGGAGACAGATTGCTGTCAGTTCGGTCCCTAGGAGGCGTTTGTTACTCACTGCTCCAATTATGTAACTCAGGGAGACCCACATATCTCTCCAGCTCATTACCAGCCACAAATACATTACTCCCTATCAGTCCTGGAGCAGGTTTACATTACACAGCGCAGGTGCGTTTGACTTCATAAGGCTTAGATTACTGATGGCTTTGTGAAGAGTGAGGTTACACGCTGATGGATATTATTATTTAATATCACTGTTGTGTGGGCCCACTACCACAGTGATGGAGGTCCACTTCTCACCACAGCTGCTGTACATATTTCTTAAAGACAGATAAGTCGATACTGGAAATACCGGCACATTTGTTACACAATTTCTTAAAGCAGCAGAACTGCAGATATGATGATGACTGTGATAACACTGAAATGTCAAATGATTCTTGTTGATACCTTGGCTCACCTTCCAGGAAACAATGTGTCAGAACTAAAATTTACAATGAATGCACTGGCATTTACCTCAACGAGCTGCATGGCAACTAAAACAGCCACAGTATTCCCAGTTAGTGTTATTTGTATTGGTTTTCACTGAGGCTTTATTAGTATTGGGTTTGCTGGCGTAATTGCTGTTTCACTGAGATCTTATTGCCATTCTGGAACTATAGCCCAAAACAGATATATTGGTCCTAGAATTTCTGCACGCTTAGAGCAGCTCTGTGGCGTCCATATGACATGTGTAAAGCACTTCCAGTACCATGGGCCTAATCCTTGTCATTGTTACAATACTATATGTTATAGAGAAGGTGGAGGATGACACAGAGCAGGTGTGAAGTCAGGCTGTGATCGAATTTCCAGCCCATCATGTGCGATGGCTCCACCGCTGAGGAATGTCAAGGGCCAGCAGGGTGTGAGCTCCCTTTAGCTTTCCTTTTGTGTATGTGCATGTATATCAGTGTGTTCCTCTTGTGTTCCCATAGATCCACGGCGTGTTGAGGGTAGTGATGGAGCCATTGCTGGGTGATATGCCTCTTGTTGGAGCACTGTCTGTGTTCTTTCTCAAGAAGCCGGTAAGTCTGATAACGTGACACCAGTTAATGTAATGAAAGCTGGCAAATAGAGCAGCAGTGGATGTTATAATGGCATTGCAGTTTTAGAAAATGCAGCCTGATTCAGACAGACGCTCAACGTTTAAGCACTTCCATTACCTGCATTGTGGTGAATTTTTATGCACTGATTTATGGTGGAAATGCCTTTATTTCTGTAGACAAAAAATTCAGAGAATAAAGACACAATATTTAAAGAACATTTTGGTCTCTTAATCCAAAGGGGAATAAAGTTTCGAGAAGATGATGACAACACAGAACAGAAAACATTCCTGATCAGGAATAAATCTCACTCTTGTCTAGCACACTGATCCGCTTTCGCTTCCTCCCTGTCTTGCTGAAAGTGCAATATTTGCACGTGACATGATTCTCCAAATGCTAGCATGCTAGGTCGTCGTGGAGACGCTTCAAGAGATTCTGTCCCTAGCGTCCACATGCACTTAGGCCTGTGGTTTTTAATCTTTCCCAGCAGTTGGTGCATCAGTGCAACACACAACCCATTTACTTGTGTACTTTAATTTTACATGCACTTGATGCATTTTTTCTGTTCTCTTTTTTAATCCCAAAGTTGGCCACATTGCTGTGAATATCATAAAATCCCCTCAATATCTTTTAAACTTTGTGGTTTTGTGCTCTGTTATCCGCTTGTTTGTTTGTTTTTTTGTCATGTAGAATGCATGGAGATTGGGCTTAAATGTGTTTTTTTTATTTTAGTCATAATTTGAACCACTGCTGAATCACAGTACACTTCATTTTACAGTCCTAATATCTAGTTTGTTTCTTAAGTTGCATTCCATCAATCTCCTCGTCCAGCCTCTGTACAGAGCCACCGCTGCACACAGCTGAAAAATGTTGGGCGATTTATACCAAACAAGCAGGCCCAGTGGAACTATAGCAGCGCTTTAAATAGCGGCAGACCAAGCCAGCCCTACTTTGGCAGATTTCTCTGCCCCCGGCACTCAGCTCAAGCTCAAGGTGGAATATTATTGTAGGAGGCTGAAGGGAGAAGGCAGCAACTCTAGTCAGTAAATCGTGTCGCAGTCCCACATGTTCGCGCACACACACACACACACACACACACACACATCTCAATCTTCCTCCTGCGTGTAAATGAATCTCAACATTGTTCTTCCTTGTAATCCAAATAACTCCTTCCTTCTCTCAGTGTGTAATACAAGGCCCGCTCCTGAGTGCCAAATGAAATTTCCAGCCCATAAGAGGCCACGGCAGGGCCGTATGATCTGATCATTCTTACGTGACTCAGTGCAGTGTAAATAAAAAGATGCAACACATTCTGCTGCGAGGCCTCTAAAGACCATGGCTCAGGGTCAGCTGAAGAGTCTTAGGCTTTATATATGGACGTATGAAGCAATGGATGATATCTACTATATCTGCTGCCACTGGTGATATTGTAAACGTGATGCTTTACATCGATTAATACGGTAAATTAATACATTAAATATATTTATGAAAAATGTCCAAAATAGCTTAGCATAAACACTGAAAACAGATAGAAGCCTTTTCAGCATATTCTTGCTACCCAAATATAGTCTTTTGATTGACAAATCAATGCAACAACTATTGGAGCAAATAACAAAAGGATATTTAGTGATCATAACAGTGATTATAGGCCTTCGGACCTAAACTCTAGTACTACAATTTAAAGCTTTATTTGTTTTATTTATTTCTCGCTCAGCCATCCCAAAGGTCAAAGAAAGTAATTTCTAATGTATATGGTTGGAGATTTTTTTTTTTTGCAGAAATGCTTTGGATTCATGTCAGATCTGAGTACTCTCTGAACTCTTGTTCATGAGACTGTAAAACAAAAAAATATTTTCTTGTCCCTCCTCGCAACAATTGTTGACAAATGCACATGGATGTGTACTACAATACCTGATATCCTGATATAGATGTCTTGTTTTATATGGGAACTCTTAACTGTCACAAAGCCTCTGTAGTGTACAGTAATTCTAATGTAAATGCATCATATCCATGTACGGTATGTAGTAGTGGGAAACCCAGAAACCCTATGAAATACTACTTTCAAACACTACTGAAAAGCTGTGAGGATTGCCTTTCGTCATAACATAAAAGAAATAATTGCAGCATTGTTATTATTGTCCCAATATTGATTTGTAATATTAATTTTCTTGTTTGAAGTTGGATAAAAAGAGTCTTTTGGCTGCTCCACAGGAGTGATTTGCAGGCAAGATGTACACCCCACACACACTCTGTCTGCCACATCAGATCACAGCCCTGCAGTGCATCTGCTGCAGAACCACATGAGCAACTCAGGCAGGAAAGTAGGGTGGGAAAGACTCATTAAGAAAGCTGCTTCAGCTGGAAGGCAGTAACAGATCAAAGCCTGCTGAGGGGAAGGATCTGCCTGCATTTAAGCTCTCAGCTGATGCCAAGCACACTCTCTTTGATTTACCTTCTTCCACTGCCTCTCCTCATATTCAATTTGACAAACCTGCTGCAGAAAGGTGATGGAAATTGGTTGGGTTTTGTATCAGCTTTGTGTCTAGAATACCATGTAAACGCACATGTCCTTGATCTCATTATAATCTGAACACTAATGACACCCCAGAGGCCAGTAAAGTGTTCAGGTGTTTTTTTTTTGTATTTGTTTCCACACAAGGACCTGTGGCCTCTTCTGGCCTCTTGTTGTGACATATGAACTATGGATAATTGCACTCACCATCATAACTGAAGAAGGTCAAGCGGATATAGAAAAACTGGAAGGGAAAACGCAATAAGCTGAAATACACAATGCCAGATAAGACTGTGGGTTATTTTTACATTTGTTTGCCAAACTGGTGGTAGCATAAGCACATTTTTTCTTGAATCTACAGAACTTTTGATTTGTATTGTTTTGATGCGACTTTGTGGGACTATTTTCCTTTGCTGTTATTAATCAGCACAGTTCATTGACTAAAAAAATAAGATACCAGCAAATGAAACAGAATACAGTTTAGGTACATTTGAGGGCATTCACACACTTTTTCTGCTCAACTTACACATTGTTGTCTGCCTTTTGATTCTTTTAGCTTCTGGATATAAACTGGACTGGCCTCACCAATATACTTGACATTCCTGGACTCAAGTAAGTTGGCTCAAACTTGTTCTTCTGGCATATTAGGAAATACACTTTTTATGGGTTTCATGTAGAAGAAATAGGAGGTTTGCAGTGTTTGGTTTCAGGAAATGTTCCACACCATTAATGACTCATATAGTACTGTATAACTTTTTACCATGAAATCAAACTTTTTAAAACAAGTTGAGCCTTTCATTGTGTTCATTCTGCTTTTTAAGAATCTTGCAGGCATGTCAGTGGATTGGGGGATTCAACATATGATATCAGGTTTCAAAAATAATAAAATAACTTTTGAAGCACAAGCATACCAGAAATTCCTACTGTAGAGGGTACATTCATCAGTATAACAAGATTAATTCCACCAAATGTACTGAAGTTATTTGCTGTTCTTCCTTACCCTATTGCTGCTGTGATTTACAGCAGTGAGTTGATGTAGTTAAATGTGTCTTTTTGCGAGAAAACACTGAGCATGTATATTTAGATTTGTGTGATATTACTGTGAAGAACCAGATTGATTGAGACAATAATTGAGACCTTAATAATCTTAAACTGTTTGGATCAGGAAACGTGCTGCTTGTCACCTGTTTTCCTCATTCTTGCTTGGATTGACTTGCTTATATTATCTGTTTCTCCCCCTGGAGTAATTGTGTGGGCTGAGTGGAGAGTAAACAAGAGTCGACACTCAACACAATTACTCACTGTTGCCTTGAGTGGTTCGTACATTATTTACTCCCCAAATAACAAGCCTGAGTGCTGCATGTGATTTTTCTGGATTGCAGTTTCTTGTCAGTGACCGTGCTCATGTGGACAGGTATGTTGGTTCAGGCAGCATCCGGCAACAGCTCTTCTGTTAAGTCCTCCGTAGGGGGAGAAATGGATCCTTGTGGCTTGTGTGGTGCAATGCAATGTGGGTGTTTGAGGCACGTGCAGAAAAAGTGAGGTCAGCTGCTGTAGGAGAGGCCCAGATGGTGAAATGGTAGCTGTAGTTTTTTAATGCAGCAGCAGACAAACAGCACCAGCAGCCTGCACGATGGCTGTCCTTCATGCAAACTGTTACTATTGTCATAGTGCAACTACTTGTTTGCACACTGTGCTGTGTCATCACTGTTGAGCTGGTTTTAGATTCAAGATCAAAATAAGACTCTGCAGCCATGCTACTGGCTCTGAGAGACTGAATTCAGGAAATGCGGTGCTTTGTACAGAATGCTAACGTTAATGCAGCAACAGGCAGCATTGTTAAACTCAAAGGAAGGCTGAGGCTGATGGGAATGATATTTTGCAGTTATTCAACAAATTCAATTAAACCTCATGATGGTGCTATTTAAAAAAGTTAGTGACTCACATTAAAACACATCGTCCCATACTGTACAAACTTTATATTACAGTGTGAATGTCTGCAGTCAGCACTCTTGTCTGAAAACGAATAAATAAACGGTCCCACTTTTGGAAATTTGCGAGTACACACACACACACACACACTTACACAAGCAGGTGCGTGGGGTTTTCCAGTGTTTACGCCGGGGGAGCGGCAAAAATGAAGCAATAAGCGCTGATGCATCAGGAATCCCTTCACTCCCTCAGCTCTCAGCCTGAGAAAAGCTCTGTCTCTGATCAGACCGCTGCCTGGAGAATCGTAGCGTCTCTAATCGGCTCACAGAGAAGAGCAGCAGCCTGCCGTTTCACCAGAAAATAAGCTGAGGATAGATCAAATGAATGTCTCTCCCGACTCCAGACACAAACACAGCTGGCTTAATTGAGTTTATTTCAGAGCAGATGGTGTGTGTGTCACATCAGTGGTGTGTTAGGGTAGCAAAGGAAGGTTCTGTGTCTTTTAAGACAGGTAAGACAACATGTAAGATCTGACCACATGCCCCAAACAAAAAGGGGACAGTGTTTCATCTCTACTACTGGGTTCACACAGTCAACACTACTAACTAACAGCAGGACAAATACATGCAAAGTACATAGATGTCATCACTGTAATGTTTCTGTCCAGAGCGTACACATTGCAGATTTAATTTAATTTGAACTGGTTTTGCAGCACAATCTCGAAGGAGCCTCAGAAATTATAAATTCCTCTCTCAGGTTATGATGACCCAAATCCCATAGTAGTGGATTCTCAACTGTGACTGTCTTATCTCTCCAGCAAACTCAGAACTACTCTTTGCTCTAAAATGTCATCCATTATTTGTGGTTAGTATTTGTATATGTATCACTACGGGTGAAAAAAGCTGTTTTACATAATTAAACTAACTGTTTGCTGGTGGAAGCTGAAAGAGGTTTGTCTGTGGATGCAGTTGTATGATAAGGTCAGACTGCTCTGTACCATCAGAGCTGATAGCCGAAAGGAACTTTGTGGCTGTGCGCTTAATATTCATAGCACTGTCTTACAAAGTCAGAGAGCAGTAGCTAGAGAAAAGATGAAGTTGAGAGAAAAGGGTTTGGAAACTGCAGTACCAACAAACAAAACATTTTCTCCTTCTGGTTCTTTTTCTAGTTCTTTTGAAATGATGAGTTACTATAATAAGTGTAGTTATAATTAGTCAGCTCAGTCACATCCAATCAAGTATTTTTTGTCTGCCTTTATGATTAGACTGTGCTACTTATTACAAACTCAATATTAGCTTGTCATAATGGATTTTTCAATTACAATTAAAGAAAATAGGATTCAGGGTTGTAGATGCACTTTGTATTTTACTTTTTCTAGATTTTTTCAATTTGTACATGCATTTTAACCAAAACAATAATCTTTTTATGATACAATAGGTGTTTGAACTCAGCTTTTCCACTTTGCAGGCCAGTTGGATTGCAACTTGACAACTTTTTATTGAGCCTCTTGTAAGCACCCTGGGCCTAATTCAACAAGACACAGAGCATAGAAGTTCCCTGAATTTATATCAGCAATTACACAGCAGCTGTCACCTAACTACTGTAAGATGCTACACTGGTGGATAACTGGAAAGCACATGGGATAGGTGCATCAGGTCCTGCATATCAGCAAATGCCCAGTTTGATAGTTTACTTATCAACCATGTTGTTGAACCTCACACAGCAGTGTTTCCCATCACCAATTTTGTAGATTTAACAGGTGCATTTTCAGGGTCGCGGGTTCACTTCAGAGACAATTACAGCATCATTTCCACTTTACGAGCACCTTCAATTAGGATATCCACATCATCATGATATATGTGCAGCTGTGCTGTAATCACAAGTGTTTTTCTTGAGTGACAGCTTGCACAGTAACAGAAGGATGAATCACTTTAACTCCGTATTTCTTGTCCAGCAGTTATTGCAATTTTCCAGCTGTGCAGCAACGGCTAAATGAATGAAAGGAAGCCTGGTGCGAAAGCATCCTGTGCCCTCATTGTCATTGTTGTTGTCACGAAGTATCGAGTCATTAGTGGATCAGACAGACATTCAGAGCGTTTGCTGGCTATCAGCACCAGCATGCCTGAACCAACTCCAATTTTCCTTCTATTTTCTCAGATGTGAAGCTGAAATGCAGTGTACTAAGCTGAGATTAAAGGAGAATATTTATAACCCAAGGGCACCGTTACTGTCTATTAAATAATTCATTGCTTCATGCTGTTTATCTTCCTTTCTCTCAACCCACCCTCCTGTCCTTACAGTGGCTTCTCTGACAACCTCATTCAAGACATTATCTACAGCTATCTGGTTTTACCCAATCGTATCACCATCCCACTGGTCAGGGACGTGGAACTGGCCATGTTACGCTTTCCCATGCCAAAGGTACTCAGCTTAAAAATCTATTACACAAGTGGATCAATATGACCCTGTTAACTGTTTAAGTTAGTTCATAAGTGTGCTGCCTCATGAGGGAAATCATGGTTTGTAGCTGAAAGTCCTTGATAGTCCAATCTCTCATGGGGTCTGTGTGTTCTTTCCATATTAAAAGAAAGTACTTATCAGGGTTTTGTAGGTAACTCACAGCATTTGAACATAATGAAAAAGCCAAAGCAGCAAAAAAAGGGCACCTGTATCCATGGCAACAACACAAACAATTCAGTCTTTTCACTGCAAGGACTGTTTTTGTTGAGGAGTTGTTATTTCATGATGGCCATAATTATTGTATGCCTGCTGTGCTCTCCTGATTCCCCCATCTGACTATGATGTAGAACCATGGAAGATGATCTATTGATTAGTGGGTTGAAAGAATTGGATGACTGGTTGATCAACAATTTTGATAATCAATTGAATGCTTCAGTTAACCATCAAATCATCACAATGTAAGAATAAATACTGCTGCTCTCTCTCTCTACATCACAATACACATTACACATTCTAGTTTTATTTAAAATAAAGACAAAAAAGCAAAAGTAAAGTAAGCTTATTGACAGTACTACATTTCAGGTTGGCGTGCAAATAAATATTGATGTAATTATCACATTTCATTGCCTCATGATGCCCAGTGGGAGACATCACATCCTATCCACTCCATTGTGGCCTCAAAGTGTCAGAGACTGCTATTTCAGAAGCAGCACTTATCACTGTGCCCTCATGTCTCCACAGGGAGTCTTGAGGATTCACTTCTTGGAAGCTCAAGATCTGGAAGGGAAAGATACATTTCTGGGAGGGCTGATCAAGGGCAAGTCCGACCCGTACGGTGTCCTGCAGATCGGCAACCAGCTGTTCCAGAGCAAAGCGGTGAAGGAGAGCCTTCATCCCAAATGGAATGAGGTTTACGAGGTGACAAGCTTTGGGTGTCTCTTGGCGTGGTGTTTGTAACACTGCTGTTCTTTGTTGATGATGAAAATGAGCGTATTCGCCCAGCCTGCATCAACATACTGTAGATTATCTATATATTGACCAGACATGCCGTCTTGAACATCCATGTCCATGTCTTCATCAGGCTTTGGTGTACGAGCACTCAGGTCAGCATCTAGAGATTGAGCTGTTTGACGAGGATCCTGACAAAGATGATTTCCTGGGGAGGTGAGTTTTTCTCATTTCCTGTCATCACATATATTTTCATAAGAGACAAGATGTCTTTGCACCTCTATAATTTGACTGAAACCACCTTGGTAACGCTGTTGGCCTCACTCATACGATAACAGTGGCAGTTTGTGTGTGTGGGAGAACCATGGTGGCCTTCAGCTAACGTAAAAAGGTGAAAGGCTCTCATGAGAGCCAGTATTTGGTTTGTCCATTCTGGGCTACTCTAGGAACATGGCAGACACCATGAAGGGGACACACTCCCTATGTTCAAATGGAGGACTCATTTTAAGCTAGCAAAAATAAGATTCTTAGTTTCAGGTGATTAGAACACTAATAAAAACCCTTTAGTATCCATTTCTGCTGATAGAGTGCCTGAAATGTTAAACGCTGTTCCTTTAAGAACAAGCTTTACTGTGACATTCCATGGTTGTGATCAGCTGCAGCGTACAATACACACAAGCCAAGGATCTGTTGTGTGTCCTCAACACGGGGTTGAATCCTGAGGGGAAGGTTTGATGAAAGTGTCTGTGCTAGTTGACGTGAGTTAAAGCAAAGACATGGTGTCCCACACTTTGTAGCTCAAGGGCAAGGTCAATTGATCGCCCCCCCAAGGCTGTAACATTACACCCAACACAGCAGCCAATCGATAGCTGGACCCCCTCTGCTCAGATTAATTGCTGTGATTTCTCTGCCTACAGTTTTCCATCCCAATGTGAGTAATTATTTTTTGTCATTATTCACAGCCTGATGATCGATATGACGGAGCTGCACAAAGAACAGAAAGTCGATGAGGTTAAGTCATTTCTATGATAAAATTCTAGTGCTCATTTAATTATTTTTTCTTAAAGGAATAGTTAATAATGGTTTTTAAGCTATTTTGTTTGCATGAAATCAATAGTTTGGTCCTGTCAGTGACATTTTGTGACACTGTTGCAGTGGTTCAACCTGGAAGAAACATCTACTGGGAAGCTCCACTTAAAACTGGAGTGGCTCTCTCTGCTCTCCACTCCTGAAAAGTTGGACCAGGTACAACAATGAAAAAAAACTTTCTAGATTTAACAGTCGACTTTCTCTGTGATAACCACGTGTTCTGTCTTCCCCATCCACTCAGGTACTGCGAAGTGTGCGTGCAGACAGAAGCCTGGCCAATGATGGACTGTCATCAGCACTGCTTGTCATCTTTCTGGACTCAGCAAAGAACCTGCCTGTAAGATACTGCAATGTTCACGTTATCGTCTGCCTGCAGTGCTATTATTAGACTATTGTGGTAAAATATAGCAGTAGGCTTCTTGTTCTCCACCTAAAGCACACATACATTTAGCTAATCTCTAAACCAGTTTAGCGAGAAAGACTTTTTCACACTTGTTTGAATAAGGGTTATTGGTCAGTGTGCAGCAATGCTCCACTTTGCTGTTACCATAATGCTTCGTTACACTTCATCAGTTTGCCTTCCATGTTCTTTGGAGTTCACAGCGCACTGACCTTAAGGTGAACTGATCAACCAGGACAGGCTGTTTATAGAAGCAGCAACTGGTTCTTATAATGGGGATAGCCTCAAGCTCAAAACGGGTCAATATGTTTTTTCACAGATTTAATGATCAGCTCACTCCAGATCAAGGTTTCTGTTTTTTGTCAATATTTGTGTAGCTGTTGTCAGATGAGAACCTTGAACCTCCAGAATATCTTCTTTTCAGTGTATCTAGTCCAGTTTGAAAGCTTTCATTTCACCAAATGCAGAACCTGTAACCTGTAAAATAACATTTTTTTAGCCATTTCAGTCCTCATAACTCCACCTTTTTTTTCTTTCCTCTTCACCAAGAGTGTCTTCACAGGCAGCTTAGGCTGCGGAAACTTAAGTGAGAGGAGAGCATCAGGTCTAGTCTTTTGTGAGACCAATACGTCAGAGTATAGAACAATATATGTGAGTCTCCCAGTGCTTTTGCATCCTGATAGTGTTGGCAGTGTGGTGTGCAATGGTGTGGGTTGAACAGTAAAAAGACCTGCATCTTTAAGCATGTGTTGGCCGCATGGTTTTATTGTAATGTCTAATGAAAATGACTCTCAATAAGCATTAACATCAAGCAGACGTTTCACAAACAGTACACGGCTTGGCCAGCTCGTTAGTCAGCTTGTTAGTCAGATGCATTTTCTGCCAAATAGGTGCGTAGTTCAAGGCTGAAATACAAAATATTAGCAGTACGAAGAGCTCTCTGGCAGAGCCCGTAATGATCTTTGTCTGCATTTGTGAACAGAAAACCTGTAGCTTGTTAAAAATGCCCCAAAGTATTCCTCCATATCTCCCCTGGAGGAAGTAGCCTCATTATTGTGACTTGTGTTTTCATTGTTAGCTCCCTGCATTCTGTCAACAACATCAGCCCTCATGCTGCTTCTTCTTTATTATCACCCATCTCATTCATCCATGTTCCGGTGCATATTTCAACATGTTTTTCCTCATGTCCTCTAAACCATGCCCGGCCATGCCCGTCCTACTAACTGTGGGTGTGATTTTCTCCCTAATTCTCCCTCTGGCTTAAAGAGCAACCTGTCAGATTTCACCTATGACGGGTTGAAGCAAGTCTCAGTCTTTAAGGCCCTGAAGGTAATGCAGGAAAAATAAAATGGTTTGCATGCACAGTTCAACACCCAGTGTGTCGTGTTTGTAATCTGCAGTGTCGTCAGGTGCACCATCCAACGTCATGTGATTGTGATGATTACCAAACAAGCAGAGTGATGTTTCCTTTTAAATGTGCATGAAGATTGCAGTAGGTGTTTTGTGCCTCAGGTGTGCCGTGCACCATACACAATCATTCACCTTTACGAACTCATGTTCTTGCATGTAGAAGTCTAATATTGCACACAGATATTTCAATCTGTTCTACTGTCTTCAATCTTTATGGTTGATTGAAACCGTGGCTACTTTTGCAGCATTCAGATTAGAAGACAAACGACCGTTCTCATGCTGATCCTGTGCTGATTCTTCTAAAATTTGATGTGAATTGGGGCAGAGGTGATCAACAGTCAACCTGCAGAACAAACCCAGCCTGTGACAGTTAATCAAGACGTCGATGTTGGACCTTAAAAATACTGTATGGAGCAGGAACAAACATGCTTGTCAGGCCAGCATTTCTACATTTCTTAGAAGTCGAGAAGAAGTCCTACGTTACATATTTCCGTGACGTTTCAAGCCTCCCGTTGTCCCACATGTAGTGGCACTCCCTCAGTGTGCAGATTGTTTATCAGATAACCTGGTCAGTAGGGCCACTGGAGGACAAAACTTCTGATTTGTTTCCAATAGCTCAGTCTTCTTTTGCCTTGTTTCATCAATTGGTATAAACCTGCTGGCAATATGATATATAAATGTGTGCTTTTTTTAAATTTCATTTCATGTCTTTATAGTGTATGTGCTGGAAAGTTGTTTTGATGGCTAAATGTTTAGTTTTGGAGAATGTTGGCATATCATCTGGATGTAAACATGTTTCAGAGAATGGACGCACTGTGTGAACTTTAGCATTAGTCATTGAAAATGGAACAGATTGCTCAACTCTTCTTGATGCTCTGTGCTGTAAAGCTCAGCAACTGTCAGCCAGCTCAGCAACTTGACGAGACAAGATCGCCGAAAAATGTGAACCGCTTGTTAGACATGTCACCGCAACGGAAATATATGGAAATAAGAGTGAAAGAGTTTCCTAAAATGTAAGTTCAGAGATTTGTCACAGAGGGCTTTATAGTTTGAACAGTGTACATTTACTCAGATAACAAAACATTTTAACAAGGGAAAACCCCAAGAAGCAACAGTGCAGGGATTTTTCTTCCTGAACAGGTCACTAGAACAATAGACAGAGATAGCAGTTGTACAATTACAAGATAGAGACAAGATAATGATAATGCGCTTAATTTTAATGCTGCTGAGAAGTAGATGTCAAATTTAAGCACCATCCTCAAGAGAAAAAGACAGGTTATTGAGTAAGTTAAGACTTGACCCCCCTGGCTTGCACATATGCAGGGTATTATTACTCTGTAAGGAGCACTGAATAATACTTAGCTGTCAAAAGCCAGCATGCTAAAATTAGAAAGCAGAGGAGACAAAGCTTGGCAGTCTCCCTGGTAGCCTCGCTGCCTGCAGCCCTGCGTATGGTAATGTTCCTTCCCTTTTGAACTTTGACCTCTTTCACCATTGTGTGCTTGACACAGAGTCTCAAGGAGCTAATGTTTGAGTTTGTGGAGATTGTGTTGTCTGTTAGTACGTTCATGCATTGTATGTGAGGGTGATCAGCTAACAATCCTACTCTCTGATTGTCTAACAGTCTGCAAAGAAGAGTAGCAGCGAGCCCAGTCCTTATATCCAACTGACTGTTGGACACAAAACACTAGAGAGCAAGGTGAGTCACCTAAGCATCCTTTACTAAAGTTATATTGACAGATTTTATCCTTTCATGTAATTTTAATTTGGCAATGGCATCAATTGAACTTAATGCAGCAGTTATTCAGCAGAATATATCTTCCATTCATGCACACAAAGACATTTTGAAAACAGCACATTTCATTCTTTAACGTTTCCCTGTGGAGCTTTCTGCTGAAAAATGTTTTCCACTGAAAACACTATGTTATTAAAGTGAGATGAACTGAAAATCATTGTACAAGAAAATAGTCCAACATAACATTATGTGTTGGCTAAATAGTTATTTCTGGTAAGAAAAAGTAAGAAATACTTGATGCTAAAGTTCCACTGGAAGCATGTAGTGTGTATGGAAGGTTATATTAGACCTCTTCTGTGGTGTTTTCATCCACATCAAATTAATAATGTCATCATGGAGAAATGTTTGCTCTTTTATTTTGGGTGACAGTAAATAATACAGAAAGTTGACACAAACTTAAATAAAGTTGTCACATTTGAAGTCCCTGTTGACTTGTCACAGCAGGAAAAGCACAGGTGTAAAAAAGAAATTATGATGGCTGATTTACATTTAGCTATTTTGATTCTCCTGGTGTCATGTATGCTAGCTTACGGTCACACACTGAACACAGTGGAGACATCATTACTGTCACCAGTAATATGTGTGCTTTTCCTACCATGACAACTCAAAGGGTCTGCAGTGAGAAAGAGCTGTACCAAATCTAGAATTTTCCATTGCAGATGGGAACAGGAAGCCACAGTTGACACACAGTTGCGAACTGTTGCAGATTGTATTATTAGTTTCCTCAAGACCATGATCTTTAGCCTCTGCCCGCCACAAAACTAAGAGTTCCATGATTAGATGTTTCTTGCACATTTTGAGTTTGTTTTTTTTAAATAACCAGATATTTTCTGACGCAACTGTAAATGAATTTTAATAAGTCACCTGGTAGAATTTAAAACATCCACATGGCGCTCCAACTGTCACTGCAGAAAAATAAATACATGCATGAGAGAGAGTGATGTCAGTCTTTACACACACACACTCTCCTTAGAGGAGGTCTGATCAGGTTGACAGACTTGGCTATAAAAGCTCCTTGGTCACCTTATAGTATACTATGTTTAGGGTTCCTGTCCTAAGGTATTGTTCTAAAATTAGGGCTCCAACAGCATTCACTCAGTGGGGATGGGGGCGTCCACAAATATCCTCAAAGCTAAAAAAGGCACTTTAACCTTATAGTTGCTCCATTTAAAATCCAATTTTCTGAAGTATAGTAGCAAAACTATGAAAAACCTTTCACTGTCCTCATACACTGAAACCAATCTTTGGGGATTCTTACGATTATGAAAATCAGCTGAGCTAATGAGAGATTTCAATAGATTAGATAAGCAAATATTCAATAAAATAGCCAAAAAATAAGCAAAACATGCAACAGAAACATGATATTCAGGTAAAAATATCATGCTTTCACATTCCAGTTCAAAACACAACATGTTCTCATGACTGAAGGTATCATTGACAGATGTCTTATGATGTTAATTAGCTTCTCCCAAGTGTCGACTAACAAACGATTGCCTCTCTGCTTGTAAAGATCCGGTATAAGACCAAAGAGCCTCTGTGGGAGGATTGTTTCTCATTCTTCGTTCACAATCCCAGGAGGCAGGAGCTCGAGCTGGAGGTAAAGCTACACAAAAGCTCATTTAACATTGTCACTGATGTATTTTTTATAATCAGTACAGTGTTTGGAAATAGCTGTATTGTGTTGAACCAGATCTTTCCTAACGTGCAGGTAAAAGATGACAAGCACAAATGCACCCTGGGTAATTTGACGGTGCCTTTGAGCGGCCTGTTGGAGGAGGAGGACATGACGCTGACTCAGTGCTTTCCTCTCAAGAACTCTGGGCCGAACTCCACCATTAAACTGAAGATGGCCCTGAGGGTAAAGATGGACCACATCACTGCTCTGTGTCCCATGTGTGCAATGCTGATGTGATTCAGGATCTGCTGATCAAACAGAAAGAGCTTATGATATGAACTCAGTTCCAATTTGGCCCATCCCTTCCAGTAACTGTTGCTACACCTCACTGTTTCAAGGTTTCTTCACAAAGCTCATATGCAGTTTACAAAGAGACACTAAATCCTTGACTTCACAGAAAGGAAAGAAGCAAAGATCTCACTTCTACTGTATGTTGTTGTCTGAAATGTCAACTCTCCCTGGCAAATTGGTTCAGTTTTAGTTGGTTTAGTTTAAAATGCTCTCCTTGGGGGTCTTAAAACATGCATATGATGATGACTGCATGCAAGGCACAGTATCCCAAAAACCTAAAGCTGTATAAGCAGAGTGGGGGTTTCTGGAGAAGAGGAAAAAGTCTGAGGAGGACAAAAATCCAGAAGAATACCAGATCTTTATTATTTAATCAACACGTTTTGGTTTGTGGCCTTCATCAGGGTCTTCAAACTGAGCCTAACAATGCAGTTTCCATGCTGAAAGTCAGCATCCTCACCACTGGTGGCCAGCGTATTGAGTGTAGGCACATATATTTGGGGTGCAGCGCTATGTCAGAGTTAAATTTTGCATCACCCAAATGACAAATAATTAAAAATATGACGTTCTTGTCTTCGCCCTAGTGGTATCCAGCCATTTTGATAGTTTGCTTTAATTTGAGAGATCTGTCACATTGTTACTACTCAGCTGAACTCAATGTTCAGTTTTTAATTGAGTATTGAACATACTCAACCCCCAACCCCCAGCTTCAGTCGGACAAGGCCCCCTCCCTCCTCACAAATCCAAACTCAAATGTTCACTAATTTCAAAAAGGTGCCTTGCCACTTCATGCTACTAGTGAAAATATCTAACACTGACTTTCTGTCCCAGAGTAGTTTCAGTCTGTGCCTGCTGTAGAAAGAAAATTGCACAGCCTGTCATGACGCATGAAACAAAGAGCACGCTCCTTGTATTGAATCATCTCAACTGATCAAATAAGAAAATGAATGCAGCCGTATCAAAATATTGACCTGCACAGAAATCCCTTTCCTGTATTGGATCACAACCAACATTCAACCAAGATTCATAACAGTTATGGAAAAGAGAGGACATTGCCTTAAAGGCTTATTGACCGCTCTGGAACCAGAAGATAGGAAGAGAGATAGATTCTTAAAACTAGACTGGGCTGTGCAAACGCCCTCAAAAACTACCTGATATTTTTCAGCAGTATCAGCAGTTTTAAGACCACTTTAAGAAACAGTCTGCCTCTCTGACTGTAAAGGTTTCTAAACAAGTCAAGGTTGCATTTGCCAACAAAACCAAATCCCCTTTAAAACTTCACTTTTATGGAGATATTTTCCCGTGCTTGACAGGAAAACTATAACACTTTCACAGACTATTGTTCCAGTACTTTGCAGTAGTTATTATTTATTATTCCTGCTGTCTCTGTGCAGATCCTGTCCCTGGAGAAGCAGGTATCCTCAGACCAGCCCTCCTCCGTCCAGGTCAGGAAGTCCAGTGCGTCGCAGCCGACCCCAGCTCCCACCCAGAGACGATCCGCCTCAGATTCCCCGCTGCCTCCACCCACACCTCCCCCACCTACAGACTCTTCCACCCTCACCCTGCAACACAGGGACGGCGAGCCGTACTCAGCCAGCCCGCTCCGCAGCATCTCCAACCTGAGCACCTGCATGTCTAGCTCTCAGAAGCACCTGCCTCACAAGGAGTCCACACCCAGCCTGGCCTCGGACATCTCCCTGCCCTTCGCCACCTTGGAGCTTCAGCAAAGGCTTAGACAGCTGCAGAAGTAAATATATGAATCATTATTTTTTATAACTTTTGCTGAGGTTATTATGATCTTAGCAATTTTCAGTTTATTTATGTAATCCAAATTCCGCAGTTGCCTCTGAAGGAATGTCATCTTGACTGTTTTTGGAAAGTGTGTCTTTATGAATAGTTTATCTGTCTCCCTGTCCCTTCTGTATAATTTAACTCCTGTGTGTTTATAGTGGCTCGGCCCCCAGCCAGTACCCCCTGGGTGAGGTCCAACTGACTGTCAGACACAGCTCCCAGAGGAACAAACTCATTGTGGTGGTGCACGCCTGCCGGTGAGGTCCACTACTGCCATCATGCCCTGCATTTGAATCTGCTTTTACAGAAGATTTATTGTAGACTTGTTTAAAGGTGGTCTGATATTCAAGGACAACGAATTTGTTTTTTGGCCCAAGTCTCCATCTCTCTGTGTGATTTGTGAGTCCACAATCTCCAGTATGCAGCTCCTCTTTTTTCCTGTGGGGCTGCGAGCATTGAAGAATCAACAGGCGCCAACAACCTAAACAACATGTGACTGACAACATGTGTGTGAAAACATTTTTGTCCTGTGTGTCCTCAGTAACTTGATAGCCTTCACCAAAGATGGCTCAGATCCCTTCATCCGCCTCTATTTGCTGCCTGACAAGAGCCGGACGGGAAGGAGGAAGACCAGCACGATGAAGAGGACCCTTAACCCTGTTTATGATCAAACGTAGGTTTAGATGTTATCGCTGTCCCACACCTGAAATTAGTCAGTCTAAAAAGAATCCTTGAATATCAGATGTGTGCTACAGCTGTAAGGCTTTTCTTGTGTGCTGTGTTCTCAAAGGTTTATGGGTTTAATAATATGCATTATGTTTGTTATTATAACATTATCATATTATTGTGGTTGCAGGTGTCATACTTTTATTGTTACCCTTTAAAACGGAATATCGGGGGACTCTTAAAGGCTTTTAAACATTAAGATCCTAATGAACACAGGAAGCACAGTTCTAGAAAATTTCAATATAAATTCTAAATTATATATTTTTTTTTAAAACATTAAGCATTTTATTTGAATAATCACTCCATGATTGGTGTCATCAATCATGCATATTTACATTTTGCAGGTTTGAGTTTAGTGTGTCTATGGTGGAGCTCCACAGGAGAACACTGGATGTAGCTGTGAAGAATGGAGGGAGCATCCTCTCCAAACACAAAGGGCTTTTGGGAAAGGTAAAGGCTCATTATGCATATTCTCCAGCAGCAGAGACACTCAAAAATACTCTGTACATTCCAAAAACGCAGTGTCTTTTTGCTTTTTGTTCAATATCACAGGTGCTGGTAGATTTAAGTGGGGAGGATATATCAAAAGGATGGACACAATGGTAAACTAGCATTTTAACCTTCCCCATGCAGCATTTAGTGATTTCTTTTGGTAATAAACTTCCTATTTTAGTGCTTAATACACGTCTTTTTTATGTTTTTCTCTTGCAGGTATGATCTGAGTGAAGATGGTATGTCGTCTCAAAGCATAAGAAGTATTCAAGACTCCCTCGTCACATAGTGACACCACTTCTCTGCTGTAATATAGTGATGTTGATATGGGAGGACACCATTTTATTGTATTCGTGTACATTTTTCTTATAGTTTCCAGGAGATATTTCAGCATGCAAGACGTTTTCCAAACATTTCCTATTATTATTTAATTAATGTAAGATATATTGTAATACATTGTGATGCATTGAAACAATACATTGTGATGCATTGAAACACACTTAACTGCCTTGTCTCTGTTTTCAGTGGTTTCTGTAAATATCAAGATGCTAATATGTAAGAATTTGCAGGGGTTTTTGTGGCATTATACTTTCCTTCAGGGAAACGATGCTGTGGGAAATGTTATTGTTTTTAGTCTCATTTGTTCAAATGTGACAAATTCTGTTTTGCCGTCTGAGAAAACTCTTAACCAAAGGGACAGATACAATCACAACAGTAGGCTTAAGTAGCCGTCTTTAATTCTATATTTTTTGTCATGCAGTGTCATTTGTTTGTTTACCTCTTATTAATCTTTATGCTTGATTACAAACATGGAATGCACATATGCAAAGAATAAAATGATCGCTCTGTATATTTTAAGAGGACTTTGTGCAATATTGGATGGTACTGAAGACCTGTGGATTGTTTTAGGGCTATGAACAAGTGCTGTATAATGTGAAGGATACTTGAATAAGAGTCTGATTGATATTCAAACCAAACGTGAGTTGAATTGACTGAATAATATGAACAGAGACAACAGTTGCATTTTATGAGCAGGGCTGCCTGAAAATGTTGAGACGATGATAGAGCTTTGACAGGCTTGTACGTGTTTTGTCACACAGTCATAGCTGTTGGAGGTTTTAAATATTTTTCTTGTAATCTATCCTGTGCCTTAAAAAACAACGCTATGTAATTTTTGCCTTCTTAATGTTATTATTTTGAATGATATGATGCCACATGGGTTTGGAGGAATAAATGGTTTTCTTGTGAAAATTGATAATTGATCCTTCTGTCCAACAGCACATCATATTAATTATTTGCACTTTAAATATGAGTACTCATTATGCAGAATGCCCCATTTCACAATAAGGCATTTGTAAAACTGTAGACATTACTGTTTCAGCTGGTAAAGGTGGTACTAATTTCACAAACTTTGTTTGTGTAGTGCTCTATGTACTGCTCCATGGCTTAATCTCTAATAATATATCACCTTTTATTTGTTTTGTAACAATAATATAAACCTATAGCACCTCAATTTAATCAATAAATGCAGCTGAGTTTAAAAGCACTAAATTTCACTGAAATGTAGTGGAGTATAAAGTAACATACAATGGAATAATTGAAATAAAGAATCTCACTTCAGCACAGTATTTGAATAAATTCGTTTCTTTCCACCATTATAATAGAGTTGATCAAGCTAAAAATCAAAATCTAAAATTATCCAACAATAAGAACAAAATGAGGAGCGCTGCTCCACTTACTGCTCAATACAAATATAAAAACAGTCAAGAGTAAAATAAATAAAAAGTAATCTATGGAAAAAATACAGATAGCCTAATATTTATAGTATTTTCCTGTGAGGCACATCCAGATATTGCACAGTAATTGCTGCTTAGTTATTGCACATTTACATGGTTTTAAGTTGCACGATTATTAGTTTTACGGGATGTTGATGCACAGTTTAATATAAACGCAGTCATTTCGCAGTTTATGATACATGAGTTGGTGATACTCATAGCTATTGCGCATGTGTTTATGGTGGTGTGATGAGCAGATATTGTGTTAAGCGCGTAGTATGGTGTTGGGTGTTCAGAAGTGCCCTTGAGCAAAACAAACAAACTTGCTGAATTATTTCCCTCGATTGGTGTTCAATCGATAAGGGAGATTTTTTGTAGAATAAATAAAATCACGTGTGCGGCTACAGTGCAACGCCGCTGCAAAGACCAGTGACCGACTTGGTGAGGACGCCTCGAGCAGACTGTGTATAATACATGCGGTCATTTGTCGCCATCAAGCGGCAGAAAGAGGAACCCACGACAATACGTCTGCGACAAAATTGACGCCTTACGTCATGACGCATTTTATCCAAATTTGCGCGGGTTTGCTGTTGTTATGGGAGGCTGTAATTCAGTGGATATCGGCTTACAAAAGTACACGTAAAAAGGTAACTAACGAAGCTATTGTTTCAGGTTTTATATTTCCATGATTATGATTCATAATGATGGGAGTACCAACGGACACAGTGGCGTTAACGTTCAAAAATAACTCTTTAAACGCTGACGACAAACGGTCTGCCGTTTGTTTTGGTTCTGTGACAGTAACGTTAGCCAGCTAACGTGCTAACGTTAAGCTAACCCAGTATGTTAGCTATAAGCCTTAAAGGTGCTGTGTTTCAATTTGCAGGTTTACTTGGAATACTGACGTCGCATCACATTGCTCAGGAAAAAAACGACAACATGTCAAAGCGAGAGGCGTTTTTAGAGGCCACCTGTAAGGAAAATGTGGAGGACTTCCTTCGCTTTATCCAACTTCATGTAAGTAACTTCTCGTTACGTAAATTTAAAACGATAAACCTTAGCCAGAAATACGCTAAGTAGTACTACACATCTGCTATATATTGTGATAAAATGCACCAGTCAGTTCAAGTAACGTTACAATGTGGGAAATTAGACTTACGTTTTATTAGGCCTTACAGTTTCTGTGCACTACAAATTTCTTCATTTAGCTTTAATTTGATGTTAAAGTAGGACCAGTACCTTGGCAGCACCCACAAATTAACAATTCAATGAAGCACAGAAATACTAGTAGCTATTGAAGTTTGTAAGAAAAAGTTGAGGTGTTGTACTCTGGTTACTTACAGGAGAAAACGTCCCACTGTAGTAACAAATCTTAAGTGTATTTATAGCTGTCTGTGTCCGTCTGTATGTCTCAAGTTGTTTCTGTCCTCTCTGTGTCTTTGAGCAGAAGGACAAAGTGGAGCCTTTTGATGTGGAGGAGGTGGTGCAGGAGATGCCCAGAGGCCAGAGACAGACTCTCTGGGAGAAATTGGCTTTGCTCCTTCAGGATGTCCTGCATGACTTACCTCCAGAGCACTGGGAACAGGGCAAGGAGGACGGCATGGATGTGGAGTCAGCACCAGATCCTGTGAGTTTACCAGTCAGTTTATGTGCAGTTGTGTGTGAATTTGACATTCTCTTGCTGTTTATATGTATATATTTTTTTAAATTATACATGTATTTGCTATCCCTTTAGAAACATGTCATGGCTGTTGTGGATGGTGTGACACTAGTAGCTTCTGTGTCCTTAAAGGCCCTAGAGGAGGGTGACACCTACAGCACCCTTCTGGACATTGCCCACAGGCTTCACGGTCGGTGTCCTTTTCCTCGGTGCTTTTTTGTTGTCAGGTTGGTTGCTTTTACTTGATGATGTTTGTGTCATTCCCTTAGATGTTCTGGTGTCGCTGCCAGCCTCGGAGTCTCCCCTACAGCTCCATATTCACACACTGTGTGAGGCCTGGTGGAAGAGGGGCCTGAAGGAGAAGGAACAGTTTGGTCGCACTGCATTCCTCCTCTCTCTGCAGAGGAGCTTAGTTTTGAAGAAACCAGTCAGTATATGTCCTCAGTTACACGCCAGATTAATCAATATTGAGCCTTTTGCCATGGCTCCAAGGTTCATCATCATGAAGCTTTATTTTCAATGCCAGTGGGTTTGTTGCATCATTTTTAATGATATTAATACATATCTCTGTTGTCAGGGTGCTGAGATCCAAAGAGTCTGGAGCCTCCATGATGTGCTTTTGGGTCTGGATTACACATCCGATGACAGCAAGCAGATAATCAACTTGTTGCTTCAGTGCTTTCTGTTTCCTAATTACATTAGAAGCGATGATGTGAGTGAAGTGATGTTTAGCTTCTGCCTGTGTTTGAATCTCTGGTTCATTTCTGATAGTTGTGGTACTGTTTTTGAGTCCATCTGATGATGTGTATATTGTCGCAGGGAAAGCGATTCCTGGTGTTTCTTTTCAGCTGGAACGTTAACTTCATCTGGGTTATTCATGGCACCATCAAAAACCAGCTGGAGTTTTACAGCAAGTAAGATGCATTGTTTTGTTTGAAATTAGTCATTTATCTTCATTATTATTTTATTATTATCATTATTATTATTATTATTATTATTAGTTACTAGTAAATTGTTTTGTGCAGGACTATGGTTACTCAAATTACTGAGATCTACTTCCGAGCATGGAAAAAGGCCACCGGAGAGTTCTTGGAGAAGATTGAGAGCTCATGCATTCAGGATTTTATGCAGAATGCGATCTTCCTTCCTAGAGCTTCTCCTGTCCATACCAAAGTCCGGCAGGTAGAGTTATTAGCTACTTTAATATTTCTTTATTTTATTTATTTATTTATTTTTGTCCTAGCGATTTTGGCCATGTATTGAATACTGTGTGTGCGTTTTTGCTCTGATCTCCTTGCTCTCCTTGCAGATCTTGAGCTATTTCCACTCAAGGAAGGGCTGTAACACGGTGGACAAGATGCTCTATAATCTCTACAAGCCCATTCTCTGGAAAGCTTTAAATGTACGGATACAGATTTCTAACTGTATTCAGTTAGTTTCGGTTCAGTAAGGTTTTTTGTTTTAAATTTTGTGTTTCTCTTTGATTTCTTCAGGTTCCAAACTTTGAGGTGCGTGCAAATGCCACTTTGCTTTTCACGGAGGCCTTCCCAGTCCATGACCCGGAACAGAACAACAAGAGCACAGATGAGTCTATTCAAAAGCAGCTGGACACAGCAATGGTGGGAACCTCACAAACCTTTCAACTATATTTTCTTCTGGTTCATGTGTGTAAATCCAGACACTGAGCTCAAAAAGAAGCAAAATATGAGCAAAAACATTGTTGGACCTTTTTGATAGTCAGCGCATGAACCTCAATGCCATCATTACAACATCTGTCTGTCATTGTCAGGGCCTCCTTGATGACCCTCATCCCACTGTTCGCTCCATTGCCACGCTGGGGGTCTGTAAGATCCTAGCTAAGTGCTGGGAGCTCCTCCCTCCTGCAATCATCACAGACTTCATGAAGAAGCTGATGGAGCTGGCAGCTGACATGAGCTCCCCTGACGTTCGCTGCTCAGTCTTCAAGGTAGGAAAGGACACTTCTCTCTGTCCTGATGTATATTGTCCTGAAAAATGTTGACATGGGTAATTTCTCAGAGATAGGTTACTATTATGAAACATTATCCAGGATGTTGAGCAAACTGGCAGTATTAAGTGAAGTTATATTCGAAGTTAGAGTAATTAGGCGTTCTTTGTGTTGTACCTGTAAGCACTATTGTCACTGCAGACAGATGTAGCATAACAGCAGACAGGATATCTAATGACTTGTGGTTTGTGTTCCCCAGTGTCTGACCATTGTCCTGGATAACAGCCTCAGCCATCCACTATTGGAAAAACTCCTGCCTACTCTCAAATACAGCCTTCACGACAACTCGGAGAAAGTCCGCGCAGCTTTCCTGGATATGCTTATCAAGGTCAAGGCAGTGCGTGCTGCTAAGGTAGTGTATGTTTAGGGTTTACTTTTGCTTTATGGGTTGTTTACCAAGGGCTGCTTTCATTTTCATTTTGTGATTATTACACTTCTTCAAATGTGTCTGCTCTTGGTAAGGATGCACCAATGTCCATTTTTTTTTCCAGACCAGGTACAAGTACTCGCATGTGGGCACTGATACCAAGCACTGATATGAGTACTTGTCAACCACAGCAAACCCACATGCAAGGCGCTATTCTTGCCAGCTGCAGATACAAAGTGGTATCGGTTGTGTTTGTATCGGAGTAGTTCTATGAGTACATGAGCAGTATCAGACCCAGGACCTGTATCGGTGCATACCTAGCTCTTGGCTTATTTGAATTATAGAACAATTTAAAGTACACAACAGTCTGGATTGGACTGGACTGGAGTTAGGATTATGGTGAAAATACATAGACCTGGTGGAGTATTCTTCTTATGGAGTTAGGATTATGGTGAAAAT
The DNA here is from genome assembly GCA_029721515.1 of Synanceia verrucosa. Taxonomy (NCBI): domain Eukaryota; kingdom Metazoa; phylum Chordata; class Actinopteri; order Perciformes; family Synanceiidae; genus Synanceia; species Synanceia verrucosa. The sequence continues at coordinate 8,856,420 of CM056568.1, read as the reverse complement.
ACGTAGACCTGGTGTAGTATCCTTCTTATGGATGACATTAACAGACACAGGGAACGCTAGACGCAATCCACTTAAAGATGCAAGTTAAACCTGGGTGTAAAAAGAGGTTTCTTGTGTATCACTCTCCAGTTTTGGGATGTGTGCAACATGGACCACCTGCTGGCTCGTCTGGCCATCGATTCTCATTCGGTCTCCAAGCGCATCGTGGACCTGCTTTTCAAGTCCTTCTTCCCTGTCAACGAGTCGGACACTGAGTGGTGCTGTCGCTGCGTCACTCTCATCCAAATGAACCCCATGGCCGCCAGGAAGTTCTACCAGCATGTCCACAAACACACCGCCCCCACTAACATAAGTAAGTGGTGTGTGTACATGGCAGATTTTTCTTATTTATTAAAGACTAGCCACCTAGCATGTTGTGCATCCATCCATTGTTATGTCTTCTCTTCCAGTAAAGCTGATGTTGGCCATTCGCCGTGTTTTGAACAGCTGTATCCAGACTAACTGTGACCTGTCTGAGATTAATGACAGCAACAAGGAGAACAGCGCAGTAAGACAGAGATATCTATGATAACAGAGTTGATGGAACAAGTTTGAGTGTGGATTCTTCTTAAAATTATGTAGTTTTTTTTTTGTTGTTGTTGCTCAAAAAAAGATAGTTGAGCGTTTATTTCCACAAACTAAGTTACACAGTGACACTATATTTTTCAGAGTAACTTCTACAAATTGCTTGTTCTGTCAAACCAACAGTCCCAAATCCAAAGATATTGAATTTACAGTTACATACAGATCATCACAAAGATCAGTTGTTTAAACATTTCACCTGATTCCATGTGCTTTAGCATGCAGATAAAAACATTTTGATAGATGTGATTGTTAATTTAGTTGAATTTAAGCCTAATCAGATAAGATGAAAAAGTATGTTGATGAGTTTGCTCTCAGCAGGCGGAACCTCTGTTTGGGAAAGACATGGCCGTCGTGTCCAGTCTTCTGGAGGTCGTGGTCATCCTGTGGAGGAGTGTCGAGAAGGCCCTGAAACAAAACCAAGAGGCCCAGAAGTACACGTTTGCTAAGTTTGGAAATGTTGTGGCCAAGTATTTCCAGGCCTTTGAGGTACTTCAGCTTCCATATGTTATATTTTTACCTTTAGTTTTCCTTGCATGAATTAACAAATCTGACTAAAACTTTTCTGTTTCTGATTTGTTTTCCAGGATGACAGATGTACCGTTGCTCTCATACAACTGGCCTCATTTATGCCTCCAGCTGCCGTTCCAACTTTCAGGTTTGCAATAATGCATCTCCTCATCTCTCTGCCTAAATCCCATTTGGATTTTCTGTTCTACATTCCAACCCATCCTTTTCATCTCACTCACTTGGTTCCAGCTGTGGAGTCCTGTCCAGACTGAGGAGGATGGACTCAGGAGCAGCGCAAACACAGTACGGCCAGCTGCTGGACTGCATGTGCAGCTGGGGCCAGGCTGGTGACATCATCGAACTGGTCACTCACTGGCTCACTGAGGCTCTGCCTAAGCAAGGGGTCAGTCAGTGCAAAACCAGAGAGCTGTAAATGTTGTTGTCAGATTTTTATGTAAAGAGGTTTAATCCAAACACTTTTGCTCTCTTCAACAGCAGGACAACAACAAACGAAAGGTGCGTATCCAGGAGATAGTGGAGGCCAAGCCAGACCTGGCACTGGCTTACCTGGAGTACCTGTTCAGCAACACCACAGCACGGGAGACAGTCCTGGCTCTAGGGCAGAGACCTCTGAAGCAGCTCCATACAGTGATGGGAAAATGGAGGGTATGTTGGATACCATTCATCAGTATTTAGTTTCAACAGTCTGTGTTTCACTGCTTTAATACATAGTGCAGATGCATGTTTCATACATTGACTGAACAAGAAGCTGTTTTCCTCTAACACATGAGCCAGTCTGATATTTGTCTCAACAGTCGGTGCTATACACTCACCTCAGCTCCACCACACAAGGTCCTAAAACTCCCAGCGTGGAGACTGCAATGAAAGTCTTCATGCACCACGGCCGCCTTGGTGCACATCTGCAACATAATGTAAGTTTCTTCTTTTGCTCAAGTTTCATTTTTTAATTTTTTGATACTCAATTTCTTCTTTTCAGTCATTTTTTCCAAACAAAATTAGTAAAACAATGCTGCACATGTTCCAGCTTCTCAGATGACAAGATGTGCTGCTGTGCTTTATCTTATATAATGATAATAAACTCAATACCCTTCAATTTCGGACATTTGGAAAGACAAACCAAGACACTGAAGACTTCCATGTGGACCCTTAATCAGAAAAGTTGGTAATGAAAGTAATTCTTAGTTGCTGCCCTGCTTCTCTTGGCCACATTTTTCTGGATAACTCAGTTTTATGAGTTTTTGGCCTCAAAGGCCCAAAGAGTATAATATATTTTTTTCCGTGCCCAGGTATAAATTGATTGATTGAAATGAGACTGTTTGCTTCTGTGCTAGCTGTCAGAGGGTCGAGACTTCCTGCTGTCTCTGGAGCACGTGGCAGCGTGGGTAGCTGAGAGGGTGCTGCCTTTCCTTGCTGAACGTAGCAGTGATGACGAGGAGCAACGCTCAGAGAAGCTGCAGCCACTGGCTGCACAGATAACTGAGGTGAGCTCTACCACTACTAATGCAAACAGATTCTGCAGAAGACCTTACACTGGGAAACATCCTCTCAGGAGGAATTGAACCAAAACAAATATATGTTGGGCATATTCTATTCTATAGGTGTCTATTGAGTGTTGTTCAAAGCTATTGCTTTGTGAATATGCAGGGCTGCAGTAACCACAAGCATTTAATTTGGGCAAATAGGGAAAATGTGTTTGGTCTGCATTTAGGGAAATGGACACTCTTCTCCAGTGCACCACAAATGTGTAATTTAGATACATAAGGTGGTGGGTACATTTTCAGACAGAATATTACCAACAGCAGCTGCACATGAAATGTAATTTACTGTGAAGTAAAATATTTCTTGATGATTATATCTTTCACCACAAAATTATACCAATACTAGCCAGTCTCAAATGACTTCCTGAGAGCTCTCTGTCTAAGAATTATTGTTGATACCGAACATGATTGTCAGCTACTCTGAGGTCTGTGAGGTCTTGATGATGATGTGGATGATACATCTGGATGGGTGGTTGTAAGCACCAAACTGAAGTGCCTCTCTGTCTCCTAAAAATATCATTGCAGTGCAATCATTCATGTGGTAAGTGTAAAGTCAGTCTGCAAAATGATTTCTCTGCAGGCAGATGTGGATGTCTTGCAAACGAAATCTCGTTCATAAGTTGCCAGTCATTTTCACTCTTAATACATGGCTTTTACTGCAGCTGTAGATGAAACTGTTATGATGTTATCCAGAACATTAAGCTTTGTGGAGCCTTTCTGCTTCCAAGACTTCCAGTTCTGCTCGATTTAATTTAGACTCCTCATTGTTCTGCTCCAGTCCACACACACACACACACACACTCATGTACAGGCCTCCTCCTGCTCATGCTGCTACACTGAAATAGGCATATTTTCTTTATTTGTGCCATTATTCTCCAGACTGTCACCATGTGACTGCTGCAATCAGATACTGAAAATAACCCGGTTTCAGTGCCCTTAATGGTAATGTAGTGGCAGCTTCTGCAGGCCAGCCGCTAGCTGTAGAAATGAATATTATACCAATATTATGTATAATAATAATAATATTTTGTATCTCCTCCAAGTCTCACTGTTATCTCCCTTTGTGGCTGATTTTAATAAATGTAACAGAGTTTCCTGTCAGTGTGCCGAGATGTTTTACTTGTGGGTTTGGGTGACGAGACGTTCAACGGTCAAATCCTCCACTTGTGCTCCCTCACGCTCCAATCAGGTGAGTGTTTCAAATGTCTCTTCAGGTGAACTACATTGCAAGGGTATAAGTGAAACTTGTAACAGAAGCTAGAGTACATTTCATTTTAAACAATCCTGTTGCATCATGTCTCTCGACCTGAAGTGACATCTTCTCAGACTGTGTCTTTTCCTTTATGCTTGCAGAGGCAGGCTACCTGTGTGTTCCTGTAGTGCTGCTGGTTTTGAAGGAGGTAGCAGATCGCTTTGTTCCTGAGGACAGCAACAATCAGGCTCAGGAAAATGAGGAAAATGAGACCACTGCCGTTCAGGGTGTGGTGGCCAGCATTTTCCAGAAGATTATAGAGCTCTTGGCTCGGCGTCTTAGGAAACAACCTGAGGAGGGAAAATGGGTACGTCGACAATTTAACCTCCAGTGTGTTGATTCATTTCTTTTTTCTAGTGTATTTCCACCTTTTATCCTGCATAAACTGCACCTTTTTACTTTAAATAATACCTAATTCCAGAAAATGAGCATTTGTATATTAATTACTTGCCACGTGTTGATAAACCTTGTTTTCGGATTTCCCATTGCTGTTTAAGAATTGAAGGTACCACATATGAATGGCCCTTTCAAGAGTCAGATGTTCCTTGAACTTTCTAATGTACTCTAATGTAATGCATTTGTCAATACGACAGGATCATGTTTGTTTGTTTTTTGTTCTTTATAACAGAGTGGGATTTAGTTGCCCTCAATATATCAATACAGAATATTAATGTTTTATTTCTCGTGTTAACCTCTCTCTTGACTCAGCTGTGTCAGTCAGCTGTTCCTGGCCTGACAGCCTTCCTCCAGGTGGCCCAGACCTGGGACAAAGCACCTCTCTGCGGGGTCCTCTCTACTGTTTTTGCTATCATCATTGTGGAGAAGAGGCATTTGCTTCAGAAGGTGTGACCTACCTGCCAGAGTACTCGTCTTTACCAATATTATGCATGCCCAGGACATGAGCAATTATGTTCTTGAGCAGTTCAATTAAGGGAATGATGAATGCTGCTGTGCTCTTATTTTTAAAGATTACCCATCCCGAGGAGGTGATCACACCAGAGTCAGTGGAGGACATGCCTCCTCTGTCCAGCGTCCTGCTGTCTGTCATTCTCAAATTACCCACTCTAACCAGGTAAACATCATCACATGTGTATATATATAAATAGGGCCAACTGAGCATGCACAGCTTAGTCTATCGCTGCTCACTGTTTCTGCTCACTTAGAGAGGCTAACATGCTTCCTCTGTTTAACACATTTACTTTAAGCAAATGTTCTAAATACTCAGTTTAACCAGCTTATTTGTTCTGTCAGGGCCTTTCTGATCGAAGTCAGCTCATCTTTCGACTCAGAGGCCATCAGCAGTCTGAATGAAGTGGCTGCTGTCCTGCACGTCTTGGCGGTTGTCAGGCACAGTGAGTTTACATGATCAAAATGTAGCACCTTTGTTCTCCTGGTCATTAAAAAAAGACACAAAACAGAACAGGTGTTTTTCTTTTCACTAGTAGATAAAGCATGGTATTTTTATGTGGCACTTTTAGCGGGACACTCTAAGGCTGGTTTAAAGAGCGCAGCCACGTCTGTCCAGCTGCAGCTTCACAAACATGCAATCACAGCTGTGGACACTGGAGCCATCCAGAGGTAGGTGGAAAGAAATGAGACATTTCTGATGTTTTCTGGAGATAAAGAGTGTATGAATTAGTTCATTGATTTTTGGTATGTGAGCTGGAAAGACTAACCTGTATCTTTCCTGCCACAGGGTTATTTATGAATCTTCTGTGAAGACCTTGAATGAAATTCTGGATTTATGACTTATTTGATCTGCTTCACAGTTGGTTCTGTGATGCTAAGGAGAGGAGTATACTGCTGACTTTTCTTTACAGATTTTCAGTTGCTGGTGGACTAAAATGACACAAAAATATTTCAACTTCCCAGACCAGACTTTTTAAAAATATGGTTTGGATTGAGATCTAAAACTTAAGACAAGTCTGTTATCATGTTTTCCAGATTGGCTCTACTTCTCTTTATTTATATCTTGATGGCACACATTGCTCAGGTCTTGTCTCTCAGGCTTTGCGCATTGATAATGTTGAGAAATATTGATCGAGTACTCCACACTGCAGACATAGGGTTTCTTAGATTGAGTGGTATTCTTCTTTAAAGCTTTCTCTCCACAGCTCTGTGCTTACTTTTTTTTTTTAAATCACATGAAATACATATTTTTCTATGTTTCACTATCTGTGTTTATGTATCTGTTGCTCTGTCAGCATGTCATCCATTGTGTACTTCTAATAAGAATAAAACAATCTGTCAATCAATCAACCTAATCATGATAGTTACTTATTTCTCAAACTGTATAGCCATTTGCCAAAAAAATAACACTACAGACAAGCCATGAATCATCCTCTTCTCTTTATTCTTAAAGAATTCACAAGTAAACATTTCACTATTCCAAAATTTTTCAACTCATAACCACAAATATTTTGGACTGATTGCTCTCCTTTTAATACACCTTAGGTCATTTGATCATGTAATAATCTGCAGTGGAAAGCACACTTAAAGCCAAATATTGTACTTTTACTACACTACATTTATCTACTGGCTACACAGTTTTAGATTTTGAAATAAGTTTCTAGAAAAAGTTGTCACTGAAAATATTCACGTTGTATATTCTAACTGAATGATGGCCATACTAATCCACCATTCATAATATGTCAATGGCCTTTATGTTTTTGGGTATCTGTGTTGAAAGAATCATAACAATTTAAAAGCACACTCTAAATTCACTGGAAGAGGTTAAAACGTACCATTAGGAAAATTAAATTGAGACTAAACTACTAATTTATGTATCACATCACTGATATGCACTATATTGCTAAAAGTATTCTCACCCATCCAAATAATCAGAATCAGGTGTTCCAATCACTTCCATGGCCACAGGTGTATAAAATCAAGCACCTAGGCATGCAGACTGCTTTTGCAAACAGTTGTGAAAGAATGGGTCGCTCTCAGGAGCTCAGTGAATTCCAGCGTGGAACTGTGATAGGATGCCACCTGTGCAACAAATCCACTCGTGAAATTTCCTCACTCCTAAATATTCCACAGTCAACTGTCAGCTGTATTATAAGAACGTGGAAGTGTTTGGGAACGACAGCAACTCAGCCATGAAGTGGTAGGCCACATAAACTGATGGAGCGGGGTCAGTGGATGCTGAGGCGCATAGTATGAAGAGGTCGCCAACTTTCTGCAGAGTCAATCACTACAGACCTCCAAACTTCATGTGGCCTTCAGATTAGCTCAAGAACAGTGCACAGAGAGCTTCATGGAATGGGTTTCCATGGCCGAGAAGCTGCATCCAAGCCGTACATCACCAAGTGCAATGCAACGCATTGGATACAGTGGTGTAAAGCACGCCGCCACTGGACTCTAGAGCAGTGGAGACGTCTGGAGTGACGAATCACACTTCTCCATCTGGCAATCTGATGGACGAGTCTGGGTTTGGCGGAGGAGAACGATACTTGTCGGACTTCAAGTGTAAAGTTTGGTGGAGGGGGGATTATGGTGTAGGGTTGTTTTTCAGGAGCTGGGCTTGGCCCCTTAGTTCCAGTGAAAGGAACTCTGAATGCTTCAGCATACCAAGACATTTTGGACAATTCCATGCTCCCAACTTTGTGGGAACAGTTTGGAGCTGGCCCCTTCCTCTTCCAACATGACTGTGCACCAGTGCACAAAGCAAGGTCCATAAAGACATGGATGACAGAGTCTGGTGTGGATGAACTTGACTGACCTCAACCCGATAGAACACCTTTGGGACGAATTAGAGCAGAGACTGAGAGCCAGGCCTTCTGTCCAACATCACTGTGTGACCTCACAAGTACACTTCTGGAAGAATGGTCAAAAATTCCCATAAACACACTCCTAAACCTTGTGGACAGCCTTCCCAGAAGAGTTGAAGCTGTTATAGCTGCAAAGGATGGACCGACGTCATATTGAACCCTATGGATTAGGAATGGGATGTCACTTAAGTTCATATGTGAGTCAAGGCAGGTGAGCGAATACTTTTGGCAATACAGTATATATGGGTGTGATCCTGCTTTTATAACTAATATTTAGTAAAAAATAAAAAAAAAAACTCTGAGCCTCCTGTAGCAGTTCAGTGTGCAACAATCAAACAAATGATTATGACTCACCACAAAAGTAAAAAATGTAGTTTTGTTCATATTTTAGTGCAACATAAAGTATTTCTATAGCTTTCCTATGACGTCATGTTGTTCATAAACCTGGATTACATGCATACAGTACATGCATTTTCAGGTGAACTCCCTCTATCTTGGCTTTCAAGTGTTGCTCTCCTGACTTCCAGGTCTCATCCACCCATCCATCACCCACCTCCACCCATGGATCCATGCTGTTGCTGCGGACACCATCCCTGCTGTACTCCATGTGTGTTTGACGTCATTAGTTTAGGAGGGGCTCCTCTGTGTGGCTGGTTGCTGTTTGTGGTGCTGAAACAACGCCTGTCCTGTGTTACCATTCACTGCTTCTTTATCTTCCTTCTCTTTGCCTCCGTGTTTCTCCTCTAACATGCCTCTCTAGTCTTAGTCTTCGCCCGAGAAGCTCACACCTGAGTCGGCGTTAATCGCGCTGTTTTGCCGGCGGTGTGCGATGGATTAGTGTCGGTGTGTCAGGCAGGAGCGGCATGGATCCACGGTGGTGTCCCATCCTCTGCGCTGCTCTGGCGGCCAGCCTCTGCTCCTCACCTGCCCTCGCTGACAGGAAACTCGGTAAGCAGCTGTTATTTATTTATTTATTTATTTATTTTTATTTAATCTTTTTAGCACCTGCTGAAGGTGCTAAACCTAGTCGTCTCCCTTTGGCTGGGTGATTTAAACAAACAAATTAAAAAAAAAAAAAAAATACAAAAGTTATTTTATGTGTAGTTTATTATAAAAGCAGCAGGCCCACCTCGCCTCTGTTTCTGTTGCTTTTTCCAAAGGTTGTGTTTGGTGTAGCTGCTGGCATGAGATCTGACCATCCAACAGGGAAAGTTACATAATCTATCAGGCCCAGTGGATGAAATGATGGCTGTGAGACGTGGTCTATTTATCTGAGCTGCTAACATCATCTAAAAACACTTGATTCTTTACACTCTACAATAACTTTTGCAGCCAAAATTGAGCATTGCAGCTAGATTAAACTATGATAATGTACTCAATTTCATATGAGTGTAATGGCTTCCATGCCTATAAAAATTACTCAACACATGCCCTTAGGGAACATGCAATTTTAAATCCAGCTAAATATTTCATAATATCCTATGCCTCCTCAGGAATGAGGCATCTTTCATGAAGCCCTGTTTCATTTTCAGACTGGGCCCGCTTGTATTTTCATTACCCTTGATTTGTTCTTGCCTCAGACTCTACACTGTAATTTAAAAAAAAAAAAAAAAGTATGGCATGTGTCCAAAGTATGACATATTAAGAGAAGCCATCATGATAATTGTGTCCTTTGGTTATAAGGCAGAAAGAGATTAGAGGATTTCATTTTTACTGTTTAAAGTGTGTGTGTGTGTGTGTGTGAGAGTCTCCTGTGTGAGTTAGCACCTCCAATCACACCTACTCGTCTAGGATCAGCAGTCAGAATGCATGACTGCTTAAACTTTATAATGAGCAGGAGGCAAATATAGGTCTCAGGTTGACACTCCCGCTCTGTGATGATTCATACAGGCGCCCAGCTGCATCACATCCTTTATATTTAGAAGCAGAGGGTGTCTGTCCGCTGTACAGTTGTTAAATTTCTTCTATTAGGTCAGCAATCATACTATAGGAAGCACATAACTTGTTATTTGACACATGGGAGTCGATTTATGCTTACAGTGCTTGTGAATGAGTCAGTGTTTATTCCCAGAGTGCATTTCTCTCATTGAATTCTCAGCATGTTTTTCTCTGTGTGTTGAAGAGCTCTCTGTTGTCAGAGTGAAGCTGGGACTTGGTGCTTATTGTTTTTAATGAGTCCCTTAGCGGATTACGCTGTGTCACCGGAAATATTTGGATAAAAGTGTGCTGGTGTGATGTGTATATAGGCTACTTATAATATACAACCAGTGCAATTTGTATATATATATATATATATATATATATATATATATATATATATATATATATATATGTATGTATGTACACAGTGAGAGCGAGCTGTGTGTGGGTGTTTTTATGTCCTGTCTGTCTGAGAGCACATGAAAGCCAGACGGGGATAAATAAGTCTGCAGCTGCATGCTCTGATCATGAAATTAAGTGCTGTAAAATTAAATCAGTAGTGTGAATTTGGCCCTGTGCATAGGACTAAAAACATCTGAGCTTTTCAAATTCATAGAGCCTGAAATTAGAGTCATCTGTTTAGCATTTTTGAAACAGGCCTAATTCACTAAATGCACTTTAACAGTCACACACACCTATTAAGAGCTCACCCAATTTGACTTTTTAATGCACAAGCCCAAAATTTGTGTTAATATGTACACAGACAACAAAATAAAGATGATATTCAAAATCATTGCATGCATTTTGAAGCAGTTCAAGCTCTGATCTTCTGTCCTAGAAAACCAAAATACAACTATCCACATATTATGTCTACTTAAATGAAGACCCGAATTTTTGGCATCTTTTTCTTGTATATTACCACAAATTAAGCCACAGAAATATCATATTATTTTTAGAAACATGAGAAATCAAATGCTAAAGAGAGGGCGGAGTGCATGTATGTGTATATATTAGGTCCCCTGTAGGTGATATGGCACCTATAGTACTGAATCAACCAAAGCTGTCCTAAAATAAGGGTGTTAACTGTTCTGTTGCTGCCGACCTTAAAACACTTTTTCCTCTGCCTGCATAGATCAGTGGAGTATGCTCTTATTCACATCTGCCTCGCATGATTTGGATTCACCCTAACCCTGACAGGATGACATCAACAGCAGTGAAATGCTAAGACATGTTGTTTTTTCACCTTGGTCTGATCATAATATCCGTGCCAGGATGACGCTCTGGTCTTCTGAGTGAACAGTAGAGGTCAGGATGGGTTAATGTGTTGTGCTTTTCCTTTGCTTTCCTGCTGCTGTAACTCAACAACCAGCCTTGAGTCAGTCCAGTGCCTTGAAGCGAGGCATAATTTAAAAGCGTACTTGAGAATTTGCCAAAGGGTGGTATTGCTACCAGTGGGAGGTGTTTGACAAACTTAACAACACTTAATTATTTCATTAAATACACAGTGGAAGGCTGTGAAATGTTTTTCTCCTGATGAAAGAGGGAGATGGTGGAACTAAGGACTGGCATCTTTTCAGTAAGTTTTATTTAAAGAGTGTTGGGAGGTTAATGCCATAAAGTTTGGGAGAATAATTTGAATAACAAATTCATTGACTATAGAAAAGCACCCTGCCAATGGGAAATTTGCAGAAATTGATTTTGTTGTGCATGAACACTCTAGTGCCGTGCAATCAGTGTTGCTGTGAGGCCCGTTGTTAAAATTCTGTTCAGTGTCTCTTTTCTGTTTGCAGAGGTTTGGTAGTGTCCTGAATCCTAATAACAACCACCGAAAACACTGCACTGTGTTACTGTAACTAGACAGGCAGCCGTCCTCCAGTTGCAAGGTCATGTTTTGCAGTACTACCATCAGAATCAACTAAAATAGAGAGACGTCTAATAAACCACAATATAAATCTGCTTCTAATAATGCACTCTCAAATCTCACAGGAACAAGGAGATCAGACTTGAACATTTCCCAAAAGTGAGACTGCATGAAAAAAACTTAATCACACCACATTACTTGTGTTGATTATGAAACTCTGGGGCAGTGCTTTAAGGATCTCAGCTTTCTCACCAGTGTGCTTGATGGAAAGAGATATATGACAGGGTCGCTTATCTCCAGTATGTACATGGAGACATTGTCCTTTAAGGCTGTGCTGCTGGGTCTTTTCATTACGGCTGGCTATCAGCAGCCATCGCCTAATATACCCAGACAAGTTAGATTTGATTCATAGGCTGCTGAGCTCTATCTATTTTGCCACAGGGCTCTGTCATCCCGTAGATATCAGGACTGAGTGGTGAAATCAGATATCTTTATAGTGCTCATAAATCATCTGAGAGGATTGAAATGTGCTCTGACATGAGGATAGGCATTTTACCACAGTGAGGATTATGAACATGGGGAACATCCAAGTGAGGTTAGACATCTTGCTTCACTAGTGGTGCTTTGTTTTCATGTTGGGTGGTTTTTGTTTTCTTATTATTTGCTGGGACACTCTGCATCTGTCCTCAGGGACGTGGTTCATCCTGAGAGCGTACCATAGTCCACGTGAGGCAACATTATTACACCGAGCCTTTTGGAACAGGTTTTACGAACTGTACGGATGAATTTATGTGAAAGGAGAAAAACATAAGAGGGAACTACAACTGTTCACATATCGTGATTAACACTCACATAAAGTCTTTTTACCTGAGCCAGGATAAGAGTGCTAACACTGAATTCACAGCCAGACAGCAGTGCTTTGAGCTAAATGCTCACTATAGCATGCTCTGTTCAGTACCATTGGAAACATTTAGCCAGTTGTCACTAAATACAAAGTTATTGATGACGTCCCAAAAATGTTTTGTCCACAACTCAAAGATATTCAGTTCACTGTCCTGGAGACGTAAATAAGCCACAATCAAATTTCATAAAATAATGACTCAAACCAATTAATCAATTTCAAAAATTGCTGACGATTAATTTAATAGTTGTCAACTGCTTGATTAATTATTGCAGCTCTTCAGTAGTTATAATAGAGTTCAGCATTGCCATCCCTTCGGCTTTGGCCTTTAGCTTTCAACACCAGCAGCACGTTGCTGCAATGGCTCACATGCTGTATAGATGTTAGATTTAAAAAGCAGTGACATCTCTGACTAATAAAAACTCTCATTTCTGAAGCTCAGATTGAATACCCTCTGAAACCTCATCATAATGTCAGTGAAAACTGATCCAAGGATAAATAATAAGACAGGACTGTCAAAAAAAATAAACCCCTGCCGGTGTTTCTCGGTAGTCTCAGTGAAGGTCGCAGAGCATTTCTCTTATCTTCTTGGATGTCCGTCATCTTGACTCAACTGGTTAAGGGTCAGCTAGCATCGGCCTTCGGTTCAGACTTTATTGACACTTTGAATGTGGAGCTTTTCTAGAATTCCTTAAAGGCAAACTATTCAGTTAAATGGCAAACTTTTGGATTTATTGGATGAGATTTTATTTTGCATTGCAGCTCTGTCTTTGTGTGGGATGGTGACGGGATGGGGTGGCATTTTGTGTGCTGTCTGCAAAGCCTGTTTTTTTTTCTAAATTAATCATCTCAACAGCTGCAATATTCAATGGGAGTGTAATTTGGTCTAACATAAAAATTGTCTGCTATCATCTGTGGTTCAGTGTAATACATGCCTATTGATTGTAACTAATAAACAGCATACGGAGTGGTAAACGGCCTCGCCTCAGCAGCACTGAAGCAACATGCAGCTGCGTGTAAACTGATGAGCTATTCATGAAGTGGTGCTGGATTTCAAAATGTACTGGGAATCTAAGATTGTTTTGTTAATTTCAAAGTTACAGCCTTTAAAGTGTAAGCGCTGAATTTCTGACACAAAGTGGGCTGTATATTTCTGGCTTGGGATGCTGCCACGGCTGGTGTGATAACAGACGACGTGCGACGTTTCTCTGTGACTCAACAGATGCTCGGAGGAGTGTGTTGGCTTTGTGTGGTTATTGAGACGAGGGAGTGGGAGCAAAGCGGCTGGCTGTGCTCCTGTGTCTTTCCCGACAAATGTCAGCAGCTCTTGAGAGGAAGGAAGTCTGAACTGTGTCAAATAGACGTGCAGAGGCAATCCATCTCGCTATTCTCTCCCCTGCTTCAGTTCAAGGAGAACCCAGAAGATATTCTGGGTCAAGGGGAAGACTAACACCAAAGAGGCACGGGAGGTTATGAGGACTGCTCTTTTTGCACTCTAATCTAAATTAAATTACATTTCAGTCGAGTTTTTCTCCTTGGAGACTTGTGAGGTGTAAGAATATGACGCATTAACACTCCTATATTGGTTAAACACAGTTTTCCCACTAAACTGTGCATAATGCTTTCTCACCTCGCCACATACCTAACCTTTACCGCCTCGTGACCCAGTGTGAAAACATGCTTCAGCAGCTCCCTCATGCCTTTTCACAGCTGCTCCATTCAGTTCAAAGGGTCAGCGTGAAGGTCACCTCTGTACCCAGATTTATAATGAGGACTGTAACACAGTAATGAGGCCACGAGTTGAGCACAAGAATTAATCTGTACTATCTAGGCTGTGATTAAAGCAGTAATGTGTCTGCACTGATGCTGATTAATACTCCAGACCATTGTTCAGTGCAGCAGGGAAAGAAAATGACTGTTGGGAGGAAGCAAGGCAAGGGAGACACGCTGCAAATCTAATGGGGGTGGTATTTTCCTATTTTTGTGACTAATTGATGTGACTACTGTAGCCTGCGAAGTACATTAGTGACACTTTCTCTGCGAATTTGGCACAAATCCACTAACAACACTCCACACCCAGCTCTAATGAAACAAGCTGTTTCTAGCATTATTCAGCAACAACCAGTGTGATTGTCTGGCAATGCTGCAGGACTCTGACCCGTCCCGATTTTTCTTCTCTGTATTAACAATGGATCAAATGACTATGTGTAATGTGAAATGAGTGGCTCATAGTGAAGATTACCACCCGGCTCTGCAGTAACCCTCAGCTCAATGGAGCTTTATAGCATCTTTCAGCTCATTGTTTTAGCAGCTTTACTGTTTTGGTTCAGTCTTACTGGCACTATATAATATATTGTAGGTTGTGCTTTGTGCTTTAAGGATTGGGTGCTTATAATGTGTCAGGAGAACAGTTTCAGGTGAGACAGCAATGGGTGTAATCAGCTGAAAGTGAGGTCTCCAAACTTAGAATTGTGGAAAATCAGCTGTTAGTCTAAAACAAAACAAGCTTTGCTTCAATTGTGTTTAAAAGATGTACTTAATGAAAACAGTTCTGTCACTGAACAAGGTAAGAAGTGATTGGTTTTGGAAAGATCTGTGTGTTCTCTTCACAAGTCACAAGAAAATGTCTTTCTCTCAGTGATGAGAAATGGTCTGAGTGGGTAGAAGTGTGGATGCAGTTTCATTAAAATGACCAAAAGCATGACTTGAGCACACTTGTACCTGAAGGTCTACTTTTGTGGGGAAAGTAGTACTCAAACACTGTTGTGCTGTGATGACCTATGCTTGAAATGAGGTTCAGCTAGTGCTCATAAGAGTTAAACCGTTTACTTCACCTGGAAGGCTGGAGATTTCTGCCAGAGCTGGTTTGTGTTGGTTCACATTAAGCTCTTCAGGAGGACGCCTGGCTGTTTGACTTTCTCTGGCTCTGCACTTAAACGTCCAAATCACACTGCAGAAGAGGAGACAATCAAATGTCTGAATCATTCAGTGCGGGTCAGAGAAAAGGTCAAGCCAGCCTATTTCTGGGTCCTCCATCGGTGCAGTGACGCTGCCATCTTTAATTCATGGCCGCTGTCTGGGCTGTTGCCTGGAGCTGAGTGACTGAGAGTGAGCTGCCTGCCTGGGAATACTGAGACAAATACTCTGGAAAATCAGTGAGAAATGTGTTTGATTACACTGTGGATGTCACATGGTTTTATGTCAGGCTCCCTCTTTCATCACAGTAACCTCAAAAACTCCTTGCTTCAAGCTCTTACTAATTATTCATGTTTTTTTTCAATATATTAGATGTATTCTCTGATGCATTATTTCTTAGTACAAGGAAATGTTTTTGGAAATAACCTAATTTGCATTTGAGTTGGATCATAACTGAACTCATAAGGTGAAGCCGAAAGAGCCAGGCTAGCTGTTTCCCTCTGCTTCCAGTCTTTGTGCTAAGCTAAGCTAACTGGCTGTAGCTTTATATTGACAGTGGTTTAGATCTTCTGATCTCACTTTCTGCAAAAAAAGCGAATGAGTGTGTTTTCCAAAATGTCAAATTTGGCCTCTATGCGCATTTATACATGAATGCATATGCATTTATCTGTGAAATAATATGAAAAGAGAAGCCTTGACAGTTCGTGGAGCTCATGTGGTGTGAGAATTGGATAGTTAACAGTGTGTCACTGCAGAAAAAAGATTTCCTCATGAAATATCGGTGCACAGAATGTCACAGCATTATTCAAACAGATGTTATAGCACCGTCATGTCATGTTAAGATGAAAAGTGCATGAAACATTGAGCTATACCATGGCTGCGTTGGTGACGTGCCAGGCAGCTCTTGACAAGAACAGACCTTTTGGAGCAGAGAAAAGCTTGGAGCCATCTTTAATTTTAGCAGGAGAGGAGGCGCCTTAATGACACAAGCTGTTTCAATCTGCGGACATGGTGTCAAGCTGATGCTAATTTGCTTGCAGGTGATGTTCTTCTCTGCTGTCCTCGCTCCAGCCGCGCTCCCTTTTCAGTTCCCTTGCACTTTTATTGCCGTTGTCACCTGCTGCACTGATCTGAAATGGCTTTTTTGGCTGACAGTACAGGTGTGTGAGTGTGTGCGCGTAAAAATGAGTCAGGTGTCCTTGGTTGCAGCTTGTAATTATAATAAAAGATATGTCAGTGGCCCCAGAGAGTGAATGAAATATGTCCTAAAACTGCAGCAGGCTCTGGGAGTGGCTGTCCTCGCTGCCAGACTCCCAGCATCCTCCTTGGCCCCTCAGACATCACAGATGGCATCCCTGCACCGGCCAACCACCTGTGAGGGGAAAGTGAACCATAAAGTGTCTGACTTCTTGTCCAGCTTTGGTTTTAGCCTCACTGGGACATATTTAATGTTCCAGACAAGGTCGGCCAATGGCGGCCAAATGTTTGAAAGCGTCTCAAGCAGCTCCCCCAGACAGCAACCTGCTCTGAGGTATGTTGGCTTGATAATGTACAGGAGGAGATTATCCGAGATATTAATGTGGTTATATTATGTTCTAATGAGAAACACTCATGGAATTGTTTTTCCTTAAATGAGCTTTTCTCTTAAAACACGCTCTGCTTGGCATTCATGCCACCGAGGGTCGACTCCCATGTTGTTGTGTCCCTGATACACTGCATAGCTGTGATTTTAGCTGAAGGTTAATCGTTTTGAGTGTGTGTGTGTGTGTGTGTGTGTGTGTGTGTGTGTTAATCCTTGCTTACTTGTACAGGAGATGAACTTGCTGCCTTTAATAGCATTTAGTTGTGATAAGAAGATAAGAAGAATTCATTTTATTAATCCCTCTGATGGGGAAATTTCAGTTTTCACTGTTAGTACTTCTTTCTTCATTGCACACATGACAAACATATTTATGTGTGTGTGTGTGTGTGTGTATATATATGTATACACACACACACACATACTTGCGTGCAGCAGTAAAAGTGTCAGTTTCTGCATGCATTTATGATTAATGGAAGTGTTTTTATGCCACACCTCCTTAATGTATTGCATTTAATTTTACACATTGCAAAAGCAGCCAGATACACTGTAAGCTTGTCAGGCTGCAGTTTTTTTCTACTCTTATTTCACAGAATGAAGAGAATACAGTATGTAAAGTGACTTACTGCATATAGTGAACTCCTGGATTTTGCCTGCATTGTGTCTTTGTAAATTAGGTCACATAGTGCTTATTTTGAGAGGGGAAGCTGGTGCCCATTAACAGCAGCTACAGTTAGCTCACATCTAGAGTGGCTGCTAACAAATATTTTTCAGTTATTTTGATGATTAATTGATTATTAAGTCAATATAAATTCAGGGAATAGTGAAAAATGCAATTTTCTAGAGTTGAAAGTGATGCCTGAAAAAGTATTGTTTTGTTACAGTGAAATAAAAGTCAAGGCGCAGTTAATCCTCATATTTGAGAGCCAGGAACCAGATATATTATGATATCTTTATTTTACTGAAACAGTTAATCAATTATCTGAAAGCTGCAACAATTGGCAGATTTGGCTCGTTTGATTTTCTCAAATGTGAATAATTTCTTTTTTTTTGACAGAAAACTCAATGTATTTGGGTTAAAGTCTGTTGATTACACAAAACAAGCAGATTGAAGATGTCATTGTGATGTGTTGGCTCAATGAACAGTTGAGTTTATGTGATTTTAACACAAAAAGCACAATCAAATCATCTCCACTGAGCCAACAAATCCCACTGAGGCTGTGCTTTCTCAACATAGTTCCCCACTGACGAGCTACTACGATGAGGTTGATATGGCAACAGAGCATCAACGCTCAATAGCAAGTGGAGCGCTCATTAAATCTGAAATGATCGAGAATTACATTTTGTTTTTTCTTTTGTCAGTAAGATATAACCTGTGCATGTTTGTTGTCCTCTTCCTCTTCCTTGGCCACGAGTCAGACATCCCTTTGTTTTTTGCTCCCCTGAGGTAATCAGCAGCATCCACTGTGATTGCATTTTAATTAAAAGGCACCATTTTAATCATCTCTGGCATGGTGTTGGAGAAAGAGGATGTGGCATTATCAATCCTATGTCCCTGTCTGTCTCACACTAAAGCACACCCACACACACATCTGACTAACTGTGCTTGGCTGGATGCTTCATTAAATGGAAGGTCGTAATTAATATTGAGAGCTGACAAGGCCTCCCAGAGAACCCAATGAATTAAGTGGGGAAGTGATGAGGAGGTAAAGTTGAATGGACTGACACTAATTGCAGAGCATTGAGATGCATGCTGGTCAAGAGGGATTGCGCGGCTCTTTCTAGGTATTGTAGTCATCGTCAAGCTAAATATAACTTGTTGGTAAAATATTTGAAGTTGTTTTTCTGTTGACCTAATGAATTCAAGTCCAGGAGTCATTTAGTAGATATTTAGCTCTGTTTTTGGTCTCCACCAACTCCTAAAGGTTTGTTGAGCTGCTTAGCATCTTAGAGTTATGGTTAACCTGCAAAATGTGTCCATGAAAATGAGAAAACAATAAAGTATGAGTTGTCAGAAAAGCTATTTGCAGTCTTGTTGTTTGAGCAGTAAGTTGTGTCTCTGCAGTTCAGGACGTTCTGCCTTTGAGTTTTGTTCTAGAGAGCTGCGCGACCTTCCAGCTCTGCTGTGATGTCTTGCTCTACATCGTTAAATAGCCATTTTGCTGGCGTACTGAAGCCATTACCTCCAAAAGATGTAATTTAACAAAATGTGCCCTCGACTTCCAAACAAAATGTCTGCATATTAAGGCTGTATAACCAAGTTATCACTCATATTAAGATTAATAATCATAACAGAATAATGATTCTATCGATGAATCTGCGAAGAAAACACTTGAGAGAAAAGTCCCTGTCTCATACACACCTGTCCTGATTTTCTCGCCTGTCTCTGTGAATTGATTAACAGCCGTCTCGCTGCTATCGCTTCTCATTATTAAAAAGCTCTGACAGGGGCCTCTCCTCCTGCTCAGCTTGTTCTTTGTTCACGGTCACGAGCTGCTCATTGCTGTCCATCGAGGCCATCGGGCCAAGAGGGTGCATCCAATTACGTCACTTCTGCTGATGAGCTGAAGCAGGAATGTAACAAAGATAAAATACTTGATGAAAGAGGGCTGAGGCCTGACCTAGTTGTTTACGGAGTTGCCAAAAAGCCATAAACTCTGAAGCATGAGCTTGTCGATGGTTATTGGGCCAATATCTGATGATTCCCTGGGCTTGATTTGACCGTCAGTGTGACAGAAAATAACACTTTTACCCCACAGACTATTTTTTCCTGCTCTCAACTCTTGTGTTTTCCTGGAAACGTGTCAGTGTGGAGGATCACCTGTGCAGATCGGCGAGCAGAACAATCAGTCCTCAGCTTGCTGCTACTCCCACGTGTGAAATATGAACACAGGGAACAGCTACCCATAATACTCCTACCATCTGTTCATTTATTAGTCTGGAACACTCAACCCTGGTCCGAGTTCATTAATATTCATACAGCATTCATATGTGGACACGTTGGTGTATTAGTGTCAGAGACAGGATAGGAGAAGTTGCGCTAATTGATGATTGATGGCTCTGCCATTAGCTCAGTGGAGTTACTGCAGTACTAAGCTGGACTTTCATAGAGTGTGGACATATTTAGAAAGTGTGATTTTTGTGCTAAATTTGTTCTGCATTTTGTTATATTTCCTGTGCATCTACAGTATTGTGTATGCCACAAATGCTCATGACCTCCATTTATATCTAATATAAAAACCTTTGTTATGTTTTCCACACTGTCATTTCAAATGTGCCTGCTGGACTGGGTTATAATTGACAGTGATTTATATGATCCAATTAGCCAGCAGCTAATTTTCTTCTCAGATCAGAATGGTTTCATAATTTTGGGGATACACTATAGCCAGCAGCAAGTTAGTCGTTAGCTTAGCATAAAGGCTGGAAATGAGGGAAAACGGCTAGCCTCTCTTTATCTAAGCTGCCTAACGGGCTGTAGATTCATTTTTAACATCTCAGGGCAGGAATGCAAATAAACCTCCATCTAAAATGATATAAACAGGAGAAACAAACTTTTTTTTTTTTTCATTTTTAGAGGCTGGTACAAGATAATTTAAGTCATTTCATTTCTCAAATTTTATTTCTCAAACAGAAAGGACTTAAATGATTTATTGATTAACAAAATTGTTGCAGAGCACTTATTAAGCATTTTTTTGTTGTAGATTAGTAAGTCTTGTCTTCGTCTTGTCCCCTCCAGGTTGCCTGTTTGAAGACGAGCTCTGTACACCATATGAGTTCTGCGTCAATGGTAAGTGTACGCCCACTACACCTCGGTACATTCATTATTCACCTATTGTATATCATCCCTGTGGTTATCGACCGTCATCGACCCACCGCAGCTCTCAGGCTGGCTATTTTTAATCATTCAGGGATCTAGGGATAGATAGCTATATAGCTGGATAGCTGGTCATTGGAGAGCTTGCTCACAGTGTTTTGTTCCAGCTCAGTTTAGACACATGCGTCATGTTTAAGAAAAGCATTGAAACATCTGGGAGCCAGGCTGAAACCGTACCAGTAGAATGGTTCCCCTTTTATGTTTACCAAAACTGTGAGGTGTCACGACTTCATCTGTACTAACGCCTTGTCACAGAGGATCGATGTGTCTGTGTCAGTGGTTGCCATGACAGTGTGTCACCTGATGAATGGAGGGGAAATGTCGGGGCTTTTCACAGCGTGGCATTCAGCAAAAATACACACAGCAGGGAGGGGGTTTCAGTCTTGAAGGGGATTGATAGTGTGTCGATATCGAGGATCATCTTCACGAGAGAGCCGTCATGAAAGGTTAATGTATTCTCCCTGGCAGAAGGTTTCAACACCATATTGTTCTTACATGCACGCTGGAGATCTACATTTGTCCTAGCACATGTTTGTTTTCAGTGATTAAATGTCTGCACTTTGAGGATGTTTGATTTGTTTGCTCCTTCCATTTACTTTCTGCAGATTCATCACACAATCAATTTCACAAACCAGATGAAGCCAGCAAAGGAGCGCACATGCTCGCTGCCAGACAATAGAATTACATGCAAAACAAGATGTGACCTGTAGGAGACGGTGTAGAGAAGCACACAGGACAAGCAGTGAAAAACAGGACAAGTACTGCTTTGAATATTAATATGTCCGTAAGAAGAGGAGGATGTGAAAGACATGAGATAATTATGTTTGTGTCAGCTTCTCTCTAGTTACAGTATGTGGGTGGCTTAGTTTTTATGCTACTTTGTTTATCACTGACCTCTGTCTGTCTCTATGTGCCCACAGGACACATAGAGACAGACAACCACTCACACTCACATTCACACCTACGGACAATTTAAATTAACCAATTAACCTAATCCCCATGCATGTTTTTGGATGGTGGGAGGAAGCTGGAGTACCCGGAGAGAACCCACGCAGACACGGGGAGAACATGCAGACTCCACACAGAAAGGCCCCGGGCCGGGAGTCAAACCCGCCTGTGAGGCGTCAGCCCTAACCACTGCACCACCGGGCTGCCCTTGATGGATCTTTTTCTGTCAAATTGATTAATCAGTTTTTAAATGTTCACCAAAGAGCAACTGCAGTCAGATAAAAACAATATAAAAAACTAGAAAAGCACTCACAGAGCACAGCCCTCCGCCAAGGCAGAGGCTGTGACTTTTTTATTCAACATTACCCCCGCTGCCAAGGAGGGGTTTGTTTATTTATTTCTTTGCATGTTTGTATGTTTGTTGGTTTGCAAAGTAACTCAAAACGTTATCAACGGTTTTTGACGACATTTTCAGGATTGGCCTAACTTAAATTTTTGGTGGTGACCTTGAATCGGATCCAGTCACCACCAAAAAGTAAAATAGCTGTTTAACCCTTTATCCAGTCTTTACACTAACTTAAACTAACCAGCTGCTGTCTGGTTGCATTCAGCAGAGTTGTATCAATGTTCTTATTAAAGACATTTATTAAGTATACCTGTTACCAGAGGTGAGATCGATCAGAGAGGGCTTAGTCAATAGTCTGTGGATTTCCAGCATGTTGGAGAAGCAAATCTGGAAATCTCTCCCTTTATTTCCATATTAACCCAGTTATGGAGGAAACAGGGAAGGAGAGGCAGCACAGAAGAGAAATATGAAAGACTGACTTTAATTACATGGACTGCATTGTTACAGAGGGGAGCTGTGTGTAGCCTAATAGAGGGAAATTGCTGACACTTGGACAGAAACCCCCCCAGAGGCACAGAGGATGGTCGTGGTGGGTGTGGAAGTTTCATATTACATTAGACTATCATGCAAACCTGTGATCAACCATGATCTCCTCATCGTCTATTTTATTTTTATAGCCCGCTTTGGCCCAAGGAGCAGCACTCACATCATCCCTCTCACGCTGAAATGTAATTACAGGCGCTATGCTCAATAAAGGCAAATACATGCAGGCAAGGAAGATTAATGTTGTACCTAATATGCAAGTAATGAGACATTATTTAGTTGCTTCATAACCTCCGCATATATTCAGTCTACGCTCTGTGGCTTTCCATCGGACGCCTGACGTGCAGCAGCCGCCGCTCAGACAGAGGATGAGTGGGAGTAACTAGGTCTGCCACTTCAACTCTTCCCCTGGTCCCTGAAGGAGTAACCTGGTTTATTCTGGGCTGGGCCAACCATGCTCTTCCTCACCCCTGCTGTTGCCATGCAAAGTGGATGAGGGGAGGGGAGGGTTGCTGGAAGGAGCTGCTCTCTGTGGTGTCAGTCATCAGCACCATTTTATACACCAGTGCCTGTTCATATAATGTATAATAAATATTCAACCCCAGTGGAAGTTTACAACATTGAATCAGATTAGATTTAACGTGGCTTATTTTGACACTGATAAGCAAAATCTCTCTTTACTGTCAATGTGAAAACAGATTAAAATTAATTTTTAATTATGAATAGCCTTTAATAGGACTTGACCAAATCATCACTGTTGCCAAGCGACCCGTCACTCCTCCTGTTAACGCCTGTTGCTGCTGTTCACCTGTTAAGCTTACTGCTCTCAGGCGGCATGAGTTACAAAGATAATTCAAACTTCATAATTTTTTAAACAAAGGCAGTCTCCCTGTCGCTCCTCTCCCTTTGCTGTTTTCCATTCGTCCACCAGATGTCCTTGGACTTGCCTGCATTGTCTGGATTTATGACAATGGGTTGTCAGTTTTGCACAGAAATAAACAAAAGCTGGCTTCAGCTTATAGACTGTGAATCAGAGGGTCGCTTTTTCAAGTCCAGGTCAGACCGGAGGGTGGCCTGGTAGCTGGAGAGGTGCCAGTTCCTCATCCTGGGCACTGCTGAGGCGCACTTGAGCAAGGCACTGAACGCCCAGCTGCTCGGGGCACCTGGATACGGAGCAGCCCCTTCACTCTGACACCTAATCTAGCACTCAAACTAATGATGTTTCCATCTGATATGTTGCAAATCCTGTAAAATGTAAAAGTCCACGCACACTCAAGTTGTATCTGATGCTTAAGGTGTGTGTACTAAACACTGACTTAAAGGGTTTGGATATGTGTGCTAACGGGTATTTTGTTTTATATTTGTAATGAATTTAGATAAATTTGCTAAATAAAAATATACTTAGATCAACTGTGATAACTTTCAGTAGGGTACAAGCTTTAATAAATTAAGAGAAAAGAGATAATGTGTTCTTCGACCGTAGATATTACAGTAATTACAATTTGGTCTTATGCTGTCACGTATCAATTTGAAACCAACCTATTCAAATCTTTATTTCCATTTTGAGAGGAAAACTTCAGGGTTTTCTCTAAAAGGATAGCTTATGTGATTATACCCTGAGAGCAAAAATGCATTTTAATTTGCTGCGGCTCTCCACAGTCTGTGGCTTACTGGTATGATAAGCTAAGCTAAAGTACAGCAGATAAGTGCTACAAGTTTCCCTGAGGGCACTGGTTGTCTCCTTTTAAACACTTAACCAACAGCGCTTCATTGATTGGTGGTTATCTTGCCTTCACTTGGGCCAATGCTGTCGGAAACGTCTGCACCATATTTTAGATTTAAACGATTTAGGCGATGCTTCCATTGATCAAAGCTCACAGCCCGGTCAACTGCAGCATAAACACTTAAAACTAACCACCACAAAATCTATAAACCCAAACAATCTGCATGGGTGGAGACAGAGCACCAACACTGTAAGTGCAAATCCAAGAATGATCAGGAAGTGCTTTAGCAAAAGACACCAGCTCTTTGGTGGGGATATAATGTAATAATAGAGCACATTTATAGTCCACAGCCAATTTGAATTGGCAGTATGTAGATGTCTGGTTTGTCTTTATTAATTTCCGTATTTACAGTGCATGCATAAATATAATTACCATTTCAAAGCCACAATGTTCACATTAAAAAAAAAGGCCTGACTCATCCCTAACCACTTCATTAATCACACCCTGATCACTTTTGTTTCTCCTCTTTTCTTTATTAGCACATCTGGCTGGTCTCGGTGCATAGATTCAGGTCCATTCATTTTCATGACACCAGTTGCACAGCTAATACACCTGTTCCAATACGTCTTAATTTGTCTCCCGTGTCTGTCCTCCCCTCCTTCTGACGTACAGTGTCTTAGAAATGCTTTGCTGATTGTCAGCGTCAGTGTTTGCCCCTGTTATCCCAGAGCATTAGCCTTCACAGTTTAAATAGCTTTAGCAGCAGCCGGGTGTCGTGCTGTCTGTCACAGTGGGAGAGGAGACGGTGTCTGGATTTGCAGCGCTTTACCTTTTTTTTTTTCAGCTGAAAATCTTTGACTTTATTCCTGTCAACATGGTGATTAGCCAGACGTAGCTCCTCTTTAGTGAGAATGCCACTGGTTTTGTGAATATTGTGAATTTCTCTGTGAGATGAATAAAGTATCTATCTAGCTATCTATTTGTAGGATTGTACATCCAGTTGATTGATTGATTTGTCAGGCTGTTTCATGCATTATAAATTACATAGATCAAGGTTCATTTGCATTGCAGTTGCCTTTTGTTCATTACAAGGACACATGCACACATTGATCCATTGTCAGCGTAATATTTCCTTAAACCTGACAGATGATCATTAGAAAATCACTGTGTTTTGCTCTGCTTAATGGATTTTGCTTCATTTCCAAATAGCCTTGAATGTGTTGGTCCCATATAGATCTGTAGCACTAATGCTTTTTGTTTTCCGCTGATATATTTTAGAAAAACTTATTTAATTGCCCTGCATTTCTGTTATTTTCCAATTTGATCAACCCTTCAATGAAGGGCCTTCATGCTCCAGACACATGCTGCGCTCCTCCAAGCCCGAAATTAAAATGTTGTTTTTAGCTGTCAGAAAATCAGTTTCCTACAAACTGTCAAATACAATGACCCATTGTTGCTTGATCATCTCACTACTGTGAGCACACTATAAAGTGACAGAACAGTGCTTTGTGATTCATCATGCATGTGGCTCTGAATGGTTCAGTACCACTTCAGTAAGTCATTCAGTGTAATGTTTGCCAAACAAGAGTTTCTTTCTTGTAAAATACCTCTGACTTCTATTTTTAATGTGTGTCTGGATGTTATCTGGAATGTCCCTGACAACATCGAGAAAGGAAGTAACATGTTGAACAGCAGCCATTGCCATGGAAACCATTTAGGGA
Organism: Synanceia verrucosa; assembly: GCA_029721515.1. Classification (NCBI taxonomy): domain Eukaryota; kingdom Metazoa; phylum Chordata; class Actinopteri; order Perciformes; family Synanceiidae; genus Synanceia; species Synanceia verrucosa. The sequence goes on along the minus strand of CM056568.1, from coordinate 8,830,372 downwards.
TGACAGCATCAAACATTTTACAGCTTCTCATGTTGTCACCAACCTCTACTTATTTTCTTTCAGAATACTTGTTCATAACATCTTACTGGGAAAAACAACTAATACAGAGGGCCTTGAGAAAAATGTATATTATAATGACAGAACCATATTATATGTGATATTATATGAACCATGTCACCCATGATAATATCTCTGGAAAGGAGGGTTTGTTGGCACAAGGAGGCAGTTGACATCTTGTGATGCAGACGTCTGTGATGATCTGTAGGAGGGAAGTTTTCCGCTGCTCTGTTTTGAGATCCCAGAATAACTCCCGAATGTTTGACTGTGTTGTCTATGCTAATTCACCACCTCCCACAGGCCTCTGCCTGTACAGAGCTGTCATTTATCGGGTCATAGGCGAGGGGGGGGTGGAAGTCAGAAAATACCCGCTTCTTGTTTAGAATAAGAATTGAATTTAGAGCCTGACATCATATTATTATGTTTGTTATCACCAGTCACTGACTTTTACACTGTGCATGGCACTGTAATTAAATTTGTTTTAGACCAAGGTGAAAACTGATGCTTGGTGCTGTTGAAATACAAAATATGTTTCTTTTTCACGCTTGATGCAAAGGTGAAGACCAACACATTTAACGACATGCAGCAGACGTCATGGTCGTGTGTTCTCCGCTCCCTGACGTGTCGCTGGGCGTCAGTCGTTCCACTGATGTTTGCTGTCATCCGACATCTTGGGCCTAATTAATGCTGTGTGATGCTGTGGTGCATGACAAAGTGTTGATTCACATCATTACATCTCATCTAATCGCAATGTGTAGAATTCATCTCCAGAGATCATCTGAGAGGTGGACTTTCATCCAGTGAGTTTAACCAAAAAAGATGTGTGGATTTATCTCTCCAGCTGAGAGAAGGTGACAGCGAGTCATTTATTCCAGGCGTTGCATCTGCTCACTGCTTTCTGAACCCCGAACTTCAGCATCCTTCTGAGGTCTAGACCAGTGATTGAATCATGGGGCCGATACGGACTCTGTGCATGGCGTGAGTTGCCTAGCAACCTGTATTGAGTGAGGCGGGAGGCCTGCTGATGGGGAGATTACCAGGGTGCCTGATAAAGTCCTTCCTGCCATGAACGGCTGCTTATCGCACTGCTGTCAGAGGAAAAATGTCAGCTTCTACCTTCCCCAAAACAGGAAGTTAGAGGTGTGTCCTCATATGTGCGTCTCACTTTCATCTCTTCATAACCCTCACAAACCTGTTTTCCTCTTTTCTTTTTCTGCAGATGGAGTGTTTGGAAGGTGCCAGGAGTTGGCCACTGCAGATCTGTTCACATATGATATTTCTCCTGCTGCTCTGCAACGCCTCAGGATCGTTCTGCAGAAACTGGCTCACAGAGGTACATACAGCCTGTTTGCCTGTCTGTCTTTGTCCTAATCCCCCCCCCCCACTGTTCAGCAGCCTTTATCAGTCATGTACAGGGCTTACAGCAAATGCTTGTCAATTGTGTGACTCAAGCCAAATAAGCCGAGCTGTCTCCTTGGCTAGCATAGTGGAACACCATTGAGCTAGAACAGGTCATTTGACTCATATTAGGCCATTGTTTTGCCATCATCCAGCAGCCAATCTAATTGGCTTGTATGCTTGTGGGACATTTCGAACTAATTTTGTGGATGAGTAACTGTGAGGTGTGCAGTGTAATCACATTAGGCCGTCTCTCCTACTCAACAGCTAAATGTGTTTGTTTACATCTTATATCAAGGGGCATATTTACAATAAGATGTTTTACAGAAGTAAGACAGAAGTAACTATATCGCTCATTATGAGTGAAGTTTGCCAACCTTGGAGCCAAGCCGGAGTCATGCAGCACATCTCTTCAGTTCTGTCAAGTTAATAGTGCCAATTTTACATTCATGTCTTGTACTGTCGGTGGTAGACAGAGCCTCTTCTTGCTAATGATTGTTACAGAATGAACAACAGCTAGAAATTACTGCAGCCTCCAGGCAGTCTGCTGTTATGGATCCATTGTTGTAACTGCTAAACGAATGGATCTGGCTGTTTGTTTCCAACAGACAGCTCTTGGAACCATATTCTCTGTCCATAAAATGCCTAAAAATAGCTTGTAATGTAATGTTGGACTAGATGACCCAAAATGGTTACATGGGCCCCGTAATTTCTTGATATTTTTGGAGGAGGTTTCCTGGCAGGAAATAAGTGATTTGGTGCTAAATATATGTGAAATAATGCAGCCTACAAGTCAACATATTAGAGAGGTGAGTGTTTAAATTGGGTTTAAATGTAGCAGTTCTTCCAGGAAATCCCTCTCAGTCAGTTTGCTCATAAATGCAACTCACTGTATCTTAACTAAAAGAATAGTCTCAGACCTGTGTCCCTGCTTATAATCATGACTAATGACATTCATGTTGTAGAGGAAATGATTCATACAGTTGTTGGAAATATCAGACCAGTGTTACCAAGCAAAGTATTAGTAAATCATGTTTTTTTCCTTCTGATTTTCTCCAGCCTGTAACTGCAGTTATGAGGCTCCAGGGGGCAGTAGACATCTTTAATACAGACCGTGACCACAGCCCTCTGAATATAATTGGCTTTGCAGGCCACTCTGAGCTTAATATCTTTTAACAGGCGTGAACCACCGTTGAAAATCATTAAGGGTAAGCAGTCGGCCGGGGGAAATCCAAAAAAAAGGGAGGCGAAAAAAAAAAATGCAGTGATGAATACTGAGCAAGGCGAGACCACACATTTATTCTAATTACTGCTTAGAAATAAACAAATGAGAGTGAGGAGGATGAGAGGAGATCCGCTGTGTAATTTTTGTCGTGCCCCGTTTTAACAGGCATTTAAATCCTTTAGATGCTTTTCATCACGAGACTCTGACCTTGTGTTTGCAGACACCCGTTTGCAGACGCCGCAGACATGACATCATCACTTTGAATCATTTTCCCCTTTTCTGTCTTGTTGAATCACATCCACAGACACAGAGCATCATCCCTGGATGAGTCCACGGTGCACTGCTAATACCGTGTTATTCTTATCAGCTCAGCAGCTATTGAAGTGTCCTCTTTGAGATGTGGGGGGACATGTTTTTTTATTTTTATTTTTATTTTTTTTTTTTTAGCCCACACAGGGTTATTGAGACCATTGTACTGTAACCTAAATTGAAGTGATGAAGGGGGAAAAACGAGGAGGAACATCAATGGAATCGATTTACAGTCCTCTTTATCTTGCATCAGAGATGCAGGTAGAAATCACACAATCTCTGCTCACTGCACAACACCAATGTCACTCAGATCAATAGAAACTGACCCTTGTACGAAAGGGCTTGGGGTATCTGGATGTGTCCCTATTGGCAGAACACAATGTCTAGTATTACATTTTCAACACAATACATTCTGAATGCGAGGTCCTGTCATCCAGCCGCAAATGACTTTTATATTACACGGCACCTAAATCCAAGCAGCTTTAGTATTCACCGTGTGCAGCCACAGTGTGTCCACACATTTCATAGCCAGGCTGCTGTCATATTGCTGTGGAGTCATTATGCCTCTGCTAAATGTGTGTGTGTGCAGACTGGAATTGTGTGAAGATACACACAGGAGCTAATTCAGTAATCTATTAATTTGATGTACAATATATTAAAATGACAGAGCATTTAATTGAGCGTTTGCTAAACACTGCCCCTGACCACCAAATGTCCAATTGTAGCTGAGCAGCCGTATCTAAACAGGGCAGGTCTGTCTGGCTTTGGATTTTTCCTCACCTCCCTACATTAGTAACCTGGTGTTACAAAGGCAAGAGGCGTGGCCTGAGCTATCTACATGTACCTGCTAATGACGAGAACATCCACGTACTATAACAGAGTTTAAAGTAAGCAGTGGGTGCTCTATATTTCAGATTAGTTAGGGGATGTTGACACTTAAATAACTTAACTAACTTACGCTGGTCAATTGTTTAATTTACCAAATTCATTGGTAAATCCCTGTCCTTTAAGGCACAGCATGCAGGATTTGGTGACAAGTGATGTTGTGCTTGAAAACCTCATCCAACTGAGCGTTACTGTCGAAAAATGACAAGCAACATTCAGGTGGTTATGCGCCAATGAAAAATAAAAATAATAAAAATAAAAATAAAATAAATAAATAAAAATAACGCACGATTAGCATAAATAAAGCAACAGTGTTGCCTGTCCCAGTATGGTAACTGATCAACGGCTGCGTCATGTATGTAGTCGTTAAGTGTAGATTTACGAGCCTTTCAGAGGATTTTCATTTTAAAACCAAACCAACTGTCAGCGTTAGTGGCTCAGTCGAGGCTTAGCGAAGGCTTAGAGATACAGGTTAATTTTGCATTTGTTTTTAAACTATTTTATGTATTATTCTTCAAACTCCTGGTCAGTATTCATACAGCTCTGTACTCTACAATCAGAAAGAATCATGTCAGAGTGGAACACAGTGTTCTTGATTTACCCCGTTAAACTGCACTTACCTGCAGTCGATCGACCTCCTGACCCTGTGCGGAGCGGTGGATATTATCATAGTACTGACAAGTGAAGTAAGATGATGCATTGTGACATTTGCATTAGCTCCATTGACAGGAAGCATCAGTCAAGGACAATCACTGACCATAAACTGACATTGTGTCAGTCCAGTGCCACTGAAACCACATGCTCCTACTTTTTCTTTGACAGACAATCGACAAAAACGATTGTTGTTCCTCCTCATATTCTGCTCTGTCTGTTCCTTGACAACCTTGCTAGATGGTACTGGAGAGAGAAAGAAGTCAGACGCACTAACATGCCATGTGAAAACCTGAGCTGTTATGAGGAAAACAAGAGTGCTTTTATTGAACCGTTCCGTGTGAGTCCATGTCTGCGAAGGGCGCAAGATCATTTCAAAGAGACCTGCTGCTGAATTTTTACTCTGAGCAGAATGACTTCCTCCACAGGCAAATAATCATTTGTGTCCTTGTAGATGTTCACCAACTGTTTTGCAGTAATGGCAATATGAAATTACTTCAGCAGAGGCGGCTGGGCAGACACGCTTCGTTCAAACCCACAGAACTTTATTTGAAATGGTATTTTAAAAGCCTCCAAAGATACTGAATATATCTGGCTGAATAATGCATAGGATATTTAGTTTGCATTTTAAGAAATAGTGCATCTATAAATGGAGTCTCTCAGCTTCAGTGAAGAGATGGAACAGCTTGATATACAGTAAGCTGGTGGAATAAGACCATAACATCCATACAGTACATCTGTGTGTAGTGTAAATATGTTACAAAGATAAAAAAAAAACAACTGCACAGCATAGTTTGTGTTAGTTTTTTGTGAAATTTGAATTGACACATTTCATTTTGACTAATTAGGTGGAGCTCTACTAAATTATTCACCCCCTTCCATTAATGCCTTAAAAATCAGAAGTAAAGGAAAAGAGGCAGATCTGCATTTCAAGAAGAGCAGATGAAACTTTGAGATATGCAGACAGGATCCCATCTAATAGGCTTTGAATATTTTGGACCCCCCCACCTCTCTGTCACACAGAAAACAGACAGCAGGCCAACAGAAATGTCTTGCTTGTTTGACAGCTGTTGGGCTAATGGCAAGGCGCTAATTAACTGAGGCATTTGCCTGAGACGGCGTGCTGTCCTTAACGGGCAAAAACTCAGCATCACTCGGTGATGGAACCTGCTTTTTCTCTGGACTCACAGATGAGTTTGTATGACATTTAGCTCCTCAGTGCCAGGATAATCAGCTGAGAGGTTGATTGAAGGGAATCTAGCCGTAAAGGCCCCGCCACTTTTCCTCCTGACTTTTTCTTTTACAAAATGGCTCATTTTGATTCTGTAATTTGCACTGACACCCCCTTTTCCCCCTGGGTGTGACACACAGCAAGATGGAGGGGATAGAGGTGTCACAGTCAATGACGCCACCTTCACCCTGTTGTGGCGCCATCACACATTCACTATGGACCTGTATAACCAGCTGTAGCTAACTACAGGTACCATGTGGATCCTTTAAGGCTGAAGCCAGACCAGATTTCCCCTTCACCACTGATGATAGCATAAATGTTCATCACTGCGCTAATATATAACAAGCACACAGCACATTGGTTAAGCCATGGGTAGTTAACAGTCATTGTTGTATGGATGGATGGCTGAGCTGCGCTCCAGAACAGTGGCGACATACGCTGCTTTGTGCTCCATCCGGCGCTGCCAAGAATGACTGGAGGCATCTGTAGCTGCTCTGCATTGCTCAGATCCTCATCTGGTGCTTATGAATATCTATGAGAATACTCAGAGTCTGTGGGTGAGAAACCAGGCTAATGAAGACATTCTGCCGTGTCGATACTTTAATTTTTGTGTACTTTTTAAACCCATGCTGCTAATTTATTGCTATGTCCACATGAGTACGAGCTGCATTGTTTCTATAGATGAGTGTGGTAAAATGTTTGGAATCTGAGCCTTCCATGCAACATAATTACTAATTTCTCATTAAAAAAATGCTTCTGCACTGAAATGGAGTGTCGTCAGTGAATCTCTTGGCTTCATTATCAAAAAGTATAATATCTGTGGTATTTCTCCGCTCTTTGCCGAAGGAATGCTGTGCCTCTTGGCTCATTGGGAATGAGGCCATGTTTTGGGTATCTTTTTTGCTTGGGTAGCTCCATCTGGTCCTGGCACCAGTGTGCTTTGCCCCTGCCCAGGAGTTCTGCATCCCAACTATGTGTTGGCAATTAGCAGAGATGTTGGCAAGGCGTCAGGCCGCAGTGTGACATTCTCCCCAGGCTTGCTGACTGGCTGTGGTGTGTGTGTGTGTGTCTGTCAGTGTGTGAATATGTCTGTGTATGTGTATATACATGTGTCCATACATGTGTACTCATGGATTCCCTTAAGTGTGTCGTTATTTTTGACTTCCTCTACTTTACCATTAGGATTCATCCTTGCTGTTTTCTTTACCTTATAAAGCCAATAAATATATATTTCCAGAACACACTACTGATATTTTACACTTTTGTAACGTTTGACATGCTTTATGTTGCATGTATACTGTATACAATCATTTTTTTAAAATATTTTTTTAATAATAATATTTTTTATAATTATATGCTAGAATCACATGAAATATACACACATTGCAGTATAACCATTTATTAAACATTAAAAAATGTTTTCAACAAACTCCACAACAGTCTTGTTCAATATGTGATTTTCTTTTGCTTTATAAGCTATATAAACATAAATATGCTAAAATGAGATGCACTTTCTATAAAAGTATTTAAAAACCAAAGGGTTTAAACTCAGATCAGATGCTACTAGCTGTATACTGATTGTTTGGACTATCAGGTGTTTCAATCTTTGCTTCCAGGCTTGACATGGCAGGACGACATCACCCAGCAGGTCATCTCTAGAGAGCTCTCCAAACTGAGGGCCGTCCCTCTCCGGCATCAGGCCACAGCTCCGAGCCCCCTGACCGCCTACAGCAGCTCCAGAGATGGGAAACTGAGCAGAAACCTTCAGCAGTACCTGACAAGTCTGGGCTTCCTGTCACAGTCTGAGGTCGATGAACAGCCAGGAATCCAACAACAGGGAGCCACTGTTCAGGTAAAGAATCTCGCACTGTGGAGCAGTTGCTGACTTTGGAATGGATTGGATTGGACAGCTGTGACAAATGCACAAACACAGTATAGTAAGAGTATAATGTCTGCTTCAAACGTTTTGCCATGATAATGCTAAAATACTGTCTAGCAACGTTGTGGAAACTGGAGGATGCAGTATTTTTGGAGCTTATGTTTATACTAGAGAAACTAAAAGTCACATATGAATTTGCTGGCATGACCCCTATGTACTCTATTTTAATGTCTTCATGTAAGCACTACAGATAAAGCATTAAGCTCCAGGATTAAGGCGAGAAATATTAGTCCACAAGTAAACAAACAAACATGTTTCCTTGACTGAATTATGGAAGGGCCTCTTCCTGCTCTCTTTTGAAAAGCAGTCAGTAGGTCTTTCTCTGGGGTCGCCCTCTTGTCCCCGCACCGCTTTTGTTTCTGGCTTTCTGTCTTCTCCTTCTCTCCCACTGAGCAGGGACCTTTTTACACAATGATCTTCCATCACCTCTTTACATTATTCAGCCCTCATATTTAGGGTGGAACCCCTTCTTTGTGTGAAATGGGCTCTGCATCCTTCATCAGCGAGCCGCTTCCTGCTGCTGTGTCAGTTCAGCCATAATGCAAAGTTGAAGAGTTCAGGACCTTCCTTATTGATGAGACGAGGTCCTTTGTTGTGTGGTGTGATGGAAAAAAGCAAACATGGTTAGCATGAATGGCAGAGCACCCCCATCTCCCTCTGCTAATGCCATTATGGCCTCCATGACATTTTCTCTATATTTGAAGGACAGAAAATGGCACCAGGGGAGACAGCTATAGTATTAGTGCAGCAGCGACATGGATAAAAATGCTTCTCAGTGGATCGGCTATAGTGTATATACTGAATTGAAGCGTGGGTCCTTATGATTCAGACAAGAACAATTATTTCTCTTCCATGTAGACAGACGAAAGAATCTCACATTCTGGTTCCAGCATTAATACCTACTACACTGCCAAATAAAAGGCCTCAAGATGCCTGTTTACCAGTGCACTGTGATGTCGACTCATAATTCATCATGTGTCAAAAATAAACTCATATGACTAAATCAGAATCAGATGACTCCTAGTTTGTTCTTTTTAGATAAGGGATTGCTGCTACTTTTCTGACAGAAGGATATGCTTTTAAAGTTTGTTGTGGAAATGCATGGAATTACTCTTTGAGTGACACTATCACATCTATGATTTCCATAATGCAATTTCCAAGGGCAGTTGTCTTTGATCTAGAATCCCTATTCATATCCTGCTCTGTCTAGTCAAGCCCAGGTTGCTCCTTTTGTACTAAAGCCTGTCACAACAATGCTGACCCAGTGCAACCCATCTCATGTTGTCATCGGGGGGAGACAGTATTGCAGAGCTGCAACTAGGTTGGAGATTCATCACACGAATGTTGTCATTTTAGCTTTAGAGAAATGAACAACAAAAAGAGGTCTGCGGACATGCTAGCAGCTTTGTGAGGCTGTGCTAGGGCAAACTTTAACATGCTAACACAGTGTAGACTGTTTAAACAATAACAAATTAAACTTGCCCTATACATGATTAAAATTAGACGAAATGAATGAATTCAAGAATGTCGTTGTTGTCTGCCTCAATCACTAATGTAAACTTAGGATGCTGCCAGAATAGTCAGGTGGACACCAAGTCAATTCATCCTCTGGGGATCGTGAGTGCATGATCAAAATTTAATGGCAATCCATCCACTAGTTGTCAAGATATTTCACTCTGCACCAATCGTCAGACTGTTGGTCATCCCTAGAGCCACGCTGCCAGCATGGCTAAATGATGTTTGACATATTAACAATGCTCCACATGTTCTAAGTGGCATTTTGTGTTGTAGAATGAAGACATCGAGTCTGAAGGTCAGTTGGAGCCCAGCCGGTCAAAACCCCAGCAGGGTTGGAAGGAGACCACTATCTACAGCCATCAGAAAGGAGCTGGCCAACCTCCCGTCACCAAAGTCTTCCACCAAAGCGGAGAGGGCAGACATCCTAAGCTCAGTACAACCTATTCCAGCCAGGACCCGGGAAGGAGCAAACTGCTCTCCAGCCAGCTGGAACGGCTTCTTGCAGAGGTACCGAGCACTCAGCAGGGGGCCCTGGGCGGCAAATCTGTGTGGCCCAAAGGAAAGCTCCACTTCCTCAGTTACAGCCGTCCGGCTCAGAGTGACCACGCAGAGCTGTCTCAGTTGGCTTTTGGATCCAAAACCCAAAGGCCTAATCTAGACCGACTTCTGCTCAAGGCTGGCTCAAACCAGCTGAGTGCCAAAGAACCTCTTAGTGTCGTGGATGGTAAGAGGACAGCTTTTTTCATACTCTGCCATCACAGTATTCCTGTTTTTTGTTTGTCTGCTTTTTAGGAAAAATCATGTTTTAAATTTACACTTTGTGTGATGGTGGGTTTTCATTCTTCTCTCTTCCCTCTCCAGAGCAATTCATCCAGAATATGGTGAACCAGCTGGGAAGGCACAGCGTCAACATGGAGGCTTTGATGGGCAAAGACCTGGACCGGCTGGCTGGGGTCATCACAGGCGCACTGCAGGAGGTGGATGAAGAGCAGCCTGTGGTTGAGGCCCAGCCAGGAGCAGAAGCTGCTGGCTCCAGGGGGGACATGGAGGGTAACAGTGAGCCACTGGCAGCCACACAACTGAATCAAGACCAGGATCTGAAATCAGACAAAGGGCAGGACCGAAACCAGGAAGACACGCTGAGAATGAAACTGCAAGGTGAGCGAAAGTGAACAAAGCTGCTTGCATTTGGAGTGAAACTTATGTGTTTATTTTCTGCCATAGATATAAGAGTAAAGGCATTCAACATTTATAAATACATACATAATGCTTTGTTTGTATTATCCTCATGCTGCCAAATATGCCAAGTATTTCTGTCTTTCATTTGTCCTAAATACAAAAGAGAACTTCAGTTTTCACACAATCTGCTCACATAAATTGTGTTTGTTTCCAGGCCAACAAATAGACGGCGCAGACAAAGAGCCTGTTGACAAGGTGAATTTAAAATTACTCTGCTCAACCAACAAATTGGTTTCTTAGGGAGCAAGACATGTCCAAACTCACACTTTAGTCACTTTTGAATGCTACTTCAAATAGGGATGATTTGAAAGAGCATTTACTGTAGAACATGAAAGCAACTGAAGGATCTTTTAAAATTCCTTCAGTGGCAATATTTTCATTTAATGGAATTTTAAAAGTGACATAAAAGACAAAAAGTCTTTTGTTTTCATTTTAGCAAGTACTGAAAGCTACTGAATGCACCCTTCAATAATTTGTCAGTAAAAAGTCATTAGACCTTCGTCCAGCACTCAGAAATCCAAATTCATGCCTTTTAAATTATTGCCATATTTAATAGATTTTTTTTTTTAAATGAAGAAGAAATTTCTTTACTTTACTGAAGAGAAATCTTTAATTTAACACAGCATGCAGTCTTCTTCTCCAAGCTGCTGGATTACCTCAACCTGGATCCCTTCAGTGATGCTCCAGAGGTCAACATAGGCCCACCAGCTCCCCTCCGGAAAATGGTTGGACTGGAGAATGTCCAAAGCCGGACGTCACAGGGCCAGGTTTTTGTACCCCACCGCTGGGATGAGAAGACCTCGCCTGCGCAGGAAGGCTCCACCCTGCGATTAACCGGAGGCCCAGATGTGCCTGATGCTCAGGTGGACTCAGAGATCCAGAGGTGGATGCAAGGGAATCAGGGCCCAGCGGGGAAGAAGCAGCTGGAGGAGCCAGAAAAGAAGGATATGAGAGTCAAAACTCAGCTGGTCCACATCGGGGTGAAGGAGTTTTCCAGCAGAGGGAAGGACAGACACTTTGGCTACATTATCACTGGCTCAGAGTGAGTATGGTTCACATTGACATTGGTATTACAGTAATTCAGAAGTGTTGTTTTGAAAAAATAAGACTAGACATGACATTAGACAATAGTTGGTGTCTCAATATTTATGTATCTTAAATAATACATGGAGATAGAGATTATTACCTATAAGTTAGTGATTCTTGTATATTAACGCCTTTAAAGAGATTAAGATGATCAGGTGAGGATTTTTTAAGAATTTCATTCTATTACAGTTTGTGTTTTGTGTTGGTTCATGTTGAGTAGTGTGTTTTTGTATAAAGGTGTCTCTAGTTAGAATGTAAATGTAATAATATGGGACACTGGTCAATGTTTGTCCCGATAAAAATAAAGTAAAAAAATGACATATCGCGGCAGCAGTTTGGAGCCACATAATAGATATTATAGACGTGAATGTCTATGAATTGCAATCATATTAACTGTAACTTCACTGCTTAAAACAGTGCAGACTGTTAATAGATTGATCTACAGTATATCAATAACCTCTTTTACCTCAGTCATTGCTGTCCTCGAAAACTTGCTCTCAAAAAGCATCACTGTCAGCCTTGTGAAAGCTGCTCTCCTGTTCTTAAGAGGCTATATTCAGCTGACTTGATGTGTAGCTCATAGCCTCATATCATAGTTTATTGCTCCGCTCACCAGTTGTCAGCTGTACTGTTGGACCTGTTTCAAGGCGGACTCATTACATACCTTCATACTGAGCATATGTCTGCTTTGTTCAGTTACTTAAGAGACATAATTTCTCTCTAAAACCACCCACATATTCACGTCTTTATGGAAAAGAATATGGCAGTTTGAAACCCTTAGAGTGTGCTGCACCTGATTACAATAGCAGGGATGATGAATCCTCAGTGTGTGGGTATTACTGTGCTGTATTACAACTTTAATGATGATACCTTTTCAGGGAGGGTATAGCCAAGTTCTCTCCCTTTCCTTCGCTCTCACCTCTCAGTCAACTCAGGCTCAGCAAAGATAAGTTCCTATCGACTGTGTCCTCTTCGCCCCTGGCTCTCTCTCAAATCCCTTTATTCCGTTATCATGTCAGTGCGTTGTCCTTCACCTGTTCAACATGTGTAGGCTCATAAACTTGCAATGGACCCAATCTCTGTCACCTTATTGCCACACGTATAGAAACACAGATTAAGACATAAACACACAGTGGTGATATGCGAGGGGAAAGAAACAGGTCACCTTCTGAATAAAATGTCTTCACCTCCTCCTCCTCCTTGTCTATCCTCAGCCCACCGAGGGTTGGTCACCTATAGTTGGCCTATAGAGGGTTTGCTGCAGACCTCATGATTGCACGGTTGTTATCCCCGGCTCCTTCGCACCCTGCAGAGAGGCTACGCAAACTTGCTTATCTGACAGCTCCTGACATTGTGGCGATGGTAGTGGGAGGGTTTTGGGGAATAGGAGGAAGGAGGGGGAGGTGCAGAGGTTTGGATGGAAGAGAAAGAGACAGAGAGAAACCCAAGGGGAAAAGTACTAGCATCAACAACCAAGTCACTCCTGGAGCTCTCCAGTTGCTAGAATTACCGCAGAGGGATGAAAACGTGTCTGGAATTGCCTCAGTGAATCTTTAACTTTCAAAACCCCTCAAAAAGTGGAGAAAAAAAGATCCACCCACTCTTAGAGGTGCAGTGAATAAGCCACTCATGCACAGTGCACTGTTTCGTTGGGGGGAAGCTGCTGTATTGTGGTGTCAAATGCAGTCTGAACAAAAGAATATCTCAGCATAATTTTTGCCTTGAATATGTAAAATGACTGCAAACTGTTTTATTGTATAGTTTAGTATCTGAAAAAAGAGAGCATATAGCTGATAATGCACTCAGTACCTAGCGCTGCATGGAATTGGTTCCCAGTTCATTTGTGTACTAACAAAATGTCTCATTATGATCCATGGCTTCTCTGTGCATGTAACCTTGCAGTCACTTGGCACTCTCTGTGATTCCAGGTTAAGCTGTCAGCAATGAAGTAGCTTTCTGTGTGTGTGTGTGTGTGTGTGTGTGTGTGTGTGTGTGTGTGTGTGTGTGTGTGTGCGTGTGTGCGTGTGTGTGTGTGTGTGTGTGTGTGCACGAGTGCCCTTCTCATTTCCTCCATCCAGCGCATTGGCCTGCAGATTGCCTTTGTTTGGTCTATTTCCTTGGCGATTCACTCTGTGAGTGAGAGAGCGGCTGCAGACTGAGCTGAGATGAGGCATGGCTTTATCAGACCACCATTACACTTCACCTCCGTTCCATTTGCACCTTATTATTCTCATCTCACCACGAGAGGCGCGTGCGTGCGTGCCCGTGTGTTTGTGTGCTTTGCGTTATCATGTTTTACTTTGAGCGTGCGTGAGCGCCGGCGAGAGAAAGCGAATGTGGACGAAGAAGAAGAAAGATGAGAGAGAGAAAGGGAGGGAAAGGCACATCCATATGATACAGCCATTACACCTCATGCAGGTTCCATTTGCACCTTATTGTTTGTCTCATTGCTGGAAAAAAGCAGGTGATTTACCAGGCCTGAAGAGGCAGCTGATCCCTTTTCCCCTTGGCACGGCTCTTTGTGTGTTTATTTGTGTTTGTGTGTCTGTGTACGAGTGTGTACATGTGTGCAGTGCCTCCATTCAGACAAGTGTGGCTTTGCTTGTGTGCAATGGCCCATTTGTTGGTATGGATTGCAGCAGTATGTCCCTAAAAAATAGCATTTTAATGGCTGGACCTCCAGAACATGACACCCAGCTGTCTGTGTGTGTTACTTCCCTCAGCTCCCTCACCGCTGACCAGGGTTCAGACCTGATGGAGCGCCTGATGCAAAGGCTGGACCTCCACGCCGCAGACCTCACCCAGCTCTCGTATGTGCAAACACAAACATCCCATACCCACCCACAACATTGTGAATAATGATTCACATTGCCGCTTACAAGTCATACATTGCATAAAGGGTAATTGGCCACATTTAAAGCATTTGAAACAGTTGTATCTTTGAGCTCGTGGAAACAGAGTGAAGGTTGTCCAGAAGCTGCAAAGCTGTTTGTGTGTATAAAGCTGTGCCACACTGCCAGAGACTGTGGGCGTTTGTTGTTTTTCCTGACCTTTTGGAGTGTTTGACTTCTTGCAGGGAGAGAAATCAGGCCTAATTACCTCCAGACACATACTGATGTCTCTATTGTATTCAAAACACTGCCTCGCCACTATTGTCACTGTACGCCTTGTCAAAAAAAGAGAGCAGTCAAGCCATCAAACAACTGTCAGTTAGAGGCAAAGAGAGACAGAAAGGGAAATAGCCGTGGATCAAGAGCTGGAAATAAAGAAAGTAGTCCAGCAGGAGGCAGTTAATGTATTAATGAGCGGGCAAACTGTCCTTGAACTCGGGCTGGTTTGTGCTTGTACCATGTTTCTGCTGTACATTTGGTGTCAGACCATGTAGGAGGCAGAGGAGATGTGTTCGCCTAAGATCTGACAAGCCTTTCAAGACGCTCCTGCAGGAAAAGTGAAGTCTGGGTGGTTCAGTAACACCCGCAGCATAGGAACACCAAAGCCGCTGCACTGCAGTCTGCAGCTGCACTGTAACTGTAGACAGAGCGTTCTGACTCGGATAATAGCTACTGAGAGGAAAAAAACTGCCTGACAGTACTCTCTGTATCTCGTGTTGAACGCTGTAAATACAATGTGACCTCAAAATACATGTGAGCAAGGAGACATTCTGATCTCCACCTTCAAATTCAAGCTTTGGATTTAGTTTTGATGAGAAAACAGCAGAACATGTCTTGTGCCGGCACTGATAGTGTCACTCTAGTTAGTACACCTATCATTGAATGATAGCAATGATGAATACTGTGAATATTTGGATGCAAATAGGCACTGACATTATTTCAACGTACTGTCATTCATACCTTTATTGGAAGTATTGAGATTTTTCTCAAGTAAAAGTACTAACAGTATCATACTAGTGAGTAAGTAAGTATTCATTTTGCACATTGACATCTTTCAAAGGTATATTTACTGTATATTATATCACTGGGCAAATAGTGGTTATTATTATTATTATTATGTATATTCTTGTGGGAATCACTATTCTGATTCTGACCATATCATCACCAGGCTTTACTGATGCATTAATGCAGAGAATTAGTCTAACCCTAACCCTAAGATGCTGCTCAACTCCTGAACTTAAAAACTTAAAAGTCGTCACGCTTTTACATTCTCTTCAGTATCGGTATAATCCAGTGATAGTCATCCAAACACGCATGGGTACATTGCAAACAGGAATTGCTAATAGCTAATTCGGCTTACCTTTAATGGTGGCAAATTGCCAAAATGGCAGTTGTCTGAGCGGTGGTCCACAGTTTCAGACTTTATAAAAACCTGCATTAATGTGAGGCGTGACAAGGCAAGAGCGAAAAGAAATGCAGACGAGCTTCAGTGATTAGCAGAAGATACGTTTATATTTCATTAAAGAAAGTGCAAAGAAAACAATTACAATTGCAACAATAATGGGAAGAAAGAGAGAAGAGAAAATAATCAAGTCTTTCAGGCTGGTTGAGGAAGAGGTGTCGAGGCAAGCAGGATGGGTCAGGATAGCTGGATCAGGCAGTTTATTCTTTTATTCTTCTATTTATCCATTTCTAATTAATTTTGTTGTGTTTTGTTTGTTTTATTTGCCTGCTTCTTTCTCCTGCTTTAGGCTGTGTAGTCACATCTAACAAATCATCAAATAAGATAAGCTACAGCTGTGAAATCTGAATCTTTAAATGAACTAGTCGCTGCACTGTTAAATAAATGTAGTGGACTTAAAAGTACAATTTCCTCCCAGGTTTTAATGTAAAGTATACATTAAATGTGAATATTCAAGTACAATACCACCACTGCATACATCAGTGTGTTATAGCTGTTAAGCCTGCGTAAAAGCCACCGACAGATGCATTAAAGAAGCTTCCACACTGTATTACACCTCATATTGATAACAGTATTCTATGTAGAAGACAAAGACAAAAAATGGCCCCTTTGTTGGGCTTGTTTATCTTCATTCTCTTGTCTTTTTACAAGTAATGAAAGCTCATTCATGTAGAAATAGCCAAGACGGAGGACGTGACGCAAGTCCATTGTGCCTCTTGCTGTGAGGCCACGGCAGGTGAGTGTTTTAAAGCCTCTGTCTGAATATGAGTGTGAGAGCTGGGTCAGAGCACGCCGCCCTGCTTCGGGGGGCCTCTCTTTCCTCGCTCGCTCTGATGAGCCCTGATAGGAAGACTGGAGGAGAGATACTTGAATATGACAACAGGCAGGCAGAGAAGAATTTCAGACAAGAGAAGGGGAGGCTGAAGGTTTTGATGTTGTTGATGAACACAATTATGTCGGCGGCTGCATGTAATCAGCATAGAATATTCTCTTTCCAAAAGAGATGTGAAATTGTAGTTTTTGGATGATGATGGGGGGATAATAGGTGCCTTTTTTCAGATGACGTAAGTGTTTTACTTAGCAGAAACACTAGGGGGAGTGGGATGCACACTCTCCAGTCTTTCCACACATACCGTCTGTGCAGACACACACACACACACACACACACACACACACACTGCCAATATCCCGCCAACCAGTCTGCATATACTAATCATGTCCCAGCAGCCGAACTCGACAGGAGACGGTGAAGTGAAGTCCTCCACAAATCTTCTCTATCTTAACTTCTCCTCCTGATTGTGGTGGTGTTTCCCCCTCTAGTATACTATATTTAAATCAGGTTTGTGTGGCTGGGGAACAAAAACGAAGCACGTCAGTTCAATTTGATATGCATCAAGCTCTCCGTCAGAATTCATTCGGTCAGGGAGAATGGAGGCAGGGGTAAAGATTGTGGAAATATTGACATTTACCAGAGCAAACAGAGCCCATGTGAAGGTATTGGAGGAGGATGCATTTCTTTTAGAGTCGTGTGTGTGTGTGTGTGGGATCATGTTCACAAATGCAGCGTGCATGGTCGGGTCCGTCTGTCTGGCAGTGTCGGCTCACATATTGCCCCTGGCGGAGTGGGTGTTGCTGCCTCTGTAGTGGGCTGACTGATGGTGAGTGAGTCTGGGTCACAGCACTCTGATGAATCTCCCTCTCTCTTGTGCAGTCTGCAGAAGTACACTTCAACTGCATGTGTACTTTCAACTCAAATAGTTACAATGTATTACTAGAAATTGAGGGCCAAGTATCCATCTATCCATCTCCAGATTTATTTTTATGTCACCATATACAATATCCCAGAGGCCACTGTTTAAATTTGATGAAATGTCAATGATCAAATTGGTGATTTTGCAATATTTACCTGCCATAATACATAATATCAGTACATGCATGTGAAAAAGTACAGCTTTAACACATTTCAGCTCAGTTTCTTGCTTTTTTTGACCCACAACTTGTCTCACATCAGTGGCATCTCTATGCAGCAAACAGCTGAAAAATTTAACCTGTTAGATTTTCAAACAGCAGACAGACACAGAGCTGTATATTTCCATCAGGAGTTGGTGGAGACCAAAAAAAAAATAAGACGGTGAATATTGAACTAAGAGTCAACAGGTTTTGCAGGTTTATTATGTGCAATGTACATTTTTTTCTAAATATAAAGAAAAAGCATGCTTGTATGTAATCATTCTGCTGATCCGTGCAGCCATTAATGTCATTTGATTTATAACATTTTTTATGAATAACTACTAGCAGAAATTTGCTAGAGAAACTTACGTTGATATTTTTTAATTTCTCAATGCATTCACATTGCATTGTCAGATTTACAGTATCTGCACAAAATGACTGAAAGTCAATGGCTACTTGCAGAAATCATTTCTAAAATCTTAAACACAGCAGCATGGTTTGTTCAAATAAGTAGCTGTGATGCAGCATATTTGGAGTAAATGGGCTAAAACATGCAAGAACACTGGTAAGTGTGTTTGTTATTGAGCCCAAACGTCTCTTCAAAGGTTTATGGCAACCTGTTTCCACTGATTAGTGTCAATATTTAGTAAAAAGTCTAAGCCTAAGAATAAGGCTGCTCTGTAATTAAGTAAAATATAAGTTGCTTCTACAAAATTGTTCAAACAGGTTGATTTGTATTGGAGACTGGTTGAAACGTACCCATCTGACTGGCTGATTTTTCACTTGTTTTAAAAAATGAGACATTTGGGACTGAATAAAACACTCAAAGTACTTGATAAGATGCAGATTTTCACAGCGTGGATCTCATTCCACAGTTCTGGCAATTTCCAGTTCTCACTAAATGGCCTGTTAGGATTCTCCGAGAACATGGGAGAGTGATGCATCTGACTCCTGCATTGATCATTTGCTCAGTCATGCCATGTGTTCATCATCATCGTCTCAGACACTGATTTCATTTTGACTTTGACAAAAGTTAAGGGAAAATATCTCACCGCTGCACTCACTGCATTCAGAATTAGCCTGATTGGCCCATTAGGGAACTACAATTACAGCCAAAAACAAGGTGCTGCCTTTGTCACTGATTGGCCCAGACACAGTCTTCATCATTTGTGAGGGATGACATGCTTATTGTTGCCTTGTTGAAACCTGCTTTGAAAGGCATCCCTCCCCAGGACTATGGAGACTCTGCTCTGCTACACTCTTTGTTCTTTTAGCCCTTAAAAATTGATCATTCACTGCAGTCATTTGGGGTTTTTGGAGGTTACAGTAGACATGGTGAGTATGTTTTTTTCTGTACTCATGGCCTCAGAGTATACACTTTTTTCCTGCAGGGAGTTCTTCCACAGTCTGGTGGGGTTGATTTTATTTCATGACCAACCTCGGGGACCTCAAACATTTATTCTGCCCCAGGGAGAGGAGTCTGCAGCTGACTCCTGACCGGACTGAGGAGAGAATA
Organism: Synanceia verrucosa; assembly: GCA_029721515.1. Taxonomy (NCBI): domain Eukaryota; kingdom Metazoa; phylum Chordata; class Actinopteri; order Perciformes; family Synanceiidae; genus Synanceia; species Synanceia verrucosa. The sequence continues at coordinate 8,811,015 of CM056568.1, read as the reverse complement.
GGCACAAGGAGTACAGGCAGGTTACTGTAGGTGAAACAAAAACAAGGCACTCAGCAGATGACTGTACATTGGTGAAATTCAAACTGAAAAGGGAAGGAGGATTCATGATCTCTTTCATTCACAGCTTTTTTGCATTTTGGCAAATTCTGCATTGAGTAATACTGAGATTGATAAAAAAAAATCCATCTACTGTACGTCCACCAGCAGCTAGTTAGCTTATCATAGCCTGAAGACTGGAAACAGATGGAAAAGGTTGAAAAGTAACACCCGTAAAGCTCACTACTTAACTTGTAGTGTAAGGTTGCATTTTTTACGTGGGGTTATGTGGGACTGTCTCTTGGATGGATGCAGGAACTTCCTGTAGTGTCTGCTTAAATACTGTCCAGACAACTTGCAGCAGGATGCATGCATGTAAAACATAAAGAAATCTGTCTTTGATATTACTTTTCTTACATGAGTAAAAAGTCATCATGCTGCCTGTGACAGCTGGATCCATTAACATAGAAAGGTATCAGGTCAAACGTCAAGACTCCAGGAAGATGCTCTGCTAACCACTTCTTCTCTCCAGCTTTATACTTAACGAACAGATATGACAGTGTGGTATCCAGCTTCTCATCTAACATTCACATAAGCACATGAAACTATCCCTTTAATTGTGACTGCTCATTTTGCTCTTTTGTTTCTGGCTTTCTGCAGGGTCTTGGGTCCGGCGTTGACTTTCAGAATTGGCCACAACCCAAAGAACGTGACCACTGCAGATCTGGTTCAAGTTGCAGGTAAGAGCAGTCGATACATTTTTTTTTCCCGTTCTTCTTATCACCTATCACACAATGATTGCTGTCGACAACCTTCGTTGCGATTCATCTCATTTTCACTTGCCAGACCACTCTGCTCTGTCACCGCTTCAGTAAATGAGAACACAGATTAGTCTCTCCAGATACAGTAGATAGTCTGGTGTTCATCTTGTTCAGACAAACCCCACGTCTCAAAGAAGATTATCTACAGAGTGCAATGACAGATGACCATCAATTACTGACATGATGAGTCTGTCTACACACACACACACACACACAGACAGTGTATAGGACAGTTTATTTGGTCTTCTATTATATTCAACAAGGTGACAAATTGAAACAGGTTTGCAAAAGCCAATCCATTAGTGTGTGTGTGTGTGTGTGTGTGTGTGTGTGTGTGTGTGTGTGTGTGTGTCTGTCTGTCTGTCTGTCTGTCTGTCTGTGGGGGGCTGCATGTATGCTCTTGTTTCATATAGACTGATGGAGAGCTGTCACCCACAGAAAGGGGGGTTGTCATTATTCCTCCCCGTTCATTGTCTGCACTGTGTGTATGCGCGCGCACGCATGTGCATGTGCGGGTGTGTCCGTGTGTGACGATGTCCTTGCTTTGGTCGACAATGACTTTGAGAAGCACAGCAATACTCCCAACAGTCAATATCATCCAATATCACCCCACTGAAATCAACATGGTGGTGTTGTTATTGGCTGAAATGTGTTGCGTTTCCACTTTTTCATACGTGGCAACATTTTTTGGCACCAACTCGTTTCCTATCAGGGATGCGCTGGATGATGGCTGATGATACAGATTTACCGCAAGAAAGGTTGTGCCGGGGTTTGAGCTTTGGTTCAGTGACTCCGAGTGTGAGTTTTTGTACATGTGTGTGTTTGTTGGATTACAGTGTGTATCTGTATTTATCCTTCGCCGTCATCCCACTTTTGCAACATTTGTTTAACAAAATTAGCAAATAGTGCAGCTGCGGCAGATTTTCCTCTCCTGCATGAGGTGTAATAATCATTCTGTATCATAGCATTTTTCTTTTCCGTCTATTTTCTACTTCTTCACCTCTTTTTTTATTTTACCTCCCCTCTTGTGTGAGTGACTTTGATGAGATAGCGTGTGGCGAGAGCTAATGACGGGCATGAGCAGGGTCGAAATGTCAGAGCAAATGTTAAGTCAACATGATCATCAGCCTGACCCATAGTGATGAATTATGAATGCAGCCTACCTGAATAGAGATTTGTAAAAGGCAACAGAAGGAGCTTATCAGACTACTTTGGGTGCGTTGTCGTCATCATTAAATCCCGACTGACCGTGGGTTACACCTCTGGATCGTATTAAAAAATGTATAAATGATGCTGGACGACAACAGAGAGGTTAAATCCTCTGTCTCTAGAGGTACATGTGTGCCCCCACTGACCTTAGATCAAATCCTGCTAGGGCTTTATCTCCTGCCTCGTTACCCCCCTTTATTTCCACCACAGTGTGAAGTGGAGTGGACTTCCCACTCTCGTACTGATATTAAAAAGCAATGTGCAGTGAATGCAGAAACCTTTTCATGTTTCACATCATTTCCAGCTATGTTCACCTCAAAATATGCATGCATAACATTGAATTCAACACAATATGGCAATGGCATAGTGATTTCACAGCGGTTACCAGGTTGTGGAGCAGCAGCACGGTTTAAATGGAATCTGAAAATCAAACTGACACCCACATGCAGTGGCCACCTGGGTAATCCTGGCTGACCATTGCCTTATGTGTGACTGTGCATAAACGACGTGGCCTCTTAATGAACTCATCAAAACCCCTGCCGTATTCTGTGCTCAACCTGCTGCTGAGAGGCTGCACAGAATGTTTTATAGCAGTCATGAAACTAGAAAACCTAAAAGTGTAGCAGCATGCTTTAGAAAATTCAGTCATTAGGCTCTATTCCTCTGCATGTCTGCTTACTAACCATTAAATAAGCAGAAAGTAATTTTACTGAAATTTTGACCTATCAGTAACAGATGCCACACATTAATTCACAATTATAGACATGGAATGCAGAGTTAAAGAAATGTGAAAAATATAAAGTATGAAATGAAATAGGTCACAGTTTAGCAATGATCCTCAGCTGGTAGAAAGAATCAAGGCCCGGTCCATCGACACAGAGAGTAGATTTACACCAACAGAAGAGGAAAGGACTTTCTATTACCCTCAGAACAAAAACAGCCAGAGCCAAAATAATACCTTTTTCTTTTTTTGCATTTAGTTGAGGAACAACAACCTGCCATTCAATTTTCAGTTGAGTTAAAGCAATTTCATAGAATAGACAGTTTGAGTTGTACAGTTGAATATCGTCTGCATAGCAATGCCAGTAGATAGCTTTAAAGTGACTTATTATCTGTCTGGGAGGATGTACATTTCCTCTGTACCACATATAATACAAGATATACTGTATGTCAATAACAGTGAATTTCAGAGGGTTTGAGAGCCCAAAGTGATTGTGACATTTCCAAATGCCTTGCTTTATCTGAACAAACAATATTTACTTTTGAATTATTTTAATTATTGACAATCTTAATATTTGAGGAGCTTGAAGCTCTGTATAATGAAGGTCTCAAATAATTAATCAGTTGTAAAATGCAATTTTGGAAAATATTTACTGTAAATGGCTGTGGTTATATTTTATACTGTTTATTGTACAGTGTACTTTCAGATGCAACATTATATTTAACCTTCACTGGTGTTACCTTGAGTGTACTCTGCAGCGTGTGCAGGAGGTTAATATGGCTCTGCTACGTTCTGCTGTCCATCTCTGCCCATCACTTCTATTTGATGTGTTCAATGCTCCATTGAAAAGAATAGACAAAAGGACTCGGTTGAAAGGCATGGACAGTATAGAGGAGATTTGATAACTCATTGAAAAGCATCTTTTGGGCAGCAGGTTCTTAGCGGCTGTGTGGTGAAAGGCCTGCTGGGAGGTCTGACTGTATTAGTGGAGGTAGAGGCTCTTGTGTTCTGCTCAACTGGAAAACCGCAGGACAAAGACCCGCACTGCCTAATCCCTGCTCGGCTGCAAAACAAAAGAGAAAGCTGCTGCTTTATCAAAACTACAAGGCATTCTGTGTGTCCGTGTGTGTGTGTGTGTGTGTGTGCGCGTGCGTGCGTGCGTGTGTGTGAATGTGTGCATGTTTGTGTGTGTGGATTTTTTTTTTTTTTTTTTTTTTTTTTGCAGCTGTGTTCATACTGTGCCAAGAAATGATTTATTCAATATTTGATGAAGTGGCAGCCAAGCTGTTAAAACCAATGTTGAAATGTGTTGTTTAGAACTCAACTTTTATTTATTATTATTTTTTTTGCCTTCTTGCTGCCTCTCAATCTCAATGTGACTTCTAAACATGTAAATCAGTTTCAGTCAGGAGAAATTGGATCTGCCAGAGTGGCTTTTGCTCACTGTAAAGCAACGTTTTGTAGCTGATGATGGATTTGATCTACACCGTTTCCACATGTTTGTGCACTTCACAGTGAGTAGGAGGAAGGGTGTTTATGCGTCATGGAGTATCTATAATTACTTTAATTGACAATATGGATGTGTTTTGATCGATTGTCTTCTACCACATTTGTGATAATTGCACTTGAATTTAGTTGATCAGCAGGTTCTGGGTGTGTTTTATTAAAACTGATGCCTGGTGACTTGGTCACTATCTACCATCTGTGGTCAAGAGAGGCCAGGCCAAACACCATGATGAGTGAGTGTACACGTATGTGTTAAGAGAGGCTGGTAGGTGGTGGCTTGGAGCTGGCTGAGTACACTCCTATTGTCTTGGCTGTCATGGCTGGGCGACCCCGGAGCCCCTCTGAGGCCCCAAAGGCCCCAGAGGCCAGGCCACAGCAATGAGTCCACGGGCCCCCAGGCCGTGAGAACCCCGGCCCTGGTCAATGAGCGCTGGGAGCCTGGGGACCATGGGAGCAACTGGCTGGGCCATCTGGAGCAGAGAGCAGAGACCCTGACACACTGCTGTCACCCTAGGGAGACACGCAGAGACGTGGACGTAGACAACGTCTGCGCCCATGTTTGCGTCTCACTGTCTCTCTGTCAGTTACACTCACGTGTAACTGACAGCAGACATGTCCACAGCAAAATTCCAGTGTTTTTTTTGGTGGAAAACAGTAGTCAGATTTCAATCTAAAGAAAATGCACAAATTTTTGAGTCAAAGAATATTGGCCTATATTTTTAATAAAATGTGACTTTAAGCATGTTTATGCAGTTGCACAGATAGAGATAAACAGTTGGTGTCACTTTAGAGGAACAGAAGTCTCAGAGGACATTTTAGTCCTCATGCATGTCACAGTTGAGTCTTTTTCCACTTAATTTTGTTTTTATGGCTATATCAATTTTTCCGACTCAGCTGAGCTTTTCTTTTTCATATTGGTTGAAAATTTGCACGTAATGAGTTTTTCTTAAAGCCAATAAGAGAGGCTTTTATACTTTTTAGGCAGGTGTTAAAAGTACTCCACCCACACTAATTCATGTCTGTTGTTAGCAGAGGCAGCCTAAATATAACCAGGCTTAACTTTTTCAATCTTACTCTGTTTGTCTCTGTCTGTCTGTCTTCTCTCTCTTCTCTGTTGCAAGGACTGGTACTCCCTCTGATCCACTAGCAGACACACACACACACACACACACACACACACACACACACACCCTTGCAGACATCTCTAAAGTGAAAACACGGTAGCTGCAGCTGCATAATGGTGCTAGCTACCATTTGAGTGGTGAGTGGTAGTCTTTTCCAGCTGAGCAGATTAGCATAGATCTCCCACGCAGACAGAGTTGACCTTCACTCTGGCAAACACTTGTCAAAATGCCAACGATAATTACCTGCTCTCTTCGCAAACAGCACAATGTTTTATCCACCTTCATCTCAGGTGTGGAGGAAGGATCTGTAATGCCATGGCTGCCTGTTTTCGGACGTACACTGTTTGTAAAGGTAATATAAGCCATGGGGATTCCTATGTGACACAGGTGTGTGTCTGGTTTCTGCTTGATAATGTAATATTTACCATTCAGAATCTAGCAAGCGGCTGGAGGCTAAGGAAGCAAGTGTGCATTACATTTTCTGAGCATTGCCACTGCTTTCAATATGCTCATGTCGAGACACGGCTGAAATGAAATTAGTTTTGTCAGCATGGGTTTGCACGATGAAGAAATATATCAAGAAAACCTGTTTTGTCCTCCTTCTTTTTCTTTTAATACAACAGAGCTTGGTGGTGTCTGTGTCGGATGCCCGATTGTCCGTGTGTTCATGCCTTAACATCTGTATCAATGAGCGTAGAGGTCAGAAAACAACCCGATTCCTCTTCCTCCCCCCTCTCTCTCTGGGCTCTCTCCTCTCTCCTCCTCATCACTGGCTGCCCTCTCTGGTTGAGTGCTTGAATATGCTCAGTTCGGTGATCAAAGTCTTCCTCAGTCTCTTCTCCTCCATTGCCCCTGGCTCTGTCGCTCTGTGTGTGTGTGTGTGTGTGTGTGTGTGTGTGTGTGTGTGTGTGTGTGTGTGAGAAAGTGTGTGTGTCATCTAGCTACAAGCCCGGCTTTCAGTCGTCAGTCTCACTATCTTCTTTCAGTCTCAGTCGTACCCTACCAGGCTCTCTTGCATCATCTTCCTGTCTGCTAGAGGTCACACACACACGCACACACACACACACACACACACACACACACACACACACACACACACACACACACACACACTTACACACGATGATGTTTATTTGATATGACACATCTCACTTTTCCATCTTCCTTAACATTGATGCGTTGTTGATCTCAGAAACTTCTGCTGTCTGGTGCAATAGGTAAACCACAATTTGTTTTCTCCACACATGCATGCAGTGTGTGTGTGTGTGTGTGTGTGTGTGTGTGTGTGGCTGCAGGACAACAGATAACCAGAGTTGCATGAGTCACATATTGCTGCTTTGTTTTGCTGCAAACTTTTCGTCTCCATTAGATGTTGGACTGTCAGATGTCTTTTTAATTCCAAGGTCACAAGTCTTCATCTTCGTTTTTTTGTTTTCACTTTTCTTTCAGTGCCTTCAGGAAGAGAATATATCTCAAATTGTCAAGTGCTCTACCGGGGCATTCTGGCGTCTGGAAGTGTTAAAACATCTAGTTGTTATCCTCGTCCCTGGCCCAGAGTGCAAGCTTTCATCTGTGACTCTTTGTGCTTGTCTCATAGAAAAAGGTGTCATGAGGAAATCTTGTGTTTAGGAGCAAAGAATGTCCCAACCAATGAGTTGAACTGTCTTACACTCCTCTTTATCCTGTTTATCCTTTACAGTTGCGTCCCTTTGCTTCAGTGTTATCCCTTCTCTTACAGTGTACTGCAGGGTCAGGGCTGCACTGCTCCAGTAAACATATTTACTGTGTCAACATTGCTGTTGCGAAGCAGCTGAAGACAGTAACAGGTGCCTGTCAACAGCCGGCCAGATCTCTAGTGCATTAAAGGATCTTTGCTGTAGACGAGGATTAGTGTCGCCTGGCATTGTTTGTTTGCTAATTCCATCTCCAAGGTATTTGTGGAAAATAGGCATGAATAATTGAAAGCGATTTCTAGTGGACGAAACGAAACTATCAGCGAATGGAGGAGATTAATGAGAAGGGGGTGAAACACAACGCAAATTGGAACAACAGGGCAACCTTTCTCCGGCACCCGTAGAGACCCTGAGTTTGCAAACAAAAATTGAATATGCATTGTTTCATTGGAGTGAAAAAAGCATTGAGATGAGAAAGTAATGGATTAAGAAAACAGTAATGTGTTCAAATGTGAAGTGTGTCAAAGCATGATGCTCTGGTATTAAGCTACTTTTTCAATTGCCAATACTGAGCATTTTTAAATCAAATCAACACAATGTCTGTCCTGAAATGTGTGCTGATAGAAAATCCAACTTTCTGACAGGGCTATGAATATATTTATACTGGTGTCTAAACTCACACCAAACATGTTAAATATGTAAGTGGTCCTGAAGGATTTGAATTATAGGTCTTACTACTTTATTTTATTGACGTTTTCAGGGCATTTCAGTGATTTGCAGTTCAGTTTTTTTAGTTTCAAGACAGGTAAATGTACATAGCTGAATACCTGGAGAGACATAGTCATAATACATGTTAGGAAAAAAAATAAATCAATAAAAATAAAAGACAGATAGCCATAGTGATTATAAAGAAAGATAAATAATAAATTAAAAAATAAATAAATAAAGGAGTAAGATTAAATCATAGACAATTAAATCATATAAAAATACAATTCACGGTAACAAAAAGATAAAGAATAATAGAGAAGATTAATAATAACATCTATACTTTTCTGTTTTATCTTTTTGTTCATATGCATAGCAGGTAACATTTCCTAAAACCTTTCTAAAAACAGAAACACATCAGCAAATGAAGGAGTGAGTCACAACGTTGTAATGAAACAGTCACAGTTTTCTGTCTGTACCCAAACAGAATGAAAGATTTTTTTCATCAATGCTGGTCAGAAAGACCAGAAAATTTTGCTTATTTGCGTTAAAGAACTTCCCAGACTTGTGTGTGTAGCCTCCTTTAGGATCTTGATGCATTGTATTCTTTTCAAGGTTTTGTCACTGCAACAGCAGGAGCTGCAGAAACTGTCTGACTACAGAGATACTGAGTTTGCTGCTGGTTTGAGCACCACGTTGAGCAGAAAATCCAGCCTCCTCTTCGATTCTATGCCACCAGCAGTACTCTCTTATTCCCCTTTTGCTTCTTCCCGACCCCTCCACCCCTCACCCCTGCACTCCCCCATCCCTTCATCTTCCATGCCTGTACCCACAGTGAAGAGACCATGTGCTGATGGCCCTCATGTCGAGAACAGCAGGCACTTGTGCGCGGTGTTTGTTGTGTTCACAGTGGTTTGTATTCTTGATGGGTGCTACTTTATGAGGCAGCAGATACAAATGGCTGCGTAAATGAGCTTCTCTCCGTCCCCTGCTACTGTATGAGTTCATTATTCAATAAGAGAAAAGCATTGAAACATTTCACATTATACTGATCTGGAAATATGAGATGGCTTCTTTGACTTCCAAAGTAAAGCACATTTCGTGTCATATACTTTATAAAAGTGAGCATCTGTTTTAAAAACAGTAACAATTTTAAGATGAGATGAATTTGTCCCACTCCATTAGCTGAAGTTTCATTTCAGTTCATTGCAATTTTAGAACGTAATAATAGTCCAAATGACTATAACAGTAAGATTGTGTTGTCTAACATCTAAAGAGGAATTAAGTGTCAGTTTTCCTCATTTTTACTCTTTAGGTTTGCTGCCTCGTTCTCTCTTACATGGAGATGCAGGTATTAAACATGGGGAAACCTGCTAAAAATGGCAAAGAGTCCTTTTCCAATGCTGGAACAGTGAAAGAACTAAAGACTGTTTTCCAGTTGGGATCGCACTTAAGAGATGAGAGTGCAGGAAAGAAAGTGTGAGCTAGGAAAGAGTCACTAAGATGGAACTGTTTCCCAAATGCGCTCTTAATGCCCCTCTGAGGATCCCTCTTAAGATTGCTCTTTGAGACACTCGTAACAGGAGCTGATCACTTCAGGTGTGCTGAAATTAAATCAATCGATGTCAGGCAAATCGATCGCCCACCATCACCACCATCAATCAGCCACACAGACGCCGCTACCTAACGCACTAATTCCATTTTCATGACGAAAACAAGAATACAACCAAATAAGAAGTAGTCTTGGAAAGAGAATCATGAGGAAATGAGGTATTATGTTGGTGTTGTCTGACTGGAGTCTGGTTGCTTTTAGTAGAGCATATTACTTGTATGTTTTGTACTTTACTACAAATTGAAATTGTGTTTTCAAAGCCTTTGGTAGGTTGAACATGGAAATGAGGCTTGTCCTTGTACCTCATTTGTCCTTCAATTTGGACAAAAGCATCTGCCAATTGAATCACATAAAGATTGCACACATGCTGGATTGTTTTGCAAAAATGCAATTTTTGTCGTGCTTTAATTAATCTCTGTCAACATGCAACATTTCCCTGCTTGTTGCAGCACAGCAGCCAGTATGTGACACAATAAATGAAGTCACATTTAGAAATGAGTCAGCTGGTAAACAAAAAGCCAAAAGAAGAATCGTCTAAGGAGTCTAAAGAACACCAGAGATGTAATACAGCCATTGTGCAGCAAAACATTTCCACCTTAAATTGATCAACATTAAGGCTGCAACGAAGGACTTTTCACTGTCAATAAATCAATTTCCTCGTTGATCAAATATTTGTTTACTATCTCATAATACAAAGAAAAGCAGCAAATCCTCTCTACTGAGAAGCTGGAATGAAGGAAAACATCTTACTTAAAAATGACTCAAATGGTTTATCGATTAGTCTTTCATCTGATTGATTGATCTCTCTCTCTGAAGCAGCCTCTCTCAACCAGCTATAAAACATTGAGAGCTTCATCAAGAGTGTCTCATCCACAAAAAAAAACTCCTAATAATGAGGCTAAAGGTACATGCTGAAGAGATGTATGTATTGTTTTTTTGTTGAATGTGGCTATTAATGGACTTGCCTATCAAAGAGGCGGCAGATGACACTTAAAGTGCTTGAAACCACAAAGGGTTGGAACAAATCACAGCGAGACGGCCATACATTTACTGCACGGTGCATCTTTTCCAGGTGTTTGTGTGCTTCTGCGTTATATCGCTGTGTGCTCATGAGCATGTGTTTGTATGTTCTCCTAATGGTACATCCGCACTAAATTGGCCCCTGAATGCAGCACAGTCTGTCAGTAGTTTTGCGAGTTACAAGTGTAGAGAAACAAAGAGAGCCAGGGAGCTTCAAAGCAGGTGGGTGACATTTCGGGCTTTCCATCTTCAAAGCACGATTTGCTTTTGTAGTTCCTCTTTGAGAATAATTATATTTTTTTTTCCTAAAGGATTACAGCTGTCTGAAAATACAGTGCAGAATTTGTGGACAATTTCCTTACAAGGATACACAATGAGCTGTCATTGTTTTGAGACACATTTATTTCCCTATCCCATTATGCATAGTTTAAAATTATTTTTTATGAAGCATATAGCTCACCCTGTAGCACACAGTGTTATTCCTGTTATTGGCAACGAATTGATCCTTCGATCCCACAGAGCCACCGGATGAGTGTCTCCAGATGGGGGAGACGTTAAATCCACCCTGTCCCCTCATTTTCATTCACCTCTCTTCCTCTTGTCTCTTTCTTCCACCCCCCTCATCCAAGTGCCTCTCTATAATTCATGTCCAGGTGCAGCACCAGCTTTCTTTGGCACAGAGCTTGAAAGAAAAAAAGACAGATGTTCAATTTTCACTTCCTTTGTGCATCTATGTCCGTTTATTGTTTTTGTGGACCACTTTTGGCCCCTTTTTACCTGTAATGCAGATTGCGGCATCTCATGTAGCTTGGCTAAGCGGTAATTAAGGCGAGTCACAGCCATGACTAACCGCTGGCTCCGTCTTCATGCCGATTTAGATGTTACGTTTTGCACACAGTCAGAAGGAAGTGCTTGTTTCTTGCCTTTCTGCACCACTTTAAACATGAAACGTGGATGTAAAGAAACATTGATCCACAACTAGCTAAAAAAGCCTATAAATGAGGATCAAGCCTGCAGTGTTTTTCTCTCTTGATGTTGATTTTTAGGACATCGTGTGAAGCATGAATGCCAAAATGTGCCCACGGCACAGCTGTATTTACATGCAGCTAGTGTGCAGCTTGTCGTACAAAACGCATGAACCCCCCAATGACTGCAAAGCTGTGGGAGTGACTGAACTCTGCAGGTGGATATCTATACAGCAAAGTGACATTTACTGTATGATGCATTGCCAAGATTTCATTGCTATTTTACGCCTAATGTTAAATTATTTTTAATATAGCTCTCTAAAATACCTGTGCATGGCATCTGTCAGTGAGATAATTGGCAGGGCTATCACATTAAAACACTGAGGGGCACATTGGTCATTGCACTGGCACCAAACATTAAAACAAATGTCCAATATGGATGAAATTGGTCTTTGTTCAATATTTCACCATTATCACACATTTCAAACAAATGAGTGGGAGGAGTTATAGAGTGGAGGAACTCAGCACTTTTTTGAAGGACATCATGAGCAGCAATAACACCTCTTCAGAGTTTTTGGGGGGCAGACAGTTTAAAATTTGAAGAAAATATGATGGCAACTTTCACAGTGCTGAATGAATTCAACACGTTGGCTTTTTTGTGTTTAAGACACCTCATTCTTCAAAGTTCCGCATAGTCCAGTGCTGCTTTCAGACTCTGCTTCATTTGCTTTTGGCAGTGACATACAGTACTATGTTTGACAGTATTATTTTTTACATTATAAGCATTGAAACCTGCACTAATGGATTCATCTCATTGAAAATTTAATATTGAAAAAAAAAAAAGGAATCATCATCATCTCTAATGTAGAGACGAGTCCTGTTGGGCACATTTCCCTTCTTTCCAGTAACAGTAAGACCCTGACTGTACGACCCAGTCCTTGTTTGTACTCTGTGTGTGTGTGTGTGTGTGTGTGTGTGTGTGTGAGTGAAATGAGTACCACAGGGATGCATTTAAAAATAGGTCGTCGCTAATCCCCCTTAAAAATGAACAATCCCCCGCTGTGCACAAGAGAAAGAAAGTATAGAAGGAAGAGAGAAAGGAAAGACAATGAATTATGGATAAGTTTTAAGAGGGATATTGCTCCCTGGCCTCCTCACAGTTTTTCATTTCTTTCCTCCTCCCTCCCTGTCTCTCTCTTCTTCTCGCTGTCCTCTGCCTCCTGTGTTAAATCGATGCAGGCTGACTGTCATGGGTCAGTGGCCTGTATGCATCAGGCTGGACTGCAACAGAGAGAGAGCTGTGTCTCCCAGCGCTCTCTGTAGAGGTGATAACTCGCTCCTATCTCAAACCACTCTTTAAGGCTTTCAATTTAACTCCAATATCCACCTCAGATTGACTTGGGATGACACAATGGAAAGGAATATATATATATATATATATATATATATATATATATATATATAATCATTTCTCCAAAAAGAATGTGAGCAAGCTAAATACTCCCAGCTACCAGCTATGTCTTTGCATATAAATTGAAAGGATTGGAGTACACGTTTTTGTTCAATATATAGATATATTTCAATCATCCTGTAGTTAACTAGCTAATGTAGCTAATGTTAGCATCATGAGGTGGTTGAAAACACTTTCAGCTCACTGATGTTGTCATGTGAACCCTGGAAAAGGGTCATAAATGAGATGTTGTGATGTCTGGTTAAAAGACTGAAGCTAAAACTCACTAGTTGATGATCCATGTCTACTATGTGGATCAACAATGACACAAAATTGTTCTTGTTTTGTTGTGCCGAACTAGTTCTTGTAATACAATTCTTGTAATAGCATGTTAATTAATTAAAGTACGATCACATCAGTTATTTTATTCCAACATTACCCTGTTTAGCTGCGTACAGTGGCTTACATACAGAACTTTTACATAACGTGCTAGATTTATTTATTTTCCAGCATACTGTTATAATTTTTGACATCAAAGTCATCAGCATTTACAGCATTTAGCTGTATTTACTGAAAACAGCTCTTTCCTGTAAATATTTCCCTTTATTTCCCTGTATTTTGACAGTAATTTGTTACAGTGTAGTATAGTAGTGCAGTATTTATTTTTTCTGCAACAGTAAAAACATATCTTATATCTTAAATATAAACATACATATATTGAATCAATATATATATTTAGTCTATATACAGATACATATATAAATACACAAATAAACAAGTGTAAATAAATTCACACTTTGATTCTGCAGTTGGCAGCAACAGTGCTGCCGTGGCAACGGAATCCTAAAGTCATGATGCTATCTGCCTCCAATCTGCCTTTGATCATTGTTTAGTAAGTGCAGGTGAACCTTCCAGGTAACAACATTTCATCTGAAACCTTGAAGGAGACAGACACACGGCAATCAACAGAGTTTTATCTTTATATATACTATAGCTCAGTATTACTGTGTATAATTTATCAGGAATCAACGATGAGTGGAAACAACAATAACCATCATACAGATGGATCATCTGACGGACTCAATAACGATTTTAAGGTTGTGGAGGAGAGTCTGGAGACTCTAAGCCAGCAGCTCAAAGCTCAGACTCTGCAGGTCCACAAAATCCAGAGGACGCTCGACGGATGGCAGCGTTTAGATGTCAAATGTGAGAGAATGAAGGCAGAGCAAAAGGCTGCCAGGACTGAACACAGCAACCTTCAGAAGTCAGTGAGGCAGCTTCTTGATAAGGTAAAGAACCACATCACTGTCGATGCTCTCTACCAACAAGCAAAAGCAGAGAACCAGGAGCTGGAGAGTCAGTCTGAAGCTCTGCAGAAAGAACTTGTGGAGCTGAGGAGGGATACTCAGGCAGCTGTACACGTGCAGCTAGCATATGACGGTGAGACACTAAGGCAGGAGAAGCTGAAGAAGGAGGTGGCACGTTTGCAGCAGGAGGTGTGTCATCACAACAGTATGAGGGCAGCGTGCACGAGAAACGAACAGGAGGTTGAGGAAAAGAGGCGTCAAAACAGAAGCCTAATGAAAGATAAGCTGCAGCTCCTGGACAGGCTGGAAGAGGGCAAAGAGCTGAAGGAGCGTTATGATGCTTCAAAAGCTGAGAAAGAGGAGCTGATAGAGATTTACAATACTCTAAAATCTGACGTTGAAAAGAAACAAAAAGCCCTCCAGGAAATGACCATGGAGATGATGGCGGAAAACGATGTCATGAGCCGCACAAATGCTGCCCTGCAAGAAGAGATGCAGCAGCTGAAGATGAGACAGCAGGAGTTCAACGCTGTGCAGGAAGCCTACAACACAGTGAAGGCTCAGGAAGTTATGTTTAGTGAGGAGAATGAGGCTTTGCAGCGTGAGATCCAGGGACTGAGCGAAGACCTCCACAAGGAGAGAGCTTTGCACGAAGCCACGATCTCTGAAAACAAAACCATCCTGCTGCACCTCAACGAGAGGCAGCAGCACATCCAAACTCTGGAGGAGCTGCACAAAACCGCCAGGGCTGAAAGGGAGGAATTCCAACAGCAGAACGAAGCTCTGGAGCGACAGATCCTGGAGCTGTACACATACCTGCAGAAGGAAAAGTCATCCAACGATGAACTGAACCGCCAAAATGACGCCCTGGAAGAAGAGCGGCTTTGGCTTCAGGAGAGGCAGCACCATGTCAAGGTTCTGGAGGACCTGTGCAACAAAGCCAGAGCCGAGGAAGAGCGACTCATCCTTAAGAATGAGGTTCTACGACGAGAGATCAGGGAGCGGCGCGAAAACCTCGAGGATGAAGACACTCTGAAAGAAAAGATCAGCAAAAGTAAAGCCACAGCTAATGATCTGGGCTGTGAAAATGAGGCCCTGAAGCACGAACTCCAGGGTCTGAACAATGAACGCATCCAGGTAGAGAACTTGCTCGCCATCTACCAGCAAACATTGGACGGCACAGCTGCTCTGACAAAGGAAAATGACAATCTGAGGGAGAAAATCCATGAGGTCCAGAGAGAGCTCACGTCTATGAAATTCTTTGAGGACAACTACCCAGCACTGGAGGCTGATGAAGTAACACTGCAAGAAGAAAACAAGATCCTGAATCAAACTTACCATGACATCTCCACCAAGCTTCAGGCTGCAGAGCACTGGAAGCCAAAATACGATGCCCTGAAGGAGCAGACGGAGGCCTTGAAGCTGCAGAACAATACAATGACAGAGCAGATCCAGACCTACACCCACAGGCTCACAATGCTGACTGAGCTCAACAAGTCATACAAACCGATGAGGACCGAAAACAAAAATCTGACCAGCC
Organism: Synanceia verrucosa; assembly: GCA_029721515.1. Classification (NCBI taxonomy): domain Eukaryota; kingdom Metazoa; phylum Chordata; class Actinopteri; order Perciformes; family Synanceiidae; genus Synanceia; species Synanceia verrucosa. The sequence continues at coordinate 8,795,326 of CM056568.1, read as the reverse complement.
TTAAAAACACTCTACAGAAACAACTGCAGGGTCTGGAGAAAAGGATCTCCAAACAGCAGACGGTGATGGAGAAGATCAACAAGGTCAGGTCGGAGAACCAAGCCCTGAAGCAAACCACTACCAACCTGCAGCTTCAGATTCAAGAGCTCCAGGATAGCCTGCAGGGAAATAGAGCTCTGGAAGCTGAACAAGAGCTGAAGACGCAGAGGGGGACCGAAGCCCACTGCCAAGAAACCCAGACGCGGAGTGAAGAAGGAAATGGATCTCGAAGGAAGGGTTGTTTTGGGTTTTTTTGGTAAAACATTGGGTTCTGTCTGTAAATCAGGTGATAAAGAAAAAAAAATACATGGTTTGTTAGAGTCAAACGTAAATTTCTATTTTGATCAATCAAATATGTTATAAATATGTCAATAAAAATAATGAATAAATAAAAATATCTAGTTGTTGATGAGGCCGGCTGCAGTGGGAAAGAAACTGTTCTCATAGCGTGAGGTTCTGGTCCTGATGGACCAGCCTCCTAGAGGGGAGGAACTGAAACAGTTTCTGTCCGAGGTGGGAGGGGTCAGCTGCAATCTTTCCTGCAGGCTTCAGGGTCCTGGAGAAATGGAAGATCGCAGCCAATCACCTTCCCTGCAGAGCAGATGATCCACTGCATAGTCTGCCTTTTTTACTGGATACATAGTGAATAACGTGTACACAAACAACTGACTGACTCAAACTGATTATTAAGATTAAACTCAGTTACAAAAAGACATATTAAACTTTTATCCATCAGAAAAATGTTACTTTACAATTTAACAAAACCAAAACCCCTTTTATAAAGAATATACATTACAAACCATGGCTTTTCAGTCGTTTTTCATACGTTTCATCACATACACGCTGCGTCCGAAATTCCATACAAAAGCGCTACTGAGTACGCTAAAACAGTATGTGATATTTTTTAGTATGTCCGAAACCTTAGTATGAACCCAAATGGTACGTGAGGTGCATACTATTTCCAGTAAATATTACAGTATACAAGCACTGGACACTACGTCTGCATAAATGTCCCACAATGCATTGCAGCGGTGACAACAACAATGCAACAGAAAATGGCAGTTAATAACATTTAGAATAACTAAAAAAGCACTCAGAGAGCGCAGACCTCTGCCAAGGAAGCAGCGGCGGTGACTTTTTCTATTTGCAGTTTCCCCCTCGGCCAAGGAGGTTATGTTTTCACCAGGGTTTATTTATTAATTTGCATGTTTGTTGGTTTGTCGGTTTGCAAAGTAACTCAAAAAGTTATGGATGGTTTTTGACGAAATTTTCAGGATTGGCTAGAAGTGGCCTAACTTAAAACTGGTTAATTTTTGGTAGAGCAGCATGGGGGATGTCTTGCTGCGAGTGAATGATTTATATCCATTGAATCTTTATTAGCAGCCAAACTGCATAGTAAAAGTATAGCACAAACATAGCCGAACTTCCAGTTGCTCTCAAAGTAAGCCTTCAGAATAAAAGCATATTGAGAATATAACACTGATTACGCCACAGAGGAGATGGAGGAGAGCGCAATAGAAAGCGAAAACACATCAGAAAAACTGAACTCTCCTATTGATGCGATGTGATGTGGCACTTATTTTTAAATTTCATTGAGTTGAGTTCACTGGTGTACTAAATGAGGTACAGACGTGATGTACTGAGTTATGGGCGGACTCAGAGTCCACCTGACCGAAAAAGAAACAAATACTGTAGTAACAAATTAATGTATTTTTACAGTAATTTGTTACAGTGAACATTTGCTTTTCAATTTTTCACTCAGGGCAAATTAAAGAATTAGACAAGTTTATGACAGCCAGAGACGTTTTCTTTTTTTTGTCACAGCATTTGGGTTATTGATTGCTGACTGGATGTAACGAGAATGTCAACAATTATAACAAAAAAAATAATAATTTTAACAGCAAATTACCTTTATTTTCACTTTGTTACGAGAGAAAAAGCCTTTAGGTTGAGGACCAACCGATTTGTTTGGCTAAATAACGGCAACAAAAACGCACACAAGGTAGAATGAAATGCTTCTCAGCCTTGGAAATACCAGGTGGGTTTAGGTCATGAGCCAGTCAGCCGGACAGGTTAACATTCGCTGCTATGGTAAAACAGGCAATCCTGACGTTTAATTAATTCCCTCACGCTTTAGCTCCTTTGGTTTTGGAAAGGATTAAAAGAAAAATCCACCATCCAAAATCTTTTCTTACTGATTACTGATTATCTCTCTTCTGCAATTTTGTACCTAAGCATGACAAAAATCTGCTTACAACCAGAGACAAAGCAGTAGCCTGCTATCTTTTGTGAGAATATGAGTGATTCTTTTGTTATTCAAAATCAGACTGCAGTTTATGTGCATTGCAGAGGTGTGTGTGTGTGTGTGTGTGTGTGTGTGTGTGTGTGTGTGTGTGTTTCTAGCCACAGGCTTCCTCACACTCCAAGTCCAATTACCTGTGTTAAGGCCACATCTGAGACGGGGGGATTACAGCATATTATTCTAGCACAAACAACAGTCTCTCTGCCCACCAACCTGCAGGCGGCAAGACACAGACAACCAGGGAAGGTGTGAGAGGTGTTACATTAGCACCTGCATGTGTGAACAGCAGATGAGTGACCTTTTACCGGCGACTGATACACTACCTGGAAAACTTGTTCGCCTCCTGTGGATTCTTTCCCTGTCCTCAACTCCTCTCGCTGTCTTTCCGCCCCTGCCTCTCACTTTCCTTTTTTTGCTCTTCTTTTCTTGTCTTTCTTTGTCTGGTGTTCTGTTTTTTTTTTTGCACGTCTTCAATCAAGCTTTCATCTCATCCTCCATTTTCTCTGCTGCGTCTATTGAAGCGCCCTCCACAGAACCACAGCCTGTCTCAATTATTCTCTCCGTTTTTGACAGTTGATACTTTAACCGGAGGATGTTAGTCAAGATGTCGCCTCTTTCCCCTGACTTGTTGTCACCACTTGAAATTTTCTTGTGATGCAAAATACTCTGTTAAACCTCCTCAAGGCACCCCAGAAAATGCTTCCCCCGCACACCGAAACACCTTTGCTAACAGCCAAAACCCATAATGTCACACTCATCTATTTTATTGCTACTTTTCTTTTTGTCTTCTTCCTTGTAACATGTAACAGTTTGTCATGCCTGTACAAATCGCTGTGTCTGAACATCCGTGAGACACACAGCTTCCTTCAAGTCACCTGCCAGGGGCTCTAATTAGACTGATAAGCGGTGCAACTGGAATCAGCTCTTCCTGGTAATCAGCCCCACGGAGCCCAGACAGACGGCTAAATGAGGAGGAGATGAGCCGTGCAGCCCAACAGGTGTCCTTAAAAAGACAGGGAGGTGTGTGCATACAGTCATGCCTTTCCCCTCTCTAACTACTTGAGTTCAATCTCAGGAGAGTTTGGAACATATAGAGAGATCCTGCAGTTATTTAGGAACTGCGGTGTATAGATTTAATCATCACGCTGCCACTCTGTGAATCGCTGCCTCACTTTTTAAAAGGAATTGCTTGAGAAACTCTGCAGTAAGATGATTGATTCAGAATGTGTGGGGGGGCTCATACAACAGCAAACACACTAGTCAAATGTGTATTTTTGAATTGCACCCCATCCTGAATACTTCTTTTTTTTTTTTTTTTTTACAGTCGCAGCTGCTCTCTGCTTTAGACTTATAATAATGATAATCACATTTTGTCCTGAAGCGAAATGGTAATAGAAAAAAAAGCCCAGTTACACATCAGGCAGGCTGAATACAAACTGATATCAGAACTAATAAAATCTCAGAAGGGAAATGTCATATTTGTCATTTTGACACCTGCATGAGACTGTTGTGTTACGCTGTCATTTTACACCCACCACTCCCAGCTGTACACAGGAAGGCAGCGTGGCGAGATTAACACTGCGATCTGAGGAGAAGCCAGGATGCTTCTCAGAGACGGAGAGAGAGAGGCAGACAGACGGAGCGACAGGTTACTTTATCCACTCTCTGAGGAAACATGTTCACTGCACTGCAGACGTAGTTGGACGGATTGACTTTAAAGGCCACCGACAGCAAATGTGCTCGCTTTGACATTAACCACCTCCAGCTGAAAGCATCTTGAATGCATCGGTGAAAAAACAACCTCGGAAATGTAATTTAAAATGCTCATGCAGTGCATTAGTTGGGACTGGAAGGCGGAGGTTGTTTGAAATGGGACAAAGCAGACGCTTTGTAATCAGTCCATCTTTAAAGTGATTTTTCATACTGTTATGTTATACTCAGGAAGCCATTCGCCGCTCAGCACGTTGTGGGTCTGAATCAGGATCCATTTTAGATTGTGTTAGAAAATGGTGGCACCTTTTACTGTCGCATGCTGTCACATTTACTTATTTAGAGTGTAGCCCTAAAATAGAAAGAAATAAGCAAATATAGTCATTTCAAACGGCGCTGAAAAAATTAGTCCATTATTTGCAAAAAATAAAGGAGCTACTATTAATGATTCAGTGTTGATTGTAGCCACTGTAGCTTTCACTGGAACAAACACCAGGCTGGACTTTTGGATTAGGTAGTTTGTAAAATCTAGCGACCTCTTGCTGGTTTCTACTAAACACTACCTTTGAGTCATATTTGAAGCTAAAATACCAAATGTGAGGTTCTGTATTTTATGTGTTTTTCGGTAAATAAATAACTTTCCTGGCATTCATCACTATTCACTGACATTTTAAGTATGTAATTAATTGATTGGAGGGTTAATTAACAATGAAAATGATTATTAGCCCCATTGATTGCAGTCCTAATTTCAAATATCAACAGATTAATGACAGTTTTGGCAAAGTTTATGTAAATTGAGTTTTTCCACTATTTTATGATGACAACAGTCTGTTGCACTACTTCATATTAAAAATAATCCTTAGTTTAAGATGCATCATGGTTTGCAGTGGAGGCTTTAACCACCATTTTCAAGAGGAAAATAACCAATTCCTAAACATTATTCCCAGTACATAGATCAAGTCTGTCATAGCATGTTTTTATTTGCAACAGTTTAACAAACAATAGATAATATTTATATTGTTCATTCATTCTTGCACTGGCATGTTACAGTTTCACTTCTAGACTCTTATTGTCATATAACAGTGAATTGTTTGGATTTTAAGGTGGTTGTATGATGACATGTATGTTTGTGTTTGTCGGTCTTAAATGAAAATGCCTTTTAGGCAGCTGTGAGGAGTTTTCTGTTGCCAAACTCTGTACCATGAAGCTTTATTTGCACCAAACCGTGGCCTCACACATGGATTCATCATGGTAACAGTTTAATGTGTCATGGTGATAATTGTCTACCAAATGTATGCTTTGGTGAACACACTGCACAATGTCTTCTGTTATTTATAAATTGTTTATGATAGATCGTGTTTCCAGATCAAATCCACTTGATTACAGAGCCCCCCTCCTGCCCCCTCCACTCCCGCTCGCTTCACCCCATCTCTCATCCTCCCTCTCATATTCTTGTCTTGAGTGATGGTGTTTGTGATTCTTAATGACAGTCGGAACAAATCTGTGGTAATGAGGTCACATTGGGTTCTTTTTTTTTTCCTTTCTCTGAAATCACCCTTCACAGCTCCGTACAAGCAACCTGTTCCTGAAACTCAGACTGGGTTCTGGATCCAAGCTCTGGTGAGCCAGCGTGAAACAGATCAATTCCTTCCTCTGGAAAACCTCCCTGCAGCCAAAATGGACACCCTGTCCTTCTGAGCATGTCTGCTTTTCTTCCAACATCTAAGACTTATTATGTTTTGACTCACTGGAGCTCATATCCTGGCCTCATGTTAATGCAGGCTGCTAAGTTTCCAAACTCTGCCTCATGATGCCTTTAGCATATTTATTGATTTATTTAGCTTTTCTTCTGTGTGTTTGCAGACTTCTTAGCTGTCTCATCTGCGATAAAGCATTTATCTATAACAGAAGAGGTACGTGTGCACGCTTGCATGAGCACTCACATCCACGTAATGATGTGTGTTTCTCCTGGCTTGAGCAGGATGTCTGCACCAACACATCATTACGATTCGTTCGAGCCATTAACTTGTGGAGAGTGAATTGTGGATGAAAAGCACAACCGCATGTGTGCAGCTGCGTGTATGTGTGTGTGTGTGTCCGATGAATATGTACACGGTGTGTACTTGCAGCGTGCCCTCCTCTGCGTCTGTGTGCATACACAGTATGTGTGCGCCCAGTGATGTGGTTAGTAATGTGGAGACCTGCAGGAGACGGTCCGTGGAGAGAGCCTGCGGGATAATTGCTGCTACGGTGACAGGTAGGGCTGTCTCTGTCAGAGTTCCCTCAGTGGGGAAGCTGTGTGTGTGTGTGTGTGTGTGTGTGTGTGTGTGTGTGTGTGTGTGTTCGTGTGTTCGTGTTCGCCATCCGTTCCTCCAGTAAACATTTCCCCAGTAGGCTTCCTTCAGACAGTGGCAGACTTCCAGATGTTTTTGGAAAGCATCATTTACAGAAAGCTTCAATCCCAAAAAAATATTTGGATATAAATTTTACCTGAGAGCAGCTTTTCTAGCTCCAGCATATCATGTAGTATCTCACATGAAGTGTATGTGGATGCATAAAGACTTGATAAAGTTTCCCTAAAGACTGCTGCAGATGTTTTTCATGTGATGTCGTATTGACAGTAAAGCTGGCAGCTTGTGTTACCGCAAAAAGCGACATGGCTCCACTGCATGCTGGACTTATGACCATGATGGTTTCAGATGCACATTGTTCACCTCATCACTCCTTGAAATCTTCAGACCTATCTGTTCTTCATGAGCGTCATTGTCAGATGTGATTTACGTCGCGTAGTGCTTGTCACACATCTGCCTACTGTCATCACTGGAAAGGAGTGTAAACTGTGTAAATGCGTCCCACTGAGAATGCAGAGTGACATCCGTGGGGTTTCTCCACACATCTGGAGATGCCCAGCGTCCAAGTCATTTGCTGGTGCTGCCTCTGTCCTCCCCCCCCCCCCCCCCCAGATCTCCTGCCTCCGTGAAGAATTGGTGTCAGCGCCTATCAAATGCAAAATGCCTATTCTACACAGAGTGTCAAAGCAGCCACAATCTATTAATCAAGCAGGCTGAAAAGAAACTGATATTATGTGTGTGTGTGTGTGTGTGTGTCTGTCTGCAGAGGCAAAGACTAGTCCAGGTGTATTATTCAGCCATCTTTGAAAGGGGCCTCTAATAAGGGAGGATGCAATTATAAATGTGTCATGTGGGTTCTGTTTGAAAGAGGAAGAGGCCTGCTGCAGACACAGGGTGCATGCTGATTGCACAACTCCAGCTATTAGAAACCAGGCTTCATCTTCTATCCTCGTTTACTGTGTTTTTAAGGTCGTCTGTAGTGTGTCAAACACAGACACATCTAGGGATCATTTGGTTTTTGTGGTATGCAGTGTTTTGCAGGAGCGTTGAGTATATTCCGTGAGATAGCGAAGGTTTGTGGTGTGTTGATTTAGGCTGAATAACAGCAGTTGGTTTGTTTGGGAGCACTGTTGGCTTATCCACAGGAAACGATCGATCGGGGTGAATAAACAGTGAGCCAGCCAGGACCCCCTGCTGTTAACAGCATGGCTCTGCCATGTGACAGACATGGCTGTATATGATTGCCACTGCTGATTGGACATTAGAGCCTAATGATGTCATGGCTATCATCATGTTGGGTGTACTCTCAGGGGGAGATGGTTTGTTTTCTCTTTGGTTGAATGATATGGCTTGATACAGCTCCATATTTATTTTTTAGGGACTAAGTTGAACTGTTGTATCAATTTACTTCTAATTGTATTACATTTGATTATCGTTATTGTAAGCCAGCAGTATTACAGAATGAGTGGGTAGAGAGCCATAGTGATGTGGCAAGACATTAATCAGTGCTGAAATAATTTGACAGTCGATAGGAAATTAATGAACAACGGTTTACTAATTACTTAATCTTTTATTTCATTATTTAACCAAAAATGCCAAACATTCACTGATTCCACTTTCTTAATGTGCAGATTTGTTTTGTCTAACTGCAAATAAAATCAAGTCTTCAACAAGCAGTTATTTGTTGATTAATGTCATGATTATTACTTTTTTCAATAAATTGTTTGGTTTGTGTCACATTCAAATTCCATAACCAAAGAATAAAATTATTTTACTAATAAAGTTGTGACATAAACAAATAATCAATTATCAAAGTAGTTGCAGATTATTTTTTTTTTCTGTCGATTATCTCATCGTTCTTGATTAGACATTAGCACATAGTGATGTCATTAGATGGATGCATGGAGTGTTCACCTTTGTTTTATTCTCCTCCGCCTCGGCTCCATGTTGTCCCTCTGTTTCATTTTGTATGTTTTCTCAGAGGTGCAGGTCCTCTGATTTGGTGTCTTGATTCATATAAGCCAAGGAGTAGAATAACAATTGATACGCACAAACAAGAAGAGATAGAGGAGGGGGGGAGTCTGTGGGATTTTCAGAGCGTTGATGTGTGCATGCCTGCTCAGATAGTGGTATATATTAAGTTATTTACAGGATGTTTATCCTGACCATAAAAAAAAAAAATCAGAGCTCATGTGAAAGCCATTTTTTATTAGTGTGTTTGTATCTCCTATACGATATCTTCTTTATACACTGGTAGGGGGAAAAAGGTGAACAAATAAGCCTTATAAAAACGACAATATCTGTGAACTGATTTACATTTTGATAAGCATCAGACATAAAGGGGTCACACGCATGTTATATATCATACATGGAATGAATACATTGCTGCTCGGAAGTCAGCGCTGCGGTTCTTCATACTCCCTAGTATGAAGGGATATTATTGTTTTTTTGTTTCCCGCCTTGGATTTTGACTGAAAATGGGTTGCCGTGTATCTTATCTGTCAGGGGGATCAGGTGCATCTCCCTTGGTTTTCCTCTTCCTCCCTCCTCCTCCTCCTCTCTCTACTCTGATAGGTAGAGACAGCCATCATATGTGCAAGGGGAAAGTGATGGGCGGAATGGCAGCTTTAATATCGGAGCGATTGCCTGCTGATAAGGCTAACGGCTGTGGAGAGGCGTGAGCGTCAGCCCTCCTCTGCAATAAACACTTTCATTTTGTTTGGTTGGATTGACGGATGGAGAGATGGAAGTGGTGAATAGACGACCTGAGGAGCAGGAAAGGGAGGGGGGAGATAGATGGAATGGATGTGGATGTTATTCAATATTAACAGATCAATCAGAGGCTGGTGAAATATGCATTTTGTCAACTATATACCCCCATTTGGCCAAAGAGGCAACATTACGATCATGTGACAGCGCTGGCTGCTCTGCTGTGTTGAAATACAAAATACTTACAGCCTACAGTCAGTGATTTGTCTCCTGATGTTGAATTTATATTGCTTCTAACAATAACAACCCTGTCGTATATCAGAAAAATGAATATATATATTCATGACTTTAAGCTCTGATGACCTCATGATAATCATTTCTGAATTGCCATTAGAATCCATGATGAGGTGCGCCCAATTGCTTCAGTTTGCAGCATATGGCGGAGAAAAGCAACATTTTAATCAAATTATTTCTCGCCACGAGATAATTTGTGTTGAGCACATATGCTACTGAGCAATTTAAAGGTCACACAAAATCAAGCTTAAATGTGTGCCAGTGTGTGTGTTTTTTTTTAATTTCATTCATTAGTGTGTCAAGGAAAGGTAACGATGTTTTGAATCACTCTTTAGATTGATGATTGAAATGGCCTTTTCCTCTTCTTCCTTCCTCCTCACAAAGTTCTTGATGAGTTTTTGAAGTATTCTTCAGTTCTTCCTGTTCACCTGATGGATATTCCGATGCTTAGCAGAGACTCTCAGTGCACTTATAATATTTAATAACACAAGTGTAATTTTAAAAACGATAAAGCTAACACAGTTCCAGCTGATCTCATTCAGTGGGGTTTTATCTGTTGGTAATAAATGAACTGTATGTATAGAGCAGCATTGGATGTGAATGGGCCTACTTAAAACTTACAAGTTAAAGTTATAAGATTTCAACCCCGGTTAATTTAGAGACACCCAACGTTCCATTTAGCATTAACCTAAGAAATAAAAAAAACACATTGAGCTTTCACTGTTGTGTCCCTCTTGTGCAGGTAGACTTTGCTTTACTGTGCTTTTGTTTCCCATTGGACATCAGATGATATGGCTCAATGTGACTCAGAAACTGGAAAGATTAAATGAGCAGCAGGGATCAGATCTCGATATTAGAGATCAGACTGGATAGACTCAGCCTATTAAAAGGGCTGGAGGAGCCTCTCTGAAATGAGACCTGACATCTCTTTTCCACAGTGTGTCAGGAGTATTTGGTGGCTAATTTGAAGCTTACAAATTCTCAGTGAGTGTCTGCGAGAAAAAGAGAAAGAGAGTGAGCTCCAGTGGGAGGTTAATATAAGGGGTGGCCAAAAAGAGATGCTGTGGGCTGTTATCTGTACAGTCAGTGACAGAACAAGCAATCCATTGGCTGAATTCTCACTGCAGCCGGATTCATCCGGTTACCAGCTAATGAGCCCGGCAAGTACATTGTATTTACATTTAAAGTGGCTGTTGTAGGACCATCCTTTCCCTCAGGTTGATTGGAGAGTCCTCAGCTTTGATTCACAAGTAAATACTGACCTTCAGGCTGCTTTGGTTTCAGTTAATGTCAGCTTGTCAGTCAAAGCCTGAGCTGCAGCCGCCATGATGTGCATGTGTGTTGATTTCAGGCTAATCTTCCCTAGTTTGACTCATGATGTGTTGCCACCCGAGAGGGGTCCTCATTAGGACCAAAACGTTGTGTGACCTTTTAGCTGCTTCACCTCCCCCCCACCACCACCTACGCCCTCACCCAGCTGGGCCCAATTACCTCACTCATTACCCCCCTCCTAAATAGCACCAGGACTGTGCAGGTACTGTAGCTTTCTATGGAGAGGCAATATGTTGGTGGCTAAATACAGGGGTGGTAACACGAAATGAAATGAGTTGAGACATGCCAGTTAAAGACTTTTCTGCTCTTACTTCGGGCTGAAGATTTTCTTCTTTTTCTTCCTCTGTCTAATTCCTTTATGCGCCACTCTAATGTAGCCTTGTATGTATATTTGACCTTTCCATCTCTCTCGCCGCCTCCTTTATCCTCCTTTTAGCCATCCTTCAGAAACCCCTGGCTGACACCTAAAATATAACATGTCCCCTTCGCTGCCATGTTGATGAGATGATAGGATGATCAATGTGTGCAGGATCCTTAATAACCAGAAAGAGAAAAGGGGAAAGAGGAAGAGTGAGGGAGATGGATGATTATCCTAAAAGTAGCGTGCTTAATTAGATGCAATGCTGCATACATTGTGAACTGAGTGGAATCACTGGGATAGATTAAAATACTAATTAAACAGGCCCTTGCCGAATTTGGAGTGTGAGGTGGGGTTCAGCTCTTCAGGGTCATTTGCATAGCCTTCATCTGGGGAAATGGGATTTAAAGGACTTGCTCTCTTTCTCTCCCTCTCTTTAACTCTCACTTTTTTCTCTTTTTGCCATTACCAATCACATTCACATGCTAACAAACTCAATTAAAATTATGCTCCATTTTTTGGTTGCACGCTATAATTTGGCATAATCTATTAAAGCCCCTTTGATTTTGTTTTTCAATATAAATGTCTCTATCAAAGTGAGGACGGAGCATTAAGCAGGAGGGGAAAAAAGTCGGTGAAATGTGTGATCTTGAGTGATGGATATTTAACGTTGCCTCACTTTGGTTAATTTGCATGACAATATCTTTTGTGAACAAAGCATTGGAAATAGCATTTGATTAGATCAATAGATTTGAGGATCAAACTCGGGTAGTGTATGAATTAATGTAAGAACAAAGGCGTGAGCTCAAGTTATTGTGTGTTGTTAATCTGCAAGCACTTCATCTGCTTTCTGGTAATCTCTAGTTGGTCTCGCTCAACGACAACAGTCAGTTTTTTTTACGGTAAACTTTAGTTTTCATTTCACTCCATGGCTCTACAGATGGAAATTGGTCTCAATACCATTTGATCCAGATTGAAATATTTCATGCTAACACACAGTCAACTTTAAACCAGCCAACCAAACATAGTTCAAGCATGGTATGACCTGATCATGTCCAATGCATCTGTCTAGTGTTGCCATGGTGATATCAACAACACCACATCCTCCCATCAGCTGGAGAACTGCTTGTTGTCAAAACCTGGAGATGGTTGTCGTCTTGATGTGTGTGTGTGTGTGTGTGTGTGTGTGTGTGTGTGTGTGTGGGCTGGTCATTTTTTATGACCAGTTTGACATCTGACTCATGCTGTTACATCCATTGCATCATTCTCAGTTTCACTTGTTTTTGCCTCAAGAACTGAAAAACCTGCTACTTTGTCATCTACTGCTCATACTCAACACCTCCTCTGCTTTTGTCTCCTGGTGCAGTCCAACAGAAGCAGCAGCTGGAGAAAGAGACGGGCCTGAAGATAGTGGAGGCTGGAGTCAGTGATGTAAGTTATACTCACTAAAAATACCAGTAGTTCTGCTCAGTGTAAGAGAGAAAGAATGGGTGTGCTTGCGATTGTGTTTGAGCTCATAGACAAGGAATAACTCTGTGATGCCAACTTGTCCTGTCGTCCGGATCACATCTACAAGCTTCTGTTGTGCAGCCAAACACTAATCTGCAGCAGCTATGAATTACAAACACACATCCCTTTAAGTGTGTTGCTTTGATTGCAACACCCCCGCCCCCGTATTCATTTCCTTTAGGTCTCAAAGAGCCGTTGTCACCATGGCAAATAAAACACAAACAAGACAAAAGCATAATGCATTTTCTGAAACATAAGGTAAGTGTTGATCATCTGAGCAGAGCAACAATAACCACATTATCTTGAGTGCTGTCATTTTTGTCAGGAGCCCTGATGCTCCTGTGACATATTCATTGGAAAGAATTAAGAGGAGAGCAGGAGGACACTCAGGATGATCCAGATGAAAGGAGAGTAAATGTGCTTTCATTGAACACTGATAAATATTCATATGTATCAGCGGTGAGGATCTAATCAAGCACCCATTGATGCGTCTTAGCTCTCTATGTTCATCTGGTAAATGAGTTTCTCTATGGAAATGAGACAGACAGCCTTAGACCCCTGAGCTGCCCTGATCATGAGGCATGCTGGGAGCTAAATGGATGTGGCCTGTGCATCGCAGGACAGTTGCCATTGGCAACAGCCGTCACACACTGTATAGACAAGATCATTTTCCAGTGTTAGTCCCTTCTTTGCTGTTTCCCTTTGATGTCACTGCCTTTCTTTGCCCATCTGCCTCCCACTTATATATCTTTTTTAGCACTGCATTTTCTCCCATCTTATTCGACATTCTTTATCACATACTTCAATTATCTATGATTCACTTTTTTTTCTTCTTCATTGTGACTTTTGTCCTGTTCTTTGTCTGCCTCTCCTCGCCTCCTTTTCATTCTTTTATTCCCTCTCAGACTGATTCCTGCGCTTAGCCGGCACTGGTACAAGACTGTGTTTGTCATATTGGGCCTATTTGTAGATAATTAGCTGCAATAATAACCTCTCTGCAGGAGCCAGGGTGAGGGAGGGAAAAAGAGGGAGGGAGGAAAGGAAGAATCTGTCTTCCACCTCATGGAGAGAAAAGCTACACCAGACCGTGTTTGTAGAAATGCATGTCAAGGAAAGTGCAGCATTTACTGTACTACAAATAAAAAGCTGGCAAAGTATAAAGCCTGAAAACTCACTCAGAGGGTGTTTTATTAGCAATAGCTCTAATGTGGATGTGTGTGATCACACCCGTTTGTATCCAAGAAGTGTAAAGTTGAGGATAAGTCGGGGAAAATAGTAGCTTTTTATAGGAAAGACTGTGGAGTGGGCTCTTCAAATATATTAGTTTAAAAGGTGTTAAACCAAAAGCCTGCTTTCAGTAACTGTGCGGTAAATTGACCACAGTTATGAGTGGATGTGTCCTGGAAGTTGCAGAATGGGTCTTATTAGTGGCAAAAATAAAAAAAAAATACCCTGGATAAAATTGCTCAGTGGTATAAGAGCTATAGAGCAGGAAATTATGCAAAGCATCGCCACTACAGACAGTATTCTTTCCTCAGGCTTGTATAAAACCATCAATGTGGTTGGGATCATTAAGTCTTATCAACTGACAACTCCCCCCTCCTCCATTTTTATTTAGGAGGTGACAAATGACAAAACAGCTTAAGATGTCCAGATAGAGCGAACGTCAATAGCAGTAGATGTAGACGAGGATAAGCAAATGTCAAAGTGGGGGGAAGGAGACATCAATCAATAAGCCGAGTAATATCTACTCCATTATAGATTGCAGGAAAGTCAGCTTCCTAAAGAGAAAGAAACAGAAAAAATGACTGCTTTGTTTATCTCAGATAATGCATGTATGCGTGGGGCATAAGCAGTGTGTTCTCTGAATATCGTTCATAATTACAGCTGTTTCCCAAGTGGGAGCTGCGTGAATGGAGGTCCCCTCACAGCAATTTGTGAGGCCTGTAAATGTGTGAAAACCTGCAGGATAGCAGGGTGGAAGGAGTGAAATATAAAGAAATGCATGGTTCATGTGGCCTTTAAAAGTAAATACATATGGTGTATCAATGCTATTATTAGACACAGCTAAGAAAATACAGTCTGGCAGATCATCACATTGTTCCCTCAACTACATTATTCCTAAACGACACAAAGTGCTGTGACTGTAAGTCACCCACCGCCTCCTTGAATACTAGTTTCTGAAGTTAAATATTTCTCTACTAAGAAATCAATCTGATATAATTGAGCAGAGGCTTTCCTCTGTTTTTGTCTTTGTGTTCACAGTTTGGCTTTCACTTTTGATATGTGGTTATTTTAAACCAAATAATAACCTAAAGTGTGTGCTTTTCCTGAACCTGAAGAAGCCTGTTTGTTTGTGCTCAAAATGTAATGTGTTATGCAGTTTTTTAAGTTGTTAGAATGTGTTGCTTTTAGGAGTTGCTTTCTCTTTTCCAGTGTATAAGGATAGTTAATGGCCTGATAACAGGCAAATCATGCATCGTATGCTTGCTTTATTGATCTACCTATTCTAAACTACTCAAATAAAGTCATGGAAATGGGGTAAAATATTGTGAAAAAAAATAAACCCTGTTTTCTTCATACCAGTATTTCCAAACGCACTTCAATATGCTTAGGCATATCTCCACGTATAAGATGGTCCCTATGCGATTAGTTTGGTCGCTAAATTGAGATTCATTGACATTTTGACAGCGGTCTCCTGTTCAAGGTAACTCCGGCATCTGCGTATGTGAAGAGACTCTCATTAAATATGGAATTCCCCGAGCTGCATGTCAACTGATTATTCAACCCCTAAATGTAAATCATATACGGCAGACAGGGAGTCTCTGCGCTATGTAGGTGTGCATGCATGCATGTAGGCAGAAATGCACCGTAAATGTACTGTATACGGTACTGATGTCTGTGTGGCTTCTGTCTGTCCTTATTGGTATTTACAGTGTTAATTTTTAACGTACTGGACTTTTGATGTGTGTCTGCAGTAAGACATTGGTTTTGCACTTGATTTCTACCCTTGGTGGATGCATGAGTTTGAAATCTTGCGTTGCATTTCTAATGAAAGAAATAAGTGCGGAGGCACAGAGGCAAAACTCATCTCAGAGAAAGGTCACATGTAGTGATGACCCCTGTCACCATGGATTTGATGGCCTTATTTCCAATATCCTGTGTCATAATTAATGCAAGGGCACATCTGTTTGAAAAAGGTTCTGTCAGACTTCCTCAAAAGCATTTCAGTGCATCAGGTTTTTAGTATGATTGTGACAACAAACTAGTGTGCAGCATAAATCACTTTCTATATTTATCATCTACATGATGAGTTTGTATATATGTTTAATCTGATGTTTTATTGGTTTTAACAGAGATGGTGCAGTTTGTAGTCCAGTATCTCTAGTAGTTCAGCCATGTTAGCTGCATGTCAGACCTCAGTCCAAAATTTGGTCTCAACTGAAATATCTCATCATGTGGATTGTCACACACTTAGGTACAAATATCCATGGTGGCCAGAAAATGTATCCTAGCAACTGAAGCCACCATGAAGTCTTTGATTAATGACCAAATACCTGCAAAACTAATAACAATCCCATACACTTGCGTGCTAAGCTAAGATGGTGAAGATCATTACCACATTACCTGTCGGACATCGGCATGCTAGCATTGCCATTATGAGCATGTTAGCCCGCTAACGTTAACATTTAGCTCAGCAAGTACAAGCAAGCGATTGCAGCTTCACAGAGCCACAAAAAAACAATACCATGGAAAATTGAACAACAAAAATTACTTGTAATTTGTAGTTACCCTTACTGCACCCAATAGGATCCTTCAGGGATGATCACATTAAATTTGCATTTTGTTTTGGTGGAACACGTCTTTACATGAATATTTATTTCTACATTTTTTTTTTTTATATTATGCGGATGGTTGTCAGGCAATATGAGCGGATTTTGCTTTTCCTTTAATCTAACATCGCCTAAATATTGTAGCATACGCCACTTAACAACAAATACTGTGTGCAGCCATCAGCAGATGCAATTCCTCCGAGCAAATTGGACAAATCATTTCAGAGAGGACTTCAAAGGAAACCACACTGACCATTTCCTCCCAGAGAGGAGAGACAGGTACACAGACTGAAAGAAATAAATAACTGCGATAAGAGTTGCACAAATTTATCTTGCAAAGGCATGTGCTTTACTTCAAGACATGTTTCCTCATGCTGTTTTTTTAGAGATGAAATAATATATGTTTATGTTAATTTTTGAGATGTCTCATTCACATTTAATTGTGAATTTGGTTCCTCAGAAGAGATGACGGTGGCTTGGTTGCACTGTGCAGTACATTTTCTGTCCACCCTTGTATTGTAAAGTGTCTATATGTTAAGTGTGTGCGTTTATTTGTATCAAAAAATCAATTCCACATTCACACACAATCCTCGATTGCCTTTTCCACATTGACAGCCTATCCCATCTCCTTCAGACGCTGCAATAAACCCAAACAATATCAAAAATTGGCACCTATAAAAATTTCAACAGTACAGGAAGGCCAATCTGGCTATTTTAAAAGTGGCTAAAATGCCATTACTGTGGCAGATCTGGATGTGAAATGTCATATTGGAGCAGCCCCACTGTGCCTGCAGCCCTGAGTAACACTGCTTCTTTGGAAGCTCCAGCTGCCTCCCACTGATGAAAGACCATCCAGCAGCTCTGTTCCTCAGCAACCTTTTACCATCACCTGACCTTTGGACTGCAGAAATGCCTTTGATACCTTGCCATGCAGTTTGGTATTTGCCTCTCTATATATCATGACGTGTGCTTTCCCCTGGGTAAGGCTAAACTTGTCTGTTTTTAATGAGTGTCAGAATGTAAAGTGTTTACTCTCCTACCTTTTGCTTCTTTTATGTTCAGCTAGCTTTGTTAAAGAGAGGTACGGTCATTCTGTCTAGTTGACAGTGGTATTTTTACTCCTCTTGTTGAAGGCCAGTTCCTCTGCCTTTTGTAAGGAATTAAATAAGATATTTTTTGTTTGCTAATCTTGGGAAAAACAAGCTCAAGGCCAGTGTGGCATTGAAGATGTTATACCACTTATACCACTGTTTGAAGGAGGTTTAGATCAAATTAAATCAAAATCCAATGATGAAAACTCCTATACTGTCATAAATCTGTGATCAGTGCTTTCAAACATTTACTGTATTCATTTCCAGTCTGTGGTTTCTTGCATTTCAGCAGTTAGTTTAGTGCTTTCATTACCGACAACAACTATTGTACTATGTGTTGCTTAACTGAGTGCCACTGACGTATTTGACGTCATTTAAAATCTGATGGGAGATGTAGTCAGAGCACAAAGAGACGATATAGAGTTAATTGGTTTGTCTTGTCCAGAAAATATTAAAAAATGTAAAAAAAATCTAAAAAGCAGATAAAATAATCAAGCGAAAACAGGCCTAAAAGCAGCTACTGCAGAAAGGGCTCAATACAGCAGCTGTAGCTTCACACAGTTCACATTAGTATTTAGTTAGTAGGACATCTACATAAGCTGAAGTGGTAAGAGGTGCTTCTGTGTCTTTGCTCTGTGATGGACTAATGTTTCCCTGTAATTTGCCAGTTGCATGCTGGGATACTCCAATATCCTTTCAAAGCAATAAGCCAGAATAATAAATGAATACATGTTTGTTAACTCTATCTTTTTTGGTGTAGGCTGAGGGGGCAATACTTTTAGTGAAAGTGGATTTTTTTTTGTAGCTGAAGTTCAACACATCCTTTTCTGTAGCAGCTTTGCATTTCGGACAGCCGAGGCAACTATCAGCGCAGGAATTTTCTGTCTCTTTTTCAGTGGATGTCTGCCTTTATGTTTGTTAAATGTCAGTAGAAAATGGAGGCCTTGAGATTTGACTTGGACTTACTGATACCAAAACATGATGCTTTCTGTACATAGTTGAGAAGATCGTTGAAGAAGTGTAATTCATTTGCAAAAAATAGACAAAATGCACATATAACAAAGTTAAAGATGAATCATTACTGGAGAGGAAGGAAGTTGAATTTGACTTACAGCATTTTGTGCATTACCTTGAATTCTTTTGGCCAACAGATATTTGTCTCAGACTGATACTCTGTCCTGCTGTTGGAGACTGGTTTTAGGTTTTGGGCTGTAGTGAACTACAAATGAAACCAAATTAAATTCAACTTTTGGACTTGTTCACTCTCAAAGCAGACTTTGTAGCTCCAGAGACATCCTCGAGGTGCAGGTTGACCTGCTTGGCATATTTTAAGAAGAAATAATGACACTCTCGTCTGCAGCCAGAGACTGACTGGACACCCTGCTGCTTCCCCTCCATCTTTGCTTCAGTAAAATGTGGTGAGCATTGAACTCAAGTCTCCCTGGTGTGGGACAGCCTGTGATTACTGTGCAGTATTTGGTGGACTGCAGTTTTAAATATAGTCTTAAATGGTCTTTTCAAAATAATGTTTTGATCCAAACATTTATGCTATAATAGCGTAGTTGCTGATTCATGTTTTTAGGGACCATTTTCAGTGTTCGTTCAAAGTATTGCAGACGTGTCTTGACAAACAATTGACTATCAGCTAAGCCCCACCCCCTCTTAGTTACTGTTGCTATGCCTGTCAGTCTCTCCATTTGTGTCTGGCACATGCAGTTTACAATGATAATGATGGCGAATTTAACACTGAAAATGTTGTAATGTGTCTTTATTTCACACAGAGGTAGACAAAAGCAGGCTTCTCCTTTCTAGCTGGCTTGATTTTTGTCAGCTGTATCTAGCAAGATAATTAAGCTATCATAGCTTCAGTTGAAAAAAAGGCTCATAAATATGCACTTAATAAACAGACTGAGGCTAAAGCTTCATGTTCCTGACAAAATGCTAACATCCTCACCATATGGTCCATGCAGAAGACTGATAAATAAAGGAAGAGCATTGTTCTTATATTGCAGTTTAGCACCAGAGCTACTATAAGTAGTATCATATGATAAAGATCAGACTGGTGAGGCCATTTTATAACCATATTTAGCTCCTTGGTTTACAGACTTGATTTAAAGACAGACATTAGATTCATGCTTAATTGTTGATGTTTGAGTATATTTTCACGTTATACTCAAACATTCATGTTTTTTGGCAAAACATGACCAAATGAGCAAAAACCAAAATAACGGCAGACAAAGTGCTTTTTCAAAGATGCAGATCTACTCATACCATGACCATACCATGCAACTCATACCATACTCATACCATGTAATTTCATTTTAAACGATGTCACACTTGTTTGAACTAAAGGCTGTTTATGGAAATTTGTTGACTGGTGTCTGGCAGCAGCAGGATTGGGGTTGAGGGCTAGAGGGGGGAAGGGGTGACCTGCGGTGTCCACAGCTGGATAGCATGGCAGAGGTTTTAAATGTCAGCGTTGAAGGGGGATGCGGCTGCCATTTGGCCTGACAAGCTGCATGCCAAGGGACTGGCAGCGGGATGCAGGAGCTGGGTGCTCCCAGTCCCGGCCACAGAGCTCTCACCTTCTGCCATTTATCATGCAGCTACTTGCCTAGCGCATCTGGCACCTTCGCATTGACAGCAGCATAAAAAGTAGTTGCTGCAGGCTAACTGGTGGCCCATGGTAATCTTTTTAACAGCACAACAAAATTAGGGCAGAAGTATATGTTTGAATAAATGCAGTCCAGGGTATGTGGTATCTGCTGCTGAAATCTACACTGCATAGCACAGCAGAGGTTAAAAAGTTGTAATCCTAAGTGCTAAACAGTTATTATCTTCTTTGAAAAGTGTGATATTCAATAAATATGACATATTTACGGATACACCGCAGTCATCTGTTCATCTTTGTGTATATATTAGTCATAGCTGTCTTTTTAGCAAACACTACATTTTGAGTTTGTGGTTGATGTGGAGCAGATTAATTATTGCTCAGTGAGCGCACAATACGGAAAACCACTTTGCTCTCAGCAAATTAGATGTAATCAACTGTCATATCATGTTTTATTGACTTTAATTGACTGTAATTGTGAATCCTGCTGTAACTGCTAGTTACTTTCTGCATGGCAAGGTCAACTAAATTGCTTGATGAGCTGTTATGGTCTTTTATATGATGACCTTGACTTGGGAGGGTGTATGAATTTCCTCTATGCATGGCGATAAAGCATGAAATGAAACTAGACCACTCTGCTTCTGAGTGGCTTTACAGCATCTGGTGGTTGTGGTCACTGCTTGAAAATGTTCTGCTGTAATGACCTGGCAGTATTTAGACATGGCAGTAAATAGGCTGTTCATTATATCTGTTAAAACAACTCATAGCGATAAAATTTGAGATGTCAGTAAACATATGTCAGATCCCCTCATGAGCTCAAACCGTGTTCAAACTCAAGAAATAGAAAGTATATACATAATCATATACTAGATATTTGGAGATACATGGTTTTCTCTGTAAAGCAACAATATATTGAATTTAAAACATAATTGTTTTTCTTTAATTTTGTTAAATAACCATCAATAACTGAGTCTAATTAGGCCCTTTAGTCAAGATGAAGATGAAGATGCTTCTTTAATGTGTTTGCTGCAATATATGTTATTTTCATCCTAATATATGATGCAATCGTTGCAATTTTGGCATACATGTGAAGGTAAAAAAGCAGCAAAGATCAAACATGCAATAGTGAGCTGTGAATTGGAGACGTGGGCCTCTGTGATGTGTTTTTTGCTTTACATATCACAGTCGTGTTCATGTGTACATGGTTGCCAACATGTCAGTTTGCATTCACAAACATGCTCATCCTGTCTGGTGTTAACGGCAAATGCATAGATGCAGTTAAAACCTGACGGGATACAGGTGGATATCTGTATAATAATATCAGATTATACGTGCTCATAAACAGAAGTCGAATGTCTGTATCTTAAAAATGTCAAACAGTAATGTTTGACATATTGACAAATTGACAAATTTATACAGATTACGCCCAAAAGTGGGCTTAATCTGTATAAATTTAAAGCAAAAGTCATTTTACAGCTTTAGCATGCACTAATGGAAGGAATTACATGTCATTGTTGGAAACAACAAAAGGCAAAAGGATCTTGGCAATCCAGGTCCATGAACACATGCAATCACATGTCAGTCACCATTCATTTACATTATTCACTTTGAAAAAGGAGGGGAGAGAACGCTTCATCACAGCTTCACAAAAAGCCATACAGTGTAATTATGTTTGTGGGTGAAAATAGGCTAGATTGATTATATGCATTTACAATAATGAGCCGTCAATGTATTATTACGTTACAGAGCGATCAAAATCTTGACATAAATCGTAATTAATTCTGCCTTCAGAATTTCTGATCAGCCTTACTTTGTGTTGTTGTCAGAGGTTGTGGTATGAAGCGGTGGGAGATATGAGCAGCAAACAGTTGGCTGATGCTACAGCTGTGGCAGCAGCCTCATTAGGGTTTCACAGAGGTTTCTTTCGACGAGCGCTGCTGCTCGCTCTGACATGGGGGCAGATTACTCTTATAAATCTGCTGGAGCTGTGAGACAGACAGATAGCGAGACACTCAGGGAGGCTGTGGCACTGGCCGGGCAGAGTGTCAGCTTGGTTTCGTGCAGAGGATTGTTTTGCAGCGAGAGGCCCCTAACTCTCCCCCAGCTGACTGGTGTGGCTTCATTAGCATGGGCTGTGGCTCCTCTGATTTGCCGTAATTAAAGAGAGAAATCAGAGCGCTTGCCTCCAGTCCAGACACAGCCAGTGCCTGTAAAGTGAGATCGCCGTGGAGCAGATCGAGCCCTCTTGGCCGCATGCCACTCCACCCCTCCAGATCGTCCCCAAAGTAAGAATGAGCCTGGAGGTATGGGGTGTTGGCGCCTGTGCCAAGTTAACCCCCGGGTTTACACAAGCACACTCGCCTCTCCCCATGGACGCACACTGGGCTGGCGTTGTCATGGTGATAACGGGGAAATGTTTAATGGAGACACTGATGAGAATTTATGAGGCTGTGGCTATGTGCATTTACAGAGATGCGACCCTTAGCCTATCGTGCGCTGCCTCCTGTGGTTCTACATGTATGTCTTCACTTACACAAGCTGCAGCTGATCACCGGGGCGTATGCTCAGGCAGGCGGTCTCCACATGTTACAAGGCCAGACACCCCAGGTTCAGCTGGAGGCACGGTGGTGGTTGTTTTGTTTTGTTTTGTTTTTAAAAAGAAAAATCAGTGTCTCTAATATCTGAAGCAGTGTTCTCATTCAGTTTAAATATGATAGAATTTAAATTTAATTGAACTAAGGTGGCTGTGAACTCCTGACAAAATTTAATTTTATCTTTTCTTATGAGCAAAATGGTGGAAATGTCACCATAACCCTCCATCATTACACTCTCCATTGTAACTTTAGGCTTCTTATTTTCCAGTTGTTTTATGTCTGCCTCCAACACGACTTGCAAGCACCTGTATTTGTCATGGACACCATTAAACAAGCAGGCCATAAGTCTGATGGAGTGTGCTGGCATTTGCTGGGGACGCCATCTTCAGCAGCTGAACAGCCCTTGAGAGCATGCCAAATTTGATTAAAGTATACTTTTGACCTTAATATGGACACAAATGGAGGGCCATCTGGAGTGTAAGGTCCTGTCAAGTGAATTTTTTCACCAATATACAGATGCATACCTTTTCATCTAAACTTACAAAGTAGTTCCTGAGAATTTAAAGTACGAGGTTGTCCCTGGATTTCAGCTTGGACAATATCAGGAGGTCATAGTTCCTTAAAGTCCTGCGATCATTTCAGCCTGCCAGATGAGTTGTGAACTGAATTACATGCAAAAATATAAACAGCCATGGTGTTCATAGCATCATGAAGCATGTTGTAGATGAATTAGGCAAGAGAAGGCACAATGAACTTGGACATGGTCTGGAATTGGTTCTCTTCCACTATCGTCACACAACATAAAA
The DNA here is from genome assembly GCA_029721515.1 of Synanceia verrucosa. Classification (NCBI taxonomy): domain Eukaryota; kingdom Metazoa; phylum Chordata; class Actinopteri; order Perciformes; family Synanceiidae; genus Synanceia; species Synanceia verrucosa. The sequence continues at coordinate 8,771,787 of CM056568.1, read as the reverse complement.
TGTCAAATTTTCTTGTCCAGTTATTTTTATTCCCAAAACCCTTTTCTCTTGAGTGGGGTCATTATCAAGCTGATCAGTTAAGGCAGTACGCCGATTCGGCTGCCTGGAGGATGCACTGGAAAAAGCACTCATCCAGCTTGACCTGAGTTCAATCCTCAACAGCAGCACTTCCAAGTTTTTCTGAGATTTTTGGTGGATTTTTAACTCTTCGGACAATCAAATTCAGCACCACTGTGCTATGTTCAAAGAGCCAGAGAGAAATACTGTGTTTCAGAGACTTTCAGATGTTATGTGGACCCAGGTGTGGAGAGGACCCATCCTATTGAACCCACGAAGTCACTCTACGCTCTCCTCTGAACACTTCTCTTTGTCCCTTTACTGTCAGTCTCAGTATCAGAGTTTCCCAGCCCACTAAGTCTCTTGTGACTGGGGTTTCAATTATGAATGCTACCTTTGACTACCGCTGTTATTTTGCAGCAGCCCACATATCCCTGCCTGCCACCACTCATGTGTGACTTGATGTATTGTCTCACTGTTTTCCCCCCTTTCAAAATTAATTGCAGTTTTATCTCTCCCCAAGATAAAAAAAAAAAAAAAGCCAGCCGAGAACATAATAGTCTAAAAGTAGTGTGGATTCTATTCAAACACAACAATTAAAACCTTGGTGTTTTCCTCGCTGTTTTCAACTGTGGACGTGTTGGTTGAGATTTTTAGTGGAGGTTCTTCTTTTATCTTTTCACACAATAGGATGAAGTATTACCTTCAATTACCTGTCCTGATTGGATGAGAGTTTTGCAAAGTCAGATCACATTGTGGACCCGACCATTTTATTCAATGTCTAATGACTTTTCACCCACAATGTCATAACCTCCTTCATCAAAATCTAATTACATCTCAGAAGTTCTCCTTCTCCTTCTCTGTGAGTAATGAAAATCTGAATGTAATTTGCTCCATCTCAGACCACAATGCAAACATCTTCACTGATACTTGGTTGACTTTAACTTTTAGGTGTGAGATTTGCTTACTAAAGTTAGTTTAATTAATTTTGGCTGCCACCTTAGCAAACATGAACATTATCCTTGTCAGACATATTGCTCTTGTCAACACAGCTGCAGGTAGGAAGAATCATTACTGCCAGCTCAAGCTGGTTGGGAATTAAGAAAAACAAGTTGAAGTAAATCAGCTCCACTTTCTCAGCTTTATTTGACAGCTTGGTCTTGCCTAGAATGAACTAATATAGTATTTCCCTCCTTTTCAGAATAAACACAGGTGTAATTATTAAAATGAATTATAGCCCTGTTCAGTTTAGTGTGTCCAGTCATTCCAGTGATCCATGCACAGCACCATGGTCGTGGTCCACCTCAAAAGAACAAGGCCATAATTAATGTGATTAATTATACCTGTGTTTACCCTGCTGTGTCGTAATGGCTGCTGTTTATTGAAAGGGAATTTCAGAGCTAACATTTAAAGCTACTCATCCTAAATAACCACTCAGACAAGTTTTTCTCTGTGTTATTGGCAACAGAGGCTAAAAAGGCTTTTGATTACAAGTTTCATTTAAATGGTTGCTCGCGAAGCGTGTTCTCCATCTTCTGTCGCATCTCAACTCTAACTAAGCTTTGGATTTTTCCAAATGCTGAAGCAGTGCAGATCAGGACACAGTAAGAGCTGGAAGATGGAGAACACTGTCTTTTTAAGCTTTTCAAAACAAAAACACATGAACAAGCAAATTATAGATGTGTTTTTTTTTTTCTTTTCTCTGATGTTGAGCTCACTAGCCTACTATCTACATCAGCAGCTATTCCCTGGTGGGCCTCAGAATGCCATCTAGTGAGCAGTGGCGGTACTGCCCAATAGTTCATGAATGAAAAACTGTTTTTGGCAGAACAGATTCTGTGAATCCAACAAATTTTAATACTGATTCCACCTTGCGTACAGATGACTCCGGCGTTGTCGGAGACCCAAAATGGGTTCCAGAGTGAGAAGATCTGATAATGCCGTTTTGGAGTTGCAGCGTGTACCCGGCGTTGTTGCTAACGATGACATCACATCATCATGTGACCAAAAGTTGTAGTAATCAAGGACTTCATGCGCATGCTCATTGCATTCTTTCTTTGTTTTTTTGTGGGTCTCTCTGTGTGTCTTTGCAGCGCCACCTATCGGCGTGGCATATGTGTTACATCTTTGTCACTCGTTGTCGCTCGTTATCTCGTTGCCATGTAGACGGAATTACTTCTGGCAACGTTGTGACAAGCATTATTGCGCTGTTGTCGTATGGATGGAGCCTGTGCTGCTGGATCCATGACGCCATCCATGGTTCTGAAGTAGCAAACAACAAATATTTCTGTTCTGCTGGTCTGTCGCTGTTGGTATGAAAAAATATTAACGAGTCAGCTGTGAACATGAAAAAAGGCAGCCACAGACAGCTGCTAAGCTTATAGTTACAGCTGATAAACTCTGTTAACAACGGGTTGTCATTTCAGCTTCCAAACTGACAGTCGCTGGAAGTGAGAAGCTGCTTCAAGGACCCATTGTTCCAATAAATATGACAAATTTTGTGGAGTGAGATGCATATGTCCTTTTGGAGAACAGAAAGATTGACAATTTTAGGAAGAGTTTTATTCTGAGGCAACGAAAACGTAGCGATTCTTACACAAGAAAACACACCTATTGATATTTTATTTCTGTTTCTGTTTTCCCTTTCTGTCACACTGTTCCTTTACTGTACATATCACAAAGCATTAGTTAAACTTCAGTACACTCACAGTACATGTAAAACGATTAAATATGTATTGCTTTGTTGTCATCCTCGTAGATTACAACAACATTTTCTATCATTTTACAGATGTGGTTTGATTTTCTACTCCAGGCTGTGATGCCACAACACTGTCTTTTTGAAGTGTGCATTGTTGTACATGTGTGTGGCTTTGCCTCTGCTTTAAATATAGTCAAGATGACAGGCGTAGCATTTACCTTGATGTTTACTGCTTTGAACTGCTTGGCATGGGCAATGCCTGGGCTGGTTCACATAAGAAAGAGGCCTATTTGAACAAGCCCATCTGGGGAAAATACCAGAATGGCATGGCTGACACACACACACACAGGCTTTGAATGGTTCCTCCCTGAGCAAGTGATGAGCATGAGACACAGCAATTGAAATGTTTCAAGTAAAACCCAGAAATGGGACCTTTTTGTGTCTTTGAACGTCATCCATTAGGAAACACTGTGGTTCTGTCTCACAGATACACACTCACTGAGACACAATGCATTTAAGACATTCACCTCTACACCTTAAGTGATGTTTAAAAGGGGGGTTAAAGGGGAGAGCGAGGTGTTACCTGTTATGTTTGATCTCAGTGGAAGTGCCATTTCATGACATTGCAGGCAAACTCAAACTGCATTGTACCAACTAAAAAAATCACCAAAATTTCATCACCGCACTGTGAATCTGAATAGAAACCCCTTCAAACCAAACGTCTGCCTAAAAGAGAGCTGTGTTTCGTTACAAATGCTAAAGAAGAAGAGTAGAAATAGATCATTTACAGAGTGGAAACCCAGATTAGGCTTTTCATCACATGCATCTTCTAATATCATTTCAGCAATAAAAATAACAGCTGGTGTGTCTGATGGAAAAAAACAGAACCCCCAGATGTGTTTTGTTTTGCATACATTTCTCTCTGCATTACAGTTGGAAGCTAATCCTCCAACATCTTCCCAAATGGAGCTGCAGCAACAGTCTCGCTCAGATATTATTATGAATAATTTATTGCACCCCGTTTTCAAAGAGCCGAGCAGAAATCCCAACTATTTTTGGTGTAACGGCATCACGTCTTAGTTAAGTCTGCAGGTACACACTACAGCTGTTGGGCTTCTTGTGCGGCAGCAGTGCAAACGGCATTAGCCTCTCACTGATATCATTATAGTGTGATTGGTATGTGGTCCACTGGCTCGATGTGCTACTGGGCTTCTGTTTGCTCAAATGTATTACAATCCCTGACTCTTCTGTGTCTGGGCTAAGCTGTCCTTGCAGGTACACACATTCAGAAACATGTATTTTAGATGTGTATTTTGGAAGAACACTTATGCATGTGTATTCAGATTGCACACACAGGGACATGCATGATGATGTGCTGAAAATTGTGCTAAGATACAACCAAATATTTTGGCTGTTGTCTCTTATCCCTTTTCTCAACTCACGTGCACAAGCATCTGTCTCTGCTCTGCCATATCAGGTAGTGCACTTGATCGTGACATTTGTTTAACATTCCTCATCCCCCCTCTCCTCTCTCTCAGACACAGTGAAGTGCCGCATACCTCTTTCTCCCGTTGTTTAAACATGCCCGCCGCTTTTCCATCTTTTTTATTGGAAATGTGAAATGTGTCATGGAGGCAAACAGTGGAGCAGCACAGGAGAGGACAGATAAGCCTGACTGGGCTTACGGCGACTATTCGAACACGTTACCCAAGGAAGTACTTACCGGAGGAACACACAGGCGTGACAGAACCTACGAATATAAGAGTGACTTCAGTGTGATCCAGAATTTGACGCTTGTATTTTTTTTTTTTTTTTTTTGTGAGAGTGAATCGATGCACGTCAAACCTCTCCTGGTGTGATAACCATTAGCACTGGCCTCACTGGAGGATGTGACATGGGTTGTGAAATCTTACTGTGTCATGTGTAGTAGTGGCTGAAATGTGTGAAAACATGTCCATTTACACAGAGTTCAAATGAAGGAAAACAACAGGTGCCAAAGTCAGGCTTTTCTTCAAGGAGCAGGGAAGATGGTGGCAGGTTCTTGGAAGACATTTTCTTTTTTTTTTTTCCATCCACTGCGATATCAGGGGAATACCCTTGTATGGATGAGTGTGGATTTAGATATGGCTGACAGGTGGATGACCAGGGTATCACTCAAACAAGTGAACAGGGCTCTCTTCCAGTTCACCAGAGAACAGGACAGATACGATCGTATGTGGTTGACTTAATGTAGGGACTGATATTCTGGGGATCAACTTCTGGGGTCACTATTTATTTCTTTCAGATAATAAAACCACTTCGTGCAACAGCGAGCGGCTGCAGCTGATTCTCTCTTATATTATAACTAAATGCTGCAGGATAGATTGCCTCTCAGATGACTGGTGGTCGGTCCATTTCTGTGCCCTCTGGCAGGTGACAAAAACTGACTGCGGGTTCTGAATAATTCCTGATGAATGAGGATGAAAGTGTGCAGAAAGCATGACGTGAAAAGTGTCACTCCATGACACAAGGAAGGAACACATTTTCCTAATTTGGTCTTTTTTTAAGGAAAAAAAACAGCATAAAATAACAAAATGTACTGATAATTTCAGTTTTGTAGCATTATCATACACAAGGTGTCATATTTAGGAGCTTCAGAGATGCAAAAAACAAATTGTTGAGTCAGTTTGAGTGTGTTCTGCCTCAGGTTTTGTCCCTGTGGGCCGCCTGCATGGTTGGCTCTGCTTTTTGAAGGTGGGGTGACGTCCGATGCGGCCACAGACCCAGGCTGGACAGCGAGCTCGTTTTTGTTCTCCCCTTCACATTGCCAATTCCAGCTGTCACACAGAGGGACAATAGAGAAGAGGAGGGGGTGCTCTCTGAATGGAAAAAATAAACTGGAGAGCCCCCCGTCACACAGCCCCCCTCCCCAAGACTCGTCATCTGCATTTGACAGGACCCCCGTTCTCCTCTCTTCACCGCCCCTTTTCTTTTTCTTTCTCCTTTTCTCTCCCCGTGCTCTCCATAATCCTCCTTTCTCTCTCTCTCCCTGCTAAGTGCAGCTGTTGCTCTCCATTTGGTCTTTTTTTCATACTGATTGCTAATTAGGATAGCTTTTTGGTGAGTTTTATCTTTAAAACTTGTTAAACTTGCAATTTTCCTCTCCTTCCCCTCCTTTATTCCGGCAGATCTTAGAGGGAAGCAGAGAAAAGACTTAACCAATTATACACAATTTACTTTCGGCTGGGTATTTTTCAGTCTGCACCCAGTGTCCCATGCAGCATTCATATAGCTTACAACTACTGTACTGTGTGGTAGCCTCTTATTATAGTGCTCACTTCAGCTCTGAATGCAAAAGCCCACTTTGAAGAATAGACTGCCCCATCTCCCTTATTCTGCTCACATAAGTGAATCCCTGGGAGAGGGAGCAGAGGAAAAGGAGAGCCTGAGAAAACAGCAATTCACACACCAAACACAGAGACCCCTAGTAGCTCAACAAATGAGTGTCTAGCCCTATGTCCATTCATATCGCCCCTCGGCCCGCAAGCCTATTAGCCAGGCATCGCTCCTTGAACATTCACTGTCGACAACATGTGGAGGCATCGCTATAGCAACCAGTGGATATGACATGTGCAATGGACGGGGACTCCTGAGCTGCTGAATATAAGGAGGGGCTCAGCCTTAACTAAATGATCGCAAAAAACCCAACCCCGCCACCTCCCCGTCTCTTTTCATTGGCACGGAGGCGCTGAAAGGACTCACTAGTGGGGCTTCTGCACATTCTTCCGAGGCTCGGAAAATCAGGCGGGCATATCCCACATTCTTCTCCCTTTTCTTATTCTCTCCGACTCTCCCTTTTCCCCCTCTTTTTTTTCTTCTTCATCTTCGTGTTGAAGCCGCGGTCTTTTGTTGGCGCTGGGGGAACGCATGGGACCCTCGCAGGGGAACTTTTGGAGAAGCGGACTGAGTGGGCGGCCGGGACGCGCAGACGCTTGTTGGAGCTGCGGCTGGTGTCAGTGGTTAACGGAGTTCTCTGGAATACAGGACACAGCAGCAGCCTCCCTTATGTGCGCTCCGTCCAGCTCCATGGATCTGGGTAATTATCTCCCGGCTTGTGTCTGTGTTTTTATCGTGTTCAGCGCCCAAGTTTTCATGCGTCAAATGCGTAAAAGGCGCCTTTTTAAAGAAGCGGCTGTGAAAACTTGTCAGTCTTTGTAACATGTAAAGCTGTTTCCAGACGTGAATGAAAAATGATGTGTAGGGGTTTTCAGGTTATTTTAGGGTAGAGCTCATGGATTCATTCTCTTTCATCTTTTCTGCTGTGATCGTCTGCTGAAGACCTCATCTCCAGAAGCTATGGGATAAAATAGGCGATCACCGTGCGTCGAAAAAAATCGACTTTGCACACTGTAGTTAATCTAAATGTTGAGCCACTGCGATATCCCCAGTAAAACTGGATCTTGGTTCTCTGCTTTGCTCTGAGCACATCTGGCTGCAGGAGACAAAGTTTGTGCAGGATCATCCTGGTGCTGAGAGCTGGAGGATCCGTTTTATTCTATTTTTACCATGTTGAGTCAAAAATATATCAGCACCATTATCTGTATCTAATCTATATCCTTTTATTCTTTTCTTAGATTTATTTCCTAAGATATGTAAAATAAGATTTATTTATTAGAAATACCCATTTTATTTTCAATTTCTTTGGTAATATATGAGTTTGCTCATATCAAATTGTTTTATTTTGTAATTTATCAAATTAATTATTATTTTCGAAGAGGCCTAATAATTTCCATTTAGACTGTATTTACAAAATTTCAGCAAGTTCATAGTGTTTTCCTACAGATCTGTGACAAATATCATGCTTATGAAATGTTGCTATATTTTTCGTGTGTGGTTTTTTTTTTTGTGTTAACCACAGGGTTCTCAGTCACATTTTATTGCATAAAAACTTTTTTTTTTAATCCTGACAGCATTTAGCTGACATCTTCAGACATCTTCATCTGTAGCTGCAACTTTTAAAAAATCAGCGACTGTAGTTTAGGGTTGAGGTTTGGCAGTTGTGTGTGGATTTTCTTGTACTACTTAACGGTATTGTGATGTGAGAATGAGGAGCCAGCCGCCCCTGCAACACCTCTCTGCCTGACCTTTCCTCCAGCATTTGAATAATCCAGAGCACCGAAATCCATCTGCCCCTTGTCTCCTCTCAGATTGGCCGATTCACCACACAGGGCAAACATGAATAGAAGTGAAACAGAAAGGCAGAGAGTAATAACCTCAGTGAGTGTGGTTCCTACATAAATGGCAGTAAAAACCCTCAATTCAAAGGAATCAACGAAAAAAAAAAAATACTGTTTGAATTGTGAATTTTTGTTAAAAATAAAAAGGGGAAAATTGTATTGTTTATCCCATTGAAATATTTCATGTCAATATTCCTGATTTCTGCTCTAACATTCAGATTTAAAATATGTTTTACTATCGTAGTAATTTGTCTGATTTACTGAAAAATAAATGATCATATATTGATATTTAACCATTCAAATAATTGAAGAGAGTAATTCCTGTGTTTTTGTATATTTTAGGCAGACAAACAGTTTTATACTCCAATTATACTAAAATAAAATGATAACAAAAACATGTAAAAAAATAAAAAGCAAAGGTACAGAACTCTAAAGGTCCATGAAGGTAATTCTTCACCTCACATCTCCTCCCCTTTCCTCCTCCTCTTTCTCTCCTCTGGTTTTCTTTCTAACATGATTACCGCCTTCAAACACTCTTTTATGCTTGCAGTGTGTTTCAAGCCTGTTTGCTCCCACAGTGGAAGTGCTTCTTTTTCATTTATTTCAAGGTGTTTACCTAAATAGTAAGAGCAGCCACAGATTATAGAGGGTCATGTCTTTGATTAGCTCAATAACAGTTTTTTTTCTTTTTCAGAATAAGGAAAAGAATTTAGTTAAGGACAAATAGCTCAGAGTTTGTCAGGCAGGATCGAACCAAGAGGTCCATAGGGGGCACTTTGGTTTCAGAGGCAGCAATCTTTAACGACTACACTGATGTGACATGCTGTGTCTGCAGTGTAAACAACGTTGAATTTTAAATACGTCTAATGAGGGCTTTTAATGCGCTATATATTCAGTCTTTTATTGTGTGATTATGTGAGAGGGGAGGCTAGCTGAAAGGTCTGTATTCCCAACAAGTACTCTAGCAAATGGAAATTGTCTATATGTTCTCTTGATCACTGAACAACACAGAGTCGTTGGATCGTGGCCATTCCTCCCCTCTCCACCCGTACATGAGCCTCTTCAAACCTCTCAGTTGTTGTCTAGCCTCTTAATGCTTGATTAAAACTACATGCTCCAACTACAGCAATTGCAATCAACAGCAACTGTCGCCGGGCCTAACACACCAATCGAAAAGACCTTGGCATCCACACAACCGCTAAAACATTAGCAATTACGAGCCACAAGGTCAAACCATATTGTTGCTGGTGTGAGGTGAAGTGTCTTGTTTTGAAAAAGGTACAACCAGATGTAGCCATCCTTCAGCCGGCCCGTTAGACCCCTCAGGCTGAATGTCAGAGCACTGCCATTTTTATTCCTATTTTTCTTGTTGTACATTTGATTCACATCAATCTTTCAATCTTGCATGCAGATAATTAGGAGCCGGCTGATGCATTCCTGCACAGTTATTGATACTGCCCTTTTGCAGATGTATAGGACGTGTATGCAGGCGATCAAATTAGATCAAAAACGCTGGAGGACTGGTTTTTACAGAAACCCCCATGTTTTTATGTCACTCATAGAGGACAGTCAGGATGATTTATGTGACGTAAAATGTACTGGGGATAATAATTTTTTTGTTTTCGTAGAGTTAAATACAAAAGTAAGATGGCACAATGTCAGCACAGAAAGCTAGCCTTTTAGGTATCATTAATTATCCCTCCCAATTAATGCTCCTAATTATCACTGTTATGCTCTCAAAACATTTTGCATCAGTGGAGCCCACAGGGAATTTATCATCGCAGTAAATATCCGTGAGTGGACCAATTATCAACACGTAGGCCACTTCTTTAACCTCTGCTGATAAAAATTTCAGAGATGATATTACAGCTCGTTAAAAACAAGTCTGTCTATACAGCCTATATACCTTCCTGTTTGAATTAACATGCAGCGTGGGTGAGAATGTCTGGAAAGGCTTTTCTATTCAACTGGTGGTGGATGTATGAAGGTCCAGTTTGGGCTGCCTGTGCCTCTCCGGGACTGGTGGCCATTAGCTGTGTGGCTTGGGCCAGGGCCTAATCCAGCCAAACTCAGGACCAGAGGAGCTAATTAAGCACAAGCTTTTAGTATCCCAACCTCCTGTAGCTGCACAGTGCCAGCCCGCCCCATGCCAGCACTAAATGCGGTTGTAAATATCTATAGTGGGGCATGGTGTGGAGACAGCACTGGACAGAGGCTGCTAATAGGGGTTGACTGAGTCTGAATGCGTATTATAAGGCCAGTTTTAGAGCCGGCTAATGAGTGGGGCCGGTCACACAGTGGTGGTGGGTGGAAGGAAAGAGCGGGGAAGGAAGTGGCGGTAGGTAAGGAAGCTCTTGCGGCACTGTTTGCGTCCACATTTTTTTCAGGGTGAAGTCGAGACAAGCCTTCAGCTGAACAATGATGCACCACAGGTTTAATACGGTGGTTGCTGTAAATTAAAAAAAGACTGCATCAATGAGGAGGAAACTACAGAATAGCATCCTTTCCTGCTCTGATGTTCTGTCTCTCTGTGTTTGTTTGTGACCTCCAGAGGGGCAGCCTGACCCAGATCCCGGTGGTGAAGGAGACCAGGGTGGAGTCGGGCCAGTTCCTGCTGCTGTCCGTCCTCTGCATGCTCTTCATCCTGGTGGCGCTGGCTGTGTCCACCACCTTCTTCTGTGTGCGCCAGCGCTCACACCTCCGCATGAAGGAGAAGCTGGCAAGCCTGGGGACTGACACCAGCACTGATGCTACCGCGACCTATCAGGTTAGACCCGCCCTCTTCTTGCCTCTGAGCCAATCAGGGACCAGAACATTGATGCTGTGCTCTGCCATTGGAAGAACACACACGCTGTTCTGGTACAATCGATTTTCTGATTGGTTTGTGACAGTGTTTGTTAATGTGTGTTTATGTTTGAATGATTTTTAGCTATCATTATGACATTGATTTACTTTTTTGATGAAATCATTTTGTTTTGTGCAGTGCAGTGCTATTTCAATGTTTTTTATGCTATTTTTTGTTGTTTTTTTGGACTAATTGAGCCAGTAGATCTTTGCTCCATCCAATTTTTCAATGCTTACCCTTGTGTGTCTAAGAGAGAGGAGCAGCCGCCTCTGTGACCTATTCCCTCTGCTCCTCCAGGACCATGGACAGCCTGGGCTGTATTGATTTTCAGCTCTGGGGCTCAGCTGTGCCCAGCATGACACTCAGAACATATTTATCTGCATGTCACGTTAACATTTTCAATATTTAATCAGGTTTTCACAAGGCTGCTCTATCTATCTTTCTAACATTGTTACACATTTATAATGATGGCCACAGATGCACAAAAATGCATCATTAGAAATATGTAATATGTTTTGTTTTTCTTTTTTCTCATATTTTTTAAATTAATTTTTGTTTCTGTGGATTTTTTTGGCTCTATATGGCACCTGTTTTTCTAAATGTAAGTGGATGAGTTCTTATTGTTTGACAGATAGTCGTGTGTTTGTACGCTGTGGGAGTGAGATATCGTTAGATGGCACCACGTATGGGAGACATTGTGTCCTTTTGGCCTGTTTTTGTTCTTATTAGTAGTGTGAAAGATGGGGGGGGCAGGAGAAGCTGTAATACCACAACCAGTGCTGCTCTCTGGGCTCCATGTGTCTGTCCTCTGGCCCTCTCTGGTGCTAACTGCATCTCTCTGCCTACTCCTGGGACGACTTCTGGACTCCGTACAGCATGACACTTTGCAGAAATGTTGAGAAGTACGATGAATTATGAGGTGGACCTGGATATTGCCCCAGGGCTGAGGCCCAGGGCACCACTTCATGGCTTTAATCATTAAAGTCTGACGGCGGGTAAAGCTGATCCAAGACCAGGGCTTAGAGGGGCCTCTGTACTCCAGAGGGAAATATCACTATGATAGATCATGAGATAGCATGTGCTTTCACAGGGCGTTTTCTCTGCTCTGCCCTGCCCTCGCTGTTATTAATTGAGTATGCAAATGAATTCTGTGGAGATGACTGGCTTTTCCTCCCAAACCCAGACATGATGGGGGTTTACAGATCATGAATTTAACATAGAAAAACCAAGTGTGACCACAACCTATGGAGGGAGTCAGGCTAAGTGTGTGACTGTTACTATTCTTGTTCATTCACACACGTAAGAGTGCACAAGTCTGCAACTGATGAGTTTATTTTTTATTTCTTTTTCATTTGGTATAATACTTGAGTAGATCATGCCAGTTTTTGAATTTCTGATGATCTGACTCCCATCATGGAAGAAAAGCTGAGTCATAGGGAGAAGTGTAATCTTTATAGCAGCAGGTCTTTTAGCAGAAAACCTGGAGATATCAATCAAAAAAGAAAATTATACTTTACAATAGTGCCGATGCATTTCAATCTCCTTTGGTTCGCTGTGGTTATATACATTCACAGTGGAACCGCTGTTGGATTGATGGATAGATTCTCCTATATTTGCAAAAAAAGGATACAAGTTCTTCTTTTTTGCTCTTGACTGTGCAGTATGGAGATTTTGTGCAGGATTTTACTTTTTTAACCACTGAAAGAGCCATTCTTAAACAACGAAGACAGTTGCTGTGTGGCAGCCAGGTGTGACACACTGAATGTATTCTGTAAATCATGTAGGGTTCCTCGACCATGTATTTTTGACATAATTAGTATAAGCTCTATAATCCACAAGGATAAGCCATTAATCTACAGGCAAGCAAGGATGGATCAAGTCAGCCGAGATACAGGATTTTACACTGTGCATTTATAGACCTCAGCTCCTAACAGCAGGGATAAGCACATAACCTACATAAAACTATTGTTATGAGCACAAAAGGAAGAGAAATACATGAAACCTTGCAAGGAGACTGGAAAAAACAGCATTTTGATGATGATCAGTGTTTCTCCATTATTTCCTGTAATCCCCAGGAGCTGTGTCGCCAGCGTATGGCGATCCGGACGTCAGAACGCGTCGAGCGGCCGGAGACCCTGCGCCACTCGAGGCTCAATAGCGTCTCGTCCCAGTTCAGCGATGGTCCTGCAGCAAGCCCGTCGACCCGCAGCAGCACCTCCTCCTGGTGCGAAGAGCCGGTGCCCTCCAACATGGACATCTCCACTGGTCACATGATACTGGTGAGGCTCTTCCTCTGTAATAATGATTCACGTGGTGGAAAAAGTGGCGAGGGAGGAAGTTGGTTGACGTGTGGTTTGTTGTCAAGGCCCTCAGAGATTTTTTTGTGGTTCTCAGCATCAAAACAACCACAACAATCATGTCTCGCTGACGATGCACTTATCCTGCAAGAGTGGGTTTAGTCTAGTTTGAGAAGTTCATACATTAAGTGTGTACAGTCAGTGATTTCCAACTACGATACCACATTTACATATTCAGTCAGCTGTATGTATGAACATATGTGTTGAAGTTAAAAAGAATAGAAAGAGAAAGCGGTTGAATAATCAGCTTGAAGTAATGTTGTAATATCTAAAAATAATAAGAAATTAAAATAAAACATGCAAATACCTTGACTGACTCCAACACTGACTCTTGAATTCAATGGAAAAAATAATGTAACAATAAACTGTTTTATATATTTACATTATTAGTATTGTTAAAAACAAATATTTTGAAATTGGTTCTAATGATTTTTAATGTGGGGGCTGTTGGGGATAGTGACTAATCTACAGGCTATTCAGATGTTTCATGTGAGCACACATGATGCCTATAAATATGCTCATCCCTGTGCTGAAATCCAACAGCTTGATTTCTCTCTGTTTATCTGTTTGGACGTGTCTCTTTTTCATACCTCTCTCACCTTAATCCCTTCATAACCCTGTTATCTTTGGGTTCCCCCATCACTCTTCCCCGCTGTTTTCCTCCTCTTGCTTTATCTCGTCTCTGTTGTCTTCATTTTTCCTCCTCCAACTTTTCCCTCGCTTTACTGTCATTTTCTCTCTTTATCATTCCTCCTTGCGTCTCGCCCCGCCGTCATTTACATCCTTTACCCCCTCTGTCTCTCTTACTGCTGCAGCAATGGCAGACTGCTTTGCGTGATGAGAGCTGACCAAACAAAAAAAAACTAAGTATCATTATCTATCTGATTGTCATTTGGATGTTTTAGTATTCTAAAAAATCTTTCTTTTTTTTTTTGAAAAAGCTTTTGGTTGCCAACGCCTCCACAAACACAATGAATTGTTTTAATTTTGTGCAACTTTCGCTTCATTCATTTGAGACAAGCTTGATAAAAGAGATGGATAGATGCCTTGCAGTGTTTCCATTAATGGAGAGAGCATTCATCACACTGCACGTCTGGCTTTTATATTGGGAGGCTGTCATGAATGAGAGTGAATCTGAGTAATGCCTTGTATTGGTGGTAATAGATGGGTTTTGTTGCACTCGTCAAGGCTTGTTTGTGAAGCCCCTTTTGAAAACATTGACAATAGAAAAGCATTTAGCCCTGCAGTACAAAAGAGACACTGCGAATCATTTCTGGGAGCTGTTATTATTAGCCATAGTTTCTTCAGTGCTGCCATTGCCACTCAGAAAGGTAAAACACTCAGGGACCTTTACTTCTCTTTCATGCCATGATTGACATGGAGATGTCCTATAGGGTTGCTTCTTTAAAATTCCACTGCCATCTCACATGAAACCATGTGTGAGATTGCCTTGTTATCACTGATCTCAGACCTATATTTCCCATCTCAGCTCTCCTCTCCTCTCATCTCCCCTCTCCAGCTCTTTGGAGCTCATATCGTGTGGAGAACGATGATGAATACCCGGCTTTCCAAAGCACATGTGCTGGGGGTCCTTTTTTCAGGCCCAATCACCTCACAAACACACACACACACACACTATGAACTATGATGTTGCGCCCCACCATTCGACCCCCCCTCAAGACGTATAAAGTCTTGCATAACGACTTCCAACTTCAAAAGTGAAATTGGATGCCTCTGTGTGCTGAGTCATCTGCTGTGGGTTTTTTCAGGGCTTTGACACACCTCTGCTATCTTACATTTTTTGTCTTCTCTCTTTTGCCGTTTTCAGCTGCAGTGTGGTGCTATAAACATGCATGCTACCTACTTAATGATTAAAAAGATAAAAAATGGCTACCAGATGCAATATGGAAGGATGAGTTGCTTATGCAGCCGTGTTTCTGAGCTTACAGCTTCAGTCTTTCAGCACCATGGACAGCACTTTGCAGCCAGTAAACTGTTTTTTCCTCACAAGCATGTCACACAAAATTAAAAACTGCTCTCCTGCTGTTCAGAAACAGGGTCAAAATGTTGATAGAGTTTCTGTTGCCTGCTCCGCGCTTAATCACCTCTCCAATGAAAAATAATAATTAAAATAATATTTTTTGTTTTTTAGCTTGAGGCACTTTCTCTTAATGTTTTATTTTAATGATGAATTATTTGCTCAAAAGTGAAATAGACTGAGGCTAAGAAAAATAGCCACTGACTCACACAACATGTTCTGCCCCCAGTGTTTTTTACTCAATTATATATTTTGTTTTTGAGCAAAAGAACAATTTGCTGTTTGGCCAAACAATGCAATCTTTTCATTTAGCTATTATTAGCCAGCACACAAAGACGTACATACAGTATTAATACCTTTTTCCCATCACCCCTCTCTGCTGTTTATCATACCATAAAGCTCCCTGTGCAAACTGTTACCAGCATTGTTGTTTTAATTTGACAGCGGAGCTCGACAGTAATATGTTACCTGTTGTGTCTGGCTCCCCTGGTCGTCCCTTCATCCTGATTTCACCCAGCACCCTGTGCTGCCGAGGAGACTGCTTAGGAAGGATTAGACATTGTTTCCCTGACACCCAGGCCTCCCATCCCAACCCTCTGATTGGCAGACATAATCCCCCCATTCACTAAACCTTCGTTACCCTGTCTCTGGAATACGCCATGGTCCGCTGCCTCCCCCTAGGAACGGGAGGGCTTGATAAGGGCCTGCTGGCTGCATTGCATTAAGCTGCAAAAATATGAATTTGGAATGCAATCGATTCAGGGCATCGTTTGAATAGAATGGGAGGCAATTCAGAGTGGATTTATCAAGTGCATGGAGATGTAATATTGGTAGGGGAGGTTGGATGCTGTCAGGCTGGCAAGCAGAGAGTACTTGTGCAGGGTGACGAGGGCATAGCGGTGACAGCCTCTGTCAAGTGGCCATAATGGCATGCTGTCATTTTCCTGGGGAGACGGCACTGTGCGTTTACGTAGGAGATGCAAAACAGCACACATGCGAACATACTGTATGTGTGTGTGTTGGGTACTATTAGAATTGATATTATCTCTTTTTTATTTTTATTTTTTTTACATAATTGGTTTGTAGGCATAAAATTAAAAGTTCAAATGGTGACAGTTCAAAGTGTAACAGCAGAAGTCTACAATAATGTTCCAGAAATGTCACTTTGTGTCATTAATGGGTTCAGGACAGGTAGAACATGTTGTGCTGTTTCATTCTGTCATTATGCAGCTGTTGCTTGTTCTGTTCTCACTGAGGCTTTTAAGACCCGAGTGGCACCTTTGGTGCCATATCAAACAATAAACTTTGATTTCCATTGTCTGTAGGATTTGTAATATCCTTTGCGTGCATGCAGGAGATGTCTGAATCTGTGAGCCATCTAGGGGTAATTGCCTATTGTGTGTTGGACAAGCTTATTTGTGATTATCATCTATGTAGGAATTGTATATATTCTGCAAAAAGTTGGTTTTCCCTTTTGACAGACAGGAGTGAATAAGTCGGACGTAACAATGGGGTGTCACAGTCTACCTATACTGCCTTTAATATGGGATAAAAACCCAGCACATCTGGGTATCACTTTCATTGTATTAGCCAGCTGATCCCAGACATCAGTTTATGAGTCTGTAATCTTCTGCCTCACACAATAGTGGACTAAAGCATTTAACCCCATTGGGAGGGGAGCCATGATACAGGAGAGAAAGCTAAACACGGAAAAGATCGTCTTGCCAGCTACTAAGCTCCCTCCTTGCCCTGGTTTGGGAGAATACACACACACACACACACACACACACAGAGGCCTCTACCCATCCCCCTTCTCTTCTTCCATCTTTGTCTCTCTAGCGAATTCAATTTTGTCTTCTCCAAGCGACGGCTTAAATGCAGACAATCTTATCAGTGGCTGTGCAAGCAGTGAGGGACGTGATTGAAACACCCCTGCAGTATTTCCAATGCAGACAAACCTTTCAGGAGTCTTAATTGTGCATGATTTTTTTCCCCTCTTTCTTTCGGTCAAACGCACATACACAAAGACACAAACAGCACACCTTTCCCGCCTTGATCTTCAGCAGCCTCCTCAACACCCAGTTGTTACGTTATACGCCAGCGTAGGACAGTAATGCTCCACGATACCTGAGCATAGCTTTAATGGAGAGATGCTGTTGTCGAGCAGCTTTGCTCCAGTTTATTTATTGGCTAGTATGGTGAAGAAAATGCTATGACAAAATAACAATGAGGTTCCTCAAAACAGCTGTGACATGGTGAAGATGAATTGTGTTTCATTTAATTAAACCAAATGTGCTCCAAATGTCTTTCAACACCACATTTTGTGATGAATTCATTTGTCTTCCTCTGTTTTCGGTTTTGGTATTTGAATTAAGGTGGTGTCTGTTCTCCTCTAGTCATACATGGAGGACCACTTGAAGAACAAGAACCGTCTGGAGCGTGAATGGGAGGCCCTGTGCTCCTACCAGGCCGAGCCGGGCGCCTGCAGCGTGGGGCGGAGTGAGCAGAACTCCAAGAAGAACCGCTCAGACGCTGTGGTCGTATGTGAGTCCACTCAGCTTTTTTTTTTTTGCTGTTGTTTGGCATAAGACCAGTTGAATAAACCAGCACAAATTATACTGAAGAATATGCTTCCTTTAAAATAATTACCTGAAAATTAGGTATATTTATCAGTTATCGTCATCATTTTTTTCAATGTTCTTACTGGTTTGAGGCTCAGTTACATCACAATGATGTCACATAGTTCACGCATCAAGTTCTACAGAGGCTTAGCAAGACTCCTTCCTGGCATTGGGAGAACACATATGACTTTTTAAGGATCTATGTGTTAAAAGAGCCAGTAGTACTTCATGACTTCTGTCAAGCATAAATCAGCTAAATGGAAATGGAGCAGCTACAATGTTGTTACAGCATGTTTCACAACATAAACACTGC
The DNA here is from genome assembly GCA_029721515.1 of Synanceia verrucosa. Taxonomy (NCBI): domain Eukaryota; kingdom Metazoa; phylum Chordata; class Actinopteri; order Perciformes; family Synanceiidae; genus Synanceia; species Synanceia verrucosa. The sequence goes on along the minus strand of CM056568.1, from coordinate 8,753,642 downwards.
ATAAATTAAAAAAATGAGCCATAACGTGAGGTTTGTTGATGTTGAATGCATACATCTTGCTTGAGTTTTCTGTGTCAAAAGTTTTTTTTTTCTTTCTGAGTTCAGAGAACAGTTTGAAGGATCCTAGAAGGGTTCTTCAGCCTTTGATGCTGTGAGAAACACCTGGATCCTGTCCATAGTAGTTTGCTTGGTCACTGTCAGTCAAATCTAATCACCCACATAGTCCTGGCTAAGAAGAAATCTTTCTTGTTAAACTTATAAATACAATCTAAACTTTGATTTCTGCTTGTTTAATGTTGAACTTAAGAAAAATCTTTGAGGTCAAGAGGAGACAGATTATGTGAATCTGAACAGTTTCACTTGTTTAAGAAATAGAGGATTTTAAGGCTCACAGCTTACAGACTTCTTAAGATAAGATATTTTATTATTACCTCACTTGGAACATTCCTTATTGAAGGTGAAGCAATTGAGGATTTCAGAACAGTGTGTGTGCATGATGAAAGTCTGGTGAAATTGCAGACCCTGCAGCCTTTTTACTTACATATTCCTCTGTTGCTGCTCAAAATTCTGTTGTTACTGTGTGAGGAGGAAACACAGTAGAAAGGTATGTTGATGAATTATGCATCTCCATTACAGATGATCATTCCAGGATCACCTTGAAAGCAGAGAATAATCATGGAAACTCAGATTACATCAATGCCAGTCCAATCGTGAGTATTGTTTATTCATTATAGCTCTACGTTGTGGATGATATCTGTCTATGAAGCCTTTTTTGTACCAGGAGCACCTGTTGTGGCAGGATTTTACTTTAAGATAAAAGGACTTGTCATCGATCCAAGTGCATTGATCTTTTTTTTTTCACTTTGTTCTCCATGCTGGGAGCCTTGGTTGATTCGGTGCTACTTTCACTGCTTTCAAAATGGCCGCTCTCTGGAGATTTCCCTTTTTTCATCTGCACTATAAAGAATTATAAATTTTTTTTTTTTTTTTACTAAACAAATGTATCCCACCATGAATCCAGAAAGACCTCAGCGTTGGAGAAGGCTAAGGGTTTTTTTCCCCCTCAAAACATTGCCAGTCATGATTTCCCTTGAGGCTGCTGAAAAGGGATTCCATCAAAGAGAACAGGAAACTATGCATTTCAAATACAGTGCCAAAATTTCTGAGGAGATAGATGAGGGTGGGGGGCCACATACAGCTGCACTAAAAGCCCATTATTCTTTAGAAACAAACATTGTTTGCTCCGTTTTCTCTAATGGCATATTCATAGAAATGCGACATCAGGCATCTTATGGAATAATATTATAATAAAAATTGTATAAAGTTTGCATTTGTGCTGGAAAAAAATGTCTAGAAAGACAAATGGATGGTGAAGATGGGCGAAGTAATGGCGGATGCAGTGGTGTGTGGATGAAAGGACAGTAATTACACCACAAAAGGGACCCCTGGCCGAGCCCAGCAAAACTGTGATAATTATGTCTGTCAATGCGGCTTCTTCCTCCTCATTAGCTCCAGGGCCAGTGGCCTACGAGTAAATAATCTGTCGCTTCTTTCTGGGAATCAGGGGTCAGCGAGGCAAAGGGAAGGAACGATCTGAGCTCCCTGCGAAGCAGAGGGTATCACACACACAGACTTGAATAATGGTTAATGCTTGACCACAAGTGATGCGAGCGCTCCCAGATGTACGGCATCATTAACAGGATTGGTTCAAAGGAATCTGCAGTGGCACCAAATGTGGTCAAAGCCTGTTGTCTTTGTCTTGTCTGGCTCTTCTAGAAAACTAAACGCTGTGCGGCTTCTGCATTTTCCCACCTGTTCCCTGCGCTTTTGTTTTCAAACTTTGTGGGATGAGCTCAAGCCGACATTTAGCACTGTGTGCTCACTATCTTACATAAAGACAGGATCAAGGCGCTACAGCAAGGTGTTGAAAGTTGAGACGCTTCTCCGGGAACAGATATTTGTGCGAGCTATTTCAGTACAAGCTATTTTACTTCAAACCAAAGAGCACTTATTTCCCTTTTTGTTGAAGTCTATCTTCTTCCCACAATGGCAAGGAGAGGACAGCTGAAACGCAGGACTACTCTTTCATGTTCGTGCTTTAGTATTCATGCAACGATGTCAACACACAGCTACAGCATGTCTGTGTCCTTGAGATTGGCTAAATGGAGTGGCAGCACTAGAATTCGGCACCACCTTTTCATTTCTGTGGGGGTGTTTTTTTTTTTTTTTTTTTTTTTTTTTTTATAAATCTACGAGGAGAATTTCAACCAGGAAGCATAAAGAGAAAATTGAACATCATGGTTATACCTAATTGAAGTAGAACGTTGGGTAATGAATGTAATATTTCCTGCATTTATGTGTCCGTTTCAGAAATCTCTTCTAAAGAGACAGTCAAATTTTCAGCCAGCCCTTGTGTAGGTGTATTGAAAGAATATTTTCAGTCTCTCATGCTTTACTTCTCCCCCCCCATGATCATTTAGTCACAACTACAATACCCACAATGAACTGACATCCTGCCTGACATCTCATAGACTCTAGACTATGTCTGCTTAAAATAAGATCAAATCTCTACCGAGGGGAGTTTGCCTCATTTCAGTTATTCACTGCTAAACATTCCTAAATAAAACAATTTACAGTACTGCGTGTTTCCCACTCATCCCCAAATGTCCCATTAAAATGTCACCACCACACCATTAATAGTCTGCTTCTCCTTGTAATTAAATCACATCTTTGATGTAGATTATAAGAGAAAACATTTTGACATTTTAATCCACCATATTGAAAATGGACATGAAGACATGGACAATTGAGAGAAATTAAATTAAAATTTTAAAATTTTGTTTGTTTTTATCAGGTGTTCAGAGCAATTTTGCATAACCTTTGGTATGTCTATCATAAATTATGTTTATTGTATCCCTGTACTTAAAAACTATTTGGGCAAGTCGTCGACCATCATAATGGCATCTGTACATCAACAATGCATTGATATGTACACGCTTGTTTCCTTTCCTGCAAAATGTGTCAACATCTCTCCACTGATGCATCTCACCCTCGAGGGTGTGCATAAAAATTCCATTCAATGAAATGTGATCATTGATTTTTTTTGGGGGAGGGGGTGCAACCCAGCCAACATCTACTCAATCAAGTCTCGATCACATCTCTCAAATCCAGTCCCCCTGTGTCATTACATCCCACCTGAACACTGAGCCACCTCACGTCAACAGCCTGCAGGCTTTAAAGTCCCACCACTAACAGCAACATGAAGCATGACAGAAATTTAGATCTGAAAGCAATTTTGTGAGGTCATTGGTGTGAGGAAGACTGTACATGACTAAACTAAAGCCGAAGTAAAAACATCCCTGAATGATAATGAAGTTGTTGAAGGTAATAATAATGAAAGATTTTATTTTGAATATTCAAAGGGTTGGAAACATTATTTAGATAGACAGCAAAGGCCAAGGTCTTCAGGCTTTTTGATGACGTCTTTTTTTTCACACAATCAACTGACAGGCTTACAAGCCATAACCTTTTTGCATGTGTTTAAAGCTTTAAAGTGTTTTTTATATTCCAATTTCCAAGGAGGAAGGAGCAAGAATGATGGAAGAGAAAAAAAGACAGTAGAAGCAAATGCTTTCTGCTCTCATCCCTCCATCCAGATGGAGGCTTTGATGGAAGTCTTTTACCCAAACACTGTCTCACACTCTGCTCCCTTTCTCCCAGATGGACCATGACCCACGTAACCCTACTTATATCGCCTCACAGGGCCCACTTCTTTCCACCGTTGCAGACTTCTGGCAGGTAAAACCCGTCTCCATGCGCAGTGGTTTTTCATCTTTTACTGTTTTTTTTCTTCAGAAATGAGGGTTTGGAAGAACCACAGTAGAGATTATTTTATGTGATTTACTAACCTGTGTGATTCTGGTGTCTTCTTCTTGGTCCACAAGAGTCTAGATTATCATTTCCTCTTGGTTTTCAAGCCGTGGTGGCATTTTCCAAAGTAGGATCAATGAAGTAACGTCACCCCATTGTGTGCTCTCATTACATTCAAGTCCCAACTGAGCATCCAATTATTGTAAAAATCTCAAAAACATAAAAAGATACTAACCATAACTCCAGAGCTTGCCTGACAATCATCACTTTTTTCTTCAGTATCAAAGTAATCCAGTGATAGTAATCTGTAGGTGTATAGCTATGGTATAAACAGGACCTGCTAATAGCTGTCAGCATACTGTTAAAAACAGGGATCAGCCCATAGCATAACTCACTGAATCCATGGCAAAATGATGCTTCTCCAAAACAATGCAGCTCCTGAACTTGGAGCCCTCAAATAGAGGTATGACAAAAAAATAACTGCATATTTTAGGAAAATTGTATGCTTGGCTCTGTCACTCAAATGTGATGGTAATATATGGTAGACACAAACTGATGCCTCTACTGTTCCTACTCATCAATAAAACAATGTCACTCACTGAATATTTACAAGAAACCTGCAGCTTTTCGCTTGTAGTCTTGTTGTGCACCCCCCAGGAAGTGTAATATTATTTGTGATAATGCTGATGTTTGCCCATATTTGCATTTTTCTCCATGCCATTTGCATTCTTTGCCTTGTCCATAAATGTCATACGAGCGTGCCATTAATCACTGTATATAGGCTATTGTAAAACATGTCATCTTGTGTGGAGGTATGCCTTAAATGATGCATGGTTGCCAAATGGCATTCTTATGCATTAATAGGACAGCACTGTTGTAATTAGTGGGCCCATCACCTCCATATGGTGAAGTAACTGTGCTAGCCGTGACCAGGATGTAGAAGTGGGACACATAAATCCCAGCAGACCAGCTCGCCCTGGACTCTGCACTCTGCAGCTTGTACTGAACACATATACTCAAATCATTATAATAGTGCTAACTTTGTGTCAAGACAGATGTTTGTGGCTGAGCGAGGGCGCTAACAGCAAGTTTAGTCTGATCTTGTTTGGCTCTGCTCACTTATTTACTTGGTTTTTGTTGCAAAACCCAAAAAACAAACCTGCTTACTAGCTTTTTCTTCACATGGTGTTCAAACTAATTAAAAAACTCCCTTTTAAGTCCCTATTATCTTAAAAGTGTACCTTAATTGACCACATCAACTCAAATAAAAGACCTGTTTCCTGTATTTAATTTGTAAATTTTAAAGTGCCTTAAATGAAACAGTTGATAATTATCTCTTAGTTTGGTTAGTTGTTTGTCTGCCAATTTTTTTCCTTACCAGGTGAATAAATGCATATCCATTATCTAATGAAATAGGCTATTTAGCCTTGAACTCAACTCTTTCCCAATTAAGCAGAAGATGATGGAAAATTAGACACAGATTGACCTACACACTGAACATCAGCTCTGTGCCTGTGAATAAGTAGCCATTCATTATTCAGTATGGTAAACCTTGGGTTGTGGCAGAAAGAAAAAACACACACTTTTCCCCATTAAAAGTAAACAAACAAGGGAAACACTGGCACTCTCATGCAAATGGACCATGCAGGAGGCAAATCTTTCTGCTCTGTCCTATCTAATCCACAGCAGCCCCAGGCAGAGCTCTGAAAGGCAGCTCTGCTCTAATCCCCCTCTCCTCATTCCTCCATCCCTTCATCCCTCACTCCTTCATCCACCTCCCCTCCCTCCATCCTCAGCTATTACCTTAGCTCGCCTGGGCCTTGCTTTGCTGCTCAACATCTCCTTAGAATTCAGTGGGGAAAAAAAACAAAGCTGATCAGAGTTCACAGAGTAGCTTTGGGCATTTTCCAGTTTTTATTTGTATCCTGCCGTCTTCTAAACATGATGTTTACGTTTTAGGAGCTGAGGAATTGTTTAGCTTATTAGAATTTTACTAGCTGACGATAGGAAAATACACCTTTTCCTCACTACCTGCAAATATTTGCCAAATCTTACAAGACTAAATGCATAATATTCCCCCACATTATCACCTTGCCTAATCTCATCACATCTTGGCACAGTTGGCACATTTGGCGTGTAATGTGTCCACTGGGCTGGATCACAGAAGCTTGTGATTAGTGTATTGTCAAGGCCATTGTGTTTTTATAGCAATCATAAAAGCCATGTTTCCTCCTCATTTTCCTAATGGCCGCTGTGGGGCCTGTATTTTTTTCCCAAGGACACATTAGATCGTGATAAGATGAAATGGAGCAGCAGCTCGGTAGATGTTGTGATCTCACTCAGATGACTGAGAGAGGGCGACACATGATGTGCCCCCCCGCTGCTTGACCCAACATTTATCATTTGTCACACACGGAGAGGTGACATTTATTCATACTTCCTGGGCCAAGATTAAGAAATCAATTTCACTCTAATACAAGGGTATGTAATGCTAATGTGCAATATGCTGCTCCTACTATCACAGTTCAGCTCTGCATTAGTGCTACTGTAATGACATACCGATGAGTACGAAAGGGATTGATGTGCTTGAGGGACGTTTTGACGTTTTTTTCTTTTGGTGGGTAGATGGTGTGGGAGAGTGGCTGCGTCGTCGCCGTCATGTTGACCCCGCTTTCTGAAAATGGAGTGAAGCAGTGTCATCCCTACTGGCCCGATGAAGGATCTGATGTCTACCACATCTATGAGGTATGTCAGCGAGGGATTAAGCACAAGTTACAAAGCCTGGACGCTGCACAGTCAATCATCAGGTCTTTGTTCAACACTGTAGCATAAGAAAAGAAAATATTCTCATATTCTCAGTTCAGTTCAGCCTCAATTCTGAAAAGAGCAGCTTATATCTGAAATAATTTGCCCCCGAGAAAGCTAAAGAAAATGTTCATCTTCTCTCTCCTGGTTTCTTTCTGAACAAAAACAGGAGGAAACTGAAATAAAATATAATTATTGATATAATAAAATATAGTTAAGGAATACAAAATAATTTGCTATTTATGGAGAAATACCACATTGAATAAGTCAAGGAATATTTTTTTTATGTGATTTGGGTGAACCAGCCCTTCTGTGAATGGACTCCTGATGCTGATGCCGAAGCTGTAATTAATGAACTGAATATTGTCTATTTTTATATGTAGGTCAACTTGGTATCAGAGCACATCTGGTGTGAGGACTTCCTGGTGCGGAGTTTTTACCTGAAGAACTTGCAGACCAACGAGACCCGCACCGTCACCCAGTTCCACTTCCTGTCCTGGATGGACCGCGGGATTCCCAACTCAGCCAGGACTCTTCTAGACTTCCGCAGGTAGAGTGCAGATCCAGACACCGGAGTACAGCAGATTTTTCAGACAGATTTCCACCTTTACAACTGGCCTTTATCCTGAACTTGTTCTTAATCATCTTCCCTTATATTCTGTTTTCTGTCAGTGCCGCTCTGGTCCGTCTCCCTTTGCCCCTCCGTCTTTTGGTGTCCTAGAGAATGGTTGTTCTAATAAGGACTGTGTTTCTGTACTCTTCCTTTCATCCTGGGCCTATTTCCCCTCACCTCCCTCCAGCACATGTGATGCAGCAAATTAACAGCCCCACACTGCCTGGCTTGGCTTGGGAAGAAAAGAAAAGAACAAGAAAAAAACCACCTAATTCAAACACCCAATTAAATGAGAGCTGTCTCACTAAAACATGGGAGAGAGGGGGAAAGCTAGTGACTGAATAACCTCACTCTGTTCTCCATATAATGTGTTCTGGCAGAAGAGCAGCTATAGCTCCTCTGGGAGAACTCAGAGGGATAGGAAAAGCCCTCCAAATGAGAAAAAATGCATCTGATTTGTGGATGGAAGTCTGTCCCTTTGGTTTGTAATGCAGATGAGAGCAAAAAAAGAGGGAGGATGTGCAGTATTATCATGTCATCCTTCCCTGACAGAGTCGCTGCTGTTTCCTTTCCTTTTTTTTAATTAAACTGGGTGTAGCTTGTAGTCACTTATATTTATTTTTTATATTGGTATTGGTGTGCAAGTTTGAGCTGTGTTTTGATTACATATATAAGTTTTCCTTTGCTGTTAAGGTCACCGTCTAGATTGTCTTGATGTAACTCCATTAGCGCCACTCTAGATTATTTGGGAATCTAAAGCTCTCTGATTTTTGTGATTCTGAGGTCTCAGATCCACACGGCGTTCAGTACACTCACAGGTTTTCACGGTTTCGGCCAACTTGGTATTTTGCGGTTGCCAGTGTCATTTTTGTGATGTTGCAGCTAGTAATATGAGCCCAGTTGCATAGTCACAAAAGTGATCATTGGAAACTGTGTCTCCTCAGCCAGGCCTGTGCACAAACTGTCTTTCTCTCACTCCTGACTCTCTGCCTGCCCTTTCCTCCTCTCACTGCTCCTTCCTCTGGCTTGCATGGGAACACCAACCATCTCTGTATGCTTTTTAACTTTGAGATTTTTCTGATACTTCAAATTTATAAGCAAAGATAATAACGCAGAATACACAGAAACAAAATATTCCTCCGGCATAATAAGCTGTGAGTTACTTAAAATCTAAGCAGGTTTATAACATTTTAATATTAATCTATGTTCAGTAAATGTATTTAAATAATAAAGCCAAGCTTAAAATGACATCAAACCTGTGCTTTACATGGGAAGTTCACAATTGTAGGTTTAAATTCATAGGAAACAAAAATTCACTTAGATCAACAGATATAACATTTCTATAAGAATAATAGTATGTAGTATATTTATAGAAATATAAATATAACAACAATAGAAATATACTATGTACGCACATTATTACTATAAGTAGACATCATAATTTATATTGTATTATATTCATGTGTGTGATTTGTGTTATATTTATTGTTTCATTTACATGTTTCTAGTAAAAATAAGTATTAGTGACTTTGAAACGTAACATTTATTTGTCATTTTGTCGCTGAGAGGTGAAAAACGATGGAAATGGAAAGACGGGGAAGCTCTCAGTGTAGTCAGTTTCCATGGCAACAGCAGGGTGTGAAAAGGCTTGTTGGCCTTCACCGTGCCTGTGGTGTATAACATTCATAATTGGCTGGGGTTAATGCGTCGGCGGTCGGCAATCGCAACATCACACCACCACATCCATCACCCACATGTCACAATAATGCTGTTTGAAATGATGCTCAATTTATCTACGTGGCGCGACACTGATTCATTTCTCCATCCTCAAATTAAAGTGATTGATTGACAGGGGGGTGCATCTCTCAGGATTCTGTTTGCTCCTTTGAATGTTGCTGTCATTAACTTTAATCCAGACCACAGAAGTCCCTCATGAGTCACACTGGCTTTAATTATCACTGTTGTTATTATTCAGCACAGATAATAAGTCTTGTTTCTAGAATACGACTTAGCAGTCTGTGCATTGAAGACAACTTGTCAGCAAGCTTACAATAACATCCAATTTTCTCTTTTTTTTTTTTATTTCAGAAAGGTTAACAAGTGCTACCGGGGTCGGTCTTGCCCGATAATTGTTCACTGCAGGCAAGTATAACTATTTGAACCTTGTGACAGTGGCTGACCCTGCTGAATTTGGACAGTGCTTGTGTGTTGGAGGGGAGAGGCTGTTTATTTAAACCCGCTCAGTCCATTTACTCTATCTGGCTCCATTGGAGCTGCTTATTCCACTGTGTCTGTATGGAAATGGTGTGGCACAAAGAGCCGGAGACACTTCCATTTCCCATTTGGTTGAGTTAGTTAACTGGCCTTGATTGGTTCGTATTAAACACCAGGTATCTGTCTGACCACTTTTAATAGTCACATTCTGTTAAGTCATGCGTGGGGGGGAAGCAGCCTGCTCTCCCTCTGAGGGAGCTCTACGGACTGAGTGTCTAGCAGTGGATTAATGAAGCAGTGGTGCTCAGGCCGCTCTCCTGTTTTATTGGCCTTGCCTTTATTAGAGAGATGTGCACGCCTTGTTTGCAATTAACATGCAGAGCCGTTGAATGGCCGGCGGGCACAAAGGGAGGCTTTTCATAAGGCTATCTCTGGAGTAATGGAAAAGCAAGGCTCTCCAAAAGCTGTTCTCGAACCGCCCCTGGCCTCTCAACCTCCCCTCTGCTCCTGAGGTGCATTCATTTAAAAGCCTTTGTCCCCAGTGTGCCTCAGAAACCATTCCCCTCTCCCAGATAGCCGGGCAAGTCTCAAGACCACACATGCACTCATGTGCAAAGGTTTAACATAATCACATTTATTGGGACATCAAATATTAAGATTGACAAAGGTATTTTCACAAGAATATTAAGGATTATTATAGATTTTGGCTATTTAAATATTTCATCTGTGATGTCAGGTTTAAAGCAGATGGAGCAGTGTGTGTGTCTGTGTGCATAGACTAATTTGTGTTTAAATATACTCCACAGTCTCAGCAGATGCAGATGTAAATGAGCAATTTGTTTCCTCATAAGAAAAACACTCTTAGATTAAAGCTTCACTCTGCCACCTTAATGATCTCCATCTCTCTCTCTCTTTCTGTCTCTCTGACTCTCTGCAGTGATGGAGCTGGCAGGAGTGGGACTTACATTCTGATTGACATGGTCCTCAATAGGATGGCTAAAGGTAACGATCAATGGCTTTCTTTCACTCTTTCTGCTCTCGTTGAAGCGTTGCCCTAGCAACGCCAAAGCCTCTCATTTTCCACAGAGGGTCTTGGGGATGCATTAGAGGGTGACTTTCCTGAGGCCTGGAGAGGCAGCAAAGACCTGGAGGGAGCTGGAAGGAGTAGAGAGAGTGGAACAAAGGGAAAAAGGGAAATGAAAAAGAAACCTTTACCCACATTAGTAATTATCTATTTAAGCTACCGTCACACCATATTGACCTGCATCACAACTGCAACATAAATTTATACAGCGCATGCATGGAAATGAAATGTTTAAAAAGGAAATTAGATTTTGCAAACATTGCTTCAATGGTTTGAATCAGTATTAAATATTTAATGAGAATAGTATTTTACTGTTATTTTTAATACTATGTATAGCTTGCACCCTACTCTCACACTTTTTCCTATTTTACAACAATATAAACTAAACTGATGGAGATCTCCAGGATGTTAAGAGCCTGGATGGTCAGGAGTTTTTTTTAATTTTCTCCAATATCTAGTCAAAACTGAGTTGTTCCCTTGTTATTAGTATAATCAAAAAACACAGTCAAGGAAGGTCTGCCATTGGTCTCAAATCACAGTAACCTAGCCCCAGTCATGGCTATCTAGACTAAATAAATGAAAAACAACTGGGTGAGAGAAGCTACCTGAAAAATGTCGTTGTGGTATGGGTGTATCAGTAAATCAGGCAATGATCGTCCTACAAGAATAAACTCAGTTTATGTGTTTGTGCTCCTATTCTATGACATATCCCAAGTTTTGGATATCTATTGATATCTGTTGTTGCACAGAAGCTGGGCTCTTGTAAGACTCCCTTACATCACCTCAAAGCCCTCCATAGCTTAGCCTGCCCTCTGCCCTTTGCCCTTTGACCTCTGCCCTTTACCCCCCTCACCCTCGTCCTGCGCTCCCAGCCCGTCAGAGCAGGTTAGGAGGACGGACACCTCTGATTCAACCCTTCCCTTCACTTTCTGTAAAACAGTAATAAGACTGACCTGTCCTGGTGGAGTTCATCTGGTTCGGTGATGAATGCGCTGTTGTCTACGGTGATGAAAGGTGCCACCCGGTCTCTTTTTAACCTTTTGTTTCCTGCTCCAGAATCGAATGTATAAAATGAACATAATCTCACTCTCCAAAGCTTTTTTCTTTGGTGCAGAGCCTTTCTTCTGCTTAACTTTGGAATCCAGCCCTTCTGAGACATGAAAGTCTTGTCGGAGCTCTGGAGTACTTTGAGTACTAAGTCCAGCTGCATTAAAGCCCACTTTTTTCTTTTTACTCTCTTTCTCACCCACACTCACACATACGCTTTTAGTCGTGCTCGATCTCTTTTCCTTTCTCTGCCTCACTTTCAAAACCATTTTGAGAGTTCAGGGGCTCTCTGTGGTTTTTCTCCCTCCTTATTTTGTCGGTTTTCTCAAATGAGCTCTGGCATGTTGCTTGAAATCCATAAATCTCAAAGTAGAATAAGATTTACAGATTAACATCACACAAATATTCAGAAGCCGAAACACACTTAGTCGAACAGCAGCTGATCACTGTTGAAGGCGAGCAACTGTTACATAGGTTAATCATCAGTATGGCTGCTGTAAAGTCAATAATTCATTTTAATTAGAGTTTGTTGATTCTCAGATTCACACACACTGTATGTGCACATACACACACTGAGATATTGTTGTATCAAAAAGCTCTTTGCAGACTTTAAAGTTGAGCATAATCTAAACCAATTTTTGAACAAGATTCTCACAGAGAAGCCAGCGCTTAGCGTTTTTTGAATGCATTATTGCACATTTCCCAGACCCCAAAATATCCTCTTGCATATTTTATCGAGAAACAGTGTGTGGCTCTCGTCCAAGTCTTTCGAGGGATGAATGTAATAATTTTCAATCGCTGTGCTGTTCCAAAGGGAGCCCAGTATAAAGAGAGATTGACAGATGTGAGCTGGATTACTCCGCTGCTTTGAACTCAGTCCAATTTTCGGTCTGTTGCAGGTGCTAAAGAGATTGATATTGCCGCTACCCTGGAGCACTTGAGAGACCAGAGAGCTGGCATGGTCCAGACAAAGGTAAGGTCCCCGGCTTTGAGTTAGAGAGGTGGGGGAGCAGGGAGGGAGAAGGGGTAGCAGGCATTCAAACAGACGATTGTCTACTTCATGTGCACATGGATCAGGGGAAATGATGTGGTAATTGATAACTGCAGCAGGATTAGAAAAACATTGTCTTGGAAGATAATATTTTACGAGTATACATTTATCCCAGGACAGAGAGACTGACCAAGGTCTTCTGTCACTGGAATATTCTGTCTATGAAACCATATTTTGAGACTTTCTATTGCTGAAACGAATATTATAAGTGTTTATTATTCATCCCAAACTATGTACTGTTATATGTTCTGTTTTATGATAAGGGCAAATTAAGTTGTAGTTATGCAATTGATTTTATACTCTGATTATATTGCTTTGATGTAGTGGCTGTAACTGGAGTATTTTCACTATCGCTAAATCTGTAAAATGTCAAATGGCAATAATGGCACAACTATCACAAATCCCAGTGTGATGTATTCAGATGTCTAATTTTATTTCACTAACGGCCCAAAGACATAAGATGTTCAGTTTATCATGACATATATTAGAGAAAAGCTGCAAAGCGTCGTATTTGATAAGCTAGAAAAAGCTAATGTTTGGTATATTTGCTTGAAATATGACTGAGACAATGAACCAGATAGCAAACATATTGTTAAACACTGAGTTTATCTTTTATATCCATTTCATCTTGACACATTTTATCATTCCAGTAGATCTGATACTTCTGTCTAATCCAATAAAATGCTGCTATCTGGATTCTTTAGTCTCAGTGGTTTATATTGCAGCGGGCCCCCACCTCTCCACATTTGGGGAAATAGTTTAGGATGTGTACAAAGCATTTGCTCTCACCCTCTAATACACATAATAGGTAGGAAGTGTCTTTTGTTTCTCTTTTGTAATTGGAAGAAATAATAATAATAATAATAATACTAAAGGCAAAGCTCATGCACCAGTGGGTGATAATATTTATGGAAGCTGCTTGCTAACAGACTCCAGTGTTCCTCAATAGTTCATTAATGCTGCTTTTACAGCCCTGCTGCATTCACTTCACTCTCTTTTTCTTTTCTGACAGCTCTATGTGAAATTATATTGGAATATAGTTGATTCCACTTTGTGGCTTCATGCTGGGTCTACATAGAAATTAGATTGTAATGAGGTATGAAATTTAGAGTTCGGTTTCAAGGATTGAACAACCAATTATCTTTTTTTCTCTCCTCCTTCATGTTGTTGCCACTTTATTTTTGGATAGGCCTCTGCAAAAATAACAGAGAGAACATTTATTTCCCTTCCTTTTCTGGTGACTGCTTTTGACAGACATCCACATGCAGTAATTACAGCATGTGTGACCGCTTTTTCCCCCGCACTAACCATCCGTCTCTGATGTGTCGTGCAGAGAGTGACCTCCCCCCAGTGGTGTAAATGTGAACAGCAGAACGCACACAAAACCTGGTTTCAAAAAGTATCTTTCTTTTTTTAACACACAGAAGTTTACCTTCAATTTGGGATTAGATAGGTGCAGCTGTAGATGGATGTAGATATGTTCTCACCCTATCACAACATCAGAAGACACACAAAAATAGAAAACCCAATCACTCCAGATCATCTCCACTGCAAAGCGAAAGGCACAGAGCCACCAGTGACTCCTCTGTATTGATTCAACCTATCCTCAGGCCAGACTATCGTGGGCTATGTGTTGACACATCTAAAGACTGCTCCCTCCAAACTCCTACGTACCATTTCTCTGCGAGAGGACCTTGTGGCCTGCAGCCTGGGGAGAGGAGAGGAATATAAAAACACCAGGTCCATGGGGCGAACATCAATCAGCCCCCTTTTGCGCTCCTTAGGGAGACTTCTGAGTGGGATTCACAAGCACACGTACACACCACAGAGCCGAGAGACAGCTTGACTCAAAAAGCTTTATTTTGAGACACACCTGGCTGGATCGATGGCGTACTCTCCTAGTTGAAAGCTCAGAGAGTGGTTCACCTTCACCTGGAGTCCATCCAGGGTGGGTTCAGGAGACGGGGAGGGGGGGACGGTGCCAATCATTCTGAAATGGCATTCCTGAGCTGTTACACACTTGTAAGCACACTGAAACTTTCTTCCCTTCCCTGTTTCCCTCCATCCTTACCTCCTCCTCCTCCTCAGGAGCAGTTTGAGTTTGCGCTGACAGCCGTGGCAGAGGAGGTGAACGCCATCCTGAAAGCACTTCCTCAGTGAAGCATCACATCCCCCACCTTCTCGGTCGCTGAGCACTGGTTTCCTCTGCCCACTCAAGACTGACATCTCTCTCTGCCCTTCCTTCTCCTGGCTCCGCTTCTCTCTTCTGTCTCTGCCTCCTCTTCACCTCTATATATACTGTATACTTATGAATGTTGTGCCAGATATCTTACCTGGATCCATATTTGTGAAATCTCGCCTCAGAGTACAACTGTTGATCTGCCCTGTCTGATCTGACGGGCAGCTCTCCCGCTGTGAGACCTTTTGTTAATATGAACCCTGGTCCTGTATAACTGTGATGTTGTTCCTGAACATACCGTTTTAGTGCCGCTGACGAGCTGTTTACGTGATGTCAAGTGAAGATTTTTGTTCCAAAATCAGCTAATCTGCCGTTGGAAAAGCTGATACAGATGCTTATACAGAACAGCACATATGAGACAAAATATAGCAGGTCTGCTACTAACCATTATCTTAATTCAGATTATTTTATCGATTCATGTGAAAGAAATGGCAAGTATCATTTCTGTGTGTGCTTATTTTTTCTGATTGACAGTTTAAAATTTTAAGATATTTGAATATAAATCAATAATTTAAATAACATTAATTTTATTATGTCATGTATGACAAAAAAAACAGTAAACTGTCAAATTTGAGAAGCTTTAACCAGAGAATATTCGTCAATTTTGCTTAAACATAATTATAATAATGATAATAATAATAATCGTTTATCAAAATGGTGCCACGAAAAAAATTGTGTGTAATTGCAGCTCTTTACTTTTAGAAAAATAATATGTGAAGTAAATTATGCCTGTAAAAAAATAATATTGTACAGAATATATTCCCTAAATGAAATGCTGTATTGGATCCATATATAGTTTTGGAAATAAATTTCCTCACATGTCCCTTCTCCTGAATCAACCCACTATATACGCTACATCACATGTACAGATGTTGGTGTGTGTGTGTGTGTGTGTGTGTGTGTGTGTGTGTGTGTGTGTATTGTTGTATTTTAGGTCCAGACATTGACTCTGATTCTTAAAAACAACTCACTCATCATGATTCTTGACATATCAGGTGTTTTTTTATTCCTCATTGCGTACATTTTACACATTGTTACGTGAATTCTCTGTTAATATTAAATGTAATACAGATATACCAACTTCCTATATCACTAGTTAGAATAGGATATATTTAAGCTGAATTTATGTTATAGGATTGTTGCTAAATTTGTTTGTCCCTCCATCACTGGTAGATTGTGATATTTTGTGCAACATGACAGATTATTTCCTCTATGTATAGACAATAAATCCCTATATGTGCTATCTGAAATGTATACTGAGAGCCTCAATGAGAATATACATATATATATATATATATATATTTTGTGTGAAAAGTAACATTCAGGTCGATAATAAATCAGAACAGATTATACTGCTTTGCTGTAGTGGTGTTTTCATGCTATTCCTGACACACACACACACACACACACACACACACACACACACAGGGGGGTTAAGTCTGCGCTCTCAGTGAATGGCATTTGATCGAATGGTAGCCTTAGTAAAGTCACAAAGAAAAGATGTATCACGCTCCCTGGGGGTTTGTATCTGGGAAAGACTTGCAGGTTTGTACAGATGAAATGTTTGGTTCACCAGCTCTGTCAGAGGAGAAAGTGGCTGGGATTTGAAATGAAATCAGTCATGTATTTCAGCCACTGAGATCCCCTCGCTGCAGTATTACAGAGAGGAGAGGTTCAGTCGCTCAAAAAGTCCAGTTTCATCAATATTTACTGAAGGATGTAGCTGTGGGAGCACTTTCTATGATACCCTTCTCTGTAATGTATATAAACGGACATATAATGTTATACCCCGTTTTTAGCACGGTATAATCATAATTATGAGCACTCACAAATATTCATAATGCTCCATAACAATAAGCATAACACATTAGAAAGATAAAGTTATAATGGCTTGTCAGGACATGAATAATAGTACTTCATACATGCTGGCCATTCATTGGCTTTTTTATGTAATATATTATAATTCCCATAGTTGTTTATAATGCCAACATTAGTTTGAATTGATCAGAAACAGGGCTTGACTCTTTAGTACCTCTGGTTCATTAATGTAACTATGTTACATTAATAGTTAATAAATCATTCTTTGATGCCTCATAGATCTGTTATAAGCCATTAAAACATGAGTGTTGACAGGTAAAAAATGTCTTTGACTTTTTGAAACATTAATAAGTCACTGACAAAGAGTAATGTCTTTCTAATAATAGTGTTAATGTGGTATTAATAAATGCTCCTTATATTAACCATTTGTGTGATGATCCAAAGAAATGTGATGCTGAAGAGGAAAAAGCTTAATAACTAATCCATAAAATTAAATAAAAGTGATTTATTAGCCTTTAATAAAGCCTTACAAAGGGTGCCTCATTAGAAAATGCTCCCAAAGTTAATATGGGAATTACTGGTGCATCTGCAACTCAAGAGAAAATAAAATTGGATGAATTTGAGCCTAATTATAATGAGGATTGTGTTGCCAGAAAATAGAGAGCTGCAAACACATGAAGATGAGTAATATGTATAGAGAATATATCATTTTCCACCTTTCATATGCATATTCATGTGTGCATGCTGCCCGCTGACATGTCCCTCCCTCCCCTGACAGTCCTAATAGCTGGGAATGAGGCTTCATGCACTTCCTGAGGCCTCATTTGCATATGATCTGCTGATGAGCTGCCACCGCTAACCAGCACCGCCAAACCAAAGCTCTATTAATATTCTTCCATTCAGGTTGTAAAGCACACAGACCTAATCAGCTTAGAAATTACTGTATGGAAACCATAATTACGCATGTTTAATTGCTTATCATCTGATGGGTACAAGTTTATTAGAAAATGTATTCATAGTAATTGCTTCCTGAGGTATCTGGTGTGCTACTATACCATGTGATATCCTGCCAGCTCCCATTTGGGAGGATTAATGCGTTCTGAAAAAGTCACAAAATTAGACACTGTGTATTGCCTCTTTGGTTGCTTGGTTTAACTCAAAGTGATTTTTAATTTAGGGATTTCTAAATTACCGCTTAAGCTTGGATCAGTCTTTGCAGTGAGATCCATCAAAATCCGCATATCTCTCTGTTGTCGAGGAGCGCTGGCATATCACAGGGATATAAATGACTGTAAAGTGGGTAAACGCCTGTGTCACCTTGATGCCACCAGAAAATATTCAAACAAACCTGGCATTGCAAAGACTAAATTTCTACCAAATGGAAAAGCTGTAAAATCAGAGGAAATGCCGCAGCAACCCAAAGTGAAAAGTCACAGGCATGAAATGAGGAAACACATCTTATAAGAGAGAGTTCTGAAGTAAAGCCATCTCAAAGCCGATGAATCATTCAGTCCTGAAACAAGCAGATTAAAACACACAGCGCAGGTCCCTCAGAAGGGCCTCCGAGCCGCCAAGAGCGTCGAGTGGGCCTTTTCAGCCGTGGACCTCAGTGAGTCTTACAGCTCCTGCCCACTCTTTGATGATCTCTCTATGGTTTATTGTAATCTCTGCTGGCTCTCAGTCCCTCTGCCACACTTTTTTTTTTCATGCAGGAAATGCTCCGGATCACTCTTTCTTTCATTATTGAGCAGTAATTCCTAACAAGGCGTGCTTGTACCTCAGGACAAGAAGCTGCTGCTTATTTAAAAACAGATGATTTGATATGAAAACACATGTTTGAGAGACCAGTTTGTGTTAAAATAAATGCATAAAAAGATGACTAAATGGTGTGATGCTTATGTTTAGTGTGTTTGTCAGGGGCTGGTCAAGCTCTGGACTGACTTTTTGTTATTTTGGCATTTTGTACATGTGGAAGCAAAAACACCATCAGGCCATTTGGCTTTGGCTTGCTCGCTTTTCCACCTGCTGATCCCCCTCTGCCCCACCTGACTGTCAGCCATATCTGTATACACCCCACAGTTATCCCCATAACTATTCAAAAGGTGATAAAATGCACCGAATGAGTATATTTTATTCACTGTATCGCTGGTGTTTTGACTTTTTGCCTCCCTGTAATAGTTGTGCTAAATATTGTAGGCATCACTGTGCTTGTGTGATGATGTGGCAGCTCGTTGCTGTGGACTAACATCACCATGATCATTTTTGACATGATAAGTGGAGAGTAATGTTAAGTGTTATTATTATAAACTTGGCTGAAGTTATTGGAAAAATTGAAAAGAGTACAAGTGTTTTGAAGATGTGATCGGTCTACTTGAGACCAGCTCACAGGAGTGCAGGAAGATGCTGGAGACAAAGGTTGGTAACCACTGCATTAGATGTA
The DNA here is from genome assembly GCA_029721515.1 of Synanceia verrucosa. Taxonomy (NCBI): domain Eukaryota; kingdom Metazoa; phylum Chordata; class Actinopteri; order Perciformes; family Synanceiidae; genus Synanceia; species Synanceia verrucosa. Next base: position 8,734,461 of record CM056568.1, on the reverse strand, counting down.
CTTCACTTAGCTTCAATGTTGGACTGCTGTTATTAGCATTTGGTCTAATAGTCTTGTGGGTGAAATATACCTTAAGATATTGCGGATAAGTCAAGAAAAATAATAGATTTTCCATACTCACTGAATTACATGGGATCACTTTAATCAGATTTTGGTTTCTTAATAAATAATTGTAGCATCATTAAAAAAATGCAGCTAATCAACTTTTCAAGTCACGTTTCGATTTCAGAGTCAAGTCAGAGAGGTATTTTAAGCTTTTTTCCACAAAGAAAAAAAAGAAAAGAAAAAAAAACACCTGCGGATCAGGAACCTTTGAATGATGACACCCAACATGCTGACAAACATGTCATTTCCCAGTGGAGAGGGCTGGGAGATCCCACAGCGTTTGCTTGTTGGAAAAACTGTCTGGGATGCTTTCCAGGATCTCCCAAAGAGAGAAGCCTTGTTTTTCTGTGCTGGTGTCGTTGGGAGAGAATGGAGAGCAGATTGCAGAGGCTGTGCCTCTCATGTCTGTCCAAGGTCCTCATACCTTTGATCTTCTGAGGAAACAAACAAGCTTTTAAACTTGGCACTCCGGGCTAGTGTCTCTCTCCCTCCTCTCTCACTCTGTTCGCCAAAAATCCTGAGAAAATTGATCCTGATACTCATACCTATGCAATGATTTGTGCTTCAAAATGTGGGCTCCCACCATGTTGTCAATAGCACACATACAAGGTAAACATATAAAAATGTGATGGGATTTTACCACATCACAAACAATGTGTAGTTTTGGGATAAGCTTGTGTTTTCTCTTTGAAAAAACAGCCAAAACCATTTCAATCAGCTAAATAATGTCCCATTGAGCCCCTCCAAGTAACGTTTGTTTTCCTTTTTTTAAGAAAAGACAGATACCTGGACTGATCCTTTAGTATAATGATATATCCTTAGAAGCTGGTTGCATTTTTTTTGCAATTATGCATTTAAATTATTTCAATCTTTGCTTAATTTAGAATAGAATAAAATAGATTTTTATTTAACTCCCATTGGGGGGAATTCACCCACCACAGCAGCATAGACAAAATCACAAATTAAGATACAGTGACATAACAGAATAAATAATAGAATAAATATTTACAATATGTACTAAATACAACGGAATAAAAAATATCTATTTTAATTGATGGAATGAACTGTTAATTAAACACAATTAGCATAAATTTTGTAAATGGAGATAGGGTTGCACTTCATAACATCTTATGCAGAGGTTAGTGGGTGAATCCACTTCTCGCTTGATTTACTTCAGTGTCACTATTTAGTTTTTAGTTCATGAAACTTAATATTTTAGTCAGTTAAAAATGTCTTATTCAGGGTTCAATTGCACTTTGCTCCACCTCTCATCTCGTGTCTCTTCTGATTGCAAAATAAAACAAGATGGTAACGGCCAGCTTTCCACAAACCAATGGGTGACAACACCGTATACTTCTTTCAACACTTTAGTTTTTAGTTAATCATGATAGTTGGCGCTTTCGTGTTACTCAAAACTTGCTACTAAGCCACTGAGACAGAAAGTTGGTAAAAGATTTTGCTGGTTCAGAGCAATCCAAGGTAAGAACCACAGTGTCACATGTAAAATTGGGCGTTGGCTACTTAATGGGGTTCATAGTCCAGTCATGACAGTTAATGAGGTTCAGTCAAAGGTTTTGGGATGTTTGCAGCTGAAGGTGACAAATCACAGTGAGGGCCAACATCTGGCTGAGCAAAAAAGGCAAAGCCTTCAATCAGGAAGCAAACCTCCTTTCATTACCCCGCTTTGCCTGCTCCTCTCTGGTTATTAATGGGCTCACAGCAGCCACAGTGACATTTTACACTGGTTCATCCCTGTCCCATCATGCATCTGGGGAAACCCTGGCATTTGGCGGTGGTGTTTTCATCACTGTCTGCGCTGGTTGCTGACCAGAGCAACTTCAATCCTGCTCACCGTCACTCATCATAAGTGAGTTTATCAACACACATCTAATCGCCACACTCCGCAGGGACCTTAACCATTTGCATACTAAGATTGCTTTCTTTTGCTCGGCTGAGAATGCACCTCCTTTGCATAATTATTAATGATAAAGAGACGGTGAACAAATGTGTCAGAAGGTATTAGCATCACATATACAAATAGATTCTAAAGGATCCATTTAGTGATGTGCTGGGAGGAAAGATGATGGCAAAGGGTAGGAAAAGGAGAGACTGTCAAGGGATGCACTTCTGCATGAAGAGAAGCGGGTTAATTAAAGGGTTAGGGACTGAACATATAGAGAAGCATGATTTGTTTTTTGTGGTTTGTAGTGTAAATCATTGTTTGACCGTGAAGCCCCACTGGGATTAAGGGTGTCTGTCACAAAGAATAACAGACAAGCAGCAGATAAAGATGTGAAATAATAAAGGAAAAAAGTCTGAAAACCACTCAAAGGACTTAAGTCTAATACTAGAGCAGCAGGGTGAGGGGCCTGAAATAAAACATATAATTACATCAAAGAAAATATTGCTCCAGACCAGAAGATGGAAAAGCCACAGTGGTGAACAACACAAGATGTTTACATACAGCAGAGCCACTCGTATTTCTGCTGTGTACCATTAAAACAGCAGGCCCGTATTGTCTGTCATCTGTTGTCTGTAATTACCACTTTTTACACTGTCTTACCCTCTGTGGATAATGTTCAGCTTCTATACGAGAAGTGTTTCGTTTGAATAGTTTAACTGTTTGCCACTTTATATGAAACAGCTGCACTCTTTTTACAGGACAGGAATAAATAAGTCATGCACACTGTGGTTCAGATGGGGGTTGAAACGCCCTCCCCACATTCTTCGTTAAACACAGGCCTGTGTACCCTCTGCACAGCGTAATAGCATGATATTAAAAATGCCCACAGCCATTGTTAAGTCATTTTGCACCAGGATGGATGACCTTATGTGAATCCTAATGAGGCTTTCTCATGAGTTTCGAAGGCAAAACATAGTGTAGCATGAATGATGTCATTCCTAATATTAATGAATGCACACATGGTCTCACAAATGAATTTCAAGATTTATATATAAATATTATTTAGTGTTGCACATACACAAATAGATATTATTGTAAAATTAATGTAATCCACAAATATATTTATATAAAAGTGCTTTTATCAAAACATATTTGGGTGTTTTTACAACTATATTGCTTTTTATGTGTGTTTTATTATTAATCTGTCTAATAAATGTGTACGCAGTATCTGCACAGTCTGATCCTCACTGCAGTGAAGGAGTGACCCGGCTCCACCACTGACTGGCTGCTACCTGCTGCCTTCCTGGTTGACTGGTTAAGATCAGCATAAACATCATGGTAATCCAATCAAAGCCAACTTCAACATGGCGGCCGCTCACGTGTAAGTAAAGCAAAATGTTGAAGCCATGAAACTATTTCAAGTCTTTTTTAAAGTTAATGTTTTAAACTGGTTTTTCTTAAGCTAATTGAAATAATCACCACTTCATATTTGTCTCTGCTTTGACACTCACATGTTTTGTTTTTTTTGTCTGTCCTATGAATTATCCATCACTCACCACAGCAAAGCAGCTGGTCCAATGAGGGCAGAGTTACTGCTAGTTTGAAACTGGACATTTTTTGGGCTGTGGTTTCAGAGAGTGATAACTCACAAACACCCATCAAAACAAAGATCCCCAAAGGAAATATATAAGAAATAATATAAGATCCAGTCATGTAAAAAATAACACTGATTTCAAGCACCTACCCTTAATATCAGGGTCTGAAATCAAGTTTTTAAATTGTATGTATTAAAGGAATGAATGAATGAATGAAATGTTTGATATAAAAACATACTGTATACTGGTGGTCCACAGTGTCTGTGTGAGTCTTATTTCATAGTGCTGTGAAAACATCTCCTTCAAACAGCTGCATTATTTAAATTTCTCACCATAAAACTAATTTGAATACATCATGATAACATCAGAATTACTATTACTAATTTCAGCTTGAATGTCCTAATGGACATTAACATTAAAAAACAAATTAACATGAGCAGCTCCATCACATAAGGACTATGCTATCGATCTTAATGTGTGAAACATTAAGATCCACCTTGTCAATTGACTCGACTACTCAACTGAACCCGTTGCCAAGTCGTATCTAAGACCCGTCCCATTTACTGGAGCAGCAGCATAAGGACCTTGTTGGATGGTAATGATTTGACCTCTGACCTCTCCCCTCGCTCTGGATGTGCACTGTTCTCATGTGTTTGGCTGACGTCAATTCCCTGTTGAAAAACATGCATTTGTGGATGAAGTTGACACAATGCAGGTATAATGTATATAAATGTAAAAACATCCAAATATGTTGTGGATGAAAAGAGATTTAAAACAATTAATACTTTGTGTGCATCAGAAATACAGACAAATCTTTTTTCTTCCTGGATTTTTGTCCATTTATATACAGCAGTAAATATTTTTGTGTGCATATGAATTTATATATAATTATTAATTATATTTATATATAATACATTTATGTATTATAAAAATGAAAATGCAAGCACAGTTCTCTAGTTGCACAGGCAGCTATGAGCTTAATTTTTTTCTGACTACAGCTGAAATAATTAAGACTATCTTAAAAGTGATTTTCTGTGATTTTTTTGTATCAGAAACATGAGCTGCTGTTTGCAACTATCTCCCTTTCAGGAGGGGTGAGACTGTCCAAATGTCACAAGTCACAGCATTGAGAATAACCTCAGGGGTCAGGAGGGGTCGTCGCCAGTCTCCCTCTTGCTTCCCTTCAACAAATAACTGATAATGACCTTTGACCTCCCTGTTTTAGCATGAGAATTGATATCAGTATTCCACACCCTCTCTATAGCAACCTGAAATGCCAGTCCTCCAAACCCAAACTTGATTTTTTTTTTTTTTTTAAATCAACCCCCCCACCCATCCTGAGGTGGGGGTGGGTTGCATTGGGAGGAGGAGGGTGGAGACGGGGGAGGCAAGCTTTGGGCTCATCTGCATCACAGATTAGGGTGCTTAGAGAAAAATCAACCATCCATGATTCATTACATGTTTCCTGCTGAGCCTCTGAGATGGCAACCATCCTAGCAACAGGATCCTAGCAACAGCAACAACTCTCTGCTGCTGCGGCAGCCTATCAGGAACTTACTGATGCCTGATCAAAATTTAGCCAATGAAAAGGGGAGGACAAGCGGAAAGCGTGATGATGTGTTTCCTCATGCTTCTGGCCAGACTGGGATGTGTTCAGAGCTCTGAAATGTATTATCCGTGTGTTTTTTAAAAAGAATATAATGACTTCCTCGTGGTGTTTTAGATAAAAAGTGACATTGTTCATGAATTTCTGCATTGGATTCCAGGTTGACCTGTGTTATGCATCCATTAAACTCCCCCAACATTCATGGTCTCCTTTTGTTTTCAACACAAACTTTGCTGGCTCTTCTTTTTGTCAATATAAAGTAACCAAAATACATTCAAATTGCAAAAATTATACAGATACTTCTAAATATGTACACATTTTTTGTCTTTTAATCACACCAAATTTTTTTGCAGTTGCAGATTTCAGTCTATGATTCTTACATTACTTTGTGTCTTTTTAATTGAAAGTCTATGAATGCCTTTATTGTAAATCACAGGTATCACATTTATCCATAAACATATTTGCTGTAGCAAATAGTAGTAATAAAAAATGTAGACCAACCTAATATTAAAACCTACACACACACACACACACACACAAACACACGTTCATTCATTTGAATTGTTGTAAAAACTCATGAGAATACCTGAATTTATAACTCACACTCTTGGTGTCAAAATAAACATCATTAATAAACCAATATTATATTATTCATATTCCTCTCTGCTTGTTTTGAGCTGCATCGTTCTCATTGCCATACCACCAACAAAAGTGATGATAAGTACATTTATATTACTTATTTGCTGTGATAAAAAAACACTGAGAGGTATTTATTTGCTACCATCCTGAGCCTGGTGTTTGTGTCCAATCAGATTATATCAAAAAGTGTTCCATTTATTTTGTACAGTGGATGACCCTGACAGAAACTGAAACTCAGTGAAAATTTCATTCAAACATTTCACTGTTTTTATTTGAAACTTCATAGGAACTTTTATTTTCTCTTAAGCAGCCATAATACATGCACACTGTGTCACAAAATCCATCAATGTTTTTCCAGAAAGACTTTCGTACTTCACTGTATGCCTCCACACCCTAAATACTATATAATGATGATAGTGTTGATTTACAGCATGTGCTCCTCTCACATGTAAATAATCCAAAGCATGTGATGTTTGTTCTCTTGCTTCTCAGTAATCATACATCATTATTCAGAGAGCGCTTTGACCGTCAGCTGATGTCAGATAGGCCTGATCTTCACTTCAAAGGGACATGCACTATGCGGCTCCTAAATGGTCTGATAATATTCAGTATGATAACACATCACATTGATGTCTCTATGCCCACTTTTGGAATAATCTTGCTCTTCCCTCTGTGCAAGGTTCCCATCTCCCTGCATAACGAGGAAATGAAGAAAACTACAGACAAATTGTTCAAAATGTCAGTATACAGTAGAGAGCCTCACATGTTGTTCTCGCTGGAGGGATGCTGAAAGAGCGACAAACTTCAAGATGAATATCAGCAATAACTTTGCTGACTTGGACAGAGTTTACTCTTTTCTTGAGTAAGATGACACTCTGCTCTTTCCATTTTATCAGCCCTAATATCCAAATATTAACCAGTATCTACCCCTCACTGGGGACAGTTTCAGAAATACACATCTTGTCCTATGTCAAGTAGAAATACTGTGATGTCACTCACTTGAAGGACAAATTAGGATATATTTTATATTTCCATGTCGTTGTGTTGTCTGTCCATCTGTATGTACTTCCAGTCCATTCTTATGAACATGATATCTCAGGAACGCATTGAGGGAATTTCTGGCATAAACGTCCATTTAGACCCAAGGACTTCCTTGCATTTTAGAAATTATCTTTTAAAAGATAAAAAATATCCTTGGATATTCCACAGGACACACAGTCAAATTTGTTTCCATAAGGGCTATTTCTTTGTTACTAGTCGTACAGTTGAGATAAATGACTTTGTCGTTGCAGGCATGAATGTAAAAACAAAATGAGTTGCATTTCAGGTAAGATTTTGACTGAATTGTCTCACACCTTCAGCTGTAGGATTTTCATTTTAAGATGCAGCACTTCTCCTCTTGTGATGGCCTTGAGGGAAACGTTTGTGGAAATCCATCAAACAAGGACTGATGGACGTGGACCTAAAGAGGAGGTGGTGGAGATAGCTGGGGGGTCACATACAAGGAAAAGACAGAGCAATGTCATCACCAAACAGATGCTATCACAAAGCCCCTGGGGAAGCAAAGAGGTAGATAGACACAGACCAAGGCACCTGAAACTGACAGCTGAAGGAGACCGAATAGACAAGGTACAGGTTAGTAATAGTTTAATTTACTCATCAAGAACTATTGGATGGATTGCCGTTATATTTCTAACAGACATTCATGGCAGAGGATGAAGCATAATTACTTTGGTGATCCACTGATTTTCCTCTAGATGACGTTGACATTTAGCAAAACCTCTTGAAACTTGAAATTTTTTTCTAAACTGTAAAGGGCTACTCAGCAACTGTTAGCATGATAAGCATTTAAACTAAACATGAAACTTGATAAATATCGACATGTATGGTAGTGGAAAAAGTATTTAGTCATTTAGTGATTTTTTTATAATTTTTTTTGTGATTTTTTTTAACATACGATGACTTGGACATACTTAATTGTGATTTTTTTTCATCACAATTGTCATCATGTTATATTATGGCAATTAATGCATACTGTTTTTTTGTAGTTATGTTATGTACTGGATATCTTCTGTTGCATATGTATTCATGTGTATGATGTGCATGTTAAGCACTTTGATCAGCTGTGGATTTTTTGAGTTTTTGTGCTGTTTTGAATAAACTTTGATCTGACTTGATTTCATGTTGTGTTGAGTGTGTGGGCTTTAACAACAGCAGGACATGCTGATGCCTTGAAATCTGAAGAAGAAGTAAATTCAAAGGTGTATCACTCACTTGATGAAGTTTGACACACAAATAAACAATTTTGGAGGGAAATTAGCCAGATATATCTGAGCGATGGACCATCAGTTGGGATATTGGAGGCTGTGAGTTTTCCAGGTCAGATAGCTCAGAAGAATGGATGTCTGACTGGAGTGCCAGAAGTCTAACATAAAATAAAAGAAGAATAAATAAAAGAATAATAATAAAAAAAAAACAATTCTAAGTCATCAAAACACTCGTGAAAAGTCATAGAAAATAATGAAAAAATCATGGCATTATATGTTACAGCTTTCATTGAAAGGTCATTGTACAGTATGACAATTAAAAATGTCACAGTATGACAAAGAAATCATGAAAAAAGTCATATAATATGTGATATGAAAATTGTCATGCCATCATAAGCAATAAATAGACATTGGAAGGTAACCTTACTGTAAGGCTTGAACTGACAGCCTTCAGCACTCCAAACATACATTTATCTCTCTGAGATATAGATCCTTACAGTCCAAGAAAACAACCTTTCAAATACTACTGCACCACATAAAAACTGACCCACATAAAGACTGAACTCTAATCTCCGGCACTCCACCCATATGTCTATGACCCCAGTGTCATTTCTTTGTTCATTTGGGTAATAAACCTTGTACCACTGTGGGGATGGCAGGAGGTCTGACACACTCAGTGGCAACACTCACACACCCCATAGGGTCACATGATGTGTCACGATCACATGACTGAAATCAGGAAGTGATAAATGTGTGGGAGATGCCAGACACTCTCTCTTTGTTCTGGGTTCACTTCACATGCAGGTATATTAAACACAGATTAACATTTATTTGTTCCATTTTATCAGGATGATCTGGTGTGTTTGCTCCTGTGGAGAGCACAGACCACTGCATGGCCTCTCCATAGAGATGGGATCATCACATTGTGACAGCTGTGGACATATGGACACTGATATGCTGGTAAATTATATAATGCCCACTTTTATTGAATGTTTTGAAGCTTACTTGCCTGACTTGCCTACTTAAAGCCTCTCTTTGTGTCTGTAGCGCTAATGTTCAGCTACACCTGCATAGTTACTGCGATGTGGGACAGTTGATCATATCTGCCAAGTAGGTCTATATTTATTGATTGTGTTAAAGGTTGAATACGCTGTGGTGTTAAACTAGGCTGGCAACTAATGTGTTTTATTTTTCTCTTAGAGGAAGGACCAGCCAATGTTTTGCTTTTAACTCATAAGTCTTTTTGAATTCAACATGTTTTGTTTTTTTTCCTTCTTTTGTTTTTTTGTGTCTTTGAGGCCAATAGTCAGTTGTAATTGTGAGTGAACTCATTTAAACATGCTGATGCTGGTTGTTCTCCTCTTTTACATGTGCTCTCTTCTTAGGCTGTTTCGGTGTAAGGCCGGATCTGACCGGGTGTACTGCTCCTCTCCTTGGCGTGACCACACAGGTGAGACACTGTAGTGGTGTATTGGTATTTTATGTGGTTACTGTTTGCTGTGTTGCATGTGTGTCCTGGTGTTGGGTTTGCTGTCTCTTGTTTCTGGTCTCTCCAGGGGTCTCCTGAGGAAGAGGGATCTTTGCTCGTGCCAGTCCGACCTTTTCCTATGAGGAGTTTCAACCAGTTATCTTTTAAAATGTTCTATTCTTAGCTTTCCAGACTTAATGCCATTTAAAAAAAATGTTTTGTATTTATACTAATTGTAACTCTAAAGGTAAACTGAGGGGTCCCCTCTGCACACCATCAGGGGTGGCGTTGTCAGAAAGTTACGTGGTTGTGCTGCTTGTCAGGCACCACACCACAGAAAGACCTCCTGTGAGCCATTCCTGTTTCATCTAACATGTTGTCCAAACGTGGAGATTGTCAGGACTGGTTAGCTCGACATGGGATTGATGATTTCACTTCTGGCTTTTATTCATTGGCACATTTTGCTGTTAAACTCAATACACAAGTTATTGAGATAACACTGATGGTTGCAAAAAAAAGAGAAAAAAAAACATTGAGTAGTACGTAGGAATGAGTCAAAAAAATAAATGCTATATTGTGACCTTTTTGCATTATGTACCATGATTTTGTTTTTTTACATACAAAACTTTTTGATAGACTATACTATGACTTTCAAGAAAAAAATATTAATGAAAGCTTTGGCATACTGTACTATGACTATGTCTTAATTTCAAGAATTTTTTTATATATTCTACGATGACTTTGGCATACCATGCTATTTCTTTTTTTAAATTTAATTTTGGACATCCTATACTGTGGCTGTTCTGTTGCATGCTACTGTATTATGACTTTAAATACATTTTTCCTATTACTTTTTATGACATAGCCTGCTAGACTTGAAGTATCAGTATTGAGATCCACACACAAAACAAAACATCTTTCCATCTACCTTCCACATTATACCACAATTGCACTGAAATTGCTAAGTTTCGCTGATATTAGCAAGCATTGATGACAGAATGTAATTACATTCAAGATGTCAGGTGTTGCCATGCAATCAGTGGCTTTCTACAAGTCTTCACAGACAATCAATTTTTCAAAATCTACTCATGTATACATGTTAAATTATGTTTGATATTACATTATATTTTCTTATATGATTTAGAACTGTGTGGAAAGCCTTTATTGTAAGGTGCTCCCTTCACAAGTTAAAGGTTCACACCCTTGCTATGCTTCCTCTCTCCTAATCTGCTGAGTGCACTTTTGAACAAATATCATTCTAATTTATCTCCACCTATAGTCCTGCTGTTCCAAAATAAAGCACGTCCAGATGGCCATTTGTTTCACTTTCTGTGTCCTGTTTCTCCCTCCTTTCATTGTCGTCATGTTTTAAAAAAAATCTTCTTGTATCAAGCGTCTTTGATCCAACCTTGTTTTTGATTCACTTAAACTCTAAAGTCTGAGGAACAAATTCTCTCTGCAGTGACGACTGTTCAAAGCCTGTTTGATACACGTGGCATTCACAGGCAAGCTCTGCACCAAACCAATTGGACACTACCAGTGGTCAATGAACCTCTGTGTTTCTGTGATTTCATCCAGTTGCAAGCTGTTATAAATGCAATTACATTTATTAATGTCAACAGCACCATACATTTATTGGGGTCATGATCTTTTGTTTGGCTGCAGCACAAATATTAATAGAATAACAATAATCAGGCAATTTGCATTAATCAGCCTGAGCAATAAGCCACTTCTCTGCTTTTTGCATAACATGAATAAAACTTTATATAATGCAATTTGTGACATCACAGATGACATAACGCTGTGCTATAGTCAAAATGTTGCCTCGAAACAGCCTATAGTGTTTATGTGGAGTATTTTATGCTGTTTTTTTTCATTAGGTAAAACATAATCTGAAATTCAGGTACACTGTTTCATTTTTGCACAATGTGTAAAGTTTTAATTAGGCTATGTATTGTGTTGCATATTTACCTCTATCCGATAGAATGATTTCTACGTCTCTTGTTGATTAAAAAGTCTCTTTTGTCCTTTGACAAATTCTTTTAAAAAATCAATACTATATTACAGTATTATATAAAACAGACATGGCTGTGTCTTTTTACTCTCACGCTACGAAGTGTAGATACATACATGTGTCACTGTCACTGTGCTCTTCGCTCCTCAGGAGGTAGATGTCCTCAGAGTGGAAGTCAATATGAGGATTTCACAGGTTTTTTTTATTTTTTTTTTTTACCCAGGAGAAACAGTTGTGTAGACTTCAGGAGGAGGAGGGCTGTAAAAAGTAAGGCAATGGAGGGAGATGGGCCACTGCCTCAACACTGTTTAATTAAACCCTTGGAGACTAGCTGCATGGGAACAAGGGCCAAATGAGTTGCTGGGTCATGTGCATTCGTTCTGCCACATGAATAATACAAAACACTGCAGGCTCATTCAAAAATAATCTGAGAATTCTGATCCTTCCAGGGTTCTGTCCATGTGACAGGAAAATCCAGGGAGTTTTGTCCCTGCTTCTATTCAATTACTGTGCTTCGGAGAGTGGGTAAAGACGGCTATACGGTGGGAAAGAGGCTCTGCAGCTCAAATGAGTTGAAAATGTGTGTTTTTGCACTTGATCAAAATGTGAGGTATTATTGATGCTGCAACAAGGAAGCAAAACTGCTCTGATCGATATTTCTATATTAACTAGAAAAGCACTCAGAGAGCGCGGAGCTCTGCCTTTTTATTTCAAGTTACCCCCGCCACAAAGGAGGTTGTGTTTTCACCGGGGCTTGTTTGTTTGTTTATTTGTTTGTTTGTCGGTTTGTAAAGCAACACAAAAAAAATCTGTCCACAACTTTTTGAGTTATTTTACAAACCAACAAAAAACAAACAAATAAACAAACAAACAAACCCTGGTGAAAACATAACCTCCTTGGTGGAAGTAAAAATCTGGTGCAGATTTATTTGAGGTTTACTGCCCAACTGAAGTGGTCAAATACATGAATGCACAGTGAGGATCTATAGGCCAGAGAGATGTCTGGTTGGAGAGCAGGAGGTTGTGAGTTCAATCTTCTTTGATGCAATAAATTTTATGGTTTGCTATGAACATCCATCCATGCAACCATTTTCTATCACTTATTCTCACGTAGGGTCGCGGGGGGCTGGAGCCTATCCCAGCTGTCTTAGGGTAAAAGGCAGGGTACATCCTGGACAAGTCTCCAGTTCATCACAGGACACATAGAGACAAACAACCACTCACATTCACACCTATGGACAATTTAAATCAGCCAATTTATTAGCCCATGCATGTTTTTGGATGGAAGCCAGAGACTACCCAGGAGAACATGCAAAGTCCACACAGAAAGGCCCCGGGCCGGAAATCAAACCTGCTACCTTCTGTACTGTACCGCTGTGAGGCAACAATGCTAAGAAGAAGTCAAATATACAAAGAAACTGTGCCTCACGATGTGAGAGCTCAGAGTGTTAGGTGTTTATGTTTTATATGTGAGGCATTAAGTTTTGAGGGCTACCTTCCAATTAAAACATCAAATATATAAAGATTTGACAGCCCACAGTGTGTGCTTGGATAGCACACAGAGATAAATGTCTGCTTAGAGTGCTGAAGGTTTTGTGTTCAATTCTTCTATATTGCAGTAAGTTTTGAAGGCTAACTTGCAATGATGGTGTTAAATATAAAAGAAACATCAGACCATCCTGTGAGGATCCATAGCTCACAGTGCTTGATGTCTATTTGGAGTCTTTAAGGTTGTGAATTCAATCATTCTATGCTGCGTTTAGTTTTGAGGTCTAACTTGCAGTAATGAAGTCAAATGTGTGAAAAAGCTTGAGGATGAATAGCTCACAGAGATGTATGTCTGGTTGGAGCGCAGACGCTTGCATGTTTGAATCTTCTATGCTGTAGTGAAGTTTTAGATCCAACTTGCAATGGTGCTGTTAAATATACAAAGAAACATTGCTTGTCATTACAAGGAGCTGCAGCTCAGATAAATAGATGTCTCTGTAGTGTGTCTGAGGTTGTCAGTTCAATTCTTGTATCTTACAATGAGTTTTGAGGTCTAACTTGCAGTGATGAAGTCAAATATATAAAGAAACCATACCTCACACTATGAGGGAGAATAGCTTATAGAGATGAGTGTCTGACAGAAGTATGAAAGGTTGTGTAGTCAATTCTTCAATGTTACTGTAAATTTTGAGGTCTGAATTGCAGTGATGAAGTCAAATATATAAAGAAAGCATTACTTGTAGCATGAGGAAGAATAGCTCAGAGAGATCAGTGTGTGGCTGAAGTCTGGAAGGTTGTGTGTTCAAGTCTTCAACATTGCTGTACATTTTGAGGTCTAAGTTGCAGTGATGAAGTCAAATATATAAAGAAACCACACCTCACACTGTGAAGAAGAATAGCTCATAGAGATGAGAGTGTGGAAGGTTGTGTGTTTGGTTCTTCAACATTGCTGTAAATTTTGAGGTCTGAACTGCAGTAATGACGTCAAATATACAAAGAAACCACACCTCACACCGTGAAGAAGAATAGCTCATACAGAAGACTGTGTGACTCAAGTGTAGAAGGTTGAGTGTTCGATTCTTCTATGTTGCAGTCAATTTTGAGGTCTAACTTGCAATGACGATGTTAAATGTACGAAGAGAAGAGGTCTCAGAGCACATAGCGCTGGTGGCTTGGTGATAGTGAGCCCGGGTTAAGAAGCATCGGAGGGCGTTGGAGAGGGGTTCGACCCCACCAGTGCGCGGTGTCCGACAGGGGGGGAGAGGTGCGTCTCCCTCCAGGGTTTCCGAGAGATAAACCCAGGGAGTTATGCAAGAGAGAACTACAAAGAGCTGAAATTTTGGAGGTGCGTTTTGTTGGTGGTGCTGCCGTTGTGGTTGTGCTAAATTCATTGTGGTCGTCATTGCAAAAAAAGCTGAAGTTCACACAACCACGACGGCAGCGGCACCAACAACAAAACGCACCGCCAAAATTTCAGCTCTTTGTAGTTCTCTCTTGCATAACCCCCTGGCTTTATCTCTCGGAAACCCTGGAGGGAGACGCACCTCTCCCCCGCTGTCGGACACCGCGCACTGGTGGGGTCGAACCCCTCTCCAACGCCCTCCGATGCTTCTTAACCGGGGCTCACTATCACCAAGCCACCAGCGCTATGTGCTCTGAGACCTTTTCTCTTCGTACATTTAACATCGTCATTGCAAGTTAGACCTCAAAATTGACTGCAACATAGAAGAATCGAACACTCAACCTTCTACACTTGAGTCACACAGTCTTCTGTATGAGCTATTCTTCTTCACAGTGTGAGGTGTGGTTTCTTTATATATTTGACTTCATCACTGCAACTTAGACCTCAAAATTTACTGGAACATAGAAGAATCGAACACTCAACTTTCTACACTCCAGCCCTACATGCATCTCTATGAGCTATTCTTCTTCACAGCATGAGATGTGCTTTCTTTATATATTTGACTTCATCACTGCAGATCAGACCTCAAAATTTACAGCAATGTTGAAGAATCAAACACACAACCTTTCATACTTCTGTCAGACACTCATCTCTATGAGCTATTCTTCCTCACAGTGTGAGACTTGCTTTCTTCATATATTTGACTTCATCACTGCAATTCAGCCCTCAAAATTTACAGCAATGTTGAAGAATCGAACACACAACCTTCCAAACTTCAGCCACACACTCATCTCTAGGAGCTACTCTTCCTCATGATGCAAGCAATGTTTTCTTTATATATTTGACTTCATCACTGCAATTTAGACCACAAAATTAAGGGAACATAGAAGAATCGAACATTCAACCTTTCACAGTGGAAGCACACACTCTTCTCTGTGAGCTATTCTTCCTCATGGTGTGGGCTATGGTTTCTGTATATATTTGGCTTCATCACTGCAATTTAGACCTCAAAATATACGGCAATGTTCAAGAATTGAACACAAAACTTTCTACACTTAAACCACACATTCATCTCTGTGAGCTATTCTTCCTCACGGTGTGGTCTATGGTTTCTTTATATATTTGACTTCATTACTGCAATTTAGACCTCAAAATGTACAGCAATGTTGAAGAATTGAACACAAAACCTTCCACACTTCAGTCACAGAGCCGTCTCTATGAACTATTCTTCCTCACAGTGTAAGATATGGTTTCTTTATATATTTGACTTCATCACTGCAAGTTAGACCTCAAAATTTATTGCAACATATAAGACTCAAACACACAACCTTCCACACTTGAGCCACAAACTCATCTCTATGAGCTATTCCACCTCATGGTGTGATTTATGGTTTCTTTATATATTTGACTTCACTGCAATTTAGACCTCAAAATTATTTGTAAGGTATGAGTATTGAACTGAAAACCTCAAACACACTACAAAGACATCTATCTCTGAGATATAGCTCCTCACAACAACAAGCAATGTTTCTTTGTATATTTCACATCACCATTGCAAGTTTGGCCTAAAAATTTATTGAATAATAGAAGGTTTGAACACAGAAGCTTCTGCACTCCAACCATCTCAGTGAGTTATTCATCCTTGCATTGACAGGTGCTTTTTCTTTGTATATCTGGCTTCATCATTGAACATGTGAAGTAGTGAACACATGACCTCCGGCCTTCTCACCAGGAGTCTATCAGATTGACTTCTTCATGTGGACAGTTGGGGTTAAAACTTACAGCACCACATGTGCATTGAACTCACAACCACCTGCTCTCCAACCAGACATCTATCTCTCTGAGCTATAGAACTCCACAGTGAAAAAAAAAAAGTCCTCTGGTATTCAAACCAGATGTCTGTCACTTCTTACCATCAGACTGTTTTTGTATATTTAACTTGTATACCTGTTCACTGGTAAACCTTACAGTTGAGTCTGTTTTCTGTCACCATGAGTTATTCAACCTCCCAACCTGGAGTTTTTCTACGTATATTTGGCTCTGTCATTGGAAGGTAGACTTCAAAACTTGCTGCACCACATCAGGATCAATCTCTCATCCTCTGGTGTTGCAGTCAGACGTCGACCACTCTGAGAGTTCCAGTCCAGTTTCTTTGTGCATTTGACGTCTTCATTTGAGTAGCAGACCATAAAACTCACTGCAACATATGAGGATCCAACTTCTGGCACATTTTACTTCTTCATATAGATGATAGACCTCTGCTCTACATAAAGATCAAACCCACAGAGTTAAAAACACACACACTCAAGTCAAGTCAAATCAAAGTTTATTCATACAGCACATTTAAAACACATCCACAGCTGACCAAAGTGCTCTTAACATGCACATCATGTAAATGAACACACAGCCAACTAGAAAAGCACTCAGAGAGCGCAGATCTCCACCAAGGCGGCAATGGTGACTTTTTAATTAAAGTTACACCCGCCGCCAAGGAGGTTATGTTTTCACGGGGGTTTGTTTGTTTGATAATTTGTATGTTTGTTGGTTTGACCAACTTCTGACCAACCCTGAAAATTTCGTCAAAATCCGTCCACAACTTTTTGAGTTATTTTGCAAATCAACAAACATACAAGTAAACAAACAAACAAACACACCCTAGTGAAAACAAAACCTCCTTGGCGGAGGTAATGAATTGATGTTTGTTTTTGCACTTGATCAAAGTGTGAGGTATTATTGATACTGCAGCAAGGAAGCAATTTGATTAAAGCTGCTCTGATCAATATTTCTATATTAACAATAACTACATGTGAAAGGGGTTACTTATGGTGGTGAATCCACAGACAGTAATAATCACAACTCTGAATGGCATTTTAGTGTCTTTCAGCTAATTTTTTTTCTTGTCTTGTACTCCAAATGTTACACCACTGGTGGAGACCAAAACAGAGGAATACTGGACTTTAAATGAAAGCTAATGTTAGCTAAAGCTCTGTGTCTGCTGGTTGCATAAATAAGCAACTGTCACAGCAACATGCTGATTGGCTTAATCAGCATCATACTGTATGGCGATAAGAGATCAGTGCTGTGTTTACAGTAATGTGCTGCCAGCCTGATGTGTTTTCTATCATGTTGTCTGCTATGAAGTGTCAGGTTGATGTCTTATGGTATTTGTGCATAGGTAACCACCAAGATTAATGAAGTTATTAATCTACCCATAGGTATATAGGTGTATCTACCCATAAGGATGTTTTTCCTAAAGCATTTATTTGTAAGAGTCCATAAAAAATGAACATTTGACATTTCCACTAACAACAATAAAGCGAACAACCTGTCAAGGACATATCAGATGAGAGTAACCATCTTCTGTTGCAGAAATCTTTTACAAAAACTCCCATGGAAGGTTAACATGTGGCTGAATCTACTCAGTGCAAAGCAGCCTACAAAAAAGAAAGCAACAACTTTGAGAGGATAGCTACTTTTCACCCTGTGGGGATAGTGTTAAACGAATGAATGGTGTTGCTGCCAGACTGTTGATTGTTTGTTATCATGTTTGATGGAGGAGTGAGCATTCATGTTCATTTCAGTCTATCATAAGCCTCACTCTTCAATGCTTTCATTCACTCTAACATTCCCCAAGTGTCCCTCTCTATTAAAAAAATGATCCACTGAATAGCTTGACCTTCATTTATTCTCACATGCTACACAGTGTCGCTGCAGTATTTTCATGCTCCTCATAAACAAGGCCGCTGCTGTAAGTCGTCTTCCACCTGAACTCTTTCAAACACACTTTTTTGAAAACGTGTGGATCGTAGGAGATTAATTAAAGGTTTGAATGGGCCATCCACAGGGCCCACCCACACAAATACAGCAACAGCAAACACTTCACAACTAAAAATGTATCTCAGACAAAACAAAACATTGAGGTGAAGTCTCAACTAGTGACCGCTCATGAAAGTTACCAGGAGTTATGCTGCAGCTGACAGACAAGAGGCAATACATACATAGCAACGATGAACTAATGCCACATATGATTGATGGCACTTCTGCCAACGGATATATACGTGTGTGTGTGTGTGTGTGTGCGTGTGTGTGTGTGTGTGTGTGTGTGTTTAGTTGAGGGTGTTTAATAAAAGGCACCAAGTCCACCAAACCGAGGGAAGAGCCGAGGAGCTCTTTTCTTTTTGGACTCTGCTTCCTTTAGCCACAGTTTCTTCCTCTTTGTGTCCATGTGTCCTACAAAATAAAAGAATATTAAATATACATATTAATGGTTTAGAGAGCAGTCCTAATAAAAATAATGGATTGCCAGGTTGCGAAAAAAAACTGTCAGTTAAATATGATACCAGAGTCAGTCGCGTAGTCACTTGATTAGCTTAGCATGAGGATAAATACAGGGGCTAGTCTGACTCTGTCCAGTGAGCAAAATGCACCACTAAATACCATTAAAGCTCACTAATTAACACTACATCTTCTTTGTTCAATCTACATAACAACCAAAGGGTAAAACAAAGAAACCTGTGCAAAAAATCATATTTTAAGCTAACAAGTTATTCATAAATTAATTTTGGTGCTGATGCCCTGCATCCATTCTCCAAAAGGGCAGGAGTCAAAGGTTTAAGCTTAAAAAGGCACGTGTGAGGTGAGAGGACAAACAGGATAACCACCAGCAGCCAAAATATTATTATTATCAATGACTAGTTAACTAATAATAAAAGTACTAATGACAGCTGTACACACTATCAAGAATGAATTAATAAAAATTACAACAGGCTTTTTAATACTCTTACTTTCAGCCGGCACTCTCTGAGGACACATATTTGAGTAGGTCGTGTCATCATCTCACACAGAGAATTGGGGCCTTTGTTTGCATCCCAGCAGGAAGTATGCACAGTTAAATTAAAGGTTCCCGTCTTAACTAACGAAGCTCTCATTATAAAACATTTCAGCCACTGTGTGTTGCAGATAATTGCTCAGCTTTTGTGTGTGACTTTCTGACCCATGAAAGAAAACAGAGGGCGACCTCTGACCTCTGGTCGTTACTGCAGCGTAGAACAGAGCCGCCTAATGAACACCTCGGCCCTTGGTGTTTACATCTGCCAATCAAAAAAGCCGCTCTTCGTCATCGTCCTTTGTGTGGCCATCAGGCACAAAAGCAGACAATTAGCTGCGCTTATTAAGACTCTAGTCTTTAAAGGAGAGCTGTGTGCTGGTAATTAATCAGCCCTGCAGTGGCGGGTGGGCGGACCTTTCGTTTGTCCCAGGCTCTGCAGGCTGTTCTCCTCCTCTTCCTCAGGGGGGTTTTGGGCGGTGTTCCTTAGGTAGCGCTGGTGCAGGCCGTGGACAGGAAGTGTGTTCTGTCTGCGGCGACGAAACTCATCCTCCACAGGATCTTCGGCTGCAGCGTCTGTGGGTGTGGGCAGAGCAGAGTGGAAATGAATCACACCTTAAACCCTCTCCTCTTGCTGTGTGGATGGATGGCCTGAGGTGCTCAAACCAGCAGTTTCTTTGTTCCTGTAAGGTGTCTTTGAATCTCAGCCTTCTGACACGAAATGTGTGGTGCAAAGGAAGTCAGCTGAAAGGAAAACATATTACCTTGTAATGCCCTTGGCAGTGTGAATACAATCACAGAAAAAAAAATCACACATCTCTCAAAGCAAGTTGAGCACAAGTGCAAAAAAAAACCATATTGATGTAACCAACATGAAACAACAAAGATGACATAAAACAAGAAGTTGAAAGACTCCCTCAGGTGATACAGACCCCTCCTTGCTTTCAAACAACGACCATATATTTCATTCATATTTCATCCCCCTGTCTTTATTCTGATTAGTCATGTAAATAAAATGAGATTTGGTTATTCTTTTCTCTAGGTAATTTACATTTATATTGAATTAGTGGCAGGCAGGGTATGGGGGGGGGTGACAATTTATTATGCTATGAGATTATAGGCAGATCTCATCGCCATTGTGTTGTGTAATTAAGGCAGTGGAGAGGAGAAGAAAGGAGGCCAGATGCTCGCCATGCTGACCCTGGTCCCATTTAGAGGAGGATCTGCACCAGCATTTCAAAATCTCCGGCACGGTGTGCAACAGCCCGGCCTTGAACACATCAGAAGTCATTGGAGACATGACAGCTTTATTTGACATATTGCTGTACACCTGAGCGAGCACCTCAACATAAACATATAGTCGCTCTAATCATGAATGCAGATCACTACATGGAAGATTGTGGCTATGTTGCAACACTGCCCTTTGGGGTTCGTTTTATGTGACATTTTAGAGGGAGCTGGTGCTGCTTCAATGCTTTCAGGTGTTTTTAGACAATCAAGGACAACAATGTGCTCAGGTTTTAACAGAGACACAGACATCCCTGGATTTCAATTCTCCTTGAACAGGCATCTTATTACTGCAGGACCTCCATTCTGACCCGAGTCGATTTCTTTGCCACAAATGTGTGTGTGTGTGTGTGTGTGTGTGTTAAGGTTTGAAATTGGCTGAGTGTTCTTGCCGTATGTAGTTTATTTTCTTGCTGAAAACAGGTGATTTGTTGCTTTAGTGGCAGGCTTCTTTATTTTCAAGTTTTAAATTGAACACACAGAGCTGGCCCTGCAAGGAGAGACCAGCACCCAGTGGACCCGACAGAAACAGGACAATTGGTGGCTTAACTCTCAAGGCTCTTAAAGCTACTTGTTCTCCATCCAGCTCTGGAAAAAAAAACAACTAATCCCAACCTGCACTTGTCTGGTGAGCCAATCAGACGAAGTTAGACAGCTGGATTAAGGCAACGTGTATGTGGCTGCGAGCTTGTGCGCTTTGTTCCAGAGGATCAATATTTAGGACTATTATGGGATGGGTTACCTGGGTGATAAGATTCCTTCTGCTATCAAGCTGCATAATCCATCATCAGTTAATTAATTTCAACACAGACAATATCAAAGTGCAGCGATAATAATAAAGTCTTTTAATGCTTATAAAGGCGGCCTTTTATTTTCTGGATCAAGGACTTAATGTGAAAAGCAGAGTGAATGCAGTTCTTGATGTTTTCATTTGCAGCTATTGTCTTGAGAGTGCCTGTCATTTGTCTCCGGGCTAAACAATGCTGTGTGAATCTGTAAAAGCTGTTTGATACACACTGTCTAGACTGCAATGCAGGAGCGTGTACATGGGCACAAATGCCCAGGTTAACACCTAAACACACACAAGATCTTTGGAGCCTAAAGCCTAAAATAAATCACTGTTCAGGAGGAGGCTAACCCTACATGACAACTACAACTGTGGACCAGATCATTTTCAACGGTCCACCTTCCCTCGGTTCAAGACATCTGGTGTCGTGCTGATGTGACTCTACTGCTGAGCACAGAGAGATACAGCCTCCGTCCTTGTTCAGACACGGCCAAAGACAAGCTGGCAGCTTATCTTTGCCATCGTTCATAAAGTGGCCAAAGGCTCTGGGCCATTTCGATTCTTCATGCTAAGCTGTCAAGCGAATGAGGTGGAGGGGGGAGAGCAACACCGGATGCTGCTTTCTGCCAACAGGAAGCCATCTTTCATAACATGAGGGAACTCAGGGACAGGAAATCATAGTATTGTGTGTCATATTGCAATAGATGGATGCAGGAGAAGAGGCTGCGTGACTTTATTTCTGACAAGAAACAGAACTAATAAAGATAATTCTGATGATGATAAATATGAATATTGATTATTAAAATAAGGGAATAAAACTTTCTAATTCAAAATAAAAAATTATGCTCATAGGAATCTAATGTGTGTCACGTGTCGTGTGCTCTAGTTATTCTACCCATCACTGAGTGGTTTCTCCACTGTTTGTTATTCTTGTTGAGGAAATTATTATTCAGAGAGATGACGTCATGCTGTCTTTTGTATACAAACAGTGTCACCTACTGGCAGCATGAGGGTCCTCCTTCAAATTAAAGTAGCAGCAATTTCTCTTTTTAGGGACAAATGAAATGTACAATCTAACTGACTGTACATGTGAGGCTATGTGAGTCAGATTGTAAATATAGGTCTCAAAAGTCTTTTGTAGTTTTACCTAATCAGGCATCAAAAACATCCAAATGAAATAGGCGTAATCTGACCCCTGCTAGCAATTGTTTAAGGGTAATGGGTCAAGGTATGTTGTTTGGCCAAATTGGTCTGCCAATTAATGTAACCTACTATTTAAATCCCGTTTCAGCCATTCGCCCGGTGGGCCGATGGGCCGATAGTGATTATGGGCTGGGGCCTTTTTTTGTTTTAAAACTCATGAACTAGTAGTGTAGTGGCATAAATGGTAGTAGATACTTATTGGTACACAAACTGTTAGTTTGGCCTATAAGTCATGATTGATTCTGGGCTGGACCAATTATAGCCGAGGGCGGATGCCCCTCCCTCTTGGGCCTGGGCTGTCAATCACTCCATCATACAGAGAGACAAGTGATGTGGAGAAAAAAGAAAGGAGGCGCAGAAAAGATTAGGGGAAAAAAAAACGACAAGCCCTTCAGGCAGATGCCACTAAATGTGCGAAGTTAAGTTATGAGTATTGCTACTGTGGAGGTCAAAGGTGACCGTTTATTGATGTGGTGAGTACATAGCCCGGGCCAATTTTTTATCCCAGTCCAGCCCTGGTCATACATCATACTCCTTCTCTGACTCTTACATCAAATTAAGCTGAACGTGCATCACTGATACAAATATTTTCAGACTCAGTGTTACTGAAACTACATGTGAATACCATTTTCACATAAATGTCCATACCTCCGCTTACAAATAATAGAAAGAAGACTCACCTCATACCTGCAGAACCTGCCTTAGAATCATCACATTTCTGAGTTGTCATCAGTTTTGAAGTAATTCAGTGATCGTTATCTGTACATATATGAGTACATTGCAAACATTAGCAGCTAATAGCTATTTCGGCATAGTTTAAATGGCACCAATATGCCAAAATGGAATCAAATATGGCAAAAAAAACATAGAAAAAGTGGACGCCACAAACTCACTCAGTCACCCACCACACATTATAGGCTACTTCCAGTTACTCAAAATGATGGGAACTGTAGTTCCAAAAAAATAGAGCTAAATTGTCCTGTAATTTAAGTGAATTATTAATAATAGGAATTTAATACATTTATAATGTCATAACTTCTGCTTCTATTTATAATACAAAATTAGGCATGTAAAGCTGTATTGATCCAGGAGAGGGAGCTGTTGCACCATAAATAAAACAAATATTCAACCACTCTCCTCTTCATTAATGACGTCTTATCTAATGACATATTTGCATCGATCCTAAGTGATCGATTTTTGTAATAAGACTTTGCAGTTTACTGCTAGTCCGTGTCAAAATCTCTATTTACAACATGGAGATGTCTGTGTTCTCATTTACTCACATACATACAGCGAGAGGAGGGAGAGCATCCGGGATATGTTTGCAATAGAGGTTGACGCAAGGCTGCAGTGTCACCTAGCAACAGGACTGCGCAGGCGCAATCGCACCTTCGATCAGCCACTATAAAAAGAAATTTAAGGAATTAAACAAATATAAGCCAAGTAGTGGAAGACATGTCCATTAAACGACCAAAACATATATACACAAGTAACATTATTTTCCATTCTTAAATGCAAAATTGAATGTCACAGCTGTAGAAAGATCAGTCTTTGACTCAACTACAAGGCCTCACCCTGCCATTTTCTTTCTCCTCAGTTTCCCACTCTTGACTTGTCTCTCACACAAATATGCAGTGAGGCTTGTGTAAATAAACTAGCCCTGAGCACATTCCTCAAGAAACACACTCACACTGCTGTCTGCACACAGTGACCTCTGAGCCAACACATGTACCACCCAATCTGACTTCAAATCTGAGCCCCTCATGCGTGATCTTTAATAGGACACCAGGATAACAGACCTGTTTTTATTTGTCTCCACTTGAGGCAAATTTTAAACACTAACTGGATTTTCTCAGTTAGAAGATCTTGTTTGGCAGACTGTTTACTGAATTAGTTAAAAGTTTGAGTCGTTAGTTTGGCTCGAAGCCTCTGCAGTTGTGTCTGAGGGCGTATTCATGAGAGGTGCACTATCAGCACTTTCACATCTATGCATAGCAGTGTGCTGATGGGCGGGGCAAAGAGAGACATGAAGAAGAACGAGGAAGGGCACATGGATCCTGTGGTTTCCTTCTCACCTGGTCTGTAAAGGTAAAGAATACCAACCACCACACAGAGAATACCATTCGAGGATAAAGGTGAACTTTTGCTGTAAACAAAGTGAACTGTTCCCCATGGTTTCTGAATGAAACGACAAACAAGAGTATTTTAGTTTAAGCACACACACATAGCACATACAGCACATTACCAGTGTGCTGTAGAATGAGTGACCAAGCCCTCATGTGAGTCACCTGCAATTAGTAGGTTAAAGTAATGCACACTGAGCTGGATGATGGGTGAGTGTACCAAAAGAGGCAGCCATGGTGATTTCCTTTATTAAGGTTGTGTGAAGCTTAAATGTGATCAGGCACAAGCACACACACACACACACACACACACACACACACAGGAAGTTGCTACAAAGCCATTCGAGCCAAAAAGAAACAACAAAAAGACACCAGGTGACTGCAGCAGACTTTCCACAACCTGACATTTATTGACCAAATCTGAACTCTTTTATTTTTTTTTTTTTTTTTACAAAGAATGAAAATTCCCCTTTCTATCCGGTAGCAGTGTAAGGTGTTATGTGGTCTTGGTGTGTATGGTTTGAGCTGCTGTGACACAGTTAAAGTGAAACTACAAAGCAGTCTCCTGGATTCAGCAATCATGCAAACATACTCAAACACACAAACAAATGTCAAAGTAAGAAAAATGCACAATATTATAATTAATTTATTAATGATCTAAGTCATTCATAATACACACGCGTGAACATGGTAACAGTTGACAGGTTAGCAAGGTGAAGTTCAAGATAAAGACATTAGGGCAAAGTGGTTAAGCTTTTACCATTCACTGGTTAAATTGGTCAAATGAAAAGAGCAAAAATGACATGCGCAAGTCTAAATGTACAGCATCTTGTGTTTCCAGCAACAATAAGAGAGACCATATCCATCCCAGAGAAAAAAAAAATATATATATAGCTATAACCCATCCAGCTTTGTGCTTATTGCAAAATTAAAAAGAACAATTCAATTACCGTAGTAAACAAAAACAAATTCCAACAAGCTGGTCCCCCCTTAATAATGGAATAAATACAAATATACAAATACTGTGAACATCTCTCTTGCCTCCCTTGGAGCTAAACTAAAATGAGAAATAAATGTTCTTCAGGAATGAGATGCAGGAGGACAGAGAGAGGAGAGACCAACCGCTGGTACCAAACATGGTCACTGGCGAGTTTTTTTCCAGGTGTCAAAACTGTATGTTGGTCACATGGTGAGATAATTACTTGTTATCCAGTCTTAGGAGCTGCTCCTTACCATTAACTGTTAGGGATTTTAACTGACCGTCCTCCTCCACTTCCACCCGCTCCTGGCCATTCTCCACAATCCTTTAGCAAACACAAAAAGCAGATAGAGATCAGAAAGTCAGGCTGGTAAAGAGGTCTTCAAGAAATAGTTATAGACAATAGAAATAGACATTTTTTGAGATAGGCCTTTTCTCTTTAACCCCAAAATGTAGAGCTATTCCTGTAAAAATGCTGGCCATTTAAGTACCGTTTTGTTGTAATTTTTCTGCCGTTGATGAACTTGGTGGAGG
Source organism: Synanceia verrucosa (assembly GCA_029721515.1). Classification (NCBI taxonomy): domain Eukaryota; kingdom Metazoa; phylum Chordata; class Actinopteri; order Perciformes; family Synanceiidae; genus Synanceia; species Synanceia verrucosa. The sequence goes on along the minus strand of CM056568.1, from coordinate 8,708,236 downwards.
TCGACACAGATCTGAAATTACCCATTCCTCCTCCTCCTCCCCCACCTCCGCCAAAAGATGAAGAAGAGAAAGATGTGAATCCTCCACCCATGTCTCCAAATGTGCTAAAACCTGCCAAAGAGCACACATTCAAGACAAACCTTAATAAATTCTCCAGTGCAATGTGTATTTATTTCTTGTTACATTACACACCTGAATCGAACCCTGAGAGGCTGGACCCAAACGCTGGGAAGCTCCCGAACCCAAAGAGTGATCCCCCCATCCTGCCTCGGCTTGCGCCCCTCTGGCGACTGCGACTACCGCCGAAGAAATCATCAAAGGGGTCATCAGCTGTGAGAGGGGAAACACAACACAATTTATGGAATTTCTTAGTTGCACCAGACAAACTCAGCAATGGAGGAGGCTGGTATAGTACTCCGCAGGGACTCTGCTCAGCACTTCTACATTCTGAAATCCGGCCAGTGCGTCCAAACTGAGGCACATCTATAGAAATATGATTAGAATCACATTTCAAACCACCTACAAATGTGGTCTGGATCCAATTTGAATCCCTTTTTTTGCTTTTCATACTTAACTAAATTAATCTGATTTGATGGATTTAAACTGGCAGTCTGAACAAGGTCATTTGATCCACTAATCCATTAATATAGAATATTGATTTGAGCAGCTCTAAGTTAGTTTTCTAGCTTCCAAAAGTACCTGATAATAAAGAAAAGGCTGTGGTGGATGTAAGAGCATCATTTTGTTATTTCTAGAACAACCTTAACCCTAAACTGTCAAAGTGCCCACCACTAATTCTCATCCCAAAACCCTGTGGACATGCTACTAATTGCACGCTGCCAATCTGGGTCACCTCAGCAGGATAAGGCCAGATCACTGGCATCATTCACTGAAATAAGACTCCTCCTACAACCTTTAATGTACTGAGGCAGCAACAAGAAAGCTTAGCTTGTTCCCTCTGAAAGAAAGCTTTAAATAAAAAAATCATGTGACCACTGTTGTAACTGCATTACTGTTCATTTAACTTGAGTGAGACTCTAGAACAGACAACTCAGTTCTTACAGAGCTGTCGGTAAAACAGTGGAAGAAAGACAGGAATTCTGCTTTAACGCTTGTGTACATAAACAATGTACATAAAGAGATAGCTGGAAGAAAAGTCAAGGCCTTCTTACTTCCATATGTGCTCTGACTGAGCTACAAAGGACCTGTCAAACACAAAGATTGAATCAGTGAAGAATGTGCCACACCTATACAACATGGCACGACGTGAAATAAACTGAGGTGCCACTGGATTTTAAAAAGGCACACCATAGGGTAGGTAAATCACAAGAGCTTCCCCGGGAGATATTCTTTGCATATTTTTTTTAAGTATGTAAAAACTATCCGTTGATATTGCAACGCTTCCTTCGTGTGATCATGAATGAATGAATCTGTGCTGTTCTTGGCAGACAACTAAGCCCCCCGTCATTGAGCGAATCTGTGTTTCATCTCTTTCTCTCTCTCACTCACTCTCACACACACACACACACACACACACACACACACACACACACACACACACACACACACACACACACACACACATCTTTAGGTGGGTGAGTGACAGATCCACACGACCAGCTGCTGCTCACTGAGACGAGCTGCTGGACAGTCAGGAGGACGGGAGGACGGATGGGATTTTAAAAACACATCTCTGAACTCTCTGCCATCTTAAGGGAAGTCAAACCAAAACAGTTCTGTATATAGAAAACTTGACAAGATGGCCGTTTGGACATATCCTGTTGCATACCAATTAAGCAAAATAAAGGTTGTCCACAGTCAAAATAGAACTTGAACTTTGCTCTCCTCAGTAAACAAGGATTTTAAAGAAGTCAAACCATGATGTTATCTGCACAGAGAGTGACCAGCGACAGCTGAGCTCCACCATTTTATCTAGTCCATGTTAATGAATACAACATTAATACATGTCAGTTCTATACTGATATATAAGATGACTTCACTTTCCCTACAAGCTCTAATTGTGTATTCCACGTCCCTTTTCAGCATCATTTCTAATAGCTCATATATTACATTACAGTTTATTCAGTAACTTTATGCTGTAATCCCTGAATGCTACATGCTATGTTTATGACACATGGAGAAACAGTGCACACACTTGGCGCTATTACATCTGCTTTTGTTTTAATATGGAAGCTATTTTTGAAAGCATTCCAGTTGAATGATGTAGACATTCAAATCCATCCTCTGCCTGCGTCTGAACTCCATATTTAGAGCTACACGGGGTGAACTACACATGCCTACCAATCAGCCTTTTGCTGAACCCAGACAACCCACGACAGGCACTACACTCCAATAACTATAACACACATAAAACAACTAGTGACACTGCTGATAAATCTACTATCAGGCACTACGAGAAGCTGTCATTGTAACAAATGAACACTGACTGGTCAACACAATGTTACCTTTGGCACCAGTATAAGATTATAATAGTATAAAGGGGAAGTGATGGGTAAAAGAGATGAGTATCTGTTTAGAACATTTATAGTAACTACTTTGGAACTAACCACTAAGAAGAATAACCAAAGACCAAAGAAATAATCACCCTGTTATTTTCTTGATTAATCTATTAATCATTTAATTTATATAAAGTCAGAAAAAAACTATTTCATGTAAGAAGCACTAAATCCTCACAACTGTGAAGCTGAAACTGATCACTTTTGGTCAACAAAATAACTATAACACCATTAATTCATAATTGTTTAACTATGTAATCATCAACTACCTTAACACATTTATGTGTTTAATCACTTTTTCTTTTAATGGACATGCTTCAATGGAACTAAAAACTATTCTGAATGTATGACATTCACACACAAGATTTTCAACATGAGGGTCATAAAAAAATATTTCCTAAAGAAAAAAGCTACAGTCAGTCCAAAAGGTTTAAGCCCTGGTTCATAGATGAAGGCTATGTAATTTGTGTTTTCCAAATTGTGACATTTAGTTGCTCATGACTTCCTGAGATGAACCCTGCGTAGGGTACTGGAGATGCACATTAAAGTGATGTTGGGGAGAATTATCACAAGGCTTTACAGAAAGTTTCCTGGGTCTAACGCTCCATCCTCCCCATGTCTACACTGGAGGGGCTTCTAGCTAACAGGCAAACTAATAAAGAAATAGAAATATCAGTGTTAAACAAGATAAACAACTGGTTCCTACAGGATGTTCTCCTTTTGTCTGCCTCAGGTCATCAGTGTTGAGCAAATACAATTATGCAGCTAAAAATAACTGTTTCCTGCTCTGTACTCTTATGAATCTTTCCAGTCCCTCTTTCTTCATAGTCTTTGTAAACATCATATCCCATGAGTGCCTCTCCAGAACCACTGAAATACACTTACCAAAAAGATCTGCAAAAGGATCTCTGCCGCCAAAGAATTCCCTGAAGACGTCCTCTGGATTACGGAATGTGAAGCCGCCACCACCAAAGTGATCATAATGGCCTCCTGTAAAACACAAAACAATAAAAGCTAACGACCTACACAACTATTCATATCAGAGGCAGGATTATAAACTGCACTTTCATTACAGTTGGTCATTACATAAATATTTTCTTATTTTGGAAGTCGACTCCTTACCTCCTCCTCCTCCTGAAAGTCCATCTTTGCCGTATCTGTCATAAATACTCCTCTTGTTTTCTGTTGTGGGAAGATGAGTCACTAAGGTTTTACACAGCAAAGTACTTATCAGCAGCATCACATTAACTGCCCCTTTCAATTTCTACTTTTCACTGTGACTAAAAATAGTACTCAATAGCATCCATTTTGCTGTGCTTTATGCATTTAATTCCAAGGTTTGACCTTCTGCATGTGGATTTAATTGCTGTGATGTATTTAGCTGTGGTTCAATGGTTATAAAAGGTGTAACTATCAGTGTCTGACCACCCTTAATAACATCAAATTACAAGTAATCTATACTTGTAGTAGCAACACCCTACCTCATGATCACACATGGAAGTGCAATTTTACTTTCCTCTCACAGCAGATATGACAACAAATGTCAACTCATAAATTTGAGGTGCTTAACTCACATACTTTTTTTAATGCGTGCAGAGAAACACCAGTCACCACATTCATTTAAACATCACTTATCATGGTCATAGGACATGCCCTGCAGAAAAGGCCGTACCATCTGAGAGCACTTCATATGCCTCTGACAGCTCTTTGAACCTTTTCTCCGCTTCCTCCTTGTTGTCTGGGTTCTTGTCTGGATGCCACTTCAGTGCCAATTTTCTGTAACTGAGACACAAATACTGTATGTTTAAATCACAGACACCGACATAGACAAAACCACAACATATACTGCAGATATTCTAACGGGAGGTAGTCGGCTCAACTCTTTGCGTGTCATTGACGAGTAAGAGTTTTTTTTTCTTACAGCTGATTGCTGATCACGGTCTTCCGCAGCCTGCAAGTAATTTCGGGGAGTCTGTGATTTGTAGTCGGGACACGAAGAGCTAATATGCGCCACAGAGATCAAAGCAGGAAGTGGAGAGCAAAATAGACGGATTCTGGACAAAAAAGTGGTGATTTTGGTGAAAGTGGCCTCTACTCTCCTCCAGATAATACAAGAATGGAAGAAGGTAAAAACAAACGTTTTTTTTTCTTGATGAAATAATGCAACTCTTCTTTCATTTGAGCTACTCTGTGTTTTCAGAGACATGGTACAAAATATTCTGTGGGTCTAGAAATATGACTGAAAAATGGGCAAAAAAGCTGGCACAAGACACTTTCGATTTAAAAAAAAAACGACTGGCACTCAAAGAGTTAATACAGGGATGGAAGGTGGGAAATGTGTTTGTATGTATTCCGGACATCCCCCATCTGAATCACATATCCACATTCAAGTCTTTTTTTAGGGTGGCAAGTGGCAACCATGCCTACACCAAACACACAACAACAGCCCTTTATGCACACACACACACACACACACACACAAATACATTGCACACACCGTCCTTCCCCTCATCCAAGCATAAATAACAAAGACAGCCTGAACTCCAGTGACGTGCAGTGGAGGCTCGCACGGCGGCTTACGCTGCATCAGCTGTTTGTTTCTGAGCCCAACAGCAGCACCGGCAGCGAGCGGACACACTGATGATGTGGATAGGACTACAGACCAAGAGTCAGCCAGCAAAAAGGGCTGTACACAATCCAATCCAGGGATTGACTCACTTAGGGGCCTATGGTGAATAGTCTTTGTGGTCCACATTTTTGTAATTCGTGACATCATCAGGCTGTCCAGCCTGGTAAACAATGTGAACAATGTGGTGTTAGTCTGTGTGGTCAGCAGCTGGTATGTTCACTGGTAAATAACAAAAGCAGCAGTTATTTTGCTCTGAATCCTCAATGTTCAGCTCAAAAGTCTCTGAAGATAATAATAATCTTGCTGTCTTTAATTTTGTAATCATCACATTTAATCAACCACCAAGAGTACAAGTCTACAGCCATGCTAGCTCTGTGAGGCTGTGTTCACATTGTGTAGGGTGGAAGTGGAGCTGAAGGACTTTCATGTTAACGACTACTAGCTTTTATGTATTCAAGTCAGCTATAGGATCGCAGAGTTGGTCATGTGAGGATTAAAATATTGTGCGATGTCAAAAGAAACTTAAAAAAATGGGTTTAATAAAACTTACTGACTGCCTTTAGCTGCTGTAAGGATCAATGTTTTGTTTTTTTTATGGTTGGGTGATTTTTAAAATTTTCTTAGTGTCCATTATATTTCAAATTCACTTATGCTGATCAAGCTGGCGGACATGCCACTAAATACACACATTCTAGACATTATTTTCACAGCAGCTTAGTTCTGATAGTAGGTTAGTTAGAAAAGAAAACAAAATCATTAATCATCCTTTCAATCGTTGATATATGTTTGTCAATCAGCACTAGCCCAGTTTGTTTATCAGGCACTTCTGTCTTAGTAAATGCCTAATTGGATCTATCAATGCTCATAAAAACACATTTGTAATTACAACTTTAACACTTTGGCATACTTGACACAGCTGTGCTTTGAGCTAAATGATATGATATCGAGATAGAGCTGGGGTCACAGGCTAAAGACATGACGTACTGCTTGGTCGGTCAAGATAACGTCTGACAGGCACTCAGTATTCACTATCTTTCTAGGCTGGTTGATTATATCAGCATAATCAATAATGTTCAGTGGCTTCATCTTTTCTCACGTGACTGTGCAGCTCCTCTGGATCACATACCTGATTTCAAACAGGCTTATTTAACATTTAAATTCAATTCATCAGACACTCGTCACTCAAACAAAAGGTGTCAGACAGAAATCTGTGTAGCGTGTGATTAACTGGAAGTGGTCTGATCGTGAAAGGTGGGTGAGTGGAGGTGGAAGGTATTTGACAGCGCCAAGGTTACAGGAAGAAGAGTGGAAACTTTCTGCATTGCAGTGCATGTGGTCTCTCTCTCTCCTTGTGTCAGTTTATACAGCTAGAGGGGGATATAATTAACCTATTACACCCCTCTGAGTGGGCGACATTTAACAACAGCGCCGCGGGGAAAATAGAGGAGAAAACACTCAGGGGCACTTACGCTTTTTTGATGTCATCTTGCGTTGCATTTTTCTGGACTCCTAATGTCTGGTAGTATTCCAGCATGGCTCTGTCTGTCTTATGTGAGGGTCTTCTATGTGGCTGCTGTGGAAAGAAAGTTCTGTTAAGACATGTTAACTTGGAAAGATAAAGTCCAGCAAACTGCAACTGAGCGTAGCCATGTGTGACAGGAGAGATAACTCCCTTCCTGACACGAGGGGTAAATTTGTAAATGAAGGGAGGAGGCAAAGGGTGGCAATACCCAACAATGTACAATCAACTGCACTAAAACAGAGACGCAGGGAGGAGGACAGCTACGCTAATACAAGCCCAGCAACATTATGTAATAAGAGGGTGATCATCCCTCAACCCTGAGGCTGAAAGAGAGAAAAAGTGAATCATGTTTTACTTTTGAAATTTGAATATCTAGCTATAAAGGCAGTGAAGCATTTTTAAAGATGATCTAATGCTGAAGTTATGAAGCTTAGCCTCTCAAAAACAAGACAGAACAGGTCTAATGAAAACTATGAGTATATTCAAGTTGTCTAGTTTTAGCCCCAGATTTCCAATTTATTTGCAATACTGCAACACAGAGAGGGCAACCTGCACCAACACATCACTGTCATCAGATCCATGCGCTCAAAATCTCTACTGAACTTTGTACTTAGTTGGCTCAGAATATAATAAAAACTGCTGCCAACATAATGAATCTTGATCTAACAGTAGATAAAGAAATATCAGACTATCATTTGGGCTTCATTGTGTAAACATTCCTACAAACATATATTGATATAGAAAGAGGCAACAGAGGCAAATGTGATAGGATCACATGGCCGATATTGTTGGCTATCCATACTCCAAGTGATAGTAGGCGGCGATCAGTGTCCTGCTAATTAGCTTAAAGTATTTCTCAATTTGACAGGTAACATATTATGAGATCTTATGTCAGAGGCTCTGTTCTAGCCTGTATTAGATTTAGAGAGGATAAAATCTACCCCACAATACCAACATATGGTCCTTCACAGGCCAGTGTTGCTCCTATAATTGGACAACACGTTGTACCATGGGAACCCCCTACATTTCTCCGTATTCATTCAGCAGCGATCCATGAACAAGGCTTCTGTGGTTAGTTCACGTCTGCAATAACAGCAGGACATTTTATTGTCTGTTATCTAAACTGCTGAAGTCTGATGAACAAGTGAAGATAATGTTGTTGGTAGCCTAGGTTACAAACAGGCTTGGTAACTTACGAGATAATAGGCCTTATGTGCTCTGATGCATCTGGCATGTAGTTAACACATAAGTCATAATTTGGTTGTAATTCTAACTCAACGTGATGTGTGGTGGATCTAATTTATACCAATGTGAAGAGTGGCTCATTTTGATATTGAATGAGAAATATTTGGAAAGGTATTTGAACATGTTAACACTGAAAACACTACAGTGGACAATCTTTTTTAAACTATTATAGCCTGTAGTTGCCAAGTGTCCAAGTCTTTGGGTTTCCATGACAGATAATAGTGACCTTTACACTATTTTGCCCTCCAGGCTCTATCCTCTTTTTCAGTGTTACTGTGTTACTGGTGAGACATGCAAATTTTCATAATTGTTTGTTAATGAGAGAATAAAATCTCCCATTGCTATATTTTTTGCCACGGGAGGGACACAGCATGTCACAAGTTTTCTTTCATCACGCTCTGGTTTTCAGCCTCTGTTCTGTAGAAAGAGGGACAAAGTGGAAACTCTGTTATTTCTCACATGTTGAAGCTACACAGTTTATCAGGTCTGCATGTTTGCTTGGCTTGCAAAATCATACTGCGCATTGAATTTCGGAACCAAACCATTAGCTCTATAACAGAGCATTCGAAAGCAAGAAAAAAGATATGTTAGGAGATAAACATGCACCAAGATCATAGACAAAAAAAAAAAAACTCAGACACAAACGATGGACCAAACATGGTAAATCACACCCAAAGCTGCCACACAAACAGACCATGTGGGTTCCTATCCACACCCAAATAGTCCACCAGCTCGACACCTATTTGTCTTTCACAACGGAGAAAGCTCATGCATCATACAGGGACGATGAGGAAGAATACCGTCAGTCAATCATTAACTCTTCGAGTGCCATTGACTTATTTATACATCATTAAAAATCCAACCCTTGAGTGCCATTGACGTATATACACGTCAAAGTTGTTCTTAAGCAGCAGGCACAAGACTGCGCTCTCACACAGTCTATGAATAATACTGGGGCTTCTGGGATTTGTTGTCGGGACATAAAGAAACGTATATGCCACAGAGATCAAAGCAGGAAGTGGAGACGATCAAGATCAGAGAGTAAAACAAACAGAATCTGGACAAAAAAATGGTGATTTTGGTGAAAGTGGCCTCTACTCTACTGAAGATAAAGTAAGAATGAAACAAGGTAAACACAAACATTTTTTATGATGAAATACAGAATCTCTTAATTTGAGCTATTCTGTCTTTTCAGAGTCATAGTACAAAATATTCTGTGGGGCTTTAAATATGACTCAAAATGGCCAAAAACGTTGGCACAAGGCACTCTCAGTTTTATAAACGGCTGGCACTCAATGAGTTAAACATGAAAAGATATCCTAGCTATCACTCTAAAAATGATAAACAAACCAGTGAGGACTACTTACATGGGGAGTCCACTGTGTCCTGTTTGTTTGCTATTTATAACCTGTGGCCTTTGCAGTTGGATTGTATTTGTGTGTGTTGAGAACATGCAGCGGCTGGGGGTGTTTGGCACATGGCAGTGCCAGTAAGTGACTCCTGTTTGAGACAGCATAGGCACCATAGGTCTTTTTCTGTTGAATTTCCCATTTGGCATTTCTAAATCTAATCCTGTCAGAATGTCTTCCTTTCTATCTCCATGTCTTAATATAGACCACATTCTAAATATAAAGAGATGCAGGCCAGAAAGTCATAATTTTCCTGTTTTTTTATTTTTTCTAAAAACAACCCAACATCCTGACTCCTCATCGACTCCGTCATTAAATGGATCTTCTTTTATCTCGCTCGCTTCCTCCATTACTGACCCCCTCACCTGCCACCAGTTGTCTTGCAGCAGTGGGGAGTTAATGGGCACCAGTGGCTGCTGGAGATGTGGCCACTCATGGTTCTGTGCAGTGTGTGTAACCATGCATGTACAATTTATGCTTGTGGTAGCATCTCACAGCTAACCAAGATCCAATGGATTCCTGCTCCGCTCGGCATGAACTATGCCTCAGTGCGAGCAACAGATATGGGTCAGTCAATCCCATGATGCCTCAGTGAACCATAAGTGGTGGTAAAAATGTTAATGAGATCACGGACACAGTCCTTTACTAATGTTAGCAAATAGATATACCATCTAAATTATTGTTAATTAGAGAATAATCTTAGAAAACCAGTTGGAAGATATGCTTCTGTGCTCTGCAGATCTAAATCTCCCTAGGAAGTCCATAACTTCATATTTTGTACAGCGAACTGACTGTGGCAACAGCTGTTCCCATAAATATTTTAGGGATTTTCCCATTGATGTCTATTTCCAGTTGAAATTATAGTAATTATCAATCACTGCCATGGTTTTCAACAAGGACCATTTTGTGTTTTCAATGTAGATTAAAAGCTGGTTGAAAGAAAAGCCCTAAGCTCAAATGATCTTTGGGGACGCTTTCAAAAGCCAAAGTCCGTTGAGTGAAACTGATCCTCTTGGATTTTTTCCCATTGAGTTCAGGTTCACTGCACAAATTAATGCAAATGTAATTTGCGTTGTACGAAAGAGCAAAATTATCTCATTCATTTTGAGAGCTGCCACTTCTCCACAGGGAGTCACACACTTATTTCTGTCAGAGTTTGTTCACTTTGACCTACCTGTGCACATGAATGCCCCCTCCCCCACGTTTATATCAAAATACTTTATAAACTTAATTTAAGTGGACTATATTCTGTATATTCTCTTCAGCCAAGCAGAGTGTCAAGCAAACACCACTCATGTTAACCTATCCAAAGACCTGAGCAGACAGCCTGCTTTTTCTTATCGGATCAGGATATAGGCTATTTCCACTGCAATCGAACCACTGAGGGCAGGCACTGTTGTTCTAGTCCAAAAATGTCAGCTCACAAATCACACTTATTTTTCAGTGATATAAAAAAAAGACAAATCATGAAAATTACAGTCAGTGAGGTGCAAAATGAACAGCCAACATGAAACAGAGCAAACAACCTAATTCTGCAGAGATGTGATGAGATTCTCCTGCCAGCTGTAGTGGTTTGGATAACTCTTTGACAGATGTCCTGAAGATGACTGACTGTCAGGAGGGACTACATCACCCAGATGGCTCTGAACTACTGCAACTAGCGATTATTTTGATGGTCGACTAATCTATCGACCATCTAAAGGATTAATCGACTACATTAATGATTACTAGACTAATAGAATTACGAACAACACCTGTTCAGTGGCTCTTATTTTAGCAATTGGCTTTTAAATTCAGCTAGAAAATGTTTTAACTAACAATAAAAGACGTCAAAGATGACTCTGACGACTGTGATGACTACTATCATTCAGAAATAATTATGAACTGAGCAAGAGACATCTGAGAGCATGGATGCATCTGAATTCATCAATCAGGAAATAATTTACCAAATAACGGACAAACGCACCAGATTAGAACACTAACTTTGTTTATTTATTTAACAAGTAATACCTTAGTATTAGTTACTGCAAAAATTAAAGTAATGCGTTACAGTAATGCGTTTATAATAATAACGTGTTACTGCCCAACACTGCATTCCTCCACTTTAAATGTTGCCTCACGACAGACCTGAATTATGGTCAAATATATGGTGAAAAAACTATGCTTTGGGGTGTGGCTACTGTGTGATTGACAGGTCTCTGCTTTCAGTACATCCTGAAGAGGAGCAGCGCTGACGGTTGGAACTCCTTATATTTTATATATTATTCATCGGCAATAACTTTCATTATCATTTTTTGTCGAGTATGTCAATGTCACTAATCTACTGCAAAATAAGTGTCTGGATGAAGGAAAGACTAGACCTCACAAGCCATTTCATAGTGTTCATGGGTTTATGGGAACGGCTACATTAGCAGCAGTGATCTGATCTCAGCTTTCATCTTTTTCTGTGGGAATCTATACAGGATTTTGGCACAAACACTTCCAGACAAGTTGAGCAGCGAGAGATTACAACAACATCTGTTAAATTTTTTTCCCCCAACTGTGCAATGCTGGTGTGCCAAATTAGATTTCCCTTGAAGGGGCAATATTGTGCAACAGTAGATAAATGAAACTAAATGTCAAGTCCTTGCAATGGTGGAGAAATAGATTTTACTGAGGCAGCACACTGTATTAAACATCAACACAGCATATATACCATATTAATCTACGTGAAACAATCTGTCAGTATCGGCTGAGTAATTAACATTATTATTATTATTAATAATAATAATAAACATTAAACATTATTCCCTACAGAACTGTTCAGAAGCATATCTAAATTGCTTTATCAATTTTAATGTAGTGCTACTGTAGGCCAAATGTTCACTGAGCGTCTATATCGCTGCATAATAAAACTTAATATCACATCAGAGTCAGTCTTACCAGAAACTCAAACAAACTGGACTGGAGGCCAACAACGAGACTGAAACTTCCCCAACAGTGACGATCATCACAAGTCATCAGCCCGCAAGTCTCCCAACTGCATACTTGCTATAAGCAGCTTCATGTCAGTATCAGCAGATGGTCATGACACAGGCTCATAAAAAGGGTTGTTAAAGCTTTCATGGTTTCTGTCTGCACAGCAACTCCCCAGGTAATTACCAGCAAATCAACTCCAGGTTTCATTTCTTGTTTAAAATCTCTGATTAACTTCAGTATTTTGGTTTCTGTCCATGATTGTAAATTAGATCCCTTGAGAAGGTTTCACCTGCAGACTCAACGCTTTACCTGGAAACCCAGCCTCATGCTGTTCCCAATTCAACACAGAGTCACCATCACTATGATTGCAATCAATGAAGGCAGCTGGAGTAGTTCAGTCGGTGTCCACGAGCTCTCAACTGCCACTACAAATCTGACATTAACAAGACAAGAGCAGCCCCCCCCCAAACAACAGCTGACAGAACAGAGACACAGATGAACACTACACACTAACAAGCTTGTACCTTACCTGAAGTGACTCATGGTAACAAGTGGAGCATTTGTGCTTCAAAAAAATGACACTGTGCACATGAGCAGCAGTTTCCTCAGGATTTCTGAAATCTGCTCCTTCAATAAAATCTGGGTTTTTTCCAGTGAAAACTGGTAAAATAATTAATCAATGATTACTGCTTAAAAACCCTGCAGGTTAAGATGTAATTTAACACAGACCATTCAGTCACTTTATGTAACATTATTTGTATTATGGCATTATTATCTGTACTATGCAGCATGTTAGCACTGCAATACACTGTGATTTATCTATACCTCAGGAGGATGGGGCTAACACAATTCAAACCTATAGCAAAAGTGGTCAAACTGGTCAGACAGGAGGTACAACAAACCCTCTATTTTGTCACTTAAAGTTCCCTCAAATTGTATATGGTAGTATTTACATAGTACACTATTTTTCAAGGTCTGATTTATAACATATTCTACACCGAGTAAATCCTTAAAGGTTTCCTTTCCTCCTTTGTTTTTTCTCCTGTTTTCATCTCACCAAGTGTATTATCAAATAGAGTTTACATCTAAATTAATAGGTCTTTTTTCCAATTTCATCAAGTAACCACCAGACTTTGTTGGTTACAGCCTCAAAGGGTTATTAAATGTCAGAAACTAGAGAAAATACTAGTTCTCAGATTTCAATGTTGTGATGTTTCAGATGTTTTGTGTTGTCCAAACAACAGCCCAAAACCAAAAATACTGAAGTTATAATGATCCTCACTTTTGACCAGCTGGAGGCAGTAAAATTGTTTAAAACTTACTCGTTTGCTTGTCTCTAGACTGATATTTTTCTGTGTTTTATTACACCTGAACATATTTTATTTCATGTGTTGAACTTTATCCAGTGTGTTTCCTTCTTCCTCTATATCGCCTCTGCTCTTTCTAGAAGATACCATCAACAGGCAGGTCGATCAGATTAAGATTAATAGGTTCAAAGCCATGTATATTAATGGGGATATTAATAATAACAAAAGCAAAACGTTACATAATAAGCCATCTCTAAAAATAGTTGTAACTTCAATATTGGACTGGAAGTCTCGTATTGCCAGACCTTCACTAACTACTGTTGCTATGTTTGGAGTGGTGGCAAACACACATAACTATCGTTATACTTTACCTTAACGAACAGATTCTTAATAAATGGTGTCTTGTTTACTATTAATCACTAAGGCCGCATCATTTGAACGGGCTTGTAACGGTTACATTGAGGCTAGCTGTAGCGGTTGGGGATAGCCAAAGCCAAGGCAACCGCAGCGAGCTCATTTGTGTGTTTTAAACTAGCTAGCATGTAACGACTCAGTCTTTTCTCAAACTGTAAAATAAATATGTTAAAATAACATATAATTGATGATGCCACCGATAGTGAGGGGCATCATATTGCGACACCACAGCATCCCCACATGTAACGTGAACGTTACTCGAGTCTCTGCGACAGGGGGACGGTTAACACATCCAACGGTCGTTCAGCAAAGCCGCGTCGACACATAACTGACACCGCTTACGTTTCTACAAGGAGGGCTCACCTGTTTAAAGGAAATCTCCGCTCAAATGGCCTCTCTTCTGTCGCTAAACACCACCCTGTCTTCACTCGAGTCCAGAATGTGAACTAGCAGCCGCTGGCCTGGTGGCTGTTCTGCACTGTAGCTACCGACAGCGACTAGCCCACCACTGTGCTGCTGCTGCTGCTTTCAAGGACTGTCGGAGATCATACCTGCACTGTTAACGCACATAGGTGAGCTGTAGGTAGACAAAATGTAAGGAGCGTTGGACAGTAATTCTTCATTTTAGGGAATTTGCTAGTGGTGGTTGCATGCATGGTCACCTTGCTACAATATCTGACGTTGTGAATGTGAATAAGAGTGCTACAAGTAACAAGGCCAAAGTAACCTAAGAGCAAACGTGTATTTTATACCTAATATCAGAATCAGAATCCCTTTACCGTCATTATACAATAATACAGAGTGTAACGAAATTGAATGCACACCCGTTCAGTGCAAAAGAAAGCAACAACAGTTAAATCACTAGTACAGATAGTAAAAATACATTTTATTTATCTAATTATTGTGTTTAATTATCAATTTATTTAGCAAATTCTTCCTTTTTATTTATTACATACTGTAAATATGTATTACTAGTATTATTATTATTATTATTATTATTATTATTATTAAATAAAATATAACAAACAAACAAACAAATATAACAAAAAAATAAATATAACATGAGAAATATAGAAACAACTAATACTACTACTAATTTAGGGGCCTGTTTTTACTTTACGCTGTCGCCCCATAAAGAAATAGCTGCAAATAATATTATTCAGAGGATTTCCTCTATTTTGCTGCTATTGTGCTCTGGCAAAAGCAACATAATAAAAAAATATTCTTTTTACATTGACTTATTTTCTTACTGCAGCATACCACAGGGCTGAAATCACAGGATACGTCTGGTCAATCTCTTTGTGTGTCTTCCTGTTCACCTAAAGGTTAAGTAATAGGGTTTTACGAGGGTCTGTGAAGGCACCTTGGCTTTGAGTATCGACAGCAGCGCTGTTTCGCTGACTCCGCTCACACATCCATGATGACATTCAACAGAGCCAGGAGAGCGGATGACTGTTTTACTGTTCAACATGTGCACTGAGCATGAAGTGAGAGGCCTTCAATTTTCTCCCTCAGATAATCTTAAAAAAAGACAAGTAAAGAAAAGAAAAGGGTGAATTATCGGAGCTTCTGCAAATGCAAGGTACGGGAGCCGACTCGACAAACGGCTTTCTGCGCCATCTGTCGTGTAGTGTGGGAAACCTGTGACCTATGACTGTTATAATTATCAGCTTGGCCCACAAAACACTGCAATGCAAGACCATCCCTGCAAATAAAAAAGGAAATATGAACAGCTGTGTGTTTTAAAAAAGGACGTCTTAGTGAGCCAAAAGTATGCCTTTCAGTGGTTGTGACTTTTAGGCTATCACTGCTCTGTTTCCATTTAGGCTCTTGTTGCATATCTCACTTAGCTTTATGGAGCCCAGCCAACATGAATATTATGTCTAACCTGTGTTTTTCATACTCTGACAAGACAAAATGTCTGCTGTGAAAAAAACTCATTATTATATAATTTTGATTCAAATTTAAACTAGATATAGGAACACGTGACATTAGCTGCCTTTGCAGATGGTTTAAGTGCAACTTTGAAATGCCTTTCACTCCTAGTCATAGCTTTTAAAGCATTTATGAATTGCATCTCTCTGTTTGCACATTCAACCTGAACTCAGGCCTGTCCTCAGGCAAGAGCCTGTTGGCTGTTTTAGATAACTTCAAGAGAATATAACCTGCCAGACAAACCTACACATGCAAAATCAGTGACTTCTTTTAAATCATTCCTGAAAAGTCTTTACTTACTTTGCGTCTGTGTGTGCATATCTGTATATGAGTACTATTATTCATTTTTCATGTTGGTCTTTGAAAGCACATTGTGATTACTGATAGCCTAAGTGCTATATAAATATATTTTATTGTTAATAATATGTCAGGAGAGTCAGACTGAATGTATTTGCCCACAGAGAAGAGACCTAACCATGCAGAGTAAGTCATGTGCATGCACCACTGGTGTGTAGAACCTGTGTAAGATGTGAGGGGACAAGCTTAAAAGTGAACATATGAGAACCCTGGACAATTTGTCGTTTAAAAAAAGTCCAAATTACTTCATGGCAAGAATAGACTTTCATATTTTAAAGCTAAACTTAAAACAACTGAGCAGTAGACTGAAGATATGGGTAAAAAAAGAAAAGGAAAAGGCTGAACTCATCATAACCCAAAAAAAACAGAATGAAGCGGTGCAGGTTATTGCAGTTTTGAACTGAACTGCAGCTGAAATTACAGACTGGCATTGATTTTAGATGGAAAATGAAGGTCGTTTTTGCCGTTAAAGCCGGTAGGAGCTCTTGCCAGCAAAGGAAGACCCAATGAAAATGACAGATGGCTATTAATTATACTGGGCATTATGGCCAGTCAGTCTCTAATTAGACTCATTGGGCAAGAGGAATCACAGCAATAGCTACCATGCACAGGTCAGTTTTCATCATGCAGTCAATAGCTTTCTCTAAAGGTATTCACATAGACTTTTATGTGCTTTTCTTTGATTGTTAGGACTGCAGGCTGTAATTTACCTCATATATCGACAAAGCAGAAGGTTAAAAGACTCAGTGATGATTCATGATTGTAAACTGTAACAATGTGGACTGAAAGCTGCTGCTTCCATGCAAATCTTTTTGAATCCCAGACGGAAGGTTGGCCCTCTCCCTGTTCATGTCTGGACAGGCAGAACGCACCCTCACAACACTGCGCTGTCACACATAATGCAGTCCTAATGTGCTGCAACGTCAAATTAATGAACCTACAGTTATTGCCTGAAACCCTGTTGGGCTTGTATCCATATTCATAAAGCACAAACTGAATTTCTTCTTTCCTGCTGAAACCAGACAGCCAAAGTGAAATAAATCTGCATCTCTGAAATATTCCCAGGGGGTCATCAGCACAATGAGATGTAGTTTACCCTGTTCCATTTATTAGAACTGGCCGAAGAAGGTGCCTGGTTTTACATGAAGTGTCTGACTACTGTACAAAATACAAAGGCTCAAAATGTTCTTTATGCAGCACCACTGGTTGACCACCAGATGGCACTCTGCGTTAACAAAACACGACCCGAGAGGGGTGTAAGGCATTGTCTCTGTGATGCAGAAGCTGCAGCTATGGATGCCACCTCTGGTGATTTGTGACTTGCTCATGGAAGGTTGAGTCAGGTATGATTAACTGGTCAGAAACGCTTCCACGTCAGGCACAAATTTAATGCTCGTCATGCAGCTGATGGCACTTTTGGAGTAATCTTGTGTAAAACGGGCTACAGTCCGCCATCACCCTCTAGTAATGTTTGATGTTTCCTTGCTCTGCAGCAAGATAAACAAGCCTAAAAGCTTCAATTAGCTCTTAAAAGGCTGACGACAAAGCTAAAGTATATTACATATTGAGGATGATTCATAACAGCCTGCATTAACTTTGTCAGTTATAATCCATCACAAGGTAATAGTCTTAAATAAATCTCATAGTAATTGAGATGAATCCCTCATTTCAATGACAAGTCTGGTTTTTAAGACCCAATTATCACTTTGAGTTCCCTGGCCTAGCCGATGTGAGGGGTTTGGGCTCTGAGAGGAGACGAGGGGCAGTAAAGTTGGCTGTTTCAGCAAGAGAGGAGAGGATGGAAAGATGGACTCGGTCCAAAGAGGGATGGATATCTCCCTGTTGTACTGCATCAGAGGGCAGGTAGATTTATGACAAACGCACACAATCTTAATTTGTGCTCAGCCCGATAATGCATCTCAAGGCCAGAATAGTTCTGCTCAGTGTTTCTTAACTGGATGTTTCTTTAATTATATGTCAGAGGCCATAAAACTTGGGAGATTTTCCCACAAAGCACTGTTTTATGTCTTAGTCATTACTGTGGATTACAAGAAAAGATACTTACGAAAAAGAAAAATGCAAAAAGAAAAATGGGTTTATTCATTTCCAAACACCCTGTTGGTACACTGATCTGTAAGTGAGATTGTTCACCTTAGCGAGCGTTAGTGAAACACAGAGGCCTCCACTGACCACACAAAAGGAAAAAAAACAAACCTGTACAAACAATGAATAATACAAGTGTAGTTGTAAACATATACATATTCACAAATCCATAATCATATAATAATTTCCCCCAAAATTTAGTCCAGCAATACGGGCCATTTCAACACTCTTATGGTATGGTTATTGGACATGGCAGTTATTACTTGTGATAATAATCGTAGGAGAAATCTCAAAGTACTGCAGTTTGGAATACCTCCACATGAAAATACATGATGGCTGTACACAAAAAAACTCCTGTGCCTCTGCAGCCCTTGACACACCACAATGTGGCTTTAGAGTCTCTCTGTCCTTGTATTGCCTTTCTTATATGATGTTGCTTAATCTTTGGTGAAAAAAAATAACTGCCCGTTCATGTTTGATTACACAGGAGAGCAGCTGCTACTCTTGTGTTTGTCATGTTATTTGCGGTCATTGCTGTTCTTCTAAAGTGTTCTGAAAAGTGATTAAACATTTAAATTACTTAAAAGCAACAAGGATTTAAAAAAGGCTTCCTACCCTGCTTTATCCTTGCACCCCCTTTGCTTCAGTCTGCAGGTGATGTTTCCTCAGCCTCAGCTTGGCACACACACACTCATACACACACAAACACAGTAAATCAGGCAGTGCATCATTTGCTTTCCCTACTCTTCTTTTTTCTGTTTTATTCTGTAAGCTGTCTTTTTTCTCTTAAGCCATTTTTGTGGCTTCGAGTCCATGGATACAGAGACAGAGAAGCCTTCTCCCATCCTCAGCTCAGCTCGAACCCAGCAGAGGACTCGATGGCGTATAGCAGCTTGTTCCTCATCAGGTGCTGATCGCAGAACTCCGGCAACTTGAGCAGGTTCATGCAGGTGCTGGCGGTAGGAAGGCGCTCCAGGTCGTTGCCCCCGTTGTGGATGCAGAAGGCCGGGTAAAGCTCCTGTGTGCACATGTAAGCTGTTATAGCACCTGACAAATTGGCTGCAGTCATAGGGAAATTGGAACATTTTGAGCCATTTAAAGACGGGAAAATAATGAGATGAGAATAAACTTGTGTCAGCGACGGTCGCAATGTCCAAAGCAATCCCAGATTAAGCAATAAATGTCAAATTCCACAAGGGGATAAATGTTAAAAGAGAGACATTAAGCGTCAAGCTAATACAGTGTCAGTATAAATTTAGGAAATCAGGTTGGTGCTTGAAAGGTACTGAGTGGGAAACTGGCCCACAGTGTGACCCTTAGATGAGACACTGAAGGAATGGTCATTTCATGTTGTCTATCTGGCATTTTTTTAAATCAAGCCTCCTTGTGATGAGGCCACCTCATCTGCCGACTATGACACTGACCGTTTCCATCACAAGCCGGGCCGACGAATAAGCTCCTCCACCCTGATTTCATCCTGCTATTTAAAGTTGGTGTGTGCGGTTCAGCGGCCATACCCGCCCGATTAAATGGCTCTTCAGGGGCTTAGCCGTAATGACCCCATTTTTCTGACAATTACCGTATTAAACTATCGTTGCTTATTGAGAAAGCACCATTACCACGGCTATCATTTTGGAAAAAAAGAGAGTTTCCATCATCTTTTTTAAATGGCTTCTCCTGACAGAGCTATTTCTCCTCTAATGAATCCTGGGCTGTTTCACGACAGCTAATTAAGGCTTAGCTGGCTCAGGCTGAGGGCCGGGTCAGGGGCCGCTCCCCCCACGAATTACCGCCCTTTCCAGCCCAGGGAAGAGATGAGGAAGGCGAGGGGGGGACATCCACACACTAGCCAAAGTCAAATTGATTAAATGAGGAGGAAAGGCAACTCTCAAATCCTGAATAGAGGCACTGCAACAGATTTTAAGTTTTGTTCCCTCACTCTACTGCAGAACTCCATTTAGGTTTTCTTAACTAATGACAGCCATAAAGAGTACTAAAACCAATCATATGATGATTACAACTTCTGGTTAGACGAAGTAAGACATAAAAACTCTTTATTGGCCCAAAGCAACACTTTTTTCTTTTTCTCCCCCATCTCAAACTACCTTAAGTGTGCCACAAATCAAATCAGTGAGAAAGTGAAATGACTTCCAATTAAGAAATCGTTTCAGAAATAGGAGCAAAAATGATTCGGCACTGCTAAAACATTTGCTAAAATGCTAAAATGAAAAATAAAAGTAGACTGCTAAAATGTTTATAAGTACAACATAGTCATACAGTATGGTAATACAGTATGGTAATATAGTATAGTAATAGATATAGTTCCCTTGAATGTTCATTTACCAGGAAATCAACACTTTCTGCCATGTCACACAGAAGGCAAAAGTTCAAAAGTTCAACATGCTACTGAGCTCTGAATGGTAATATTTGTCCAGCCAGGATCTACGACCAAGCCCACACATACAGAAGGAGTTCTTCAGCAGAGGAAGGTCATGAACTGTAAAACAACAGTGGACGTGGAGATAAGACCTCACCACACTGGCTCGGTCTTATCGCCGTCTAATTTGAAAATGATCATTTTGAGGGCTCTTATCAGTCTATGTATTTTCATTACAAGCCCATTAGAAGGGAACACACCCTTCTGTGGAGCTTGGAAAACCTGCCAATAATGGTGGATACAGGTAGGTACACAGTCTGCAGAGCAGGTGGCGGGAGATGAAAAGCTGAGAGCGAGGGGAAAGTTCAAGTTTGGCAAAGCCTCACCTTGAAGCCCAGCAGTGGAGGTCTGGAGCAGCTGGTTACAAACCTCAGCAGCTTGCGCTTTTCCTCATCTGTGAAGCCTTCGACAACCTCCCAAAAGATCAGGATGACTGGGTGAGTGGGCGAGTACCCGCCTACAGAGACAGCAATGGAGAAAATCACATGAAATGACCCACACTGACACATTCATTACCTTCATTATATCTATTAGTCTGAGGGGACTAAGAGGCCAGTTTCACCGAAATCACCATTGTTTTGTTCAGATTCTCTCTATTTTGCTCTCTAACCGTGATCGTCTCTACTTCCTGCTTTGATCTCCGTAGCATATACCGTCTCTTCATGCTCCGACTACATCTCCCAGAAGCCTCAACATCACTCACAGCCTGCGGGAGAGTGCGATCGGCGAACCGCTGCCGAAAACACACTTTGACGTCGAAATATGTAAATGGCACTCAAGCATTGGATTTTAAATGATGTCAAAACTCAGAGAGTTAAGAAAATCCACACAACAAATGCCAAGTGAAGAGTCTGTGGAAGTGTATTTAGAGCTGGAGTCATAGCTACTTCTACCTCTGCTGCCTTGATTTTTGTTTGTTGTTTTGGAAAATTTAACATCAGCTCCTACCTGAGTAGTTTGTGAAATTTTTCAGGTCATCAAGACAAATTGGCACATGAGCTCCAGAAATCAGCACCTATTACAAAAAAGGTAGAAAAATATAAATCTTCAGTTTCAGTGAGTTATGAGTATGTGGCAGGTTGATGGAGGATTTCGGTCATCATGAACGGCGTACCTGCATCTCCTGCTGGTCAAACATGCGCAGCCACTCCAGGTTGACCACGTTAGCCAGGCCCTGCCTGAATGCCAGGCAGTGAGGCCTGATCTGCTTGTTGAGCCGGTAGTCGGCCACCAAATGGATGTAGGCTATCCGGTTTGCTGTGGTCACGGGAATGTCTTTGCCTCCCTGCTTCAGCTCAACCACCTGGGTCAAAAACGGCACAATGCATTTACAGGTTTGCTCACAGTTCCAGCATTTTTGTTAGTTTTGTGTGCCTTGGTTCTGTTTATCTCTATATATTAAATAAAAATATATATTAAAAAAAATATTAAAGAAAGATCCAGCCATTCTTCATACTTCATTATGCAGATCATATGATGCATATCAATGACTCTGCCTTGGGTGCCAAATGACCAAGAAAGAAAGTGCTTTAATTATGCCAGGTGGATTTCATTCAATCCCACAGAGGTAATTAAAATGTTTTCCAACAGCACTCTGATTAAAGGTATGGTGTGTGCGGTTAAGTGCATTTCAGTGTTTCTAAATATAGCACATCCAATGAACATCTGGTCCAATACAATTTGGCCTCAAGTTCTCTTTTCATTAGCTATAGAGCAGTTAGCACTTGATAGGATGTGCTCATCTCTGTTCATAAAGCTGGCCGTGTGATGACATCATATATCGCACCTAAAGGAGGACAAGTTATTATTTTCTTCAGTGCAGATTTTTTGGATTATATATGTGATCTTTCTTCCACTAGTTGGTAACTTTAGGAACAAATTCACCTTTCATGCATATTGTTTTCTATTTTTTGGGTTATCAAAGCAGCATGAAGCAGCTTACAGGATCAAATATTACCAGAAGTTTTGATCCGGTATGCAGATACTCATCACCTCAATGACCTTTCTGTTTATTTCTGAAAGTGTGATGTTTTTATCGTGAATCAAACAGGACCACAGCAACAATGACTAACAGTTGTCCCACAGACTGTCACAGGCACTTTTCTCCATATTTGTTTAACAACAATACAAACTGCAGTCAAAATTTACAATAGAAGTGAATCAGCACTTTTCTGACGCAGCCTTTAACAAAAACTGATTGATAAGCTTCACATAAATATTCAGGGCAGTGATACTGAATAAGATTGCATAATAAAGTAAAATGTTTCTATTATTTTGTCCATCCCCTGAATGCCGCATACAGCATGAGGTCCACTGTCTGGTCATAATTTTCTGCCTATTTTTCTCCTGCCACAGTGAATTCTGATTATGTGCTAATGTAAGAGAATTACTGTCCTTATCTTGCTTGCTTTGGCTATCTCATGAGGGCAAATGCAGGACAGACTGCTCCCGGGTGTGTGCCTAATCTTTCACAAATTGTTTTCCCTATCGTGTTTGCGATGCCCTATTTGCGAGCGGGAGGGCTACATTGTAACTCAACCATTTCAGGTGTTGTTTGAGAAGAGCTAATAAGACGCGTTAAGGCCCTGAGCAAACAGGGGCTCTGGGTAGAGTGCAGGTCTGGGCCCAGGTGACTCAAGAGTGCTGGTGGCGACTCGTCTCTGCAGCCTTGAGCTTTGGAGGGGACGTGCTTAAGAGCCGCTAGTTGCTTCTGTCAGGCGTGTTCTAAGATAATTTCTGGGGGGGAAAGCAGGTGGAATGGTCAACAGAGCTGCCGTGTTCCCTGCAGCAGAGCTTAGGGCGACAGTGGCAACGTGCTTTATCTCTCTCAGAGCTGAAAAGTGGTACAGCATGAGGGAAATGAATTATTAACGCAACAAAGAGGAACCAAACAGGAGGAAGGAAAGATGGCTGAATGAGAGGTAGTGAGCAGGGTAGATGGAAAGAAAAAGAACATGTGAATCATTTATCCAGACTCCATCCCACCCTGCCCCGACCCCAATCACCTGAGCCTCTCCCAGATCATTGTTGACCACAGTGAAATTGAGGCCCAGCTCCTCTACATCACCCTCATAGCTCTTGAGGAAGAGGAGGTTGCGGTACATCTCCGGGTCAAGCGATGCTAGGTGGTGGATGTCTACCTCTGCGCTGGTTCCCAAAAGTTTGGACAGGAAGAAGCTGGCGAAGGGCAACTCCACCAGCATGTTCTCATACAGAGCCTGTAGGAAAACATGGCTGTAAACTGGAGGACAACCACAGGACAATGATACATTTCATTCTTATAAATTCCCCCACAAACAACAGTCAATCAGTACAAATGAGAAAATGCTTGGAGCATTAAACACAGCGACTGTTTATTGCTCGGGTGTCACTGAATAAAACATGATGATTGAGATAACTAAATGGACTGCAGCCTGCATCAAGCGGCGAGCATAACATTACTAAGTACATATCCAAAAATCTGATTACAAAATACACATTAAACAACATTAAATATGCCTACTACTTTTATATCAAAGAATCAGGTGATAAGATCTGGTCACACCAGAGTGACGGAGAGCAAAATACAGAACACAATCTATCTAAAACACACAGGCTTCTCTTTCACCGCCTCAAACTTTATAAATGCCAATTCTCACCTTGACCTCAAATGCCATTAAGAACCACAGCCGGGCAGGTGACTCATAAAACCCAAAGCTAATGTACTGCAATAGTTCGAAAAAGAGCCCGTTGGAGGCATTAAAATATACAGGTCTTTATAAATGATAGCGCTAAAAACCCTGACCGCATCAGCTAAATGGATTATAAATCTAGAGGATTTCCATAATGCATGCATCTTAAACACACACACACGCATAAATCACAGCTATTTTCTAAACACAGGTTAATTGCACAACTTCAAACATTGTCTATTTTTTATGCAAAATAATCCACTTAGTATTTCTCTCGTGGCCGGAGCTCATTTCAGACCATATGCGCTGCGTGGCCCCTTGAAACCTATCAATAACACTTATGCCGGGAAGAGGCAGCAATAAGTATATGGAAAAACCTGTAGCCTTATTTTTTTCAACGCCACCTACTTTATTTATGAGTGTTTATTGCCAGAAATTGTGCCAAAATGACTTGGGCTGGAATGAATTAATTATTATGGCCTGGGCCTTTTAATATAAGTGAGTGCAGTGGCAACGCAATTAAAGCAAATCGTGGCACCATCAGGTGGAATAAACGCCAACAACATTGCAGGTGCATTCTGTTAGCTGCCAAATACATTCCTTAATTTACAACATTAAGAATCAATAAAATTATAATGCCTTTGAAACGCATCTCTATTAATAAGTGGTGCCAACCTCACACACCTCTAAAGGGAACTATCAGCCACAGGACAGAGGAGACTCAAGTCTGGTGGGTAAGACAATAGGAAAAGGAGGAGGAGGAAAGTTTCCTCACCCTTACAGTTTATGCAGTGTAGAGGCCACTGCTGATGAGGTTGGAGGTTTTGTACTAATGAGAGACAAATGAGGCACAAAGAGAACCTCCTGCAGATCATATTACAGCATGAGAAATGTGAATTTGACAAAAAAAAAATCACTTCAGCAAGCACTCTTGATTAAATCAACCCTTTAGTCTAAAGTCTGGAAGGAGAGAACCACAAAAAGCAAAGAAACCTGTTTTCACATTTCACCATTTGTGTCTTAAATCTTTCAGCTTGTCAGCTGGGTGGACATGTGAGGAAGAAGGATGACGACCGGCCTCTATTCTGATGTTCAATCCCATTTCAGTGAGTACCCTAGACAAGCCACTCCTGCCTGTAATACATCACCTCCACAACAATGGCACGCCTCGGACATTAATTAACAATATTAATCTCCTGTGTCCTTTGAGCCGCAACGTGCACTATGCACACTGCAGCAGTGGTGATGCAATCCCAATCTATAAACGGTTGCCTTTTATCCAGGCAATAACGGCACTAAACAAATATCAATACACCTCTCAAACGTCCATTTTTATGGAGAAAGAGGAACTTAAGGTAGGGTTAATTGAAAGTCAAATTCAAATTAATTTCCCCTCACCTAATTGCCTGCACCATTAGCTATTGAGAGCACAGTATCAGGGGAGTTGGGGGGGCTTCTTGCTGCTGATTGATCATTTCTCACTTCTCAAAAATAAAAAGAAAAAGAAGAAGAGGAGCAGGAGGAGGAGTTACGATGCTCTGATAAGTGGACTGGATCATCTCTGAGCAAGAGAGAAGAGACCTGGATGTTCCCGATTGTAAAACAGATCAAAATGCTATTACCACATGCTTTGAGCGCTTATTTATGTCCTGTCTGTGTGGGCTCACTGATTTAGTGGCAGCCAAATGCAATCACTACACAAACAAGAGGTAGGAATCATCGGCTAATGGAAGCCCTAATTGAGAGGCGACCGCTTGTCATGAGGTAATTCTTCTCCGGGTTGAGATGATAGCTTCCCCCCACGAGGAAAGCATCTTGATAAACAATCACTACCACGTGCATTAAGGATGATTTAGAAACATTAGGCTCTAATAAATAGTGGCATCAGAGGAAGGAAGTGACAGAAAAACAATGGCATCAACAGATTATGCAGAGGGCTAATCAACAAAACTAAAGCTTGTGTGAGTGCCAGGTTAAAGTTCCAACCCCAAGAAACAAATGACGGCAATTTCTCTAAACATTGTCAGTTTGTAGAACAAACATTAGAAACAACCTCTAAACTTATCTAAGCAGCGAGGGCAGCCTTGACACTGACTGTTATTGATCTAAATTGACGTAGTGACCATCATATCAAGAAAGTCTGTGACTAAATCTTACAGTTTCCTTGATACTTTTACCAATATCAGCATTTATCCTTCCTTGTTTTGGAGATGTTAAGGCTTTTGAAAAGACATAACCAAAGTCATCATTAGATGTCACTTTAGAGGCTCACCTTTCCAAGGATCCTGCCTAGAAAGTAGTAATGCCTCGTGAAGGAGTCCCCGACTAGCATCTCTGCAGCAGGGCTGGGATACAGCAGGCTCTCGTTGGTCGTCTTAAAGAAGCCCTGATTGGGATTGAAGCCAGATTTGAGGAGCTCATTGAGGAACTCCCGAAAGATGCCGCCGCCATCAATGCCAGCCTCGTCTAGACCGTGAGCATTCAGCAGATGGACTCGAATCCTTTTCTTCAGGTCCGGTTCTAAAAAAGAGGACGCAGAGCATTTATCAAAATACAAAATAAACTAGAGACAAACATAACGTTGCCTGATAAAATGAATGATCACAATTATCTGTATCTTTATCATCACTCTTAATGATTCCCTGTCTTTTATTAATAAATTTTAGCAATTCGGAGGAGGATCAAGCGGTTTCTGACATGAAGTTAATCAGAAAAGTCAGAAACAACACATTGAACTGAAAATCGTCAGTTCTTGGCCTTGTATAAATTAAATGTAATCAAAAACACTTATTTTCTCACACACACTTCCTTCTTTTAGACTCCAGTTTAACCTACATTTGATATTGCTTTTTCCAAATCAATCAATGTACAATGCCTCAATGCTATCCAGTGGATTGACTATATTATACCATTATCCAGGGAAGGTTTTCACAGACAAGGTCATATTGTTCTATATTCCATGTTCTTTAGAATTTGGGCTAGCTTCATTTGCTGCAAAATATAGACTTAGAGATGACCAGCAAGCAAACCTTTAAAAATAATGCCCTGATTATTCCTGTAAATAGAGTAAATGGTTGTCGATCCTGTTGTTTTTCCTCAACAAACATTTTGCAAGAAAGCCTTTTCTTGACCTGCAGCATATTCAAATCAAATTCTATAAAAGGTCATCTCTCAGAATAATTAATGTCCAGTGATAAATCAAGGCAGCTATAACTTATAGACATATAAATGATATAGATCATGTCTTCAACCCAGGTCTCTCACTACTCTTTTTAATCAGATTGCCCCCACCAAAGTGCCCTTTCAAATTCAAACA
The DNA here is from genome assembly GCA_029721515.1 of Synanceia verrucosa. Taxonomy (NCBI): domain Eukaryota; kingdom Metazoa; phylum Chordata; class Actinopteri; order Perciformes; family Synanceiidae; genus Synanceia; species Synanceia verrucosa. Next base: position 8,680,417 of record CM056568.1, on the reverse strand, counting down.
CAAAAGAGGTGACTTAAAATAATTGATTCTGCTTTTATGTGATCCATTATAATAATCGGAACCACAATTATGCTTTACCAAAATTCAATGCTGTGCACAAGGAGAAAGCTAACCTTCATCTCAATGCTAATGGTCCCCAGTATTAAGATTTTATAGAGCATAACAAGAGTTTCAGTTTCATGTCAACATCTGCTACACTATGCTTCCTCTCATTTTCCACACAACATAAAGCTAATGCAAGTCAAAGCGTTCCTGTATTTTAACTGCAGTGATGCAAGCCATACCGTTTTCTGGAGAGAGTTTATCGTAGGCATCTTCATAGATGTAGTTGCGTCTGATGGTGACACTGATGCCATCAGGGAATGGCCCGTCCCCCTGCACGTCCCTTTTGTCAGCATAAATTAACCTCTGGAAGATCTATAAGACACATGTGTGCCCGGTGGCAGGGTCAGCAACAAATCGTTGCAGTTGTAAAAATGTTTGATTGTGAGCAGAGATTGTATTATGTATAAATCCTCATTTGTCTCTGAACAGCGTTTTCTGGCAAGTTCTGCATTTTTTTTGCCAGTTTAGCGCAAAAACAGACAAAAAGGTGGGAAAAGGAAATGGAAGCAACAGAAAACTAGTGATCAAATAAACCTTATCCTTACTGTATGTCTATCCCAAGGAAAGGCACCACTAAGTAAAATCTACGAAGTAAAATCAAGGTGACTATAAGGCATAATTCAACAAGAAAAAAAAGAACAAAACAAAGGTCGGCACTGTTTCATAATAAAACTAGTTTCTATCAATATATTACCCAAATTTCCATTTGAAGGAATTATGCCAAATCATTATGGTCTATGCTAAAGGCATAATTTCATGCATTTTTTATCTCACTTGTAATTAATAACACCCTGAATCTGATGTCAATAAACACAATTCCTCAGAGTCCCTGCAATACCCAGTCCTACACATTTGCTACGTGGTTTTATGTGGGACAAAGGTTGCGTTACCTTGACTCGCTCTTCGAAGGGAACCACAAAAGGGAGCTCAGTGAGGATGGCCAGATGTCTCTCTTCAGATACAGACAGCTGTGGAGGCTCTAAACCAACTGTGGAAAGACAGAAGACACATTAGAGCGTTTTCTCTGCTTGAGATCACTACCTAAACAAGTAATGGACAAACCAATTATTTCTTCAGAGATATTCTTTTAATTGTATGGTAAAGTCACAATCGCAAAGTTTTTTTTCCTCTTTAGTGGCACTTTTATTACTGTGAATTAAAGCTGAGTGAAAATAAGGCTGACTGATTGCAGTAAATCCTTTCCCAAACATGACATATACAGTAGCCATTCCTATATTACAATAGCTTTATCATAGGAAAAAAGTGCCTTAATAGGAGCAAAGCATGTTTCTCTTGGGCTTCATCATAATTAAGTGACACTGACATATGAGGAATATTTTGTCTTTGCCACCAAAAGGGTTCAAAGTTCAGGGTCAAATGGGTCAAGTGGACAGGAATGAATTCCTGTAAAGGATACTTCTCAACATCAGGAGTCTCTGGGTTGTAACGCTCCTCTAAAAGTACCATTACTTTCTTCACTGTTAAGCTCTGTAAGTAAGACCAAGGCCAGCCATTTCCATCCTACACCCTTCTAATTAACCAATTGTAAGCTGCCCATCCACCTGTCAAGCTTTGTCCATTAAGCTGATGTTTGTTTTGTATTAAACTTTGGGTTCAAACCGTTTAGCCCACACAAAACAAAAATGCCACAAAAGCTAAACCACTTTTCACCCTCCTCACTTTGTGTCCACTGCAGCTCAATTATTCTGCTCAATTAGTCAATCTGATCTGCATTTTCCCATCAGGTTTCCATCTTTGAGGAGAAATATGGCCTCGGAATGGTCAATACGTTGCTCATTCATCAGCCACGGGCCTTTCCATTTAAGGAAATGAGAAAAAGCCAGACAAACACATGCACCAGATGTGGCTGAGTTCATCAGGTACTTTCACACTAATTGAATTTATCCCATACAGCCTCTGAGTGGGTTTCGGCAGATCATACACACATTGTTATCAGCTTGTTTTCACACCATACTTCACAGAAACCTGGGATGAAGCCCTGCCTGCGTCAGTGTATTTGCCTCTGAGTGCCTAATTGAGTCAATGAAGAGAAAATGTGGTAATATATCCTTGTTAAAACAGAGCAGGCTAATGACTTCTGAGGGTTTTTTCACTGTCCCTGTGAAGTACTGTGGAAGAAATATTTACATTACAAGGCTTTATTCCAGTTATAAAATACATGATCACTTGTTTCGAGAGAATCATTTTTTAGTGCTACATCGAAGGACAATTGCACCCTAACCCCTTCCCTTCATTTACAGACACCAGGGAGATGACTCCTGGCTCAGTTGGGAAATCATATCAATGCACAGCTCCATAGAATGTGAAAAGCAACCATGGAGAAGGTGACTTTGGACAGCAATTAGGATGATTTCCTGGGCTATGTATCAAGCTGACACAAGCATTACTATATGATTCAAAGGGCTGTTCACACCAGCCTTGTTTAGCCTGGCTGAACCGAATCCTGGATCCTTTACCCCCCGGTGTGGTTTGTTGAATCTGCACATTTGCTACCACCGAATCTGATGAATTCACTGACCACAAATGACACAGTAATTAGCTATTTAGAGCACCCCATGGTCATTTTTGCCTCACTCCCTGTCACTGTTTTGCTGGTAGGAGGGTGGTCAGCAGCTCTGTAGTCTCCTAGCGGGGGGAGTGAGGGACGGACCCGGCACTGCCTCTGGCCACCAGCCAGCTGTTTGGCTGATTTTCTGTAACCAGTGCAGCATGAAAGTGTAGTTGAATAAAGCCTGGTTTATGCTTCTGCGTCGCAACGACGGCGGAGCTACGGCGTAGACCTGATGCAGTCGTTGAGCATTCGCAGCTCTGCGTCGAGGGAACGCGTTGCTCTGCAATTCACCGCCAAGCTGCTAGGGGGGTGTGGCGGTGTCTTTGTGTGGCTTCTGGGGGCTCATATCGGATTCCTTGGTTTTCTTCCAACAGTAAACAATGACAACTGAGATGGAGCGGGTGTTTCTGGAGATGGAGCTCATAAAATTGAAAAAGCCACAACAAATGTTGAAGCACAGAAGACGTTTGCGGAGGTGGTCCGACCATTCCGTACGGCCCGTGCCGCTCCGCTAACAGCAATGTTGTTGACCGGAAAAGCAACCGCCGGAAATTACTTTCTGAGCGGACCAATCACAGTCCTTGCTGTTCGCGTCACAACGCGTTGACGCGACGTGTAGTCAGGATTTTTTGGAGGTGCGCGTCAGGCTACGGCGTAGGGTCCGCGTAGGGGTCATAAACCAGGCTTAAGAAAGAGCTGAACGTGAATATAGTATTTTCTTTCTTATTAGATCCAAGTGTGTTTGTAACACCCAAAAATCATTCACAGATTACACTACCATCAAGTGTTGACTGAAGCGGTCCAATGCGGCCCATCCTTCGTGTTCTCCACACATGTCTTGCAGAGGGGACGTACAACTGGGTGACCTGGAGAGAGGCAGGGAAGGAAAACTGATCTGATTTATCTGATCTAATATCACATCCAACACTGAATAAATGCAAACTTTAAACAGCTGTGATGACAGTAGAGTACCTTATCTGCACGGATGTTGACCTCCTCAGAAAGCCAGTGGCCTGCTGGGCAGAAGGGTCGCCGAATGTCGCGAGCTTTCACCATCTTCACCAAGTTAGTGATGACCTGTGTAGTAGATCAAACACACGGACAGGCACACCCATGCACGCATCACATTAACATCTCTATCTCCCTCCCGGATGATTACAAACCAAATTCATCTGAAAATAAAGAAATGTACATTTGAATTATTTCTCAGATTATAGATCACAACACTGATGAAGTTTTTTCCGTTAAACAGGAAGAGGTGCCTTAGTCTAGAGAAGGGAAAAAAGCAATTTGAGAATTCAGCCATTAGTGCGCCATTTATGGGGAGTATAAAAGAAAAACGACCTGTGCCGTCCCTCTACGTCCAGCCTGTTAATTACCGGCGAGGTCTGCTGCTGACATCAGCCGTCAGACAGAGAAAGCAAAAGACGAGCACCGGTTCACAGCACTGCTAGTACAAGCATGGCTCTCGACTGGCCTGCAGATGACCCAGGTTTACGATTATATTTCAGTATGGAGTAATGCAACTTTGTAACATGCAGAGCAAATTCAGGTGATGATTAAATATATTTTAAAAAGATGAATATCAACTTTTCCCAGCAGGAAGACCCTACAGTAGCACGTTTACCGGGCAAACTGTCAGGTTTCAGTCTCCTCTGACTGGATGTCATGGGCTCGTCTGTTGCTAAGGCTAGTCGCCGCCAGACATCCCCTATATAACCTCATGCATGTCATTGCTTGAAGATTTGTTGAGGGGGCTGTTATGCCTGCCATAACAGTTACAGCCATTCCATTTCCCTATAATACCCAGGCTAGATTATTTCAATCGAAATGTTCTTTTCTAAAGCACGTCATTTTCATAGAGCGACAATCAATCGCAGCCAATCACTGCGAGGCAGTGTCCGCAATAATGGCAAGTGCAAAACGCTGTAAGAGGCGCGTGGCGATGGGTTTGGAGCGGGCCTACCCCCTGACTCTGGGAATGAATAAGCATTCCTTAATTAGCCCATCGGGTTAAGTGCAAGCCTTAATGGGTCTTTCCCAAACTCCTGCGTGACATCGTTCTCCAAACATGGCCAAGAAGAAAGTTCCATTAGCAATATTAATACAAGCTTAGTTGATCATTTTCATTCAATTAACTTCTTTCAATTAAATAGATAGCTCGACAATGGAGGTGATAAAAGATGGGGAGGGACGGCTGATGACACGAACCAAACATTAGCGTGTTAGGGGTCAGCAGCGTTAAACCGACTGTAAATCCCACCGTTCAATTTGGAAAATGCATTTCCCTGCTCCCCACTTCTTTAATGGGTCGTTTTAGCTGACAAGAGGCCTTTGAGCAGATCTTTTATGAAAATTCCTGACGTGCTCTTCACGTATTTGCCACCTTTCACAGAATGCCAGTGTTCACTTTTAAATCCTTCTGTCGAAGACTAACAGCCAAGAACAAAGTCACTTAATTACTGTTTCCTTGATAAAGAATGGCACGATGGAAAGGGGTGAAATGAAAGGCAGATGTGAAATGAGAAAAAGAGCCAAGGATAATGAAGTTAATGCTGGTTTCTGCCTCGTTTCTTCTGGGTAAATAACAACTGGATGACCTCCATGGCAGCGCTCCACCTTGTCTTTGCCTGCTCATGCATACATGCTTGATTTCCACTAACACAGATGAGGCGTTAAGTCACTATGCTTCAATGCACAGAGGGGCTAGGATTATCCCTACTGCTAATGTGTCATATATCATGATTTATGATCTCAGGTATCATTGGGGGGGGGAACAAATCTTGGATTGGCTAAGGTCATGAGTTAAGATGGCAACACACTCATGAGATACAGTGACTAGTAGCATAGTTAGAAACAGTTGGAAGCAGGTATTTTGTTTACCATGACTATAGTTGTTTTTATGATACTGCATCAGTCTTGACAGCCCAATTAAGACTTTTTTGGCACCATATTTGCAATCAATATCAGTTCATCATCAGCTGAATGCTGACAAAGTCAAATTGCTGCTATTATAAATTAAAGGTCTTAGGATCCTATATTTTTACTTAAAGTGGCAACAGACAACTTTCTTTCCGTGTGTGATAATTGCACTTGATGGCCCTTCTGCCAACAGCTGTGGGACTCTGTTTTTTTTTTCAGCAGCCTCTCCCTCACTGCAGCCAACTCTAGCAATGTGCTTTATGCAAATGATGTCAACAATATGCATATGAGCGCTTGACACCATCAGGTTTTTCGCGAATTTTGGAGCTAGCGCTAGCTGCTTTCAGTGGGACAGTGTTGGCACCACTGCATATGACAAACTGCATTTACTTTTCCACCGTTAACTTTCACAGATAATCTGGTAACTGGGGACAGACATGAGTTATTTGACACATTTAGCTGTAGGTGCAGGCAGCTTTACACATGTTACCTTGAAGAGTTGTACCCAGCGTTTCTGCTCCGCCTGGATGCGCTGCTGAACAGCAGTGTTTGTCTTAACGCCCACACTGCGGAAAGCAGCCATGTACTCCTCACGGTGCTCCGTCTTGGTCTCGGGATAGGCCAGCTTGATGATTCCCAGGCACGCATCCCTCAGACAGCGAGACAGAGTCACCAGCTCTGACAGCGTGAAGGGCATCATGGAGGACTGCGTCTGACCTGCTGAGAGGGAGAATGTACTCAGTCTTTTATAGATATTGATTTTCACATTTACATGGCGGCAAGACAGCTTGTGACTGATGAAAACAACTGACAATGACAATATTTTTTCCTAAAACCACCATATGAGGGGATGGGAGATGAGTTTGTCCAACTGATTAGCCGCTCTAGTGTCCCAATCACACACATAATATCCAGCAATCCTCTAACAGTGTATGCATTTGTCAAAAAAATGAAAAGAACAATTGCGGGTGCAAATGGTTTTAATATCTGGTTAAATAGATTGTGTAGTTTACCACCTTCCATTTCGTGACCGAAAAACTCGCTGTCATGCACGGAAATGAGCGAGTGGCTGAAGAGAGAGCTGAAGAGATAGAAGAGGGGAATGATGCGGTTGGAGTCCTCAAACGACATGGGCGACCCTCGTGAGATCAGCTGTAGCAGCGGCACCATGGAGCTATGGGGAAAACAACAGGCCAAGTATGAAGCACATTGTGTATGGAAACAAAGATGCATTTGCCAATAATCTGTTCTGAATTAGCTCACCCGGTGATCATTTTTGTTGTCATGGAAGTTATCAGATGCCAGAGATGCCTCAAGAAACGTGCATTGAAAGCTAAACTGTACAGAAGTCTGCAAAGAGCAAAGAAGCAGGAATAGATAGAATATAAACATTTATTTGTTAACATATGCAACTCTCATCAACAAGACGGTATGAGTTATAAAACTATTGCAATCAGATGAAACAATCAGTGTGAAGAACAGTAAAATCACTTTCCATCAATCTGTCTGCTGTGTTGAGATGGTTAAATTTGCCGTTAACCAAAGGACCCACATGGGGAAAAAATAAATGACACTGTTAACCAACATTTCCCCCAGAGAATGTTCTTGGCCTTTCTCTCCTCTTTTATACCTTGTGAGGGCCGAAAAGAGATTAAATGAGCCATTAAGCTTTATTTAGGCGAGGCACCTTCCATTAGTAAACTAGTTGTTGGCGAGGGTACCCAGCTCAGGTCATAAACAGCCCTCTGGCTTCCTGCTGGAGCCCCATTTAACTTAATGGCCAGAGCAAGACAATGGAGGACGGAGGAGGAGGGGAAACCTGGCCCTCGCTGTGACCCCGCAGCGCCAGCATGCTTCCACACTCACAGTGAATTATATGATAACACTGAGGAGGGCCCACATACCTCGCTACAGTCGCACTGCACTCAACAGGCCATGGCACCGAGGTGTGAAGCTGCTCTTTGTTCAAGTGTGTGGTGTGTGTGTGTGTGTGTGTTCCTAAATTGTATGGCTTTTCACACAGAGGGTAAGTACAGGTGACAATAATGTGGTAAGTAAGCTAAAAGGCTAAATAAAGTGCCCCTGCATATAATAGGCCCTTGTTTAAGAGTGACAGCGCTGACACCTATAAGGATGCTTGCATTTAATAGGGCAGCATCCAGTTCCCAGTAGAGGAGGAGATGAGTAAAGGTCGGTGGAGGAAAAAAAGAGAAAATAAAACACAACAAGCGAAAAGGGGATCCCTACATCTGCTGAATATTCTCATCTCAATGTCAATCCTCAAATTCTCATTCCATCGTTCATCAATCTACCAAAAGCTATTCAAAACACCCAAAATGGAAATGAGCATGAGGAGCAGGGTGTCGGACAACCCTCAGTAAGCTTTGAAAAATGGTTTGTGCGGAGCACACGCCATCTGTCAGTACTACAAGGCTCAGGAGAGAGGCGATGAGCAGTGCTGTGGGCTCATAACAAGTGATGCGGGTGTTTGATTGAAATGGGAAACAAAGCACTAAATGCCAGCTGACATGCTGATTTACGGCCTGAGAGAACCCAAACCCCCATTTCAATCATGGAATGAACCACTAATAAACAAAGTCAAGACATCAAAAGGGGCTGCGTGTGCATGTGTGTGAGAAAAGCAGCTTGATGAATCACACCACGATCATTTCATTTTACAGTAACGAAAGAATCTCTGTTCAGCAGAAAAAAAACAGCTGCGCTCGAGTCAGATTTCATACCGTAAAAGCCAAACGAGAGAGTTTCTACCTAAACGCAAATTCGTTCTGCAGAGTTCTGCATTACCACGATAAACATCATTTTCCCAGGACAACACAAAAATCACAGCAACCACTCAAAAGTAAATGAAGGACCGAAGCTCATCCGCAGCCACTTTGATCAGAGTGAGCCCTGTTAGCAACACAGTGCTACATTGGGTTGAAACCAAACTATCAACGTGGAATTACACCAAATATCCAACGCTAAACAATTCAAGTGAAATTACACCAAAGCCACTTGAACAAAGCTCAGCTAAGTACAATTAGCAAGCCAATCAAAAATCAATTTTGCTCCCAAATCATTGTGCAGCTTTTAAGATGTCCTCTAAAAAATTAATTTCATGAGACATTTTACATATTTATTAAAAAAGGCTGTGTGCCGGGCTGGCTGCACGACTGGCCAGCCTCTCTTTCTTTTTTGCTGTAGGAGCAGTAAATCAAGGCAGGGATGCAATTTGCTCCCCTTAGCCTCTTGTAAAGCTATCCCGTCCACTCCTGCAGTGATTAATCTTTCTCAGTGAGCTAATTATTTTGTACAGATATCCAATAATGATGGAAGACGAAGGGCAGGATTTATGGTAAAAGCAAAGAGAAGGAGGAAGCCGTAAAAAATTAAGGGTAATGGGGATACACACTGAAATTCCTCTAAATTCCTCTAAAACCATTTGTGAGCAATACTTCAAAATAACTAGTTGACCGTTGGACTCTAGCTGCAAGTGTCCAGTTTTTTTTATTAAGGTAAGCTAATTAACATTCATCCTTTCAGTTTTTTTGGGGATGCTGTAGACTGAAAAGAAGTAAGATAGTGTTGCAAACATGACATGACTCTGTAGACATCTCATGCCACACATTTAAATTAACAGGCAGCAACTGGCTCCACTAATAATTAACTACAGCAGGTTGACCATCCACGAAGCTCAGTCTGGATCACCTCCCGTTATTCAATGCACCATCCACCACCCCCCACACCACCTCTGACATCCTGGCCCTAATGTAATCAACCTGAGAAGGGGTAATTGCCCTCAACCAGGACTGACAGCTTCCCTGACATCCCTGCTTCCTTGCCGGTTGTAAATGCCAGCGGGTGTGGACCACTGATAACTGCCTGCCTCACTTTACCGTTATTTACATTACTGCTTACAGCGCGGAAAGACATAAAGACACAGTTTTCCACTCAATCAGGTAGGTGTGTTAAACTGGCTCTCTGAACGCAAGGAGGACCTCGACAGGCCTTGTAAGATGTTATGATATGAAATAAAAATGCCTTTAAATTTCTTGTGTTTGATTCAGAAACACCTGCTTTACACCTTGGTTACAGTTACTACATTTAAAATACAAAACATTTTTATTGAAATTAAGGAAGGAACACACTTTACATTATAAAGCTTTCTCATCATTTACGTTATAAAGCAATAATGACATTTTTACCTGACTTTTGGCACCATGAGGCGGTGCTGAACCATGAGCGTGTGACAGATGGACGCCATCATGGTGAAAACCTCCTCGCTAGCCGAATCCCTCCACACCAGGTTCAGCAGGGCGTTGGTCTGATGCTTAGTGTCCAGTTTGTGGACACATTCCTCTGTGATGAGCTGCACAGAAATCCTGCTGTCGTCCTGACAAGAAAAGAAAACATGTGCGTTGAAATACTTAAAGTGCTTTAAAGGCAAACACCATGTCATAAATTAATTTGTTAAATTTACCCAAACTGGTATTGGACTCTTTGCTCTTAAACTGCACTTTAATTAATATTAAACATGCCAATCCAGATTATGAATGGCTAGGACAAACAAATAGTGACAACATATTAAGCTATAAGTTCCAGATCGGTGTGCATCCCTAATGCCACATATTTATGCATATATACCAGCAACACTAACACTGCTTTTATTTTGTGAGCGCATTTATGTCTGTGTGTATGGATCAAACCTGCTTGGGTGGTGGATGGATACCAGCGTCATCATCGTCCTCTGAGTCGCTGGTAACTTCAGGCCTGCTGCTGCTCTCCGACACAGGCAACAACGGTAGCAGCGTCTGCAGAGCCCTCAGGTACAGCAGGAGACCCTCCTCTGATAGCGAGCCTGCCAACACACACCCATTACTATTACTGTTCATCATATCTTCATCTCAGTAAATCAGTTTACACTTTGAACGAGCCATATACAGTACATGGAGTGTGGGCAGTACACAAACTGGCCTGCGTGCACATGAATAAACTGTGCCACCCACCTAAGCAGTTCTGCCCTGCAGAGAGGACAAAGTAAAACAACCAGGGTGCCTGGCTCTGTGCTGCTGAGGAGGAGCCGATGGTGGCCTGGAGGGAGCTCAGGAAGGCCTCGAATGGGAACGACAGACTGACATCTGACAGCGCCGGGATAAAGAAGTGAAAGATCTGCTCGGTGAACGGTGCCGAGATGAACTCCTCAGTAAAGGCTGCAAATACAAACTGCCTGTAAGACGACACACAAGCAGACATTAGACAAGAGTACCATGGTAGGGAAAAAAAAAACTGGATCAAAATACTGTGTTTATACATGAATAAGCTGTCAGGTGTTCTATCACCCTGCTCTTTCTGCTGTGTGAGTACTCCAATATTGTGTTTCCAAACAGAGCTGCTTTGTGTGGCCCAGTGACACACATCTGGTGGGCCAACTCAGATAATTAGCTGTTAGAGTCAGTGTGTACACAAGTTTCTCTCACTCCCGCCTTGCTTTTCTTCAAAGAAGAAAAGAAGTCGCCTGTCGTTTGTTATTAAGAATGTCTGAAACTTGAGGGCAAACAGCCTGATGTTCTGCACTCTGGCGAGGGAGCGAGTCTGAGGGGCTTTTATGGCTTGTTGTAAATTGGTCTCTGAAGTAATTACTGCTTCACCACTGACTAGAGGGGACAAAAACTGCTGCAGTTTGTCTGATCAGTTTAATGGATGATTTTTCAAGAGTTCACCAGGGACAAAAATTTTCCTGCCTTTCCTGACACTTTTCTCTGTACTCATAAATTGCAATTTGGGAGGTGTGCAAACCTTGTTGAATTTAAGTGTATCATTCTATTATGTGATATTCTATTAAATTTCATGGATACACCAGGTGTGGCATCTGTCACAATCTATGCTGCTAGTTCTGTTCATATTCAATTCTGCTTTTAGCGGCATTTTTCTGAAAAAAAAAAATCTTTATTATTTTGTGACCCTTCCTACCAGCAACCCTGGAAAATTCTTCATATTGCCAAATAGCAGTGAAATTTGTTTTTGTGGCAAACTAAGTAAGAGTGACCAGTGAATGACTACCATTTCCAACTTGTTAAATTTCTTTTAAAAATCATTAATTATTCCGGCTGTTGAACTTAAACATGAATGATGAATTTTGTAAAATGCCAAGCAGAAAGTTCGTGCCACTATCGGTGTAAACACCCTGATTTAACAGTGTCTTCAGTCTAAAGCTGTACCTTGCGCCTGTTGTGCAGGAAGAGTAGGTAAAGTGCAGAGGTTTGAGAATGTGCTCCAGCAGTGTGCTTGCCAAAGGAATAGAGGGAGCGTCACTGTACTCCAGACTAGAAGGGAGCCTGTGATTCACAAGAATAAACAGCGACCTGTAGTATCCTGAAGAGAAAGCAGAGTGAAATTAACGTTCACAATGTTCAGACTGTTAATATATCTGATCTAATCTACCATTATTTTTACACACTCTGCATAAACATAAAGATGCTTCTGCTTGTAGTGTTAATTGTAGAATTGGTCTTAAGAATTAATGGAAGTCAACAGACATTTGTCCTGTTACACCAAATTCAACTTGCTCTTAAAAACAGATTTAATGAGAAGGTAAATAGAGAAGCAAGGACAACCTGCAACATTGGATCAGTGAAAGTAGGGCTTGGCAGTTTGTATGGTTTAATTCAGCTTTGAGACATTTAACTGCAGTTGACATAGTGCTGAAAATTAAACTCTAGAAATTGACCGGAGCACAGCAGTGTATAGACTCAGGTGCCAGTCAGAACAGGAACTGCAGATAATGTGTAGATAAAAGTAGTCAAACATACTTCAGATCAATTGATATTGACACACATTCACCATCTATACACAACCCTTAATGTTTGACAATGGGGCCTTAAAAGGTTTATTTGTGTCCATGATGCAGTGCATACTGGAATAAGGTCAGTATCAAACACAGACTTTCTGAATCCTCCTTTAACTTCACAGCAGAAAGAACTACACACTACAAATAGTGCATATCGTCAATCATGGTCAAGACTGTAATACCAAAGCTGATTTCATTTAACTCACCTGTCTGTACCATATAGTGCAAAATCTGCTCGAGTAATGAAGCTACATAGTTAGCATCTGAAATAACAGGAAGATAGGTTTTCTCCGAAGAAAAGATTTCTAGCATTCGCATGGGAACTGTCACATTTAAACTGTCGTCATTACAGTTCTGTAGCAGTCTGAGGAGACAAAGAGGGACAAGTGAAATGGTAGGAAGAAAAACATGTTTATGCATTCAGCAGTTAAAATAAGAATTCATGATTCCTTTTTTAAGTACTGTACCTGCAGCAGAAGCCTAAGATCCTCTTGATCTGAAACATACATGTCTGTCTCTGTGGGCCCACCAGCAGCTTCACAAACTGACTGCTGTGTTTCACCAGATTCTGGCACAGCCATATCTTTATGAACACACAAACAGACACATTTTGTAAGACTTAAATTAGCCCCCTGGCTAAAATAGCATTTGTGAATTCATATATATCTATCTGAAGAGCAGCGTAGATCTATCAAAGTAAAAAATATGACTCACCAATCGATGTGCATCCACACTCTGTCTGTAGAAAAATATGAGTTGTCTCGATAAGAGGCAGAGACTGGGACCATCCAAGACATGCTGGGATCCCCCTCCCTGCGTCTGACCGATGCACTCGTCAAACCTGGCCCTCTGGATGTCATACTGGGAGGAAAAATTGTTAAAGGTCATATATTGCAAATGCTTTGTTTGCATACTTGTTTGAATAATATCACAAACACTATCAATCCCCAGTAAACTTAATTGTGTTTAAACAAAGTTCATAGATATCTTAAAATGTGTACACATAAGCAGCAAAAGTGTTTGTGATTATGAAGTCTGGCTCCCACTTTTATCCATCAAGTCAAGACAAAAAACAAAGACAATTCGGTCAGGCATGGTGTCGCTTATCTGCTTTGCCAACACAGGCTAAGTTTGGGTAGTTGAGTGGGTATAACTCAATAGTTATACATATTGAGTGTGTATCTGGTTTCTGTTGGAGCTCTAATAAATTAACTTAAACACTGAAGTCAATTTGCTAAAAAATAAGAAAATAAATGTTTAAGAAAATAAATGTTTCAAACTGTCACTGCATAACAGAGAGAATAAACACCAGGGAAGCAAAAATAGAATGTTTTTGGCAGTAGCTGACAAATTAACTTCTCCCACACATACAGTATACCCTTGCTGTCAACCGAACAGTATTCACAGAACTAAGAAAATCAAACATAATCTAACTTCCTGGTTCAATGTTTAAGCACCCCAAAATCACAGATGTGCATTCAAACAGAGGTCCAATTCAGATTTCTCGAGCAAGATACACCCAATGACAGACAACAGCATCTACAAGACCATAAGACAGGCACTGTTCATGAGGCACTTGCATGCCACAGGGTTTATCTTGAGTGGGTCCTGGCACGCAATGTCAACAAATGGGCATATCTCACAGATGTTATGCAAAATAAATACTTAACATGTACTGGGATTTTCCTTGTTCCTACATTCACTCTACTTCAAAAGTTGTCTGACTCCACAACAGGTTAATAATACAGCTAACACATCTGATGTAGAAGGAAATATATGACTTCTTCTTCCTGATAGTTTTTGCAGACTTACCTGTCGTTTCAAGTCCTGGTAACCACGTATGTAGGACTGAATGATAATAGCATTCTTCAGCCTTTTTCGCTCATCCTAGGGAATAAATATTTAGATGTTTGATGCATGAAATCACTTACATACTGGGCTGCAGGCATTTTAACTTAAATTGATAGTGCAGATAGCATGGATAAAACTGAATGTTCATTGAAGAAACAACATCAACTGACCCCTCAAATAAACAAACAACACAGACACAAGCATTCACTTTTATGTAAGCAAAACCCAAACTTGGTTACCTCTCTTTTTCTTCTTTCTTCTTGAGTGCGATGCAGCAGAGAGGCTTTCTCCTCCTGAAAAACACCCCAAGTAAACCATGGACCAGTTTAATATGCTTCATGGTTATGGCTAAGCACTTATTTGAGAGAATTTTCAGTGTTTGCAGACTTACTGAAACTATAGTTTTATCACTGATTAATTTCACTCCATCTTCCCTGCAAATACACCCTCAGACACTCACCTTTCTACTTGCTCCTCCAAGTGATACCTTGGGTCTTGTCTTGAAATCTCCCTCAAAGCTAAACATTGTTAGATTTTTCCCATTGACTGATTCAAAGGATACCACGACTTTCTGAAAGAGAAAATGAAAGTAGGCACTAATAGCAAATGGCAGTATAGGAATATCAAGTGACCACAGTAAACACTGAAAATGTGACGAAATGAAACACAATTGACCTGACGACTCGTGACTGGCTCCAATGTAAAAGCTATTTAATTCGGCGAGTCGATTCGTCAACCAAAACCGCGAGTACCTATGTTTACTGCTTGTAATTTGCTCGTAATTTATACAATAAATTGTTAAAATTTTATTAAGGTTAAGGTTAAGTGATCCGACTGACAGCTTCAGTTGGCTTGCAACAATAGTTAGCTAGCCGGTTAACTTAGCTAGCTAATGACTCAGCAGCTGTCAGGAGCAAAACGCTGCTGTTTACAATATGTGACTCCGAGCAGTAATGTAAACACCATATAACACAACATTTATTGATGATGTGTCGCAGTATTGATCCAAATATATGTGAGAAACATGATTTTGTTGACGTTAGCACTGCAGCTAGCTAGCAGCGCAGCTAAACACTCAAAGAGAGGCTAACTTTACGGGGGGTGTATTCTATCCGCATGTCCCTTTTGACATCGCTCATACTACAGGACACTCGTCTGAGAATCAACGCGAGAATCGTTTACCTTTGACTTTTGAATTAAGGGGTGAATCGGGCACAATAACACTGAGAAGGCAATGCAGATCAATCCAAACGTCAAGTCTTCTTTTCCTCCTCTCTCCAGAAATCAACACAACACAGGGAACAGCTAACTTCACTGTTTCCGGTTCCGGCGATACCAGAGAGCTAATTGGACAAAATTCCTGCCAATAATATCCGAGCTGCTTAAACCCGCCTTTCAGTCAGATGACTGTAACTGGCCTCAGAGAAACCTCACGTTAAATTATTGGTTTAATAATCTATTTTATTTAATTTGCACTGCACAGAATAAAATATGTGCTTGATGGTACATTATGTTAATACAGGTGATTCTTCCAGCGATGCGTAATAAAACTTTGCTGCTCAAAGCTGGCTTGTATGAATCACCTTGAAGTTAGAGAAAATTAATGGATGAACTGTTAATTAATGAGCCTGGAAAAATCTTCTCTTGGTTGCAACCCAGCATATTTGATTGGCGGTACCCAATTTTTTACCCATTGACATCTTGTACTGATACAATAAATTGTTACATATAGGGCCCTCATTATACAGTTAGCCAGTAAATAAATAACAACATTAAAGCTGTAAATAATGATTACTGATGACAATATAATTATCTTGCTACAAAGGCTTTCAAACATACAGTGTTACGCAATAGATGGATTTTGGTTGGTTCACAAATTTCCACTTTTCTGAGGACTTCAAAGACTTCTCGTCCTTAAAGTTTTTAGATTTCAACATGCCTAAATTCCCTTGATGTGTGGAGAAAGTTGAAAGCCAAATCACTTTGCTATATTTCATAGTATGTCTCAATTGCAGAGTAGCTACATGTGTCCCCATTAGGGGACATTCTTCGTTATTAGTGCAGTTTAACGGTTTGTTCAATATACTAATTGATTTTATTTTATTTAGAAAATTTCTGATATGTGTGGGGATGTGTTCATCCTTAAGGGTTATTAATTACATGTGGAGTCCCACAAGGATCATTTCTTGAACCAATGACACTCTGCATTTACATGACAAGAAGATTTGGAAGACCTGTTCTTAAACTGAATAATTTATCCTTCCGTTGTTTTGTTTACCTTCTTTAATACATCGGAATCAGATTGCCAAGTAAGTTTGCACAAACAAGGAATTTAACTTGGTGACTTGCATGACATACAGAAATATAAACATCAACCTATATACATTTAAACATGTAAACATAGTGCAGAGATAAGAACCGAAAATGATAAAGTGGCTAAGAATAAATGAAAAAAACTTTGATTATGTGGTGAAAATAAATAATAAATAATTATAATAATAAAAGAAAGAAAGAAAGAAAATACATAGAACAGTATGTTTATTGGGATTGCTACAGCAAGACTTAAGGAAAGAGCTATTTAACTGTATGTCCCTTGCTTCACTTTTCTCTACACAAGTTGTGTCTTCTGACTCTATCAGAGCATTTGACCTCTTATGAGTCTCTGGAGGTCTTGGAAGGCTGGTATAGTAAGGCTGCGATGGTATCAGAGACCTTTGGGTTTCACTGATCAGCCATTTTATTGAAGCATTTGTTCTGAAAAGTATTAATACATTTAAATATGATAATAAGTTTATAGGTATGATGAGGATGATGACGATTAACAGAAGTAGAGCAAGATATCTAGTTGTAAGTTATGTCATCCTTCTGACATGTTTTTACAGAAATACAAAATATCAGCTTCACATGGATGATGAAATAATAACACAATTACACAAGAAAGACTATATTTAATTTTTTTCCATCATGCATTTCAATGGGATGGACTAAATATCAGAGGTATATCATAAAACGGTCCAACGCCATCCAATACAACACGAATAGCTTGTGTATAAATCAAAAATAATAATGCCTGTCTAGCCGCATTCCTCGTTGAAATAATTTATGTTGCAGAAAAATCAAAATGTGTGTTTTAATACTGTAATTTATAACGTTTATTTACTCATTGTGCATGTTTTTACATCTTTGTGGCCTTTGGAAATATTTCATATGAAGTAAATTACAAGGATAAAGTATTCATATATGATTTTTAATAATGATTTAGATTTCATGTCAATATGAGATACACATTATTATTAATATTATTATTATCATTAGTAGTAGTAGTTGTAGTATAGCATTAAAATTACTAGTGTTGTTGTTGTTGTACTCAACAAACTGATGATTTATGTCATCGGGCTTTTATTGGCTGAACGAAAAAGGGCTTTAAAAGCATGAATATGAGACACTGGCAAATGGTTTCATCAATAAGATCTGATTGGGCCTCTGCTATATATAACACTGGAGGCTCACCATGTTGAAAGCGACGCAGGTATTCTCTCCATTCAGCGTATATTGATAATACATCTGAGACGAATTAACCAGCAATATCGAATTTCATAAAGAGTTTGAGATCCAGATGTTTCTTTCTAGGAAATAAGCCTGTAATGCCGTAATTATCCCATATTGTCATTGATATTGCGTTTTTCTCCTGACAGAAATTACGCAGCCAGTGGGATGTCAGGTTGAAAAAAATGATTATGAGCCACAAATGTTTTTAAAAGACACATTTTATGAAAGCGGCCATTTGTGCCAATTTATCGGAGCGTATTTATGACGTTAAGAGAGACAGCGCAGGTCCCTTCAAATTGCCTTTTCATAATGAACACATTTACCGAAGGTAATTAATATATAAACCATCCCGATTTGTCACTTTGATTTGTATTTTAGTTAATTGTGAAAGTAATTACCGAACAAATTAACAGCTTTCAGGAAAGACCGGGTTTTAGGGTCCGGTTCCATCCTGGGTGCCTTATTAATTTTCTCTCCCCTAGATGTGATGAAAAGGAGCGATAAATCCTGGTGATCGGAGAAGGCCAATACTAAATGGCTCCATATTTCACCGCTGCTTTAATAGAAATATTCATGCGGACCCTTTAATGAAATTAAACCTGCGGTGCGGATGAGGCGCAGCGCGATCACAGTCCGACTGCTATAATAATCATGAAGGAGGATATACAGTACATATATATATATATATATATATATATATATATATATATATATATATATATATACACACACACACACACACAATGTGTTTTTAATTATCCCATGTTTAATAAAACTTTATTTTGCAGTCATGGCGCTCAGTGTACCCAAATCATTATTAATTTTTTTTTATCATTACAACTGAGGAAGCTGAATTACATTTATCTCCAAAAAGCTATTCAGGAATCATTGAGGACATTTTATAAAAGGGTGAAAATCGGACGTTCATGGCAAACAAGCTTATATTTGTGAACTTTCTCTGTCTCCCTTTCTATTTTTTTTCTTCACGTTTCCATGCAGGCCCACGTCCCACCCACATCAATCTCGCCGTTATCATTCTGTAATTGGTCATGATCATCGAGGTCCACAATTAAATGACGATCCTTTACTTGAAAACTACCCGGTGACTTGTTGATTTCCCCCGAGCAAATAAACGTCCCAGGAGTGCGGTTAGCTGATGAATTGACAAAAACTAATCAGCTTTATTGGTAGACAGGTTAAGGGCAACTGGGTGTCAATAATTCTCATTCTGACCTCCTCTTCCATTAACTTTAAGTGGCTTATTAGACCGAAGTCACCCGGAGCCATGACGGGCCTATTATCCACATCTCTCTTCGTCACACTTCAGGGCTTCCATTACTACAATTTTTTGCTGCTTGTTGTGTCTGACGTTGACTCATTTGACAGATAGGGTTTCTATTTCTGAGAGATGTGGAAAAACTATCTGCTTTCTCTATAGTGACCGTTTTAAATAAAAAAAATACCAACAATGTTTTCAGGGTTTTAGGGGGTAATAACGGTAGGCTTATTTGACAAAAAATGTCCTTTGATGTACCGGAAAAGGCTAAAAAATCTGATCAGCTGATGCATCATGTAAAAAGCAGCAAGAGTTCAACCTAATCAATTTGGTTATACAGCTCCATTATACCAGGCCAGGGCGTCTGTCGCCCTCAGGTCTGCAGAGCGACAGAAGGAGGGCTCTTACTTAAATTTCCCTGTTGGCCTCATGGTGCTTCAGCTCATGTTCACTTTTACGCACGCTTCTGTTTTCTTTAAATCAGTCTATACTTAATTTATTTGCCATCTAAATTCAATATGAGCATGATAGTATGTCACATCAATTCAGTTTCACACTGGTGGTTAACCAACTCACTATTTCCTGTTTCTTATTGGTAAAATGTTTTCATTTTAAATTATCAGGTGGAAGTTGAAGAAATGGTTTAATCTCTTATCCTCATGTGAAAGATGACAGTTCCAAGATATAGATCACCCTCTTGTTTAAATAAGGAAATTCTGGATTTACATTATTTACATTAATTCATATTTTATTTATTCTTTATTTATATTACAGACAGTCTTGAGTGTTTGAGGCTGCTGATGTTAAACCAAATGTTGCAACACATTTCCCTGTGACCTTGGTAAAATTTGTGATGCATATTTTAGAAGCAAATTCACCAGCACACTCACTCAATGTAATCATAAACCGAATAAAGTCCTCCTTGGAAACTTTTACTCCATTAACTCCACTGTCAATGAATTATATATAAGAATAAAAACCATCCAGTATAAAAATAGAGCTGAGTTTTATTTCTGCGTCATTTTCCTGTAATAGCAGCCCCTATAAAAGCTGTAAGGCAGCCAGCAGCGTGCTCCAGTGATTAGAGCGGAGAGGCGTCCTGGTGCTTGGGACGGCCCCCTGCAGACGGCTGCACCAATAGCCTCCATCTGACAGGAACTAAGTGTGACACAGAGCTCCTCTCTCACACTCTGGACCACATCAGAACTTTTGAGAGGTGGCAAAACGGCGCTGACTTCTCCTTCGCATTTCACAGGCGACAAGGACGCGCACCGGGAGATATGGAGAAATCTAAAAACTTTCGCATTGACGCACTTTTAGCAGTCGACACACCCAAGGTGCAGACTTCTCCACTCGCACTTGTGACTTCCCTGTCCTCCTCCATCCCAACCTCTGGAAGCGCGACAGCCGCGGAGCTCGCCAGCGCCGAGTCTTTACGCACGGAGACACCGTCTCCTCCGAGGATTTCCAACTGCGGGTTGATTCCTAAACCGGGTTTCCTCAACAGTCCGCACAGCATGGTGGGATTACATCCGCAGAGCACGGCAGGGATCCCCGCGCAGGCTCTCTACGGCCACCCCATGTACACCTACTCTGCAGCTGCTCTCACAGGCCAACACCCTGCCCTGTCTTACTCCTACCCACACGGCTCCCATCACCACCACAGCGATCCCATCAAACTGACAGCCAGTACCTTCCAGCTGGACCACTGGCTCCGAGTCTCCACAGCCGGGATGATGCTGCCCAAAATGTCTGACTTTAACTGTGAGTAGCTGTTTGATAACAGAGCGCCATGACTTTATTTCTGCAATTTACTTCAAAATAAATGATATAATAATAACAACAATTATTTGGTTATATATGGTGACCCAGGGTGATCTAAAATATGTGATGACATCGATGTTATTTTTGCTCGTAAATATTGTTGATAAATGTCTCTAAAATAATGATAGCCTGCACTGTTTACAGTGTGCTGTTTCAAAACGGTTCCTGTGCAGAAGGAAAGGCATGGGGACCTAATATGCTTAAAAATATAGGCCTAGTTGTTGTGGTGCACATGTTACATATTATGATGAATGAAGAGGCTGTCATAGAATGATGGTTTTTCTAAAAGGAACTAAAATGGACAGATAATGGACAGTGGGAAAGTAGCAGAGGAGTGTGAAACCCACAGGCGACATGCTATTTGCTCACCAGATACTGCCTTTTTGTTTCTGCTCCTTTTAACAGATTTGCTCAAAATGGAGTGGCAAATACCTTCTCTATGGACATATTCATAAGTGAGCGACCTTGCTGCACGGAGCACAAAATATTTTTTTTATTACACCATAAAAAGAGAGGGCCGTCAATTTTGTACTGTGATCCCTTTGTACCACTGAAGTCATAAGCAGGCTGTTGGTTTTGTAAATTGATCGCTTCAGTTAAATATATGTATTTCACGGGAATTAATGAAAAAAAAAATCTATTTTTAAGATGCATGGTATTGATGTTTTTTCGTTGTTATTCCTGCAGCTCAGGCTCAGTCCAACTTGCTTGGCAAGTGCAGAAGACCAAGAACTGCATTCACAAGTCAGCAGCTGCTGGAACTGGAGCATCAATTCAAACTGAATAAGTACCTGTCACGACCGAAGCGCTTTGAAGTGGCTACCTCCCTCATGCTGACAGAAACTCAGGTAATATTTCTTACAGGGATGACTGCTTTGGGCAGTTAAGTTTCATTGTTTGGAGGTTTCAAAAATGTTTTAGCTGGGTTTCATTTTCTGAAAATACTTGAGAAATCACGATGAAACCTCTTGATCCTGATCCTTTGTCCAGGAGTATCTGTCAGTTGTTTAAACATAAATTAAACGCGCATGGGTAACTTGCAATGTCGTTTCAATTATATTTTATTTACATTTGAGTCAATGCATTTGAGAAAATACACATAATTGCAGAGGTCAATGTCAAATGGACTGGTGACGTTTACGCACATATTTACGCACAGGTGGCCTCAGTCTGTACGTGTTTTAAACGACTCAAACTACTTTTCCCTTCATCAGGTTAAAATCTGGTTCCAGAACAGACGCATGAAGTGGAAGAGAAGTAAGAAGGCGAAAGAGCAGGCGGCCCAGGAGGCCGAAAAGCAGAAAGGCAACAAGGGCGGCCAGGAGAAATCTGACGCACTGGAACAGTCGGACTATAAGAGCAAGACAGACTCAAAAAATGGCAGAATAAGAGACTTCAGAGACAGTGACGACGATGAGGGCGATAATTTCCTGTACAACTCGTCGGACTGCTCCTCGGAAGATGAGAGGAATCACACCAGTGACATAAGTCCGCAGCCTTGAAGCCGAACAAGGGCGAAGGTGGCGATCTCCATTTGTAATGACTGTGGGGGATTTCCGCTATTAAAAAAGACAAGTGCATGTAATCCAACCCCTTATCATCTCCATGGACTTAATGAGCATTTTTGTCATGAAAAGAATACAAATTTAGGTCAAGAATAAACGTCATAAACAAGCAATAAAGCGGAATATTTAAGTTTCTACTAGGAGCAGCACTGTATGGACAGTTAACTGTGACATGTTGCATGGTTTTTATGCAAACGCTGGCTCAGGACTTTGAATCTTCCCCTGCTGTGATGATTAGTTTGTCAGCAATAACACTACATTAAACAGGCCGCTGTCATTTGTCTTATTTTTTGACCTTATTTTATTCTTGGTGGTGTTCTGTAGTTTCATATCACGCTGAAAATAATGTTATGTTTATTTTTCTACACTGTATTTATAAAAAAAAAAAAAGATCATCCCAGTGCATGCTAAATTATTGTTTAGCGTCTCTATTGCAACTGCAAACAATGTGAAATAAAATGTTTTTATATAAAAACTCATCTGGGAATTTGGAGCAAGTCAAATATACATATATATATATATATATATATAGTCCCTTTGATTTACTCGGATGGATGCGAACAGAGGCTGGTGTTTTTCTCCTGCTCTGACAGGTCGGGTCATGGGAATTACTGTTAATAGCGCTGTCGGATGTGTGCAAACGTGCAGTGGGAGCAAACAGCGAGCAAGCAGTCAGACGGAGGAAACATTTCGCACCACACTAGCAATGGGCTCACATTAATAAACCCTTGAAACGGCTTGTTGAGCGACAACTTGGCTGCTCAGGCACTATTTTCAAGGCTGAAATCATTTCAAACGTATTTAGACAAAAGAAAAAAAAAATCTGTGTCTACTTAATAAAAGCTGATTTCAGTTATATTCTACTAACTTTATATTCCTCCACAAACGTATTATTTGCATTGATTTTATTGCAAAATAATAAATGACAAAATATCATTCTTATTTGAAACCCCAAAATAATGCAACAATGAGGAATTATAAACAGAGTAAGTAATAAGAGTTGACTTCCTCAAATGTAGAAAAAATATTTCATCAACCTTTTTTTCCTATT
This sequence comes from Synanceia verrucosa, assembly GCA_029721515.1. Lineage (NCBI taxonomy): Eukaryota > Metazoa > Chordata > Actinopteri > Perciformes > Synanceiidae > Synanceia > Synanceia verrucosa. The sequence continues at coordinate 8,656,855 of CM056568.1, read as the reverse complement.
TGCACAACTCATTTATTTATGGTGTGTTATTAACTAATACATTGATATCTAACAAAATCCTCTTTCAGCATAGAGGTGTAGTTCCATTAATTTTCATTACAATGTGCTTGGACTGGTTTAATTACTCATTTGTACATGGTTTCACTCTATTCATTAGGTACTTTACAGGAAACACATCACACAATATGTTCTTGTTGCCATTATTCCCACCGTCATTAGCATTCAGCTACAACAGGTTGACTAATTATGTGCCATTTGTAACAGGATTACTGAGCAATCCGCTGGTTATCTTCAGCTGTTTGCTTTAGCTCTAGCAGACTAAATCAAAGTTCAGCTGAGGGTCAAACCCAAACCGAGTACACCAGGTGAAGCGGATGGCAAACCGCTGGCTGGGCGCTGCAGACAATGGCCAGTGTATAGTCTGCACAGTGAGCCTATTGATCCCACTATCTCCACCTTCTTAGCAACACATTCTCAATTTATTTTTCCCAGCTGTCTCCACTGTTTCTCAATATTAAAAGACTCACAAACATCTTAAACGTGAGGTGCAATCAAAAGAAGTCTTGTTCAACATGAAGCAACAGAGTGCTATGTTGTGGACCAGTAAAGGACATTTCCTCTGGTTGACCTCGGTGGCCCGTTCCTGACCCCGGGCCACGCTCCGGCCTCAGATTGATACAAGCCACACCAATAGAGCTAATTAATAGGAGCAAGTATCAAATGTAACAGAATGACTCTGCTATGCTAACCACGCGGCTGTCAGTGAGCAAACGGAGAAGGCTCGACTCAAGGCCTCTCGGGTCATTTCATCAGTGTGTGCAAACACACAACGGACGACACCGCCATCCCTCTCTATCCTCGCTGCTCTTGTTTGTGTCACACTCGCAGCAAGCCGAGTGGAAATATCCACAGAAAAGGATAACAACATACAAATATTCACTAATCTGCTGCATATGTGGCAGAGAAAGACTTTATTACAATGTGCCATAGTTTGTGCAATAGTGTAAATAGACTCAGTTAAGCCCAGAAGAATGGTCCAGGTGTACGAACTCAACAGCATTAACTCTGACTGTACACTGCCTCCATGAGAGTGTACATGAGATTTCTTCTCTCTACAAAGGAGTCAAAGTTTTAGTCAAAATGTCTGATTTATTGAGGCTTTTATGACGTTTAACAAATTGTTACACTCCACATATACAAGCCCAGTTTGTATTTGGGAAGAGAAATATATAAAATCTCTAAAGTACTGCTATGTCATGAAGCAAAAGCCGACACACTGTATTAAAATAATATTGGCTCAGTGTATTCCAGATTTAAAAATCTTCATGCTTACAATTTATGTACAAGGACTCTGACATCATGAATATATTTATTCTTCTTTGAAGAAAGGTTATGGGTTCTTTGTGTGTAAAGGGACACTCAGTATGAACAAGCCTTCCTCTGTTCCATGGTTCTGTTCCCTCTGTTGGGTTTTCTGGTGTGTGTGTGGTTATGTGTGTTTTACAGTTTGAGTTTGGCCTCTTTGGCCTCCATGGCTTTGGTGGCGACCTGGGCTCGCTCTGAGAGCATCGCTGCTTGTTCAGCTGGTCCCTGTGACTGGGCATTCTTCAGCAGGAAGTGGCTGATGAAAAGCTTCAAGCCCTCCCGCAGCATTCCTAGCTTGGGAATTCCTGAAATCCTGGCGGATGGGAAACAATGAGGGACATTGATATCAGATGTTCACGTGGCGTGAAGAAGTATAGAGAAGAGGCAGTTTAGGTCTCTACAACATTTGGTCCGGACTGAAATATCTCAACAGCTCCTGGATGGATTTCCATTAACATCTGACAGATATTCATGCTCCATAGAGGGTGAATGTAACCGACTCTGGTCATCCACTGACCTTTAACCTTGGCCATCATGAGTAAAAACACTGTCCAGTACACAGAGGACGCTCACCTTCCAAATATGCTGGCCAGGTCCTCTGGCTCCATGTCTTTCAGCAGTTTGGTGAGCACCTGACGCAAGAAGCGCACTGTGGGCTTATCTAGCTCCCCAAACTCTATTGCCTACACAGAAAAACAAAAAAGTGACCATGATGAAAGACTCAATTTATAATATAAAATATATTAACACAGCATACACAACTTGCCACTTACTTTGAGTATGGAGAGCGAGAGGCACTTCTTCTGGAGGAAGAGGGTAACCAGCTGGACAAGGTTGTTGAAGGTGCTGCTGGAAAGGTTGGACAGCTCCCTGAACTTGTCCCATAGGCTGAACTGGAAAGTCATCTTGGAGAATACAGGACATCAAATAGAAAGATATTATAACTGTGCTGAATGATACACTGGTGATTCCCAAAAACAGCAGTGGAAAGAAGAACAGACACCTTACTCTCAACCAGATCCAGCTTACATGTGAAAAGCAAACATTCCCACCAGCTCTGGTTGGAGCTCTTTAATGAGGACAATGGCCATCAGTCTCTCATAGGGACCCATGGTCTACCTGGCAGCAAAGTAGGAAGTGTGGTCTCACCCCCATTGTTTGCAGTCACAGTTTGAGTCAAATAACATGAGGAGGTGAGAGGTGTGAGAAGCTCCCACACTGCAGAGGTGAACGACAGGCCACACAGCTTAAGAGACTGGGTGGTCACACACATCCAGCAGGTAATTCAATCATGAATGCAACTCATTGTATTTTCATTCATCATGATGAAATGTATAAGAAAAGTAGCCTCTCTGATAGAACAATTTAATATCCATCCATCCTTTAGAGTTCACATGATCTATTTTCAATGCACAGTGTGTAGTATGGCCTTCAATGGCACCTTCATCACTCACTGAATGTGCAACATTCATGACAAGTGATGAGAGATTTACTTCTATCATCTGATCTGAGCACTGACATATGTACAGAAGGAAAAGGCATTATCAATATTACCAGGTAAGTCATTTGAAAGCAAAAATACATGTTCATTCTTTGTACTTTCCTGATTTTATAGGCTAAACAATGCATTACCCAAAATATATAAATAAATATATTGGTATAATAATATATATAATAATATGATTATAAATAAATAATCATCTTATTAACACAATTAACATTAAATATCATAGGTGAAGGTGTTTAGTGGATGACATATTGTTGGTAATGATCCTGCAAATTAGCTAGTAAGAAGTAGCGAGATTAACAAACACTGTTTACTGGACTCAAAATAATATCCACGTGTTTATGTATCAAACAATTGTCTTGGAGAGAGACCAATAATTATACCTACTAATGTGATCGTAGCAAATTAAGCTTTCATGGGACTACTAATGGTGTTGTGGTCTGTTTATTTACAAATTTCTGAGTATTAGAGGAGTTTTATGTCAAGTCGTGCGTTTTACCAGCTGGAGTACCTGGAAGCGACGATCGTAGGAGCAGAATTTCTCTCCAAGTACGGCGTAATAGGCATTAAAGGTTTTCTCCTGCAGACAGCAGTCCATCAGAACATGAACAATCTCCCTCTCCTGTTTGTCCTTCAGGCCCATCCTTCACACAGAGCAAATACAGGCTTTAAAATACCAAAAAACATATATCAGTTTTTTTTCTCTCCATCTCTGGTCAATCAGTTTAACAAAGAGACACACTGTAGAGGTGAGTGATAACGGACCTGATTAGTTTCTCAAAAGCGTCCAGGTAATCTTCGCTGGTCATGATCACACAGAAGATGTTTCTCCTGACCTCAGTGTTCATCCTCTGTTTCCTAGCCAGCTCTAAGACTTTGGCACTAAACTGAAACAAATAAAGAAAATGACAACAGTAAAGGAAAAAATGTTAAAATATATTTATCACAGTGCTGATATAACTAAAATAAACTGACTACACCTGGGCATCATTTACATTTTTTAATTCTGATGTGATGGGTGTGATTTTCAATTATCAATCTATATGAATTCCTCAGAATCAGGAAACCAGACAGTGGATTGAATTATTGGTGCAACTGTCACATTTATTTGTGCTGAGGTTTGATACTTAGAATTAATACTGAATTTGTACTGACCAATAATGGGAGTAATGTCTGTCTTCTTAACCATTAAAATATACTGTTGCCTACTGGCAACTTCCGACAACTACAATATACAGTGGTGACAATTTACGCTTACATTTGAAAATCAACGTATGAAAAATTCTATTTGAAGCTTAAGCTAAATTAATTGAAATTAAGTAAATCAAATATAATACTGCAAACACCATAAATGCTGAAACACAGACACTATGGGATATGATCAGTTCAATCACTGCTTTCCCTAACTCTTATGGCTTATGGCTGGCAACCATGCAGATCTGGACTGGGATAACTACTGAGCACACAGCTCTCTACCTGTCCTTCAGCTGTTCTCTGTTTTGAGGCCGTACTCCCTTGTTCGCCGATCATGGGCGCTCCGCTCCACGAGGAGCCGACGATCCACCAGCGGCCCACTTGCTCTGCTGCCAGGAGATTGTCCAGAGAGACCCTCAGCATCATGTCACTGCCTCCAGCGCGCCGCTGGATCTGAGCAACATATTTCACCCAGAATTAGACACAAGTGCACTCAGTGACTCAGGAGGCAAACACCAGTAATAAAACATTAAAAGAAAACACCAGAGTAGCAATCTTGAAGTGGTCAAACTCATGGTCATAATGAAAGCATGCTGAACATTAGGTCTGTAAAAGTGGCGCTCTGAGGCCACCTTGTGGATGAAAAAAAAACTACTGCCTATAAACTAAGTATTAAAAATCTAAATTTGTTTTCACTTATGGAAGGGAAAAGGGCTATTTCAAGCAATCACCCACCAGAGTCCTCTGCAACTTCTTCAGTTTCTCCACAGGCTCAGGGTCATAGCCTGGAATCTTCCTCATATCATTGTTCTTCAAAGCCATCATGGTTTCCAGCATGAAACGCACCTGAGAACGCACGTGCATTCAAAATAGTGATAGAAAAACTTCCAGGCAACGCTGTAGATCAACAGCACAACATTTAATGTCAGTCTGTTAGCCCTACCCTGGTCTGATCCTGAAACTTCAACCCTGTGTCACTGGCCTTGCGTTGCCCTTCAGAGATGAGCTCCTTGAGAGCCAGAGCGTCGTCCTTCCTCAGTGCAAAGCCGACATTCCTCAGCACTAACAGAACTAGTTCAATGTCCTTCTCCGTAAAGGCCCCGACAAAACGTTTTAGAATGTCGAAGATGAGAACAGAATGCACCACCTGGAAGTTATACAGGTGACCTATAATGGCCACCAGGTTGTCACACTCCTTGCTTTCAGTCGGGTTCTTGTATAGCTCGTCAAACTTTCGCACAGCAGTCTCCAGAAAATGAGCTCCTACCTGGAAAACAATCAAAAGGGACTATTACACTACTCACGTTATAACTGGACACCTCAAAAAAACAATGGCTGCTTACTGCTTTGTAAAATTCACAGATGAAATAAAGATGTTGAATGTGATGGTTGTTCTGGGATGAATCTCTCTCATATTACAGCAATAAAAAGTAAAACATAAGCAGCACTGATCTTCCCAAAAATGTTGAAAGCCAACTGCTGACTGCGGCAAAATTTACTGATGATCCTGTTCCAGGTCATTCCAGGCCAGGTCATTTACAGGATGGAAAGTCAATACGAGAGAAAGATAACAATCCTATTACACCTTAAGCAAGGGAAGCCACGGTATTAGATATCACTTTCCAATTCATTAACGGAGTATTAGATTACTGTGGAGAAGTGAAAATCCCTCTGAAAAAAGCCTCTAATGAATAACCCAAGAGCTTATGTCAGCTCTCAGGTCAGTTGTTACTATTTGACACACACAAGCTGGTTAAACCAAAAGTGACCTGACTCATACTGTTGCTCTCATCAGTGGACGTGACGTCTGCAAACGTTAAAGTAAAACCAGTTTGATAAAGATTTATTCAAGCCAGAATTGAAATGTGGTGTTTACCTCTAACCCGACGGAGTGATGGAGGATGCTGACAAGCAGGACGTGCTCCATCAGCAGTCTGTCAGGCATCAGGGACGGCGTGACGCAGGCTGCTAGTAGCAACTCTGTCAAGGTCTCATTCATGTCCTTCCTGCTGCAGCTCATGTACAGCTCCTCCAGCTGACCACTGATTAATGCCATGTTGGGCTCACTCAACCTGAAGAGATAGTGATATTGACACTGACAAATTACATTTTCCACTACAGTGAATATGCTCATGAAATCAAGGTAATAACACAAAAAAAAAAAAATTCATAGGAGTTCCTTTGAAAAAGTGGTAAATATGGTTTAAAAGCAGGATGAATGATCAAAACTCCTGATTGTAATAAATTGAGCAATGGTGTGAACACAGCTTTTTGTTTGTAAGCAGGAGATTGTTCTGGATGGTTACCTGTTCACCAAGCCTTTCACATTCCTCTTCAGTTTTTCCAGCTCAGCTTTACGTTTATCGTCTCCGGCGATTCGCAAGTGAGGCGGCACGTACTTGCCTGCTGCAGAGTTGTCCTGGGCAGTGGAAGATGCAACTTACAATTAGATCCATCATGCAAAATACAAGACGTCAATGCTGTGATGAAAATAAACAGATATTTCTGAACTCACCATTTCTGACTTTGAGCCTGAAGTCATTGTGTCAAGAGTTTCTGCATCTTCCCCTGTTTCCTCATCAGCATCTTCGCCTGATTCAGCAGCGTCACTCTCATCAGGCTCATCCTCCATTTCATCTTCCTCCTCAACCACTTCATCCTCTTCAGCATCCTCCCCCTCCTCCTCATCTACCTCATTTTCATCATCAAATGAACCCATATCTTCATCACTGCCTTCATCACTGCCTTCATCTCCAGGATTTTCATCCTCACCTGACAGCTGAGAGTCAGTCTCACCAAGCTCAAAATTATCCTTTGCTTTTTCCATGTCATCATCATCATCATCATCATACATCCTCACGGCCGATGAGCCGGAGTCAAGCATACCAAGGATGTAATCGAGTCCATCATCAACAAAGGACTGAGGGAGACTTTTCTTGTTTTTTCTCTTGTTTAATCCCAGATACCGCTCTAGTTTCTTTATTTCTCTATCCTCGTCTTCATTTGCCTCCAGAAGTGCCATTTTCCTTGATTCTTGAAGCTTGCTGATTTTCTTCTTGGATTTCTTAGAAGATGCTGGTGTTTTAGAGCTGACAGCTTTCCCTGTAGGAGCACTGCTGGTCTGCACTTTCGACACTTTCATCTTTTTCTTCTTCTTCTTCAGCTGGGACTGTTTATCAGCTGCTATTCCCACCTTTCCATCATCATCGAGGGCCAAACTGACGGTCCTTTTACCCTCATAATGACTTTTCATTTTGGCTTTTTTCATTTTTCGCTTTTCTTTGCGCAGCTCCTTTCTGCTTTTCTTTTTTACAAATCTCAAGCCGTGGTCATTCTCTCCTCCTTCACTGCCACTCTTGCTTTTAATAAACTCGTCCACAGCCACCATGTACTTCTGTAGCACGACATTTCCTTTCTTCTTTTTGCTGTTCTGCTTGTATTTCCCCTTCATTTTTAGATTAAATTAAATTCAACGTTAACTTCTAACCGGCATCCGTTCTGTGAAAATGTAGCAGCCGGTTAGCTTAGCTAAGAAGCTAACGTTGCCAACTACACAGGGATTAAAACAAACTAGAGACGAAGAGTACAAAGTTTAACACATACAGTAAATACCGTAGAATGCACGTGAATCTCCAGAAGGACTGTTTGTATGCTCAGAGACCAGGGACACGTGACCATTTTCTTCCAGGTCACTCTGGGAGCTGTCGCCTGGTGATGACGTATTTTATTTGGGGGCGTTTTTTTGTTGCACGGAGCGGGTTGCGTTTGGTGTAAACTGCCTCTTGACCAGTCAGGGCAGTTAGAAGACGCTTCAGTCGTTGCTATTGGTGCCAGTTGTGCCATTTAGCATGTAGTTAATCTGTAGCCTCTTTTCTGTATTTGCAATATGAAGAATGGAAGAAGACGATGTTTCTATCAGAGAGCAGAATTTCCACAGCCAAGTTCGAGAGTACATCGTAAGTAACGTACAGAGCGGCTAGTCGATGTTAGCAGGCTAACAACGTCCTCTGATACACAGCGACGGTAACGGCAGCTAGCTAGCTTCACCTGTCAGTTTGACACGGGAGAATACACTCAGAGTAATAATAATAACGGCTCATTTTGCGATGCACCGAAACATATTGTAATTTATATCCACTGAGGTCAAATATTGTTTGAATAATAAACAACGAGTAAACGCGCTTGTCAAAGTTAGCTTATGTTAGCTACTGTTAATTAACAAGTTGATTACTGTATTATAACTGTGTGTAATGTTTCGATTGCGACTGGGACAATACATACAGCTGCGGTTGACTAGGACGATTATGTGAGACAAAGGACAAACTGTCCCTGTCCTTACTAATTCAGTCTGGACTGGGACATCTCACTAAATCAGGGACATTGGATTAGTGAGATGATATTTGTTTTTATGTCTTGTTTACATCATAGAAACATGTTTCATGTGTCTGCTGATATTCTGTGTTGTTGCTCCTTGAAGTTAGTTGTTACTGATGATCTTCCTTTACCGTGAAACACATTGTTTTTGTGTCTTGGCATCAAGGCATAGTTTAAGATAAAGAGAAAACCGAAGGTGCAGTACGTCTGCAGTAGGCCTCCTTCATTATTCCTGTCAGACACTTTTGAAATATAGAAACTATCAAATGTCAGCAGACAAGCTTAACATCTCAGCTTTACTTTGCACATGTTGTTCTTAGCATCTCTCTACATCTGACTCTCAGTATCTCATGTCAACATCCTTAACTCACTCTATCGTTTAGCCTTAATGTTTGTGGTGAGTCAGTTTATGGATTGATTTCTGCACGCGCTAACCAACATTTATTATTGCATGTGCTTATTTTGCAACCAAGGTCACTCTGGGTTAAGTTTCCAGTTGGTAAACATGACTCAGTTAGAAGCTGGTACGCTCTTATTAAACCTGAAGTGTGGGAAACAAGACCACACTGTAAATAATTATTGAAGAATGCACAGAAGACCGTGTTGTGGTGAGAATCAGGTTAACACAGTACAATGTGTGACTGGTTTGTGGTTTGGTCAGTAATTACATTTTCCACTATACCACTTCCATGCAAGCATGTAACATTATCAGGCTTTCACATGCACATTTTGTGAACAGAAATGCACTGTGTTGAACAAAAGTAAAAAAAAAAAGTCATGTTTTCACAGTTCTTGACATCCCTGAACCCGAACACCCACTTTGATGGTTTAAAGTACTAATATCATGAGGAGATAATATAATGTGTCCAGACTTTCCAAAGCACATGTCTTTAATAAATCCAGGTAATGACACTCATGCCCTGATATTTGTGTTTCTTCAGCAGAAATCTGTTAATCAGGTTACCTCTAAACTGTTTCATGTTGACATGTCTTACTGCTGAGCATGAAAACACACTGACCAGTTCATCCACTGGCAGGATCCTCTCTCAGAAAAATCTAATTACTGTCCCTCACCCCCAGCTTGAGTTCATTTATCATAAAGGTGTCAAGCACTGATCCTAAATTGGTCGGGGAAGCTTTCAAAAACTGCTCTGCAAGAAGCTGAATGTGTTTCAACCTGCTTCTTATTTGCTCAAAGTGTTATTCTGTATTTGTTCAGGGAAAACAATTATAACTCTGTTCGTAGTGGTGGCATGCTCGTGTTTATCTCTTCTCAAACTGTTGAGGCTGTGCTGGTTTATCAGCTCTGTGCACCTCGTTCTGTGTTAATCTGGGGTTTGCCCCGAGTGGACATGGTTTTACTTGTGCCGCTGTCACCACAGTCTTGTAGCTTGAGTATAAATATCAGCTGTCTTTCCTAAGGAAGGGGACTCCAGGTGATAAGAAAAACAGCTGTCATATAACTCCATGTATCTCACAGACTGACTGAGGGTGTTCTGCATTTTGTTTTCACGGCGGTTGGTCTGTCTGAAATGTGCACAGTCTGTCTGGTGTCTGGCTGAGTCACCCCTTAATCCCAGCTCGGCCATGATGAGTTGTCCAATGTTGACGGGGTGCAAAGTGCTGAAGTAGAAGCTTCTAACATTAGTTACGTCCTGATCTCTGTCACTGTAGAAGGGGGGAATCTGTAACACGAGCCCTCTGTAAGATCATCCAGCTTGTTTTGAGGCCGCGGTTACCTAATAAATTCCATGCATTGGTCATTTCTGGACCACTTGGCATGCAGTGTTGGCCCAAATTAGTATTATCAGATGTTGGAAAACAATGATGCATTCCATAAATAAGTCATGTGGAGGTAAGAGTTGTGCAATAACAGGTTTAATTTAATTTTCCTCATTTTGCACACTTCAGCAGGCCTTAGCCAAATGTACAGCGACACTTTTTTGACAGCAAACATGTACATTTACATAAACTCAAATACTTACTTTAAATACTACTTGATCACGTATTATTACCACATGGGAGTCAACAAGTATGTATCACTGCACAAACTATTACAATTAAATCTATTATGTTTTATTATTATTGCTGCAACTGTCACTGCTGTTGGACTAACTAAGGATTATGTTATTTTATCTTATTTGATTTGAAATTATGAGTTGATTATTTTGCTAATCATGTAGTCCATCCATCCATCTAATCCATCCATTTTCTACTGCTTATCCTCACATAGGGTCATGGGGGGGCTGGAGCCTATCCCAGCTGTCTTAGGGTGAAAGGCAGGGTACACCCTGGACAAGTCCCCAGTTCATCACAGGACACATAGAGACAGACAACCACTCACACTCACATTCACACCTACGGTCAATTTAAATTAGCCAGTTAACCTAATCCCCATGCATGTTTTTGGATGGTGGGTGGTGTCTTGTACATCTAGTGCAGTGTTGCTTGCATGGCAATAGTATTGTAAGGGTTATAAAATGTTCACTGTAGCATGGCCATAGCTTGTATGGCCATGCTACAGTTGCCGTACTACTTCCTGTTGCCGTACGTCCCGTACGGCAACAGGAAGTAGTATGAAATCTGCTGGATGTACCAGCAATAACTGCTTGCTGATAATTGGAAGTGCTGATTCACGGACAGTCCAGAGTAAATCATGGACTAAGAATCGTCTGTTGTTGTTGTTTCAGATTTGCTTCCTCCTGTTTGCAGTCCTCTACATTGTGTCATACTGCATCATAACCAGATACAAGAGGAAGAGTGGTAAGTGTTTCTGTAAACTCTAAATCATCTGTTAAGTGTAACACGGTGACAAACACTTTAGAAGCGAGTCTGTCTGTCCAGTTATACCGTGTTTGCTCACAGACAGAGCCCTTCATTGTACTCTGACTGAAAGGGAGGCATGGCCGAGGAGGCTTAGGTGTATGCAGACACCACACCCTTGCTTGTAATCTTCCTCAGTCAGCTCTATAGTGTGAACTGTATCCACCCCAAATTGCTTTTAAGGGTTGTGGCAAAATTAATACAATTTGTCAAACAATGAAGACAATGAATAAATAAAGGGATCTTTGTTCTTCTGTAACATCACTGACACATCTGAGCTACAGCAGAAAATAAAAAAAAAAAGATCTGATGACCTAGTTATAAAGGAGAAAACAGTGATGAAAACACGAAGGGCAGACATTATGAACCCATTTTCTCAGGACAGATTTAGTATGTCACAGAGACTTCCCTTGTCTCATTTTGAAAGTAGACCACCTTGCTCCAGAAATCCCTTCTGGACTTTTATACAGTGAAATCTAGGCTGCTCTTCTCCTTATGGCTTGTGGTTTCATTGACTACTCTTTTGACTTGGAGTACAAGTTTGACAATACATGCACCACTTTACTGTCCGCCGTCTTACATAGTTTGATTATGAGATCACTTTCTTAATTTCTTGAAAATTGTCATGCATTTTATTTGTTTAGTTGTATGTCCCAAATGAAATGTTTAATGTGGTGTTCTTCTAAGTACTGTTTCAATTAAGATGTGATGTATGAAATGTGCAGCATATACTGAAGGTCACACTGTGGTTTGGTTTCCTTTATAGATGACCATGAGGATGAAGATGCGGTCGTTAATAGAATATCGTGAGTAGAGCTGATTTCATTTCATTCTTTTTTTTAGAACAATGTATTTTAGAAAATGTAACAACTAACTTTCAAGAGTGACTAGGTAATTATTTAGCAATTTTTAAAGCTAAATGGACACAGCTAAGCACATATAAGTAAGAAAGTCAGTCATTAGTTGCAGATCTATTACTAATAACTAAACTAAATGTCTTAGAGGTCATGTCATTAGCTAGAACTGTGGTGGTATCACATATCACACAGTTTAGAGTTGCATCACATATCCTGCATGTTTAGATCCAGCTAAGCAAAGTGGTACCTAAGGGTCCGGCTAAATAATGGAAAGCATTTCAGCTAATGAGCTCTTGTAGAGGTGAGGTGGGGACTTTGTGCTGCCCGACTGAGGACCACTGAGCAGATGGTCACTCCCATGGGTCCAGTCTGGAGACCTATGTCCTCTGAATCTAGAGACTGCAGGCAGAGACATGATATGTCATTCAAAACGAATCTTCCAGTAACCAAATAAAAAAATCATGTTAGGACCTTGTTATGATTGTATTAGTTTTTATCTCCATGAGTCCTAACACGCGTGTATTTCTGTGTGTGTGCAATTTCATTTGCAGATTATACTTGTGCACCTTCACCCTGGCAGTGTCGGGTGGTGCTGTCTTCCTACTGCCATTCTCAATCATTAGTAACGAGATCCTCCTCTCCTTCCCAAAAAACTATTACATTCAGTGGCTCAATGGCTCCCTCATTCACGGTTAGTAGATCTCACACTGTCTCTTTGATTGAATTAAACCAACCAGTTACCTCTCCCCTTCTTGCCCTATATATAGTATTCATGCCCTTCATCAAAATAAATATCTTCTAACACATTTATCATTAGTACCCACATGCATGTTGGTTTCAGAAGGAGTTGTATATTTATTTTGGTCTTTTTAAGTAGGCTCATCAGATCAGGTATGTCATGTAATTATATCATAATTGTCCCTACTTATACTTAATAAATATTACATGTAAACATTTATGAAAACAAAACAAAGACATAATTTAAAGTTCATTATTGTAATTCAAAGTGCTTTGATTGAACACTTTGTCATTATGTTTAACAGTTATTATTTGTCCTCATGTTTGTTTTACCCTTAAATGCCTTTTTAGGTTTTCTTCTTTCTTCGGACATTTAAAAGTCTTTTGTGGTTCGTCTGCCTTATCCTCACATGTCAGATCAGTGGACGTCTCCATGGAAGTCAGTCATGCGGACACAAAGTCAGTGTTAGGTGCTGCAACAGCCACCAGGGGGCGTTAGAGTCCATGAGTTTGACATGACACAAAGACACTTGGATAAAATCAGTGTTGGCTCCTCTCCTCACAACTACTACATAATAATATACAAGGGAAAGCTTTAAATATTCACAGCGTGAAAGAATTTCACAATAAAAGGATGGTCTATTATAGTATATCCTGTTTGCATACAGCTGTGTTTGGTTTCTGCAGGCCTGTGGAACCTGGTGTCACTGTTCTCCAACCTTTGCCTCTTTGTGCTGATGCCCTTTGCCTATTTCTTCTTGGAGTCTGAGGGATTTGCAGGATCCAAAAAGGTACATTACCTTCCATGTTTAATTTTCCTTTTATTTTCGTTGTGGGCCATGCAAGGTTACCAACTATCATTAAAAAATTGAAATGGGAAATGAGTGTGGCTCTTTGCTGGGCTTTCAAAGTCTGGAAGAAGCTAAAAAAAATCCAGAGAATAATTCTCAAAGTTTGTGAAACTGAAGTGATTCATTAATTGTGAGTCAGGGGTGAAAACAGGATAAGTTTTTAAAAATTGGGAAATATATCACCCTGTTTATTTGTGCATTGCTGTCCATGCAAAGAGCTATGTTAACAGCCAAAGCAGCAGCAGCAGCAGCAGGTGCCTTGTCCTTGCCCTCTCCCTGACTCACGCCACTGACTGTGACTGCCACCACAGAAAGTTCATTAACCATGAAAGTCTGAATCTGGACTTCGCCCAGCGCCACATCCTGACAAACCCTTCCAATAAGGCCATAGGCTGCAAACGCTTCAACACTGCTGCATCGGCCCCACTGATTTAAAGCCTGATTCCTTGTCACCCCCCTTCCTCAGCCCCCTAAAATAAAACTTCAAAAGGACAGGCTAATAATCGAGTTGTAAGGCTCAGCGAACTTCCTTGTTTAATTGATTACCCCCAAAAAAAGAGGCTGGGGGCTCGTGTTGCAAAAGTCCATAAAGTCGCAGCAACATGACAGCACAATAGAGCCTCGCAAAATGGAGGGGGAAAGATTTACTTTTAATACACCTCTATCCTGTGTCACAGTTTGAAACCTCTCTGGTTTATGTCCCTCCTGGCAAAAGCACATAAAAATTAGTCTGTACTGTAGTGTATAGCCAGTTCTCCCTCGGCCCACTAATTTGTTTCGGTTGGATTTCTTCACTGGAGGGCAGGTCCTGATGTGTAGGAAGCAGGATGAGGGCCTCTTTCACGTTTCTCCTTTTTTGTTCTTTTTTTTATTTCTCAAAGACTGTTTCTTGCTACTGATCTTCCATAAATTTGCTTAGAGGAAGCACTGTTCAATGTTGAGCTGCACTTCCAGGTATGTACTGTGTGTGTGCAATGGAGGTGACACACTGTTTCACCTTAAAAGAAAAACTGAGCTGCCTGCAGAGTCAATCGTGGAATGTAAAACACAGATCCGAGTTTTTATAATGTGATATTATCCCTTTCCCCAATAACAGCATTGGCCACATTGTCATAAGGTTTTATGTGGTATTTTAACCTCCTGGGCTAATGTTATGGCACTGCGAGGTCCTTTTGACTGCGGAAATGAAGTGAGTGATGAATTTCACTACTAACGTTGTAAGTCAGCCTTTTCATGTGGCCGTGTTTACTTTTGACGATGTACTAAAAGACGCCACCAGAATAAAGATGGAAATGTGGATGTTTTTTTTTTTGAATGTTAACTGTTCAGCTCTTTAGAGGCTCTGTCACCTGAGTGATTAATAGTTTAGCAAATTGTCCAAATTGTGGATGAATCAGAGCAGCTTAGGGTCTTGATGTCAGATGTTATGATCCAGCTTTATTTGCTGCTGTAAAATGTCTCCCGCTTTACTGCTGGGTTCTCAAATCTTTGCAGAAGAGCTGCATCACTGAGGCCACTAAAGGTTGATGTGCAGTTCACAGTTTTTGGTTCTAAAGCCTCTATAGCGTGGTGTATTTGTGCTGCATGTAAAGTAATATTCTAACTTAAGTGATGTGTATTGTTGGGAAAGATAGATAAAATTTGTCCTCTTTTTAGACTTCATAAAGCATTTCTCTCAACTTATATTTGTCTCCACACCACCAGTAGATGGCATTATAATGAAGAGAGCCATCCCTGTCATCCTCTTCGAGATGATCAGTGTTCTCTGACAAAGACTGTGAAGACATCAGCAGCAGCCTTTGTTCAGATTTCTATTTATATCAAGGGACTTAACGTGGCTTAATAATTCTACATGGTGAGTGTGATATCTTGAAGCTATATTTAATCAAAAACAATTAGATCAAGGTAGATTTAAAAAAAAAAAAGTTTGGACAATGACAACTTCCTGGTCTATTTCTAGTGTAGTTTAATCTTATTTTCTGAGTGATAATGATCAGACGTTTATGTATTCAATGCCACAATTATTGTAGCTTTAGTAAGAATGCACAGTGACTTGTTGGTTTTAATATTTTTTTTTCAAGATGTTTTTTTTTTTTTTTTTCCTCCGCATTGTGGAAAGTATGCTTTGCAGTGAATGGTCTTTTGGTCTTACCCACAGTATTGAAATGTGTTTGATCCTGAAACGAGTTGGAACGAGTCTGACCCCCTGACTGACCCAGCAAAGGGCCAACAGGTTTCATCTGGTAGTTAAAGAAACTCCTCATCAATCTCATCCTAAGCCCTAACCCGCCAATGATGAGAAGTGTGTTTATTGTGGAGGGAGCGGTGGGGAGGGGAGGGTGGTGGTGGTGGAGGGGAGAAAACGTCTCGCCGAGCAAGCCCGCGTGGTGTTACTAAGATACTCCTCTTTGTTGGACCTCCACAATGGGGGCCTGGATATTTATTTCAAATCTCTTGCACATGCAGACATTTTTCCCAGGCCTTCTCTTGGGCAGGGCCAGCCGGAGAATATAAAGTGGTGTTTACATACCTTCCTTTAAGGTCACAATGTCTCCCTAAAGCTGCCTGTTACAATGTTCGTTACCATGGCAACATATTAGTTTGAGCTGGGAATTTAAAAAAAGAACAAGCGAGTTGCTCAGGATTTTTTCCCCCCCTTCCTCTCGTGACTCAGTTTTTCTAACCTAAGTGATAAATTCTGAAGCTCAACTGGTTCTGCTTCTAATGTCTAGCAGTTTTTTTTGGCCAGATTTTAAAGCAAGATATTGTCAATCATACACATAGACTGAATTAGTCATTAACCTAACTTTAAGTAGGGAAGAGCATTATGCTGATATTCTACAAGGTGTATGCCGTTTTAGCCTTTTGCTTGAAAAAAAGGATACAGTCATTTGAAGACTGAAGTCGGACACCTTGCTGGAATCACAACAAGCTTCTGTCACTGTAGGATGTGAAATAAAACGTAGCAAACGTCAGAAAGTACTGTGGCTGTTTCCTTCGTTTAAACTCTTCTGTTTTCTGACTCATCTGATGAATCAGTCTTGAAACCAGAAGGGAAACAGGAGTTTTAATTCACATCCTGAAAACCATGTCACTGAACTTTCACACTGAACAACATTTTTTTTTTCTTGGCAATACATGCCCCCCCCTCGGTTTGAACGATACGATGTGATGCCGATCATTTTCCATGCTCTCGTGTCATTGGTGCTTTATTAAGAAGTCTTATTAAGAGTCTTTAGAAGTTCATTGTGCAGCTTTACAGGGGAGTGTCCCTCTCCTCTGCTTTCTGTCTTTGACACGGTCATTGTGCTGTGGCTGACTGGTTGAAGGATACACTAATAAGGTCCCTGGGCATCTGGCATGTCTTTAGCAAAGAGGGCCGTCCTTTTTCTGGGGAGCAAAAAAAGGACCCTGCCCCCTCCCTCACTTATTACACTCTTGGCCCTTGTTCCACACGCCCCTGACAGTGAGCAGAAGGATGGTCTGCGGGATGATCTCTGCCACCGCCCGCTGACCTGCTAAGGATTGATGGCGGCAACTCGGAAGCTCCTGCACCACCTAACTCTCTTCCTTTGTCTGGCTCCTTTCTCTCTCTCTCTTCCCCCACACAATCCTGCACCTTCTCTCACTCTTTCTTACACTTGTCCACCGTTGCCCAGTGGCATTCAACTTCCAGAGGTGAACTCTCTGCTGGATTTGTTGGTCGAGGCACTGCATCAAAGACAGAAGCAGATTGTGCTTTAGGTTTTTCTACAGCACAAGCTGGATGTGAAAAGCTTGTGAACGGTTTCCTGGCCCCTCTGTGGCTTTGCGTAATTGGGTGGGTTTTGGAGGTTGATTTACTTGGCTAGTCGCCTGTGTATGTGAATTCATGCATGTTTTGTTTGATGCTGCATATTTTCTCTCTGGCCACCACAATACATTTCTTGGAAGTCTCTCCAGTCTTCTTTGAGCATCGCTGCAGTTCAGCATCCCCTCACTCAATGTCGGTGTGAGGATCAGGGGATGCTGAATATTTCAGAGCTGCTATATTTAGAGGTAGTTACACATTTAGAATGGCCAGAATAGAACTTTGAGCAGGCGCTCTGGATGCCAAGGCATTGGTCTTTTTCTTTTTTTTTCCTCTCCTTTCCCTCATCAGTTGACAGTTTTATCATTTGATCAGCGATGACTGCTTAGTTGCATTCTCCTATTTTTATACCATAGCTTTTCAAAGCACACACTTACCCTTCCTTATCTATGTGATGAGGAACAAATGACTTTATTTTCCCTTTGCAGGAATATGTGAGGCCAGACATAACTTCCAGTGTGCAAAGTCACACATGTGGGTGGATCAATGAAACCAATGTGGGCTCACAGTTCAATGTCCTCTTCCTCCTGCACAGTCTAGTCAAGTGGACACAGTGGATTGTTCTAGCAGTAGGGATGATAGTAAGGGAGGTGACAAGCATTGCCTTTGCCCTAAATGATCTGAATGGGTAATGATTTGTGTCTTATAAATGATTGAGAGACCTATCTTAAGGGAATACACCTTCAGCATGGCATGGGCAGCTTGTTAAGGTGGACTGGTGCGCTTGAACGGACGTGCGTCCTGCCTGCGGCTTCTGCTTGCCCTGATGCATCCTTAAGAGAGCGCGTGTGGGACGTGGCTGAAGTCCCTGAAAGCATTCCTGTCTCACCTCTCGTACCTCCAGGGAATGAGATGTGCTCAGACGTTGACTCCTCTCCTCCATCAGTCTCCCTCTGTTGTTCTCTCTCTTCATTTCTCTCTGTCGCTCTCCATTTCTTCCCCTTTTTTTAATTCAGCATTGTTGTGTTCTTCACTGCCCAGTTGAGCTGTGAGATGCTTGACTGCAGTATCCATCTAGTGAACGGAGCATGAGGCAGTCAGCAGAATGTAAAGTCCATGTCAGATTTGAGGCTATATTGTAAGTGTATTGATCTGCATTGAGCTACTGATGTATAGCATAACAAAAAGATATGGTAAGTGTATATAGCTCCCTTAATATTGTTATCACTGTAATGTGTCTATTGATATTACATGGCTAAGGTTTGTTCTGTGCTGAAGACTATAAGGCCCTCTTCCCTCTCTCACATTATCTGTCTAGTGGCTGCAGTGTCCACCACGGCCACATTGGGGCACTCCATACACTACCCACTTTCCTCACTGTTGTGCTAGAAAATTCTGCTCTCACACGCTCACAGGCTTTTCCAGAATATCACGTAAAAAGAGAAGAGAGGCGAGTGAATGCTCAGTAATAGCTAAATATGCTACAGGGGGATTTTCCCCACTGACAATGAATGGAATCTGACAATAAGCTTAAATCCCTTTATCACCATCCAAAACATGGACTGAACAGGTCAGCAATAACATGCATACATTAAAGAGGATATGTCATGAAAATCTTACAACACAAAACTGTGTGAGATTTCTGTCTGAAAGCTTAGTAGGAAAGCAGTAGTTTGCAAATTGCATCCTATTTCCTATTTCAATAAGGTTATCACGAGTTACCGTGGTTAACGTGGTCGGGAGGCAGCTCTCAGGAATTGATGCATCTGAAAAGATACACTACTGTTTATTCACACAAAAGTATTATGAACGACGGTGCACATATTGAGGATGGAGTGCATATGGAGTGATTTTTTTTTTTTTGCTGGCATACTAAATGGTTTTGTATTACAGGTATTGAAACAAAGCATATTTTTCTCACAAGCAAATGTTGGGAGGGGTTCTTAAAGAGACAGATTTCAGACAGATGTTACATACAGGTATATTCAGACAGTATGTGGATAAATGTCTTTTTGAATATTGAAGCAAGTAAATTTGCTCTTGTAGAAATCCCAAATACAAGGATGAACCTGGAATTAAGCATGATATGTTCCGTTTAAATTAACCAAATATGTCTGTGACCCATGAATGCTTACACGTCAGTTGTGAGAAATGTGCTTGTTCAAGCTTAAGTGTGAGTTAGAAGGGGCTGTATTTTAAGTTACATAGTGGAGAAGATAATAGAAGGCTATTAAACACTGACCCAAATTGTAAGGCAAATGCTGGAGGACAGGTGGTTCAGATGACAATCATGACTGTGTTGGGAAAATAAAAAAAACTGAGCCTTGTCAGATTTAATCTGCAGAATTGAAACCATTTCCATTCTATAAAATGACTTGATTAACAGGGGAACGTTCAAAGAGAGACCCCCGTCATGTACCTGTTGGCAAATACTGAACAGCAACCGCACGGCCATTATGTTAGCTGGTAACAAATTGTTCATGTGTGCCCAATTTAAGCAGTGCTCCAAGAGCAGAGAGCCCTTGTTATCCCGTGCCTGGTAGCCTACCTGACATGTGTATGAGAACGCCTATCTATCTTACAGTGCTAGACAGCTCGGCTCTTCAGCAGGGGGGGAAATGGAAACTGTGTGAACAGGTAGAGGAGGACTTTATTAACCACTCAGCAGTTTGTGACCCGGAAAACCCAAATTACCCCAAAACCCTCTCGTCTGCACTGCCCAGGACACGACCACAGTGCTAAGGGAGCTGCTAATCGACCCCAGATGGGAGGCCTGCACTTGATCGCAGACAGTAGCTGACCCAGCCATGCTTCATGCTCCCTACAGCACCCTCCCCTTACTCTTTTTAATTTCACCTCCGCCAGCCCCTGTTAGACCCACTTTATAGACCACAATGTGTGTGTATAAAAGCGCTGTTTTACACAGGAATCCGTGGGAGCGTTTATGTCATGTTTGTGTGCTGTGAATGGAAATGATGGTGTTTAATATGAGCAAGGCAAGATGGAGGGAGGAGGGAGATGTCTCATAAAATGAATCTAGTGAAATGTAGGTACCGCCATCTCCCAGCCCAGTACAATGAACAGCAGTCTGATTAATGTGCTTTTTTGATGTATGTTGATATAAAAATATGTGGTTATGAAGATGCTAATAACAATCATATTAGCCATATCTAATTAGATCACTTTTTCTTTCAGGGCATTAAGGCGCGTATTCTCGAGACTTTTGTGATGCTCTTCCTGCTAGCTTTGCTCATCCTGGGCATCGTGTGGGTGGCGTCAGCGCTCATTGACAATGATGCAGCCAGCATGGAGTCACTCTACGGTACTTTGTAAATCTGTTGTTGTATTTGTAAGGAATAGTTCAACATTTGGGAAATGAGCTTTTTTGTTTCCAACAGTGTTAGATAAGAAGATTGATGCCACTCTCATGTCAGTATTTCCCAAATCTTGAACTATCATATTATTGTCTTGCTTTCTATATTTTTTATTAAATTAATGTATTTTTCCTATAGATCTTTGGGAATTTTACCTACCATACCTCTACTCCTGTATATCTCTGATGGGAGGATTGCTTTTGCTCAGTAAGCCCTTTCATGTCTTCTTAAACACACTGAAGATACATACAAGTAATTGCTGATGTTGTGTTGAGCATCAATTTAATATTATTTGAACTTACTGTAGTTCAATAAGCACACTGATCATACTTATTTCTGTCTGTCTGTGTAGTGTGCACTCCTGTGGGGTTGTCCAGGATGTTCACCATCATGGGCCAGTTACTAGTAAAGCCAACAGTAAGTCATCAGTATTTGCAGTTACAGTGAAAGTGGTTTCTCCAATAGAAATTTAAAACAAGCCATTTTCTCTGAAAGACTTGAAGAGTTGAACTTGAAGCCACTTTCTGTCTCAGTCAGCCATTTACATGCACGACAGAGGACTACAAATACATCACCAACTCATCCTCCCATCTGCCATCTCTCCAGTCCCACTTTGGGCCTAATTATAACCCATTTCATCTCTCCCTCCTCTGCTCCCTCCTTTCAGATCCTGGAGGACCTGGATGAGCAGATTTACTGCATCCATTTGCAGGAGGAAGCCCTTCAGAGGAGATTAAACGGTATGTCTGTGAGAGATGTGTTGGCACATTATAGGAGAGGGGAGGGGTTCACTGCCCTATTGGGTGTGATGGAGCGCACCACACTGGAATCAATTAGCATTGAAAATTCAGCCCCACACATGGACTGACATTCACACACACTGGAAAAAAAAACAGCACACACTCGACAGAGGCCTTTCCCCGCCGCTGTCTTACTCTCATAACTTTCTGCTAAAGGGCAGAGCAGCCACATGGCAAGGACCATATTTTATGTTTAGGAAGTTTTTAAGGATCCATTTAAGACACTGGTGGAATGATAGCCTCATTTAATGTCAGGCCGAGAATAGTAGCCCGGGTAATAGGATGGAAATTAAATCTTTTACAAGAACTTTTGGCGAGGTCTTTTGAAGTGACTTTTCAGTTACTCCTGAAAGGAGATGAGGAGCCTTGTGCTTTTCTCTGGACTCAGCCACAAAAGGGGAAGTTTAAGAAAAGTGAGGATTATTTTGTTAGCCTGCATTTCCTTTTCATGTCCAGCCCTCTGTGTTCCCAAATTCCTTGTTTGACGCTGAATAATCTCAAAAAGCAGGAAGTATTTGGGCCAAGTTCCAAAACCTACTTTAATATTAACTCAAGCACGCAACCAAGTGTACAGATGCGAGCAAATGAAGAGGTTGAGCGTTCTTTCAAACCAGGGAGGTAAGGGAGATCGCTCCCTGATAACACATGTTTTCAAATGCCACACCGGCCACCTCCATAGACTGCCACCAATGCGTATGGTTCCTTCAGGCTCGTTCCACACCGCCCTGCTTTGAACTAACTGATAGAATAATTGTAATCTGTTCCTTATCATCTGCAACACCGTTTGATCTTTACAAGTCTCTGTGAGGCAAAAAAAAGAACTGTGGTCAACATCTTGATGCACTGAGGCTGAGCTGCAATGCAATTTTGCCTGTTTTAAAAAGGTGGGAATTACAGGTAAAGGAGGACGTTGACACACTGAACGTACATGCACACACTCAACGATCTTGCTCTCACACATGAGAAACTGAGGGCTGGAGTGTCCCTTTGATCTGCTGAGTAGACAGCAGTTCAGGAACAGTTCACAAGACACACTCCAGATGAGAGCAATGTTGTCTTCTTGCTTCACCTGTGTCGGTTCTGCATCCAGCTCCTTCAACAGATTATCCACTGCCTCAGTTTGTGTTTGCAGATTTGGACTGTTGAGCCACATCAGTTGATGTTTATTTACATGTCTGCCCTTTTGTCCTCTGTCTACATGTAATCGGTCATTTGTTATGACATTGTTGATATTTTAACTCGTACAGATCAGAGGGTATTGGCTTAAATTGGTTGATCAGGTATGACATTGTTCTTGTCGAGGGTATGATGAACATGCCCCACAGAACTAGCCGATAAACTGCTAATATTTGCTAGAATTTTTACAATTTACTTAAGAGGTCAAGTTAAAAATGCTTGACCTAAAACGAAACAATATGAACCTAAAAGTATCCTTGAGATGAATCTTCCCTGCTGGAAGAACTTTGTTCTGTTCATGTCTCAAAGAATTCAGGTTGTAGGTGCAAAGGGAACTCCCACCATCTGCAAACTGTATCCAATAAAATAAGCCTGTAAGGAGAGTACCTGAGCATACTGCAGTACAGGCACTGTGGCATGCACACTTGCTGCCCTCTCAAAACCCTGATCTGCTGATGGTAGAGCAACCGAGCGCCTGTCCAGATGCTATGCGGCACAATGACCTTGCTGGTGCCTCTGTTGTCTCAGCATGGTGTTTAGCATATGTGTGGATGACGTAATTTTTCGACTGTGGTGAAGGTTGGAGAGGATACGTTGAATTACTCTGGGCCTTCCTGGCTGCCAGAAGCCTCACTCAGCATCTCTGGCGTGCTGTAACTCAGTCTCTTACTTGATGCTGCCAGCAGAAGGAGAAGGATATATTTAACTCCAGTTTAGAGTGATGTCATTGAAGCTACTGCAGTTGAAATTCTCACCATTTTCCACTACAGCCCTAAACAAGTGATTGTATAGTTCTGTGTCTTTAGTTAGATCTGCTGTTTTTGGCTATTAAGAACCTGTTGATTTGAATAATGATTTATCTGTCCTGGGTGACAGATAAGGCTGATTTAGGATATGATATGTACAGAGGTGATAGATTAGTTGCGGCTGAGAAGATTGGTTACCCTGAGGCAGAATGCTCAGTTTGTCTCTGGGGAACGAGCTGTTGAACTGTCCGTGACATTTCCTGTAGTGTTGTGACTACATTTGCTCGGAGGGTTCAAACTTTCCCCTGCTTAGATCCTGGGACAGGTATCTGCGAGGGCACAGACAAGACTGTTAAGGCTCTCTCCCCGTCTATCACAAGTCTTTTTGCCTACTTAAAGCCATCCAGACAGGGCGTGTCATAATAACAGAGGGAAGAAAAGGGTTTGATCAAAGTGATTGGTCCTGAAAGATGGTATTTTTATTGCACGCTAGTAACGGTGTAACACTGAACTAATTGGTCTTGATCTGCCAGTCACCCCAGGGGATGCAAATGGATACTCTTCCACTTTGGCTCCTAGGGGCCTCTACGCTAGTGCGTCGTGCTGGAAGGAAAACAGAGTCAAATAGATGAATTAGCCTTAAATGAGCCGGCCTTGTGGTTTTCCTGGAGAATCCCTTGCTGTCTTCTCCAGCCCACTCAACCAGTCGCGGCATGTGCTAGACAGCTCCTGACACAAGAGATTATTTTTACTTGTTTGAGATCACATTGTTATGTTCTGAGCCGGATAACTTGTTTTGATGGGATTTCTTAATAAATTTCAATACCATATGCTGAGGCATGACAAACACATAACATCCTCTTAATTAGGACATCCTTTTTCTTTTCTGATTTAATGTATTTGGTGTATGAAAAATGCCTGAAAATACTGTTTTCCAACTGACATCTTTCTTCTTTTCTGTTGGATGGAAAAAAAATAATTAAGAAGAACTTCCATCCATCCATCCATCCATATCCTACTGCTTATTCTCACATAGGGTCATGGGGGGGGCTGGAGCCTATCCCAGCTGTCTTAGGGCAAAAGGCAGGGTACATCCTGGACAAGTCTCCAGTTCATCACAGTTCAGAAAAACTTGTGATGCATTTTCTTTGTTTAGGAACACCAAATAATTGCAACCATGTTTTTGTGTTTCTGCAGGATCGTCCTCACACACTTACACTCGAGGAAGCTTCACTCACCAGCTCAACAAAGAACTAGACAATGTTAGAAATCAGAGGAACAAATTGGGTAAGTATTTGTATTATGTGACAGCAGGCCTGATATATGTTGTCTTAAGACCTTGAATTGCCATGGAAATATATGCCAAGACGTTAGCTTTTTACATATTGCTGACAGGCAGCCGCTTTCTCCCCGTCTGCCTTAATTTCTTAATTTGGATTTGGACCAGAACTGCCTGATAATTTTCCATCCATTTTAGGATATTATAAATGAGGTCTGAGTCTTTTGGGGAGCAGGGTGGGGTGGGGGGAGCACAAAGGCACTTAGGATATTGGACAAGATGCAAACTTTATATTGTAGCAAGCCTTTTAGTGATGTCATTAATTTAGAAGGATGGTGCATATAAAGTGCACTTGGCAAACTTCTCAGGCAGGCAGGGTGGGTGCACTTTGAGAATAAGGAGGACTAACAAGGTTGGAAATAGAGAAAGAAAGTCAATATGGCAAGGACTAGAGGGCAGTCAGATACACATTGTAGGGTACTGTGGATGTCCATAATAGAAGATATAGTGCATGTGGTCTACAAGCTGTCAGCAGTGTCTACAAACATGACTGATGAGCTGTTGAAATAAGAGGAAGATGGGAGATATAAATGTTTTATCTGGCTTGAAAGAATGAGGCAACAGTGTGTGTGTGTGTGTGTGTGTGTGTGTGTGTGTGTGTGGTTGCCCACCACACACACACACACACACACATGCTGACCAAAATATAAATCACTGAATTAAATTTGTGGCATACTGTATCTTTTTATCTATGATTTATTATTGTTTCTATTAATTAAGGCAATGATGAGTATGACTAATTAAAGAGGAAGGCCATCAGTTTTGAACGTCATGAAATGTACATTATCTTGTGTAATATGAGAGGTGAACTTATGTCCTATATATGAAGGCCGGGGGGCTTGAACTTTCAGTCTTTCATGGACACGTTAATTAACTAGTGGCTGAAAGTTTGTAATCTCTGAATCTTATAATTAAAGAGTTGGTTGTACATCTATTTCTTAAGACTAATAAACGTCACATTTTGGCTCACTCTCATTTCCCCTCAGAGAGAAGAAAGAAAGCATCAGGTTGGGAGAAGAACTTGTTGTATCCCATAGTGATGCTGATCCTGCTCGCAGGAACGGTGAGTGCTGGGACTGACCTATCATTAAGCCCAAACTGTTAACTCATGGCGTACACAGCCTGGCTGGTGGCCATTAGGACTAACACCCTGTACCTCAAACTCCATCCTCTTAACAGCTCTGAGTCTGTGTGTGGAAACATACTTTTGTTTAATAGCTGTTTAAGACAATGCCGAAAACCCACCTGCAGCATCTGTGACTTTCAATAGATTATAGTGTGTGAATACTATTTACACCTTCTGATGTTGTTGGATGAGGCCCAAAGAGCATGTGAGAGGCACGGCACGTGCGTTAAACAACCCACACATTGTTCAGGTTTTGAGAAGCTTAACGTTGGAGCAGTTTTACAATCACAAGATGTTATTATGCATCACCATACTGACGGATCAGCAAGGTCCCCACCATTCAATTATATCATGATGCTGGGGATTTGATCAATGTTTTTATCACTGTGTAAACAAATCTTTATCTTCCTCTTTGTCTGCAGACAATCTCTGTTCTCATGGTGGCATTTAATATCCTCTACCTTCTAGTGGATGAGACTGCCATGCCCAAGGGATCCACGGTAAGCCTACTGTCTAACCTAAGTATGTTTCTACACCCCACACACACCAACACACACCCAGAATGTCAACTGCAGAAGCCTATCAGACCTGCCATGTTCCTGGCGGAGACATAAATCAAATTCCGGATATGCTCAGATGCTTGTTGGAAGAAAAGGCCCGACCAGATGTTAATCAGCCTTGAACCTTGTGACTCTGGTTTTGTTTTGGAAGCTCATTGAAAGTCATTTCACAGCAGTGTGCAGATTCATTGAGCTCGCTACGTGTCTCAGGTCCACAGTGGGCGAACAGGCTGCTATTCCTCCCTTCTGCGAAGGCAGACAGGGCCAGGTGAAGGGCTCTTACTGTGCTTTCAGACTAACTGTGTGAGTGTGGAATGGCTCTTAGAGATTCTCATCTCCGCCTAACATGCAATGTGTTTTAAGCTCCCCTTATCTCATCTCATCTGCAGTGACAGAGGGGGCGTGCGTGTGTGTGCTTGTATGTGTGTGTGCGTTTGTGGTTGCATTCTTGTCTGAGAGGGGGCAACATAATGTATCCTGTTTCCCCCCTCATTTCATTTTGCGTCTCGCGGGCAACTGACAGAGCTGCCCTCGACATTCCAATTATTTTATTGAGCAGAGATGTTTTCTTTGGCATGACGCGTCGCAGAAAATCCCCCAAATTACACTTGTCATGCAGCTTGAAGCTGTCCTCCCTGACACTGTGGCCCCACTAAATGGTTTATGCGTTTGTTGAGCTGGATGGATGCCACACCTCTGATGATCTCACAGCACTACGAGGCGTGGGGGCCGGGGAGTCTCGTCCTCCAAAACAATCGATACTGATATTATATCCATCTATCCATCCCTTTAACCTCACCCGCCAGCTCTCGAACTCTCTGCCCCCTTTAGCACAGAAATTCCCTCACAGTTACCCACACAGTGTCTGGAAGGAGATAAGGAGGGGAGAGAAAGTGATATAAAGAGAGAGAGCGGCTGGTTTGAGGTCTGGAGGAAGCACTGTCGCAGCAAAGAGACTGTGGGAAAGTCAAATGAGGCCCCATTGCACTGATTATTGTGGGGGGGAGAGCACAATGGAAGTGCCCTGTCAATGTTTGTCTTCCCTTCCTAAGAAGCATCCCGCCATAGTCCTTAGCATACTGAGCAGTTGTCTTTACAGAGCAGTGGGTGGACAAAGATGATGAGGAGCAAGGATAGAGGGGAGAAAAAGCAGGGAGGAGAAGCAGGTGGACGGAGATGAGGAGTAGAGACGCTGTAGGAGCAAAAGGAGGAGATGGGAGGACTGGAGCTGTCTCTGTCAAAGGACACTGTGTTTTACAGCTTGATGAACAAGCACTAAGAGGGACCAATAAAATAGTTATTGCAGGCCCTTCTCTTTGGTAGCCACAACACTTGACACTGTATGTTGTGAAATGGACAATTAGCTGCAACCGGACTGCAATTTTCACTTCACTAATGTTGCCCTCTCAACACACACAAACGTACACACACGTCGACCTCCAGGCTTCCCCTGGCAAGCTTACCTTAGCTATGGCTTTTCAACGTTTGTTACGAAAGGGAATGTAAAAATGAATGTGAGGAATAGCCACCATAAACCATGTGAATTCATTCTAAAATCTATAGCCACGATGCTGTTAGGTTAGCACCCAGCAGCACAAGGGAAAGGATCAGTTACATTTTGGTTGATATATCTCAACATCATCACACATATCACTTATTATTTAAAACTAATTATAGGAAATGGTCTCCTGAAACAAGGAACAATTTGACAATATGGTCTTAAAGGGAGAGTGAATGCACCTCTGGGACCACTGTTTTACCACTCTTTGGCAATAAATGCCCATAGCTCTATGGTTAAAAAGTTGTAATAAATGATGTTGACATTTTTATGGCAAGATGAAGTGAAATTAAATACATGAAACCACTATGGTCAAAAGAATAGATAGTAATAGATAACAACATATCCATAATTACTTCAGCTAAAGATAGAGCTACAATATGGGTGGTATCAGAGCGAACAGTCTGTCCTAATGGGGAAAGAAATTTATGAATGAATAGATCAATGTCTACAACAATTGTATCTACTTTCCTCTTTTATTTAATCTCACAGAAGAGGAGAAAGCTATGTCTGTATCATTGTTCTTGTGCACTGATGCCACCTTTAAATGTAACTGCAGGATGATCTGAACATTTCTTGCCTTTTGAAAATTGGGTTGGTTAATGATTTGCCATAAAACTGTGGGTCAACCACAGACACCCCAAAACGACTCTTAGTACAGTCAGAATCAATTCGATCAGCTCAGCCAGACACACACAAGCTGCACCAATGCTGCGCCAGACACAAGAAGGTAATCTAAATATGTCAGCTGACATACAAGAGACCAATATAGAAATCAATCAACATTCCACATATTTTTTGTTGTTGACACACTCTGAATCAGATATGACTGCTAGTGTATTAGACTAGCTAGATAGCTACTTACATCAATCTACAGTGTCTCCATTGGTTTGCTTGATGCAAGTGAGCATACTGTAGATTTTAATGAGGAAACTTGCCACTGCAATAAGTGGGAGTGAAGCAGACAGACGAGACGTTCCACTAACATGAGGGTTAAGAAATGCTACGTTCCACTTCCATGCTAGCCTGGTCCAGACCCTCATACTATCGTACAGAGGGTCTGGCATTCCTCCATTGAGAACCAATTTCAGATGGGAGGCATTAACTCTGTTTAAGATTGAAACAATTGGATCTGATTTTACCCAGTCGCTAACGTTTGGTCGTGACGTATGTAATGCGCCGCTAGCATTCAGGCTAGCTAACGCCTTCACCACTAACAGAACTAACTAAAAAAATACGACTTTTCCCAAAACCCGTGGGGAGTAAAGCCATGACATCTTTGCCGGAAATAAAACTGGTTAAACATCCCTCTTGCTCCGACTTCAATTGCTGAATATTTGGAAGCCTAGCCAAAACAGATTGAATGGCTTCCTTCACCAGCTAGATTACAACGCAAATGCTGTGCATTCGACGTCATTGTTAACACCCGCCTCCCCCCGTCCCACACTATTTGCCGATTGGCCCGGTTGGAATTCAACTGGAGAAATCGAGTCCAAGGGGATCAAACCCAGATGTAATATGTAGGGAAATGATAAATTGAGCGGAAGATTACGGAGGGCTACGGGCAGGCTATAGTCATGAATATGGGAAACATATTGTAGTTTTTGATTATGATTACAGTTAAGAAGGATATAAACTGTTGTTTTCACTTTTTAAGGATGTCCAAGTGTTAATTAGATCAACCCATCCCTTAATTTGAAATGTAGCAGGTTATTTTTTGTAAGACAAAGCTTTCAGTTTACTGCAGATGCAAGAACTCAAGTGTTGGGGTCAAATGGTGGCAGTCGCTTGGTCAAAGCCATGGCCTCCAGCTGACAAAACTATGGAAAGTGAGGATTAAAGGTGCTGATCACATGGAGACTTCAGCTGATATCATGTGCATTTTTGCAGTAGGGTGGTTCCCACTTTAAAGGGAAAGTGCTGTTTTTTGTGTCATTTACTGGCTGCATTTCGTAGCCCACTTCACTCCTGTTAAATGGATATCGTCAAATCCAGTATCGTCAGAAATACTCCAAATGACTCCAAAGTGAAATGGGTGAGTAAATGGCAGTATTATCCCAGAAATAAGGTCCAATTTGTAAAAAACGGCACTTCCCCTTTAACATTCAATCCCTCTCAGTACTCTGTACCTTAAGTTAATGGCTCCTTATATTATAGCTACTGTGTTTTTATGACTGCTTCTTTTCCCTTCTCATTAGATGTGTGATAGCCAGGGGAATTATCTGGTGTGTAAGTGGGTAAGGCTCAGGACAGAAAGAGTTATGACTATGTGAAAGGTAGGAGAGAAGTATTAGGATGTCTCTTGGTTGCCTTAGCTTTCTATGCTTAAATAAATTAAGTTGGTGGACTGGTACCATTACTTTGGGCACTCACCTCAGATCAAACGGTCAGGACTTCAGGCACAGTTTGTCTTAAAATGACTATGTCACCAGTGTGCAGGTACTGCGAGGTGTTTATCTTACAAGCAACATATGCATTGTCTGCTAAAAGAGCACAGGTCGACTCTACCAATCCCTCCGCTGAGCCCTCCCTCTCTTTGACACACACATAACACACACTCCATCACCGTTCCTGCTACTGGAATGAAAAGAAGCAAGAGTTGAAAGGAGGCGCACTGTGAAAGCCTGCTGTCCTAAGCTCGTGCATACACACATATTGCAAGTGCTCACACACACAGTCTTAATGCATGCCCACCCTTCCCTCCATTAATAAATTACATCAGATGCTGTCTGCTAATTCCCTGTGAGAGGGAGAGAGAGAGAGAGAGAGAGAGAGAGAACTGCACCATGGCTCTGCAGTAAGCTCAGGGATGACAGTTGTATAAAAAGGCATGAAACAACCTGCCAGGCTTTCTTTTTTTTTTCTTCAGGCTCATTTTTACAAAACAAATCAAGATAAGGACACTTAAGGTGGGTAAAAAAAAAGAAATGAAATGCCATAAAAATACCATAAATAATAAGCTAAATATATTGTGGAACTGTAATATGTATTGTATTGTGGGAATAATAAATTCATCAGAACTGTGTGCCAGGGATGTCATACATTGCCATGGCAAGGTGTCATATTTGAATTGCATTGCAATACAAATAAACTGCATTGAATATATCCAGCTATGTACACGTGGCACAGGATTAATGGTAGGATAGGAGTTTTGCAGACTATGTAGTGATTGGCAATATACTGTACAGTTCTAATCAATTATTCCTGCAAGATATATAGATATGCAACACACATTTTTCACAGCTTTTAAACATGTTAGATATTTAATGTTTATGTATATAAGTTGAGCAAGCTATGGTCACTTCATCCTTGTGGACTTAATTTACAGTACTGTAGGTGCCCAATACAACAGACTGATCCTTTGGAGGATCCACCCATTGAGCCAAGTTCAACAAAAGCAAATATTTATCATTTGACAACACAGATGCTTGGTATGTGCAGAGTATGTGGATGTATGTCTTTTTCCTGCTCCTGCTCAAAAGGCCTGAGGGCTTTAAGGGTTGGAGAGGGGGGTGTGCCTAGTGTTTGCCGAAGTATTTGTTTTGTTGTTTTTATGTTTTTGGCGTGCTTTCAGCCTGTACACTCTTCTTACCGTAAGCGATGTGCCGTTTTTGTTTGAACACCTGTTCACATATTGTATGATCGACAGTGATTTGAAAAGAGCCTCTTTCATCTTGTTCCATTCATTACTCAGCCAATTTGATTCTGTCTTTCTCAAGTGGGGAAATTCTTCATGCACTGCGTACTTACTTTGCAGGATTTCTGTAATTGCATGTGTGTGCAACTGCCTGCAGTGCTGTCGTTTCCCATTAACTTTTTTTTAATTTGTGATGTGTTTATAAGATTGCTGTATGATGACATTGAATAACCCAGATTTCCGTGTCTGTGTTGATCTTCTAGGATCGAGGCATTGGGAACACCTCTCTGTCCACATTTGGCGTGGCCCAGGCCGTGTTGGAGATCGTCCTCATGTTGTATCCTTTCAGTGACCCCCGTCTTTGTCATGGCCCAGAGTAACATTGTCAAGTCGGCTTTGTTTACCCAGGACATAGTTCAGCTGGACACCTTCCGGAAGACATGTTGTGCTGTTTCGTCACCTTTTATGGCAGCTGAAAAGGTGCAGACTTGGGCTACTTAAAAAGATGACTCAGTGAAGCTGCCTTGCTACCAGCAGAGAGGTGTGTTTGGTCCTTGATTGATTTGCTCAACAGCTACTTGATGGTGTCCTCTGTCGTTGGCTTCTACAGCCTGCGAGTCTTCGAGGGACTCACTCCCAGGAACGATGACACAACCATGACAACGGTAAAGATGGGATGGCAGGATGGGGTGTGGGGGTGAAGTGGGGGCAAGGGTGCTGTGATTGCTCCTAAGGTGCAGATGTGTTTGGGACCCCCTATGTTTCTTCTATTTCCCTTTCCCCCTTTCTCTCTGCCGCCGTCCTTTCACTCTGAGCTCCTACTGCTCACTAATGTTTTCCTCAGGGCCCCCTCAATGGCTTTAGTTGATCTGTCCAATATTTGTTTGTGGGTTGCGCAAACACTGGCAAAGTGCAAGCCCCTTTCTTGTACATCAGAGGGAGAGTGTGGTGTTTGGGGGGGTGGTGGATAGAGGATGTGTGCTCTGTTTGGCCCACAGTGGCATCTATTCACTTGGTAATGAGTTTGGGAGTGGTGAGGCTTGTTAACTAGCCATGACGCTCCAGTGAAAGGGCTTGAAAGGACAACAGAGAGAACCTGGTAATGAGCAACTTCAGAGGTACTAATTGTACAAGATGTGGAACCGATGCTGCATCAAGTGGTGTGTGCTTATGTGTCGTCACGGCTGACACATCTAACTATGTTAGAAGCATGAGAGATCTGAAGTTTGATTATCTGTTGATTTGTAGATCATTGGTTGCTGTGTGTCCATCTTGGTCCTGAGTTCAGCTCTGCCAGTGATGTCCAGAACTCTAGGTGAGTATAAGTGTGTGTGTGTGTGTGTGTGTGTTTGCTGGCTTGTTAATTGCACAATTCACACTGAAGCCCCTTTCACACTCCACGGAAATCAACGCGGGATATTCTTGCAGTGTGAAATGGTTGTCGCGGCATTTTCACCCGGGACAAGTGATCCTCCAACTGATCAGGGAATTTATCGGTTTGGCTGCAGTGTGAAAGGCTCCCCGCGTCGACCCGCTAAATTACCTAACGACGTTCTGGTTTGGTCCCTGTGCAGCCTGTCAGGCTGTCATTGTGAAGCTCCAGGGCTGCAGAGCTTCTCACTCTGATCTCAGAACAGAGCAAAGTTTTGGTCCTCTCCCATAAGATCAGTCTTCCTGTTGATCTCCCTGAGACCCTAAACATACCAGAACCTCCCAAAATATCAAACTATTTCTTTAGGAGAAATCAGTAGGATGAAGTAACTTGTCACAAAAACCTCGTCACTTAGGCTTCCACCAACAGCAGACCATTTAGGTTAGCTGGTTGAATTCTCTGATAGTTTCCCATAGTGACCTTTGAAAGTAGTGCAGGGTGAAAGGGTAAAAATGACAGGAGTAGCACCATCACAATGGCACTAATAAACATGCAGAGTGCAGAGCACAGCTGTTCAAATAGTGTGTGTGTGTGTGTGTGTGTGTGTGTGTGTGTGTGTGTGTGTGTGTGTGTGTGTGTGTGTGTGTGTGTGTGTGTGTGAGAGACCAACAAAGTGGGAAACTGGGACTGAGTGAGCATACAGTGACTCATTGGGAGCTTTACAAAATATCAACAGGTTCTGCTTTGTGACGCTGAATAGATTAAAAGGAATAAATGCATGAGACAGAGTTGAGGAGAAAAGGCCTCCCAGCTGAGGGAAAAAAAAAACAGAAAAGACGTTGAGAGTTGAGTGTGACGAAGTGAGATGTTAAGAGACAAGAAAGGTTTTTGTGTCTTAATGTGAGGTGTTTCTTTTTGTGGGTGTCAGTGTGGGAAATATACATTGTACTGTGTAAGAGAAAGAGGAACTGTACCAGAACACAAGATGTATGCAAAGTCTGTTTTAATGATAGTAGTGACAAACTGTGGCTTTACGCTAAATGCATACTGTGTTTTCACCAGTTTTCCCACACAAATAATGGTTGTTTGCAAACTTAATTTTTTCAGCCTTAAAATTAAGTCAAGGCTGAACCAATGAAGGTTGATTTTAATTTGTTGAACAAACTAATGTGTTTTGTTGTCTCTAGTTTGACGTAGAGAAAAGGGGAACCAAAGTGGATATCATACACTTTTAGTAATAATAAATATCAAATGTCAATGGAAAAAAAGCATCACAATGTGAAAGGGGTTATTTCAGAGAATTATCACCTGAATCTGCAGCTCAATCACTGTTTAACTGTCTTGTTTCATTGTCACCGCTCTCATTGTGTCTTTTCTGACAGCAGTATGCAGCTGTTTTCAGTGAGACAGCTACCTGTCTACATGTGCATGTATAACAAGAGAGATTCAGCTGTCTCCACAGACAGAATCTTTCTTTTTGGGCTGTCATTATTTAAAAATATATAGTAGTTGCTCCTTTTTGAGAGTAATTGATCACAGATATATGCCTTTTATGTTTTAATTTCTAGATCTGTTACTGACCAGAAACAGATGGACACAAATTGTTGTGGCCTAAGAGACAATAATGTCACTATGCCATACAGTCTTGATGAATCTGTCATATGCTTCTTGGATGCAAGACCAGCTGCATGCTAATGTCATTGGCTAATGTCAATTTCAAATGCCACACATCTTTTGACTCGGCGATTAGATTTTATCAAATTACCAAACCCAGATCAAACCCTTTGGCATTAGAAGGGGATGTAGCCAGACCACAGTGGCGAGCTGTATCAGCTGGGGTCTCTCTTCCCCATCTCTTCACAGGCAATTTTGTTAAAGGTCCTTTATGGTTGCAAACTGCTTACTGCGGCTGTAAATACATCTCTCCAGACACTGAATCGATTGCCTAATCTAATTGACGACAGAGGCTGTGAAGATGTTACAGGAGAAGTAGGATGTTTAAAGACTCATGGTCCTCCAGTGTGCCACATCTGACTCTGATTTCTGCATCCAGATCACTGACCTAGCATATTGTTGCATAATTTTAACATATTGAGGCATTCATTGCCTCGGTCTTAATCATATGTGTACATCTGGTTTCTGTCCCTCTGCCAATTTTTAATCGTTAAAATCTTGTCTGTGGTGTGACAAACAGAAAACATGTTTTTGCTCTACTTAATTATTGGATGGACAAACCGAATAAGCAGGAATACAATAGGGTGTTGATGGCTATACAGGTAGCATCAGCTGTGACAGATGGTCATGGCCAGAGAGGACGCTCAGCCAATCAGTTAACAGATCCTGGGACTCCTGTGACATGTTGACCTATCGTTACATGTGCATACCCTCAGCTCTGCCGAAACATTGTGCCTTTTTACAGTTTGAATTAGAAGGATCACTAGCAGCTGACTCAGGTCACTCAGGTGACTCTATTTTATACCACCTTATATTGGCTAAAGAAGACCACAAACATACAGGGCTGGACTATCACTCATATAATTCATTACATCAATGGTTACCCAGTTTGTTTTCATCCTTTTTCCCATTGAAATTATACCATGGAAAGCAAGCATGAAATAGTTTTTGAATGTAAGCCATTCTTTCAGATTGGGTCTTTTTAATTGTTGAAAGAGCTGAACCATTGAAGAGAGACACTTTTTAAAGTGTCTTAAAGTGCAGACAGACATACATTCCTAAATGCAGCCCCTCTGCTCTTGCTGGAAAGAATGTGGCTTAAGAACACAATCTTGTTTGGGGGAACTACTAAATTAACTTTTCACAGTTTTATTTTCTGAAATTTGCAACAGTTTGGATTTTGGGGAAAATCTATTTTCTTTCATTTTGCTTATCACGCCTTTAGTTTTCAACATAAAGTCAAAATAATTGTCATAGCCCTAACATATACATTACATTTTTTCCAGTGAGTGTCTACTTGCTTTCTCACCCAGTGACTTGTTTCTCTGTCTTCCACAGGTATCACCAGGTTTGATCTGTTGGGAGATTTTGGAAGATTTAATTGGCTGGGAAACTTTTACATCGTCCTTTCATACAACCTGCTTTTTGCAGTCGTGACAACTCTCTGTCTTGTGAGAAAATTCACGTCGGCAGTACGGGAAGAGCTTCTAAAGGCCTTAGGTAAATTTAGCTTTTTATATTTATGTTCTTGGGTCTGTTTTAATACACTACAACAAAATAATTCCAGATTTCACCACAGATTCTTTCATTGTGCTGTACATTCTTTCATTGTGCTGTACATTCTTTCATTGTGCTGTACATTCTTTCATTGTGCTGTACTGTCAAGTCAATTTTATTTGTATAGCCCAATATCACAAATTATGAATTTGCCTCAGAGGGCTTTACAATCTGTACATGAGGTCTGTAATGTCTGACAAACAAACCTGCCTTTGACACACTGGATGTTCTGTAGAATAAAAGGTAATCTATTTGGTGATAACACTTTGACTATATACTTTCTTCCTGATTTCACAACCACAAAGGTTTGGTCTGCAACACTGACAGCAACCACCTCTGTGGCTTCGGAGGACGATGGTGTTTATTTCTCTCAGACAGCACAGGCTTGAGTGACAAAATGGAAGAAATTGCAGAGAGATCCAATGTGCTGCAGGACTGACATGTGACAGAGGATGTGGCTAGTCTCAAAGGCTTGTGGTGACAGGCCCTGGATGTTTGATACACAGGGTGGGATAGGGTTAGAAAATGTCAGACAGAGGCACTGAGGGGAAAAAGGCACATCAATACCTCTGTCTAAGTGAAAGTCTGAGGCTTTTTAATGAGATTTCTCTCCCTTATCTCCCCCTGCCCAGGTCTGGATAAATTGCAACTGTCAAACAGCCCCACGGACCCTGAATCTGGGAAGCTTTCGGCCAACGGGCATCAGAAAACTCTGTGAAAGGGACTATAGATCAACACACACACACACACACACACACACACACACACACACACAGCACAGCACAGCCAAAGGGAGATTTCGACAGTACTGCCTGACTGCTGAAAGGTGAAAGGGATTGGAAGGAACTTAATAAACCCAGGCAGTGTCTGACGGATGCTGCAAATGGAGGCTGAGAGCAATTTAGCTTCGTGACATTCCATCCTCTGCGTCTCAGATGGAAGCTGGGACAGAGCCAGGGATGAGACTGAGGAGTGAAATAGACTGGCATCACTGCAGTGACCTTGATGTTGACCTCAACCGTGACTGTGACTTTAAAGCACCGATCTCTTGCTTCAGGGGCACTTTTCCCCTCCAGTTTTTCCTCTACAACCTCCTCACCGCTGCACTAGACAAAAATAGACTAGAACAAAAGGATAAAGCAGGTGAAACAATGACTACGTTTACATGCACAACATATTCCATTTTTTGCACTTATTCCCAAAAAATACACTAATCCTACTAAACTGTTTACAAATGAAAATGATATTCCAATAATAATATTTCACTGTACATGCAGCGCATACATTAACGTAATCAGAGGCAGACATTTTATACTGTGGGAACGTAGCCTCCCTTATTCCTTCAAACATCTTGTTGAAAAGCTCTGCGCTTTGTGCATATCCAAAAACCTGTTGATATCAGAGTCACAAACTGTAGACTATTTGGTTTGTGTTCAATGCACAGAGGTGGCCGCAAACAATCTAGATGCCACAATGTGTCGCAATCTGCTGTACAAACCCAGAGTGAGACACATATTCAGATGTGAATGCTCCTAAAACCTGATTAGTATCAGCATATCCCATACATGCTCATCAGTAAATGCCCCATTCAGAATAAAG
This sequence comes from Synanceia verrucosa, assembly GCA_029721515.1. Classification (NCBI taxonomy): domain Eukaryota; kingdom Metazoa; phylum Chordata; class Actinopteri; order Perciformes; family Synanceiidae; genus Synanceia; species Synanceia verrucosa. Next base: position 8,618,838 of record CM056568.1, on the reverse strand, counting down.
CCTGTATCAGAATATCTGTGAATTTGGAATATTGTCATATTCTGAAGAACAGTGGATTATTAGTGTGCATGTAAACATAGTCAGTGTCTTTTTTCCCTCAGTCTTACATTTAATTAAAAGGTAAAGCATTCTTGTCCTCCGCACTCAGTATATTAAATGGATGCCCGGATCCATTTACGTCAGAATGTCCATGTGTTGGTGATACACAAGGAATTTGCAGTTTCTGGTCTCCTATCATTGGTCTTTGATTTGTTTTGTGAACTGATGCAAACATGATAAGGTGTCAATTTGTTTTGTTTACGCTCACAGTGTAAAAATGACAACATGTGGTTTGATAAGCATGAAAGTAGTCAAAGTTGTTCACTCAGCACATCCAGTACATGAAACTCATCAACATGACATCAACACAGATCTTATGATATGCACAGGCACTGTCGTTACTGATGGGCCTCATGTCATTCATCTTTTTATGATTTGGCTTTACTCAAGTGCGCTTTAACTTTATTGATGATGTCATTAGTTTGTATGAAGTAGGGTAAGAACTTTTTTAGGTGCTCTTGATTAGACTTGAGCTACCCTACCAATGGAAAACTACATGGGAGTCGTATCCACCTCAGTTCCAAAGAGCAGCTTTAGTGTTTTGGAGCTGATTCTGTGGCAGCATTCCCTAAAAAAAAATATTATGCACATGGTAAAAAACTGTCATGACCTTTTTGCTCATCCCCCCAGAAAAATATATACTGTATATTAAATTCACAGGGCACAGAAAAAACGACAATGTTTTTTTGTAAATGTTGTATTTACATGTACATATATTGTTTTCCATACCTCTTGCGTTATTTGGATGTAAATACTGGGCTCTCAATGAGCCTGCTGAGGGTCTGACTCACTAAGCAATATTTTGTTGTACGTAATCTTTTTTTAAACACCTAAATCTAATGCAAACCTGTAACTCTTCACATACAGAATGCATGAGTTAAAAAAATGTGCAACGTAGGTAGAAAGACTTGGTGACTCAGGCCCCATTTACATGTAGTTGTACTGCTGCATACTTTTCTGAACTGTGATGTTCTTTGTCTCCAGAACCACCTTAAATGCCTTATATGACGAGTGTCTCGTAGGCTTGATGTTAAGGTTGTTTCTTGCTTTGTGTTGTTTGTTTATGCACATGTGTGTACATGTGCATTGTTTGTGTCTAGACAGTTCCACTGTGATCCCCTAAGAGTTTCTAGTCTCCAACCAGCTGGTTCACTTTGCATTTTTTGCCATGAATGTTGTCAAAGTAGTACTTATCTAGTGAGAGGCTCCATTTTGAGACTCATTGATTATCCATAAAACTTGAGCGCTACGATAGGGTTGAGTGATCTATCTTTATGGTATTATACATGTTTCCATGGTGAGTAAAGTGACATGATGACAAAAGAAAAGGAAGTAGGAAATTTATATATGCATTTTGAAACTTTTGTTTCTCAGGACAGGGAATGTTTTAGATTACAAAGACTGGATTCAAAACAAAAAAAAAAAGCTGTAACTCTCACTATCACAAAACTGATACTGAAGCCAAAACAAATCAGATCTGAGAATATGTTGTGAGGGGTGAGCTATACAGCTCTTACCATCCCAAACCCAAAGCAAGACCATGTCTCTGATTTTGAAAAATGTCATCTCAAGAGAGCAGTTCAATTCTGAACTGGCAGCATCATTAGGGGTCTAAGTGGTGCGTTGTTTAGTGTGTGTCTAGAGCCGTTTTACTGATATTAGGACCATGCTGATCAATGGATACTGTCAACATGGCCGAAATTGTTGAATGAAATAGTGAAAGTAAAACTATACACACATCTTGATGTACATTAAGTAAAATGGCTGGAGATGGATTTATTTCCATCATAGTTGTACAGACTGGTAACGCTGGCCTCTGCATAATCACTCCCCTATATTCTATTCAAGCAAGCTTCCATGGTTGCCTTTACAGTGCATCTCTGTTGTTGGGGGGTTTCAAAAGTTGAAAGTGAAGCAGCTTTTTTTTCAGTCCTGTCTGAATGTCAGTTGGTCACTGCATGTAATTTTTTGTATGTTTTGTGAATGTATTTTTTTTACGATTTCTCAGTTTGCTAAATGTATGTTTAGTTATTTTTGATGTTTGTGTGTTTGCAAATAAAAGTAGAAAAATACTTTGTGAATGTTCATCATTGTGACACCCTCAACATCAATACTGACATACAGTAGTTTGACTTTTTGGGAAAGACTAGTTATTAATTGAAAAAGTAAAAAGAAAATGTGCCATATGATGATACAAATCATTATGGAAATATGAAATCACATATATCAGGATAGAAGATTCTGACCATATCACCCGGCTCTACCTCAGAGGGATGCTGGTATAGTTTTGAACTCTGAAGACAGCATCTTTATGCTAAGCTAAGCTAACACCTCCCAACAGCAGCTTCATATTATAGCAAGAAAGTGTATTCCAAAAATGAAGAAAAAGCCCTGGCATTTACTGTAAGATATAATACAGGTCACTTGAGGTTATATTACGACATAAGATGATCTAAATATTCATCTTAAATTAAAAGTGTACCTGGTCAGATGAGCTTTTTGTGGTAGGCAGATCTGCACAGCGGACAGGATGGTCTGCTCTCTATAGAAAACGCCTCAAAGGCCTCCAGACAGAGCTGGTGGAAGACATGGGAGCAGGACAGCAGCACGGTGCGTTTGGATGTCTCTGCTCCTGTTGGGAGGTTGGAGCTGCACAGTGCAGTCAGACAGATGGGACAGTCCCAGACACCTCGCTGGATCACCTGTCAGTTGGGAACAAAGGAGAAGTTTGTCAACCTTCAGAATATTCACGTTCCTGTTTTCAGAAGATGCACAGACAATTGTTGCATGTCCTGTTGATAAGAAATGTGTCCCTGCTACTGCCATGTCATAATGAGGAACTCTGAACCAAATCAGTTGGCAGCTACCTGTCGGGTTTGATCAGGCATGGGGCAATAACATATTTATCAGTGATCCTTATGAAAACAAAGCAACACACGCACAACTCTGCCAATGATTAACCAGAGACAGCTTCCTGTATTTGGGGGCCAACATGCCCAACCGTTAAATGTTTCATAACGAACTGCACTCGGCTTTATAGAGTTTGCACCCGTGAAAAAAGGTGCAAGGTATGTGTTGAAAGCACATTCACTGTTTGACACTCCATGTCAAGGCTAAGCCACTCCTGTCTTGTGCTCAACCTTTTCACACCAGATAAAGAAAAAAAGACTTCTTTGCACACTCCCGCCTCCTCCATGGAAAATGGTAGTGGCTGCAATGAAAGCCAACAATGGAGCCTTATGGAACAGCAAATTTTAATGTCTTTTCAGTTCCTCCACAGCAGTGAAGGCGATGAAAGGCCTGCCATGCATCAGACTGGTTCATGTTTCTTGTAAACATGAAGGATTATTAGCCTACCCACTGCCATTCGTCTGATAAAATGAATGATCACATCTGGAGAGGTGTCCTCTCTATACAGCAGCCGTCATGCTGCTGTCCCCATGTGAGCATTAACATGTCAAGGCTGGGAGAAGAAGACCAGGATTAGACATATTTACAGGGTTTAATGATGGGAGCGTCTTCTTTCTGACCTGGCTCTGTATTCGGTCCCAGTCGCTCTCCTGAGGCTCGGAGACGTGTCTTCTCTCCAGCTGCTGGAACACTCGTCTGCTTGATGACAGCGAGCGCTTGATATCACTCAGAAAAGCCTCCGTGTCGGTGTGACAGTATCGGACAAAGCTGTCATTCAACTCCTGCAACTAATTAGAGAAACCATTTTAGTGGCACAAAGGAGGCATGTTTCATTCAGATACACAATAGAGCCGTGTTTTCGGCGAAGGCTAATTGTTTGTGTGTATTGTAATGGCTGAGGCACGCTGACAGGGTGCAGCTGTTAAACAGCCAGATCAATACAGTCACATCTCCCACTAACATGGAGAATTAATGGAAACCAGTAAAGTAAAAAAGGAAGACTGCTGGGCAACATGGAAACCTCTGGCACCTTATTTTTCTTCTACATAAATATTATAATATCTCCTCTGTATTGTACACTGGGTTTGGGCACATTACACCTGGTGGGTCATATTTTAAGTCATATTTTAGAGCAATGTTTCTCCACCATAAAGTTATCCCTGTGGAGTGAAGAAGACTTTGAAACAACACGTTGAAATAAATTAAATCAATGAAAACAGTTAACTGAATGAAGAAATATAATGATTCCAAATACCTCAGACATATTAGAGACATTATATTTTCTTTCTACTGTCTGTTCTCCCAGAGCACATCTGTCTTTCCCTATCTATAGCAGCTGTTGCTAGGCAACAATTAATGCCTGCATGTTTATATCTAAAACTTATTGTCATTGTGTGCATAGGTCCATTTTTGTGTGTACAACAGAGAAAAACTGAAAATAAATGAATATTGTGATCCTCTTATCGTTGGAGCATAGGCTCAACCAGCATGGTGCTGCCTCCTTTAGTGATGGATGGTGACTTACCAGATATGGCTGAAACAGATGGATTAATCTGCTAATTTGTAATTAATCAAATGACTATTTGGTCTATAAAAAATCTATAAATGGCATCAAACACCCATCACAATGTCCTAAAGTCCAAGGTGATGTTTCCAAATTGCTTTTTTTGTCTAAACAACAGACCAAAAACCTAAAGTTATTCAGTTTACCATGACATGAGGCAAAGCAAAACAATTCTTACAATTGAGCTGAAACTAGGAAATGTTGGGTATTGTTGCATGATTACTCAAATTAATTGATCATTAAAATAGCTACCAAGCCTTTTCTTTGCAGCTCTACAATAATGTGGTGCACTACATCTGGGAAAAGTAATGTAATTACTGCATCATGTTAGCATTAGCCTCAGCACCTGCTTGTTTTCTCTGTTTGTGACACACACACACACACACACAAACACCATCCATGGCCTATCATAGTGACATCACAATTGCTTTACAGCTCAGCTTTTATCACTTGTTAAATCAAAGTTGAGCAGTGGGATGGAGGCTTTTATGAGCCTGGCAGCGTTCTCGACAGTCAAGGCAAACAGTACAGCCTCTGGTGAACTTTGCCTTGCTCTACAGGAGATGTGGACGAGAGAGGACACACAGGGGGAAGAAGAGGTGGAGTGCAGAGGCGTTATCTCACGGCAATCCATCTAGATGTCGGCAGTGTCCCCCTTAATGTGTTGACTCAGGGTCGGACCTCCAAAGTGAGTAAAAATTGAAAGCTGGGCATCAGGATCAGCTGATAAGATTTCTGAAACTGACCTGATATGTGAGAGCTTTTTTTTTTCCAGGAACACCTGTGGCTTCGTGGTACAAAGATGCTTTATGGCCTTCTGCTATCACAAGGAAAACTAAAAGAATAGGTTTCTCCGTCTCACACAGGTTCCAGCCGAGCACTAACACGCCTGTTTGCATTACAGTCAGCTAAGCAAATAAGTCTTCCCCTTGAAAATCAAGTCAATCAGACCTGTCAGCACCGTGTTGCACAGCTCATAGCTCTTGAAGATCATCCGCAGTGTGACAAAAGATATGAGACAATCTCATGACCACCCACAACCACTGAATCACACAACTTGAATGTAAAGTGGCTGACAGCGTCTGTGACTCCATCCTTAGCATGTGGACCTGGACGCAGGCTAATGTGTTAGAGCAGAGTTAACTGGCTCAATAAATGCTGTGTCTTTGTTTACGTGACATAGTAAGGCATGGTTTATGGGTGAGATGACAGAGACTGATGGGGACAGGTAGGACACTACGACCCTTGGTGCTCACACATTTGCCACTTATGCTTAATCAGCCTCTTTGAAGCACAGCAGATCTCTGCATGATTACAACACTTCACATAGAAATAAACAGAGCCTGTTCTTAAAGACAATGGGCATCCAGTGCATGTGTTGGAGCTATGTGACAGGGTTTTTAGATGGATCTCTGATGAACTGGTTTTTGGTTAAAAGAAGTGGTGACCAGTCTCATCTTTGGTCATCTGAGTTCCTCAGTTGGGGGAGGTTCACTAGGTGGCAATGTTCCCTCTTCTTGAGAGCCACCATGAAGGCAACACGGTCTCAGAGTCAAACGACCCCATGCACTGGCTGCTCTTGAGGCCCACTTTGAAATAATCCCTCCATCAAGTCCAGTCATGGCATGATTTATCGCTTTGAAATGGGGACTGGAGAACAAAGCTTGAAATGACAATCTGTGTCAGGTATCCAAACAGCCTGGTCACCCTCACCTCTTCACCCTTTCCCATCCAGCTCAGCAACAGAGCTGCACACACACACACACACACACCAGACATGTATAGATAGATGAAGGAATACTAGAGCCCAAACATGCACAGGAGACATCAGGCTTTTATGTTGACCAGGAATGTCCAGACTGTTTGACTAAAACACAAAACTCTCTCCACATTAGTGGACAAACAGTGTGTGATTCACAAAGCATCAAAGGAGTTTGAGAGGGTGAGAGCAGGTGAAGGTGTGTGTGTCTGTACGTTAGCAGTGGGGTCAGTGAGTCCTTGAAGCCCATGTCTCAACCCTCAAGACGTGTGGCTTTGACCAACGAAACAGCCTGAAACTGTCAGAGTGAAATGCAGGAAAACACAAATGTTATGTATGATCAGCTGCAGATTGACGTCCAAACTCACCTTTGCTTCGAAGAATTTCTGTCGCAGCCGCTGGTCTTTCGGGCAGATGGATTTTCTCAGTTGTCTGTACCGTTTTCGAGCAACACAGCCCCGCCAGCATGCTTGAATTCTACACACACATTCAAAAAGTCACGAAAATTGTTTGAAATCCTCAAAAAATGTGGTTTTGTTAGACGAACATTCATATTTATTCGTTGCTATGATTGTGTGAAGACATTAGTTTATTGGTGAGGCCTAGCATGAAATGTGCAATAAAAATAAAATTATTTTACAGCAGCTACTAAACGTATTTTAGTATCAGATGTTTAGAATGTTTTTTTCAACACTAGATGAAATATGTTTTTTTATGTGTGAGACTGTGTGATGAGTTATTATTGCTCATTAGAAAGTATGTATCTTGTTTTTGTTAATTTAATGCATGTACCTGGTGGCACACTGGTGTCTGAAGAGGCGAGCTGCATCGTGGATCACCCGTGTCTCATAGTGCTCTTTTCTGCACATGGGACAGCACTTCCTCCCAGAAAACCTCTCAAAGGCCTGCAAACAAGCTCTATGAAAAACATGAGAGCAAGACAGCAGCACCTAAAGAAAGAAACATTGACACAAGTTAGTATATGTGGAATTAAATTTGTATTATGCAATTAAACAACAACAACATCCAAATCAATGTTTGAGTTCAGATTTCATAGGACTGTGGTTGAAAAGTCTCCAGAGGATGCTGCTGTATTGGTTTTCAGGTTTTACCTCTCATACTGTACACAGTTTGTGCACATGCTGTGTGTGTGAGAGCCTTAAGCCAAAATGTGTGTATTCATGCACATTAGTGAATGTGTATATCTGGCTTTAAGTGTTATTTGCAGAGAGGATAGAGGGAGGCAGCAGGACCCCCAGTGGGCTGGCTGGGACCTGGATTATAGTCTCCTCTACCTGTGAGAGGGACTCTTTTATCGTCTGAAAGGAGACAGACACAGCTATGGGGCTTGGCACACAAACCAGTGTACTCAGATCTCTAGAGGGCAGTGTGTGTGTGTGTGTGTGTGTGTGTGTGTGTGTGTGTGTGTGTGCGGGGGTCATATTGATTTCCCATTGTTTTTGTCCTGACCAACACACTCCATCACCAGTGAAAGGGCCCCCTGCAGTGTACAATTTCCAGAAGCTTGACAAGCCATTAGACCACAGACAAATTTCACTTCTCTTCTCACAAAGCTTTAAGGCTACAAGCTTCAGTTTATGGACAGACATAAAATATAGAAAGGGAATAAAAATGGGTTAGAAATCTTTTTAAACCTTACTACAAAATATTTCTGATTGGTCTTATTAGCAGATTTCGGTCCACACAACTAAATCAGAACAAGCGCTGCTCTAAGCATCTTTTAATTTGTCATATTAATGCTTGAAGGCAACACAAGACTGCAGCACACAAATGCATTGTTACAATATGAGGGCTTGCAGGAAAATGCCAAATCAACAAAGATTCCCTCCTGTCACTTTCCCTTGTTAGCAGGCTCTAATTAACTTTTTTTGTCCTGAGTCAAACTAATATTTACACGTGCATCTATGGCAACTGTGCTTTGTGAGGCTGCCTATTCTAGTCCCGCATTCTTGAGGAGATTGGCATCTTAAAAGGGGATAGGAAAGGTGTAAAAGACTGAATGACCCTCACAGTAACACACTGATTGCTACATCATCACGTCACAGTTGAGTTCCAAGGCAGTATGGGTAAATTTGTACAGTTGTCTACACAGATTAAAACATACAGGAACTGCAGGAGGAGAGGGTGGCTGGGTGGCTTTGTGTGTGTATGGAAACACAGGTTTCCCTGAGGACAGATAGAACACTGGAAACATGTAAGAAAAATAAAGAAAGAGCACTCTCACAGAGTATTAACAGTGGCGACTGTGTTAGGGGAATACCTGAGGATGAAGGCAAAACTCCTCCCTGCATATTGCACAGGGCTGAGCTGAGTCCCCCTGCTGAACAGACCTCGCCTTGACCTGAGTCCATTCGTCCTCTGTCAGTCTCCCTGCAGGGGAGGCCACCAAACCCATCTTCTGAGCTGGAGGAAATAAGATATAATACTGCTGTATGTATTCACGAGAAACAAAATTTCTCCAAATTCCCCAGAGTGTTAGTTTTACCTAATGTCAGAGGAGGAGGAGCAGAATGAAGCACATAGTCCCTCTCTTCTTGCCAGCCCTGTGTCTGCAGATCCCTGGCCTCCTCTCTTTTCCTGGGTGCTTTTCTCTCACATCTCAGCAAAGGGTCAGAAAGTAAGAAATTTGGATGCAGCAGACTGCGTGTGATGTGGTCTTGAAAGGCCACTGAGTTGATCACCAGCTTGTTGCTGGCTTTGGATGTCAAACCCTGTAAAATATGATAGAAATGTCTCTCACTGAATTTACATAAAGTGCTGCAAAGTAGCAAATTTAGTATTTATCTCAGACCAGGATAAGCAATAAATACGACTAAATGCATTCTGAACTACACTGTCTAGACATAATAATAGCAAGATGTAGGAATAAATCACTGCATGGGCAAATGGAAAATTCTACAGGCTAATTGCCAAAGATATGCGTCAAATAAATTACTTTTAAAACCACAAACACAATGCGCTCGGCTCTATCTCCTGCTTTCAGAGTGACGAGTCTGACCTCCTTTTAGTCATAAATTAGAGAGTGCGCTGGTTGTGTTTGAAGTAAACGGAGCCGTATGGAGCTCAGTTCACACGGGTGTTTCTATCTGGTTAAACTGGCAGCAGGTGCAAAGCAGGCGAGTTAACTTAAGACTGAATATCTGTGTAAGAGGAAAGCCTGGTTTAGAATTAGAACAAAAGATAAAGTCCAAACCTTCCGCATTGCCATCCTATCAACAGTGTTTCAGTGGTTGCCAGGTAACCAGCCAGATCCTCCTCCTCTCCACACGCAGCATCGTTGCTGCCTCTGATTGGCTGAGCTGTGGCCTTTGGGTTCACTGATTGGCTATTTTATTTCCTAATTAAAAACGCCATATATTTGTGTGATTAATGTATTTATGTAATTATTATATAACGATATAAGACCTTAAATCTCTCAAGTGCTTATTCAAACCTCTTAGTGTTTAGAATTATGTTTTTAAAGTTTTGTGAATTATGTAACGATATTAATTTCCCCCCTCCTAGCCCTCATCAACCCTTTAGGTAATTGTACTTCAAATGAGTACCTTCATCTTATGTTACTTTACACTGTTGCTCTACCACGATTCAGAGATGAATATTGCACATTTTACTCCACTATTTATTAATTTATAGCAGCAAGTTACATGTAGATTAATAAACTACATTGTAGATTTGTTTACAAGATACTATGGATGGCTGCAGATTAAACTATCTATAAAGGAAACTTCTACATTATTAATATGCTTCTTGAACAGCTACAACATTAAAGCGCTGCTTCATTCATTGATAATAATTTAAAAAAATACATACATTTTGCTGAAAATGTGTAATTTTCTGAAAGTAAGATGCAGTACTTTTAATTGTAATGGAGTATTTCTATGCTGTTGTACTTCTATTTTTATTGAAGTGAAATATCAGATATGTCTGCCGATACTGTTGATAGTTTTACATTTACTGAGTTTTCTATGTCTATCCCCTTCTATCACCATGCAAAGACAGTTTTGCTCTTTGAAAACCATGTGGTGCGTCTCAATCTCACTAATGATTATTTTATTGTCAAGGAGTTGTCAGTGAATAGCTGGAACCTGACCAAAGGAGGTTCGTCTATGTGTCTAGGTGACTCACCAAGCTGTCGTCAGAGTAGGTGCTGAACAAAGCTAAGCTGCTCATACCTGTGCCGTGAGCTAAGGGATCCCTCCCAGGTCACCCTCACATGGAAAACCATACACACAAACACACGTCCGAGCCGTCTGTTTTTCTGAGCCTGATGAAAAGTTTCCTTTATTTCTCACAAACGGCACAGGGGTATGCAACTCTTAAAATGCTTTGCAGCCTTGATTGACTTTGATGTGTTCAGTCAGATTCGGTGAAAGCAGATGGCCGGCAGTGAGGCCTGTCAATCCGGGGAGTCCTCTAAGAAAACAAAGTGAAGACCTGGCTCTGGGAGAGGAGGAAACCCCTGAGCTTCTCAAGAGGCTGCTGCATTCTTGAGATTAGGGCAAGAAAAACGCAGACCACTGCTGTTAATGCCCCAGACAAAGGCGTGGAACAATTTATTAGCTAAGAATTCAAGCTCGGAGCTCAATCAAAGGCCTGTCGTCCACAGTGCCAGACTTTGGGCTTTGGTTTGTTGTTATAAGTAAATAATCATGCTTAAAAGATATGGCAAAGATGGGGCTCAAGTCCCCCATAAAGCCTGCATTCTTCCAACTGTCATCAAAATGGATTTCTGTGTGCGCTTTTATTTTCAACAGGTACATTGTTTGTCTTTTTCTTTATGAATACCATTTTAAAGAGCTTTTTATTTAACTTTCTCCTCCCCCTGGACCTCTTTACGCGATCTGTGGTATTTCTTGAAAAGACGTGCAAAGAGCTGATGACTTAAGCAAAAGGTTAAAAAAAAGAAAAAGAAAAAAAGCAATGTGCAGGAACTGCTTTGCAAGTTTGCACCGACAGCAGGTTGAAAAGGATCAGTCAGTTCTTCAGAGCTAGGCACCTGTAAGAAATACCATGTGAGACAAACATGAAGGTAATCAATACCTGAGTAAATAAAGCATCTAGACGTGAACGAATGAGCAACACTTTCGTGATACAGAGTCAGTTCATGCTCTATACACAGTGATATATCACATTGTTGTCAAATGAGTAATTGCTGTGAGATATAGATGAAAGAGGGCAGCCCATAATGGTTAATTAACAATTATGTCAGCCAGTGAGATGACCAGGAGACCAATCACTTTGATAGGAGACAGTGGAGGGGGGCAGAAATCAAATTATTTTATGACTTGACCTATAATGCTTCCTTAACATGACTTTAATCACTCCATGGTGGATAGGAGTCCCCCATGGCCGTCTGGGAGTGAACCAGCCAGGAGAGGAGGACAGTGAGGCTTTACTATTTGCTGTTATCTCCTGCGCCATTGCTGAGTAAGTAAGCTATAAAAGAACACAGACATCATTACAGCCGTTTGGTTGCTTTTTAGAGAGATGGAGCTCCTAATGATTAGACATGTCCTTTGTAAATGAAATACAAATCACCCCGGGCTTTTGGTTTTACTTCATTTACTAAGTGCTACATTACCTCATACTTTGGACCTAACAATGGATTTCCTATAAATCTCCGGGTAGTTGAAATGATGAAGGGGCTCACATATCACAAAATGTGCCAGTGCTTATTAGCGCTTGAGAAGTTATTGATCGGGCATTTTGATTAATATCCGCTGGGGGGCTACGGTGGCATTCAGAGGCCCGTGGAGGCCTGCTGTGAAACTGGCTGGGACTTCTCCCGCTCACTTACCTCCAGTTTGTGCTGACTGCCAGCCTGAGCTCTGGCGAGATGACAGCCACTGCAGCATCATGATGCCAGGAATAATAGGAACTCAGCCTCTATTTCCCAATTCCTCACAATTATTAAAGACATAATGAAAGCAGGAGAACGGCTATGGTCAGTTTACTTATTGGATATAATGTAATGTATGGGTCAGTACCAGGGTTTAAAATTGTTAAATAATTAGTTATGTTGTGCAGACAGTGAATGGTTCTAAGACACGCTCACAGATCCTGGACTGCATTTTCAGTTAAGACAGTTTTTGGTATAAAAGTGAGATGCTTTAATTACAGAGGAGCACAGCAAGTGCTAAGCCACACCTCCCTTACTGTTAATACAAACACCAGCCAGGATGCCGCATAGTGCAGTTTATAATGACAACAATGGCAATTTTACCACTTGACATTCCTGGTATGTTTTTGAAACAATGCACCAGCAACCACCTATTGACCTACGGCAATCAGCGGTAGGTCAGCCAAGCTAGTGAGTTAAGGGTGCATTAAAACAGTAACCATTTTAAATTTTAAATATGCAATTCATTGTACTGAACTAAAAACAAACAAAACAATACTATTTCATATTGGGTTACTTTTGGCTGAGCTGAACATGCAGCGATGATTCCAATGTAATGTCTCTACAGCATGAACCAATAACTTCTGGCATGGGTGTGCAGCCATCTTTCTCCGTAATGGACAATAATTGAGCAGAATCCATCACTATAGCTAGAAATAGACCACCATAATGGCCATAAATTGTGCCCTGTGAAGGCACGAGTACTGAAAATCTAGCCGCCCCCGCTGAGTCTGAGAGGCTCTGCAACTTCTACACATTCCCTTTCATCCTTACATTTTGACTCCATGCTGATTACATACAATGCACACCCAGTCGAGTCAAATCACACCTTTTAAGCAGAGTGCAGTCAATTGACCTTTGTGGGGTGCTACAGGCACAATGTATGGCAGTAGCTCTGCTAAATATAAGATGCTTGATTGACAACTTGACATCAAATTTGTCTGATGTCATTTCCAGATCCATCAGCACTACAGTATATGAAGGCTTTGATTGTATATTCTCACATCTACACATTAAAACCTATACTCCATGGACTGGAAACATGGAGCAGTGTTTGTCATCGCAGCGGAGAAATGCACACACATTCATCTACCCTCTCAAAAATTTGCTACTGTAAACGCAATTAACTTATTTCATTTTTTTTCTTAAAGGAGCACCTGAATTAAATGAGCAGGACTGCTGGAGACTTCCTTCCAAACTCCATAAATCATCTGACTGAACTAGTGCAAAGAGCATGAAGTTTGCCTGTGCTGTGGGGAATGTGTTTGTGGTGAGTCCCATAAATGCCAAGTTCTTTGGGCAATAAGAATAAATATCACAACCACTCTCTAGAATTACCACATAATTGGGGACTTTCCGCGTCTGCACAGGACCCCGCTGTCTCCTCCTCCTACCCTACATGTACTACGACGGATGAGTCCATATTTAGGGTGAGGGGTGGGAACATGGTGGGAAGAGACATATTTAGCCTGTCAATGCACACAATTTAAGACTGCTTCAAAGACAACAACAGAAAAAAGTGCCATGAACAAATCAAACTATAAACAAACTTAGGGTCCATATTGTTCATATTTATGTATATATAGTTTTTAAAAGCTAATGGTTTTCACCATAATTCGATGATGAGATATATAGATACACTTTATCGTACCACATGTGCATGTCTCATATGAAAAACATACCAAATACACTCTAGGGGTGGGTAATAGGAATAAGTCTGATATACATACAGTGAGGGTGCACTGTGTAGTGTAAACTTACTGTTCCCTGATTGGTCAGAGCGAGGCAGAGGGTGGGAGGTGTTAGTGTGAATGGTGTCATCTAGGACAAAAGCAAGAAAAGGATGAAAGTGATGAGAATGCAATACTATTACTAATACTATTTCAATGAAATTGACAGACTTTTAACTCGTAGACATATTTATTACAAATTAAAGCCAAGGGAGTTAGGTTAGGGGTTCAGACAGAAAGATGAGGAAGGAAAGCATTGCCTAATCACATTTGAATCGCACTGCTACCATATGAGGTGTCATTCCACCACAGCATTATGTGTATTAAGCTGTCAAACACGTGCTCTTGTAAAACAACCCCAAACATTTTGATCGTCAAAGCAAAGCTGATCATTAAAAAAAAAAACATCAAATCTTAGGTGTCTAAATGACATATGCCGCTTCATCGTTCAGAAGGAAAGTCATTCACCATCGCATACTTCAAAGCATGTCAAGATTCTGCCAAACAAGCACAGTCTCATGGTTTCTTGTTGTAATTTTAGTGTGTGATGAAAGGTAAAGTAGCAACACTTATTTACTTGTTACTCAATGTGCCAAAGGCGTGGCCACAGATGTTTTTGTTTCCATTATCTGTCTCGTCGAATCTTTTCCTCCGATCATCCGATGAATGTTTATTTACGGATCTCAGCTTTAATAACTAATATCAAATAACTTTATACTAGTGACATAAAACCCACACCCACAATGACTAACCATTTATTTACTCATAATTTTGTTTCCCCCCAGTATTAAGAACTTACAGTAAATATGAAGGTTTTTCTTGCAGCACAGAATGAATTTATAACTTGTGGACTTCAAGTTGCTGATGTTTGACTGTCATGCTGCATTCAGAGAGTACAGAGGACTTTGAGTGACAGCTTGTAAACTGGTGGGGGATGGGAAAGTTGGATATTGGAAAGATTTGACAGAAGCGCTTCTTGCATCAATATAGACAAGGAAACACAACACAAAATCCTGTCTAGAAATAGTGTTATCCTACATCTATAATGTATATGAATGTTCTACTCTGGATGAGCCAAAATTAATTTATGTAAGCTCCTCCAGACGGGACTGATCCTGAAAAGTTCCCCTGACCCGTGCTCGTCATGTTAAGTGCATTGCAAGGTAACATTTCTGGATGAGTTGCATCAATTCGCTCACATGTGAGGGGACACAACCAGAGGATCCAGTGGGAGAAGTGACAGGCTACTGGCTGTTTGCCTGCTCAGCCTCTGCTGCCAAAGTAAACAGGTGAGCTTCTCATCTTTTCACACCTCTGCCTGCTGCTGACAGGGAATCACATGCAACAGAATGAAGAAGAATCAGGAGGTATGGACAATATTTGGCTTATTTACAGCCAGCAAAGGTGTTTTGATAGCCTGCGTTGCCTTATCAAACTGAAAATTTCACATAGAGCTTCTGCTTTTCCTCATAAAAGGCTGTTTTTAATGGTGAATGAGTTTCTTGCAAGAGGAGAGTTGAAATGGAAGATCAAGGCTGGTAAACGCAGCGCTGCCTTGTTTACATTCCTACACATCGTCTCCCTCAACATGTCTCATTTGACACTCCAAATCAATTTCAGGAGAGATGAAGTGGGGAAGAACTCATGAAATTCAAACATTTCTCTGAGGTATATTCCAATTCACTTGACCTTTTGACAGGGTCAATAGCGCTGTGTCAGTCATGGGGAGACAGCTTGTGTTTATTTTCCCCCCAACATTTGTCACATACTTGCGCTGAAAAACAGGCTGCTGCAGCTGCCTGCTGGGAACCCAAGATGTCATACAAGCAGCACAATACCTGGCCATCAGAAACTGACAACCTTTGAACTGTCACTCCTCAGAACGTCTGAATCGGCTGACGCTAAACAAGCTGTGTCAGGCCAAACAAGCTGGCGTGTAAGCAGCGCATTTTCAAGGTCATGCAACATGGGAACCACAGACAACTTCTTCATTAAGAAGCTTTTTGACCATGAAGACATTTACTCGCACTCAACTACTGTACGTGCACATACACATACACACACTGTGCACACTCACACCTTACCCACTCAGCAGTGACTTCAAAAGGAACAAGGAGATAAAACAAAATGAATTGCAGACACATCAAGCCTCCCGTGCCCTTTAAAGCTTAATTATACCTGTTGGGGTGATGAGAGACACATCACAGAACCTAGTGATTAATAAACAAACGCTGCATCCCATAAAGCGTCTGACAAGTCCCTGCTCATCGCCCCTCACACTCACAGTCTGGGCTCAGGTGGAGTGCACATATCAAAGTGTATCAAACAGGAATGAAGTTAGCCCAGCCTTGGCCAAGGCTTAACCCCCCCATCCTCATTGCTAGGCCGTCTTTCTCCTCCATCTGTCCATCTGAAAGCCGATGAGAGCATCACCCAGACACGTGCTTCAGAGCACCAGTCTCAGTCTTTCATCTTTCATTGCCAGGCCCAGATCACTCCACTGGGGCTTTGTACCCGCCGACGTAGTAAGTGTCACGTTTGCCGGGGTTTTGTAAACAGACACACCTTTTGTGAAAGATGATGTGAATGAGATGAAGTTACTAACTGCTGGGGCTGTGCGCCTGTTGCTGAAGGAAGGGGCTGACCCGAGGCTAAGGGCATATTAGATTGCCCCGGTTTGAAAGGGGTACGTGCCGAGTGAGAGCCGGCACAGTGAGCACTTACAAGAAGTTGTCAAAACTCAGGAAACGCCAGCAGTGAGACTTCTATCAGTGGCTGTAGTGTTGTAATGGTGCAGGAGGATTATTGCTGCCAAACATTGAGGCAAAACTGAGTGCTAATTACCTCCAAGATTTACTCAGTTATCATCTGGGCCCTCCGGCTTCATTACAGTGGTGGGAAATGTCATGCTAAACGCAATTATGGATTATCTCATTCAAACTAAATTAAAATCACATTATGATGAAGAAAGTAGCTCAGATCTTTCAGTGATTGTTTGTCTCCTCCACTGATGCACAGGTGCACACTTTACCCATAAATGTACCACTTTGACCCGGTAACAGTGACTGTATGTAACCATAATGAATATTAACACAGACAGAATGAGGCCATTAGACACAACTGTTTGTTGTTTTGTCAAACTTTTGGTATTTCTTAAGCTCCTCACCAGTCAGTGTTATTACGCTGTTGGCGATGCATGCTTCTCGCTGTAAGCTGCTTTAGCCAAACAAATGTGATTCAGCCTAATCATTTCACTCAGACACAAGTCGGTATTGTTTGTGGTGTTTTTCCACTTCATTTCCACATCGTTGCCTCACTTCAGATGCATGACCCCACACAATAATGCTCAAGATAGAGACACTAACACGAACAGTGCGATTAATTCTGTAATATCAATATTTTTCTATTATATCAGATAAACTCCAGTAATGTGGGAGATGTTATTTGATCCCACTGAGAATTAATGCCAGACTTAGTTTCTGTCAGATTTACATAACATACAGTACTGGTGCCAAGCTAGCTGTTGATGGACAAAAACAATTAAAGTAATTGTTGTTCAGTCATGAACAAAGTAATGCCAAACACTGGTGTCCAAAGACATGACGCCACATTAAAACTATTTTATATGTGTACAACACACTAAAGATACAAACCAACTGTTCTGATGCTGTATAAACTTCTGTTAGGCATAGACTCGTGGAATGGCTTTTTAAACTCTCTTTTATTGGAAGAACACCATTTTCATGGGTCTCAAATTATCCAGCATACAGTAAACTAAGAATACTCATAAAATCACTCTGTATCTGTCAGTGGTGGTTATCGGTATGATTAATTTTGGCTTCAGCTAGGGTTAAAAAAAGGATGTTAAACATAACAGAATAAGCCACACAATGTAAGTCAGTTTAAATATAGAATAAATTAGGTGAAATAATTGTGTATGTAAGTCCTTCACAAGTTGTATTTAAACACTTCACAGCTACTGTCATAACTACTGGCTATTAGGAGAGCCTGTGTTGTACTGCTGGGTACTGGTGATAGACTTGGACCAAATGAAAGGGCTGACAGAGACACTAGGAGTGCGGCGTAGTATAAATGATCATGCCTTACCATTGATTTAACTAATGATGAGTGCTCCGAGTGCAACAATAGTAATTTTGTCATAAAGCTGTCAGCAGTTAATCAATCTGTTAAGGGTTTTCCTCCTTCAATGTAAGATTTATTAAATGTTCATGCAGGCCTGTCCGGGCACGCTCAGGTCTGCCTACACAAAGCAAGTCTAGAAGAACTTTGATGTTCCTATTTGTCACATTATTATTTCATACTAGCTATTTACTGAATGGTAAAACATTAATGTGACATAATTGTGCTTTTTTCATGAGTTGACAAGACAATTTATGTTTCTTCTCTCACCTTTATGATGACTTTTTTTGTATTTGGGTTTGTCTGTGTTTCTCAGGATGTGTCTCGTACAGCGAAGACTTGTACAGTAGACGCCTAAAGGTCTTTCTACGCCTGCTGGCACATCTGCCAACAATAGGAATTTCCCCAGTTTACACAACTCTAACACAAAGTGGGGTTGTCTTTAAAGATTTAGTCTCATTGTTTCCCCTTTTGGAGGGTTCAACTGAAGTGACTGATGTTACCCCAGAATATATATACTAAAGCAGCTTAATCTCCTGTGATTAATGTAATGAACATAATAATAATTCAGTCACAGCACAAATAATGTCTGTCAATCTGGTCATTTCAAATGACTAAAGTTAATGTTGAGAGTCTTGTCTGTGAAATGTGAAATTTAAACATTTGTACATTTTAATTAGAGAGCTGTAGAGGTGCTTGTGGACAGAGCAAGGCTAGCTGTTTCCAGGCTTTATGCTAAGCTGAGATTATTGGCTGCTGACTGTAGCACTACAGTATGTTGAATAGTGAGTTAGTGAGTGAATCTTCTCATTTAATCATCAACAAAAAGTAGAAATGTTTATGTATATGTAATATACTTTATTGCCTGGCAGACATTATCCATTTATATGTGAAGCCATTTATAAATGAAACAGCAGGATTTTTTCTCACACAGTCATCATCCCAAACCTCTCATTACACGTGGTAAACATCATAAAATCCCACCAAAAACGTAGATTTGAATTTCAACTAATATTTATAATGATGTATGAAATGATTGTTTTTGCTGTCGGCGTTTGCTCCTGGTGCTCTTACTCTGCCACTTTGAAGTCAAATATTAAAGTGCTGTTTAATGTGGTCATGGTTTGTTCATATATTGCCATCCGACTGTACTCAGCTCCTCTTAAATACATAGCCAGGGCTGTAATTTTTACAAGTCAAGGCAAAATGCACTCTAAATACAGTATAGTAGTTTCAAATGGCTGGGATAACCATCTCATTTTGTATATATCACCATTTGATATTCAGTGAGCTATCCTTTCTCTCATCAAGAGGCATGGAGCTATTAAAACTTATAATCATAGATTTTGTGAATGAAACGACTCACAGGTTAAAATGGCAGGTATGAAACTTAAATCCCTGTTTCTTTGCGCGTGTTGAACATTTACTGTCTGCTACTGTCTTTATTTTTATATCTGTCGTGTTTCTATAGATATGTCAAATCTGTTTTTTAAAGTCGTCTATTAATACACCTGTTTTGACATGATTTGGCTCAAAATTACCTTAAACAGAGAACAATCGTAAGGCTTTTATGTATCTCTAGTGTCTTGAAAAACTGCAGCATCAAAGCTAGAATCTGTAAAGCGAAAGGCCTTCTCCAATCGAAGCCTCCTCTGTCGCTTATTAGGTTTTGTCTCGTCAGACGAGCAGATGATGAACAGCAGAGGGAATAGCTGGGAGCAGACCACCACAAGCTCCCCTCCATGTCTCCTCCACCAATATGAAGCGCTGTGGTGTTATGAGAACAGGATAGCTCTTGAGACGCTCGCCTTTCACTCCTGAGATGGTGCGTAAATAGAGCTGGAGCCGACAGATGGGCCTCAGCAAACTGGTCCCGTTGACCTTTCAACCCCACTGTCCATCACTCCCCTCGTCTCTATAAGAAAATGCAGTGGAATTCCAAGGAGATTATCATCCTTTATGTCCCTCGGTTTGCTACCCAGTGCAGGCGGTGAATATACAGAATACAGGCAGAGCACATTCCCAGGATCGCAGCACCAGAGCAGTCAGAATACAGTGTTCTGCTAATGTAAGTTACATACGAGTTAAAGCACAAAATCATCTTATTCTAATCTGAAAATATATATTTTGGTTTGAATTTGATGTGATGTCCCACACATACCCACCCTGTCTCACAATAGTCTGCCTGCTGCAAACCCAAAACCTCTTTCTATATTATTACGTAGCTCAGCTTGGCTTTGACACACATCCAGCTCACTTCTGCTCTGCTACTGTTTACCTGTTCACATCATATGTGTGGAGAGAGCGGTAATGAGAGAGCCGCCTGTCTGAGTGAAGGATTTGAACTTGTACAGTGAGACAGAAGAAAGGGGAGACTAGCAATTTGGAAAATTATCACTTGAGATTGCCTGAAGCTATACTTCTGTATATTCTTGTTCTTATTTTCAACCTGTTTCCTGGTATAAGCAGGAGTGAGTAGCTACTACTGGGAAGCTGTTCATTCATAATTTCCTTTGCATGAGAGTTATTTAGATTCATTTTGTTGTGGGACATTGTCCGCACACTATTTATGATTTGATCAATCAAATTAAACATATTTCAGAAACAGAAATATCATGCTCCTCTTGCAGATTTGCAGGTTTTTTTTATATAGAGTGAAACAGTAACCAGATCATTTCAAAGGTGCCAGGGTGCCAAAACCATCCATAAAGGTTCACTGATGTTTCATTCTAGCTGCCATGAAAGCCCTTAGATGCCATCCTGACTGATAAGACAACTTCAGTGAAATTTAAATTGAAATTATCATCTCTGATATCGGACATTTTTTAGGCTGAGGTGAGCAAAATGCACCAGGCTTTCTATTAACGATAATATAAATCCAGCCGTGTCAATGTTAAACGCTCACAGAAAGAGCTGTGGTGAGTTTAAAGGCTGACTATCAGCTGTTAATTCATGTGTTGGCTTTTTACTCAATATTATGTTTTACACAAAATGGAAAAACCCATGTTAAAATGCACACTGTTACTAATAGGCTACTGCTACTCTGTGACTGACCTATTTTATTTATTATCCAAATTGTAAATGAGCATTTTGTTTTCTCAGGTGCATCCATTAATTAGCTGACCCTCTCTGAGTGTCATGAAGTAAACGTTCATGAAGCATAGTTTAGACTGTTCCTGAGCCTTTGCATTCCTCGTTGACTTTTAATCTGTGAAACAATTCAGTATAAGCTGGTCAGGTCAGCATTGTTGGTTGCTTTCCATGCCAACTGCAAGGAATGAAAACTGCTGTGAGAAGTGTCCGATAGATGCGGTCACACTACACGCTCATAACATTCTGTTTACTCTTTTCTGGAAAAAAAAAAAAATGAATGGGTGGACGGGACAGATGTTACAACTAGTTTACTTTCCCAACATTATGCTCATATAATATTTGCAGTGCTCATACTCATCCGTCACTATCAATATTTTTCATGCACCTCCCTCAGGAGAGCATTCAATCACGTAGATTTAAAGGAAAGTACACTTACTTATATAACAATGCTGATTAACAGAACATTTCCCTTTTGTAGGCGACCACAAAGAGCGACTCTTAGCGTCTCTGTGGCTGAGTCACCACACAGCTTGGGCCCCATTCATGTTTTTCCCATGTTGCAATTTACTCACTGAATTAGGCTTGGACCAAAAAAAGTGTTTCAGTCCCAATTATCATCTGGCAAGGAGAAGAGGCGGTCTGGGGTGGGGGGTGAGATACTTAAGCCTTTTCACCAGTGCTGCCTTGTTTCCCCTGTTCCTCTCCTTGAGGGAGTAATGTGTTTCCTCACACAAAAGGAGGATCTTCAGAGATATGCCAAGAGTCTGGAGAGTGTGTTTGCTGGACCTGTGAAGAGACCTCTTTAGGAGGCTTTGAGGACAATGGAGCATGGGCACCGGCCGTGGTTTACTTTGTCCACGCCAAGCATTTCACACGCACCCGGGGCAACAGCCGGTCTGAGCAAAGGCACAACATTAGTCTGAGTTATTGAAAAGGCCTTTTTCATCTTTGTCACCCAATCAGTGCAATGATCGCTCTGAGGGAGTTATGTTTGACCAGCCTTCTTCTTTTTGTACTTCTTGAGACTCTCCACATTCTTTACCTACAAGCTATGTTTGGTTTCATTCACTTTTATTTATATATATATATATATAGAAAGATCTATAGATATAGATCTGTACATTTTGTATCTAGAGTAAGCTTAACCAAACTATTTCTATTAACAACCAGGTGTTTATAGTCTGTTACCCATACTGGACAGAAATCAGACAGAGGATGTAATGAGACAGTGTTAGGATGGGATAAAACATAAACGACACAAAGAGATGAAGACGATAGATCATGCAATCCTGTGTTGCAACAGCATTTGGTTTTCTAAAAAGTTTTTGAATGGTCATGACATGAATACTGTAATCTATAATGCAGATTAACAGCATTAATATTTGTAGTTGGTTATTGTCTATGTGTGGTTGTGCTACAGTTAAAGTGATTTAAGTATCTAATCTGACCTGTGTGGCACAGGAAGTTGTGATATATTATTACATTTAAATTCCCTCTGAATTTGGAGAAAGTGTAAACTTTGAAGAGGACTGCTCTGAATGATCTACAGCAGAAGTGGAGGAGGCACCAGATACATCTTCATTATAGCTCAAGTTTCCCATCTCTCCTGTGCCCCAGCCTCAGCCTGCTCTGTTTGGTCCGTCACATTGTTCATATCTCAATGGCCAGGCTGTTGTTGCTATAGCAATAGGCAGAGCTGACAAGGCTCCAAGTTGCTCCTGATTTAAGTATATGGTACCTTATGGTGTTTATCTTAAGCAGCCTCTGCAGCATGTATATTAGGGAGATAGAAGATAGATTGAGCAATGTTGGTATATGCAAACAGCTGATTCCAGGGAGACAAACACGTTCAAATTCTATAAAAGGACTTGAAATGAACACCTAACATGTTTAAATTTGTAATTCTCATTCAACTTTCCATGGATAAAATGCAAACATATTAATATAAAAGTCTATTTAAAATGCTGGAGTTACACAGTGGGCAATCTTCCAAATGGCAGACATACAAACAACCAAATATAACGGCTCTATTATTAACAGAGCAGCCTTAAAATAATCCAAGGACATTTGATTCTTTCTTAAATTGTTCTACTGTTAAATTTAAAGGAGTTATTATGGAAATTTGGCACTGTTGTCTTATCATCACTGATTATCTTTCATCTTGATAGAGCTGAGTATAAATAATGCACTGCATGTTAAATGGGTTAAGAATATTACTACTACTAATAATAATAATAAAACACTTTTCTTGTGTGTTTTGTTAAATAGTTGACTTCCTCATTACTGGATTTGTTTGTCTATTTTGATTGAATCATTCCAACTTACTTACAGCGATCACGCACGTGTAAAATATGTCCTGTGCTTAAAAGTCAGCATATATTCTGGGACAACAACACCACACCCACCTGTGCATCAATCACCTGAGACAACCCATAAATACTTTGTTATGAACAAGGACCTGATAACGGTGGCTTAAGAAAACACAGCCATGCAAACCACAGACTGTTGAGCATTTCAACCAATGTTGTGTTAAATATTAATCTCACACACTTTGAGCGCAGCATTCCTGTGAGATCACAGTCGAGGCAACTTGAGGAATGCAACGTTAAGTCCTGAAACTGTACTTCCTGGCTGTGAGGGGCATGCTGGGAAGGCCCGTAGACACCTTTTACCCTCCGTCTTTCAACAGGTGGCTCTCCCTTCTTGATCCCTAAATTACTGCTCCTCTGTGAGACCGTCCAAAAGGGATGGGTTTGACAAATAAAGATTGCCATTGTTGTATTCTCGCTTTGATTTAGGTCAACAAAAGCATTGTGACAGCTTGTGCTGACATTTGGACTTTGGCTTTTGAAGACCATTAAGTTCATGAGTTGAAGGTGTGACTGTATCACATACACAAACAAATAATAGCCTCACCGATCACATGGTACAGGTCTTGCGCAAGCATGTGCAAGCAGTTCTGTGGTAGTCCTTGTGAAATATCTTGATATAAGCCCCACTTGCCAGACCACATAATTAGCTTTTGACCTACATTTCTCCCCAAGCTTTTTGTGCATAAGCTACAGGTCAGCTTCACTGGGATTGTGACGTGACGCTTCAAGGAAATCTTTATCCTCTGACGAGAGTTAAAGAAGCCCAAGTCATTGACAAATGTCTCACAGTGTTTGGCAAACAAAAATGTAACCTTCTTTTCACAAGTAACAGCTGTTTATGGTTGTGTTGCCTCAAAGTGAATCGACAGGGTGTTCGTCGATGACTCACTCCAATTGTAAATGCTAAAATATAACATCTCAACACTGAAAATCCTCCTTTGATGATGTGACGGTGTGGGTGGACAGGCCCGTGAATGGTGTTCCTCTGTATGAAGCTTGCCTTCTAATGGAGAGTCTGAATAAAAATGTTATAATAATGTGCATGTTATATTAAAATGTAAAATAAGACAACATAATATTATAACATAACATCATAAAAACATGAGACAAAATACAATGTATGAGGCTCAATGTGCCATAGCATTAAATAACATGACGTGACAGATGTAAGACGTAACATGACATGACAAAATGCAGCATTAAGTGCTATAAAAAGAAAAAAAACATAAATAAATGCTGAAGATATGACAAAATGTGATGCTATAGAACAACATATCATAACTTCATGTAGTATGACCTGACATTACGCAACATAACATGGTAGATCATGGCATATTAAAACCAAGACGTTCTCATCTCAAGGGCAATGTGATGCTTTATCCTTGGTGTCACTTTTCACGGTTACGGTAGACACATGTCTAAACCTAAGCAAAAACAATTGCTTTGGTTTATGCAACAAGTGAGTGAGGTTTAGGGAAAGGAGGCATGGTTGGGCTTAAAATCTTTATGGTTGTAAAATGAATGTTGTTAACAATGGATGTGAACAGCTGATTGAAAAGTGAAAGTGAAACTTAACAAACAGCTGTTTCCAGGTGTGAAAGCCTGGTTTCAGTTCTTTCAGAGATGATGGTAGCAAAGGTCAAGTTCATGGACAGCTAGAAGGTAGGAGGTAGGTGGTGTCATTTTGAAAAATGAAAAAAAAATCTGTTGGGCTGTGATCTTATTCCTGTGAGATTCACAGCAGTCTTTCTAAATTCCACAACAACATGACTTTATCCTTTATATACAGAAACAATTACCTATATGCACCAATTATAGATGATCTAATGTCAGATCTTTCATTTCATTTTATGACGATTATGACTGATTAGCTGTCCTAATCAACGGCATCAGCAAATCTTTTCTGATTGAAGGATTGATATAAATTCAGAAATTCCTTGTATCAGTGCCTAATATTCTTATGTTAATACCGAAGACAACATGGTTAATTCTTCATTGATTAAAAAAAAGTGTCCTGAAAGAACTGCTGCATATGATCCCACACAATTTGCAAAGTTACAGAGCAGTTAACTCTACTAAGGAACTGAGCGGGAAACGCAGACTGGATTATTGCATTTCTATGGTAATGAAGAAATTCACGATGACACTTGACTATTCACCATAGCACAGCCTACTTTTTGTACCTAGTTTGTGCATCAATCTATTTATGCGAGAGAATGCTGATCGCTTGTGTAATCCCAGTAGAAATTCTTGCGGTGAAAGAGGATGCGGACCTTACAGCAGATTAATGCCATGACGATGTGTTCCGCTGCTGATGAGAGCAGGCTAAGCAGTTTCTTTATGGGCGGTGGAAATGTTTGGGGTTCCCTGCACAGAGGGACGGGGGCCACGGGTGACATGCATTGGAGAATTTATACTGTTCTTAATGTTCTCACCATAGAGAATAAAGGATTTGTTAAAAAAAAAAAGAAAAAGAAAAGACAAAGTAATTCAGACCTCTTTTGTATAAAATCCTCCCAAGAGCTACTCAGCCCATGATTTCATTATCAGTCCGACTTACACTAATCCCCTCAGAGTGGAGTTGGCCCTTGTTAGATGTCTATACTTGGTTATCAAAAAACCCTGGGTGTCAATGGGTAAGAGGGATGGGAGTGTCCAATATGCTTAAATTTTACTTGTGTGTCTGTGCGTCTGTGTAATGGTGCATGTTTGCAAATGAGTGTAGATATATGTGTGTGTTGGGTGTGTGTGTGTGCATGTGGGGGAATGCTGGATGTTTGAGATCATCCCCAGACGCTCAAGACTGTTTTGATTTCCCACTTCATGGAGAACGTGAGAGTAATCCCCTCAGGATTCCCCCTCTAGAGGTCTTTAGCTGCCATAAGCCACCATTCAACAGGCAAAACCCAACACGGGCTTTATGCAGCCTGCTGGTATTACTGGATGATTGGGGAGGGGAGAAGGCTTAATCTGCCCTGGTGGCTAACCTGTCGCTGAAAAGAAACCTGCAGGGAAGCCAGCCATGAGACTGGAGGGCTGACAAAGTATACTGTTCATCCTCTGGCTGCTTTGAGGGGAGAGCTGGGAAGGATTTATGAGAAAATACTCAATTAGTCTCTCATCAATCATGTTAATAGTTTTTGAGCTTTTTGCTAAGGCATCTTATAAATGAAATTTAAAAGCAAGAGGACAGTAATGTATGTGTAATGTAATTCATATTAAGTCATACCACTAAAAACAAATGCAGCAGTGAGAAGACATGCTCAGATACGCTGATGCTCTTTTCACTTGGTGGTCTTTTTGCAGGTCACATTCTCTGAAAGAAATGCATTACTGTTTATGTTAAGAAATATGGGGAATGTTACAAAGCAGTGAAAGATAAGCAGTTTATTTAGCTGTAGCTGGACATTCAGTTACAAACAAGAGGTTACATCACAATAAAGACACCCTGATTCTTCTGCAAAGATGAAGTAGCCACAGATCACTGGCTGACATTTCTGACTTAACATTTAATCTCTAAGTTCGGTAGCAGCAGCATGTGATGCAACGAGGGGTAAAATTAAGAGAAATATGTCACTGCGAAAATATTTTTCTTCGTTGTATCTGGCATTGCATGTTGATGTGTTTGCCAAATTCTCCTGCCATTCAAGTAAATCCAGATGATACACTAACTCCCTTTTAAGTGCTTGATCTGAAAGCAAGTATTGTTAAGAATAATAACATGGATGTGGGATGGATAATACTGACAAGGAATTAGGTGACCTGAATGCGATGCAGTAGCATGCCCTCCTTTCTAGCCAAAAGATTCATGTCACATTGCACATATTGGTGGATTACAGGCTAGTTTAAAGAGCTTAAGATGAGATCCTCTGGTGTGTGATCAAGTCTGAGCAGTGTGCCTCATAATGCAACGCTAAGAAGAAAAGGCCCTGTCACACTGGCTTCTCCTTCCGTCTTACTCTCAAGGTCTCTCGTCATTTGACTGTCTGAATGGTTTTGTGTGACAACCGTAGCTACGCCGCAGTGATTGCAGCCAAGCCACATGGCGTTACCATGGAAATGGCACTCAGGTTACTCCTTTTGTGTGATGCTTTGTGGCAATCTATAGCAGCCATACCTGCAATAAATGTATTCGCAGATGCAGTTAATGTGCACGTCAGAGCGTGGAAATGCGGCACATGATAACTGTTACATTCAGTGTGACGGTGTAAATTTATTTAATTGGTCAGAATTATTAAAAAAAACATTTTTTTTCTTTCATTTCACTGAGATTTCTACCTGGAATTTGTCATGATCAGTACTGATAAATGAAATTTTAAGAAAAATCAGCATTTCCCTCCAGCTTAAGTGTCCCTGCTGCATTAGATAATCAATAAAAATCACCACCAAGCTTTCTTCAGGAACATTGCTTTTCATGAATGTACTTTGCCCTAGTTTGTCCCCAGAAGAGTATTTTTAATACATGTAACAGTGTGAATGTCACAAAGAAGTACATTTATCATTATTATTATTTGTGGTGATGAAATGAGATTTTGAAATTTTCCTAACATGGTTTCATTATGTTCTTTACATTTTTGAATGAAGGAAGCAGTGTTATCATGAGACCAAGGTTTCACATTCTGCAGGGAACAACAGCATTTTTTCAGCATTGTTTTTCTCTGTATTAGTAATATACAAATGTATATGCTAGGACTTCATTGTTTCGCTCCTATGCAGAAGTTGGATCTCCCCTCCCTTTTGTTTTGGATACTGACTGTATTTTTTCAGTGTTAAAATAACATCTAAAATAAAAACACATGTACCTTCAGTGAAATTGTTTGGTAAATTGGGAAAATCAATCAAATCTAATCACACAGAAAAAAGATCAGTTATGACACCCGACCAAAAGCCATGTACAATATTAATCATTTGCATTCCAGACAGTGTGAATATTTACTTCACGTCTGAGCGATGCGTCACTGGGATGGCCACCACAAACCTCAACATGTCATCATTGAGGGCCTTGAAAGTCATCACTGCAATACTCAACATTATCTTGAATTGGCAAAGCTCTGTTTGAAGTTGTCTGTGGGAGAGAGAAGGCTGAGGGACAATTATCTTGTATGTCCTCAAGAGGTCTGGCATTGTGAAGGGAAGGCTGAGTACAAGAGATCAGAGCAGGAGGGTACACACAGAAGTACATCTGAGGGCTTCGTAGATCCCAGGTATTACCAACTGTCTGAATTAACAGGATACACATACTTCACACAACAGTCAACATGTCACGTCTTAGCAGTGTTTGGCTTCACCTATGAGCCAAAATTCTTACATGAAGCCCTATGAGCCCCTTGCTGTTTCGCAAGCTTAGATGAGGTCTTAAGTCTCAACAGAAGATGAATGCAGAGTGCTAAATTAATTTGAGGCATTTTCTTTTGTGCACTGACAAAAGCGACCAGGTTGGTGCTGGTTTCCATAGCTGATGACAGATCATTGGGCTGCAGTGTTTGCCCAGGTGTCAGGCCTCCTGCTGCAGACAGCAAAGGGTTTGTCCATGTCTCTGAAAATTCACATTGCTGAAGCCTCTGTGCCCTGATTGTACAGATCGCTTCATTCAATATTGCCATGAAAGAGCCTCTAAAAAGTGATCGTGACCAAACAGCAGTGCCCTTTGTTGAAATGTTGAAACATGTCCTGTATTCAAGACAGTTCAGGCTGCAAGAAACAGGAAGGGACTCTCATAAAATACAAAGTAGTTTTTGAAAATGTGATCTTAAGAAAACATCCGACCTTTAAACTCAATGCACTTTATATGATTTCCAGTTTTGTTTAAGCACTCTTTCCAAACAACATTAATCAAGAACACATTCTAATTTCCCTCATTGTGTACGGCTGCAATAGTTTGTTTTAATTGCTCTGCTGTGTATAAAAAAAGCCATGCCTTGAGGTGTTTGGCGGATCACTTCAGTGATTAGTGTGGTCAGGAATTTCATGATGTATAAATATATCAGTTTTTATGGTTTGATCTTTGTGTCATTGAAGTTCGCAGTGTTTGGTTAAGGTTAAGCTTTTGGAGGTCTGTCCAAAAGTTTGTATCCCATCACTCAGGAAGCTTGTTATGTCTGCATTTGGAGGACTGGGCGGAGTGATTGCTGCACAGCTGACAGGTACAATACGTCTGGATCTATAAATTCCCTTTGGCTGGCATGCATGACATCCTTCACCTTTACCCAACCCCTCTGATAGAGCTGCTACAAACCCAACAAGATGCTTTCTAATCACAGGAAAACACTCTGGCTAATTCACTGCTTGTCATGATTTAAATACCAACATACGCTGCATATGTGTAACAGGGTTTTTAATCAGCCCATTGCAGGGAATGAGTGATCATTGACAGGCTCTGAAAGCGCATTGTGTTCGCGTGTAGTGAAATCACAGGTGCTCTAAATCACCTCTTTGCCTGGTTTGAGGGAGTGTCATTTGCACTTCTCCCACAGTCGGGTTCTTCTATGATGTGTTCAGCCTTTTGAAAAACACTCACCCTAGACCCGATCGTGTGCTCACACGCTGCTCCTGCAAGTTTATATTTGTCCCTCGCTTCACTTTTAGGAGTTGATATAAGAGGGGAAAAGAATTTCTTGACAAACTTGCAAAAGAGCACAAGTTTCTCCACATTGCTGCAGATTATTGGACAAAAGAGTGAGAGGATTCGTTTTTCCACGGGGTTAGGGGGGAAGAATTGGAAAGCCTCTGCCACTTAATTTGGCGGCTGAGAATCACCCTGCGAAATTTTGTTTTTCTAAGCCTCCAACATAACAGAGTGTGCCTTGCCGTCAGCACCTTAAGCAAGTAAAAGCGCTTCCTTTATGAACTAAACCCGCCAGATATTTGCTTTGCGAAGCCCAGCGAGAAGAAAAGAGGAGGGCTCGCAGTGAATAACTTTTAAAACACTGTGTGTACAAAAAAAGCAGCAGAAGACATGAAAGAGCAGGAGAAATGAATTGAATGTTGTTTTTTTTCCCCAACTCCATGAAAAAGAGGGCGATGGGATCTGAAGGCTTCCAAAAGCCGTAGCCAGGTGATTCATCACAGCGCTCTGTCAAAAGAGCTTTCCACAACATGAGACGAACAATGACACTGTGATTGCAAGGACAGGAGAGCTCTTGATTGAAAGATATCAGCTATATGTTCGGCTTCCCAGAGAGAGGAGGCCAAATGCACGAGGAGAGAGGGAGGGAGGGGGTCGCACTCACTGATGGAAATAAAAAATCTTAACCCGTCGACATGGGTGTCAAGAGAGGGAGCTCTGCGTAACGAGAGCCTCCAGATATAAATTAGCCAAAATAATTTAACAGCTGCTTAACCGTGAACAGAGGAGCTGCCAGGCAGATTGATTGGAGATGTAGCAAAGGAGAGCAACTCTCAGACTGTGTTGTGCTTTTCTGTGACGGGGAGTCCTCAGCTGTGGAGCGATGCTGAACAGATCATGGACCACTGCCAGATCTCACCATCACATGAACAGCATTCAGGAGACACAGTGCACTATGCTTTGCTGCACTTTGTTAGGTGTTTGTTGTCCTGGAGTCACGTGACCATTTAGTTTTTTTTCTTTTCTGGTCTATTTTATCTTCATGCTGCACTGTAATAAATAAAATAATTTTCTTCTGTCTCACACATATTTACTCAGAGCTAACTCTATGACAGGTGTAACAAAATGAGTATCATGTTATAATTTTTTTTTTATTTTGCGGGAATTTGTGTGCATCCGTGCATTTATCTGTGTGTGTTTCTTCTTGTAAAGCGCTGTGTAATCTCTTGTTTTGATTAGTGCTAGATTAACAAAAACTTAATCATTATAAACTTCATTAGTGCACAGCTAGAATCTCAACATAAATAAATAAATAAATAAATGTAATTTTCTGCTGAAATTTGTCTCTGGTTACACTTCAGCCAAAACATAGCAACACATGCAAGACATGAATCATGACAGATAACAAACAATATGTGAAATCACCTAAGACATGAATAGCAGAAGGAAAAGTCTTCAAACAGTAAAACTGCCAAAACCACAATGCAAAATACTATAAAAAATTACATTACGTTATTGGATTGGTATACTGAAATTGTTGTTGTAGCTGGTCAGAGTTATAAGCACGTCATATATTTTGTATGTCAAATCTTGATAAGACTTAATAAGATAGAAGATAATATAGGATAGTAAAATGGACAAAATGTGGTGGAGTATAAAGTAGAAGAACACGGCACGTTGAAATTCTGCCTGTTACAGCGTAATGAAGGCAGAATTTTTTTTCCATCATGAAAGTGAAAACCAATAAACCACAGAAATGAAACAAAACCAACGTTCTCAGTCTGTGGCCCTGCATCATATTTTATCTTTTAAGTGCTTCCCCACCTTTTCCCCCCACGTGATAAAAGAGTAATCACCTTAGATACTATTTACACTTAGGGCCGAGGACTACCATTACCCTCCCATCAATATCAGCACTTAAAGTTCATAAAATGCAGAGGTAGACCTCCAGTCTGTAATTTTCCTAGTCCTTAATTCACGGTAAGAAGAAATAATATTACAGGGTATTCTGCTAAACAGTGATGACACTCACACGTAATTGTGAAAGGCAACAAGAAGTCTTACTGGCTGGTAAAACACTGACGCCTATGTAACATGAGGAAATTAATGCGTCATAGCAATACAGTCGAATTAATTTAATTCTTTGGGAAATAGCAGGTGAGCAGGTAATAAGTAGGTTTTTCCTTTCTGTATGCGTAACAGTGGTCACTCTATTAGACACATCTTCCTGTTTATACACACAGTTTGATCCCACAGACAGTGAGTCAGCACTTACTTTCTATTTTACTAAATGTGAGAACGTGTGATTTAGGCAGCTATGAACATGATGTGACTGCTGATGCCAGATGCGTCAGCTCCAGCACTCGTGGGAAGTACAGTGATTGGAATTTACCAATTTTGGTTCAATAAACATCCAATTAGTGGCAGAGATTTTGATTAAAGTCACTGATGAGAACTCAAAGACAATCGCAGCTCATCAATGCACAGAAGGCCACTTTAGAGCACGACTCAACACATTTTGAAACAAGAGTGTGTAGCAACAGATGACGGTGCGCTTTCCTTCTCTAAACTGGTACAACTGTGTCTAAAATGTTGTTATTGGATGCATATATTCAGTCTTTAGAAAAATGATAGTTAATTGTTATTCTACAACTGTAAAATTAACATTTTACTTCACTTTGAGGATGCTACATCTAAACCACTCACTTAGGATTAGGCAACAAAAATACTTTGTTAGGTTTTGTCATGGTTGGTCTTAAAATAGGCATGTAAACTAAAAGAAAAAAAAATCAGAAACAATGTAAAATACATACGGAAAAGACATGCTAATTTATGCAAAGCACTAGTTTAAAACACTGTTTTACCAGCAGTTTCTTTCATTACTATTTTTTTATTTTATTTTTTTTATCTTATTTTTCTGTATGTCCTGTACCTCTTTAATATCACAAAAGTATGTCATTTGTAAAATGCAAACAGATAATAATTATCTCACTCACATCCAGTCGTGCAGCATGTGATGTTTTCATTACTCTGCTAAAATATTGGGAGGGGTTTGTGTTGGATGGGAGATTGTCAAATGATTTTATGAGAAAAAAACAACTGTTTTCAGGAATATTTATGAATGGAAGTACAGTATGACTGTTTTTATACTATAGGGAAGGACCTATCATGGTGAGAGGACAGATGTGGAGCTCTTCTTCTTCTTCCTAGCTGATGGACAGATTCTGGGATGAAAACCTTGTATGTTGCAGGCTCTAACAAATCTCAAAGGAATGTCCTATTGATCCCAAATCCTCATGTGCTAATTAACAATATCTCACATTACACACTGTTGGCATTTCATGTGCTGCGTTGTGATTTATGCAGGCCTACGGTATTTTCAGAGCAACATGCGGCTGAGCAGAGAGGAAGTTACTTGTCCTAGAGAGTGTGACCTGAGGCGATTGGAGAATGTGCCGTCCGCTTACTCACTGATCTGACTGATGATATCATGACTTCATTTACTGCTTGTGTCTATTGTTGAATTATTATAGACAAGTTCAAATGGACTCGAGATCTAAGTTCAATGACCAAAAATAACCTTTGATAGATCATTTATTCCTGCTGGGTGTGGTATTTTATTGTCCCCAGTGAATATCTGAGTGCTAATAAAAAAATACTACATTAGCACAAATTAGTTTGGTCAAGTATAATGACCTAAGAATAAAAAATATAGATAATGTATGCAGACATATTATGGTGTTATTGTTTTAACAAAATGGTATTGATTTTAGTCCCATCTTCGTGGGAGCATATTTTAAACTGAATGACACTCAGAGGATTGTCATTATATATTGTTAGAAGCAATTTCTCATAAGTTATAGAGTGCAATTGTACTTTGGCAGCCTCGTTAGCAGGGACAGGCAAATATTTGCTGACCTGGACGTCAATATCTGGAAACTCATTCTTATCTCTAGTGTAATTAAATGACATATGGCCACGCTGAGGTGCTTCATTTCCTTCTGCAGCTCTGTACATATGAGCATGAAGGAAGCATCCATATGAGGAGAAAAACATGTGCTGTATAAACAACATGAATTTCTAAATTGACAAAATGACGAAAAAAAAATCTGAGTAAAAGAATATCAACAAAGTGTTATTTGACTGTTTTTTAAATTGTGGTTGCAGCACAGCAAAACCTCCAGTAAATACATCACGTTTTATATACATTTTATTGTGAAATGTGTCATGTTCCTTGAGAAATATCATCCTGAAACTATTGATCTTGTTCTGTGGGTTGTTTTTTAAATAACAGACTTTAACATCTAATTATAAAAAAAATACTTTGACATTAGAGCTTTTAAAATAATTTCCACGTCACAAGAAGCATTTATCATTGTCAACGCCTTGTTTTGAACATGTGAGAACATGTCAAGAACATTTAATACCCTAAGCGTGTTATGAAAATAGAGGCTGATACTTTCTTCAGACCAGTGTGAAAACAATGGCCTGACTACGACATTTCTATCCACCACATTCAGTGATTTTCCAAAGCATAACATTAATTATTGAGATGTGTTTTAGAGGAACTAATGGCACTCTTTTCCCCAGACAGATGTCGATATGGAGCATAGAGAAAATAGATGTTGCACTATAAAACTGTCAAACAACTCTTCAGGGGATATAATTGCTTCTTCCTGCACCCTGGTCTTGTCATTCCCACCCTGAGTGTAGACACATTGAAAGCTTCCTCATTTCCCCCAAAATCCACCAACTTACCAAACTCCTCTAGACTATCCTGAGATACTCGTTTTCCCCCACAGCGTTACACATGATTGAAAAGCATCTGCTAAATGATAAAAAGGCACCGGCGTCGCCAAATTAGCACCACATTCAAAAGTTCTGAAAGGCTGCTGAATGTCAACAATGGCGGCTGAGCAGCAAAAGCTTAATTATCCTAAGTGTGTGTGTGTGTGTGTGGGGTTGCATACAGTATGTGTGTCTTCTCTACCCAAGTTTGGCATCGATGATGTAATATCACATCTCTGTATTTGTCTCTGGATAAGCATTACATCATTGATACCCTCGGCTGCCAGCGAGCGGTGGAGAAGCTCGGGCTTCACTGACTCATCACTGGAGCTGAAACAGCAAAGGCAGCCAGAGCATCCTGTCTCCTGCACATTATGCTTGTACATAATTGGGAAACGTAATTAATTAACATATTTGCCAAGTCATGAAAGGATGATATTGAGCACTGAGTTAACAAACAACACATTTCTTTAGGTTTTTTTTTGACAATATTGTTTCGTTTAGGCATTTGTGGCATTTAGTTAAGGCTGAGGAAAGAACGCAGTCTTGGTTTAATACAGAAAAAAGTCAAATGAAACATGAGAAATGGCACGCAAAAAAAGTCCACCATGCGTGGGACTCAGGAAGACGACATGTAGCACCTCCTTCACTCAACAAAACGTCACCTGTGGACATTCAGGCAGCAATTATGTTTGTTATCACACTGAAAACTGGGAGGGTATACAATGAGACAGCGTTCCCAAAGTGAGGTTCTTGGTTCCCTAGCTCCAAAACAGCTCACTTTTCAACTTGTGCAACTATGACTTTGCCTCGGTTTGTGTTGTCTTGGGCGAACATTAATTCATGTTTAATTGTGTTTTTTCTAATTTACTTTGTCACATCGAAAGTTTATTTTTCTGTCTGACCAGGATTTGAGGGCTTTTTCTGCAAAATTCAATATAAGATATATATGAGGTAAAGCAGAAGCAGAATCGTCACTCAGGATATTTTGTGTACAGTAAGAACACAACCCCTGTTTCCTTCTTGCTTGCTCTTTCTACTGCTGTGGTGACGGCACCTTTGAAAATTTCAAATTTTAATTTCTGATAATACATAACTCCACTAAAGGGTGGCATGGTGGTGTAGTGGTAAGCACTGTTGCCTCACAGCAAGAAGGCACTGGGTTCGATTCCTGGCCCAAGGCCTTTTTGTGTGGAGTTTGCATGTTCTCCCCGTGTCTGCGTGGGTTCTCTCTGGGTACTCTGGCTTCCTCCCACCATCCAAAAACATGCATGGGGATTAGGTTAATTGACTAATTTAAATTGACCGTCTCTATGTGTCCTGTGATGAACTGGAGACTTGTCCAGAGTGTACCCTGCCTTTCACCCTAAGACTGCTGGGATAGGCTCCAAGCAAGTCAACTACTCAGCCCAGCAGCCTGCCTCTTCAGTCTGTCAGGGACTGACAACCACATCTACAGCTGAGAATGAATCTCACTTCATGTTACAGCAGTAGGTAAACTGTAGCTGATGCAAAAGTTTTAGCTCAGACAACCACAGGATGACTCCATCCGTCACAATGAACCGACACCGACTGAGGTGTTGTCTGCTTTTCCTCCTGACAAATATATTACCTTTACACAAAGTGTTTCATGTCGAGCGCAGCCTTTGATCAACACTGACAGAGAAACTGGGTTTGAAATTGAGAGAATATCACATTCTGTATCTGCATTTCTCTGAGCGGTACAAAGAAAAAAGTCCCCTGATAAACTCAGTTGACCAATAAAACAACAGTCAGTCACATTGGGAGAACTGTTGGCCTATTGTGAAGCATTTTCAGGGTTTAGTTAATCACTGACAGCATTTGTCAGTATTTTCTATTTATCAATCTGACCAGCCAGCTAATAAAGTTCACATAATAATCTTTTTAAGTTGGTTTTCCAGCACACACTGCAGTCACTTCTCTTCCATAATCAAACCCCATTTAAATAACTGAGGTGCGACAAATGTGTTTGGCTCGCTTTATGTCATTAAAGGTGAAGTTCCATTTTTTTTTTACAAATTGGACCTTATTTCTGGGATAAAATACTGCCATTTACTCATCCATTTCACTTTGGAGTCATTTGGATTTGATGATATCCATTTAACAGGAGTGAAGGGGGCCCAGAAATGCCCCAGTAAATGACACAAACTTGACCATTTCTCAAATAACAGACATTTAATAAGATGGGCTACACTATTACTGTTCTCATTTGAGTCCGGAGTTGTCCGTAACTTTAGAAAATTCAATCTGTAGACACAACTATGATACTTCCTGTGTATCATAGTTTACTAAGGACCAGTGCCCACCTATGTGGCCTTCACAGTGCCTGAACTAAAACAACATGCTTTGTTTTAGTTCAGGCACTGTTAAATGACATGTAAATTACAAGTTTGTGTCATTTACCGGCTGCATTTCAGTGCCTCCTTCACTCCTGTTAAATGGATATCATTAAATCCAAATATTGTCAGAAATACTCCAAATGACTCCAAAGTGAAATGGGTGAGTAAATGGCAGTATTTTATCCCAGAAATAAGGTCTAATTTATAAAAAACAAAACTTCTCCTTTAAATATGAAGAAAGTCAAGTTTTTGTTGGCCTGTGACAGAGGAAGTTTTGATGCTTAGAACTTTATCTTCAGCTGCTGTATTGGGAAACATTTTCACAAAGTGATGAGAAAGCATGACTTCATCAGAGGTCTATGAGAGGAAGACTGTCCTGACTTTATTCCTGCCAATCACCTGCAGTGATCCACGAGGTGACGCATGTCCTCAAATCTCACGTTATTGACACGAGGCAGACATAACATAAGATATAAAAATTACATAATAGTGGATTTCCAGAGCAAAATCTGACACATAAACAAACATGCAGTCACTCACTCAGACTTACTCCACTGCAAAAAGTGCTCTGTCATTTATTTTTTTCCCCGCAATTTATAATCCTTAATATACTTTCCTCTTTGGCAGAGGCAGAGCAATGGGTTCAACCAAGGCATTTCTGAATTATGGGCCAGGCCCAAAAAAAAGGTTTTAGAACTTGGCTCAAATTAAGCTTGCTTCGATGACCTCATTACGCAATTTAAGTAATCACTGCTACTGAGTCGCACACATTTAGAATAATGCCGCTGGGAATGTGATATTGCAACGTATTGATCTCTCATTTTCATTATTCTGTAACTTTCCGTCTGTGGATGAAAATGGCCGTGCCCTGAGTTAATTACCCGACTTGGAAACACATCCTGTGTTCAAAGGTTGGAGAACATAAAAAAATCAGGCATGATCATCTATGTAAAACTTCAGAGTGGCCCTTCATCTTCGACAGCAGCCAGCTCTACTTAGTAAGCCACAAGAAAGTGTGGCTGACGGTGTGCAGGAGCCCTCCTGTAATTCCTGCTGATACCTGTGCATTAAGCTACCTCTCCCCCGTGCAAGAACACATCAAAAGGAAATCAAAATTTAACTTAAAAACAAGGCAATCCAATGTGTGTTTAAGTCTGCAGATGATAAGCTCACTCCGGAAATTCAGAACAAATACCGAGACTTGAAAATCACCATAATGGAAATGTAGAAAACTGTGGTGAGCTGCAGGGTTGTTTTTTTCCAAGCAGGTGCCATAACTGATGCAATGTGGACAACCACGAAATATCAAGTGACCCTTTTATCACAATGTAGATTCCGAGGATACAGGAAGACAGAGATGATGTCTGTCTGGCGCAGTAAATTGATCACTGTGTGGATGTCACACAGCTTGTGTTATTCCCTTTATGGAGCCACAGAGAGGGTCATTGTTATATTGTGAATACATGAATACAGATGTATGGCTTTCTTCAGGGTTTTTATGGTTTTCTCAAGACCCTGAATGCATCAATGTGGCCTGTAAACATGCCTGGTCTTGCGTCTGAGCTCAAAAACACCAGAATTATGAAGGGCAAAGCTCAAAATGCGCTGCCACGCTGATACCCAGACACCATTCAACCACACAGCCATAATTAATACTGTATTCCCCAGCAGTTGCCTTCATGAGACAGCAGATGTAGGGAAGATGACCTGAGATTGGGAAACCACATGTGAAGAGGCAGCATGGAAGCGAGGTATCAAGTTTACTTTCATAAATATGGCAATCCCCCCAATCGTCCTCCCCACCCGCTCTGCACCTAGCAATTAAACCCAGTTAGAGATTACTCTCAGCTGCATCCCGGTCTTCACAGGAGTCTCAGCCTCCAGCCTGGACTGATAATAACTATGGTCTGCAGTGTTTCAGCCATTCATTTGATAAAGTGCTGCTCACCTTGCAGCTTTCATTATCCACGCACCAGAAAGTGTGTGCACGCCCACGTGGAGCTTTATTTGCTCGGCCCGCAGTGAGTTGATTAAACAAGTATCATGTCATTATTCTGTAATCAATTTTTCAATTATGATTCAGGCTCTATAACGCTGTAATGGAAGGTGAACTCAGATCTATACCAGAGAAGCAGGGTGATTAGACATTGCTGGAAGCTTTCCAGAGGAGAAAAAAAAAGAGTGGAGTCTTTTTTTCCCCCCTGAGTTAGATCGATCCTGTTGACTGAAATGGCCTCGGTTCATAACAGACCATGTCTGCTAGCAACAGCTTAGCTGGTCCACTGAGGCGTCTGTCCGCACATCTTTTTGGGGGTGTTCTTTAAAGACGGTGAGTAAAGCAGTCTCTCTGAGAAAGGAGGAGGAAAAGATGTTTATTGTGATGACCCTGCTTGACACTGAGGCTGCTTCCTTGGTGCAAAAACATGCTACTCCAGGGCTAGATTTTCAGACAACCAGCAAGCAAAGAAACTATACTGACGTGGCATGAAACAGATCATCTGATTTTTCCATTCCTGACATCTTTATGTCAACTCATAACATGAATTTCCTCTCTTAAGTCCAAGTGAAAAAGCTTTTGTGAACTTTGGACAGTTTTGGTTGAGATTTTTGATCAGTAGTTTTGTCTGAGCTTTTGCAGCAGAGCTTAGTTGGAAAAGGTGATGTCATATATAATACTGTGCACCAATCACAAATCAAAATGTGAAGGATGCTGCAGAGCAGCACTGGTTGTTAAACTGCTAATGAATAATAAACATGGATTTACTCTGACTCCTTATGAAGACATATATATTTTGAAAATTAAATATTTCAATCATGTTTATAAAGTAAAAATACTTACAAATGAAAAGTTTTCAGTGGTTTGAATACTGTACTAATATTCAAATGAAGACTATTTTTAAGACATTTCCAGTTTTTCTTAGATTAATTATTCATTACTTTGTGTTGTATACTTGCACTATAAGAACTGTGATCAATTAAAACCAAAAAACAGATTAAAAAATGTCTCTTATCTATGTTTATCAGTCTTTTTTCTGACTAGGAGAGATCAGGAAATACAAATCTGTGACCAGATGTCAGCAAAATCAAATAATAATCAGCATATATTGAATATTTCATTTATATATTACTATCACCCCTCCACTTTCACCTCACACATAACACGTTCCACCTGGGAAATACTGCTCACTATACTGGCATGAGTTAGCAAATAATTGCTAGTCAGGGGAGGAGGTAGCTTATAATATGCAATGGGAATTTTAATCTTGACTTTTAATAAGCTTTTGACCTTCTTACGTCTGCAGCCTATAATTAGAAATTCTGGCTGGGCCAGATTGACAGAATGCTGTGTCTTAGGGGAGGTAAAACCTTGTGCGACTGCGGTCAGCAGACCTTCTAAATCATGCGGCTGCATGAGAAACGTTTAATCTAACAAATTGGTTTCTGTTTCCTCTCCTTCTTTTCATTCTTTCGTGCACTAGGTATTCTGAATATGGAGGTGATGTCATCGTCTCATCCTTTTAAGAGTGACTGTAGACCATATATTCTGAGGGGGAGGCAGAGAATCAGGACCTAATGGTCTTTCCTCCTTCAGCCAAATCTAATTGTGCCGTTATCTTCTCCAAGTTTAACTGCCCTATTGAGGAGGATTGAGCTGTCTGGACTTTAACTGCTGACTTGCCTGTGTGTGTTTTTACATGTGTGAAGTTGTATATCAGATTTGAGCTGCAGCACTGCTTGGTGCTTCCTAACCTGGTTTGAACCTGCTAACACACAGCAGTCTTCTTATATGCCAGTTTAAAACCAACTCTCTCTTCTTCTTTTGCTGTTTGTGTTAGGCAGCACTAAATTTAGCGGCTGGCGTTTATTTACTTTATGTCCTTGCTGGTGTGTCCTTGCTAAATGAAGGCGAACAGGACTGTCACCATCTAGAGGACATAGCTGCCCAGCCCCTCTGGAGTTGATGGATAACGTGGGGATATACGCCTGCGTGTGTGGGTGCATGAGCAGAACAAGAACATACATGTGTGCAAATAATCCATGCATGCACACACACGTGCACACACAAAAAGACCTCCTTTTGCACAACTGCTGTTTGCAGTAATCCACTCAGATCATACAGTACAGGAAGCTGGGTGCACCTCGAGCCATCACAACAGGCCCTGTGTGCCTCCAGTTATACAGGTATTTGAGTTTGCAGACCCTGTGAAGGTATTCGGGCTTCCATGTGGCATAGTGGTATTTGCACCTTTGCTGTTTCAGTGTGTCAGTGTTGAGCGCTACACAGCCCCATGGATCAGTGCCTCTGTATGGATCCTTGGAGCAGCCTCTTGTTCCTTTAACATTCCAGGTACATCCACGCCAGCTCCTTCCTGTCGCTCCCCTTGTGTGGTGTTGATTGACAAGCGTCCGCTTCTCTCAGGCGCGTAATCAATCTGCTAATTGGTGTCGGAGGGTCGGCTGCTGTTGAAGCATCCCCCCTCTCTTTCTTTGGCTAATTTATCTTTGTCAACGCCAGATTCGCAAGGTACATTAGTTGGGAAAGTTCAGTTTCTGCAGAGCCTTGTCTCTTTCTCTCTCTCTCACACACACACACAGTATGCTACTGTGCTTTGTTCATCTTTTTTCTCACTGCAATACATCACACAAAGGATTGAGGGTGAATGTTAGCCTTGCACTGTTTCCATTGGTAACCACAGCTCATGAGGTAGGGAAGGAGAGCAGGTCAGTCTCTCTGTGCAGGATAATTGGTGACAACAATGTGTTTTATCATAATTCGGCACAGCTAATGCATCTCAGAAGAGGAGTTGAGTTATAATTAGTGGGAAAGCTGCTGAAAGTTGTTGAATTCAGCCTGACAAGGAGCAGATGTTCTTTTAAAATGTTTTAAAACTGCATAGAAAGACAAACGAGCAGTACTAAATGCATGTGATTCCTGATCTGCAGCTACAGAGAACTGACTGAGCCCTTGAAACAGCACTTCACATCTGATTGATTTACAGGCCGTTTCTACCCAGGGTGCCAATCAAGCCCTGATTAGACATCACTGACTCGCTGATGATGGTTCAGACGGCAGCAGCCGTGTCCACGGTCTCGAAGAGTGCAGACGATTGATTGCACAATGCTGCCTTGCCCCAGATTAATCTCATCAAATGACATAAGAGTCATGAAGTTCTTTGTCTCTCTCAGTTTACCAGTTCAAAGCAGGTTCACTAATAGGAATAGCTGGAGGTGAAAGGATTGTGTGGTGCTACTTGAACTGCTGCTTGTTTGAGAACTTGTGGATTAGGCCCCCAGTGCCCCCTATTGGCCCCCAAATCATCTGTTGATCCTCTCACAACCACTGATCCTCCACATTCATGAGGAAACAAACAACTTCACTCCAAGAAACTGTGTGAATGAACTGGGAAAGATTATTATATATTATATTATTACTAGCATAACATTTCTAAGGAAGATCTTATGCTCCTCCACCTGCATCTTCTCTGTTTTAGAGTCTTTTCTGCTTGCTTCCACTTCCACTCTGGTGCTGTGATATATAGGCGCAGAAGTGAGGTAAGTTGCTCTTATGGGAGGAAATTATGGTGGGCGGCAGGGGAGAGGTCTATATTCTAGCCCAGCCAGACTCCTTGCTCACTACACGATGAGAACAGCGGCAGCACACTGATCATACCCTCATTAAAGTTGTTCACTTTCTCCTTTTTCACCCTTACTCTTTTTTCTTTGATGCAATCGCTGCTCTTTAAGTGCTTTAAGCACTGCAGCAGTCAGCTCTCTAAAAGTCTGTCTCTGAGCTGTTAACAACCACCTTTTCAACAATGACAGGACTATCAGAAGATGATTTTATGCAAACTCCTCCACAGATCGATCCACCACCATTACCTCCACTTTTATTCACTTGCTACTTTCATATTAGTGCCTTAAATGTCTTTTCAATGCAAAATAAGGCTCTTAACATAGCTTAAGGATCAGAACAGTGCTGACCTTCACATTATTATTATTATTCAGTGCTGTCGTGTGAAAGCTGCACAGCTCCTGATCTGTTGATTTTCAAGTCTGCTTTTTCACTTTCATGACTTTTAGGACCCCATGTACTTTTCGACTTAGAAAAAAAACAACTGCATAATAATGAAGTTTAATCATTAAGACACAAAATGATTTGAGATTCAATTAAATGCCCTGATTGTGAATTCTATCTGCAAAACCTGTCCATTTGTTGTGATTTATTCCTGTTTAATTTCTGACACAAACTGTGATAACAACCTTTAGGCGTTAAGGGTTTTAAAGCCAAAGCTTCAGGTAAAAAATACAACAAGGGAGAAGAGAGTTTATAAAATTCTACCATTTAGAGTAAAACCTACTTATTTTAATGACAATAGATTACAGGAGGGCCTCGAGGTGCTTCTTGATCCACATCAAAGGACATAAACTACAACAGGCCTCCAACAGGTCATGACCAACGCTGTGAGGCCAGCTCTGATCAGCCTATCTGCAGTGTTGCTTCCTATATCGTCTGCTATGCGTCACACTGCACGTTGTTTCAACCCTGACCCAGACATCTAGCCAGACAAACACATTGACAGGGACAAGACCAGTGGACGAGCTGAAAACGAATTACTTTCTCCTCCTTTTATCGACATCTTGTATTTGATTTCACATTTTTTAGCTATCCTTTACCTTTAGCAGATTATGACTGAAAACAAGTACTCACCGAGTTTTCACGGTCATTTAAATATAATTAAAACCTCCCTCAAGTCTAAGTCGTATCGCCTGTTCGGACAATAACCTTTCTCTCTGTGCCTCTGACTTTCTGGATTTGAAGAAAAAGGATTCAGGGCAGTAAATTCAACACATTTTTGAGCGCCAACCTCCAGTCTTTTCGGCAGCTCACTCGACAATGTCGCGAGTGCGTGAGCTTTTGCACACTGCCCTGTCAGTTTTCA
The DNA here is from genome assembly GCA_029721515.1 of Synanceia verrucosa. Taxonomy (NCBI): domain Eukaryota; kingdom Metazoa; phylum Chordata; class Actinopteri; order Perciformes; family Synanceiidae; genus Synanceia; species Synanceia verrucosa. The sequence goes on along the minus strand of CM056568.1, from coordinate 8,574,597 downwards.
GGGAGCTACGCAAACGAAGGATGTGGCGAAGTCTCACACCAGCCAACGACCTTCCCAAAAACGCTGCGGTGGAAGCCGGCCTCTGATAGTTTGGTGAGATTACAGAGGAACAAAAGAGGGTCTAAACTGAAGAAAAATACAGCAATGAATCGATGTAGATACAGAAAAACACCCTCTAAAATTATCATTATATAGAATTGTCTTATGAGAAATGGTGTGCGGTGAGGTTACTCAAGAAACAAAAGAGGATCTGAGGTGGGAAAACACCTTTTCTGCAAGAACAAAGCATAAACATCAATTTGAGCAGCACTAAACAATAATCAATCCGTGCTGCTATTAAATAATAAGAGCCTTGAGTGAGATAATCTCTGTGAGATTGGCTGCACTGCAAGGTGTAACCATCCTCCTCTCTCCCAATAAGTCTGTTTCCTGTGCTTTTGATCTGCAGATAGGACATGTCTTCACAAATCTGAAAGCTATTGGACGATATGACGTCAAGTTCATGTGTACATGGGACTAAAACAGCCTTCAGTGTGCTCCTCAAACACCTGTGGTCCCTTCACCTGTGATCTAAGCCTTTTATAAACCTCTCCACCCTGCAGTAGCACAGTCGAAAAAAAAACTTTCAACCCGTAAACTCCTCCCTTCAGCTTCTGATGGCGCAGCCGTTCTCTGAAGCAGTAAAGATAAAGGATGAGGAGTTTCCCACCCGCAGACAGGAAGTGGGGAGAAGTTCACTTGCTACGGGGGCTGCCAGGCGCAGGGATCATTGTACTTTCACCTCTTTACCCTTTATCCTTTTATAAACCAACATCCAGGAAAGCAAAAGATAGACTGACTTTCTGATAACTCAATGAAATATGATGTTTGGACTTGTTCTGACATGCCTGTGCAGCCCCTTCTTATCCATATAGCCCAACTAAATTAGTGTTCCAGTTTCTTGTTTGCAGTGTTGAAATGTATTTAGATCTTGGGGTTTTATTTGCAGTGGCAGGACGGGATTATTCCCGGTTTACCAAGCTGTACGCAGACGCATCAGGAAGGAGAGGCAGTCGGCCCTTTGGACTGCGTGAACCCTAGAGGAGCATGAAACAATGTGACTGGCCTCAGTTTCACATATGGGAAGGGACGAATAGGGAGAATTATGTAATGTCATATGTAATATTATTATTAAGAGAAACACACTCCGATTGATGCTAGTGGTGCTCAGCTGGATGTATAAATAAGATACTGTAAGATCTATCTATCTATCTATGTATCTATCTATCGATCTCATATTGTCAGTTTAATCTTTTACTGATCACACATTAAAGGAGTTTTAATGCAGGTCAGTACCCCACATTTCCTCTCAAGGGACACAAAGAGAAGCGTCTAATTAACCCACACAATCAGAACAGCTAAACAAATCATAAAAATAGGAATGAGAGCCTAGCGGCCGATTGTTCGGCAGCTTTTTATGAAGCTTCCATAAAGGGATTTGAAGTATTTGAAGTTTCTCAGGGAGTTTCTGCTTGTTAAAAAAAAATGAATGAAGACGTCTCGAGGTGGATTTTGTTATTCAGGGCGTCAGGGGAAGAAGTGGTGTGAGAGGCGGGGGTCATCTCTGAGGTGCTAGCGAGAGGTGCAGTGCAGTCTGGGTGCTAATCAGACTCAGCTTTTGACATTTCCTATCAACGGCGACACTCGGCTCGCTCTCTCTCCTCACCTGGGCTCTCTCAGACGCTTAGCTCCCAACCAGTCAGTCTTCCATATTGTGTTGACACAGACAGGCTGCTCCGTCAGTCACTCGCCTCATTAACTCCTGTTGGGCTGTTATTCCCTCTGCCATAGTCGTACATGCACATGCCCTCTCATATTCACACTCACATACATCCACTGAGTCAAAGTTTCCCACTCAGAGGCAGTCAAATGTTTGTCAGTTTGCACATTTTGACATGTTTTCATGTTTCTCCGCTTATGTGAATCACTGCAGCTGCAGAATTCACTTTCTGTCTGTTACCCTCTGATCAGATGAATTGATTTTGAAGTGTGCTGACAAGATAAGTGTGTACTTTTTCCTTGTCTGTTTGAATTAAGGCTCAATAGATACATCACTTTCACAAAGATAAGGAACTGTACAAAAAGTACAGGTGGTTAGGGCTTTTCAGATTTTGCTTAAGAGAGGGTTGTCTATATTTATTAGGAGAGGGGAGGTCTTTAGTGATTGCTTCACTATATTCTGCATCTCAACAGAAAGCAAAAATACAATAATGCCACTGCTTTTAAAACCACATCCACCCCAGCCTTTTTTAAACAGTCCCTAACTGAACCTGAGGGAAGTAGTTCATTCAGATAAAGTTGTTTTTGTACTTGATATTAATCAGGAGCATTTGAGTATAGCTGGATCTGTATAATCCACACATTTCAATAAATCAACAGATACAATATGCTTCCCTATTCTCATCACTGTAATTTATTACCCAAAACAAGCATTGGTCATGATGCAGACTGTTACATTTGACACAAAATGAATTAGTGCTTTCACTGTGAAACACCATCAAATATATCCAGTTGACAAAGATCTGTGTCCATTCAAAGCCACAACTCATAATCAGATATGAGACTGTGTCACTTTTGTTTAGCTTCCTTTTTCCTTCCAGGCAATAACTTTGATTGGTGGCAGCAATTTCCTGGATTGGTGAGGTTTGAATGAATCGCTATCAACTTTGATTTAACACAAACTGTGACATCACAGAGTGTGTCAGCACGTCCTCTTTTTGATAAATGCGAATATCTTGATATTGGTTTAAATTAGAAGGGAAATTGTAATTCCAATGGACATTAAATTATGTTTAGTGATGCAAAATAAAGTTACCCTTACAGGAGAAAAGTGAAATATGCAGGTAATCTGTATCTAACAAGCCAACCCAACAGACAACCAACGCTGTCAGATTGATGACAGATGCAATGTTTGCAGATTTCATGAAGGCAGATGAGAAAGAGCTGATTGAGAAGAGGAATGTCTGAGCAGCATGTTAGCATATCATAAGTGACTATCAGACACTCAGGTGGTTAGTGTGGTTTGCATGGGTAGTGTGGTAGCCTGCTAACGGGGTGTGATTAAGCTTTCCTGCTGTTTGTTGTGTTCCTACACATTTTAGTCAGGGGGGAATTATAACCTCCATTTTCGTGGCCAGGGGTGAAATGGCACAAACTCAAAGCACTCAGGGCTCATTAGAGAGATACAATCGGTGTCTTTGCTTTAATAAAAGCGAATGCTGAGCAGATCATGTCGAAGCAGATTGCTCGTCAATGATAGGTATATTTGTGTTGCTGATACTCTGATTAAGTTGGTGGTACAGCAGTCCGTTGCAGACTATTTCACAACTTTATGTCTGGTGGTGTTATGATCCGAGCTGTTTCCTCTAACCTTGCAGATCGTTTTTTTCCGAGCGGGACTTAGATCCTGTCAGTAGGATGGGATTACTTAGTTCATGTCACATATTTTCAAGAAATGAGTGTTATTATCTAGAAACAATACACTTAAAAACAGCTAATGTGCAATGCCAATAAATAGATAGAAATGTAATGAAATAGCTGGAGATTGAAGATGGAAGGAAGTAGGCATTTACCAAACAAGGAGCAAATGAAAGTCCATAGAGTTGCAGTATGGGGAGTAAAGCATGCAGTGTTTCTGGAAGTGATTCATGCTGCTGCATCAACTTTTACCATTCTTTCTTTCACCTGTCACTTTTGTGAGTCGTTCTACTGAATATCTCCTCAAGAAAATAAGAGTTCAGGACTAAAAAAAGAGCTAAATCAGCTTGCAAAGATCTATATTCTATGGTTTCTCCTCAGAAACTGTCAAAACCGTTATGGATGAAAGCCAAACGAAACCAGCCACATAAGAAAATGTCAAGAAAAGAAGAAACAGGAAAACTATCCCAAATTGATTATTACCTTTGTTGCTGAGAGTGACAGCGATACCACTCTTATATCTGAAACATGAAACTGGAGCAAGGGGATGCTGAGCTTAGCTCAGCTTAGAAACGAGGGGAAACAGTTAGCCTGAAAGCTCACTTATTATAATGCATCATATTTTGTGTAATCTGTGCAAAAGATGAGGTGTAAATATTCCAGGGGGTATGTGAGTATGAGCTGGACTATTTCTTGGCTCAAAGTAAAACTTCCTGGAGTCACAGTGACAACAAGACGAGAGGGTCTATTTGTTGTCTCTCTGGCTGCACTACAGGTTTTCCGAAACTTAACCAAATAGTTTTAATCCAGAATATGCTGTTGTGTGCCGAAGGCTAATAGAGTACTTTTGGCACCAACATTCCCTTTTTTTTTTTTTTTACCTTTTCCAGGGCATGTCGTGTAATATGTGTCCTTTAGCCTATTACTGTGGACCAACAGATGGACCTACTTGATTTACCTCGTTTCCACTCTTCATGCTAAGCTAACAACCTTTACAGCTGTGACTGTAAATGTAAATCTGGTATACTACTCACAAACAGACAACACAACTCATTCATATATTAAATTCTTTACAGTGTATCCAAAGAAACTTATGTTATGTCTGAAAGTAAACATGTCAATGAACCTGAGCCCTTCCCTTCTCCGTCACCATTTGCGATGGTGTTGCATGGCGGCTGGCGCTGACTCACCTGGCGGAGTATGACACACACACACACACACCGGCCCCCCACTCCCCACTCACTCACCTCCTTCCCCTCCCACTGAGTTCACTGTGCACTGCAGTTCAAAGAGGTTTTGCCTGTCTAGCCTTGGCGTTTAATGTTTAAGTATTGGGAGCGGCTGGAGAGTGCAAATAAAATGCCTTTACAAACTCCGGGGCACACTGAGGGCTGTGATTCCAGATACCGTATTGTAAAAATTTCCATTGTGTTTGACAGAGCCGCCTCAGGGTGCCTGAATCTGTTCAGCTGAATTTTGCCTCTTTACTCCTTCATAATACTTGATGCGTGCACCTTAGATAAACCATTTAGAGGAAGATTATTCAAACTTTGTTATGCTGACAAAAGAGTACACATGTTCATGGGATGCAAGGCAACATGTCCATGATATAAGCTGTCAAAAATTCTGAACAGGCTAAAGGTTTGAATGCGGACCCCACCTGCAACAGAAAACCACAGCAGGCTGTGATATAGCTGGATTTCTGTTGGGCTGGAAGAAAGGAAACTCAACTGGCAGCAAGAGGAAAACAACATGGAAAGCCTGACACTACTTACATGTTTGTGCGTGATTATTCTGTAGTTCTAATCCGTCTAACAATGTTACAAAACATTCAGACAGGAGGAGGCTTTAAAGCAGTAATTGGGTGGACTTACACCGGTAAAACTCCACTCAGCCACTTCTAGTTGCATCTCGCTTGTGCTTGATCGAGACTGTGGCACAAGAAATCAAACATGGGTGTGGATTTAGTCTGATTCAAAGCATATCTCTTAATTCCCCTGAATGTCAGACTGAAGAGGAAGCTTTATAAAGAAAGAGCTTGAGATGTCTTAGACTGGAGTGATATCAGGGGTTGTGAGGTCTGTGTACAGGTTGTGATGTGACCACAGAAGGAGCCCAAAACTGATGACTCATTGGCCGTTTTCACGCCTCACACTGGATTAGCCATCACATGCAATACTGCTTCGTAAGAACTGTGTAATGCCCTCAATCCCTGCAGAAATATTTCATAAATTCAGCCTGTTTTGATGTGTCACCTTCATACAAACAACCAAGATCAGTGTAAATAATGTTTGGTGACTTTTTTCTGTTTGCTGGTTCTTACTTTAAAAAGTAAATTTATTTTCTCCACTGTGATTGAACTGTTTATAAAATCCTTTCTGTGGGCTGTGGATATATTATTCTTGTCTGTGCGTTAACCATGTGATAATCTGGTGGACTATCCACGGTGTTTACATCCCAGCATGCATTCACACAGGAATGACCCAATTTCAGTCCAGAACAGAAATAACCAGGTATTACTATTTTTTTTTTTAAATGTTTGAAGATTATTTTAGACAGTATCAAGATAAGTTCTGTTGATTAATTGTCTAAACTGTCTGCTGTGATTTCCACTGCCTCCACCCATCTGGCACTGGAGGAAGCCAAAAACCAAACAATGAAGTGTAATGTTTGCAAATACTATTTGCCCCAGGTCTGGCTGATAGATGGTTGTTTCCTCTGTGAGAGAAACTCAAGTTCAACATCAACACACCTTGCTCTTTAAGCTGCATTATTCATCACAATCTCTGCATTATTCATTTCACTTAGCATCACATTTTGTCACTTGGTTTGTTTACAAAGAAACCCTTAAAGTCGCTATAGTTATTATCATTATTATTATTATTATTGTATCATGTTTTGTGCATGTGAGGACTGAGGCTTCTGTGGACTCTTGCTGCCTCACCTCTTCCTGTCTCCATGGTTTTGAGGCGTTTGTGTAGCATGCCAGTTTTTATCTCTGAGCTGAGACACCTGAACCAAGAATCTGACCTGGGGCCAAACAGTGCCTCCAGTGTCCCTCATGGCACCACAACTGCTGTCAGCCCTGTGTTTGAACAGTATCTCTGCAGAAACAACTGCTGGAATATGTCTTGAAAAGATGTCTTCATGACATTTAGCAAAAACAAGCAAGCCAGTGATGTGCACTGAAAGCCATCACTGGTAGTAGAGTATCTTGGTCAGGGGAAGTGTGCCAAGTGCACAAGCCATCTTTTGGCCAAGACTTGATGTTCATGGGCTGAGTGAGCAGCAGGCAATCTCACCTTTCCTGGTTGTGGTGCCACAAGCCTGGCACAGACTGAACAGCACCAGACTAGAGGTCAGTCAGAGTGAGGTTTAATGAGACTGAAGCCACACCAAAGGCTGGCGTATCTGTCCTCACTTCAGAGCACCTGTGCCACACTGTCAGTGTGATGAGAGCTAAAGTTGCCCCAAAACAGCTCCTCTTCCTGTAATTACTCTAACAGTTGGTTTGTTATCACGCAAATAATTTGCCTTCCTGAAACATCTGAGATATCTGCATTGTGTCTGCAATAATATGAATGTGGATACAGTGGAGTGAGTGCTGGTGACTTTTTAATCAACAACACCGAACTATTTCTTATTTGGCGCTAATCAGTGTGTGTGTGTGTGTGTGTGTGTGTGTGTGTGTGTGTGTGTGTGTGAAGGTTGGTGATTGAAACAAATTTGATACAAGTGGGGAATTAATTACAGAAGTACTAGGTATCATGCTTTGCATGAGCCCCCTCCCTTACCTTTCTCCTTTAAAGGAGAGAGCGCAAGAGGAAGTTACAGTTCGGCGCAAATACATCCTGTATGTCTGCCACAACCAGGCCAGTAAATACAGTGGTTACCAAGCCTTAATCTGTCAATGAAGTGGACTTTGGAAGGGAGCCAGTGTGTAGGAGAACATATGGGTGATCCTTGGCTCATAAAAAATGCATGCAGATCATTTTAGGCACCTAATAGGCTGATTAAAACAAATGATTGGCTTTAGATGAGTCGGACAGACCTGGACACTCTCTAAAGCCTCATCTGTTGGACTGTAAGTCTGTTCCATTCATCCATCCATCCAATGAGTCTACTTTGTAGTGTGAGTTAGAGATGTGACAATAATCACATTCATTTCATTATATATATATATATATATATATATATATATATATATATATATATATATATAATATAGAGATATATATAAAGATATATATAGATATATAGATATAGATATATACACACACACACATACTGGACTTGGATGAGATCAATCATTGGTGTAATAAAATTGGCGCGTAAAAGGATAAGGAACAAGGGCGCACAGTGTGTAGATATTAATGCAGGCTTTTTGTCAAGTTTTAGTACGTTTGATGGAATTGAGTCGTGTCAAACCAAAAGGTGAATTCTGTTGTTTGCTCAGATTTCTTCGGACTTTAGCCTGAATGGCACGTAAAATCTCCCAAATCAGTATCGTGCGTATATTCACGTTGTTTTAAAAGAGAACGTGTAGTTTAGAGACAATTTCGGATTTAAATGCACTCATCATACAGTAAGTAAACTCCTTATTGTGTTCATTCATTTATTTAGTGGATACCAGGTCACAGCAAACCCATCCAGCACAAGCGTGCGCAGTGCGCGCCCACGAACAGTTCTGTTCTCCTGGGAAATAGCATTCTGTGCGGAAAGTTATCTCAGACGCAGTTAAATTACCACACACGCACCGAAATCACTTCACCCAACTACAGTGCTTCAGCTCTGAGCCCAGCACTGAGCAATTGCTCCTGTCTGTCCTGCCTTTCCTGTGAAATCTGGAAAATGGGAGGGTGAAAAAATGACGGTTTATAATTGATGTTTTCCCATGGAGCAGCCCCTCCTCCCCGCAGCACAGGCTAACCCTCAGGTGGAAGAAATCTTTTAAGATTTTTTTGTGGGATAACATCAGGAGGGTTTGTCTAAGCGAGCCAATCAAATCCCTCCCCTGCTATAGATCGGAGCTATAATACAAAGCAGTAAAAGCGGTCGCCTCACACAAGCGGCTGCAGCTCGACTAGAGATCCCGTGGCTTTTAATTCCCTCACTACTTTTTTTTTAACCCTCCTTCTATGTGCCCCGTTATTACCATTTGTCTGAGGCGTTCATTTCCGCACCTGCCACAGTAGAAACCAGGCGAAGGCAAAGTAGAGGAGTAGACAAGGACATAGCGAGAGCCGGGAGAGGCAGACGGTAGAGATAGCAGCGGCGACTCGTTTGAGATATTAAAGGACAAAAAAAAGATGCTGCTCTGGATCAGAATCGTATTGGTCGGTGTCGTCTGCTTGTCCTTGGTGTCCTCTGGGATGGGATGCGGACCCGGCAGGGGCTACGGCAGGAGAAGACACCCGAAGAAGCTGACACCTCTTGCGTACAAGCAGTTCATCCCCAACGTGGCGGAGAAGACCCTCGGGGCAAGCGGTAGATACGAAGGCAAGATCACGAGAAACTCCGAGCGATTTAAAGAACTGACTCCCAATTATAACACAGACATCATATTCAAGGATGAGGAGAACACCGGTGCCGACAGGCTAATGACTCAGGTAAGGAGACAGCATAACCTTTTCCCCCTCTGCCCGTCTCCTAACGCACCATCACTGCGCACTGCAACAACCCCCTTGTCAGACCGATTGCGCACCTTAAGTGAAGTATGTTGTACCCGCTGCTGAACTCTTCACACTGAGCCTTTAACTTCACTGTGAAAGCAGATGCGCTTTATGCACTAGCACGGGAGTTTTCGAAGGGCCGCAGGCTGGAAACGAATGCAGAAATGCAGCTGGAGGAGTGATGTGCAGGCGGACAGTCAGGACACTCGGCCTTCATGATTGTGACAGTGTATTTAAAATATTAATGTGCCCCTCTCCTCATATCTATATTTGTATCTTTGCGATGCTCTATTTGTTTTTTTGCGGTCGCACATTCATGTCACATTTCATTTCGTGACTACAGTCGCTATTTGTTGCCTATTTGCGCTCAACATTGCAGCTTGTTTTAAAGCGCTTTTTTTTATTGTAGCCCCGGAATACAGAGAGCTGGGGATGCGCACCGCTTCATACAGCCGGGCTCATTCAGGCATGGCGTGGCTCATTCAGACATTTTCTCGCACAGGATGCTGTAATTTAGTCTTTCGCATGGTGTGCATCAGTGCGTGAAAACAGTGGTATGTCTAGAAGAGTGTTCTGGACACCATATCTGGACTTGATAATTGGGTGGGACTCGGTCAATTATAGGAGTAAAGCGCGCAGGGGTGATGGTGCCTTACTTGCATAGATGATGACATGTTTTAATACTCCCATCCCCATCCTAAGGCAGTTAGTAAGCAAAGCTCGCAGCTCGCTCTGTGCAGAAAAGACGGAGAGGCTCATAATACGTCAGAGAGCCTTGATTTGGTCCCCTGGCTGCAGGATGCCGCGTCTCTTCAGCATGACTTTTAGCACTCAGATGCTGGTGAATTATTGAACGCGCTTGGGTGATATTGGCTCAGTAATAATAAAATGCCGGTGGTGATGGTGGCGATTAGGCCAGGCGCGTGCGCGCTCCGGAGTTCCTGAAACCGTGTCTTGCACCATGCATGAACGCGAGCTCCGATGAAATATTCACTGTGCGTGCGGTCTCGGCATCCCTTGCAGCCCTCCCCACAGCTGTCCTCTGTCATACACCTATAGCTTCTCATACGCACACAGACCATGCAAGTACAGGCGCGCGGGTATGTGATGCACAAAACTGTGGCGCAGGGACCCCCTTCCCTCCCCTTTTTGACTGATGGATAATTTGATTTCACTGTTATTTCATTCATTGCTGAGAATATTGTGCAAAATGTGCCTGCGATGCTTCAATCTGAGTAAAACACCCCACCTGCTGTATAAATAGCTGTGTGTACAGGTCTGTGTGAAATCATCCAAACGAAGTGGGATTATATGGCCGGGGGTCTATTTGGGGGCCTCAAAACAACATGTTTGGGAGCAGATTTGTGTTTTATTTTTGCTTGCATAAAAAGGTCAGCTTTGGCCTCTGGTTCATCGCCAGGTTTGTGATCAATGTAGGAGCATTCTTACACAACACAACAAGAAAACACAACAAATGCTCGAAATAAAAACAAAAAACTATTAACAAAACTATTCTATTCTATTCTAAATGCGACATGTACATGAAAGGACTTCAGGCAGCCCTCACTGGGCCCGAAACTCAAGTTGAACTTATGACCTTTGGTCAGCAGGGGATACAGTAAGTTAAAACAGGTGAGATTGTTCTTATTGTGGATGACTTTGCAAAGCCATCAAATTATGGTATGTACATCCAGGAAAGGGTGACTGTAGCTGTCCTGAACACTTCTCTGCCAGTGGCATAAGCATTATCACATGGGGAATTCACGCTGTGCCAACGGTCTTTGCGCTCTTCCGTGGCTTTACGCACGAACTATGCGTTTTACGCACGGAGTTTTACGCGCGAATATACTGCCCTTTCCTTGTTATCTTCCGTTTTAGAAAGTAGATGCTGTATTCACACGTGAAGCAAGGCACGTGCGTGCAGTGTGGCTCCCTTAGGTGTGTGTAATAAACGAATTAATCAATTCACTGAGGCCCAGCCAAGACTATAATATTTGATACTTGAAGGAGCGCTTCAACAAGCATCTACGCCCAGGAAAGCTGCCAACAGAGGCGTTCAACAGACATTTACAGATGGGTCTTCCTGGACAGACGGGGACTGGGAGGGGAGGGAGCATCACTCCCACCATCTAATCCACAAATTATAGCTTTATGATCAGTCGTAAAATATGATTTGTCTCATTGGATATTTAAATTGAACGTGTTTCTCCAATTAAGTTTCATGAACTTGTGAAGCAGAATAAGGTGCTCCAGCAATATAAAAGAAAATGCTTTAATTGAACTGTTAACTCATGCATGTTAGTTTTCACGTCTTAAAAAGCTCCAACAGTATTATTTTGCAGTGTGAGGAGTCTGCAGTCTCTGCCCTCAGAGAAAACGTGTCGGAAAGGAGACGAGCTGGCGGCTTGTTTGCACTGACAGGTAGCTGATAAGTGTTTCCTCTAACCAAATCATTTGTGAAAAGATTAAGAGGGAGGCTGTTGGACAACTTTAGCCCGAGCACAAAGCGCCGGTCTATGGCGCCCTGCTGGGCTTCACGGTGGCTGAGCAGAATTTGGCTTGATTTGCGGCACACGACCTAATGAATTAATAAATAGGTTAAGCTTTACGGCTCTTGACTCCGACAATCCCACTCAGAATGTGCGAGTTGTTTTTTTTTCTTGGATTCCGTTTTCTTTTTCAGCACATTCTACAAGTGTGATCCTCATAAAACTATACTGATATATGTTGAAGCCCTTCTCTCTTTTTATCATACGGGTTTTGGGGTCTGTGTGAACATTCATGCTTTAGGACACGTAAAGGGAAAAGGACAGTGGGTCACACATAGACGCTTCTCTGTGCGCCCATACCATTCCTGGATATTTCACAAGTCTGTCAGTCAGCAGCCAAAACACCTCGACTTAAGGAGGCATGTCACGTTTCCCCAGACTTTGCAGGAGAGGAATAATGAAAGTTTCCCTCCGCGGTAGGACTGAAAAGACTCTTTGTGATGTTTTATTTGACATATTGGTTGAGTGTGTGAGAACAGTTGTCTTGGAGAAGGCTAAGCATCCTCATTGAGTAGCGCAGAAAGGTTGGGGTGCGACGATTTATTTATAGCCAGCTGCTCCTAAAGATCAACTTCATATCATCTGCATATCAATTATTGATTTAAAGAAAACAGACAAGTTGCAGCCAAACAAAATCATTTCATGGCCTAATACAAACCCATGCATGTACAATGTACGCATGTCGTGTTCGATGCAACACTTTTTTGAAAGAAAGGGATGCATCATGCTCGCACCTTTCCAAGATCAAAGCCCCATATGTTATAGGCCAGTGAAGCGAATGCGGTGCCTCATCAATATTTCATCAGCGGCTTTCTTATCCGAGATGTGCCCTCTGACGCTGCTGCACTGAGAGAAGGAGGCTCAGAGATGCAGCTCAGTCCTGGTGTTTCCAGAGGACTCAGGGGCGTCAGGTGGATGGAGAGGTGTGGGCAAGGCCTCGGTGGTTTCATTTCTCTTACCAAAAGATGACACATTCAGTCAGTCGTGCACCTGCTACTTTTGGCACCAGCAACTGTTTCAATGTAAGAAAGGCTTTGTTGTTCTAGAGTCAGACTCTTCCACATTTTATGCCTCTATGTGCAAACAGAATGATACAAGAGGTGGCTAATGGGTCCATTTCTTCCTCCCGCAGAGATGTAAAGACAAGCTGAACTCTCTGGCCATTTCAGTGATGAATCAGTGGCCCGGGGTGAAGCTGCGGGTCACTGAGGGCTGGGATGAGGACGGACACCACTTCGAGGAGTCTCTCCACTACGAGGGCAGGGCCGTGGACATCACCACCTCGGACAGAGACAAGAGCAAATACGGAACTCTGTCCAGGCTGGCGGTGGAAGCCGGTTTCGACTGGGTCTATTACGAATCCAAAGCGCACATCCACTGCTCTGTGAAAGCAGGTAAGGCTGCGAGATGAGAGGGAAACCACCTTACTGTAACAAATCTGACATGCGCAGTGCCGCGACTGCAAAGGAGAAAATAACCACATGTATCACCGGTGCACGTTTTCCACCAGGTGCGATGTAATCTATAAAAAAAGAGCAGGTGCAGCTGTGGGAAGCTGCTTTATCTTTTAGAAAACTGCCATGCAAGAGAGTTCCTTCAGCTGTTTGCGATGGAAAAGGTGATACTGTTCAAGAGTCCAGTGAGCAATCAGCTGCAACAAGAAATGCAGTAAAGGTCTGAAATATCTGTTGGTTCCAAAAACATACATAACCATGAATAAAACCCACAGTATCACCCTGTTAATGATTAATCACAAGAACATGCGCTCAGTATTTGTGTGACGAGGTAATTGTGTGTGAGAGTGCAAAGTATTCATTTTGACAAGATGTTTGTGTTATGAAATCTATTTCTATGAATGATGTATGGGCACATCCCAGCCTGTGGCGCTATGAGCGCTTCCCATGCAGCTTTATTTCTTGATCTTACATCGCCCCACACTGTCTCCTGGTGGGAAACACGACCATCATCAAACCAGGCTCCCCGGTGTGACCTAGAAAAGCAATTCATTTTGTTCATCACTGTGATGTGGGGCCAAAATAAAACGCTGGAAGTTATGACGTTTTTAGAATATATGTTGGATTTGATCATATAATGGAAAAAACGAGAACAATTTCTCCTTTAAGCATCTATTTTTGCTCTCAGCTTTGAGATCCAGTTTTAAATTTGAGGACAATCTTCCTTATGGCTGCTTTTTGGGGCTAGACTAACGCACAGGCCTCCACTAATCTACAGGACACCTACGGCGTGTAGAAACTATTTCTTCACACTGATTGATGAACCGTGGCACTTTTTTCTCAGCTCAGACTTTATTGATAAATCCCTTATTTATCATTCAACACACACGTTTTGAGATCACAGTATGGGCCCAGCCGACGTGTCATTAGGGGTCATGCGACTTTACCAAAAGGATTTGGCTGAACAATGTTGAATTGGTTGGGGTAAATCTGGTTTTCAGTTGTCACCTTATTTCATGCTCGGGAATCTTAAAAGAAGATTAAAAGCCTCGGATTCAGAGCAGGAAACCCCCTCTCTGTGTGTGCAGGACAGTGTGATCCTAGAGACTGGTATGTGAAGAGCTCCACCAAGGCCAAAATTATTGTCATCAAGCCTGACAACAAAGCCGGGAGAGGTGGTAGAAAGAGGGCACATTGATGTTGCACAACAGAAAGCATTTAAGAGTCCGGGCCCTCATTTAAATTCAAATCTACAACTCGAGAGGCTTGGAAAAGTGGCTCCGCTGGGTAAATAGTCGTTGTGAGTCGCCTATTTGTGTGAATTGTCACATGGAGGTTTCTGCACCTGAGTAAATATGGGGAAGAGGAGCTGGGAAAGGCGTAAGTGTTCTTTACTGGGAGAAGCTCGATCCACAAGCTGATTTAGAATAACAATGGCTGCTCTTTATTGGGTTTTTTAATTAAGAATAGATGAGCCAAGGCTTTCAGTTTTCTCGTCTCAGACAACGTGGGCCAAGCCAATACGCATTTGGCATGGAGGAGCAGACAGGCATCATTATGCAAAATGCATATGGCCCACCATGATGTGTGTAGGCAGGAAAAATAGAAATACGAGCAAAAAAATGAAGGTTATTGAATGAATGGGCTTTTGACTGTAATAGCTCAAACCATTGAGCACCATGGGATTTATTATTATTTTAATATTAGTTTAAAAAAACTTTAAGTATTGTTGCATTGAAACAATTAATGTCATGAGTGTATTTTTGGCAGAAGACACTTTTTAATAAAACTGTGTTTTATTTTAACAGAAAACTCAGTGGCAGCAAAGTCAGGCGGCTGCTTCCCAGGCTCCTCCACTGTCACCCTGCAGGATGGCACCAAGAAGCCGGTCAAACACCTCCAGACCGGCGACAGGGTCCTGGCAGCAGATGATCACGGGAACCTGATTTATACCGACTTCATCATGTTTATAGACCAAGACTCGACGACCAGGAGACTCTTCCACGTGATCGAAACCGACTCGGGCCAGAAAATCACCCTCACCGCTGCGCACCTCCTTTTCGTGGGTCACAACACCACAGGGGAGGAAGAGGAGGAGCAGATGTCGGCGATCTTCGCCAGCCAGGTCCGATCTGGACAAAAGGTGTTTGCGTTTGACGCCGAGAGAAGTCGACTCGAGTCTGTGACCGTAAAACGGATTTACACGGAAGAGCACGAGGGCTCCTTTGCGCCGGTGACCGTGCAGGGGACCGTCGTGGTGGACCAGGTCCTTGCGTCCTGTTACGCAGTGATCGAAGACCACGACCTGGCGCACTGGGCTCTGGCACCTGTCAGGCTCGCCCACTGGGTGTCCACATTGCTTTTCAGTTCCCAGCCTCGAGTCAGTGCACAGAAGGACGGGGTGCACTGGTACTCCAAGATCCTTTATCAATTAGGAACATGGCTCTTGGACAGCCACTCGATCCATCCACTTGGGATGTCAGTATATCCGAGTTGAAACCTCTACTACAGGAGCAGAACGAGACTTACATGTAGGACACACGAACTATTCAGTAGAGTAAAAAAATGAAATAATAATAATAATAATAATTAAAAAAAAACGAACGAGCAAACAAACAAGACAAAGGCCCCAGCGGAGTTGGGATATTTATTTCAGTGACTTTTCCATGTGTCCCCCTTTCAAAGAATGAATGGAGCCTTAAAAAGTTTCTCTTTGAATAATTTATTCTCATGTGAACTCACTGCTGTCACACAAATGGATTCTGAAACGGGTGTGAGCAGCAGATTGTGCATAATCTATTTTTGTATATCTCAAATGCAAAAAAAAAAAAAGACCGAAAAAATGATGAAAAAAACGAAAAAGAAAAAAAATGTGGCAAAGAGAAAGAAGAAGATCATGTAGAAAGGAGCTAACTTTGACAGGTTGTAATGTTCATATGTGCATATATGTGCAACTGACTGTTATATTTTGGGGAGAACAAACTTCGCGGGGTTCCATAAATTATATTTTTATACACAGAATTGTAAATTAGATTTTGACAGATCGCTACCGAATCACATTTCGTTATTTGAAATAGTGTAAGATATGAGAATATATTTTAATTTAAATACAGTAGTTGGGAAAGTATTGGAAAATCTTGTACTGCTTGGTTTATTAAGAATTGTATTATTTTGGAAACTGTTCGTTTAAGTTGTCGGAGAGGGACAGATATTCTGCCTCATGTCTGCATTCTCTGCTTTCCTTTTCTTTTCTTGTGTTTCTATTTTTCTGTTTTCTTCTGAGAAAAATATTAAATGCAGATTCTGACAATTCAGTAACAGTTAAAGTAGTACTGAAAGAGTTTCGTTAAATAAATTAATAAGTAACTCCTGTAAATGTACTAAAATGTATTTTTCTTTTCATATTTTGTAATAGGGAAATAGTTTTATAGAAATGACCTGCGGCAGATGCAAAGTTTGGATAGTCTATATAGCCAGACCATACCAGTTAACTTTCATAACAGGGCGATGCGTCAAAAATGTCTAGAGTTTATTATTTATATGTTTATTACAAAATGAGATAAAGAAAATATTCAAACTTGCAGTTGTTACATGTCTTTGTGTGAGTGAGCTTCACAGGAAAACACCACGTTTGAAGGACATTATGAGGACAAATTAAAGTTTTAAATGAGTTGCTGGAACAACTCATGGCAGATGAGCCAGGCCTGTGCGGGTTTTTCACTGGTCTATAACAAGCGCAACTATCACTTTGGTTGGTTATTAACAACATTTTCTAATTGGTTATTTAATGAGCTTAACCGACCGGGAGAGCGAGCAAACAATTTCCTCCTGTTTGCCAGCTTTTCCAAAATGGAGAAAATATTGCGCTTTGAACTTCCTTTTGCATGCTTGCGAAATGTTGAGAGCCCATGTCAGATTTAACGAGGTTTGCCCTCCGCAAATAACTCCTAAGTCGCAGACAAATTAAACAGAAGTGTGTCTGCTGGCTGAGGTCAGGTTGCTCCATCAGTGACTGACAGTCCTGTCCAGAGGAAAAAACGCGCTCATTGTGTGGATCACAGCTGATAGGAGGACATTTGTTGCTCTGAACAAATCACTATAATCCTCCAGTATTTTCACAGGGACTTGTAGTGCGCATGGAGCGCTTAATAGTGAGATTTCGGTGATGTATTTATGTCCCCTGGCGGGTTCTGTGTTATTACAAAGCTACAGATCTGCCTCATTAGATGACAGCATCAGGGTGAGATATTAAGTTGCACAAGTGCGACACCATGTGGTGAAACACAGGTAGTGCTGCTGCTGGGAGCTGCAAATACCTTCAATGTGGAAAGTGATTCACATCAGGCAGAAAGCACTGGAGAAGAAACTGCTACTCACTGACATCACTTAGTTGAACTACTAATCTGATTTATTTGTGGCTTTCTATTTAATAAATGCACCTCCAGTGAGAAGAAACTGCAGATTAATTACCAAAATATATGAAAATAAGATAAAACTATTTATCCTGAAGGACAGTTGCCATACACAGGAGGAAAACATAAGATTTTAAAAAAGTGTATACAGTGTAGAATAGTGCAAAAATGCAATATATAACCCAATAATACAAATATACAAAAACTAAGAAAACTGTAAGGTCATAATGTGTAACTATTATGTTTTTCCAATCAAAATCACAAAAGGCTCATCCTTCACACCCAGACTTATCAAAGGTAAAAGGGCCATTGAGTGTGAGTTTCTGAACACTGTAGCAACATGAGCAGGAATTCCATTTCCTCCTCCCAGGTCGCCCACATTGTGTTTTCTTGTTGATACTGCGAGGTGGAAACTTTGGGGAGGGACAAAGCTGGCCCATCTCTGCCGGCGCTGTGACCTTGGGTCCCTGACAGATACAAAAGCGTCCGTGCAGGGCAGCATTCCTCAGAGCAGGTAAACAGAGCCTCCTCTAATCCCTCTGGGGGCCCTCAGTCTGCTGGAGCTCAACAACGGCTTTTACAAATGTTGACATTTGCAAACATGAACAGTCTGGCATTCTGGAAAACAAAACCCCGTTTCTAAGAGAGTTCTGCCAGTGGCAGCGCTCTGCTCTTTCCAGGCAACATTTACTCCTCCGTGGCAGCAACCAGCACAGTGCTCACAGACAGAGGTGGTAAGTTAAAGTGAAAACACATTTTACTAGGATCTGGTTCTAAACACGGCAGCACGCCTTTACCATGGCCTCCTCCCTTACTGTCAATAAACTCAGAGAGTTGAGCGTTTCAACACAGACCAACTAGACTAGAGGGAGAGACACATAGTTGGATAGACAGGAGAGTACAGGATGGACACATGATAGAGGTGACACACATACAGGATTATAAATGTTCTTACCAACATAAAGAGACACAGATGGATCAACAACGTATGACAATTACAACTCTTTGATTTGAATCAATTCGATTCTTACAGTCTTCCCTGTCGGTGCCACAAGTGAAGACTCGTTAGTATATGTGGTCTCAAATTTCCTCCTAACGCAGCACTGTTTTAACTTGCATCTAAGCATCACAGCTCTTTAAAAGGCCCAACGTGCCTCAGATGTTAGTTTTCAAAGTAAAGATTGAAGGCAACAGATCGCTCTGAGTGGTTGCAGGATAATTAATGGGTCAGAAAAGAAAGAAAGAACGAAGTAAAACTAACAGTCAATCTGAGAGTCACTCTTTAACTGAAGCGCTCACAACTAGAATGTCTTCAACATGCATTATTTAAGAGAGATCTCTGCTTCAGATGACAACTGCTCCGTTCCCTGTGAGCAAGGATCCTGGTGGGATTGATCTGCAAGTTAGTCATCACTCACCAAACACTTCCAAATTCACAATGAATACAAACTCAGTGCCATTGTTATGTTTATGAAAATATTTATTTTTCTCAAGTTTATAGTATCAAATATAAAACTTGTCATTTCATTGAGACTCATTCACTTTCTTCACATCAAATTTCTTTAGAAACTCACAAAAGTCAATAATTTACAGCAGAATAAGATTGATTTCAGGATTTTCCAAACACAAAACATGATTACTTCATGTTATACATCAAGTTGTGAGCAAACATGACAGGATTGATTGTCAACAGTTTGGAGGCTGGATTGTCAGTCATTATTTGGTGCACCATAATGTGTGAGATGAGGAAACCACTGTAGTGTCTTTTTCAAAATCCAACCACACAATGCATCTAGAAGTCGGGATGACCATTGGTGCAGTGAAAGCCATAAAGCGGCTTTAGAGTTACGTGTCTGCTGTGTGAACCAGGCTGTCTTCACTGAGATGGAAACCTCCATCCACTGGGCTAACAAACAATGGTAATCCAGGTGGGCCACCCTGCTTGATACAGAAGTCTTAAGTTCATTCAACAACAGCAGCAGAATCACAGACAAGATGAGCAACTGTCAAATAAGTGCAAGGTGGAAGAGGAGAGACTGCAGAGACTGCAGGAAAAGCAGCAATGGAAGGAAAGGTGACAGCTGAATGAGTGCAGCATCTATTTAGTGAGGGAAGTGATGTTAAGTCAAATCTTCACTGAGGGGCAGGACACTGCATGGCTGCAAAGAAACCTTAAGAGTTAAGTGAAGGCAGGAAAAGTGACATAGCAGTATCATGGCTAAAGCCGCTCCATGGCGCCTCTCACCTGCTGAAAAATAAAAAGATTAATCCTAGAGGTCACTGCTCTGGTGATGTGCTGTGTGCTACAAGCTTAACCACAGCCCAGGTGTTTCAAGCGTTGGACCATGCCAATGAATCTGAATGCTTTTTCCTCAAAACGTTTGCACCTCTCATGTAATCAACATTTCTACTTTTCATGTGAAGTCACATTTAAGCAACTGATTTCCCCATGGATAAGAAAAAAACAAATATAAAAATGATGGTGTGTTTTGACAACACTTAAAGCTGCTTGCTGCTGATACAATTCATCTGGTGCATCACAAAAACTTAAATTAACAAGGTGCACCTATTCCTTAAATCAAAGAAAAAAAAAAAGTGTACTGTATCTTCTTGGTTGTTTAACAACTTCAGGAACAGTATATTTAACAAACTGATTAAAAAGTTGTCATGATGCTACAAATGAATATTTTTTTCAGACCAGCAGGATAGAAAAGCCTTAAAGAAATCAGTCTTCAAAACATGACACAAGCAGTATCAAAGGACCTGCTGGATTTATTTTTAGAGGGACAAACTATGAAATGACCCAACTAAAATTTCAGATGTTGGAGCTTTGCATAAGCACCTAAACATATTAACAAGGAACAAATGAGTCTTATCGTGCAACGAGAACATAACTCAACAAAATGTTGAACCAATTGCAAGCAGGTTGATTTTTATCCGGTGCTTACATGACACAAAGCCAACAGCTGGGAAATGTAGTAAATCTATAACCCAATTTGCTAAAACAAGCTAAGTCATTGGTATGGTCCTTTAACACTGCTTTTGGGGCTCGCAACAACCTGATGGCAGCTTGTGGCACTGCTCTGTTGAAGTGGATGTGACCTAAAGAAAAACAAAGAATGAAATAATTATTTGAGCTGGTTTCTGCACCCTGGATCACCAAATGCACCTGTTGAGAAAAAGCTGGAAGTCAAGTGTTATGCAGAAACAAACCCTGCTGGCATTGCTACTTGACCCAAAGCTAGTTTAACCATTTGGAATGTAGCAATCATAATGAAGCATAAGAAAGACCCAGATAAGTTATTAAATACTGTAACCACATGAGGTGATGTGATTAGAAAAGCAAGCTAGTTAAAAAGCCTGCTGTAAATAGAGCACCGTGTCTTAAAGTTCAAGGTACATATATATGTACGTAAATCTTAAAATTAAGGTACAAAAAGATTCAATATGAATCCGATCTGTCAATACAAGACCAGGTGTCTTGTAGCAATATAACTATCACTGGCACTGCCGGTACTTTTTCAAATCCACAGGATTTATCACAGCACTACAAGTAAAGTGCAACCCAAAACATAAAAGACATTAAATACACATCGTTAGGGAACAAAAAACCTCTACATCAATTCAACTCAAAACAAAATCAATAGAACATAAAGAAGAACAACTGTACAACATACAAAAAGACTTAAATCCATGGAACCTCAAGTTTTACAAGAAGAAAGAAGGAATTAAAAAGTTGATTGACATTTTCTGAAAACTTATTTGTCCCAACACGTCTGATACCTCGAGCATGTTGGGAATCTACTGACCATTACTGGCAAGAACCATCAGTGTAGCTTACTTCAAAACTTTGTGGATTTTAATTTATTCAAAGTAATGGCTAATTTCAGGGAAATACCACTAAATTTATTAATTTGAATCAGACATGCAGTTAAGGACTAAGCCAATAGGAACAACTCTTTCTAAAACCAGAGAACCAAGACCTTAATCTGTGATGTCATCCAGATGCACAGTGAGGAGATGATTCACGAACAGCATTTAAAATGTTAACCCTCCAAATTAGCTTTGCATTAGACCAGGAAAACATTTTATTACGTGGCTATGCTTATTTAACGTGCAGTATTACCTTGAGGATGTCAGGGCTGTAGGGAGCTGAACATCAGCATGACATCACAGTTAAATGAGCAGGGCAAAAAAAAAAAAAAAAAAAATCTCACGTTTCTGGCGATGAAGCAAATAATTTCAACACCAAAATTCAGTGGCATTCCCCTAAACCTATATAACGTAGTATTTTTTTCTTGCCATACAAGGTGTTTAAAAGTGTTGTTAAAGTATATGTGATATGTTATAAGTTGAATACTCAGGAACTTACAGAAATATGTGAAGTATAAATTAATAAAATGCAGTACAAATCACAAAGGTACCAGACAGATGAACATCACACACAACCACACATCTTTGGGCTAAAGTTTAACCGGCGTCACATACCTGCACGTTCACGGTATATCGGCCATGTTTTTATTTTCCCTTAAACTTTTTGTCAAATGTCTTATAAACAGAATTGTGGTCCAGTCATTCTTCATTTTGGCTCTAAATTTAGAAACTAAACAACACGAGTAAAATGACTTATGTCTGGACACATCCACATATCCTTACACATAAAAATGTCTTTACTTGATACAACACTAAGTAAAGAACAACTTGGGGAAAAAAATCTAAACAGGATGAACATCGATAGAAAGTTCTGGACTACTTATGTACATGATCACCATATAGATAATGGTTGCCCCCTCACCTTCCTTTGTCACATTACTGTGAATAATGTACATGAGATTCACTGCTGGACTTCAATTATTAACAGACTCTTAATATTAAAAAGAACTACTTATGTGACAAAGAAAAAAATGGCAATCATGAAATTAGGGAAAAACAGAAACAAGCCAAAGTTGCTATATTCAGTCTTATAATGATATAATATAAGACTATAATATGATGTTCATGATGTCTCATGAAACAGGAGTGAAGTATTTTCAAAATTTAAGGATTTTAGTGATATGGTAGCACTCCCCAAACAAGGGCACATGTTCAGAGAAAATGAAAATTCACTGGAGATTGTTCAATCTTTATGTAGAAATATGATATCACTGTAATTAAGGATGTCTAAGGAGGATTCAATTTAAAGGGCAATGGAATACAGAACTGCATTTCTGCTCTATTGTCAAACATGTAAGTAATGAGCTCAGAGAGAAGGCAAACCGTTCAAAGTGCTATTCCAACCGAGCAGCTCAGCGATAAGGCACCGAATTATCAACCGCTGGTCACACAGACTCAATCAACTATACAGAACGGAAGAAGCCTAATGTACATATTGGCAATAATTTACAGAACTGTATCCAAGGAGAACTGTAAGCAATTGTCTGTGCTGTACCAATATATATATATATATATATATATATATATATATATATATATATATATATATATATATATATGTACATACACACACCTCCCAAAAAAATAAACATTTAACTTGTAATAATAAAATTATCTAAAAAGAAAAAAAAACTTCTCACTCAAAGCACACTCAGCAAAAATTACAAACCTCACTCTAACTACTCCACAATCCGACACACAACTAAAAAATATACATCCATAATATCTGGGAGCTTAATCCTTAATTCCAAGCAACGGTTAAAAGATCTAACAACATTTCGAACAAGGAGCAATACCAAATGAGCAAACCAACTGAGCTGAAGTGTAGAGGATCTGAACAATCTGTCACACAAGCAGCACTGAATCTGAAAAGCACCACAAAATGTGCACAAGAGCCAAAACATTTACAATTCCTAAAACCACTGGGAATTTAGAAAAAACAGTTATATCCAATGCCAATTTGGTCCCAGTCACTGCTGTGTCAAATGTTAAATCATCAACCTCCGTGCCTTTATGCAAGTTCTCCACTAGATTGTGCCATTTACCCAAAAACTGCTAGGAGAGGCATCTCTCCCTGAAAGCAAGGTTGTTTCTCTATTACTGATGAAATACTGCCATCTACAGAGGAGACTGCTATGCTAAAACCTGTCCACGGTCTGCCATAACCGCTATCTGCACCAAACCAAACAGCAAATAACAAAGGTCAAGTGTTGTGTTTTAATCAAAAATCTAACTGAGGAGGGGAGCAACCATTATTCTATAATAACTTCTACTTAGTGTCCATGTGAGATACAAAAAACATTCTTCACAAACTACATTAAAGTAGAATGAACTGTCTAGTGTCTCTCCAGTGCAGTTTTACAACAATGGTCAATTGGCAGACAAAGTCGAAACAAGGCATGCTTGCAGTTCAAGTCTTTCTGTTCTCTGTTCCAAGCCGATAGGAGATGAATGATGCTTCTGTGCAGAGACGTTGACGGTGAGCAGCCTCGAAGGAGAGGACTTATTCCATGTCAGGTTGGAGCTGTGCATGAGAGAGGCTCCCACGCTGGGAGAGAGTGACTTCTTGTAACAGGACTCTCAGGCTCTATTGCACTCCTCATCCATCAATCAGCGACACATCAATGTGGGACAAATCAATCATGTGCCTGTGTAGTAATTGTGATAATAACGTTTGAGCTATTGTCTCAGGAGCAAAGACACTAATGAACACATGCTGTATGAAGTAAAATCAGCTACTAACCACAGTATGTAATAATTTAATTTGGTACCTCTCTAAAGATGATGAAAGGAGGGAAGAATATTGATTACCTATGGAAGCTCATTTGAAAACTTTCTGCGTGCTGGGGACTGGAAAATGTGGCGATGGCTTTCCTCTGCTGGGGCATCATTTTGAACATCTGCAATAAACCGAAATAATAAAATACAATCAGGCCTTTTCCACGGCAGACATTTTGATTTGTCAGAGCAAGAAAAGCACAGGTGTTGCTGACGACACTAACAATGGTTCAGCCCTATTTAAAGTACGAGTGAAATTCAACCGTCATTAATTGATTTCATTATTTACACCTGTGCTTTTCCTACTGCGACAAGACAAAACATCTCTTGAAAAGGTCTGGTGAGTAGAAATGGATTCTCCGCTTATCCACTAGAGGGAGTGGGGGTGGTGTAGGGAAATTGATTTATTCTTTCACTTCCTACCCAATCACTACGACAGAGGGCGCTATGGGATCACACTACTTCATGACAGCCCTACTGGTAGAGCATGTCTACTGTATGTTATAAATGTTCATCACAAGGTGGCTATTCTGTATACAAACTACATGCTTTACAACACATGAACTCAAAGGAAAAGATGTGGTACAGACCTCTATGGGGCCGATGGACCTGAGAAGATTCTGCAGTTGGACATCGGTTGTGGATGAGGACAGGCCCTCTATGGACACAGTACAGCGTTGATTCTCTGCTCCTCTTTGGCTCTGTCGGGTGGATATTGGACGACCTCGACCCATCTGACCACCCCCTCTACCGCGGCCCCGTCCCGACATGACAACCTGCACCGACGCCAGGTGTGAAAAAAAATGGCCACGTGATAAAAAACTCGGGGAAGGGTTAAAAGAAAGACGGCGGGCGAAAACACAAGACAGAACCTCTCAGTGCTTACACAGGCATGTTGATGTTTTAATCATGCCTTCAGCCATGTGGAGAGGAGCTTTACTCTACCTCAGCACAAAGGCACTTTTAAAAACGCTATGTTTTCCTTCCACAACCTCTTAGACACACCAAGCTTTCACATGATTGACTCATCACATTTCTACATAGAACATCAACGTCAACAACATGATGCATGCGGCATGGCATATCTTCATTTGTGCTTGAGAGTGAGAGGTATGTTTCTTCAGCTGCAGAGAGAGAGAGGAGGAGGCAGAGACCCCGAAAAGAAGAGACGAGGTAGACTGCATATGTGTGTGTGTGTGTGTGTGTGTGAGATGGGGGCGGGGGAGCCAAAGGGAGAGGAGCCATGCAAGCGTTATGGTGACTGCCTTACCTTGTCAGCGTCACTGAGTATGGTAACTGTGACAGCAGCCTGCTGGTGACAGGCGTGCAGAGAGGCCAGGGGACCTTGTGTAGCCCCCCATGTTACACTGCTTTCAGCTTGTCAATACTGCTGCACCTGGCATACTGTCCTGTCTTATTACCACAACTGCTCGATTGCTATGTCTACTGAATGCCAGGGTAGCACTAGAGACACAGGACAACTTTACAGGAGACATCTCAGCTTCTTTTATGTCAGAGCTGCCATTACCCCCAGTCTGCACTATCAATATACTGTATATATAGATATTATTTTTGGGGGATAAAATGGCTGCTGGCATCCAAAGCACACAAGGCAGCGTATATTCATTTATGACTTACCCTGTTCTGCTGTGCGTTGCCCATGACGCCTCGGCCAGCCGGTGGTATTCCGCCTGGTCCCTGTTGCTGCTGCCCTGTCATGGTAACCTTCCTCTGCACAGCCTGGTTGAGCGGGGTTGCCGACCAGTTGCCTTGTTGCTGCACTGGGCCGCTGGCTGCCACTGACCCCTTTCCACTCTGCAAAAGGAACGACGGAGGACAGCACTAATTTAGCACCTAAACTAAATTACCCCCATCTCCAGCTTTATGCAGGCATCACAGTACTTTTCACATTATAGATAAAGTGATGTTTTTGTCTACCACACATTACTAGTAATCAAGGAGGTAACTTATATTTGCAGCAGTCATACATTTGTAGGGAAAAATAAAGTATTAGTGTTAACATTTTGAATAACACAAGCTCCAACACAAAACAATGTTTAATAAAATGGGGAGGGAGAAGGGAGAGAGAGGGAGCGTTCGAGTACAGACTGAAGTACAGACACAGACTACACTGCAAACTGGATTCAGACTAGTTTAATGTGCACCGGTAGAAGGGTTGGGCCGAGGAACGGTACCGTTGTCCATCGCTGATGGCTGGCTGTCTGTGACGGCTAAACTTTAGCAGCAGAAACACTGGAGGTTTTAGCAACTTCGGCAATATATGTGCTGTCTTACATTCAAGTACCCTTCAGCAGTGTTCATAAGGTATGACTTGTGACGTGTAACCAAATAGATGGGAACGGGACATTGAGTGGTGATCATGGAGAGAGGCCAGCTGCATCCAAGCTGAAATCAGGCATTTTGTAATTAATTAATTTTATCGGCAATTGGGAAAAAATAAAGATTACCATAATTGTTTAAATACTGAATATTGTAACCAATAATCAACCAGGTCAATAATTGGTGGATCCTAAATTCACATTAAGGATTTAGGGAAAGAGTTCATGAACAACAGGGAGAAATGCAAGGCCATATCTACAAAGGAGAAAAGTGTCATTGTTGCTGGATTCCTATCAGACAAGCTGTGGGGAATAAAGATCAACCCAACAAGGTGATGGTCTCATTATCAAATAAAGTCACAGCTCAACTCTGTTGACATGCGGGGAAGAATTGAAGGTCGTCTCTTCCCCGACTCTGCAGAGAGATGTGACAGATCAATACAGGGAAAGAAAAGAGGCGATATCTCTGACCTGTCCCCAGTTGAGAGTAAATGGATTAATCCCTCCTATAGAAGTCACAGCTCCTGATTGCACCCATCAAATGCTAAGCTGCATTACACTGAAACGACAGCAGCTCGATGTGTACCCCATCCCCCTTACACCCCTCTCCTCCCCAGCTTTTGTGTCTTGCGCTGCTTTGTATTATCCCTGATGAAAATATAATTTGCCTCTTATCTGTGTGCCTAAGCCATACAAATCCAAATCCTCAAAAGTGGCAACTTTCTTACACAGGTATTATGTTGCCCCCGTTCAACCAAAAAAGATTAATTACAAGGGTCTTGGATTGGCATCCTTTTGTTGCCTCGCACCTGAGAGATGGGTTTGATGGGAAAAAAGCAACCCAGGGATGACGGAGAAGAAGAGAGCGCACCAAAAAAGAGAAGGGGGGAGATAACATTGTTACGCGTCCGCTGATGACAGCAGAACAATGTGGAAGAAGGAGCATCTCGACAATCTTCTTTTCACTACAGCTATAGGCCTTAGCTGTTACTTTCCGTTTCCATCTCCTTTTCTCCACCTCACATCCCACACCCCTTTTTTCTTTCCAAGATGCAGTACATCAGATAGCTCTGCGCAGGTTTCCATTAATGCACTGACACCCAGTTATCTTCATCTGCAGCCAGCCTGTGATTTTGGCTCTGTGGCTTGATCCTCTGGGATGGAGTCGGAAAGCGGCTTATTTCAAATATTATCACATCCCACCAACATGTCTCATCAGTGACAAAGTATGAATGTTTAACATGCATGCCTTTGTGGTTTTTCAATAAAGATTAATGTGTAATTAAGGCAACAGCAGTAACTTATCAAGTGAGTATAAAATAACCAGTGGTGATACTGGACTTGTTGGTGTTACTGTCATTCTTGTTTTATCCTCTCCAAGGACTTTATCTTTAGAAAGAACACTCTTGTGCCCTTAAAAGGAGGATATCAACCTTTAAGAGAAGTGATGAGGTGTCCTCAACTCTACAGATAAATGTCATACTGCTCCCTTTGATGCCTACAGCCTTTCTATGTTCTAAAGGTAAAATGTGCGAAAGGACATTGTGTCTTAAATACCAGTTCCCAAAGCTTAAGAGAGGAAACTGTTAACAAATCAATTTTACCAAAATGACACAGATATCACCTTGTCATCCCCATAGGTTAAATATCTTTTAGATTACAAAATAGACAGTGTGAGGGCAATCAGTGGCATTTCATTTCAAAACTGTCCTTACCCTCGTGGGTAAAATCTGTTGGAAGAGGATCAAATAAATGTCGGACCAAAACACAGAAGAAGGTGATGGATTAAAATTAAAATTTGCATGCTCACCGCTCCTGAAAGTTTGACGACTCTGACTTTTTGTGGCACCTGCTGGCCTTCGAAACCTGAATTCCTGGCTCGTTGCATCACAGTTCTTTTAACACCAGATCTAGGTCCTTGGGTTGGAGCCTGAGCCGGTCCAGGGCCCACAGAGGGAGTTACAGGTATGTTCTTTTGGGGGACTTGACTCGACTGGATCTGTGCACCAGGCCTGTTTATGTTCTGTGCAGCACTGTTCCTTCGCTGTTGTTGTTGAAATTGTTGAGGTGGTTTCCACTGCTGGTCTGGAAGAAGACCAGGGCTCTGTTGCTGCTGGGTGCCACCTTTTGCCATCTGCAGCCGTGTCTTGACATTAGGACGTGGTGTAAGGATCTGAGGAATGGGTGTGGTGTGATTAGGATTTTTTAATGATTGATTTGAAGATTGTTGTGTTCTCTGAGGCAACTGTCTCTGCTGTTGTGGCTGCAGTTGTTGCTGCATTTTTTGTTCCTGTGGTTGCTGCTGTGGTTGTTGCTGTAGAAGGTGTGGGGTTTGCTGAGTTTCTGTGGGTTGAGTTTGTAACGGAGTTGGGCCTTGGCCTGGAGTCTGGGCATTGAGTCTGTCCAGCAACTCCTTCTTTCTGACGCCAGCCTGCATCTGCCGTCGCATCTCCTTTCTCTTCAGGATTTCCTCTCTCAGACGCTTCTGCTCTTCAATCTTCAGACGGTACTGCCGTGTCTCCTCATCCTCATCAGGGTCCTGTGGCACAAAACACACACTGACAATATGACCACCTGTCTCTAGTTGATTGAAGGGGAGATGAGATGCCACTGTCCTATTTCAACCATTTTACTTGTCCTGACACTCAGATATAATCAAAGGCAAAACCCAAGGGAAAAATGCAATTGTATTGATCTGGTCTTTCCAATTGAATGAGACTGCTGTCATTAGCAACCTTATGATTGAGTTTTGAATAATGGGTTTGTTCTCAGCACGCTAATGTGCTTGGCTAGCCTCCAATTTCTGGGTCACTATGAATTATGCAAGTAAAGACAATTTACAGTACGATTTTAGAGGGATATAAATAAACTAAAAATATATATGTTTATCTGAGATAATTTGCTCATTGTGCCATTGTTTTTTTTTGTTAAAAAGCTGACCTGTGGTGCTGAAGTGGACGACATGCTTGGGATTTCCTTGCGAACCACTGTCCTGCCTGCTCCTGCATGCTGCGATTCAAACTTGGCAGTAACTTGGCCTCTTCCTCTGCCACCGTCAGGCCCCAGCTGAGTGTTCTGGCTGGGACGTACCCCCTGTGTTGCCTTGGCAACGGGCCTGACGTTGGCGGCGGGGCGGGTACTGTTCATGTTTGTGTTGCCAGGTGCTACAGGGAGCTCCCGAAGGTTGCTGTTGCGCTGCTGCATTTGCTTGGAGATAGGTGTGTTCTGAAGAAAGGGCAAAATAGAAACATCTCAGGTTGTATTTACAATCAAAGTGGCCGTAATTGGCATTGAGTTTTATCCATCTTTCACATGGTACGTTATGTTCATTGAGGAAAGGTGCTCATAGACTACAGTAACTATGAATGACCCCTTTTGACAGCGTTTCACCAATGTAAGCAGAAAATAGACACGCTGATGAGTTTATCTCTTACCATCCTCTGCCTGTTGGACATGTTGCGCTGTTGGGGGTTCTGAGGGCGGGGAGTCATCTGCCTGGGACTACCATGTGCCTGCTGTTGATGGAAGGGATTCTGTCCATGGTGCATCATAGGGCGAGGCTCATTGACATTTAGATGCTGCTGATGATGGGGTAAATCCGGCCGATGATGCTGCTGCTGGTGCATGGGCTGATGGGACGGCAAGGGGTCGTGATGCGGAATCTGGGAGACGGGTGGGCCATGCATTAAACCCTAAAATATCAGAGAAAAGAGACAAACAACAACATGAGTAACCCGACAAAATCAGAGCTTATTATTATTTCGTGTTATGCAAAATGTTCATGTAATTTTTTACAATGACAATAGTGTCAGTTTTTATGCATGCTAGTTATAACAATAAATCAGATAATTCCTGCATATAATTTACATTCAAGGTGTTTCATAAAGTATCTGGTACAACAATAGTGATTCAATCACTAGAGGGAGCTCTTGTCTATGTCTCTTGACAAAACGCTGAGGTGCAAAACAGACAAGGCTTTTTCCTTAACGCTTCAGTAGTAGTGAATATGATAACTAGTCTAGTTTATTCATGTGTACAGCACTCTCGCCTAGTCATTGCTCTTGCCACAACAATTTTAATAATCTAGAGCAAAGCTGACAAAAATTCATACAGTCATGGCAGACAAAGCATGTGAATTGATTACCAGACTCCTCCACAAAAAACACCACAGGTAAAAAGGACGGTACAAAAAAAACATCATGGTACTCAGAAAAAAAACAAAAAATATTTTGCAAAAATAAATAAAAAAAAATAAAAACAACAACAACAACAACTGGGGAAATAGCACACAACTGTTTCATAGCATACAGACACAAATACAGATTTATTGTTTTGAATCACTTACTCTAAGTCGTACCTGCATCCCAAACTGGACCTGCGGAGGGGGAAAAAGGCTCCCCTGCTGGCCAAATGGCTGACGAGGGCCCATGAAGGGTCTTGGCTGGTTAGGGGGGCCACCTTGTTGATTCAAGTTGACCATCCCCTGATGACCTTGGTGTGGGGGGAGGTTGGGTCTTGGGGGTTCTCTTTGAAAAAGTCCTAACGGACCCTGGCCTGGCTGGTTGAAGGCTG
The DNA here is from genome assembly GCA_029721515.1 of Synanceia verrucosa. Classification (NCBI taxonomy): domain Eukaryota; kingdom Metazoa; phylum Chordata; class Actinopteri; order Perciformes; family Synanceiidae; genus Synanceia; species Synanceia verrucosa. The sequence goes on along the minus strand of CM056568.1, from coordinate 8,543,432 downwards.
GTCCTGGTGGGCCAAAACCCATGTGGCTCTGGCCGGGCAGCTGCTGCTGCTGGTGGAGGTTGTGGTTGCTATTCATCAGAAGACTGGGACCCTGGTGATCAAACATGTGCTGCCCTGGAAACTGTGTTGACTCTGTTCGCTCTGAGTGCACACGAGGAAGACAAACAACAACGACACAACAGAGATGTGAGATTTTTGCCTTGTGAGCAAATTTCAATACATCCCTCTCCAGATGTATGGTGTTATGGCAAGGGAAATGAAAACAGACAACTCTATCAAGGTGAAAGTGTAGGGCAAGCACATGTAAGTGTGTTGTATTTAATTCTGCATTCCAAATGAAATGTCTGAAATATAGGTGTTTAATGCAGTTTCCTCATTCAAATGTATATATACACATGCATTTAACATGAGCGCTGCTGATAGTGCTGCACCAGAAACCGAGCAGCATACCCTGTAGGTATACTGCCAGAGGTAATGTCGAATAGGATTAAATATGCCAAGAGAGCTTTGTAACCCTCGTCCAGGTGGGTGTGGGACTCACCTCCCATAAAGAGGGGCTCTCTGTCTTGGGGGCCTTGAGGTGGCTGGTTCCTAAAGGGCTCCATGTGATGAGGGTGCCGCTGGGGCTGACCAAAATTACCAGACATGTGCTGCTGGAAGTCTCCCGGTCCCTAGGAAAACACAGAACTCATGAATTATAGGCCATACTGGGAACTCAATAATCACAAACAAATTAAACTAATGAAAAATGGGAATTTATTAGTGAGTATTGCATCGGGCAGGGGGTGCTTGTAATTGAAAGGCTAGGGTTATTAAAAAGACGCAGCATCTTGAGTTGTAAACATCAATATGCATGCCAATATTAAAGAAACCCTTTGGCCTGAATTTGTGAGCAAACCTGCATTAATGCTACTTGGGGCTTTGTTGATAAACCTTCTAAAAACCTGTCTCTAACAAGGAAGAGGTATTTCAGGAGGGGGATAAGTGCCCTCACCTTTGTTTCAGCCTCTTCGTATGTTCGACAGCTTTCTACTCATTGCAAGCGCATTACTCCCAATCTATCTTCGAAGCAAAACTAGATAACAACCCTTTAATCCCTTCTTGGAATTTGAATCCTTTTAAACATCCATCTCTGTTGAAAAATTAACCTGCTATTCAACACGTGGCACTTCCACAAATGGGCTACTTGCCTCCTCCAAGCCTATTGTAAATTACTTAAGATGCTATCAAGGCTTAATCCATCTTTATTCCACTGCTGCGTGGCGGCATTTAGAGAGGAGAGGCGTTAGAAAGCGAGAAGGCCAGAGTCCCAAAAACTTGCTTAACAGAAAGTTAATCAAAGGGGCTTACAAAGACAGGAGAGCACAATGAGGGTGCAATCATACTGTTCTAAAAAAGGTCAGACAGGCAGGTTTGCACAATGAGGGCTCTCGTGTCCATATAATGGCGCTCAAATAACACCGCTCATCCTCTCACTTTTAATCCTCAATAAACAGGCTGCGGGCTGCTCAATATGTAACTGACGCTAGCATAGTTCTCAACAGTGAGGGGATAACCCCAACAAATTTAACAGAGAGGGGCCAAAAGTACTTAACAAAAAATGGAAATGTTAGCTTAAAGACATTTAAGCACCTTAAACCTTGCACCTGGGTTTCATTAACTTCTTACCGCAAACACCAACATAGAATGTAGGCACTGAAGCATATTGTTTTGTTTTTTTTTTTTTATTGTTTTTTTAAATCAGGACATGGTAACATTCACAAGAGTTAAGGAGCAGTGAGGAAGAATTTAATTATCAACACGAGCAATTTCTGTACATTTATGTACATTTTTTAAATGTACATAAACGTTAGAGTTACTAGAAAAAATACATGATATTTCCAAATAGTGTGGTTGGTGGCATCTTTAATTCTTGGTTAAGAGAAATGTCATTATGTAAACAGATAAAATATTATAATACCTTTAATTGGCGCCCAGATTAATATTTCAAAACCCATCTCCAGCAGCAAAAATTGAATGCAGTAATACTAGAGGCTATGACCCCCAATTTGCCAGGTCTTTTCACAATTAAATTTGATGGGATGATAATGTATGATAATCACGAGTAATCAGGTGCCCACTGGTAAATGGAAAGTTGCCGGCTGGTATGTCACCTGCATTTCAAATTGTGTCCTTGGCAACAGCAGCCTAAATGCGATTGACAGCTGGGGAATCCAACGCTATGCTATTCATCAGCACAGTTGTCTAAAAACCCTTCCAATCCCTTCGACTGTCTGATAAGAGGCAAAACAGGGCCCTGCTACTGTGCTATCAATATCGAGCACAATCACAGCCCTCAGGGAACAGAAATTGTACGATACTGACATTGAAGGTTGGAAGAGAGGTAAATAGAAACACATTCTTTTGACAACGATTGGCTCTACGTGGAAAGCCTGGCTCATTTGGCAGCAGTGTTGTAAATCCACATGAATGCAATTGGATGCAGCTATTTTCCAATGGCTAATTTGCATAAATCCATGTAAAATGCACTTTCCAGGAAGATGTCAGTCAGTACCAGCACCACCTGATGCCTGGACATCATTAACTAGAAGGACGGAGTAACTTGAGGCGTTTTGGCTGACTTGCTGTGGAGCCATTTCCCTCAATACAGTAATTACTTTAAAGGCATTTCCGTCATCCCTTGGATAGGTTCTTTGCGAGTGAAATAAAGGACCTTTTCTTACAGGAAATCACTGACTTAAGATCCCTTTTCTCTGACATGAAATTCAGCCTTCGGAATGTAAGGTGCAAAAAGGCAAGAGGCTCATCCCTGCCCCATCAAACCAGCAGCATGTTTCATTTATTCAAATACCGTTCAAAAAAGGTCTCTGTGCCTTTGGGACACAAACTTGTGGAAAGTGAATTTTAACTGGCAGTATATCCTGGTTTCACAAGTCCATTATGTGCCAAGCTGAATAGTCTGAGCCCCAGCCCATCCATGAAGAGTTGCTAACTAAGTCCCGCCACTGTAGCCTCGACCTCCAAAAGTCTACCGCCTAAAGCCCCTATCACGTTTTTCCAGTTGTGCAGCCAGACTCGTATCGGTGTTTACAGATTTGCTTTAACAGTATTTGGCCAGGGCAGGCGGTCTAATTGCCATAATGATATTGCCCTCACAAAAAGGGACGCTAACCGTGTGGAGAGGGAAAGAAAGTGAGGCGAAAGGGAGGGAGAGGAGCAGCTGCTACTCACAGGGAACCTCTGAGGACCCACAGCAGGTCTGGGCTGGCTCTGAGCAGGAGGCATCAAGGGCACTGCAATGAGAGAGAGAGAGAGAAAGAGAGAGAGAGAGAGAAAGAGAGAGAGAGAGAGAAAGAGAGAGAGAGAGAGAAAGAGAGAGAGAAAGAGAGGGGGGGAGATGGAAGAGGGGGAGAAAAATGAAAATGAGGGGCAGAGAGAGAGTGGTGATAGTAGAAAGGGAGCAGTCCATTAGATGTCTCCAAGCTAAAGGCTGTTACCCAGACATTCGTGTTCCTCACTTCTTTACAAAGCTAGACACAGCCCAGGGAGCTCAAGGAAATATCAAAGACATGAACATAATTTGCCAAAATCAACAAAAAGAAATGAATAAGACATTTTGTTTGACAATATTTGGCACAATGTAATTAAATGAACTGGATTTTCATATTGCTGGCATAGCGCTTCAAAACAAGGGTTACTGTAATTACACGTCAAAATTGGCAACTGGAAAACATTCAACTGGAATCTACCACTTAAATGAATATATCAATAAATAAACATACACAAAAATATATACAAACACACACACACACACACACACTTAATCATAACCACAGGCAATCCCTGATTTTCCAGAACATATTTTCATCTCAGGAGCAAAACCCTATGCGCGCACACACATACAGACAGACACAGACACACACATTAACATGCTTTACTAACAAAATTTCAATCTTGGCCTGGACAGACAGGCCAGATAAACCCATCTCAGGGAATGAAATGGTGATGCCGCCAGAAGAAAAATGGAGGATAAACCCATTACTGACTGAGAGCGCTATTCACTTGTCATTCAACCAAACAACAAAATGACATTCTAATCCAGACACCTTTCAGGACAGTATGAGGATAACTGCCAGCCACGGCATGCACCTCAACTAAGCATCTGTTTAACTAGGGCTAGACATTTGGGGGAAAAAAAAAAAGTAATGCTGTTAATGTATGTTGGCTCTACCACTACAGATTCACAGTCTGACTGTATTTGACAGGACAGCCTAGTCATTCAGCATTGTGGCAAATACAGAAAAACAGTGGAAATGAGGGGATATTGTTTTAAAAGCCAGAGAAGTTAAACAGCATCTCATAAAATTAACCTACCTTGCACAGAGGATGATGCAGGCCCTCTGAAATGGGGGTTAATGTGTATGTTTTTGGGTTGTGGAGGCTGCTGCTGCTGGTGGTGCTGGGGGAAGCTGGGTGGCGGGGAGTTCATCATTCGTGTTGGTGGCTCCATCTGGGGCCGCAACGGTGGGGAGCGGTGAGTCATGTGCGGGGGGATGAGGGGCTGAAGGGGCTGCTGGGGTAGCAGGCGGCCATGGTCTTGGAAGGGAGGTCCTCTTGGACGTGAAGGGTGGTGCGGCTGGGAGTGCAGTTGCTGCTGATGAGGCTGATGAGGAAGAGGCATTCGGGAGGTTGGCTGCTAATTGGAAAGAGATGGGGAGATGGACATGTGGGAAAACCAAAACAACCTGTCAAAAGTTAACACATCCATTTCTGGGAAGACTCTGATATTGCTGCTTGCAGCCATGCAATGACATACCAACAAGTCAATTCACAAGCAAGATTAAAGATGATGTCTGAAAATAAGTTAATACAAGGCTTCCCTTAAGATATATAAACTATTAAATGTATGTGTTCTTTAGAATTTGTGCAGGAGACAAAACTGAAGGTAAACTTGGTAGGATCACTATATATGAAAAGAAAGTCAGCTGCCGGCCAGCTTCAGAATATATCAACCAGGGATGCACCAACTGAACAATAATTATATTGTCAAGTTTCAACAGGGCGCTTGATAATCCGTCAGTCTATCCATTTAAACTGGCAAACAAATGAACAAACATGCCATTGACCAAATTCACCAAGAGGTTACACACAGTATGTTCTAAAAAGTACAAGCTCATTAAAAGCAGTCAGTATGTCAGAATGTTTATGGTGTTGGCATATCTGTCATTAAATATTAACTTTCAGCAACCAGGTTTTGTTTTGAATTTTACAGCCTATTAATAAAAAATAATGGAAAACTAGAGCGAAATGCCTTGAGATCTCTTCAACACTATGGCAGTTTTCTAATTTAATACTCATGTACAATAGTTCTGTTTTTGCACTTTTGCAAAATGCAGCCTCATTCAAAGACAAATTATGATTACGGAGCTGTATTTAACTTATCTGTATTTGTTTCAATCTTTACCATCACAATGAACACAAAGTGATTGTGCTAACTAGACCCTGACCAGTTGAAATCTGATTAAACTTGCACTGTATTACCACACTAGTTCTTTCTATTTAGGTTACATGTTCGAAGTGACTTTTCACCTAGACCTTCAAAAGGACTCATGTGAATTGATGACCCATGTAAAGCAAAAGATTAAATGCTTGGCGTGATATCTAATAATAAAAGCCCACAAGAAAACTAAATCCTGAGGAAGAACAAATTTAATTTTGTATAGCAGTGTCTAAATGGACTACTGCCAAACGATTTGCTATAATCCATATATCAACACAGATACGGGGGAGCAGAGCATTTTGATTTCTGTCATGTGTAAATGATGATAGCTTTGGAGGTCTTACATCATGATGAGAACAGCAGCAAACAAAACACATGTCAACCACAAAGACAACCGGCCTCGTGATAATGGTGGCAAATATAAGGGTAAAACCATTTCAAATCATTTTCACCAGTAAAGCTCTTACGCTCATTTTCACCACTCCTAAAGTGCATTGTGACAGGTTACTCAATGTGACAAAGAAGAGTAATCCTTCTCAATTGTTGAGGCGGACGACACTACAATAGTTTACCTGCATGTCCATGCGTCCCATCAGGGGAACCCTCTGGTCAATCATTCTTCCTCTGTTTCCTCCTCTCAAATCTGCCATTCCAAAAGGTGCGAAGCCTCCTCTTCCTCTGCCACCTCGCATACCTCCACGCATGCCTCGGCCTCCATGTCGATTCTGTCTCTTTTGCCGTTCTTGTTCCTCAAACTCCATCAGATCTTGCTTAGCCTTTTCTGACAGTTCTGATGATAAGTGGAACAGGAAAACAGAGCACTTTAAATTAACTGTTAGCAAAAATGTGGTGTAAAACATCAACGTTCAAGCCCAAAGAAATGTAAACCCAGAAAATATGAGAATCATATGCTCAGTAGGAATAATATACCTAGTGTTTCAGGGATATTCCTCCTGTTACTTCCTGCATCAGCCAACCGCACAACAGCGCCATCCTTTCTCTCAGATTTGAACCTTATGCGACCAGACTCTTCATCTTCCTCATCCTCCTCATCTGATTCCTCCCTTGTTTCTTCTTCAGGCATAGCTTCATTGTCAACCTGATGACAAAAGGTTAAAAACCAAAGTCACATTTTTTTTCATCAGTGTTTGATGAAAAAAAAATATGATTATGGCTTGCAGCGCATCACAAAATCTCCTTTGAGGATGAAATAATTAATCAATTACTGCATTGATCTTAATCCGGTTAATCTGATTTTAAGATGTGAATACTCACTGACTTTTTTAGTCTTACTGACTATCTTTTGGTTTTTGATGGACAAAACAAGACATTTGCGCCATCAGATTAATTGACAATTTAATCAATAATGAAAATAACATGCATCACAGTCACTATTTAACACTGGATATCATTCATAAAACCTTCATGAATTATAAAAAAAAAAGTATCAAATTCACAATTATAAAATTAACTTTTTGGATTTTTTTTAATTTACTTGAATGTACCACATAACTTAAGGCCCCTCTGATAACAAATTGAGCTGTGAAGTGTTAGAAAATTAATAAATGGTTAATTATCTAGACCTTCCTTGCTGGGGTTTCAACAGCAGATTCTGAAAAAAAAGCTCAATCTACAGCAACAAAAAGTGTCAGGTGTGGTTTGGAGGGTGTCAGCGTACCTCCTGTGTGTCAAAGACCTGAGAGCCCTCGGCTGTGTCTTCCTCCTCTCCCTGCTGCTCTTCTCCCTCAACCTCCTCCTGCTCCTCAGGGACCTCCTCCTGTTGGACTCCATGTTCATCCAGATGCTCGTCATCATAGGAGGTTTGGTATTCATCATCCTTCGAAGATTGCACGGATAATACAGTATTGATTAAGTTGTAACAACACTGGATCAGTATTATATGTGTGTGTGTGTGTGTGTGTGTAGATCGATAGATAGATAGATATGTGAAGGCAAACATTAAAATGTTATGGAAAGGATTTTAGGGAGACACCGTGTAACCCCCCCAAACCCAAATTACCATAACAGTGGGAGCAAGGCTTCATTACTATTCCTGACAGCATTTGAAATTCAATGAGATGTAAATGTTTGACATGATATACAGAAATGCAGGCACTGATAAAAGCACTGCTCCCCAGTTCAATGATGGTGAAAATATCATTGACTGACTCCTCACAAATCACACCGTTACTAGTAGAACTGCGTGTTCATGACTTCATGCCAGAAACATCCCACAGACATAAACATTCAGCTTACACTTCTCCATAAGAAAAAATTCAGTTCAAGTCGATGAAGCAATCATTCTGTATAAACCTAGATACACATCTCAGTTATTCCAGCATACTAACAACTTCATGCTGCTGGTATAGGAGTTGCTGATCATCCAAACACTCTATCTGCATAACACCCTCTAACAAAAACTCATTCCTAAATAAGGTCAGACTGTAGGTCACACCTCAGTGTTTGGTGTTGCGCTCCATTAACCTGCCAAACAGCAGCACATATTAATGCAGAAAAGAAGAAAAACACTTTCAGCAAACCAGACGGATGGACAGGCTGCCCCAGGGGAACACAACAGCTTAATCCTTTAAACTGTTCCACATAGCACTCAATGAATACCAGGGCAAGCAAAATGTCAAGGCCAGGCAGTTTAGTGACCTTGTAAACAGTTATTAAACATAATACAAACACACACCCAAAATAGGCATCCATTTGTGTCGCACAGTATGAAGATCATCATCTTATCTTTGTGTGAAAAAAAAGGCAGGCCAATATATCTCTGTCAGGTGCCAAACACCATCACACCTTGGTAAATGGACCATAACGGACATTTGCACATGGATCTGGTTTTATCTTTGATCCTCTTAGTCCTGGCTAAGAGGGAATGGAAACGAATAAAAGGGAAACTCACATCAATCATTAGAAAACTGTATGGGGTGTCCTCAGGAAGGTCAATAATCTTTTCACCTGCATGAGACTTTATCAGATCTAGTCTAAAGCCCGAGATAAAAGCCCCCCATATTAACCTCCGCCGATTGGCAGCACATCTCCCCAACACAAAGCAGCTTCTTACTCCCCCAAAGACACAAGGCCCAAGGTCACAATGGCAGAGGGATTTGGAGGCGACAGCAAAGCATTACCTCATGCCAAACAAGCTGTCAACACAAACTTTGTCAGCAAGATGGAGAAATGAACTGGCAGGAAGTGATAATGAATCTAACCCTCTCCTGCCCAAAAACGCCAACCAACATCTCCTTCTCCTGAATAGATTTTCAATCCTAACTGTCCCCTAACCAAGACAAGAAAACTGATATCATCTCTTACGTACAATAGAATTGGACAGAAAAGAGAGTGGGAAGAACTGTGTGTGTGTGTGTGTGTGTGTGTGTGTTGGCTTCAAAGTGTGAGTAAGCAAATGTGAGAACTCACTTGAAATTCACCATCTAAGGGCTCATTGATTTGAATGTCTAGCACTTCATCCTGGTAGCCATCATCACCCTCAGCTAGCTCTCCAGTGTAATCCATTTGGTCTTCAGGCATCTCTGTGTTGTCATCTTGGCTGTATTCCTGTGCATACTCCTCTTCACCCTCTTGCTGGTAGCCCTCCCTTACATCTCCTTCTTCATAGCTCTCTGCACCCTGGTTCACACCATCATCTGTGTAGTCTGCTTCCTGCGAGATGTCCTGCTGATCATAGGATGCACCCAAGCTGTACGTGGCATTGAGGCTCACATCCTGACCACTGAAAACAAACAAAAATGTTGGGACTTGGAAAACAGAAATGAAGTATGATGGTGAAATGTGCTCAATTTTAACTATGCCAGTTAGATCACTGAAAACATTAAAGACTTGTCATTAAAGACTGTCATTAGCTTACCTCATATTTACATCTTCGTCATCACTTTGTAGAAGGTCATCATTCAGCTCTTCATCTGACACTTCTGAGGGATTCTGAAACAAAAATAAAGGTGTAGTGGCAAATATTCTATTATCTGTGTGTGTCAGTACATCAAGAGGATGTATGCACAACTAAGCACAGACAGGAAAAAGTTCAGACCGGTTCTAGCAGTTTATCAACAGTCGCTGTATCAGTCAGTACAAAAGGTCACTACAAGGCACTCACTTGTTATGTCTCCATTTGATATAGTACATACAATATTTTCCATTACAAAGGCACATTGTGTGCTCTAAAACTGTATTCTTTTCGTGTGTGTTTGTTAGTGTGTGTGGGGGCAGGGGTCCACCTCCAACCCCAAAGGATGCTCTATTCCCATGTGGTGAAGGCAATCTGGCCAGGTCAACACAGTTGTTTTTTTTTGTCCGCTGTACTTCCTCCTGGTTCACATCAACAGATCCCCCTGCAGAGGAGCCACCTGCTACAAGTCAACTGTTCACTTCTATTTTCTAAATGTTCTACCAACACCAACAGCCAATGTTTGGGATATTATTTCCTGTTTCATGCTTGTAAGCAGAGAAACCATGCTGACAAGTTTTTTGGCATCAAATCAAAAGCACATAACAGAGTGAGATTTGCATTATCTTACCTTTTTACCTGACAGCCAGTCTTCCTCCAACAAATCCTCTTCCAAATCACTTTTAAGGAGAAACAACAACCAAATAACATGTTAACAGTGTCAGTTAATACTCAGTTATATTTAATTACAATTGATGTTATTCTACAACAGTAAAGTACATGTTTTCACTATATGTTTTGTGTGTGATCAGTCTCAACCAAAGTGACCAAATAGACTAAAACGAGGGATAACACAGTTGCAGTGTTCTCTACAACACATAAAGCTTACCTGTCAATAACCTTGAAACAGACATTACTAGGGCTGGAACAATAACCGCATCACCGCGGTCATTGTGATGCCTACTGCGGTGTTGAGGTCATTACTGTCATTACCACAATATTAAAATTATATATATATATATATATATATATATATACGTATAAAATCCTGTTTTTAAAGCTAGACAAAGACTTTTAACACCGTATCTCGACAGTGGGCCAGTCCATTCAAATCCTTATTATTATTTTTTTCAAAGTTTCAGTTCTTATCATGATTAAATTGAATATATACACACATAATACAAAGGCATAAAATACAGAAGCATTGCATAAACAGCAGACATACCCCTCTTATGTACTACTGTCCATAGTTGTTTACGCTGCTCTGTTCACTTGGCTTTATTAAACAATCGCCGCAAATCTTGTTACAAAGCCGAACACTGTGTCATCAATTTGTGCACATTTTATGCCAGAGGACAAGGAGCGATTGGGGTGCTTGTGGGGGTAGTGAGGTTGTGGCAATCACGGAGGGTAGCTGGGTTGCGGTGATCGCGAGGGGTAGAGGGGTTACGGTGGGGGTTGCGGGATTGCGGAGGGGGTAGTGGGGGAGGGTAGTTGGGTTGCTGCGATTGAGGAATACTGCAGTAAACCGCCATTACCGCATGATCGGGTGCTTTATCACTGCGGTAAAAAAAAATCCATACTGTCACTGTTCTGAAGACAAAAACTGTAGATTTATATTTTCCCTTCAAGGTTTAAGAAAATAATTATTTTTCTCAAGTTTAATACACAATTACCTGAGAAATATGAAAAAGCTGAAAACATAATACTTTCTGTTATATATATATCTATACACACACACACACATATTCTCTCAGATGATGAGGTCATCTAGTATTTTATTCCGCCAGATATGTTGCGTTCTCAGGTAAAAGGTAAAAAACGGAAAAGGCGTTTTTACCTGGTTATCCCCTCTCAGGGCCTGAAGTTTCAAGATGGTGACGCAACATGGCGACCTGCATTGGCTACACCCACGCAATGTATAAGTGGGTGTAGCCCATAACTGTCAGAACACTGCAGTTTTTTTTGTGGAGGTAATTACTCATGAATGAGGTAATACTTTTAAATGATAAAAGCTAAAACTGTTAATAGACAACTTGAAACATTACACAGGGGGGCTTTAACACCTGAAAAGTAGATGCATTGTAGATACAAGGTCTTCACAGTATAGTAATATTATGTTTATAGGAAGATCGGAGTCATGCACTTCTTGATTTTGACTACCACAGCAGAAACATCTTACAGCACACTAGAACATGAGAAGATATATTACCTTTCAGGATCTTCATTTTCACCTCTCCTCCTGCGTGACCGCTCAGCACCAGGTTTGTCATATTCATCAAAGTCATTATCTGCAAAAGAAAAATAATTTTGTTGAACAATGCTATGACGAGTATGTTTGTCCACCAACCTCATACGATGACATCAGTCCTGCAAAATTAAAAGTATACCAAGTCTATTAGCACACCGTATTGGCATGCCCCTCATGCCAAGCTGAATCAACAACTTACACAGCAAGTACACAGATGCCATGTATACCAACAGCATGGTATGCTGGGGAGACTGGTAAACATCACACTCAAGGTTGCATCCAAAAAAGGTAACAATTATTTATTACAGATATATGAAGCAGTTACTTTATTTACTTTATATTAGTAAATAAAGTAACTGACTTACACTGAGAAAATAAATCAATAAACATTATTACTATCAATATGTTGCAGTTTAGAAAGACAGCCAACACAATGTTTTAAATATTAAAATTGTACATTCGAGTTCATATTTTGCCGACAAAGTTTAAGTTGTTTACAAAATATTAATCCCTCTAACATTCGTCATACTTTTTCCAATTAATGTTTTGTTTTTATGCCACCTGGCAATTTGAAGAATACTGCAATGTTGTAAGCATTACAGCCTTTATCAGTGCTTGAGGTTTGTATGCCACAAGCTTTAATGATTGGCTTGTTGGTCTGTGTTCCCCTCAACCCAATCACTTCTTAATCTGCCTCCCCCTAACAACACAGCAATAACAAGATGTTATTAAGACAAGAAGGACACGTAGCAAATACCATTAGTGTACACAATAATTATTAGAGTAAAAAATACTGTTCAGACATTTGCAGAGGAGGTTTCCACAGAAAGCATGCTGAGAGCTAAAGCTATGCCACCTTTAAAGTGAGCATAGCCACGATGTACACTGCCAGGACTCTGAAACCTGAAAATCCAGCCATTATTATCTTAACTTTTTATATCAGCACTTTGCTGCTGCTGCTGCTGCTGCTGCTATATGTCAAAATGCCATCTAGGAAAAAGGCCCATCACTGCTTTTAAGATGAGGGCTTGGATCTAACATTTCAGTCTCTGCACCTGAATCTCTTTTGAGACCTCCTCAGACATAACACAGTGATAAAGCTGCTAGGAAATGCAGCCTCATGTTGCATGCATTTTGAAGACTTGGCTAGGTTAGCATTAGATTTTTACAGAAAAGCTAATTCATGATGTATATTTAAACACGTTTTGGCTGGGAGTCCGGATACGTTGTTACACACAGGGCAACGCGGAAAGTCAGTAATGTGGCAGATTTGTTTACTTTTGGTGTGCTGATATGTTCGCATGCCTGTACTTCAGCACTTCAAGTAAATACTGACATTAAGTGAGAGTGACAATTATATTTCTAAAGCCACTACAGCCCAGCACTAATCAAAATGCTATAGAAATTGCAAAACGAAAACACTACGTAAACTACGTCATGTACTGGTGCACCCAAACACACATGCAGCTGAGGCGACATGGACAGAAAATAAAAACAACACTGTATGGATGATATTAGGTAAGGTTACGTTTGTTCAGTTGAATCAGCTACCTATGTGCCACCAAGCATTAGCCAAAGACCTGAGTGTTCTTTCTGAACGGCTGAATTGTGTTGAATCGGATAGCTTCTGTCAGCAGTGCTGCGGCGGCTAATGTTAGCTTGCATTTGAATCAAAAAGCCTGCCTTTATGGAGCCATTGTTCTTAATCTTCTTGTTTTTTTAAATCACATTGACGTGAAAGCGTCAGTAAGTTTAAAATTGCAACAAGACGCCAGATATACCCCCGACCTGTCATTCAAGTGATATGACGATAGGCACAAGCTTGCTAGCTAAGTTAGCTAAATTGCTTGCAATCCTAGCAGGCGCAGCTGCTAACGGTCTCAACATCTGAAAACTTAGGACCGAAATAGCTAACGTTAGCCCGTAACATGGCCCTGAGTTAATTTGCTCTGCTCGTGAATAATATCACTCTGCAAATATACAGGCTGATTGCGCTAATCTATATCCTGCAAATAAGGTAGCACCGCCGTTAGCTTCTAAACTATCGCTGGTTCGCTTTAACGTAGCAACAACGATGTTTATATTTAGATTTACAACCAAACATTTGCTCAAGGTAAGCTAATTTAGCACCAATTAATCATATCCGTGGTCCAATACGTGGCCTAACGTGAACGCAGGACTGTTTCCAAACCCTGTTAACATTAACTACCATATTAGCTAACTTAGCTACATAGCTAACTTAGCGTCATAGCTAACTTAGCTACATAGCTAACTTAGCGTTGTCGACCAAAGCCATTGGCTTTACTCACCCTGAGCGTTGGCGGACATGATGCAGGCGCGTCCCAGTTACAGTCTAACTAAAAACGGGAGAGTTCATTTAATATTTAGTAATTCACCATTTCGACGGTGCAAAATGTGAGGCTGGAAAGAGAAGATTTCTATACGATAGTGTCTGCCATTCGCGACCAGAGTACAAACATGGCCGAACTGTTTGCTGCGATGATGCATTGTGGGTGGTAAACACCAGCGCCGCTGATCAGTTTGAGGCACTGAAGCTGCTCCTGACATGATTCTGGCATGCTTCTGCCTTCCGCGTCTGCATGCAATCAGTTACAAGAGTTTGTTGTGGAAAACGCATTTGTTGCACAATTGGATGCGCTACACAACCGATTGAACACCTTCCTCATGATGAATACTGTATTGTTTAATTCATCAAGAAACACCTAGTCTTATAGATGCCTCTTCCTGTAGGCTTGGTTTAGAAATCACAGTGTGTTTCTTTTTGTGACAATTATATTTTTACACACATACAGTAAATCTATCACACTCAAATCTTGCATGGACCATGTTGTAGTTGTGTATGTTTAGTGGCTTTAGACAGTACAAGATTATAAATACAAGTGACTACATAAGTAATGGTTGCCACCATTAATATGACTGATATCTGCACTGTCTGGGTAGTTCTACTTCATTTAACTCTATATTGTGTTTGGCTGAGATCATGCAGGGTTGACTGGCACTAGACCAGCCATGATAGTGATGGGCTCATCGATGAGAAATACTGTAGTTTGTTCCTACAATGTGGTGTCTGATCTTGAGCTTAACGGTCAGGTTCTGTGTAGCGTTGTGTGGAGGTGACATGGGCTTGGTCCATTTGTATGGACAGAACTTAACTCACTCTTGGTACCACCTTTCTGTTTGATAGCAGAACTAATCTTGGCAACTAACCCAGACAATTATTCAGTTCCAATTTTATAAATGTTTGCCCCCTTTAAATCAATTTGGTCAATCTGGCAATTTAGGTTTTATTCAAGTCACTCCTTTGATTTTTCTTCCCTGCGAGGTCAAAGCCTTTTCATCTCTGGCAAGTTTTTTCTCTTTCATGCTTAAGTCTGGGAGTTAAAGTTGTTGTCTGAGTCTACAGCTAGACTACAGCAGAATTTGAACCCCTAAATTCCTCCTGGCCTGACAAACGTCAACAAAGACCCCAAGAGACACCAAAGAGAGGTGAGCAGTGAACTGAAGCCTCATTGTATTGGCTCATTATGGGCTCCCGCAGTGAGGAAGAAGCTATTTTGTAGCACCACAAGGTCAATATCTGAAAGCCAGGGCGATGGAGGGGATCAGCCATGAGATTTTTAATTTGAGAAAGCGTAAAGGAGTTTTTCTCGAGAAAGACTGTGAATTCTAATGGAGTGGTGATTGTACAGACTAGTTGAGGTGGCAAATGCTTTCACACTTAGCTTTTAAAGTACATAAAATGCATTTTATCCACAATTTTGCAACCTCCAGGACACATGCAGTCATTGCATGCTTAACTAACATCTAAACTTTGTGATTTTTCATCCTCCCAAACTCACATTTTTCATGCTGTCTGCACAAGCTTGTGTATCCAGTTTTTCTCCTAGAGTTGATTGCAGGTGTAATTCATATCAATCTGTATTCCACACATCATTAAATATTCACTCTAAACAGCTGTATGAGATATTTCTATGCTCCCTGGATTCACTTTCCCAGGAATTTTGATTTTACTTCCAAATAGATGTGAAAAGCGGAGCTGTCACACTCTATTACGGTGACCTCAATGATTCTGTGCCCTGTCCAAATCCAGCGGTTTTCCATAACAATGCAAATTAAAGGGTGCAAAGCTGAAGGAGACAAGACTTGTTATTTTCGATCCAAAGGACAGAGGTTCTTTACAACAAACTTGTCTGTACGCCTTTAAATTTAATTCAAATGCCAACTTGGAAGTTGTTTTGTGTGAGACAATTCTTAATTTTTTTTGCTGTCAATTCATGAAGGTCAGCAACTGTCCCGAGACAGTGACACTGGAGCTGTTGAGTATTGGGCTGTAATAGAGTATTCTGTAAATGAAAGAATAACAAAAGTTTTTTTAGTCATTGTGCATTGTGTTTTGATGCAGACCATTGTCCAAGGAGGAAACATTTTTGTGAAGGGGAGAGCAAAGGAATATGCAACCAACTGTTATACTTCAGCAGGAATATTTGACAAAGTTAGATGTCTGTTTCAACTTAAGGTGGAAAAATGGGTTTTGAATGTCATATTTTCACTGGAAAATCTACTTTCTCTATTTTGACAAGTCAATCATACATCTTTCTATATAGCATGCACACTGCATACCATTATCTACTGTTTTGACTTGCACTACTAATGTACAATATATACAGAACACACATATTAATGCAAATTAAAGATTCTAAAAGTTGTTATTAATGTCTATTGTATTGTCTTTAATTGTATTTTGGTTTTACATATATTTATTTTTACTTTTCACACAGATAAATAGACATAGACCCTTGGAGCATATACCCTGGTACTCATCAAGTGCATGCTCAGATCGTTTCAGTCAACTCTAGTCATGTAGAGCACAGTACTGAATGTATTATTACAACACAATGGTTATTGTAACTGGTGATTTAAAACAAAGGGCTGAAGGAAAATCTATGTGGCTACTTTATAACCTGAGGTCATATTTATAGTTTTATATGTGTGGTATGTATGTAAAATTATATATATTAAAAACATGAAACATGCAGATTATGATTATTTTAGTCAGTTGCATTTAGATTCAAGATTCAAAGTGTTTATTGACATATATACAGTAGGAAAACATGTTTACCTGCAGAATGAAATTGGCCAATCTAAGCCAGGTGATGCACAATTAATTGCATAATTTATGTTGATAACCGGGGTAATAAATAATAAACAATAGCATGCATCTGCAGTGAGGGAATAGGCGGCAGTCAGTGACCCATATCTCAGTGCAATGAACTGCTTAACTCAGACTGTTGTTTTATTCAGTGCACTGTCAACAGACTGAGAGGAGGAGCCTTAACACTCACCGGCCACTGTGATTGGTTGTCAGATTCGTCTCCTCTTCACAATTGGCTGCTCGCACCGTCACTCAGGATCTGTTGTCGCTGATTCCCGCGCCATTCTTCGTGCACGCGCAAGCCAAGCCAGGCACGTACCCGCTTGGAGACTGTCTGGAGTCTGTCTGAAATTGATAAAATTGCAGATGGAGTTTTACATCTGTTTGCACATTTACAAGGAAGCCGCCTGTTGGAAATGGGATTTTTTGCTCTGCTCTCCTCCACAAACGCCGTCGATTCACCACGCTTATCAGCCAAAAATATATGTTTTTTAGATAAATGCTGTTAAAGTTTTTTTCTTCTCCTGCAGTCTTATCAGCAGACAGCTCTTTATGCACAGGTAGGTAAGGCAGGCGCCTGAGTGCAAGTTAGCTAACATACAGTGGGTACCGCAACATTAAACATTCGCCAAAAAATGTTTATTTGTGAATGTTAGTTGTGCGTTTTTGTTGGGGAGAAATGGGTCGCTGGCTTAAAAATGTCAATACCCTGTTCCACCGTAACAAACGGGAAGTGACCTGGTTAATTGCTGCGATAGAATAAGGTGCGTTTTTCTCATTTGTGAACGAATTCCTCACAGTAGCTGATATTGTTTTGGAGACTTGACCTCATTCACAACACTTGAGGAGGATACGCAGGTGACGCACCTGTGCTGACGTGAGGTTGTTGATTAACCCCACGCGCGCTTAAGCTACCTGTTAGCTCAGCAGGCACCTGAGGGGGACACCTGTCATCTGGACTCACCACTTCTTCTTTTAACCCTTTCAGCCATGCCGGCTTAATTTGTGATTACAGAGCGCCAAACAATACCTTCATTTCATGCACGCGTTCAGATAACTAATCTAAACTAATCTAAGTGGCTCTGAGGGGAGGTGATATGAATCCTGTGTGAAATGCTTCTTTTCCTCCTCTTGTTTTGCTCTGCAGGGCATCAGGAGTTCAGGAGGAGTGCACCATCCAGAAGGCAGCCTGCAGCAGAAAGGTTGGTGCACATGAGTGGGTTCAAACATGGGTAGAGTGGTGTTGGGTGGTTTAATATTAAATAAATTCAATATGTTTTGTGAGATTGTCACATTTATGCAACCCCCAACAATAATTTTGAAAATGTTTTCACAAAATGTTTTCACCTCAACCTCCCACAAGTAACTTAAAAGTACAATGTCAACACTGATAATATAACAATAAGCCTGTGCATTCTTCAACCCTATATTTAAAAACAGCGATGCACATTTGATTTTAAATATATCCACATCATCACCTAAAATGGATAAATTTTTCCGTGTATTGTTTTTTTACACATTCCCTGTGATCTGGCATTTTTTTCAGATATATATTTTAAAAAGCTGCGGTGTTCACCAGTGTTCAGTGTTCGAGCAACGCTTGTCCGCACTTTAGAGGAGATAAATCGTCATGCTACTTTCAACCTAAATTTCTGAGCTCTTGTATCTCAGCTGTAAGCAGGGTAAATGTACATTTTGTGTGTGACAGAGCATTTGATCTGCTGCTTCCTCAGACTCCAGACGCCTTTGCTCTGTCACTGCAGTTGTCAGCAGACGGTGCAGTCATATGACTTGGGGAAGCTTCCTCCCTCCTCCCAGTGTCTGCTCTTTTGGGGCAAGATGGCTGCTATAGCATTGTTGTTATCTGTGACGTCTATGAATTGATGTGAGTGGAAACACTTCTACTTCAGTGAAACAGACCACAGCTGATCAAGCACATACAGTGAACAGCACACAGAAGGAGGTCCATTGAACACTGTTTCTCTAACCAGCATTTTTTTGCATTTAGTCGATCAGAGGACTATTTAACTTTAGTTTTCATCGCTGTGTCAACACAACCCAGTGACTGGACATCTCCTATGTTATTATTTAATTATTTTCACTATTCTGTTCACTTGATGGAGGTTTATTCCTAACTTGTTTGTCCGCCAATCTGTCGGTGGTCTGTTTGGTAGCCATTTTGTCTGATTCATCAGTGTCAGTTGGTGCCAAGCCTTCCAGGGTAATGTGCTGTGAGCAACTGTAATGTCTCTGCATGTTATACAAATATCAGTGGGGGCTTCTGATTTATAATATGATAAATAATAAAATATGTGTTTTTTCTGTATATCTATTGAATACAGTTTCTTGCAACCACACACATTTAGAGTTGGTATCTACAAGATAAATAGAATATATTACAGGCAGTTTTAAATAAATACAAATAAAATATTTACCTCAGCATTTTTAACATGTATTGAATCACACTGTGAATGCAACAGTACAAACCCACAATATGTAATGTGAAATTATGTATGAAAGGTGTTAATAGTTGAACAATAACTTAGAAAAGAACAATCCATATTATTTTATTTTAATTTTGGGTTGATTACCAGCAGTCACTTTGTCTAGATTGCTTTTCCTATCAGTTAGAAGGGAAGCATTTTATTAATAGGTTGCATCTTAGACTTTATCACTTTTTTGTCTCAGACTCGGTTAAGTGCCATAATAACAGTCTGGGAAAATTATCGTAAATTTTCGTAGTATCGCATTTCTATCGTAAAAGTGGCACGCAACATGGTGATGATTACGTTTACGGAACAACCTTTCTTTTTTTTTTTTTTTTTTTTTAACGTTTTACAGATTCAGTCATTTATTGCACAAAGCAGCTGTGTTAAAAAGTACTTTTTTCATAGTCCACTTATACAGTGAAGGAGGGTACAGCTAATATTGACTTTGGCCTCTGAAAGTGCTCCTAGCAACGCTCTGACTTTACAAGTTACTTTCGCTCAGCGAGTCTTTGATGTTTATCTGTTTGCCATATCAGTGACCAGCCTGGACAGATCTCTTCATTATCACCTTCTTAGTGCGTACTCGTCTGCTGTGAGACAGCTCCCATAGTCTCGTCTTGTCATATTTCTTAATGGTTTTTGAGTGCTTGTTAATTATTTTACTGAAGAATATAGGAACACTTAAAGCATGGCGTGTCTTTGCAGGCTTGTCCCAAACCTGAGCCGGCATCGGACAAAAAAAAACGTCTGGAGTGGAAATTAGAAAGGTAAGAAAAGTGGAAAGCATAGTTTCAAGATTGTACATTTTTATTCATAACTTGTTATTGTACTTTATTTATCAGAGAGTGCCTTTTTGGTGTGACTTTCATGATTGTTTTGAATGCTTGTCATACATGAAGTAATTCGACACTAAATGCCACTTTAAACAATTCATATTCCTAATTTATATGCCTTTAATTAGATGTCAATTATATCAGTGGAAACATTTTTTTTTTCATAACGATAAATAACTGATCACAATTATTTGCTTTCAAATCGTTATACAGATATTGTGATCCGTGCAACATAGTGTCTATTTATTTTCAACTTTATGACTGTACATTTATCTTCAGTGTTACATGCCAAATCAACCAAACAAAAATGATAAAGCCATTTTAATTGAATACTTGTCTTTTTTGCTTATTTAACCTTTCCGTGACAGCATGTGTATCTAGCCCACACTAAGCCTCACAGCTGTTTGTTGATGTATTTTTTTTTAATCTTTTTTCACAGGAGATCCATGGTTTCTTGCAGCCTGTCATGCCTTCATGTCTTCGACGTTGGGAGTGTCTCCGCCCAAATGGTAAGATCTGGTTGACCTGTTCATTAAAGCACATTTGGGCACGTTAAAAGTTGAGAAAAGCTATTCCAGGAATGCTTTAAGGTGCTGCAGCCAGTGGATGTGATTGCCTGAGGGAAATATCAGTCGGCTGCACGGACCAGTATTTGCAGAGGTTGAGCTCTGGCTTGCAAAACCAGTTCTAGATGATATGATGATGAGAAATGCCTAATCAAATTCAGCGCCGTCGTTCACTCATTTTTTTATTAACACTGATTTGTGATCTCTTCATAAGATAATCATAGATATGGATCTCGTAACTTTCACTCGAGGCTTAGCTGGAAAATGCTGATGCAAGAATGGCTCTGAGTCTTCATCCTGTTTTTCCATTGGCTCGTTGTCTCCACCCACAGTGCAGTCACGGGGTCCAACATCATGACGATGTCTGGAGAAAACAGGCTTTCATCCAGGCTCTAATGCTGCCTGAGCCATAATGAAAAGATTTCTTGGGTTATATTTGTGCGCACACAGACTAAAAATCTGAGCTTGTTTCAAAGCATTGCTCTGTACTACAGCAGCACCTGCCATTGTCTGTAAAACGCTGGCTTGTTTATCTCACCAGCCTCTGCTGCGTAATGACGCAGTTTCCTTTGACATTGGTGTGGCACATTTTAAATCAAGGCCTTCACTGTATTTTAAGGAGTCTCCTGGCAGCCTGCCAAAAACATGGATCCATTTGCTCGTTCCCTCCGAAGAGCACAACTGCACAGCTGTGACCCCTAGCCGGTCCTCGCTATCGATAACTCATAGCCAGCGGCGTCCATTTTAGGTTGAAGCAGTGGCGAAAGAGAGGAACTATAATGTTGCTTGTAGAAAAACAAATCTGAATTTTAGGCGTAAATCCCGTTATATTGTGGAGCAGACAAACTTGTGTAGTGAAACATTTGAAAACAATACAGAACAAATGGGTGCATGTGTGAAAATACCTGCACTGAATTGTGTTTTATGATTTATAAGTTTACTTTGTGTTTAGTGCGGCGCGATTTATTTTTTATTTGGATGAGCATTTTGATTTTGCAGTAATTTTTCTAATTTATATTCTTTCTTTTTAAACAATTTTACAAATGCTTGTGATTGCATATTTAATATCACTGAAAATGAACATCGATAAAGACTTCAATGAAATGTTGAAGCAGTGACTAAATTCCATACGTATATTAATATACTCCAATAACCTGATATCAACAGGTTAACAATTGAAATGTTGCCGTCTGTGCTGTTTAATTACAATTTTTCATTGTAAATATAATCCAAGCTTCATCTAAATCACTAAGTGATGAGTAAGATATGCAGTGCGGTTTGATTTTATAAACATAATTTCAAAAGTAATGAGGATTTATTTTTTGATGTGTTTAATAATTTTCACCAGCTGAATATTGCAGATGTTATTATATTTCTCAACATTATTTTTTTTATATCGAAAAAAAAGCCGACCTCAAAACTAAATAAAATATAATTAATACTGTTTTTATTTGTGCGAGTCGGGCGTTATAAACTGATGATTTAATACAAAATATACCTCTATATATAGGTCGAGATAATAAGCAACAGTAAATAGACGTTTTGCGTTTGATTTGTACGATCATATTATGCATATATTTTGAAACTATTTAGGTTCGCAATTAATGTGATGCCATTTTTTGTTGTATTAAATAAAAAAACAGAGCTCTTCCAACAAATAAATATATTAAATGTAAACACAACAGTTCACTCATTATTTATATTAGGCTTAGTGAGAACTGAAAAAAATATGCAATATGTAACGTTGTATTATTTTACATTACTTGAAAATTCTGAAAAGTGGTCTTTGCAACAATTATTTAAACATACTGTATATAGTGATGTAGAGCTGCTACAGTAACTTGACTCACTGAAAGCTCTGGGTGACCTTTACCCTCTTGTGTTTCCGTCCACTGGTAAAACCTCGTGTGAAGCCAGACTGATCTGACGCCACGTAACACAACAGTGGCTGTCAGTGACATATTTAGCTGGGTCTCTGCTCTGTTGCTAAGAAAATAGAGAGAGAAAAGCCACCCTGGCTTTATGCATCTGTTGATTAATGTCAGACTGAGTGTTTGAATTTAAAATTTTATTTCTTTTTTCACACTCAAACCTGTTGACCTTTTGTAGATGGTACAAAACAAGTTTATGCCATCATCATTAGAAGCACTCAAACCAAACTAGATGTAATATTTTTGCTGATCAATTATAGTCGACTGTGCTTCCTTTTTACTGTATTCTCCCTGATATTAGAACAACAAGATTAGAGACTCAAAGGCTGGATTTTGCAAACTATCTTGTTCTCTGCTCAAATATGATTTCTGATGTATGCATGTGTCTTGGGCCAAGAATAAGATCTTTGCCTGGAGATAGTAGGCCTTTTGTTTCACCATTAAAACAACCGCAGCGCTCACCGTTCACTGACTGAGCAGAGGTTTTCAATCTCAGCTGCAGCCATAAACATCACATGAATGGTGGATCGTCATTAGATGAAGGACATTTTAAATGGAGATTGTCAGTGACAAATTATGCGGCGGCTATTCTGTAAATGTTGATTGTTAAAGGGCGTATTTTGGAGCTTTGTGAAAGGTAAGTAAATAACTTCTGCAGTGTTGTGTGACTGCTGTGCATTTGTCCTCCACTGTTTGTGACCCTGCCAGTCTGAAGATGTGCACTTGCAGCATGTCCGTTCCCACTCAGTTGCGTAGCACTGACAGCTTCAGCAACACTTCCTGTTTTAGTTTGAGTGCAAATCCACCACTGACTTTGAAATGGAGTGTGCTCATCTATAACACCCTCATAAACGGTACAAAAAAGGCTGTAGGCCTGGGTGACCACTGTTTGACTGTGGTGCGAGGCTGCATGCCTGCTTAAACTGAACAGCAGCCTGAACAAGCACTTCACTTTCTGGGGTGAAACTTTTGGCCTGAGATGAACTTCTGCTTCTTCACTAAACTCTTAACTTTCACTGAGCTCTCGGCACGTATGGCTGGATGGAAGCCTTGCAAACGGAGAGGTGGAGTCTAGTTACTATTTCCTAACAAAAGGGTTGCATGAAACATTAATCATACTGCACAGTCCTGATGCACATTACAATAGCAGAGTCAATGAAATCATCCCAAACTAAAGGGTCTTTTTTTTTTTACCCTTTTATTCAAAAGCTAATGAAAAAACACACAGCCAGATCCTGTTCAGTTTTGGTATGAGTGTGTCAGTTACCACAGTCTGTAGTGCTTGACCTCTACTGATTTTACAGCCTGATGATTTAGTACAAAAACACATCCCAATATGTTTAACCAGAGACTCACTCTGGTTAAACATCTGGTCACACTGTAATATGGTGCTCTGAGAGCTGTGTAGTAAAAGGGTTTATGTTCATTTGTCACCTGTTTGGCTTCAAATTTAGATGTTTTGAGCATTAAAGAAGAAGTGTCACATGTTGAATTAATGGTGTATCCTGACTAGTCATGCCTGTTTTGTGTAAGCTCTCAGTTAATATTGAAGTGACTACTTTTCATGATGCGACAGCCCTGTTTAGTAGTAAAATGTGCTATCTACAGTTGTGCTTTTGGTCTTGTGTAGACACTAACAACCCACTATTTATGTGACTTTTAATTATGTTCAAATATCACACCTGTTCAAGGAGTTTGTGTTTAAAAGTTATTTTTCTGCCTTTCTTCTCTGTCCATATGCAGTGAATATGTAAAAATAAAAGTAGTCCAGGAGCTTTATGGAAGTTTCCTTCAAAGTTGGATATGTGAGACTTGAGGGTGTGCTCACATTTTTCCCTAATTGGGGCTTATTTTAACACACCTGGACACACCTTCCACTTTGCCATTTAACCTCTTTGTGAATGAAGACAGCAAAGTGGAGTTGGTGCTCGTCAACCTGCAGTACATCATAGCAAAAGGAGGCTGCACCATGACTAATTAGTAAATCTCACTTCTCTCTAAGGTGGGGGGAAAAATGATTTCCTTTGCAGCGAGGTTGAGGGGTTGATGAGTAAATACCCACCTGCTCCAAGTTGCAGTAACCTAATAAGTCTCCCTGGACTTTGAAAGTGAATATTTCATATTTCACTGATCTCTAACAGCTTTTCTGCATGTCTCATATCTGACTCTCCGTAAGCCATCTAAGATGGGTGAAGGGGAAACAGACTGCAGGGTCTCTCTCCTGCCACACAATGGCGTGGAAAGGTCAGGCCTAATGAAGTCGGGGGTGTGACCCCTAGTATTCAGTGACTTTGCATGGCCTCCATCCCACCGCTGCAACCATGCCGGTTAATCCCTTTTTGATCCTAATTGATAGGCATTAACATGATCCTTATCCAGGAGCTGTGTTTTGTCTTCCACAGCCCTTCTCTCTGGGTGTCAGTGACACAAAGTGTGAAAGCGTTAAACCAAATGTGAAATTGATATTTTTCATGTTTGTGTGCTTAAAATCAGGCCGTGTTTCTAAACACTCACACAAAAGTGGCCAATGTTCAGCATTTGCCCTTTGAGGCTCTTAACAGGACTTAGCACATGACCTCTACAATCCGACTGTGATGTGAAAGGTACCAGCCCATTTCCACTTTGTTTTCCTTTGAGTCCTTATCACTAGGCGATTACTACCGTCAACTGTTAACTAATTACCCTTTTTAAATGTTTGGCCTGACTTTAAGTCAGGACCCGTATCACCTTTATGAGAGTGCAAACACTGCAGGTTCTCCAGAAGTTGTACCACTTCCCAAGAGCTTTATCTCAGTAACTGCTTCTGTTTATTGCAAATAGAACCCTTCATTGAATTAACAAGTTAACACTAATTAACAATAAATTATTAATTAATTAATAAATGAGTTATTTGTCTTTACTGGTAGTTACTTGATCCTAAAGAAACATTTTCATGGCTTATTATATTATTTGTTATGCTTCATTCTAGAAATGGTCCACTTCATGAAACTATATTAGATCTCTTTCACTTTGCAAAGTGATGTCTGTGCTAAAGTTTTACATTATTCATCATTTTTACTTTTCAAATTTTACACTTGGCACTACATAAAATCAGCAGTTTTTATTAATTAACAGGTTATGTTCTCATGAAATGCCTGCAATTATAAATGCAAGATATAGAAAAATATAAATCAGGAGTCATAAAATACACTTTTACAAACTTTATTTTTGTCAACCAGTTAGATTTGATTTGTTGACTTCAAACACTGATGTTTTGAGCAGTGATTGATCATCTGCTCAGGTTTATTGATCTACCAATTTTGTGTAGGAAAGAATACTTGTTTATGACCTGTTTAGTGCAGTACGAGGCTTTTAGGTTTCAAAAAACGTAACTAATTTTTCTCTTGAATCTTTAAGTGAACAATAACTTGGTAATGTTGAGCCATCAACAAGTTTTTTTGTTTTTTTTTCATTCACTGAAAATAAGAGTGAATGCTTGACAGCCTGCAGATTGTTATGATTTTCCTCTCCTCATACTTTCAAATTACAGCAAGCAGGTTATATAGTATGTTTATAGAAGGAAAAATGTTTATCAGCATTAATAAGTGTTGCCTCAATGTGGAAAATCATGATAATATAATGAGAGAGTATTTTTCTCTTTTTTAGGGATTTAGTTCATAAATTTACCTGTTTAGTCTGTGGATACTTTCCGAGAAAGGTTTGCCATTTCAAACACCTAGACTCCTCTCTTTGCATCTGATATTTAGCTTGAATTCTTCCCCTTTTCCTAAAGAGATTTCCTCAGATTTAAAATATTATTATTTGGAACATAGCCTTACAATGAGTACCGACTGACTAGACAGACAGCAGTTACTGTTGATGGCCATGATTCCCATATTTGATATACCACAACAAATTTTCATACAAGTTTACTCTCTTGAATGTGTCCAAACATCAATCATGTCAGTCATGTGTCATAAATATGTGTTGTTTTGGTTTTTTTTTAAGGCAGATTTTTAAGCCTTTATGTGGCCAGCCATATGTGTCATCTTTTTTTTTCAGCACACTCAAACCTGCACAATTAAGAGGCATGCCTTTCCATTGTGCTCAGCAGTGTGCAACAGCCCACTTTAGCTGGAAAATGCCAGGTGTCGTGTTGGTTCTTGTTGGTTTCACACAGCGACTCGAGTCCCTCCCTAGATTGCCGTTCCCTGGTCTCCATAGGATTGAATGTTATTTCCAGCTTGTTTGTTGCAGTGAATAATGAGTATGTGTAAGGCCAGATGACATAATTTAGAGATTGCTATGGAAAAATAACTAATTATGGAGCTGGGAAACTACAGATTGGGACTACGCCTGTGTACTTCACTTGACTGGCACCACCTGCCCTCTATATGTCACATTCACTTCACTTATCCCACAGTTGCAAAGCCGAGCTGGTGTCTGCCAGTTATGTGCAACCCCCAGTAGACATGCAATGAGTCAGTCGTGGATTGGACTTGATAATGCCTTTGTTATTTAGATTTTATTTACCCATAAACAAAAGATTAGAAGTAGATGACGTAGAGGACTGAGAGTTTGGTGGAAGGAGGATTCAGTGAAGTCCCTCCAGTGTTGCTGTCTTCATCAAGACTGTAGGAAAGTTTAGAAAGTCAGAGCACTGGAGGAAAAGTTGTAGAAATACCATATTTGTTTCTAGGCGCGTAGCAGCACATACGGTTTACTGGACAGTATTTGTCAGATGTTGTGGCTTGACCTGCTGTTGGAAGAGCTCTGTTTTTTTTTCTTGCATTTTGTCTAAAATATTTCAATAAATTGTTTGGGGAGTAGGCATTTATCAGGGCAGGAACGTGCTGTATGCATATGCAGTGCTGTATGAGGACTTCTGTTCTGGCAGTGGTTGTGAATCTCTTCCTTCTGCATTATTTTTTTTCCTACACTGCCTCCTCAGAAAAGTGGCAGAGTAGTTCATGAATATTAAACAGTTGTTTTTGTTTGTATTTATTTAACATTTATGCCAGAGTTGCACTGATACAAGTTAAAATACATTAAGCGATTCTCTAAATACAGTTCAGCTGTGTGTCGAACAACTGATACCTGCAGTGTGAGTCTGTCTGCCACTATCATTTAAAGTGATATTTTACACACAAACAAACAATCTGGCTTTTGCTGACCTGGAATTTTATATTCTCTCCTGGTTTGCCAACCTTTATTTTGGACTGTTTTTTTAATCAATAATTGCAAGGCCAAAAAGAACTTCTTGAGAGCAGTGACAAGTCGCATCACGTTTGTGTGTGAGTGTGTGTTGGAGGTTTGACTTGCCGAAGGAACCAAATCAGACGCAAGTGTGCAGCATCATTACAAAGACAGGCAACATGGTTGACAACTGACTGTCCAAGCCATGCTTATTCATGTCAAATCCTTGTTTCAGTGCATGTCAGTACAACAAGTCTTGAGCATTACAGGGCAGTTATGTACCTCTTCTCTGAAGTTTGGAGCCTGTGCTTTTATTTGTGTTGAGAAAAACAACCTGATATTTTCCTCTGGAGCTTCAGCCCAGCAGCACCTCACCTGTTCACCTGTGGTTTATTCTCTACATATTTGGCTTCTCCTGGAGAAGACACAGATGAAGAAATCAGATGTAAAATACTTGGAGGGTGTTGCTGCAGCACAGCAGGGATGAGAGGCGCTTGTTGTCATGTGTGAAGTAGGTCTTTTAAGACACTGAAGTCTGCGGTAATTTCCACTCAGGATAAAACTGTCAGAAATCATACCAGTGGACTGTCATTCAGTTCATTTTTGAAGAAGGTTTGGCTTATTCATCTGTGCCAATTGTACTTTTTTGGCTACGAAGATGTGCGTGATTTAGCATGTAACTGCAGTTATTCTGCTTATTTATTATTTTAACTTATTTGTATGGATGTGTATGTGTATGTATGGATTAAAAACAGACAACTGAAAGTTTTGGCCCAGGATGTGATATTATGAAGAAGAATGAATGAAGAAAAGGAAGATAATTAGGAGATAAATAAAAGTTAGAAGGTAAACAGTTCACTGAATTGCTGTACATAGAGAATGTATGTCATGTCAGACCTGGTAGTTTGAGAAGATATTAAAATAATTTAAAATGTCAGTACTTAAAATCAGCTTTACATAATTCCTCTGGCATTTAAAGCTAATAAGAGATAAATCCTCTTTAGTTAGAGTTTTACCTTGGATATTCTGGATGTCCTTGTTCTACCAGTGAGATTCCTATGTCATGACGTCAATTTGTTCTGACAAAACTATTAATGTGGATGTCTTATATATCTACATTCAAAGTTAGCATGACAGGTCTATCTTAAATCTCGAATACCTACCTTAATTTCAAAGTGAATTGTGTGCTGTAGCTGGTTATATTTACTGAGACTTTAAAGGGTGAAAGGGAATTGGTTCATAAGTGACACATTTGTTAGACAAATTCTCAAAAAATGACATTTAAGAGTATAGCACATTATCACTGCTGTAAAGTGTACATAATCATGTTTTAGAGGTAGTTGTAGTGGGTTTGTTTCCACGTCATTGTTGCTTGGCTCATGCCAGTCAAGAGCTGATTTTTTTTTTTTTTTTTTTTTTGCTTTGTTATGAAATCAGTTTTCATAACAAAGCTGGTCCCATATGGGCAGGCTACTTAATCTAACTTTACTTCCCAATGCTGCACATTCACCTTTCATCTGATAAAACCATTCAAGATCAAGGGCAGCATCACCTTTTCCACTAATGAGGTTGTTTATTTACCAAATTTCCTTGTGGACTGTGAGAGAAAGATGAGCCATGCATAGCAGAGCATATAATCAGCATTAGTGAAAAAAGAGCTCCAACTTCTACATTTTGTGTCAGTTACGCTGCAGAGCTCACATGGAGTACCTGCATGGTAACATGGAAACCTTTCAAAGGAGCTGCTGAAGTGAATAGACCACATTATTATTACCTGAAGTCCTAAATTGGACATAATCTTCAAAGGAAATACATAAAGACTTTCAGACAGGAGATTAGCACTTTTAAGACTTCTATTTAAAATTTGCTAGATACTCATTTAACTCCTTCTACACTTATTTCATGACAGGGTTTCCAGTCAAAATATCACAACTTTGATAGCAGAGATATGCAGATGTCTGATTACTTTAGAAGTACCACATTTTAAAACCCATATTCTTTAATTTGAGGAGTTATTTTTTTTAGTTATGAAACACATGAGAGAGACAAACTACACTAAACACGTCCTCACAGTTGCAATGTTACAAATGGTGGTAATATCATGAGGAAGGCCAGTTAGCAGCATGTTTCTGTTATAATGGAGGTCAAGGGATCAGCACATGGATTTCAAGGCAACATGAACTGCAATTAGACCAAACAATCTGTGCCCAAACAGCAGCCACGTCAGTTAAAAACACAAACGAAATTATTCGATATGTATGTATCATGAAGCCATGAACAAAACAGTGACACACAGGTTTGACATTGTGGTCCAGGCACAAGGGGGCGGACAGACAGACAGTATGCAGGCTGCAAATACTGCTGATTGGCAATCACCTTACCTGTGGAAATTCAAAGTTTTAAAATCCTTTTGGCCTCAAAATCCACTGGATTTTTTTGTTGGTTATGCCAAATATACTGTCTTAAATTATTCACCCGTTTCTATTGACTGTATTGTGTTTAAAATCTCAATCGATCACATAAATTAGCGTTTTTCGTGTGGCACAGTTCTCTATTTTCGTGCACAGCAGAATTCTATTTCTGCTTAAATCCGTCTGTGATTTGCAGACCTGCTCATCAGAGGCCATGCACACTGCTTTATTTGCTGATTTAGATTGGCTTCCAATCTCTGCGTAAATGTGTGAGGCTTTACTGTATGTTTGCTTATCTGTCCAGCCATCCCATCTATTCAAACAGTGTTCCTTTCATTTAAGGCTGTGTGCTGGCTGCTGGGATTTTTTTTTTCCTGGGATCTTTTCTGTTATTTTGGGACCAGATGGCGAGGGGCACGGAAGCGCCTCTTTTGTCCGGGTGCCCCAGTGAAAAGAGCCTGTCCTCCCTAATGTAATCAGCGGCACCGGAAGGGTCCATTTTGGGCTGTGAAAGAAGACAATCTGGTCTGGACACGTCTAGATTACAGAAACGCAGAGTTCATCTCCTGACCCTGCCCCCTTTGACCAAGGCCCTGGCATGGAGGATCCTCATCTTTGATCAGTGGAGGGTGGAGGCGCTGATCCGACCTCACGAGGGCCAAAGGCCACCCCCCTCCTCCGCCCTGTTTACCCTGCACTTGGCTGCTGCTGACACCTCCTTCCGGAAAGAGCCAGGGGGTGGTGGGTTGGTTTGGGCATGGTGGGGGGCGGGGGGTACCATGACCCGTCTAGACACCGTTGCTTGTTGCCCTGGCGTTGCCAAGGGGACACAATGAACTTTGACCTCAAATATAGTTGGTGAGGAGCCACTGTGGCCATCCAGGCAAGGCATTTTCTTTCTTTTTGGTTTTCAGGTTTTTGGGGGTGGGGAAATGAGGCAGGGGTATGGATGTGACCCACATAATACACAATCTGCTTTCAGGGACCACAAGCATGAATTTGTTGGCAAAAGCTCCTTTTTACATTTTGATATTTGTGTTATATTTGCAGTTATCTTACATGATGTCAGGACAGATAGAGAACAGCTAGCACGCCTTTGTTTTTCGACATCGACAGTGTTACTTTTCTGAAATTGTTGTTGCTTTAGTTCCTCTGATTCCACGATGACACTCCTGGAAGGACGACAGAGTTGGTTTTTTTTTTTGTTTTTTTTAAATTTGTGACATATTTTAAAACCATGGACGTCCTGCTGTTTTTGGTTTGTGGTAGATATTTTTTTTTTATTTTAATACATTTTTGGATATTTATTTCTCGTGGGCAGTAAGTAATTTATTTTGTGTTGATAAATATTGTATTCAACAGACACTCTTTTGGTTAAACAAGGACAAATGTGCATGCACAAATATGCATAATATTTTTTTAACAATGCTGAGTAAACTCATCTTCCTGAGCTGGTTTTACATTGTGTCTTGAGCCTAGGCAGTTTTCTACTTTGGGCAGACATACAGTAATTTTGCATTCTATTTTTTTCTCTTTTATAGAATTGTTGTTTTTTATTTCAGTAGAGAAAAGTTATGTGCAGCTTTTGTCAACATAGTAGTTTTCTCTGTACGATGCAAGCCAATACATACACGATATAATGAAAATACAAATACAGCATATTTAAATATAACTTATTAGAATATTATAGAGAATATTATGGTGGAAGTGGAAAAGGAAAAGTAAACAGTGCAAACCATGTAAAAAAATTTTTTTTTTTGTATAAAAAAACACAAACCAGGACACTAACACAAACAGAGTATTGATGTATG
This sequence comes from Synanceia verrucosa, assembly GCA_029721515.1. NCBI lineage: Eukaryota > Metazoa > Chordata > Actinopteri > Perciformes > Synanceiidae > Synanceia > Synanceia verrucosa. The sequence goes on along the minus strand of CM056568.1, from coordinate 8,511,379 downwards.
CTTTTGTGCTATGTACTGTAATGGCCTACTGTTGATCGTATGGTGTTTTGAATTTAAATGTCATGATTTTTTATAAAAGTTTTTGCAAATAATTAGGATGAAAATTGTTTTCAGATTGTTGTAATAAGATGTTTGTGTTATTCTTCTTTATAACATCATTCTTTGGCCGATTCCTAGAGTCACTGGTTTTGGCCCGAACCACAACCCAATGTGTGAATAGGCTTTGATGTTGAGGCTGTTCCTCAGGAGTAGGTGTAGTGTTTCCACCATCATGGCCGCCGTTACCAACCCCGCCCTCTCGCCTGCCACTCAGGAACAGTTAAAATGGCAGCATGCAACAAAATGAGTGAGAGGGGGAAAGAGAGACGCCCACCACTGTGAGCGAAGGCATGGTCGACTGAGCCGCTGCTCGCCTTGTATGCCAACTCAAAGTGAGGTGATTATTTTTGGTGTATTCGGCTGTCTGGAGAACAGCGTAATCTAAAGTCTAGACAGGTAGATTGGGCTGAAATCAGTGAAGGGTTAACCTCTTTTGTCACTGATTCATCCAAAATCAGTAGCTCTATTTCCAGACACAATTTGTCAGGATGTATAACGAAATGCCACCGTATTTCTTCTGCTAAATGACTGAAATCTATCCAAATATAATTGGCGAAACCACTGCGACCATTTTTCCAGTACAAATGAAGCCAAAAATAAATAACACCCATGCTAAATGTGCTTTTTTTATTATTCAGTGAACTATTACTACAATTTAATGGGAAGTGTTAATATTTTTTTGAACTCTTCACCCAGGTCTTTGGCGGGCTGCCATTTTATTCTCCAAATTATCGGTTGCAGCCTGGCACAGGCAGCGAGTAGTCAGTGATTATCACAGGATTTCCTGTTCTGTAGCATCTAAAATGTAAAACCATGTTATATTTTTCATATACTGTGTATGTGTTCGTTGTAATGTCTCTTAGTTTGGGTTGTCAGCGTTGACCACAGTATCATTTGTATTCTGAACAGCATGGTATTTCAGTGACTATATTCATTTTTAATGTAGAAAGAACAAAGTGCTGTGATCAGTGATCATTGAAACCCTTTGCTCTTAGTCAAACAGCCCCATGCATGTGCTTATTATGTCATCTACTTAATACCAATTAAAGGCTATACGCTACACCAACCCAACGCTGTTTCCATGAGCTGGAGACCCATTTAGAATAGATCACAGAGCATCGATGTGTGTATCCAGTTGCAGTAAACCTCCTGAAATTAAGCATTACATCCAATCATTCCCTCTGCAGGTCTGGCTGCCACTTCATAACAACTCTATCAATGCAAGGCATCCCACATCCACACTGCACTGCACTGTGGAGAATTTTAAGGTAAATGTCCAAATCTTCTATTTTTAGCTCTTCCTACTCACACTGAATGACATTTTATTATTGGCTCCTGGTGTGAGTATGTGTGTGTTTTCCCCCCCTTCCCTCCACAGTGTAGAGAGCTGGTGGTGGACTAGGAGGAAGATGTCATCCCAAGGATGGGTTTTGGTGATGATGTTGCTGCTGTTGATGCAGCGTCGAGCTCTCACTTTGTGCCCCTGTCAGTTATGATGCGTAACCACAAAGTGAGTGACAGGCCAGTCCCCTGGGAGAGCAGGGGGCCTGAGGTGAGTCAGTTGTATCCTTGACCCTGTCTAGCTGTGTCAGCAAGCAACACAAACTCTAACAAAGACCAGAAATGCCATGACTGTACATTGTACATCTTAATTTAGTTTCTTGAAGAAGAAGAATATAAGAAGCACAGCCAACTTGACTGTTTCTGTTCAAGAGATCTGCTTTTCATGGCATGAGCACCCTCGTCTTATGAATTATGAAATGATAATGCAGCACATCACGTTACAGCTGGTATCTTTTATATCTTTTCGTGCATACGTTTCCTCCAGTGAACGTTTCAAAACCTGGTACTGATTTTGGTAGATATTCAACGTTGTTTACATCAGTGCATTACAGTCATAGTATTTAACAACCAATGTCACTTCTCGACTTAAAGCTGTTAGTGAAGGGTATTATTTCTGTGGAAATAATTGCTGAAATGTAACTTATACTTTGGAAAGTTTCCAGAGTTTCAGGGAGCAGAGAAGTAGTCATCTGTTAAGATTTCAGAACCAACTTTTCCAGAGAATTTGAGAGCCTTCATAAGGATATTTACTGTATGTAATACATGCACAACACAGAGTCATCATGTTCTGTTGAACTGCAAATTAGCTGCATCCCCAGGTGTTACAGTACTGGAACACTGGAAGGTAAAACTTTACAGATATATTGTGTGATTAGAATGAGACACATTTTGTAAAATGTCCATGCATTGCTTGTTAAAATGAATGATTAATCAGTGTTTAAAAACTTCTTCCATTCCAAATGATTAAAAACTTTGTGAGGGAATTGTGGATTGTAATATAATATCAGCATTATCCATGCATTTTACACAAACTGTAGTCATATAACTGGTATTATTATATTTAGTGCAGAAACAATCGATTAATTGAAAGAACAATTAAAATAGAACAATTCTGCATGAATTTAAGTTTCATGAAGAAAAATGCCAAACACGACTGGCTTCAGTTAATGAACTGACAGTTTGCTGCTTTTCTTTGTTTTCTGTTGTCATAATGAAATACATTTGGATTTTTGACTGTTGGTCTGACAAAACAAGCAAGTTGTTGTTTTGACATTTTATAGACTGAACCATTACTCAAATCAGTAAGCTAGCTGATAATGACAATAATCATCAGTCAGTTTTTTATGTTAAACGTAAACATGAAGTAAAAAATCTGGCGGTTCTGTTGAATATGAAGATTCACAGGTTAAAATTATTATGGTTGTTCAAAGATGAATATCTGCTTCCACAAAGACAACATATCAGTAAATCTTCAGAGACAGTTTTCACTTTCAGAAGTGCTCGTTTGTTTGATCTCTTACCCCAGAATTACAATTCAGCAAAACAGTAGTCAGTCTTATATTAACGCAATCATCTGCTGAAAAAGTCAAAGTGTAAGTGCAACAACTGACCTGTATTATCATGTGAAAACTAGTTTTTTTTAATGAACTCATACTTAATCTCTCATGGTATCTTTAAGATAAATAGTACCTTTAATGATCTCTCATGACCATTTTCATGTTTGTCCCAAAAAGAAAATATACTAATAATGTACTGAAGTTCTGCTGTTTAAACCAGGTTATAAACAAATTAAATATAGTATTTCCTGTTATAATTCAGTGACCTGAGAAGGAAACACTTCTCTAGAAACCAGATATGGTAGCTACATGGGAAAAAAGCACACAGAGATGTGTTTTTCCTGAATTTCGTTAGGTGAACAAAAAGAATCTTTATTGAGAAAGTCTTGCGTTTCTTCACAAGGGTCGCTCAAACACGGTGTGTGAAATGAGAGTTGCCTGGGTGTGACTTTTCCAGAAAGCATCCGCTTGCTATTGTCTGCCTAGTCAACTTCTGCAGGCCCCAGTGCCCTGACTTCCATACATGAGAGATCAAGGGTTACCAAGGTGCTTTTGAGAAAGGAGGGCTCAATGTGAGAGGGGACAAACCGCTCCACAAAATACTCATTTCCTTTGCATGTTACGTGCCCTAGTGGGGATTCAGACGGGGTCACTGACACAGCCAACCACTGAGATGGAGGGTTTTTATTCATCTGTCGTTGTTCCTGATGAAAACTGTTGCTTGCCTTTTCATTGGCTTGCTGCAGCTATCTGCTGCCTATACAGTATGTGGCTTGATAATGTGCCGAGTTCGCCCAAAAGAAAGTTTGTTCAGACTCTGGCTGTTTATCCGGTGCCAGACAGAGGCACCTCATGTAGAAAAGGTAAAAGTAATTCTGTCCACCTCTCATTCTTGCCAGAAAGTTCAGTCACTGAGCCACAGCATTAACTTGTATTCTAACAAGATTAAAATATATTCGTCCTGGGGATTAGCATAGTTAGGTGTCCTTTTGCCTCTTTTTTTTCCTGCACTGGTGCAGTGACAGTGGGCTTTGATCTGTGTTGCGAGGCAAGAGTCCTGGCTTGGACCTAGCCATTCGAGTGCCAAGTGTGAAATTGGCCTGATGTCATCCCCATTCTTCACCTTTTACATCTTTCACCACTTTAATTATGTTTCCGCCACAAAGCCTGGGCACCTCTGAGCAGATTCCACTCTGGCCGTAGGAAGCATTTAGAAAGCGGGTAAATGACACAGTAGGGGAGGGGGAGGATGGTAGGAGAGGTCATAGCAGGATGGGGCCCTTTTGTGTTTAGGAGTAGACACTGATACTTTCCTGATGTATCCTGTGCTGCTCACTTCCATTTTTACAGCATGAGAACTTTGTGATATTGTTAGCAGTATTCCAGAAAAGAAACTTTTATTCAGGCATTTCTTCCAACAAGGAGATGTTTGTTTGTCAGTGTTATCTACCCACATTACTGATGATTTATACTGTCATTTATTATGTTTTCACAAGCACTTTTGTGTCATGAGGTGCCATTCAGAGACCCAAACAAAGACCACTTCCGGTCAACTGACCACCTGTACTTCACTTGTGGCGATGAGGTGAATTATTCTCAGATAAAAGCTGTTTTTGTTCCAGGAGAATGTGCCCGTGCAGCCTTAACGGCTCCAGCTATTGTTCACGCACCGGTGTCCCTATCTGAACTTCAGGGAGCTTCTCTACCGGTGAATATTTTGATGAAGGTTCCTATTGATGCGCTGAATGAAGGACCAAAACAACAGGGGCATGCGAGGAGGAGCAGAAATGAATGAAGTGCATGGGGATGCATGCGTGCCAGGCAAGAATAAAATAAAGCCAAGTGATAGTAAGGTGTGTGTGTGTGTGTGTGTGTGTGTGTGTGTGGAGAGAATGGGTTACTGAGGGATAGGAGGGGGGAAACCAGCCACCTGCAGCCATGACAGGCTTTGACCTTCATTGCGCTCTCTCTCTCTGTGTCTCTCTCTCTCTCTCTCCCCCTCTCCCTCCCCTCTCTCTCTCCTTTCGACTCTCATTTCTGTCCTGTGATAGAAGTACAGGCTCTTTTCAGAGGCGGCGAGGAAGACTGACCGTCGTGAAGACTGTGCTGGGAGCAGCCCTATCCGCTCTAATGCTAGTCACTGGCCGTTAGACATGGCGTTCAAAGACTAGCGGTACGAGCATGGAAATGCAGATAAGGCATTGTTGAGGAAACATGCCTGGGAATTGTTCAAGGCTTTCCCTTGCATAATGTTTGGATGCTTTTCGCAAATGTTTTAATCTCAAAACCCATGAATTTGATCCTCCATGAATGTGATCCAGAACCGCCCATAGAAGGAGTGGGTGTTTGCATGGAAAGGATTGTCATGCCATGCAAATTAATAACATTTGTGATTGCATTTGTGAGTATTTGACACCTGGCAACATTTATTTAAAGCTATTTTTGTATATATTTCTCTTTCTAGACCATTTTAGCGTATTTTTTCTAGCTTACAATGCCTGCAGAACCTCAGTGTTGATGAATGAGTGGTTTTAGTGGCAACACATGAACTGTTTTCTTCACTTACAGATGCAACAGACTTGTGTATAATCTTCAAGGTTTATTTACTCTTCTTTTGCAGTTTTCAGGAGGCAGTTAATTACACAATTAATACATGATACAAATTATGTACATTTATACCAAAGAATACTTCCAACATAAAATAAAAATAGCATTGTATTCTACAACTCTGTGTTGTAATTTTATTTAAACATGTTCATATATAGATAGATATACGCTGTTGAGTAAATTCATTATGTCGTACCAGCAGTTTTTCATAAAGGCATTAAACTTGAATAGTCTGCATTTGAAGTAATACTGCTTCTCTGATTCGGCACAGTTCTGTTTCACACAAAGTTCACACTTGAACTTTAAGGCAAAGTGTGTTTCTGTTTGGTGGATTTTAATTCACACACACTTTTTGCAGATACACAACAAAAACACGTTGAAAGGCAAAAAGTCCACAATTTGGTATGGATACAGTCTAAAACTTAGCTCGATCATACTCCTGTCGATGAAGACCAAAGTTTATAAACACAGTTATTTGCCCAAGTACAACAAATTGCAGCTTTCATGCAAAGGCCCCATAAACTATTTTCATTCACAAAAAAAGGAAACAAAAAGAAGTTATTGCAAGATAAACAAGCAGTGTAAACACCTCAGATATCTACTCTAAAGCAACACTGGTCATTGGATAGATTTTTTTTTCTCAATATAATCTATATAAATACACATATGAAGTCCTTTCAACAACGATAAGAGATTTCCAACATTTGTAATACAGTCACTGACGGATTTGCCTTCTTTTTATGATAAATGGATATGTAATAAAACTGTGTATAGAGAAAGATTTAACAAGAACATCCAATAACCTGCTTTTAAAGTCTATAGTGAAGAGTGCGCAGAATGGTTGTCATCATTGTCTTTATGCTACAGAGTTGTTCTGTGACTTTATAGGCAGCATCATAGCCTTCAATTCAGTTAGCTACAAAAATGATTTATATTGCTGGTTAGAAACTATAATAGCTGCACTGATGCATCGGCATAACGGAGGGAATACGCACACAATGTGTTTAAAGGCTATAAGACGATAAGCAAGGCGCAACTTAGCGTTTTAGGTCAGTGTTAGAAAACAACTCGCTACCTCTCAGTCACTTACAATAATAATAATAATAATAAACTGTCCCTGTGATTATTCATTTCCCTTTTTAAAAAACGTATCAAAATTCATTGTCTGCCCAATTAGGTCTGCACTCAAAAAACACCATCCTCTGTCCTCTTTTTACATTAAAATATAACCAAGGAAACCAACAAGCATAGAAATAAAACTCGTGTTAGCATTTATTTCAATTTCACAGTAGCCTGGATGCAGCAGAAAAATATTCTTTGGAATTAAGTTTTGTTCAGATCGAAACGACAAGTGCCAGTTAGTTCAATGTGAAATGATGACAATCATGGTAGGCCTTCATAGAAAGATGATGGGTGTAAGCATCTGTACCTCCCAGGGGGGCGGGGACGACAAACAATGAAAACGTAACCTTTTGTACAACATCTTTTATAGACGTGATATTGCAGAAATATCTCTCTTTTTTTTTTTTTTTACAAACAATTTATGCTGGTATACTCTACACTGGCCCTTTATTCGATGAAATTATTGCATTGTAGGCTTGACAAAACCTCCCATATAACGAAAAAATCACTATAATACTCCTATAGAGACCATTAAATATTCCTGTGTGGACTGTATCCTTATTTTGTATTTATTTCTTGTAGTGGGTCAGCGTTATAGTGATATGAATAAAACTTTATGATATTTTTTATCTGCTGTGGTGTCTTTAAATATTCCTGTAGGTCGGGGTTTTGCAGTGATATCTCTATAAACATCTATCATAGGATTACTGTAGGTGCTTTTTCGTCAGGAGGCTGTTGCTGTGACTTCTCTGGAAATCAATCGCTGTCTGATTTTTCGTCCTTGGACGTGATGGTGGCGTGATTGTACAGTCCCTGTGCCATCAGGTGCAAGGCCAGTGAGTTCTTAGCGCCGGTGGCCTTCTTGATTTTGGCCCTCTTGTTCTGAAACCAGATCTTGATCTGGGACTCGTTCAGGCCCAGTTCCTGCGCCAGGTTCTGCCGCCTCTGCTCGGTCAGGTACCGGTTGGTCTGAAACTCCGTTTTTAGTCTTTGCAGCTGCTCTGCTGTGAAGGCCGTCCGTGGTCGCTTGTCCTCTTTGCTGGTCGTTTTCTTCTTTGGTTTGCGGGATCTTGGGCCTGTAGATTGGATGACACAGGAGGTGGGGTGCAGAGACACATATATATTGGTTTATCAATACCAAAACATGACCATGACTGTAGGAAAGACATTTAAAGAAATATAGGAAAGGAAAGAGGAAAGACATATAAAGAAAGAAAAATAAAAACATGTTAAAACTACTTAACAACAACTTTAAAAATTAAAAAGTATGAATTTTTAGGCTTTTCTATTCTATTAACTACTCAACCCACTCTTTCATGTTCACCATAAAACCTGCACCTGCCTCGTAAACACGTGCGTAAAGTTTATTTGATAAGGAAATGTAGGCTATATATTTTAAAAAAAAAATTAAATCCCCAAAAATGAAGACACAAGTAAACAGTCTTGTCATTAGTTTACTGGGTGTTTAGAAGTTCTTCTGTCTCTGAAACGAAACTAAAACTAAATGAGGACTGAGAGTGAAATGTTGTCCACTGACGAAAAACACCCAAGAAGCAAAACCTCCCCTCCCTGTTCCCTCTTCCTCGCTTACACACACACACACACACACTGTGTAATAAGGAATTATCAACCAATAGGACAACACTTGGGGAAAAAAAGCATCTCAGCCACTGTTTTGAAATACAGATAGAGTTCGCTGCAGCTACTTTGCATTATCTTAGTTTTTGTGGGCCACTTGAAAAGCTCCCTCTGGGCCAACGTGAACAGAATTTAAGCAGCACGTTCATTTTCCATCTGGATAGAGGCCTGTTTGTTCGAGCTTTGCACTTCATGTTTGGTTCCCTCCTCCAAACACTGTGGGAAACATTAATGAAACGTTATAATACAGACCTAACCTCTATACTGATGAATCAGCGCGTGTGTCTTTTTTCCAGCAGCCCATATAAAACTGTGCAGCTCTACTACTCGTAGTAGTCGCCTACGCTACTCCATACAGCGTTACATAATGCATGAGAACAAGTTGTACTCCACTTTTCATGCACACTAAGAAAAAACACACCAGGTATTAACTTTCCTACAGACTGACAAGTTATAACCTGTAAATAAATATTAAAAATAATACTAAAAAGCTCTCTACATGTAATGCTCGAGCTACAAGAGCGTCCATTGTCCATATGCATATTTAATTTGTCCCAAACACAACTCGTCCAACGCTTAGTGCGCAAAACAGCCACAACAACAGCAGCAAATATTATTTAGCAGATTCTCTGATGTACATTCGTGAGCGCGCTGATGTTTAGTATATGTAGCACCCAGAATTATCATATTCATAACCCGAGGAAATATACAAGAGGACTGCGTGAATGGGATCATTTTAGCGAAGAAAAATACGTGCGTAAATGGGCTGTTTTTATATCCTGATGTATTTTGGTGAGTAGTGAAAATTTAAAGCTTTGAATTGGGGTTTACTGTTAAAAGGGGATATTTTCCCTTCTCGTTTGCATTTAAAATAGGCCTCCTCCCACCGAAAAGACACATATTTTATTTTATTTTTATGTGCCACTATTTTTCCTCACATCGTACAAAGACGCGTTGTTCGCGCACTCTACCGCGGGATTTGTGTTTGTTTTTTTGCGTCAAATAATATTTCTGAAAATTCCTTTATGTTCATTGAATTGTCAGCTCGAGCTGCTCAGCACGGTTCGCTGCTCCACTCGGGAGAAGTCGGTCAAGGCATCCGGGGTCAGTGTTACGGGGTATTTTCAGGTTACCGAGAACACGGTGGAGTAAAAACGCATGCATGGTGCAACCAACCTGAAGAAGGCCTGTCCGAGTATCTGGTGCAGTAGACCCAGGCTGGCCACAGCATGGATTTAGGCTGGGATGGGTTTGAGCTGGCTTGGGAACTGTCTGAGTCTGAGCTTAGGCACTGGTCTCCTCTCTCCCCGCGGGGTTTCAGTGGCTCCTCGGCGGCTATAGCAGGCTTCTTGCTCCCAGTAACCGTGTGTGGAGTGGAGGTCCCCTCCGCTGGCACCGTGTTCCCCACCGGCTCCGTCTGATGGGCGTCGGGGCTGCTGAGGCTCTCCCGTGACGCCAGGCTGCTCTCGTCGCGGTTTGAGCCCCCGTCCTTTTTCCGTCCGAAATCCGGCCGCAGGATGTTATCGATGAAGAAATTGGTGACCCTGTGAGGGATCTGCAGGTTCCCGGGCGCCTGTAACAGCGGAAGGATGGCTCTGTTGGACTCATCCGCCGATTCCTGCCGCTCCACCACCACGTCTCTGCTGCTGCGATCATTTTCTTCCATACTGATTCACTTTCCCCGCTTTACGCTCTTTAACCCCTTTGTCGCGCTCTCCGCCGCAATGCAATTTGCAAAGAACTTAAGGGAAATTAAATTGCCAAAAAAAAAACCTGCACGCGAGAAATATATATTTATATAAAAAAATCAAACTTAAATGCTAGTCTGTGCCGTGGACACCATGCAAAGCCTTGCGCTAGTGTCCTTGGAGAAAAGCATACTTTTTGACATATATTCCCTCAATCTCTTGTTACAACTGATGTCGCAGAGCTAAAAACATGTGCCATTTGCGCACCGTCCAATTTAGTGTCATCCGATTTTAGCGTGCTCGGTTCGCCTACACCTAAACTAAACTAAGGGTAAATAAAGAGGCTCCTAAACTGATGCTCTAATACTCTCACTCTGGAGTTTTGTTCTTATTTTCAATACGAGCCCCCCGAGTGACGTTTTCCCACCGTCCTCCCAGACACGTGCCTTGGACCAATGGGGTGGCAGAAACCAGGCCACGTGATGCAGACTTCGGAGCAGTGCACAAACGCCCATCCTCTGCTTAGTATAGGGAAGGAGTCCTGACTGACGGAGGGAGAAGCCTAATTTAAATCCAGTGCATGCTCCCAGATACTCCCAATAATTCATCTGCGTTTATAAACATGCAACTTCATTTTTGGAGGAGTTTTAGTTTATGCACTGATAGTGTTTGTTAAAACAATGTGAGGTTCAAGCATGGCTGTCAAAGTGATGTGAGGGGACCTCCGGGGTTCCTTGCATGCAGGGCAGGGATTCCCAACAAAATAAGGACTAACACGTTTTACTATATACTTATTCATTATGTCACAGCTCAGGTGGGAATGAGTTCCAATGTCGGCATTATAAGACATCCACAGTTCAGTACAATCTGATTCCAAAACAATAACAACTAAGTATCTGCTCATCTGAAGGCAAATTACCTAAAATTCTATTAAATGGGGATCCATGACGTGAGAATCTTTCAGCAAATGTGCTGAAATATCTAAAAAGACAACAAATGAAAACGTTATTTTCTGTTGGAATTATATTAACAATTATTTGCATTAGAGCTTATTATAACACCTGTAAGGTCAGCCGGACAACATTAACTTGAATTCAGGTTGTCCTGGCCAAGGTTAAATGCGGAAAACAATAGCTGCATGCTCTCATTTGGGGTTGTGTTGTATTTCCTAGACATTTGAATTTAATCTAAAACATTTATCTCCCTTATGTCCGCAGCAGCAGTAGGTTTTGTGTCAAATCACAGCATTTCAATCACTTTCTTTGCAGCATGAGTCTAACGCGACGCGTTGCTTTCAGTCGCCTCATAATTGGTCGCAAAATGTGTCAGATTGGGAAAAATGACATCCAAATACTCTCCCGTCTGGTTTCAAACGCTCGGAGATGTGCATAAAGTGTTTTTTGATGTTCTCATGTTCGCCTGTCGTGACGTTGCTGTCTACCAAGAACTGGGTCCATATCCCTTTAAAAGAAATCAGTGATGCAAACAAACTGTTTTGTGCGCCCCGCTCAGGATACCGAGTCGCGCCAAAGACAAAACTTTGAGTAACTTTGCTGACCGGCGCTAAGTTTTGCATTTCTCCTCCCAAGACTCCGCCGGGCTGCAGGGATGGATGGCTCAGCCGGTTCTCCGCTGGCGTTTGAACCGGGGGTTGCGCGTAAAAGAGAGGGGGCACCGAGGAGGACCAGGGGAGCAGCGAGACTGAGACTGAGTGAGGAGCCTTTGAACAATTCAGATAGAAAGTCAGACAGCTGCTTTGTTTTTATTATTACCGGCATGCTTTGTCTGCTCCTGTAGTTTTTTGGGGGATCCACATTTCTAAAATGAACGCAGCACTATGTTGTATCACATGATTATTTGTGGTCAGCTGTTATCACATACTAGAATATTCTGCTGTATTTGAGCCACGAGGAGGTTTGGCATGGCAAAGTGTACTTTTGGGATGTTTTAAAGATTGCCACATCAGTCTAAAGACAAATTATCTGCTGAAAACGGTTGTTTTAATTTGACTTTGTGGCACGTTGAACCCTGTAATTTAAACTCCAGTCTAAGCCTGGTATTGTCCTGCGGGCAACCCTCCATCTTTGACTTTTCACTTGGTAAACACATGCTTTGTGCAAATTGCAAAGCAATTATAGTAGAGTCTTATTACCTAAAATATGTGGTGTTTTAACTACTAAAATCTACGTTTGCATCCAGAGCTCGTTCAAAATTCGCAAAATTCACAGACTTTAGGCTGATCTTTGGATCATATTTTCTTTACTCCAAATGATTTAATGCTTTCTTTAATTAAAAAAAAAACCCATCATCCAGAAATGTACCTGAATGCCCTCTGCTCCTCCTATCAAACATGGCCCCACTACAAAGGGTCCATCCGAGCTCTCGCGTCGGCTTGTGAAGTGAAAGTTGCGACTGAAAGATGTAATTAGACAGGCCACTCTCATGCTGCGATTGTTTCTCACTTGTGAGGGGAAGCGCAGATTAATGTAGAGCGCTAAATAAGCAGCAGACAATGGAGGCACAGACAGACCGCTACCGCCTGGGCTTGGCCTCTAACCTCACAGCAAAACAGGGCTGTCTGGAGGAAATGACACCATTTCAGCCTCTGAATTCTAATCAGTGTCTTTGCGCACTGCAACAAAATACACATTTTAACACGCCAGCCAGGCTTCTAATAAGCCCCAGAATCAGTTTTTTTCTGTAAAAGACTGACACATCTGGCACTTATTCCACTTATTTCAATTTTTGGAGCGACGTTTAATAGGGAATAGTGATTTTTACGCACAGGAAATGGTCGCTGGTGATGGGTGAAACAACAGTGTGCAGAAGTAATCTCACTCAGCTTGCAGTTTTTAGCAGAAAAACACACTTTAAATACTCAAATCTAGACTGTGTGAGTGTTTTTTTTTTGCAGCGTGCACCGTACCAGCACGTAATCCCTTTATTGTGGGATATTGATTCACTATTGTCTGCTACTTGCTTGTTTTGGTTTGGGTGGAAAAAAGAGTAAATGTGTCATATTTAACAGGAAATCAGTAATTACCTCTACGTTTGATTTGCTTGCTGATGATTTCTCTTTTTTTGCTTTACGTTTGTGGCTGTGAATGAATGACATTGTTTGTCATGGTTGAATAAGGGTTAAAATAGTGCTGTTGCATCCAATTAAGATATTGTTGTTATTTATGTATTTTTTTTTATTTCCAAGTCCGCATGAGTCGATTCATATGAATGTGTTGGTATAATCCTGGCTTTTTATCATGTTTGGCTATCATTAGGTTTTGTTTTGCTTTGCTTTGTTGTTCTATTGTTTTGCTCTTTATCGGCTATTAGGCTGCTTTAGGTCGTAGAGCCCCTTTACATTCAGACTTTAGGATGTTTGTTGTATCGTATTATGATTAATCCATCTGGTATTTTAAACGGAAGCTTTTTTGAGTGAATCTCACCCTTGAATACGTTTTTGTACCTAGTCCTGTTCTAAAATGGATGTAAGCATCCACAATAATATTTCATTTTTCTTGCCTAACTCCCCAAACCAGTCTGTAATATTTGTGTTAAACGTGCCTGTGTGTGCTTATCAAACAGGCATCAGTTTCTGATTTGCGCACTTTTCCACATTTTTACAAAACCTTGTTTCAACAACCTTGTACTGAGAGACATATACCCAAAGAAAAAAAAACACAAAGGTGAAAAACTATTATCAACCCATTTCTGAATAACTCAAATAGGTGCATTAATCGAAGAATCTCTCACGTTGAACACAAATGTTTCATGTTCAGTCGTTACTTGTCATAATTTGCTCCAATCAGCTCGTCAAACAGCGTTCAAATCAGTCAAATCACTAATAGATGCTATTCCTCTTCTACCGTTATTGGTAATTTGCCAACATACCATCACGTTGCTGTTTGATTAGTTGAAAAGAGTAAATTGCTTTATGGTTAAAGCATGCGCTGTGTACAATTTTAGCATGAATATATTCTGTTTTTGTTCAGGGAAGCAGGAAATATTGATTATGGTACATGTCAGGTTCTACTTAATAAGTGAATGCTTCTTTCTCCATATTGCTTGTGTGTTTTTCAAAATAACTGTGGGGAATATCTTCTTCTATGCATGGAAGAGTTAATATTCCCTGTTTGAAAAGAAAAAAATAATCAAGGTACAGCTATGTGATTTTGTTTCCATGCAGACTATAAATCCAGCAACTGGCTCTATTTCATATTCACTTATAGCTCTACACCTCCTCCTCTCGCTCACACACATATACACACCCCTCCTACTATAATAATACATGGCATGCATTGTGCGCATGTGCCCTGTCCTTGAGTTCCTATAACCTATTTTTCCCTCTGTATTTTCCTTGGTAGGATTGTCTTACACGTCACCAGCGCTCAGTACTATGGAGTACTACAAAAGGTGACGCGCAGAAGGAGGATTTGTGAATGGACGCCGTGATGTGTGCCAGCTCACAGATCAGAGGGTGGTGGTGGTGGGACCTCTGCAGATGCACCATGAGCCCACCACCACCACCCCCCTCCATCCCCTCCCCTCCCTCCAGATGAATGGGGGTCTCCAGATAGCGGCTCTGTCACCATGCAGGGGTCGGACCAAATCCTCCAGCTTCCTGTGCCTTTCAAAACCTGAAAGCAAGTCTCTGCTATTTGATGATCCCGTATGATTTTTTTTGTTTGTTGCGCTTTTGTGGGCCTGGAAGCTCGCTGCCCCCCTTGTTTTTTTTTTCATCCAGGGTCAGCCAAAGAGCATGGCAGCCGAATTGGGGAGGATCAGAAGCAAGCCTAATTGTGTCCGCACTGTAAAAAAGGCAATCAGCTCAAATTAAATCCAAAATATATAGGCCTATTTTTTTAGTATTTGAAGAGCACCTGTTTTCATTGCCACATTATTTTCTAGGGGTTTTCCAGAACGTGCAGTGTCGCTGAATATGGGAGGCTACTATTGGTTTATTTTGCTGGTCAGATGCTGCTGGAACACTGTGCGTAAAGCTAATTTGGATTCACTCCGAAACTACTTGTGAGTCTAATAGATTTACTGTTATCTCTTCTGGCGAATCTACTTCCAGATATCATCTTTACCCCACTCATCATATATCATCACATAAGCTACATGATGACTATATCCTTTTATTTTGTGTGTGTGAACGTTTTTCCAGATAAATAATCTGGAGTCGCCACGCAGCGGACTTTGGGGCTGCTGAGTCTCCTGGTTTCAGCCCTTTATAGGTTTTAATAACTCTTAATCCGTCTGATCGGTCTGGCGTAGATAAGTCTCATTTGAATTGGGATTGTTCTTAAGAAGCGGCTCGCATTTCTCCATAGAAGTCTCAAACAGAGCTTAGCACAAACAACTGCACCACCCTGAGCGCAATTAAGGCCTCGGCTAAATTGGATGAAGGATAATTGAATGCAGCTGAGCTCCCATCAGCAAACTCTTTCACTAATATGAGGAAAACGTTTGGTGATTTTTTTTTTTTTTTTATAATTATGTCTTGAAATGTCAAAAAAGCAAAAACAAAGCATCAATATTCTCTTCTGAATTTAATAATCTTTTTATTTAAGTTCTGTCATAGAAAAATAAGT
Source organism: Synanceia verrucosa (assembly GCA_029721515.1). Classification (NCBI taxonomy): domain Eukaryota; kingdom Metazoa; phylum Chordata; class Actinopteri; order Perciformes; family Synanceiidae; genus Synanceia; species Synanceia verrucosa. The sequence goes on along the minus strand of CM056568.1, from coordinate 8,495,734 downwards.
GGGAGAAAAAGTTTATCCTTGTAATTGGGTTGTATTGGATGCAGAGTGGTGGGAAATATGCTTGACCAATATATAAAACGGTGGTATATTTAGTACATTTAATATTGATTCCTGGTCAAACGGAAAATATGTTTTTTTTAAGTTGGTGCGTAAATCCTAAACAGGCTAATTACGAGCCCAGCTGGTCTGCGATGAAGATCATGAGGAGGCAGTTTGTCCCATTTCTGAATCTTTATTGGTGAATACGCAGTTTAAAGGCGAAACTAATGCAGGTCAACAGCGACTTTTGACTACAGAATAAAACTAACAGTACTACAAATCCAGAAAGGGAAGTTTCAAAATCAAAACAAAGACAAGTGAGACGAGAATGACAATTTAATTCTTAAATTACTGGCAAATCACTGCCTTACATTTAACACTTTATGAATTTTATTTTGAAATTATCATAAGGTAAAGGAGGAACTTAAGCATTATTACTTTATGGCAAAGGGTTAAAATGAGAAGCTAGGTCAGGGGTCTCTCTCTGGCCCAGGCAACTTAACGCTATTATTTCCATTTCAAAATAAACTTTCCTCAATACCTTAGATAGTCAAAGTGTACTCAGTGATGTGCGTGACACTTAACTGGTGTCAGGCCCACAGGATTTTCCATCATACTGTAGTTTTCCAGCTGGTCTGCAGGACTTCTCACGTCTTACTTGTGACAGCAAAGAATGAAGTGCACGTGGTGGCTATTTCTGTGAGGTTAATGGGTTTAAATTTTCCATCAAACAGAACAAACAGGCTGCCATGAAACAGAGAGGAGACGTTTATGAATGAAGAAATGACCGGATCTCAAAGAAGAACAAGACAATCTAATGTAAGAATTCAGTGACTCTCCTTCTCTCTCAGGTCGGGTTAGCCCCTAAAGTTTTTGGTCCCCGAAACACCTGTGTGGGGCTCCCAGGATGCTTTAAGGATTTTGGATCTTCCACATGCCTCGTGCACCTGTCTCGTGCGTTTATGAGGAACAAGTGGCAGAGAGAGAGGGGCAGGTGGAAAGCACTTGCTGCAGAATAAACAGAGAGCTGACATATTTAGTTGAATTTCTTCTTATATCGACATGCTGTAAGTAAAATGGAGAAGAACATGTTTTATCACTACATATCGTATCTGCACGGTGCGTTTTCCCAAACTAATATATACTCCAAATGTGTTCATCTTCAATTTAAGCCTCTCTCAGCGTAGATCCAACCTGCAGCCCATCTTAATAGGGTTTACTTTATGAATAATAACCAGCACAGTTTAAAAGCTGTCCACACAAGAAAAGATCCAGCATCCAACTTTTCCCCCTCTCCTGTTTATTTCAGATCGAAGTTCACTCTAAATGGGAGAAACAATTCGTGTTATGTCTCCGTGTCCAGCTTGCAGCTTTAATTATAGTGGAAGGAGGTCAGTCATAAGCGCTTTCTCGACCCTCTCCCTGTGTGGCATCGCGCCGTTTCACTGCCAAAATAGTGCTGGACTCCCCTGAAAGCGCCATGTGCACCGGAGTCCCTTTCACCCCTCTTGCACCTGAGTTGTTTTTACCCCCCAGCCGCGACTATGTTGTGAATTTGTCACTTATCAGGGGGCTGGCTGTCAAAGGCCGTTCCAGGCGCAATAACTTTCCCAGATGGATTTAGCCTGCCAACTTTTGCGCATCTCTCAGCAGCGAGATGAATAGGCCGCATGCCTGTTGCTTCTCACCAATGTCTCTTACGCCTACTAATGAAGACTAATTAAAACATGACAAACATGGAGCTTTAGTGCATCCTAAACAGGGCTGCGAGCATGATTTGAATTATGCAAATGAGGGCCCCATTCTTTGACAAATATTCTAGTAGGTGACATTTCATAGACATTTAATGTGTCCCTGAACACACCAGTTTGTTTAAATGTGAAGGACATTTCAACCCTGTGTCCACACAACAGGTGTCTGAGTTTTTAAGTATTAGGATACACAGAATAATTTACTCCTTTCATATTTTATATTTTGATAAATGTGTGTTTATTTACAGAAGTCAAAGCCCAAGTCTGCACAGATATAATCTTAAAATCAGTGAGTTAATCAGTTGAATCCAGATTAAGATGGCATGCCCTCATATATAACTATTTTATTGTTTATAGAAACTTTATACCTGTGAGTATGGATACTGATCTGCATTTTCTACATACTGTCTGTTTCTCCACAAAAGCAGAGTTTTTGTTGTCTGTCTCTCAGGATATGATCATGCTCAGCTTGATTTATTCCATTACCTTTCATTCAGTTTGTATTATTATTACTCTGGTCGATTTACAGGCTGATCTGGGCTGTGAGATGCACTGGGTGTGTTTAATTTACACTGGGAAGGATTTGTTTGGATGGCATGCATAATGTGGCATCACCTGAGGTTTTAGGCTGTCATTTTTATTATTGTTCTGTGGAGGAAGAAGAGGAACCAACAGGAATGGCTCACAAGGCTAAAGCAATGCTGACTGAACTGATAAATCCCATTGGGACCTGAACTGTTGTTTACACTGTTAAAGATGATGCTGCATGCGTAGTTTATTCCCTGTTTTCTTTTGATTTAGCCCTAAAGCAGAGGAAGAAAGGCCACTAAAAAAACAGTAAATGAGAAAATGGAGCAAAGGTGGATAATTACACCCTCAGACTGGAATACATGAGGCAGGAGCAGACTGAGACTGCCATTTGAATGGGATCTGAGAGGTAATTTGAGCTGAAATGGAGTCCACTTCTGAGCCACTCACTCAGCCTCCCCATGGCATCCTCTGTAATTCATTATTCCTGGCCGGCACTGAGGCAACGAGCGAGGGCAGAGGACAGGAGTGGACCCAGCTCTGGTGTAATGAAGACTCAGTAGACCTAAACCCCTCCAACACACACACACACACACACACACTCAGCCTTTCATTATATATCACAGAGAGCAGGACATTAATGCCACCGAAGACCTTTTGGCAGAGAAATAAGAGTGTGCAGTGATTCTCTCCACACTCAATCCATTTCATTGACCTTTTCCATCATGCATGTGACTCTCCGCCCTGCTCGCTACAGTGTGGGATAAATATTCTGAGAATAATCTTCCTGCCTCCTGTTTAATAAATTATCATTTTTATCTGATTTTTCCTGTTCGTTGGTGGGTTTGAGAGGTTTTAAGGAAAATATGTTAAAAAATACTAACATGTGCGACATTTCTAAGCATATAGAGTTTGTCACATCAGCTCAAATACATTCTGTCTATCTGTGGTTTGTCCAAAGGCTCAGGCAGTTTATTATCTAAATTCAGTCTTCCTAAAAGTGGTTGAATTGGTTGAACCTTTTGCATTGTGGCCTCCAGGACAGATGCTGTTCTCTGTGCCCCCACTAGGGGTCCACAGAGGTCATGGTAATAATGTCCAGACAAGCTGAGAGGATAAATACTGTCATCTGGTGGCAACAAAAGCCACCAGCGCTGTGCAGATAGCACTGCTATCTCACAGTGCAGTGCTCAAATGACTTGTGTCTCAGTCCTCTGCTCTTTAAGGTGTCTTTGTGCCACCTGGATGAATGCAACATGTTGTCACCATGGTTAACTGAGAGAGGTTCACATGTGTGTGGCAGGCAGAGTGAGGTGAGCAAAGAGTCTGAAGAGTCTGAGCCCTGAGGTGAGAAGGATTTACTGCACACTGGAGTTATTCAGAGGTGGGTGACCTTAATGTCACATATTGGCTCATAAAAATGGATGTTAACTGGTGTTCATGGCAGCAGGATTGAGGTCTGCTCTGGTGTTATTAATATAGAGCCTTTAAAGTAATGTGTTGTATTTTTTATTTGATTCAGATCATTTAATATGTATGTCTCTTTTCTGTAGCGAACAGAAAATGAGGTGAACAGACATACTTCTGTAATACTTTTCTATCAAACTATAAAGAACTAAAATAAAAAAAAAACAGCTAAAAGAACTAAAATAAAAAAACAGCATTTTAAAAATGTTTCTGAACTGGTTTGCAAAAAAAACAGACAAGAATAATTGCATAACAAATAAAAGTTACAGATCGATACAGATTTTTCCAAAATATGACTTAAGCAATTATGCTATGAGGCTAAAGATTTTTTTAAAGATTTCACTACATCAAGGACATTCTCAAAAATTCTGAATAAATAAAAAAGACACTGTTTTCCATTTATTTCATAAAATACATATTCTGTATCAGCTTGTACCATCTCTACATAACTTTCAAACCTCGTACTAAAATCCATGTTTTCATACTGACATATTTGCTAATGTTTGGATCTTGGCTGCACAGCATGAGTTAATACTGGTGGGCCCCTACTCATTATCTTTACGTGTCTCTTTTACTGCACGGCCTGTTATATTTTAGGGGTTGTTAAATGTTAACATCATTGGTATTTTCATGTTTACTGGCAGTCATCCCGCTGCAACAATTTTCAATAACCACAATTTCAAAGGCATAATCAAAAGCACAAAGGTGCTGGGCGGAGATGAATTTGAACCAGGAGAATCTATAGATGGCTCAGATCAATAGATCAGATGGGCCCGAGTCTGTCTACTCGTCTTGAAGGAAGGAGAGGAAGAGGAGGGTGGGTGGGTTCTTTTGGCAATAAGGAGGTGCTCTAATGGAGTCTTTCAGTTTGCTGTGGCTGGAAATGAAAGGAGGTTGAAGCCCGGCCAATTATTCTGCCTGAGAGGAGGAGGAGACTGAAAGAGGACGGCAAGAGAAGAAGTGGCGTGTGGCGCTGGATCGTTGGCCTGTCAGAGAGAGGGAGAGAGAGAGATAAATAGATAGATAGAGGGCAGATACATAGATGTATAGAGAGCCTCCCAGAGCGAGCGGTTCATTCAGAACGGCCTGCAGATATTGGCCCCATGCCCAGAAATTTCCCCCAGAGCAAAAGGTTAACTGTCAGTCCCCCGCTAGGTATAAATAGAAGTCTGCCCTCCAGAAAGGCTTGTTGGGCGAGGCGGTAGACAGAGGAGGGAGGGGTGGAGGGGCAGTTCCTCATGATCCCAGTGACACACAGGGGTGGTGGTGGTGGTGGTGGTGGGGGAGGGAGGGAGATGGAGAGGGAGAAGATGCATCCGAAGACATTATAATGGCTCTGGAGACTGACAGAGCGCCTGGACAAAAGAGTGTCCTCATCTATTCAACTTGGCCGTGACAGCAGACACAACAAATGCCATCATGAGCACCCCAGAAAGCTCGGGTGCAATTGAGCTGCGGCTGCATTTGACACCCAGGAAAATCAGACAGCCATTGTTTTACTGAAGCTGCTGAGAGGTGTAATTAGGCTAGTGTCTAATAATCAACTGGCTGAAGCTCTGCTGCATTGGGTCTGGGAGAAAAGCTAGACAGCCTTCCATTATTTCTGGGAACATTAACACAATTCTTATATTTGCCTTATATAATTCATAGTTTAAAATCCCTTAATCCCCTCCCACATGTGAGTAAGGACTGTACACAGGTATCCTCATCAGGTGTTTTTATTTTACACCGTTGAAATAGCAGACACAGAAACTCTAAAACCTCATAACACAAAAGGTGCTTCACCACCTTCCAAAAAAATAGAAAAATAAAATAAAGCTTCCTCTTCATTTTAACAAACCTGAACATGAGCAGAGCAATCTGCAGCAGAACAAATGGTATTAAAAAAAAAAAAAAAAAATCATTCGATTAAATGAGATGTTTTTGAACAACAGTTTGACACAATATATGTTTTTATTTTCTGTTGTGAGAGTCATTGATATTGACTCCAAAGGCATTTAATCTCTGACACAAAAAACAAAGATGTTATTGCTTTTCTTGAAGTCCATCCTTTGTTCCATTTTGTTTTTTGTCAGAATAATAAATAAGGAAGAATAATTGGCTCATGTATACTCTGATTGCACTTAAACCTCTAGACCCCCCCCCCCAAAAAAAAGCTAACTTAACATACTGTGGGTCTCGTATGGTAATAATACCTGTCTGATCAACATAGGAAAGCCATCATACACAAGCAGTAATGTCATTATGTTTGTACAAATGATAAAACTAAACTGTTATAGTGACAAAAGCACTACATTCTATAATACACAGGCAATCACAGATTGCAAATCTTAAGTAATAATGTCCTGCCCTCTCCTTCAACCGGTGTATGCTCACAAACTCGTGTTGCTAGTTTGAATTTTGGAGGGGGAAATAATGTGTATGATCACAAAGACATTTAACATCCAGACAGAAGTTAAACTAAAACCACTGTGAAGTGTTTTAAACGTGTTTAGCAGTGACTACAGATGTGGCTGGCAAAAGTAGTTGTAGTATTCCTCCTGGTATGTTCTTTCAACAACACTTCTCTTTGCTGATGAAAGAAAAAAGAAATCCAGGCTAATGCTTTGACGTCTTACTTCCTCTTATTCCTGACTGAACAGTCCTCTGACAGTGTGCCTGAAACTTGTTAAAAGCAGACAGAAACAGCGTACTGAAGGTCTCGCAGTAGTTTCCTATTTTATCGTGCTCTTGTACTGGCAGACAGCTGTACATATGTCCTGTCATCACTTCGGAATATCTCGACCAAGACGAGAAGATCAACGCCATTCTTGTGTCTAACAGTGGCATCGACCTCATCCAACTCTCAGCAACAATTTCTGCAAATATTCCTTTCAAAATGGGAAACATAATTCTTTATCAATCATACAGTACATTTGGTTTGGGGGGGTCATTCAAAACATCCAAAATAAATACTTAATTTGGTTCAACTGGGATCATAAGTCCCTCCCATGTGGCCCAGTGATGCAACTGAGGCCGCTGAATACATGTGAGAAGTTTGTCGCTCACTCGTACAACATTTCCCTTTTAGTGATCATAATATATTCAGGCTATAAACAAAAAGGCCGGGATGCATCCACAATAAAGCGCACGCTTCCACTTCATAAACTGTGGAAAGATAATACTTCCAACAGGAAAATAAAACCAGTTCACTTCAAAAACAACAACAAAAAGGCAAACAACGTCCTCCCCTCTATGAAGGAGGCCTTAATGCTCAAGGAGGAGAACAGAGAGGTTGTTTGGCCACAAGGAGGTGCAGAGGACATGGCACGTTAGATGAGGGCTTCTTTTTCTAACCCTCACTACGTCATGAGAACAAAGGATGAAGTCGAAACAATGAGTCTTTTTTCTCCTGTCGTCCTTCACATAACTTGTCCATCTTAACACTGGCTGTCCTTCACCTGCTTCTCTGCGTTTCCACGGTTCAGTCCATGTGGGGTTTCTCCACGCCACCCTGAAGGCAGACAAAGCAGGAGCATGTATATAATACACATATACAAACATATTAAACAATAACAGTAATGCAGAAGAAAATATAAGACGGAAATATTCCACCAATTGAAATTCTGAAATTTCTCAAAAATGCAGCTTGCACCAAAGTGCGGACAAATTGCAGAGCTTGCAAGTAAATCTGCATTGGTTACTGCTTTATGAACAAATCAGGACAACTTTAAGAACATGTTTAAAGACTGGAAAATTTCTGTTTCAGTTCCCCTTCTTTGAAAGTTTTTTTTACAATAATATATTATGTTCTGACATAGAGGTCTCAGCAGCCTTGTGTTTTTGCTCACAGATTCCAAAACTACACATGTGACTGTAACTTCAAACTTCCGAACCGATCTAGTAAGTATGAGAACTTGATGAAGCAATGCTTCGTCTTTACGCTGCATGGTTAATACTGCAAAATAGCTTATTTCACTGTAGCTGGCTTTAACCCTAAATGAAAAAAAAAAACACTTTCAGTAGCGAAACCTCATGTTCCTCCTGGTCCTGCTCATAAATGATCCACTGAAGCGAAAGAGAAAAACAAAACCACGAGTGCAGACTTGTGCCAACATTCCTCGGGCCTCATCACAAACAAAAACAACAAGTAGCAAATGACCCTCTGGTCAGCCGAGTCCTGACTGGCTCTGTGTCCCACCACGACTGTGAAAAACAACAGCCTTTAATCTGCTTTCACGCTTTCACTTGAGTCAAACTGAGGGAGTGACGGGACTCTTACTTTACAGACAGAATGAGGTGAGGCTTCTGGGCATGAGCTTAATGAAGATGTTAACGCTGACTTGATGGGATAATTATGAAAGAAGGGGACGGGGGGCATCCAGTGCACAACTTTAAACCATTTAGACAATTTTATCAGCTGTTAATAATTGCAAATAAAGTATGTGTGGTGCAGGAGTTTTTTAAGTTCTACAGTTTAAACAGAGATAAGCGTTCCACAGACAGATCTGACAGACAGGCTAATGCTGATTAATGTGAACATGAAGTTTGTGCAGGGGTGTTTACCCTTGAATTATAATCTTCTAGATCAAGACTGCAGCACTGAAACTAGTTTGGATAAGTTTGGACTAATTTTTTTACAGTTATGTAGCTTTTACAATTTGTATTTTATCTATCCCTGCTTGTGCTTTTAGTCTCTATTTATCCATTTATTTTCTTTTTAATTAAATTTCCATTTATTTATATTTTTTGTGAATATTCATCTGTAAATACATGTGCATGTTGGGCTGCTTCTGAAGGAAACAATAAATATCTTTATTGGAAAAATAAACTTGTCAATGGGTTTGTCTTTACTTTAAAGAGCAGAATCAGCTGATAAATTAAAACTCAAATACATATTTTTGATGACTGTCTGTCACATATTCTGAAGTGGTAATTTACCATGGCAAGTTGGCGTCCAATGTTTCCCACAGTAACGCCGCCTGAGAAGAATATGCACGGGAGCCAGGATCGCACATACAGGAAGTCTGGAGACGTATACCTGAAAGCGAAAGGAAAAAAAATGAACATTTTTAATAGTGTAAAGCAGGTTTAGTGAGGTTCTGTAAGCCAATCTCAACCTCCGACCTCTATGGAGGGTGTCAGAATAAACCATGATTCCCTCTAAAGCGAAATAAGATGTCATATGATCATCAAAGCATAATGTAATCATGCCACAGAATAAGAAACACACACCCTTACGAACAGAAAAAGTGACTTAAAAGACATACCGACAGAGATGGATGACTCTGTGAGTTGAGAAAAACAAACATAACCTGTCATGCTAGAAAATGTACACGGTTCTTTTCTCTCTGGTTCTACCTTGTTCAGTCAGCCTGAGCTGCAGCTGCCTTTAGAAGCTCTTATCTTTTCTCAGCTGTGTGTTTTTGATGATATGCCACCGAAGCCTGTAGGAGGTCCTGTTAATTGGGCTCTCAGAGACAGGGGGACTTGCCAAAACACAACTCTGTACTTCAAGCATTATCTGTCGTGTCTTCTTGATGGAATCGTACAGCTGGGAGTACTTCCAGGTACTTCCTTATCTACTTCATTCACACCAGGGCTGGGTTTTACTCTCACACTATGTAATTAAACCACCATGGTTTTTGCGTAATGCACCCAGAAATTAGTAATGACAAAGAACATGATTAATCATCAGAGACTACGTCAGTTTTGTTTCTTCAAAGAGGAAACCCTGTAATCTTTTGTTAACCCTTGAAAGACAGTAACTATCTTACTGGTAGACTCCGTTGTAGACCAGCAGCTGTGTGAACACGGTAGCCAGGACGGCCGTGGTGAGACCCAAACCAAAGCCACTTCTGGACCTGTCAAACGTCCACCACAGGCCCAAGGACAAGGCTGCCAGCGTGAGGGAGAGCTGCACATTGTTGTCAAAGTCTAGTTTCTGTGGTACATGACAGTTAAGGACAACGCAAACAGCATGTTCCTGGCATGGGATCAGTTCTTACTCAGTTCTTATGATCAATTTTTAATGGCAAAGCAGAACATCCTGTCCAAATTAGACACATGTTTAACAAAGGTGAGTTTTTGGCAGGATACAGCACTGGCATGGTTGATGCCGACAAATACGGCGATACACCTCATGACACTGGCCCACTCCCTCTTGAACTTGTGCGGCTCTCCCAAATGGCTGTCGAGGCAGGGATACAGCAGGCCGACAACAGCTGTGAAAGGGAACAAACAGACCCGAATTACACGAGATAAGCAGAAATTCTGTGAAACACCGGCAGGCAAATTCTGTCATGGAGCTGCTGCGTGGGGTTATTTTATTTGCTGAACATGCGCTTCCATAATTAGTCTCATTTAGACACCTGCATACACTTAAACCCTGAAAAAATACACCCACTTTTGCTTTTAGCTTGATTCTTATGAAACTTTTTTCTTTTAAGTTATTCGGCTCTTCTTTTGATTTAATTCCCAGTTTTGTGTAATGTTGTACTCATATTTTCTTTTGCACACCCTATCCAATATTGTCAATTACCTAAAAAAAAAAACAAGGTTATGTACTCAAATTATTTTGTGCAACCATCACTCCAAAAACTAAACTATTCAGTTTACCATCACATAAGACAAAATCAGAGACTAGAACCATATATTATCACCAGAGTAATGTTAAGGAAGTCAATGGACAGGAAATGTGTGATGTAGGTCTGTGTACATTAAGTATTAAGCACTGAAAGAAAAACACAGTGAAGACATTAAACAGGTCCCTACATGACACTGAGTGATTAATCTGACACAGACTGAAAACAAAGTTACACCTCTACTTTCGTTTGTTTTCTGCCCTGCAGCACATGGGAGGAGGAGCCCTCCATAAATTGTCAGTATGTTTTCCTCCCCCCACTTCCTGGTTCCTGGCCTTAAAGGTACCGCCCCCTCAGCTCACCCGTTATGACACCAGCCAATCAGCGCGCAGCTCGCCTCGTATCCGGCTGTTGCGACCAATCAGAGCTCGAGAACCGCTGCCAACTGTACTAAGTCTGTTCCTTTTTTTCTGACTGCCAGACAAAAACCATGAAAACTAGTGAAGCATTAGAGGAAGGCTTGCATAATATCCAACAATAACAAAGTCAAGCAGTGATTCATCTTCACATGATGATGCATGGGCTGTCAGCAGTGGCGTTAACAGAGAAGCACTGCTTAGTTGCTCTATTCTACAGCTTAGTGTGGTTGCATTTACTTTGAACACATAATTTCAAGGGTTTTGGATCCATACACGATTCATAATGGATGTGTTTGTCTATATCCTTGAGTACTTCATGGGAAAATCTGCACAGGGACCCCTCCCCTCTCCTCTGCATTCCTTTGTCTCAAACTTAGCAGTAAACAACTGGTAACCTTGGCTGTCAAGCTGCCCTCCATCACTGTTTATAGTAGGCTACATCCATTCATATTTACTCACCGGCCGCTGTGCCGCAGCAAGGTGGGATCCACCAGGCGGACGAAAACAAAGTTGTCATCACCTCCTCTGGAAACAGAGTGACATTTCTTTGTATCTGCAGCAAGTTGAGCACCAGGGCGAGGACGGCTCCGACGGTGAAGAGGACCAGACCCCGGCGGATCAGGTTGGCCGTCCGGACGTCGTGCAGAGAGCCGTAGGCACTGCGGAGCACCGAGGTGATGATGGACATCATTTCTTCAGCTTTGCACGCCAGCCAGTGAGCTCCAGATGAGTGCTTAGTTTCAACACTTGATGCACAGGAGCAGCTCCAGCAGTGGTCCTCTAGTCTGGGCATTTGGCACTTCTACACTGAGAGACACATTTAACATGGATGCTCACAAGCTGGGAGACACAGTGTTGCAAGATGGGAGACAAATTCAGTGGACAAGTTAGCGAGTAAAGGATGGTCCTCACCTTGATCTCAAGACGTCTGGTCCAAAAGAGAAACCTCCACTCCTGATCATTAAACCAGGATCTCCTCCGCGTTACAAGCAGGACTGCACTCACGCTGTGGGTTCACATCATCGTTAGCAGAGCCACAGAGAGGAGAACAGCGCTGATCCATTCCACAGCACACAGATCATAGCAGGGACCAGAGCTTCCACTGCACAAAACAATCACAGCTGTGTCGGGTGAGAATCGGCAGCCAATGGGAGCGCGGCGGCTGATATGACGTCACGCCACCCCACCGCCCTCTCGTCCGGGACAGACGCACAAACCAGGAGGCTGCTGGGGAGAAATGAAAGTGGAAACAGAGAGCTACTTTAAATGGCAGACAAAAATAGGACACTATAAAGAGCAGCTGAAGACAAAAGCAGGGATACTGTATAGTACAAGCTCCAAAATGGATATTAGAAACATCTAATAAGAGCAGCCCTATGATAAAATCAGCTCCACTGCTGTGGGAGTATTAGTTAAAATGTCTACCAGGTTAAAAGCAGAACTCCCTCTGGGTTAAATGCACAGCCTCACATCCACAAACTGTCTCCTGCACACGTACCTCTATTTATACAGGCAGCTTTTGTGAAATGGGATCAGTGGCACAACTTTTTTTCTGTTGTTGACATGAAGTTGTTGAACTTTGGGTCAGGCTGTAGGAGGTGCGGCCGCTTGCAAGGAGCAGTGTGGAGGGAGGGATGTTTTTAGGCCAACTGTAGGACAGTCAGAGATACAGGCTTTAACATGAATGGTGAAGGTCTTTCAAGGATCACCAACATCATGGAACATGTTTTGCAATAGCCTGTTTTGACTCAACAGGGTTTATACAGGGCAGCGTGATAAGAGAAGCCGCCCAACCATTGCATACGTGCAGCAAAAGCATACATCTGTTTTGTTTTACACTGTGCCTGAGGACATGCATATGTAACCAAGTATCTACATGTCCCTTAGTAAAAACAACTGTAGTGAACCTGATAACATTAATGCAAAATTACAGTTATTATTACAGTCAAACTTTAAAAAAAATCTTAGACTAAGTTATGTTATCACCTGCTGGCCCTTTGTAATACCATGGTTGAGTCATCTTATTCATGCAAACTGGCTTGGAAAATAAAGCAATGCTTCATGGCCTACAGCAAAATCTGGTAAACAAAAAAAGAAAACATTTATTTTCAATTAAGTTTAATTAAAAACCTTTTTGTGTGTAATTAACTGAGTATTCATTGGTTTTATTTGGCGGTTGTGGTGCTAAAATGCAGAACCAAAAATTAATTGAGCACCAGACAAACTTGAAAGCCTTAACCAAATTGCTGAATTTATCTCTTTGTTTTATGGTTCATTTGCTGTGCCATGTGGAGCAAAAAACAATGCCCCATTTAATAGGAATGTTGTAAAAAACCCAGCAACTATAAAAACAAAGGTGGGAACATTTCAGTCATATCAGAGAGAAGACTGACACACAACTTGTCAGACTCAACAACTGCAGTATCCATGGATTGCTATTACATTCATAATGTGATTACATAATGTAACCCTAATGACTTCTGTGAGCATTCATTTCCTGGAAATTTGGCACACACATTATTGTGCTGTACTAAACGCTTATTCATGAGTACAGTCTCCTAGAGCCATAATGCGTTATTGTTGACTTGTACTTACAAATGTAGTTGAGAAGAAGTTATTAACCATGACATCACACAATTTAAAAGATAAGGGAGCAGTTTTAGTCCCACTACAGCAGCTTCGCAATGAGTTTTTGAATGTTAGTGGTATGGATGTGTAAGTCATCTTATAAATAGTACAGTTTCCACACAGCACATTCAAATGACCGAGTTTAAATTGGTTCCACTTGAACAGAATGACAAAATGTCATTTCTAAAATGGCAGTGATAACTGAATGGTTAAATATAAATGTCACAGCTGCACTCCACTGGAGCTGTTTCACTATTTTGTACCAAACAAGTCAAGCATGACAGTATACTGAGGCTTGAAAAGTTTGCGTTTGTGCCCCCGTCTCATTTCTGAATGCTGAGAGCGGCGTTAGTGTGTGCTGGGGGCTCAAACAAATACAGCATGTCTTATTGGATGAAAGAGGAATTTCTGCTTTTTCACCATATAAACAGGTTTCTTTTTCCTCCTCAATCATTTCATAAAAGGGCACTTTGATATAAAGGCAACACATCCTCAATCATGACCTCTTCACAGACACGCTAAACCAGCATTCACTTGGCCCCAATCCATAGATAATGACATCAGTCATATTCGCTCTGTCCTAAATTCAGTGGTCCATGTGGTTAATGCAGATAAATGCACGTTGCAGTTTCACTAAGGAGGAAAGGGGGTCAAAATGAGAAGGGTGCACCTACAGGAAGCTCTACAAGACCTCAAACTACTGCAGAACCCAGGAATCCAGCCAGACTATTCCTATCTGTGTTGAAAGTCTGTGGGATTCCTCAAATGAACACATTTCTCTCTGTGATTCTCAGCAATCCAGGTGCCTGAGGATAAAAGCCCACAGCAGTGACTGTGTGGGGGTGTCAGTGTGTATAATCTTAATTTATGAAAAAGTCTATTGTCACATTTGTGTGATTTGAGACGACTTCCACACAAGAGGGCACATTCATTATCATATTCATTGATGAGAGAAGGAAAACAAAGAATCCATGATTCAGCTTCTACTGACAGTGATACATTCATTAACATGGAGGCAGAAATTACAAGTCATATGTTAGCTAATGCAGCGCTATAATAACCATAAAAATGACTCGGCGTACAGCAAACAGCTCCTAGCAACCAGCAGAAGCTGCCGCTGGCATGGAGGAGTTCTCAGCCTCATCAGAAGATAAAGCAGGATGCTATGACACTTCAAATGAATAGCACGTCAAGTGTGTCATAGATTATGCTCTTAGACAGGGAGGGATTGAATTATAGCTAAAGGAAAATTGATCTATCAAACTCAAGCTTGACAATTTCTTTCCTCAATGCTGTGTGAAATTATGAAGGGAAACATCCTAATCTGCCCTCTTGGAGGGTTGATTAAGATGAAAATGTTTTCAGCTTCATCCTGTCTATCCCATCGAGTCCAGGTGTCAAAAATCATTGCGGTTATTCCTTTCTAAGCGCCGAAATACTGTGCATTTACAGAGCCTTTGAAAAGGTGTGAATGCTTTTAATGTAAATGTGCCATTATGTACGCTAATAGCAGCATCTATCTTTTTATTATCACAAGGTTAATCCATAGTTCGCTCAAAATTCTCAAACACTTTCTACCTCTCTCCAATACGACTGCTTCAATGCATTCTGGGTAGACTGCTGTGGATACACAGAACCTTTTCAGCACCTCTCTCTTGCTCTGTGCCATGAAAGATGAAAGAGGATTCTGGGGTACCGAGTGCATCAAGCAGCTTAACAAAGGGCGCCATAAAGGCCTTGACTCCACAGCCTGTGGCACCAGGATGCATTCTCCCAGCCCCTTTGTTCTTTAGCGTTCAGATCCAGAACTGATTCAGAACAGCTCATCTTGGTTCATATGCAGACACACTGTATAAGTCTACAGCAGGCCTATTTTTTTTACGCCACAACTGAATTAATATGGTGGGTTTTAGGGGATCGTGAATAGCTAATATTAATAGCTATTTCACTTTAAAGGGAAACTCTTTTTTGCTAGAAAATTGCACCAAGATGAGTGGTAGGCTGTTATATCTACAGCTGGACAGCTAAGTACATTATGCTAAACATAAAGACTCAACACCACAAACTCAAACTACCACAGTGTTGAATCAACACTTCTTTAACACTCTCACAAAAAAAAAATAAGCACCACAAAGGTGCTATTTTGTTGCAGGGCTATTGTATTGGACTGCTTTAGACTGCATTATGGGCCCGTCTGTTTCCCTTTGGCTGTATATGTGGCATATTCAAACACCAGCTCTATTCAAAGGCAGATGATGTGCAACACTAGACGTGCCCGTGAACGGCATGGTTCCTACAGTCAGTCCGCATCCAGATCCCTTTCTGTCTGCTCAGGTGTCAGTCGAAGCCACTTCCTCGTTGGTCAGATACAGTTGGGACAATGCTCCGAAAATACACATCTAAAATACACGACCAAACAAATTCCTCCCCAAACTGAACCTCACAGAGATTGAATGTAATGGTGATTTAACCCTTTGTCAGATCCTGGAGCTGCTTCACAGGTGGTGACTAATAAAACAGCTCACTATGTCACCCCATCCACAGTGACTAATAGCTAATAAAACTCACGTGAAAGGTCCTCAACAAAAACTCTGCCAGTCATCACCTCCAAGACGTCATTGTCATCACTTCATGGTGGAGGCATGGGTCAAAATAAAAAGTCTAAGGAAACACAAAGATAATATAGATGCTATAAAATGAGGGTGTGAAGTCAACATGAGTGCTTGTATTTGCTTTAACTTGTATAACATAACACAATAGAACAGAACATGTCAGTTTATCATAAACATGTTATGGTTTGCTGTAGTGTCTTTCTATCCTGACAACTACTGTTAAAGCTAAATAGCTCATATTAACAAGCTGAGGCTCGTGATTGGTTCTGGTGTGAGTGTGGGCGGGACCTCTGCGCAGGACTCTGGCTCCAAGTGATGTTTAAAATCTCAAGATGGCAGCCCCCATATATCCAGGATGTTTTTGTGACACTTCAAAAAGCTCAAGACTCACAGAATTATGTTCAGACAGGTGAGTAGACCCAACATAACAACAACAACAACAACATCACACTGAACAGGTGTAAATACTGTGCTTTCTGCCATTTGCTTTGTGGTTATGGCTGCAGCTGCTGTGGAGTTTATATTGTTTATAAGCTCTGTGTTGTCTGCCTTGGTGATATTTTATTTTGCTGCTGATTCCATAAGAAGCATCAGGGTGTTTTCTTTAAGTGGCCTAATAATGCTTGTTGCACCTGTTCTGGTTAAATGTACTGAAATGACACTGAGGAAGGTGGATTTATATTTCTACTGGATAATCATTTGTGTGCACAGGCTGCAAGGGGCTGTATAGTTATGAACAATGTAGTGTTGGTTTGAACATAATGGCCCTTTTCACAGCAGCCATTCTGACATGACTTTGCAGAGTAAACACAGGTGTAATTGACGATAATTATGGTCTCATTTAATTTAGTGTGTCACTCGTTCCAGTAAGTGCATTTTTAACAGTAGACCTACTTTTGTGTGCGATAGGTCAGTACTCTATTGATCGCTGGTTTCTAGTTTGTTTGAACATTTGCTAATGTGATATGAGTTAAGCTAATCAACTGCTGGTTAGTTGAATATTTACTGTATGCCACCACTGTAACGGTTTGTTTTTACATGCTGCTTCAGAAACAAATATAGGCCTAAGGTGTTAAATAATGAGCCATGAGGCGGCTGCTAGATGTTTTTGTTACTTTTGAACTGGCTAGTTGTAACTCATTTCCAGTATTTAAGCAAAGCTAAGATTGATGTGATTTGATTTTCTTTCTGAAAACAAATGAACACATTTCCTGAAACTTTCCCTCTACCTGTCCAAAATGCACAATGGTAATTTCATTTCAGTGTTAATTTCCTCTTTGCACACATTTTAATGATCGCTCCCTGCTCTGTTGAGGCTGTTAGGCAGGTTATTTTGAATCAGCATGACGTGTTTACAGCCCTTCTCTTTGCCAAGCACCTTTTTAGGTGCATTACTTGGGATCACACCATCCTTTACCTGAGGCAACCTCCAGCTGAACTGTCTCTGGCTACAGCTTAATGTTTAACACAGTGACCTCGTATCAGGGGAAGTGCTGAACGCCCTGCTACCAAAGAAGTTTAGTGTGGGGAAAAAAAATATGTAAAGGTTAAAAAGTAGGCTAAACTTGCATTGTTTGCTGCTATCAGACGATTTCCACTTGACCCAAAAACTACTGTGACATGGAATTTCTATAACAAAATAAATCAAAACTTGTGCAAGTTGCACAGTAGATAACAGTAAAATGCACAGGTGCTTTCTGAAGATTTTACTTGAAAAGTTGAAGTAAGAGTCAACAGAGACAAGTTCACACCAGAAAATGAATTCCAACAGATGGTCTCCTGCTGTTTCACAGTCCAAAACCTTGATTTCACTGGTTGATTATGCCACATCTGACAGCCAGAGACTCACTGACATCATGTTATTATCAAAGTCACAGGATTGGCTGGAGATTTGAACACTGTGTCCTCTACAACTGTCCTGCTCTTGTCCTTGTTGGCCTGCCCTACACTTGACACAGATGAATCCTTGATGCGTTGTAAGAATGTGATTTTCTTTTGTTTTGAATTGTGTCTTCAGCCTTGCATCAGGACACCGCTGAGCCGATTTTATGGTTTATCACAAAGCATAAAAGATATTTTTTCTATTCATTTCCTTTGACAAACAGTGTTTTCAGAAGGACACCCTGCATGGACCTTGAATAAAAAAAATATGACTTCTAAAGCCCAAAAAATCTGAAAAGGATTATCCTCATTTATAGATTGTCTAAATCAGTTAAAAACAAGCCCCTCATGAGGTCACGATAGGATTCAAGTATGATTTCATCCAGGAATGTATTGCATTTATAGATTTTATTCAGTGTTCTACATTTCGAGGAATCTTTACATTTTACCTGTTATTGTTTTCTTCCATACCTACATGTTGTTATTGCACCTTTCTTATCACTGATAGGACTGCAGTTATTGCTGGGTTACGATGGGGCAGAAGCAGTCTGTATGGCTGATCTGTTCTGTTGTCACTGATAAGTAAGACTAGTGATAATGCTGCAGCATGTGTGGTTTTATCTGT
The DNA here is from genome assembly GCA_029721515.1 of Synanceia verrucosa. Taxonomy (NCBI): domain Eukaryota; kingdom Metazoa; phylum Chordata; class Actinopteri; order Perciformes; family Synanceiidae; genus Synanceia; species Synanceia verrucosa. The sequence goes on along the minus strand of CM056568.1, from coordinate 8,477,221 downwards.
GGGGTCCAAAGGAAACACACACACACACACACACACACACACACACACACACACACACACACACACACAAGGCTTTATCTAGAAAACATAGCTCCAAACTCTGCAGGATATATATGCACTTTATGGCTGTGTTTTTATCAAGCGATGGTCTGGAAATAGTTTCTCTGGTGTTTGCCGCAGCACATGCAGTAGTGCATTGTCCTCCTGGTGGTAGAATCGAGTAAAGTACAGACTTGGCTTTTTGTACAGGAACAACCAGCAGATGGCAGCCACACAACAGTCAACACGCAATTGTCTCTCACTCTAACATGCTTTCAGTGTTTGTCCAACTACATGATCTGTTTTAGGCTGAGAGATCACTCATTTACACCTGTTTCTGACAGGGCTGGAGGTGATGAGAGTCATCACTTTTCAATTTTAATTGATAGCATCACTTGAGAATTAAGTCAGGTGACGTACTTCCTGCTCATCTGTCCTTGATAGATGCAGGACTGTGTTGCTATGGCACCAGAAGAAAAACCCCACATGTCCTTCAGCTTACAGTCATTTATTTAAAAACAACAACAACAACAACAACAACAAAAACATTTGAACTTTGACAGTCAAAACTGCAAATTTTCTGTGACTTACAGAAAAACAATATACAAGCCAATTAAACTTGCTGCTTTACATTTGACAAACAAAGAAGGTCACCTAGGGACACACATTGTCCAAATGTTGTTTATTTTGACAGAGTAAGTGAAGGCAGACATTTTCAATTTTGAGCCAAGATCTCCCTCGGCTCATTTTAAAGATTCCAGCGGGGTCCGCCGAGGCGACAGACGCATTTGTCGATAACAGCTCGCCTGGTGGCCAGAGGGGTCACAGAAAAGTGACTCTCCATTCCAGCGCTGGCTCCAGAGTGTATATTACCTGTGAATGAATTTCACTTGACAGGGAAACCATATTTTAAAAGCACAATCCTTTAGTCTGCTGCCATTGTTAAAGTCATAACCTTTTTCACGTGTAATCTTTTAGTCGATGTAAGTTTATGCTCCGTCCCATGAATCCTGTATCATTTATCAAATGTGCTGTGCTCTCTTGTGCTCTTGAAGCTATGCAGTGACTGTGCTGTTGTTGCAGAAGCAGGCACATTGGTTTCTACTTTGTCCGTCGTTATCATCCCTTTAAAGGTAATTGTTACCTGTATATCTGTTACAGTTGTCGGTTTACAGGCCACTTTTATGTTATGAAACAAGCAAAATGCTAATAGGTGCCATTTATCCAATAATTACAGGCAATTATCACAAAAGTTCTCTTTTCATGTAATTGCAGATAATGAAATCATGAGGGAGTGAAACAAGGATGATAATTTCAGCGCATATGCACATCAAAAACCCTACTTTGATTGTCAAGTGGGTGTGCTTGACGTCACTGCACTCTGAGTAGGAAAATATCCCATTTCAACATGACCAGACTGTATATTGGTCAAAATGGAAGGTAGTTTTTATACTTCTACATCACATCTTACGTAAATCCTCACTGACCTCTATAGAGGATTATTTACATTTCATAACCAAGAGCGAGTCCCATTTTTCTTTATGTTTCATTGAGAAGTCAGCTTAGTCACACCTTACTACAGCGAGAATCTGAAAGGGGCTCGACTCTCATCAACGCCTGAGTGCTTGTATAGTCGATCCGAGAAGAATCTCTCTGGGCTGGTGGAGCCCTGAAGGTGGGAATGAAGCCAGCAAGTCAAACAGAGTCTCAGAGTCAGTGCTGAGTGTGACGCTCACTCGAGGCATCACAGTGTACATGAGGAGAAATGTGCAAAGGGTGGTTACATTATGTGTGTGTGCAGTCTGTCTTTAATCAGCCAGAGCAAACAGAAGGAAAAATGAGCTGAGAAAATGGCACTAGTGACACACATGGGATATTATCAAGGTCCTTGGGAAGAAAGTTGGAGGAAATGAATGATACTGCTTGATCAACCTGCAACAGATTCTTGGAAAATTGATTACACAGTCCTGCAGGATTCACATGCTCTGCTAATTGAGATTGGGGCCTTTCAATCAGAGGTTTGACAATAATCCTTAATTTCTCACCACATTTCAATCGTGTTGCCTCAAATCTAACCCGGTACTGTTTTGAGAGTTGCATCATATTCAATAGTGAGATGATCTTTTCTGCTCAGCAGAACTGTGATTAGCAAAGCTGTTCATTGTTAACCTGCTAACACTCATTTGCCTCTACACTAACATTATATTTGCTTTTTAGTTACTTTTGTCACCACTTCTAATGTGAATTACAAACTTAAAAAAACGATTGCTCGAGTGTGTACTTGGAAATTGATACACCCTATTAAACAGTCCTCAACATTGCTCAACGTGCTTGATGGCTACACTCACTGCTCTGAACACTAAAAGCAGTAAGAAAAGGAGGTGTGACGGATAACATTAACAATGACTCCCTCTGTTCCATTTAAGTAAGTGTGTGACAGTGAACAAGCATGCACGACACCCAGGGCCCTGGAGCTGCATCACCTGAATGAGATGCATCAAATATTCATGTTATTTATTACACCTGTGCTTTTTTCTGCAGTGGTGTGTTGATGTGAAAAAGGGTCTGCTTAGGCCGACCTGGGGGTGACGACAAACAAGTCCTCCAGATGGGCTGACCCGAGCTACATTAAAGCTCTGATACTCTCCCACCATCAAAATGAACGACTTGTCGTGTTACGTATATAAACTATGGGTAGTTGCTGTTAAATTAGCTGAACCTATTGTACTAGTTTTGATACTTGAATGTTATTTGCTGCCATGGTGACTTTTCTTCCGTTCTGTCCGTGGTTTGTTGACAGCATTTTTAAATTTGCATTTTGTGAATAGGTGTTCTGAAAAATTCCAACAATGTTGAAATTTTATAGATGGGAACATGAAATTCTACAGCTGTCAGTAATGACACAAAATGATGATAATCCATAAGCGACCAAAATCATTTCTGCTCACTGTGGAGTCTGAAGTCTGAAGAAAAGGAATCGTACAGAGATCACCCGCAGTAACAAAACCAAGCCAGAGAGACGTCAATACTTTCTCATATAAAAGCAATAAACATCATAGATTTGGCACTTTTGTCTCCATCTCGCCACTTGCACTCACAAGATTGTGTGATCGAGATGTAAGACATCCCACTTGTCAGATGAAACACTTCGCTGAAACACATCACCTCTGCCACTAATAAGAGTTTTCCTCCCCATATGTTGCCCTCTGCTTCTCACATAGCCCTTAACGGAAAAAAAAATCCAAACAAGATATTTACAAATGAGACCTGAGAAATGAGTCTTGACATGTGAGGGTCCCTCCTGGATAGGAGGCGTAGTCCTGTTTCCCTGTGTGAGCCAGCCAACCCTGAAACTCACACCGCCCAGACACCGGCAGGTGCTGAAACGTTCTACTTTTGATCTCTCCACAGAGTGCCTCTCTATGATTACCTCAACCTCGCTGCCTTTGATTCGCTGCTGCACTAACCATCTATTTTAGTCCATCTATTGCACGGTTTTTCTTGTTTTCAGATGATTGCGGTGGAGAGCAGCTCAGCACCACAGCAGTATTACAGAACAGTACACCTACACGTTTCCACACAAAGAAATGTATTATGGGAGATAAAAATAACCATTTGTGTAACAGTCTGAGCTGGTAAATGTGAGGGTATTGAACCAAAAACATCCAATTGTAGGCAACCTCCTCTTCACAACTGAACGTGTGTGCGGCTCCATTCAAAAAAAATTAAATCAGAGGAGGTGGCGCTGACAGCCAATCAGAACCTGGCATTGAAGCTTTTCTGCAAATGTTGGCTACAAACTCATTCAGTTGTAGTTATAGACAAATGATATTTGTTTCCAAAATATCATGAAGACTTCACTGTCAATAAGAACTACAAAAAAAAACAATCAATATGTTTTTATTGACTGTGGTGATCAAGTGGTTGAAATTTACTCACATAAAAAGAGCAGATTGTGTCTTTTTTAGCACATAAATCTGGTGTGAAGCATCTGTTTTTTTTTCTGAGATGCAAAGAAGAACCAAACAGAGCCAAAACCGCAGAGGATGAACTGACTTGGTCCTTGCTTGTTGTGGATTCTGTACTCGTGCTGGTGGCAGTGGTGAGGTGTGTGTGTCTCTGTGTGTTTTGCCCTGGAGCCAGAAAGCACAAAAGTCTTACTGCCACACAGATGGGATTTCTTTCCTCAGTGCCTCCAGAAATCACACATACCTACAAGTGCAACACTAAATGCTGCATAACAGAAACACATCCTCTCTGCATTACTTTGTCAGCAATATTTTCCTCCATGATAATGTATTCTGTGGCATACAAACCTGATTTTTGACTATTTTTATTTCACTTATGCAGATAATAACTGATAACAAGATTTTGTGAAATTATAATAAGCAGGAAGAAAATCCAAGTAGCTCTTCATCATACATCATAGATGTGAGTTTGATCGGCCGTATATCATTATTATTTCCAGCTTCTGGTAGAGATCAATAATTGCCCTGCAGTTAATCACATCAAACGGCCTCATTAGAGCTGGCACAGATATTGGCTTTGCTCTTCAGTGAATCTCTTTGCATCTCCAGTCTCCCTCTCTCTTATTTACGATTCCAAGGAAATGTTTTGTATATATTTTGCCACTATTTTCATCTTTTTTTTTGTTGTTATTGTGTATACAGTTTTCAGAAAGATCTGTGAATTGTAAAACCGGCAATGAAAGTGTGTGTTTATAACATCTGTTCACTCGCAGCATCATTTGTAGGAGGTTGACAGAATACCCTGTCTTTTCATCTTCAAATGTTTTATCTTTTTTTATGTTGCTCGTCTCAATATGCTGAGACCATTTGCAGTGGGGCAAAAAGCTTGTTCGACAGACCAAATGAAAGACTCTTTTTTTTTTTTGTGAAGAGAAGCAGAAAACATTTATTACGAATCCTTTCTGTATTCATCTTTGTGTCAAAAAGATTGTGTCACGTTCGGGTCTGTGATTTCTATATATTGTTCCAATATGAAATGGGCAGACAATGCCAGATAAAACCAGAGCACCGTGATTGTGTTTTAGATTGTGTCATCAATTATTTAGCAGTTTATTTCTTTATATATATATAAAAAATGGATAGCAAAAAGTGAAATTTCAGAGAGAGAGAGAGTGTTTGGCCTTCTCTCCTTTGTGAAGGATGCATCTTTTAAAATGTGACTCCCATCAGTGAACCTGACTTTCTTGGATGCATCCCGCAAAAAAAAGACTTTTATCCAAGACTGTCTCATTCACACAAAATAAACAGCACTGTTGAAGATTTCTCTTCAATCCAATAAATCGCTGTTGCTCCAACAAAGCCAGTATTTCAGCTCAAACTGAATATCTGATATAGCATAGAAACTCTCAAATCTAATTGTGAGTTTCACACATTAAAAGATTTTCACACGGCACCGACCCCGTTGAGAAGTGTGACAGAAATTGTAACAGATGAGATGGAGCGCTGGATTTAAGTGGAATTTATCGGTGGGAACACGGAGCAATCGGATGCTAATTAAGATCGCTGGCTATGGAGACGGCGGCAATGTGGGGACCATTATCTGTAAATGAAGTGAGATAGGAACAACCCATTCTGTGAACAGTGTCAATGACATGCCAATTCACCATTTTTTTTACACATCTATCTATCAGAAGGCTGATTTTTTTTTGACCTTATATCGCCTGCGCTCTACTTTTCTTAACATCCTACGGTGCTCAGCGGGGATTCAAATCAGTCTTGCCACCTTTTAAATCAATGAATCAACACTGATACATAGATAATGATGAGTCCTGCAATTACACAGACACCGGTACCCACGGGTAACCGTGCCTGAATGTGAATGCCGCAGACTCTGGAGGCAAACACATGAATGCACATATGGTGCTCTAAATTACATTGTGAATCTCAATTAAGTTACGCAGCTGGGGTTGTTTTAGTCATGCAGCACACCATGTTGCACTTATGTTAACTTTTTGTTCGATATAGCATTGGCAGATGCCAGAGAAAAAAATAGTTTTTGCGGTGATGCGTTTGTAGCAATCGGCTATTGGAAAGTGTGTGTGTGTGTGTGTGCGTGATGACATGTTGGGGGAAGGAGCATTTGAGGATTCTTGGTATTATGTTGCTCTCATGGGGACTGCTGCAGTAGCTATGACACACGGACATTCATTTCAAATGCTCCATACACTGACAAGCTTATTAAGGGGGAAAGAAAGAGACATGAAGGCTTCTCTGATCATGTTTACCACTGTCATCACTGTCAGTGGGAAACACCATCAAATAGGGCTCGCAAGTGAAAATGAACAGAAGGAGGACAGGAGCTGTACAAGCAGCAATGGTAATTAGACTTGTAATGTCAGCATCCTCGCTTATTTATCTCCATTTAGCGAGAGAAGCAATATTTGAGGCTAGTCATGCTAATAGAGAATAAGGAGGGTCCACTTCAACAGTGGGGTTTATCTCGCATATCCACAAGTACCAGAGGCTGATGCTGTGTTAAATTGATAATGCATGCCAGGAGGTTTAGCACATATATATATATATATATATATATATATATATATATATATATATATATATATATATATATATATATATATGTATATATATGTAGGAGCCCCTGCATGTGGCTTGAACTTGTTTCATGCACTGTTGTGGATGCACACAAAGTAAGTAGGCCAATGATGATTGCCCTGCTTTGAAGATTACCACATGCTCACCCATGCTTTGTAGACTTGTGCATACATTTCTTGTGAAATCAGAGGGCTGTGATGACTGAACTCTGCCTCCTGGCAGCCCCGTCCTGGCTTGATGACGACAAATGAGTGTACAAACGTGTACTTAAGCACACGAATGGCTTTTAACGAGCTTACCGCTAGCAGAAATAAGTTGGATAGGTCACAGGTTACAGTAAAAAAAGAAAAATACTTAATCTGTGTTAGAATAAGTAAAATGTATTGAAGGTTACTTGGTATAGATTATTGGACTTCTGATGTACTGACAAAGTGTGTGTATTATTATGGTATGTTAATAGTGCTACTGATGCACCATAACATCATTAAGTATACTTGATTGTACAATTTTGAGACACCATTCAGATTCACTTTGATATACTGAAGTGCAATTTTTTTATTCAGGACTTTTTGAAAATACACTTTTTATTCCAACATTGTGTCAACATAAAGTGCATTTCAATTACATTTTAAGTGAGCTAGAAAGTAAGTCCAAATTGTAATATTAATCTAATATCCATTTTGCTTTATAAATACATTTATTATAAGCTATACTTAAGTGAATAAACAATAATCCGAAAATTGGATTTAAATATACCTAAAAAAAAGTACATTTTTATATTGTATTGGTAAAAAAAGATGTACTTAAGTATAATTAAGTGCATCTTAATAATGCCTCAAACTAGTACAGTCAAGTGCACTGACTTGTATTTCAGTATATCTTTCATGTTTCCAGTCATGTTCTACAGATGTTGTTAGTACAGCAAAAATAAAACACTTAAAACACTTTAAGTACAATAATCATGAGCACGTTTGAAGTAACATTTTTATCTTATAGGTTTACGAGTATTATATCATGTATATATAATATAATCATGTGTTCAGACCCTTTAAAACCATTTTGCAAGATTCTTGAGTCAGCTGGAGATGCTGTTTTTAACCAACTCACGGCCCGAACGTTAGCTTAACAGTTGGCTCGACATAGGAGGCCCTTGATAATAGGCATTATTTCAAACATTACTGCAAATTGTGAATGTTAAATCTGCTACAGCTATAATTGTAAATTACATACTGTATGTGCAGTGCAAAACAGCTTGACAGGCGTAGCAACTGTAACTAAGGGAGAGAGACTGCTGTCAAAGATGCTTTAATGTACGGTTGAAAATTGGCTGAATAATTCACTGTGTGAACACAGTTGCTGATGGCGAAACATTTTCACTTGACATCCTCCTTTATAATCAAACTGGTTTTATTTTCATACTATTCCCACTGATCAGAGCTATAACCACCCACACAACACTTATTTCCATGATCACAGTCAGTGTGCTTTAGCTAATGGGACAGCTCACTCCTCTTGAATCTGCCCTCTCAGCACATTGCGATCTGCCTAATTGAATAATCAATAATCAAATGAACACTGCAGGCTGCCTTAGAAACTGCTGAAACAATACACTCAACTACAGACAGAGACCAACCATTCTTCACTATATCAACTATGATGCTATGAAATACTCTTTTCTTGATTATGGTTTCCTTTGATGAGTTTTGTCGTATCACATTTAATTCATTTTTAAAACAAATTATTCAAATTTGAAGCCCCGCTGGGTGGAATATGATCAAACCTTTTAAGGGGAATGTTCTCCATTTATAATACATAAGAGAACACTGCATTTGTTTTATTGCTGTGGAGAATATGCAATTTGTTTTAAGTTCAGCTCTTATGTTCTGATTGAGGTGGTATTCGGTGTTCCTGGGTTGGCAGAGAGAGAACATGTTGCTGCAGCAGGTGCTGCAACCCAAGAGGATATCTAAAGTGAGAAGTGGGCTGTGTGGAGTAGAGTTGGCGTGGACCATAAAAAACCCAACGCAGGGTAGACCGTGGGATTTTGCCAAATTGCTGTGCATTATGTATCTACATTATTATGAGACTTACCAAGCATTTTAGTTGTTTCATTTTTAAAGCAAATGTTAGTTGTGCTTTTCCCAGACAGCAATGATATGCTTGATCATCATGTCCTTATGCAGTTTGAATCTCACAGCAGAAGTGGAAACTAACAGGCAATCAGCTGGTCAATGAAGGTTACCACTGCAGGTATTTTAGCAATGAACAGTTTGTCAAAGACCCTAATGAAATGCTACAGTGGCACATAGAGATGTTTTTTTTTTGCATCTTGTGGATACTTTCATCTCTGGTGTGGACACAATAAAAGGAGTCAAATTAAAATAGAAGAGTTTCTTCTCTGAGTGAAGAAGCCAGAGTAAATATTTAGGCTTTATCAGGGACTTACTGATGTTAATACAGCTTGCATATTAGAAAAGGTGACAGCTAAACGTGTACAGATGTTTTCCTTCCACAGAAAACCATAGCAACAGGCTCTGCAAAATGTAGCAGTTGATGCTCATCATGGGAAAACACCAAAAAAGTCATGTTTTCACTGTCTGGAAATGAAGTAATGAAGTGTTTAGGGTCATTAGTGTCTGCCAATATACCTCAAGCATCTCCAGAATATGAATGCAGAGCAACAATGAAATCAAATCAAAGCCTGCCCCCCCCAACAGGACTTGTTGTTGTAATGTAGGCTCTTGTTCCAGCTGCAGAGGTTGGGTCTACATGGTTTCTATACAGCTCTATGTCCTTGTTAGGGTACACAATCCAAAGGATTTTACTATAAAATCCTGAAGCTCCGTGTTCGGCTGTTTTCTGATCATTGGGCAGGTAATCAAACACACTTTGTTCCTGTGCAATAGATCTCATTCATATTGAAAAAGCTCAATGTACAATGTGAGCAGTGATAAAACGGTGCCGACATGCACATCGTCAGACATCAAAGTGGTGCTTGCAGACATCCTGTGAGCTGATTAAGGTGAAGGGGCATCACTGGGACTAAATCAGCTGGAAAAATGAAGAATGACAGCACATGTTGTATATCATTCTGTTCCTTTGCAAAGTGCAACACAGTTTAGAGTGGTGACAACCTAAGACATGAAATAGTGCATATTAGAATACATATAGAGGTAAAATAAAACATAATAAAGTAATTTGTAGCCGTGAAAAATTGAAAATGAATAAGTTGAATGTCATAAATGGAGTATAAATGATATATAAGTATAAATAATATATAGGCTAAATACAGAAGTAAACAGGTTGTAAATCAAAAGTAATAAGTTTAAAGTGACAGTGTCATAGCGAAGTGTCAAGTGATGGGCTGAAGTCTTATGGCCTGCAGGCTGAAGCTTGACGTAGCTCTCGTAGACCTCCTATATGATCCGGGTGACTGAAAATCTTCACAGACATGTGCAGAGCTTTCTTCCGCTGTCTTGGTGCCATAGCAACAGAGCACAAGGCTGTGTTGGTTTGTCTTTCCAGGATTGAAGGAACAGGAGAATCACCTGTTTCTGCTTTGACTCCTTTGCAATGGAATGACTGAATGCCAGCGCTGTAACCTCGTTGTCTTCGAGTTTCTCTGTGACTGTTTTGTTTCTTATCTGTGTTTGTGTGTCTTTGTCTTGTCTCCCTGATGAACACATGGCGAGACTTCCAGCGTACCATTTACCCACTCTGAGCAATCACCTCCTGAATTAGTTTGCTCGTGATTTCCTGCAATCTCGAAATTACACCGCCACCTGCCTGATCTCGCCAGGAGCCAGCCCTCTTGTAGCAGCATTTAGACTCATCTGTCTGTGCTTTTTTTAAACTTCTCTCAAAGATCTCTCTGTTCTCTCTCCATGTATGCACTGGTTTAACCAAGCCCACTGGGGTGTAAAATTGAAATGCAGACAGTCATATATATATATATATATATATATATATATATATATATATATATATATATATATATATATATATCTGGCTTGTGAGGATGCATGGACAGGGTCTTTTGAAACTAATCCTGCAGACACATACTGCAGCATGCTGCTGTTATCTCAAGAGGATGCATTACTACTTAGAAAGGCTTTGGTGGTTGATAAAGGTACTCCAGAGCGCTTCCATTTAAAATGTCATGGGCTTATCTTAATTCATCAGTGGGTTTGTGGCATAGCAGCTGAATCTGTTTGAGATTCTTCCCACCTACATTGTATTAACTATTCATGGCCTGGCAGAGTGAGTTATTACAGTGAATGACAGCGCACGGGTCAGAAGAGAGGGATAAGCAGAAAAAATAGCAAAACGCAAGCGATAGATCAGTGTTCAGAGCAAACTGATGATATGAATGCTCACAGGCTCTGACAAAAGACACATGAATCTTAGTGGTGCTGAAGAATTTTGATGGCAGTGTTTCCGTCGGGTTTCAAATCTCCTCATTTGTCCTTTCGAGGTTAAAAGGATGCTTGTAAAGTATATTTGTATTTTATTTGACACATATGGCTGTACAGCTGTTCGTTTAAAGTTACAGACACATTTTATTCTTGTTTTTTTTTTGTTTATATCTCTGGAACACATGGTGGAAATTGCATTTCATTATTGCAGAACTGTTTTTGTGCTTTCATGTGTGTAAGGCTTCCTCACAGCCTCTTTGAGCAAAGATTTAAACATGAAATTTGCTTGTACCTGTCAGCCACACTTGCAACAGTCTGTTCACTATTTTGGCCCCAAATTAAAATATTTCATCAACGTGCATTGTTTGGGTTGCTGTGACATTGCCCTCAGACATTTGTGATTCCCTGATGAATCATCGTAATGGCTTTGTGATCCGTAGACTTGACGTTTGCGTGTTTTTTTTTTTTTTTTTAAATCTCCACAATTGCATGAATTTCTATGAGATTTTGGTGCAGACATTCATTTTTATTCATTTTTAGTTTTATGCTGATATTTTTCTTATCTTGTGAGACTGTAGTTGGAAAAGTCAGTTATCTATTAATGCAATGTTTTGAGTACAGTTTTGGATAACTTACATACCAATATTCAGAGAAAAGAAAAACAGATGGAGAAAAACATTCCTCAGTAGATTTCTGTTTTGCAGTGTTCAGCTACACCTTCAACCCAGCACAGCTCATGAATTAAAATATGAAAGAAGAAACTTAAAAAATCCAATAAGCACTGTCCATCTCAGTTCTATCCTGAGGCAAAGAAAGGTTTATCGTCTTGTATCTCCTCTGGAGTATTTTGAATTTTCCATTCTCCTGCAATCACCCCTGTTTGCCCTGAGAACCTGAATTAAAAGCCAGTGAGCAGAGGGTGTGTGAAAGCGATGGGCTCATTCACATCACATATACATACGCTCACTGGGATCCTCTCCACAGTCCCGCTGTGCTGTTTCTATTTAGATAAAACTGAGCTGTCACAGAATAACAAGTGGAACAACAACGGAGTCACACAGTTGCCGGCGCCTCAGACAGGAAGAGACAGATCCCACTTTGTTGTGAAGATAAGAGACGAGGCAGTGCAGGACATCTGGTCCTGTCTGGTCATTTTACACTACACGTCTCCACCACATGTCCTTTACCCATTATGTAAAGCCTGTTTCATTGTTACCAGAGGCTAGTGTTGGCAAACACTGTGCACGTGTCATGAGGCTGCTTTTAGCATCTATTTCTGTAAAACTCAGTGGCTAAAGCATAGGTTTGCCTCACCAGAGGCATCTGGTTGTAATCCTAATTCAGTTTAGCCAAGCCGCATTTTCATGCATCCTGTCTCCCCTGAAAACATGGATGGATGTGCTCCTTTGAACAGGAGCAGGAGCTCTCTCCTGGCTCTGAAATGTGTGTTCTGGCAGTGGCACCATGGAGAGACAGGACAGTGCCTGTTTAGAAAATGACCTCCAGTAGTTGGACAATAATGATCATAAACATTAACTCCTATCCAAAACTGAAACACTGAATTCATTCTCCCTTTCATTATTTCTTTCCACTTTTCTCTTCATCAATGCAGGTGTGTGAGTGTGTGTTTGTTACCAGCTGTGAGGGACTATGTAGCGGTATGCTTCCTGGTTCAACATGGATAGCTCTGCATTTCATAAGCTTTCTTGTCAAAGTGCCAGCACTCTATATCACAAACCAAGGGCTCCTTTATTGTCTATTTTATCATCCAATACTTCTGTTGAAGAAAACATGCACAGATTGAAAAACACAGTTACACATAACGGACCATTCAAATTTCACGACTTTTATGTCTGTTTGTTAGGGGTTGAATACAGGTATGGAGCTCTAAATTGTGCCTCAGAATGAGGTAAGTGTCCACATTTTTTTCTCTTTTGAACATGAAAAATGGAAACAGAGATGAATGGTAAATGACACATTTGCACAACACTTTACATTTCCTGAGCTGGGTCACCACACAGAACAAGACCTTGGGAAATCTGGAGAGCAGCGAGAAGTCATTTGAATAAATGAGTCCTGCAGAACCCCATTGGCTCAAGTGAGCCAGCAAGTCATGCAATTAATACATGAAAGAGGTGCTAAGAGAGAACAGGTCACTTTCACCAGTACTGTCATTTATTATCTTCACCATAGCTAAGAGTTCTGCTTCTGTCTATATTCCATGCATGTCATTATTTATCACAGCAGAATACTCTTTTCTCTAGAACCACCGTTGCAATTAGTGGGTTTATATTCTTTTCACATATGTATTATTTCTTCATATATTACATTACATATATACACACACACACACACACACACACATATATATATATATATATATATATATATATATATATATATATGTTACATTTGAGGTCTGTAGTTTTTAACATAATGTACAAAAAAGGCTGAGGGCTGGTAAAGACCGATGCAGTCTTACAGACTACCTTTCTGTACAATTTTTTTTTTTTTTTAAATAATATTTTACTGTTTTCTACCTTATGTAGCTCTAAAATGTAACATTTTCATGAGCTAAAACATCCATTTTCAGCTTTGCAGCAACAGTTTTTTTAATAATATATATATATATTTTTTTTGCCGTGCTAGTTTCATGGTGCTGTGGATGGCAGCCCGATCTCGTGTATAAATGTGCTGTGATAATGCATTTTAGACTTTCTGCTTAACATAGTGAAACATTTGACGCCATCTTGTTACTGAAAAATTGTTTTGGTTATATTTATGCAACAAAATCATTTAGTTATGTTCATGAAAAACATAGTTTGCCTTGAAATGAAGTGAACGAAGAAAATACATAAACAATGCTACAGAAAATGTGTCACAAATAACTGGACAACACTGTGGGACACTAACACCAGTCTATGCCGTACAAATGTCACACCAACAGCAACAAAGGCATTTACATTGCACGTAAAATGACTTACAAATTATCATGTCACTCGTATGCCATTCGGTGAGACCAGGCTATGATGTGGGTTTCACTGAAATATCTCAAAACTGTTGAGATTTAAATTTGCTATGATACCATGGAGCATAACTTTGGTGATCTCCTGACTGTTTATCTAGTGCCACATGTGTTTTTCAGTGAAATAGCTTGAAAATAATTGCCATGGAGTGCATACATTCATGGCCTCCTCAGGTTGATGTGCAGGCAAACAACTTTGGTGATCCCCTAACTTTTCATCCAGTGCCATCGTCAAGTCAAAGCTTTAGTTTGCTGTTTATGACCAAAGAACGGCATCAGCTGCACTATGTATGTAACGAGCAGATGTTAGCATGCTAACATAAAACTTAAACTTTTTCTTAAATCAAGAATAAGAGATTCTTAACTTGTAATCCTTCAGTTTGTATGAAAAAAATCAAAATCACCAAATCAGTCATCAAATTTGGAGATACATGGTTTTTACTTGACAGCGACTTTAGATGCACTTTTTTGATGTTGCTCTCCAACAGGAGCTTTATTACAGCGTAGCACAACTATTCACTGAGGATCAATTTATCATGCTTGAGTCCTCACATTGCTGTATATAACACACTGAGAATAAAAGGTTCACTTAATGATTCTACAGTACTCTACTGTCAGTACAGAGTGGCAGTTTGTGACGGAAACAGGGAGTGGAGTCATATAAATAACATCATTAGACCAAGTGAAGCAAAGGTTTTGTGTGTGGAGGCCAATAGGGATTATTAGTTAACATTAGCTTCTTTTACTCCCATAACACCTGACTATAATGTAAGTTACACTTTAAAACATGCATTGTCTCAGGAATTAAGCTTCTCTGTACAATAAAGCAACACTAATGTTTCCGGGTTTAATTCCTCAGGCTACAGGATCTATTGTTGTTTATGCTTTACACCAGTCCACACAACTTCTGCTATTCGTGGTTGTTTATCTGGATGTGACCATTTGTGGATATGTTCTTCAGTGTTGCATCTATTCAAAGATGATGGAAATAACAACTTGTTCTGCTATTTCCCTGCTTTCTAAAAGGCATGAGAGTGTGTAGGTGTTTGTGCAAAGAGAATTGGTGTATTGATAGCCAGCGTCAGAGTACATTTATCTAGAAGTGTGTATAAATAAATTGCATGTGAAGCCGGGGAGTTCATGTCACTGACAATGACGGGCATTTTGTTGTGTAACTGTACTGTAAAGAATCCACACTTTATTCTTGGTTTATTCATGTTTTTGGGGTTGCTTTTGTGCAATTGTAAAAGATTGTTCTTGAATATTTCGTCCAGCTTTAGTTTGAAATTATTCCCAGCAGCTTCACATATAATGGCTTCCTCCCCAATAAGCCTGAAACAGCAGAGGGAAATGTAGACAGCGTTGCATGCGCTACTGCCGCCCACAACGCAACCAATTTATTCCTCTTTTTGTCGTGGGTCAGACACCCGTCTCAGTCCAGCTGTGAGTTTAGCTCAGCATGGTAATAAACAACACAAAACAAATAAATAAATAAAAACAGCACATTTTTAAAGACAGTTTTTCAGACAGTCTCTGGTTATCATTCATCTGAAGGATGATTGAGTGATGGATTCAGACAGGTTAGTCCATCTCTGTCTGGAGGAGTAACACTGGAGTGCATGCTGGTGTTGTGTGTCTGCTGAGCTTCCCTGAGTGGCTCAGCGCTGTCGGGAGAAGAGGTTCCTCAGGGCATTGTTGTAGTTCTTATTAAAGGCGGTGTATATGAGTGGGTTAAAGAAGGAGTTGGAGTATCCCAGCCACAGGAAGATGCTCTTCCAGATGGGCGGGATGTCACAGGAGCACAGTGGGACGATGAGCTCTGTGATGAAGAAAGGGATCCAGCAAAGTACAAAGACGCCGATCAAAATGCCCACCATCAGCGCTGCCTTCTTCTCCTTCTGCTCGCGCCACGTGTCGCCGTCTGTCTGGAAGGTCACGGTGGCATGGCGCACAGTAAACACCATCTGCGGCTGATGCACTTCGTCCTTTACCTGGGAAGGAGCCCATCAGAGAATCAATCACTCCATTGATTCATTAATCAATCAGACAAACCTGGTTATATCAATAGCTCATATGGATCATAGAAAAGAAGTGAAAGTCAACAAGCCTAGTCTTATCATTTCACACACACAATAAAAAAACAACATAAAGCTAGTGCAGTGTCTTTATCTGCATTTTCCAGTAGCCCATTGTGTGCTGTCTCACAAACGTGCTGCACTGCTGGGAAAAGGAAAATGTCAACATAAATCTGCTGACTTTTTCCTCTTTTTTGTTGCCTAGTGCCGCTCAAGGATGACTTCATTTTTTGTTTATCAAGTGAGATTGCCAAGGTTGCTCGCTTTCATAGAGACGATTCCTCTGAATGTATCAGAAATAAAGCCAGCAGGTTAACACTCTGAGCTGTTGTGTTCAGATCAACATTTAAACAAGAACCTGCACCCGCAAGGAAATACAGGTTCACCCTGGAGTAACTTTAGTTGAATCAATACAGGTCAGTAAGACCTATAACTGATAAGATGGCTGAAGCCATTTCATCCCATGTCCAAGTCCATTTACAGCAGAGGACAGAGGTTAAAAGCACAGTGCTGCTGGGAATAGAGTTTCAAATTCAGTGGATGGTTTGAACCACATCAACATTAGACTGAGCAGTTACATGGATACATCCTCCTTTCTACAGCGGATCAGTGATGAGATTATGCAGTCATCCCACTCTCCTCCTAGTGTTAAAGACCCAACAAACCTTTTTTTAAATCTTTGGACAGAGACAGGCTAACACTTGCTGTTTCCTCTTCACTGGAATTAAATTTATTAGCGTTAAATCATCAGGTTTTATATCTGCAGTGTCATTAACCACTTTCTGAATATATGGCTTTTGATATATGGTGTTGAGTTATTTGTGCATCTAGGCCAAGAACCTCATATAACAATCCACTCTATTCCTGGTTGCATGTGTATGTGTGTCTTAATGTCTTTGAGTGGGTGTTGTTGATGGATGAGTGCAAGTTTATTGTCTTGGATGTGGATGCCATAGCTCACATCATGTCTCTGGAAAGACATTTTAGTAGGAATGGGTGCCTCGACTCTTCTATGTATGCAGGGGAATGATAAGAATAAACTTTGCTGAGTAATGAGACACGAATAAGACAACTAGTGGGTATATCTGTGGAAAGCAAAATTACTATTAAAACATTAGGCAATTTAATTGCTGTACAACAGTGACTGCCTGTGTAATGAAACTTGACATAAAGGTGGTTTAGCAAAGCAATAAAAGACAGGGCATTTGTTTATTCAGTGATTGGTCCTCCTTGACCATGAGCTCCTAATTTCAGGTCAACAGATGTCACACTAGCATAAGGGGTACACTGAGGATTTGGAGGAAATGTAAAAGTGGATGCATGGAATAAATGAAATGAAAAAAAACCTTCACCGTATATTTTCTGTGAAACATTTCTCCCTCCTGTGGATGTTTGCCAAGAGCTCAGAACTCAGATGATGAGTGATTTTTTTCATAAGAAGCCTCTCACAGGTGAAAGAACGCGGCATCTGCACTAAAATGTCTAAAAGTGGCATAATCTCTATCACTGAGGCGTTCTGAGGCTTTGCAAATTGCGTCTCCTGCTATATGTGCAGGTAAAAAGTGGGTGCTGATTCAATTTTCACAGGGAAAATTTGCCTGATTAAATGTTTGGTAATGCTTGCTGAAAAGATCTAGACCTTAGTGCCTGCTGATTAGAGAAATGCCAAAGCCGGGAAGGTGCAGTGGCCCATTAAAGGCACTGGAGGTGGTATTTATAGCCTTCTACCTTCTGCCTACGCACATTAGCAAGCTGGCGGTGATGAGCAGGATCACAGCAATTATTTGTCCGTGCGCTCATACATCAGATTCTTATGTTTCCCTGATTGCTGCTGAATAGCTCATCAGCCAGAATGATAAAGAATTGCACAGCAACTCATATTTGTGGGTCTGGAGCATCAGCCGGTTGAGAAGGAGAAATATTCATCATAAATATAGTGTCAAATAAACACAGTTTATTTTAACTCGGGGAACATCATGGGTAATTAAAATCTGAGCGGTACACAATGTCCTGTCAACCAACTTAGCTGACTCACGTACTGCTTGTCATAGCACTCATTCAAGCTTTCTGACTGGGTTCAAGGAGTGTCTGTCTACATGTATTAACCAATAATTTAGGTCACAAGGATACACACAATAACTCTACAAATGATGACATACTTGACATTACTGTGTGTTACCTTTGCACCGTGTCAGGACACACAATTAAAACTTCTGAATTTTCTAAACCATCTATTCAGGACAATGTGTCTCTATAGAGTTACAGGTTAACAAACTCTACTGCCAGACTTCACAACTTTCATTCCCTCATATTGGATTTCACTTCATTCTGGTTCTGAGCACCCTGTCATGGTACGTGCAGCTGTTCCTAATGATGAGTACTGGTCCTCTCCAGGTCTTTGCATCTCTGTGTCAGATTATTGGAGTGTGGTTCTGAGCTCTTGTCCCATGAGCAGGCCTTACACCAGTAGAAGTCGCCAATGTTGCTCTGTATCACATTAATTAATGAGGATTGGCTCTATAGTCACATATCTCTGTAGCTAACAGATACCATGGTCATTCTGCCACTACACAGTTTCTAATGACAGACTGGTTTCTATGCGCTAATATTTCCTGTTTCGTAGTCTTTGGAATTACTCTGTGATCTTGTGAGATAAGGGCTCTAATCATATATGTGGTGTTTGTCCTGTATGTATGTATTTATTCTGTCCAATGCCCTGGTTTCCCTCACTAAAATTTTTCCCCAGTCTCCCTACTAGTAGTGACTTCTCAACTCTTGCTGACTTGGAGAAACATTTTTCTCTCCCAATGGACCTTTTCCCCACACTTTCTACACTAATGCTGGGCATTCGCCTGGGGGCATTACGCACATCAGCAGCACTTGTAGTCCCCTGAAGTGGGCTTGCTCTCCTCCATCACTTCTTTTTTTGGCTGGCCACCTCCCACCTCTCTTCGCTGTGTCACCTCCTGCATGCTGAATGCTGCCTGTTAGTCCTGCTGGCTTACCTTCTGCGTTTGTTGTACCATCTGCACGGCAGTTTCTAAATATACGGTCGGACGTGAGCTGTTGTCATCAAACTTATGACATGATTCGTGGCCCTTTATGTAATTAAGTGAGCTAATGCTGCTGTTTAAGTCTGTTGCTTTGCAGCAAACCTGTACAGGTTGAACTTCCAGTTCAAGTTTCCTGAAAGACTGAACTTCACCATAGTGTTGGGAGACACCATGTCATCAGCTAGCCAACAGATTAACTGGTCTTAGAACATTTGGCACATTACCTCCACAATAGCATCAACACTAGAGCTGAAACGATTAGTCGACTTATCAATAAGTCAGTCGACAGAAAAATATTTGCCCACTAATTTGATTTTACAGATTTTTTTTAAAAAAGAAAATTAATAATCACCTCAGCCATGGGTGTTATTGTGTTCGTCTTACGGGAGCCAATCCGAAACTTGGCGGCCTTGTAGATCTTCCAATAAACAAACAGCACCACACAAAGCGGCAGGTAAAACGCTCCGAAGGTGGAGAAGATCGTGTAGGATGGCTCCTGGCTCACCTGGCACTTCATCCCCTCTGTGTAGGTCTCTCCCCAGCCAAAAAGAGGTGACAGGGAAATGATGGAGGACAGCAGCCACGTGAGTGCGATCATCACATTGGAGATCTTTTTGCGCGTCTTAAGCGTGTACTCCAGGTGCCTGGTGATGGACCAGTAGCGGTCCAGAGCGATGGCCGTAACGTTCCAGATGCTCGCAGTGCAGCAGAGCACGTCGAAGGAGATCCACACCTGGCACAGCACCCGACCCAGTTTCCACAGCCTGCCGTTCAGCTCGTGGACGAGGCTGAGCGGCATGACCAGGGCGGCCACCATCACGTCGGAGATGGCCATTGAAGCCACAAGGTTGTGGGGCACCCGGTGGAAAGTCCTCACCCTCAGGATGGTAACCAGCACTAGCAAGTTCCACACAAAGGTGGCCACCACCAGCATTGCCAGTAGCGTTAGAGTGAGCACACTGAAAACAGAAAAAGGACGGTAGATGTTTCCCCCAGAGTCATAGCCGTCCAAAGCTCCACTGGAGTTGGCTGTCAGTAAGCTGGTGTTGGGATACGTCATGGTCGCTGCTCACAGCCCTGCAGCCAAGGGCCAGGATGGTTCAGAGACAGATTCTGCACACAGTGGATGCATTCTGCAGTTGTACGAGAGAAGAGGGTCAACTATTGTTGTGTGAGTTTTACATGCACAAGTTTCACATCTGAAAACCTTTTGCGTCAATGAAAAGTCTATGAAATCAAACAATATGCTAAAGGTTGATGATGCAACACTTATAATGTAATAGCTTTTACTGTACGGCTGCCTTTGCATAAATGTACTAGTGTACATCACTGTGCCGTTCACTAGAGCAGCACTTTAGGGATTTGCTAACAAAAGTAAAAAGCACTTGAGTTTCTAACAGCTGTCAAGCAACCTGCCTACAACTTTCAAGTGCAATTTCATCCAGTGTAAAAAAAAGTACTCTGGGACATCTCAGGGTCTGGAAAAGACCATAAATATTCAGTTTCATCATCCCACTGCTGTCCTCTGATTTGCATTAAAGTCAGATCTCCTCTGCAAAATGAACAGTTTTAAGTGGAGTCTTTGTTGTACAGTCATTCGGGAACATATCTCACTTTTGCATTCCAATAGAGAGATCCCTCTGTTAATGCTGTGAAGTTGTATGTTTTAAGTGGATGTGAAGAGCAGCATCTATTTTCACTGTGAATAAGAGAGACTGCTGAGAGACACTCGGTATTAACATAGGATTGTCTCCATTTCAGATTCACAAAAAGAAAAGATTTGACATGCCAGCTCTGTTGATACATTCACAGGAGATGCTCAGCAAGTTGCAAAGACTACACAATGTTCAGCAGTGCAGAAATAACGAATCCCAGATCACCAACCTTGTATAATGTCTGTCAGCTGGACATTTGGACATTGGACGTTTGTTGTCTTTACAACTTACAAATTAATACACCATCGCAAGAGACATAATTAAATAAATAAACTTTTATGATGATTTCAGTGACTTTTAACTACAATTTTTAAGTGAAACATCAACACAGAAGGTTTCACTTAACATTAGACATCCATATTTCTTGTCCAGAATACAATGTTATAATAGCTAAAACACATCTGACTCTCAGAAGCAGAATTTTCAGCAGCATCACTGGGGACAATAATGATTTCATGCATCATGTTTTGGAAAACATATTCAGATGAGCCTGATTAAACGATCTCATAAGATTACAATTTGACTCATTAATTATACTTTCACTTTACAAATCAGTTTAAACATTTTCATATGAACTCTTGCTCCCAAACATAAAAAAACACAGATTTTACCTTGACCCAGTGTTTTATATCACACAGACTGTCTTGAAGGTGGAGTTTTACCCACAACTTTGAATGTAACACAGTCCCACTGGGCGCAGTGCTAGTGTCCATAATCGGTGCAGCTAATGCATATCACACAGTTGAAGTAATTGTCCCCAATTGAGTTTGATTTACATTGTGGAATTTAATCAATATGATCATATTCTTGTGGCTGTTTGGTCTCTAATAACATTACTTTTGACTGTATTACTGAGGATTGATCTAATGAATAAGTCAATGAGACGTTTCTTGAATACTGAAGGACTTGTTGATTTTTCTGCAAGAAAATATTTCCTTGTGAAATGCTTTGTTACCTCTGCAATGGAGATAATTTTTTGGGTTATGTATCATTGTCATCAGGCAACATAGTATCATGAAATATTCGTATGATATCATAAGAAAAGTAAGGCACAGATTTTTGTGCATATTTTACATCGAGCCCTGAAGGGAACCCGGAAGTGACAGCCTTAAAAATGCCGGACATTCCTTTCATTGTCAGCTGGAACCTTAACATTACAATATGCATTGAAATACGCCTGACAACAGTTCCAGTGATGGTTAGGTTTAGGTATAGGATTACAGGGTTAGGCTTATGGAAATAAAATGCATATTTGCCACTAGAAATGTGATCAAAACATACCCAAACTCATAAACTACTCCATTGAAAATGTAATAAATGTCCACTGAGAATGTAAGGAATGTCCGACATGTTCAGCCTGCATTGAACATCACATGATGTCCGAATTACGTGGGTTATGTACGAATTTCAGTGCAATATTTTTCGTACTAATTTGTACGAATATTCCATGAGACCAGGTTGCATCAGGAGGAAGCACCCACTTAATTTTGAGCACGTCCGAATCAAGGAATGGATATATATTTTTTTTTTTTTACTTTGATTAACACTGTGATACAGGGCTCACTACATTTGCTAATTTTGTAAAAGTGAAAACTAAACATAAAAGCAACACGTCCTAACGCTTGTTTAGGTTTAGGCAATGAAAACAACTCAAGTTTAGGGGAAAATATTGTTTTGGCTTGTAAAAGTGAAACTGTAGGTTGTGAAATCAAAGACAAAAACATGTTGTTGGTTTCAAACAGGATGCAAAAATCTCAGCCATCACTCCAGACCTCTGCCCTTTATTTCACACTGTCTACTACAATGTCTTTTACTCCGGTCAAATTTATGATGGTCACTTTAGTTTTCTTTTAGTCCTTCTTTCTGTAACGTCAATCGATCTGACCGACATCTATGAGGCTGATAACCACCAAAAAACACCCATTTCATGACCTGATAACAGTCTAACCAGCAAAATCTGTCCTCTCCAAATGTCCCTTTTAGTCTGTTTTACACCCGGTGGGTTGTGTTAGTTATTGATCACTCAGCCTCATCAATACAACCTAAAGGGTAATAACAATATATGCCATGTCCCTATCAGCCAGTATATTTATGTGACATGTGACACTGTTTCTTAGCAAAGCATGCACACCATAATCCAACCAAGCACACCAACAGGCCCTCTGCTCTTTCTTCTCCTCGTGCTTATTAACAAGCCCAATAGCCATGAAATTGGACAATCATTATGAAGGGAAAGCAATCAAACATGCCTGTTCCTTCTCTCAAACAGCATCTGTCACTCACTCTATGAAAAGACAGACACATGAGACAGAAAGACGCATGCAAATGTACATATATGCATATGTGAGGGGAGTGAGGAAGACAAGAATCACGTTCACTGACGTCAAAGAACAACAACTGAATAAATTTAGGTTTACAGTGTTTTTTAGACAGCTGTATGGGTAAAGTGTCAATTCAGGTCAGTCACTGCCATGGGATTTGCAAGTGTCGGCTGGTTCGCTGGGCATATTTGCTCAAGAGCCTTGTGGGGATTTTCGTTAACTGTGAGAAATTAAATAGGGACAGAGGGTGATTAACATCTCATTACCAATGATAAGGCTTTTACTTTGTAATGCAAGTAGGAGGAAACTGGTGCACACCATACTTATGAAGCACAGACAAATTTTCATATTTGCTTAGAGAGCTGCAGCAGGGAGATATTTCCATACCACATAGGTTTCATTGCATAGTAAAAATGAGAGAATCAATCAGTAGTGACAATATTTTCTGAGCTTCATGAGGCAAGAGAGCCACACTGCAGCTGCTGAAATCAAGACATAACACATAAACTTAATGTGCTGTCTTTTTTAAATTAAGTTTTCTTATCTGTATTCTTTCTAGCCACCGTAAACATTTTATTTTATAATGTAATTTCCTTTGGTTTCTGTTTCTAATTCATGACTTTCTCTTTTTTCAACCCCTCAGCTCAATCATGCTGCTGAAAAAAAACAACTTGTCACAGAGCACTGAAGCCTCTGCTCAGCTGCAGATTCAGGTACGAAGAACTTTCTTTCACATCTCATTTCCAGTTCATCACAATGGTGCTGACTTTGTGTGGAGCTCTTCATTCTGAGGCAGTCATACAGTTACACTATTTTCACCAAGGAATAGTTTCTCTGGTGCTCCAGAGGGCTGGAGGGACGGGAAGACTGACTTGGTGTCATATTAAAATCATAATTCAGGGTTGTCAGGCAAACCTTTAAAATGAGTGGTGATCCTCTTGTGAATTCAGCACTTTACCTTTGGTTTGGTGGAACATGTTTCCAAATCAATGTAAGGTAAGACATAAAAAAACATACTCCTTTTACTGACTAAACAAAAAAGGCATTATTTAATGGTTATTATTTATTCTTTCAGACAGACTTGCTATGCAAAATACTAACTTTACCATAGTGTATAGCCTACATATTTAAGATTCCCTGTGGAGCTCACTTGTCCCAAGAGGTTTCCAGTCTGCACTTGGCTGGTTTTAAATGATTATCACCCGAGTCACTTGTAACACAACATCTCCACAATACAGCCTCACTTTTCAATCTTACTCCATAAAGACAAAACAGAAGCTCTGTGTCTGCAAATAAAACTCGTTGGCCACAATTGAATGTCGGGAAATAACTCACCCCATTAACAGTTCGGCATGAAACAGTCCCGCACCAGGAGATGTGTGCTCGGTGCCAGCCTCTCCATCGAAATCCGCTCTGTAGCTTCGTGATTGAACCGCCAGCAGAAGCACAGCTCGGCTCCGAGGACACACAGCCACTGGAATGAACCACACAGCGGTCGGAAGGGGGAACTGAGTCCACCTCTGTTGACAAACGCTGCGTTTTCTGGGCATGCGGGGGACGTGCGCGCGTGTTTGCGGTGTGCACCACGCGCAAGCAACAGCTGTTTTTCCAGAGAAAGACGATGCTTCCGCGTTGTCACATTATTTTTTGTGCTCACAAAAACAGTCCCTCTTTGTAATTTGTCTTATTTTGCAGCGTTGATCAGAGGAGACCTGCTGCTTTATGATGGATGAGGTGTCTACTCCTGTGGCATTTCTCCAGTATCCCGCAGATCAATGCGCAAAATGTGCAAGAAGTGGCCAATAGTTAAAAATGTCTTTTGATGGCACACAACTTGTCATCAAGTTTCCAGCCAATTGGACTTTATTTGCAGAGGGATACATTTGACCTGAGAAAATCTCCCAGGATGCTTGAATCAATGAACTCATAGTCTGCACTGTTACTTCCTGACCTATAAGAAACCTTGTAAGAATGGGTTTTCTTGTTCCCTTAAAGATACAATAGAGGCTGATTCAAAAGCGCATCTGTGATTCCTGCCAGACTCTGTGATGTCAATTCTGTGACACTGTGAGCAGTGGCGGTGTGAGGCTGTCTGAGGGGCTGGGGCGGAAAGAACAAAAAGGCACCAGAGCACACAAAGTTATGATGCATTTATGTTCCACACCTGTGTTAAGATTAAAATAATTTTATTATGTGTATATTTAAATTTAATAAGATTAAATGCGACACATTTTCTAGCCCACAGGGCAGCCTGTACTGCATAACAATAAAAATAATATAACAATAATAATAATAATATAATTGTTGTTTTCAATGCTAATATAGATTTTTATGGTGTTCTGGACCACTCATTAACCCAATATAAAACATGAACAATGCACCACATAAATAAAATGTCATATGAAGACTGCCAGATAACAAGCTTCACATGTGCACACTGACAAATGTGTTTTGTCTGCTGAGCTGCTGTCCGTGGTGTTGAAAGGTAGGAATGCTAAGTCTATGAAGGTAACTGTCATCCAACTGTCCTATAATGTAACAGAGCAACAGTTCAGAGCAATGCCCTGGCTATAATCTGATTGTTTAGTATCACAGACTCACCATGGATTCTTATGATGAATGAGAGCTTATATAAAAGTTGAACGTTCAGACCATAGCCAGCAGCATGGAAGGCTTGTTCATTACCATCATAGAAAGAAAAGCCTGTCCGCAGAACCCTGCATTAAGTCCCATGTTAAACCACTGCATGTACTTGACTTGTCACATCACACACCTTCCACTTCCTCTACTTCGTAACCTCCGTAATGATGAGTGTTTTTCTAATTGTCACTTGTGCCAACACTCACTTCTTCTAAATCCATGGGATTTGTCTGAAACCTCTGCTGAAAGAGTATCAGTGTGCTTTGGTAACTAACCGTGAAATATGCAGCTGCACACATGTATAGGTGCACTTAGTGTTTATCATATCCCCACCAGCTCAAGGGAGACATCTGAGTAGCTGCTGGGTGCTTTCCCTGCATCCCCCCTCCCTCCACTGCTGTTCCTCCTCCCTCCTTCACTCCCTCATACAGGTGATGCTGATGCACATATCGAATCAGCTTAGCCGTTTGCTTGTGCAGGCGCTGATGAATAACCTGCTTTGTTAAATTGTCTCGCTAATTATAGGGCTATGAAGGCATTAATGCCTCCCACTTAAAGTGTCAGTGTGAAGTGTTCCTTGTTAAAACCAATGACATACTTGCAATTCCAGCTGTTTAGCAATTTAGTGACGACAGTGCACTGCAGCAGATGAAAACACTGGAAGGGCTCATATCATGTAGTTTTCTTTCTGAAGTGTGACAATGAACAATGAACTCACACTGCTTCCTGTTTGAAGCAGCTATGACTCACCTTACTCATACGAAATGTAAACATCACACTTCCTCTACTTCGGTACAAGGGGTCTTTTTATTCTCATTTTCTCTTGACGCGTTGCTGTAAATCACATCTTTGACCTTGTCCCACCAGGCTGGTCTCATCCCCATAAATAGCCAGTCATCAATTATTCCTGTTACTACCAGAATTCAACACTGTCAGCAACTATAACATGCTCTGGAAAATGACCAAGGAGAGAAAAGCGATGCAGTCTTGGCTCAGGGACTTTGCTGGTAAACCGACCACATAAATTCAGAGGCATGTCCTGCAGTAATTGTGCTATGTGTGATTGAATGTTAAGCGCAGAGAATCATTAGAATTTCATATTAGAGCACCTTCTGTTTGCTCTATGATCCCATGAGGTCACATGGGAACGTGTTGTACACGCTGAAACTTAGTA
This sequence comes from Synanceia verrucosa, assembly GCA_029721515.1. Classification (NCBI taxonomy): domain Eukaryota; kingdom Metazoa; phylum Chordata; class Actinopteri; order Perciformes; family Synanceiidae; genus Synanceia; species Synanceia verrucosa. Next base: position 8,450,183 of record CM056568.1, on the reverse strand, counting down.
CCCTGTCGAGCAGTGTTGTGATTTATTGGGTCTTTAGGAGAATTCACACTGTTGCATGTATTAATCTCACATTGTAAAAGCATTTGAATGCCCATAAGAGGTATTTGTGTCAATACTCTGACTTTATCAGGGGGCTTTTATCCAAACTACAAACTTAAGGTGACTCAAAGCCATGTGACAGGCTAAATGTGCTGTACAAGGAAAAAGAGATGAACCTTTTGAACTTGAATTGTGCCAACAAGCTTGATAAAATTAAGCTCTTCTGTCATGTCCCTGTCAGTTACTGATATCTGTTTGCACTGTACCACCACTCCTAATTAGAGCATCAGTGTGTGAGGCAGGAGAAGGTTCAGGCAGGCAAGGTGTTAGGCTGTGATGTGCTGAGGCAAGCAGCCCAGTAGAGAGGTTCAGTAAATTGCGACGATGGAGCTGTGGAGTTCCTTTATGATGGTCTGTTGGCAGAGGACACAGGGAGCAGAATTTTCTGCGCATGAACGATGCTCACGACTTGCACTATAAAATATTTGTCAGGGTTGACTCAATGTGACAATGACCTCAGGTGCTGTGTGCACGCCGGAGACAGCAGCAAGTCTGGTGTAATGGCATTATTCTATTGGATTATGTTGTGTTCCCTCATCTGCATGTGTCTTTAGTTATTATTATCGTCATTATTATTAAACTCCATTGTTTCTTTTGGCATTTTCTCTGAAATGCAAATGTGATTTGTAGCTTTACATTTGCACATTGTTACCCAATAAAAAGAAAAGTGGTCTGTTTTACAGTGTAGTTTTAATGAGATGTGGTGACATTTATGGGATGGATTGCTGTAGCATTTGGTGCACACATCTATGTTCTTCTCAGGATTAATTTGAATCACCTTGGTGATTTGTTAAAGGTGTTAAATGTGAGACTGAGTCTCCACATGGCTCTTAACAGCACTGCTGGCAGAGCTAACGGTGTTGACCAGAAGGGAAATGTTATCAGCTGTAACCAGTACTAACATTCCCTATAGTGTCATTATTAGGTCAAAATTTCCATGTGTCAATACTGTGGGTTATGACCAACTCTGCAAAATCAGCAATGGCATGTTATTCCCTCCTTAAGTTGTTATTGACACTGCAGTCTTTCTTTCTATCTCCCCAGAAACATTTGGCTTATTTTTAGGTGTTGCACATAAAGTGAGGGACAGAGGTGCTCTTAGCACTCATCTTGATAAATTGCTCTGACCCTGTGTAGTGCTGCGAACTTGCAAGGATTTGAAATACTTAGCAATCTGTTATGGTAGAAGAATGTCAAGCTCCTGTAAATTACAGAGTCATGGAAGTAGAATGGTCAGATTGTTAGAGAGAAACTATATGATGTGTTGCTGTCAGCTTCACTTTTTTATCCAGAACTTATTTATTTATGACGTCTCACACAAGCAAATAAAAAGGGGGTTTCTTTCATTTTAAGGTGACCACAATCCAGACGATATAGTCAATCTTATTCACACCTTTCCAAAAATGACACATTGAGCTCAATGCATAAAACTCAATGAGTCAGTGCATGAATATTCAGTTACTTCACCCTCTGAGTGACAAGCGTTATAAACATCTGACAAAATATGAATCCAGACGTCTTTTATCCTTAAATGAACCTAGCTACTGATTTTCCCTCTCTGGGGAGAATCTAATTGTTCCAGATAAGTTTATCATCTCCATGCATGAGGCGTTTAATTTAAGTGGTTAGTGTAAATGACTTCTCAAAGCATCTCAACTTCACCACAGGATTATTCTGTGAGATAATCTATTCTGCATTTCTATTTTTAAAGTGTTGTTACTTGGCAATGGATCCGAGCATGGATCTAGCAGAGTGAAATGAATGCAACTATTGACATTTTTAATACTAAAACAATTTGGATGTGACTTGATGTCACCCAGACTCCAGTCACTAAATGCCTTAAATAACTGTTATCCTTTGAATAATTGAAAAGCTCACACACGAAACAAAAGCTAATTTGATCGTTTTAATTTAATTATTCTTCAACGTGAATTTTTAATTGAAATAGTTAATGAGTCCTTTTGACTGTAAATTGTCTAATTTCAGATCCTATGCCTCAAGTGATCCCCTGACTCATCTTTTAGGTGAATAGCCCGAGGTATTGCCCTAAAAAAAATAAGGAAATTAATAAAACACTCAAGGTCATGTGCCAGGAAACTCCATCTACTGTTCCTAGGGACCGGCCAAGGTAAAACAGACTGAGGCCTCATATTTCTTTAAAATGACATTAGCATTTAAGTGCAACAATGAGGACGTGTGGTTTGGAATTACAATAACTTATCTAATATTGTCCTTCTGCAGACAGGAAGTCCTGTGAACTTACACCATGAGGTTGTACCATCTTTTTGTGACATCTTTGTGTCCATTAACAGTTTGCTGTCAGGTCATGTTGATTTCCATGTGTCTGGCACCACAGCCACTTTCATCTCACCTCACTAAAATAAAAAAAAAAACACTGCTAAAAACCTGCTAAAATTTTTTTTTTCTCTGCTGTTCACTCCCAGAGGAGAAATCTTGTTTTTCTATCCTTTATCTTTTATTACCTATCTTCTCTTTTACTTTTCTTTTATTGTTTTTACAGTACTTTTAGTCTTATTAATTTGTATTCTTTGTCTTTTAATATTGTGTTCATTTTATTCCATTACTGTTTTTATTTTTAAGTGCATGTGTGATTATATTGTACCCCTGTACAGCATTTTGGTTGTTAAAAAAAAAGCGCTTTACAAATAAACATTGATTTGAAATAGTGCAGGGAAATATAAGAGCCTGACAAATCACACACACACATTCTTCCACACATCCTCATCCAGTGATCACATGTCATCTCAGACACCAGTCAGTGTGCTGGGAGCACTTGTGTAACAGTATGAAGAGCCCTTTAATCTGTAATTTGCTGCAATCAGAGACCCTGGACCTTTGGGGTACAATGAGTCAGATACTTGAAAATGATCCCTCACCAGACACCAAACAATGAGCGTGCAACTGTCCTTGCTTTGCCCTGTTGGCAGGCTTAATATGAAGTCAGAAGTGATCTAATTTAGGAAGGTGTCTTCTTCTTCCTCAGTCTGACTTGACTGGAGCTGATCCTGGAGCGACATGTCTATAAAGTTGCATCGCCCCATGTCTTCCTCTATTATTATCATTCATATTTGATTTTACAGAACATTGAATTTGAAAATAAACACCACACTACACCAACGCACCGTGTAACATCTTTTCAAGCAACTTTTGCAAAAACAGTGTCACATATTAATGCTATTTACCATATTCCTCAACTCACAACAGATTCCACTTTCCTCCAGCTCCAGTATTTTTAGCCTGACCTTAGTTTAACATGTAAAAACATATTGGGCATGTAGTGGAAAATACATTTTAGCTTTAGCTTTTAAAACAAATTGAGTTCAGTCAAATATTCTCATGATAATTTAATAGAGAGCGTTAGCTGTAAAACCATTGCTAGCGGACACAGAGCAACATTAGCATTCATCTAGAGCCACTTTTCTGCCCATGAAATGTGCACTTTGTCTTAATTGCAATTTGAAGATACGTCATGTAAAACCATAATAAAACCTACCAAGATCAGTAAAAAAAAAGGATTTTATCCTGACCCCACTCTTACTGCACTTCACTGTGAAATTTAATTATTAGAACCCTTTCTTCTTATTATTATGTGACTTTATTTCTAACTCAAACATAAAATTAATTTAATCAAAGGAAATTCATAATATTATAGTTAAAATGCATATTTCAGTGGGATCCCCAGGTTCTCTGACAAACCCATCCCTTTAAAATCATATTATAAATTTTGAAAAGTTATAGTACGGAAGTGGCACCAAATTTATGATTTCATAGTTTTGAGGGTCTGCCTAGAAAGAATATTATACAGTGTACTGGCTTGAGGGATGTAAACATGATTGCATTGCTCATGCAGACCACTTTGATAATAATGGCACATTTTCCCACACATTTCTTATGCAGCTAAGACTTATAAATATTTAGTGGTTAGTCGACTCGTGTGGCAGCTTGCTTTACTGTGCTTTATATCATGACACCTCTGAACCACTGTCTTTTATGCTAATATTTCATAGAGAGTGAAGAGACTGGCTGCTCCAAAATGTTTGTGACTTCAGTATCTGTATGTGTAAGAGATTCAGACAAATACAGCTAAGAAATACAGCTATTTACCTTATTGCTGAGAGTTTGAGGAGGAAACTCTCATTGTTACTGTCATTGGCTCAATATGAAGTTATGGCCCGCTGATAGTTAGCTTAGCATAGCAAAAAGATTGGAAACTGGGGGAAACGGCTAGTCTGTCAGAATGTAAATAAATCCACCAACAGGCACCCCTTAAACTCACTGACTATCATGTTATATCTTATTTGCTTAATCTGCATGTAAAAATGTCATGTTGTGACTTAATTGAAGGTTATTTGTTGGACTATTTCTTGGCTTGGCATTACTATGAAGTTGCCAGACTGAAATTTATTCTTTACTTGATACCAGACAAGCATAATGACAATTACTGCATCTCTTATTTCCATGCAATCATAATGGCAGCGTACAGATAAGTTTTAAGTGGTTTCACTTGTTACAAACACTCACAGAATAACATGTTTCTGTTTTGACATAACTTCAGTATTTCAGAATCAAGTATGAAACTAGGTTGCACTCAAAATTCTTCTTTTGCATTTCAATCCATCTTCAGTGTGTGTTTTTTTTGCATGCATCTTGTTGTCATGATCCTCATAAAGCTCTCCACGTTCTTTTTCCAATCTCAGAAAGATTTTATTCAGCGTGTCCTGGCAGTGTTAGGAAAATGTTTTGTTAATTTGACAGTTATACAACACAGGATTGACACAAGTCATATTAAATGCAGGGCAGACTGGCTGAGCGTATGAAACATTAACAAGTGCAGTTCAAGAATTATCCAGTAAAGAAATGACAAGCAGTGGAAAACATCTGTAGCCATGTGACAGTTTTGATTAATTGTCAGCTGTTCAGCTCTAAACACATCACACTGAATTATATTTCTCTTTTTAAGTCATTTATAGACCACTAGAGAACTGTGCTCTCTATAATTATTACTCCTTTAATTACAGCTGTAAATTAAAGTCTACATCTTTTGATTAACATCAACAAGTTCCTTGTTGGTTTGCCGGCATCCTCGAAGACTACATCAATGCTCATCTGCGCTGGCAGAAGAGCATCACCACTAATTACCCAAATCTAGTTTAAAAAAAAAAAAAAATCATCAATTTAAAGTACTAATTATTCCTACCGATTCTACTCTTTGGTGTCTGCTGTCCCCATATCTGGACTGAGTGGGTTTGTCTTAAATATGGAGCAATAGGAGTCAGGGATTACGAGCTAATTAGTGAAAACACGTCATGGGATTCATTAATTCAAAGCATTTACATTTATTCTAATTGTTTTACCAAGCTAATTGGCATCACTGTACCACAGCTGTAATAATGTGGATTGTTGAAGTTTGTTTGCCTCCAGTGAACGCTGATATGTCATCCTTGAACATGTTGTTGTTGTTGTCCTGTCTGCTTTTTTTTCAATGCATAAACCATGTTTAACACTTTCTGAATACCAATAGAAATTCACTTATTCAGGGCTCGTTCAATGGTTTCGGTATAATGTATTTACTGTAATGACTGTCACACGCCTTGACCTGCTTAAAATGAGTGAGTGGACTAAGTTAATTTATCACCAAACAAGTGATATGAACCATTGATGGTTGCAGTTTTCATGTTTGTTGGTGGCAGTTCACATTTTTACAGAGGAAATTATTGAAATGACCTCTTTCTTTGTCATTGTATAAACAAATCCTGCAGATTAGGACTATTTTATCTCTAACTGATAAACCAAAGCAATTTATTATCATTGATTCTGATGACAAAGAGTTTGTTTTGAACAAATGCTTGTCCAGTCACTGTGAGTCAACAAATTATCTTTTTAAAGAGCATTTAATTTTACAGTACTTAAGTGCAGGTGAAGGAGCATAAATTGTGACCAGGGAGACATCATACCCAAATGTCATACAGTGATGTTTGCTCAAACATGAAGGTCCGTGTTGATCTGTATTTGCATTAAAATTCACTGAAAATGATGTCATAACATCATGTTTATGGATTTAGTCACTACATTTAAACCTACTTATATTGATTACTTCCACCAACTCGCTGTGTGTTGATTTCAAACGGCTTAAGACCACTCAGTAAAATGTCAGAGATAATTGATGCTCATCCGTGTAGCCGACCATGCTTCAATATTCTAATTTAGCTGTACTCTGCACAATGAGGGGCTTGAGTGGGAGAACAACTTGGCACAAGGTAGGACTTCTTTTTCTCATCCCAATTTCTTTTCTCTGCATAATTATATGAATTCAATTAATTGGGAATGCATATTTGCATATCTAGGTTATTCCTCTTATGGGGAAAAAGGTCTTTGGAGAGTATAGAAACAATTACAAGCCCGGCAGACAGTGAAACACCTCCGTTTCTTCCTTGGCGTCTGCCTCCCCCCCAGTAATTTACCCCAGGGAGGATTTGGCCTCAGTACTCAGGAGGAAAAATATGATTACACCTCAGTGCAGGAGTCACGTCCACGAAGCAATTTAATGGACTCTGTGGCCACCTTTAACACACACTATCACTATACATATTTTATACAGTTGAGGGTATTTACAAAAATGGGATTTTTGTTTTGCCAGAGAGGGAAGAGTTGAAATTCAGTTCTAAAGGAAATTTACTCTGACATTGGGTGGTAAATGCTGCGGGGAAAAAAAATTACTGCTTCATCGTAATAATACTGAGTAAACATGGTGTGAAGACATAGCTATTTTAATCAGCTAAGCTGGTGCATTGTGTTGTTAGGGGTGAAAATACTACGAGTTGCTAGCTGCTTGAAGTTCAGAAATAAATCTGAATCTGAATAACCGTAATTATATTCCATGATATTTCACCACAAAGGACAAATGGAGCTGTTTGACTATAATAATTGGAGAGTGAGTGCATGCTCCCAATTCAGTTTCTGCTATATTAATACAATTATACTTTCCAAAATGAGGACAATAATTTCCATATGCTGCAACTAACAATTATGTCATCTAATTACCTATCTAATTACTCACTGTCAAAAAGGGTGCCTTTCATAATTTCCCAAAATGTCTTGTTTTGTCCACCAAATATTATATACACTCATAAAAGCCCAAGGAAACCCAAAAATATTCATATTTAAGAACAAGTGACTTAAAAAGTTAATTGTTTTATCAAAACACAGTCCATAACCCAAACATTTCTTTATAATAGCCAAGAAAACTTGAAAATGTCATTGTTTGATATTTGTGCTTAAAAATGACTTAAAATATTATGAAAATATTAAAACATTCAGCTTCACAACCAATTAATCGATCAATTAATTGTTTCAATTTAACTTAAAACTTCCCAACAGATTTCCATTTGATAGAAAAATGTTTAAATCAAACTTGAATCATCCTTATTTAGCCAAAGTATCACGACTGCAGTCCGGTAAAGTACTGTAGCAGAGTGTAATATTCCATCAAAATCAATGTTTCTGGAAGCTGAATTACTCACTAAAAATGTGCACAAAGCCAAATTACAGTGATCTGATTTGCGATTAGTGATTTTCCACTCCTGAAGATGACCCTGAAAGCAAATCAGTTCAGCATTATGAAACCAGAGATAACAACACTCTGCTGAATTTTCCCCAAATGAGGCAGTAAAATAAATTGCTAGCGTGAGTTTATGATCCGGGTCACAGACACCCACCCACAACAGAAGGCACTTTTGTAATCTAATGTGTGTCTGTAAACACAAAAATAACACTTCACCATCAGCAGGGGGATGCGGCATAATGGCTCATGCAGTTTGTTGTAAATTAAGCAGTGATTCTCAATCCCAGTGATAATAAAGTACATGGAGTGTCTACATCTTACTGAACCAGTGTAAATATATAGATGTAAGGGGAAAAGATTGTTTCCTTATTTGACCCAGTGAACATGTCAGTGCTGATGGAGGCCAGTCTGTGCCAATCTGTCTGTCCATGGACACGTTCATTGCATCCCTATTGTCTTTTTTTCTCTCCTCTGCTTTCATCTGATGTTGGATTATATTCAGCTCAGCGTCCTCATCAAAGGTCGTGCTCAGAGCCGTCGGCCATGTTTGATAGTCTCCTTTAAAGCTGCATGAAGAAAGAGGGCACTTAAAAACTTGAGCGTGATTATCTCTGTTGCATCACATCACAAAGAAACACACAGAAGGTTTCGATGAACTTGATGAAAGTGCTCAAAATTGGCCTCAACAACACACAAATAAACCAACACTTATTTATTTTTATTTTTTAATGAATTAAATTTAGTTTTGAATGCTCAGTGTGGTTTCTCCCTATAAAGCTTGAGCCACTGTCATCTGTTACAACAGAGCTTCGTTTTCTCAGTGGAAAGTGAGCATTTACTGCCCCCTTTTGGTGATTAATGTAAAGTGCATACTTGCTTGGCACATTAGGTGATTTAATTGTCTTCTTTTACCACATGACCTCAGATCTCGAGATCCTTCTGAGGTCTGTGTGCCACACTGCCTCACAGTCCTCAGCTGTCCCACTGGTCCCCGTGGAAACAGGTTTGCTTGACTCATTTGTCTGCAAACATGCAGAGATCAAATGGATCAAGCTCAGGACGGTCATCAGGAGCATAAGGACTCCTAAACATAAAATAAGGACAAGGTGAATCTCCACAATAAATTAACACATTTTATTGTGAAATGTGCTTCTGCACACTTAGAGGACATCTTACCACAATAGACTGTGTTCACGGCCAAGCTGTGGACACGATAGCTTCTGGTGAACATCGCACCCAGGCCCAGAACGAGAATGGAGTAAACGCAGAATGTGTAGCGCATGTACTTGGTGAACAGGAAGCTCTGTAGAATGAACCTGCAACAATTTCACTCATTTATTTATAATGAAAAACACAAAATCAGAAATTAGAACTCTCCTGTTCTTTTGCTCTTACCAGATAACAGTGCACAAGAAGACTATGGTGAGGACAATGGTGCTGATCAGTGGGTCTGCCACGTCGGCTTTGTACTTGAGCACGATGCCAAGACCCAATATAGCATTCAAGAGAGACCACCAGGCAAACACTGCCAAGCCATTCTGGCTCTGTAACACATGATAAAGCATTGCCGTTGAGACTCCGTAGAGTTGCATTCATGCAACTAATGTTCTGTTGGCAAAATGTTCAGTTTGTTTGTCTTTAATTTTTTTTTACATCTGACCCCAATTATTACAGAAAACAAGTAAAATGTTGATCTTTTTACTCTTTGAGTGGCCTCACCAGGTAACGTGTCCATGAGATCACAGGAGGGTTGTTAATGGAGAGCCAGTCTTTGTACTTGTTGAGGTTATAGTGGGACACATAGAGCATGAAGAAGCTGAGGACTGGGAGAATCCACCTGAGAATGACGGCTCCAAGTATATAGCTGGAGAAAGCGACAGCAGCTTTGATTGCTGTTGTGCACACACATTTCTTTGTGAAAGCTGCAGTACAAGAGCATTGGCACTACTTACTGTCTGTCCCACAGATACATGCTGCACATCCTGGCAATGTTAACTATGGTCCACATCAGATAAAATACAGGAGGGTGGATTTGTGGACCGAGGGTATTTCTGCAGATGGTGACAACGACATGATAATTTAACATCCTTGAGAGTTTGATTCAAATTCAAACCCCATGGTTAAGTTTTTTCCAACAATAACCATTCAGTGTCTTTACGTTCTGTATTTTCTTAAAGAGACAGGCACCAAAACAGTGTTTCAGACAGACAGTGAATGCACATAAACATATTCTAGTACAAACCCAACATACAAGTACGAGTCTGGAGATGACTTGTCCCCTTTAAGGATTATAACAGAAACTGTAGTAATCTTCACATTGTTGTGGGATTATACATTCTTTAAAGACACAATGCTCATGCTACCTTTTAAAAAGGGTGAATGCTGCGTACAAAAGCCAAGCCTTAGACCACAAGTCAACCATAATCCAGTAAGTGTCAGACCACCAGTCCATCGTCACCTCCAGGGGGAAGGTCTCAGACACATTCCTGGATGAGGTCTGGAACAGAGCTGAAGGCCAACAAAGATATTTAAAAAATCACTGAAGCTTGGTTTGGATAGATGAGAAATTTCCAGGCAGTGACACTTTGGAGCATTGACATTCATAATTAATAGGATCACTATCAAAAACAGTGTCAAACAAAACACATCATATTTTATGTTCCAGACCGTCAGGCTAGAGTGAAGCGTGTTTGTGTTTTTATATGGCCTCATTACTTTCACTGGCCTCCATCCAGGTCAATCACTTGCAAAAATGAAATGACATGACTGTCAGTGCAAAGGTCTTTCACCAAGAGGTGCCCATTCTGGCTTAAAGCCCCTCAAACTCTACTTAGTGACTAATTATATGCAGCAATCAGAGTTGGAAAAACATATTTGTGATTTGATTGTTTTTGGTTTTCTCTTATTGAAATAAAGCAGACACACTTTAAACACAACCGTCTGGAATGATTACATGATTGAAACATGCAGTCGATGTGAGTCACTCACCATTGGGCACGGTGCTGTCCTTTGCCAGAATGCAGAAGATGTCCGAGATCACCTGAGCGATGACAGCCAGGCTGACGCTCACAGCATGTATCACTTCATGGTCACAGCTTTTCACTGAGTTAGCAGACATTAGGAAGCTCTCCATAATGTCTGACGACAGCTTAGGAGACTGTGAGGCACAGTATTTGTCACCACAGTCTAATATTTTGGACTTTGGATCTCCCCCTGTACTCTTCAGTTTTATGGTATCTCTTGGATTGCTATTATAATGCTCTGTAATCAGTCGGTGTGTTTGTGTGTGTGAGAGATAGAGCGAGGCAGTGCTCTGAGAAACTGTGATTTTTTCCCCCACATATCTTGTTTAGTAATTTGCTTTAGAATGATTTTTTTTTCAATTGGTTGGTTTGCAAAGGTCAAAGATACAGTTACCTTGATCAGATTTTACTTTGCGTCTTTACTATTGTAGATGTTTTTTTTCTGTTGTTATTTACATGTTGGAATACGTCTTTTGCATCATGTAAACATGAAGTTGAAGCCGGGAAAAAGTGATAGCATGGCTTTGTCCAAAGATAGTGAAATCTACCTGCTAGCACCCCTAAAGCTCATTAACTAACATATTATAGTTTTCTTAATCTCAATAAAAGCTGAAGTAACAACTTTTTTGTGTTATTTCCATGTTGTAATATACATCTCTTGAGGAAATGTCTTGAGAAAGGTCCTTGTGACACTTTATAATTATTTTATAACAGTTTCTTGCCTCACAAAACATTTATTTTATTTTATGACTCTTACTATTATTCCTCTGCCTTGGTACTGTATGAACCCACCATTTGTTCAGTGTAAGGTTATCCCTTTTATTCCTGGTTTGATGTAAAAGTGTTTTTATTTTCACATTTTTTTTCAGTATTAACATGCAAATTATAGCACCTGACAGTTGCTCTGGGCTAATATTTATAGAAAGAGTTTTCTCTGTGTCAAGGCGATTTCCACGGGTGACATACCGGGTCCACTGTCACTGTAAACTGGCTGTTTGTGATGCTTCCATATGACCAGAGCAATGCGTGCCATGAACATGATGCAGGAAATAGCCAGGATTGAAGCTGAAGAGGAGATCAAATCAATTAGTGTATGCAATATTAAAAAATATACATTGGAAAATATGAGTGGTACCTGCAAAGATGTAGATGTGACTTGCAGGAGAGCTTTGATTGCTCAGTGTGCCTGTCAACCACAGGATGACAACAGGGTAGATGGTCACAATGTAACGCACGTGCTCATCAAGGTAGAAGTTCTCCAACAGAAACCTGGGAGCAAAAGGGAACACAAACAAAAGATTTGGCTTCCTTTGCTCATATATCGTCTCTCCAGGGAGGAAAAAATTGACGGCTAAATGACAGAACTCAGCAGGGAGACAGACTCACCACACTAACAGCTCCATCAGAAGCAGCAGCAGTGACAGCATGGCACATTTAGAGGATTCTGTGTGATGCTGCAAGTATATGGTCAGGTTCAGTAGAGTGGAGAGAGTCCCCCATGTTGCATACACTGCTACTCCATTTTGCACCTGATTCACCACAATGAAAGGAGACTTCAAAAACATGTAAAGCTTGGACCAGCTTTCATGGCACCTGGCAATATCCTAATCCTGAAGTGTTTGGCAGAGACGCTTTAAATTCAGTTTGCTGTACAGGATGCAGGTCTGTCACATGTCAAGTTATCTACCTCTTCTGTTAATGGCGAGAGCAAGGCGAGGAGAGACTGGAAACCAATCTCAAGGTTTTTGCTAAGGCCTAAACTCTGCTGCTTCTAACCTCCTAATCTCACACCACAGTCACTCTGTGTGCACAGACTTTGCTCACTGGGCATTTTGGTGAGAATTCCCTCTTTAGCTATGGGTGATGGAGCAGCAGCTGCATGGCTTCTTTAACCTTACAGTGGGATTTAATGGAATTCTATCAACTCAAAATGTCACGTTAAAGCAATAGTTTGACATTTTCAGAAACATGCTTGTTCAATTTATTTTTTGCAGTTAGCTAGCTGCCATATCTTAGTTGATTAATGGACTAATCGGCCATTTTGGTCTTCATCAACTTTCTTTAGCTGAGTCATTTTTATTTTTTTTCTCATGCTTAAGCACTTATTAACAAGAAACTCTTAGCACTACTTACCACTACTTACCAGAGGTAAGTAGTGCTGTTCTTGTGTTTCTTAAGGAGAAATTCAGTTTCACACTTTCACTTTAGTTAAGTACCAGACAACTGGAATTTTTTATGCAAGGCAACACAGTAAGAACTAGAAAAGCACTCAGAGAGAGCGGACTTGCCGGCGACTTTTTAAAAAAATTTATTTAGAGTTAACCCCGCCGCCAAGGAGGTTATGTTTTCACCGGGGCTTGTTTGTTTGTTGGTTTGGCAAGTAACTCAAAAAGTTGTGGACGGTTTTTGACAAAATTTTCAGGGTTGGCCAGAAAACTTAAAAATTATTAGTTTTTGGTGGTGTCGCTGAATCGGATCCACCAAAAATTAATCAGTTTTAAGTCAGGCCACTTCCAACCAACCCTGAAAATTTCGTCAAAATCCGTCCACAAACCCCGGTGAAAACGTAACCTCCTTGGCGGAGGTAATAAGAACTGAATGATGTTCCCATATGCAGCAAGAGGGAAATGAAAGGCAGTCAGTGTTCAGGTAGTAAAGGTTAAAAAGTGCTCTGATGAAGGCCACCACTAAAACATACTGTGCGGGAGTAACAGTCTGATGTTTTGCATAGCTTTACACTCCACAGCGAACCTTTGCTGAATGGATGAATTTGTTACTGCTCTTACAAGCTGTTTAATTATTGTCTGTAAACCAAACACTTCCTCCTTTGTTTAACATGTCATTTCTTTGATGCAGAATGGAGATATAGGACAAATTATGCATTTCATATCCTTTTACCAATATTCTGATGAGCCAGAGATCTGTTTTGTGATATTTGTTCAACCAGGCTCCGTAGATTTTCAGTCCATGACAGGAGAAAAATAGGATCATGTAATCGGTGATCGTCATTAGTGATGAGATTATCAGCACTGGCAGCAACAACCTTCACACACACAGACACAGAGAAGCAGGTGTTTGAACTGTCAACAGGAGAAAATAAAGCCCTTAATCATATCTTTAGAAATTTTTGGACGACCAACCTGAACTCACACACTTACTCTCTGTCAAACAGAAACAACCATGTGATGTTCAAGCAAATATTGATGATGAGGGTGACATGAAATCCATAGGGTAGCACTGCAGGCGTAGTGTACATCCAGTTATAAGCACTCCTGCGGAGACAACATTGTTTTATTCAGCAGAGAAAAACACACCATGGTAAACTGATGTGCATGAGGGGAAATAATCACAATCTGCAGCATGGGAAACGACATCACAGACGAAGACTAAATTGCTTCTGGACAGTATGGAATGATTTGCTGCATGCAATAATATAACAGAATGAGATAAAAGTAGTAAAGAATAGGCACATTTATGCAGCGTAATGCTGCTATTAGGCATTATCATCTTCTATAAATTATGCATGAAAATATGACAAATGGTGCTACCTTCTACAGAGCCCTACTAGAAAATATATAAACATGGCAAAAACCCAGAAATATATGAAATCCCAGACAAACAGAGCCCACTGAGCCGGGGTTATGGGTGTTGTGTACTTGACTGTCACATCCTCTGTGCTCTGCTTGAAAACACCTGAGACGAGAGAAGCACAGATTTAGTGTCTGTAACAAAATAAACCCTTTGGCTGACTTTGATTCTTTTGACAAATATTCACCTGATTTATCACCAAATCCTGAAAGAGTGTTGAATGTGATTGAGACTGAAAAGACAAACAATCCAACAAACATGAGCACGATGCGGGCTGGGTTGTGGATTGCCATGGTGATGGTCTGAGGGTAAAAGTCCACAGAGAAAATATGACTGCCACTCAAGACAAAAACACAGTATTTATGTTATGTTCATATAAAAATGTGATTCTACAGCCCACCTCTTCATATGTCCGCTTATGTATGGCTGTTGTAGCTCTTCCACAGCAAATAGTCCAGATCTGCAGGTGTGAAATGGGAAAAAACCAAGACCATAACTCGCCTTGGTATGACATACCATGTACTGTGTCATCCTTTTTTATTGCCCTGCACTCACTATCACCCGCTGTCATAAACAGTCTGCTGTTTTAAAGCAGGTTAAAGAGTAAAGACCACGTTGTGATCAGAGAGTCATGACTAAAAGTTTTCTAAAACAGCAGGGTGGTCTGGATAGTCCCAGCTAAGTCTGAAAAAGATGCACCTTATGAAATATCCTCTTCCTTGTTGGCATTTAGTTGGAGCTAAATGAGTGTGAGGATGACAAAAGCTCATATCGACTAGACTTCTACTCTTTACAAATCTATTCTACTGGTGTAATGTGGTTACGACACTAACAGACGTGGAAATCATTTCTGACATTATGGTATTGACAGAATTTTAAGCCTTTAAATTGCCTATTATTTACCTTTTATGTTTGCTTGGTAGGGCTGATGTGAATGGTTGTGTTTGTTGTCTTTCCATTAAAGCCACTGCAGGTCTTGTATGTGCAGCTTTCTTCCACACAGTGGCACCATTGCATGATAGTGTGGCAGTGGAGCCTTGAGAGAGCTATGATTGCAGTTCACTGTGCTTTTAATTCACGTGTAAATGAATTTACTTTTGGTGACTAAGTATAAATGTATGGTCAGTTTTTTCTTGTAACAGAGTTTCTCCTCTCTGGTTTTGCTGCTTTCTATCAGGCTTTTTCATCTGGTTCTGACAATTTAAGCCAGTCGCCCACATGGAGCAACTCATCTGCTGCAAAAGTAAGACTGACAAAATGACTTTATTCTGTCTTGATTTATTACCTCAGTAAACATAAATGTATGGTCTGAATTGCTAGTTTCAAGTCTTCAACAGCATAATGTTCCATCCAACCATCCAATTTCTACTGCTTATCCTCATTTTGTTTTGTCTATGCTGCTGTGGCGGGTGAATTTCTCCCAATGGAGGATAAATAAAAAACTATTCTATTCTATTCTATTCTATTGGTGTGGGGTGACACTACTGTACCATTGTGCTGCCCTCAGCATGATGTTCATTTAGTAAATTATGGTCCCATTTAAAATGAAATAGACCATAAAGCAGGGGATGATTTAGGATGTGGCTCCTGGTGATTGATAGGTTGCTTCTGTAGCATTCTCCAGTTTGGGACTAGTAATTTTTTTTGCCCAAAAAATGTCTTGTTCAGTGCTCAGTTGTACTTGGCTCCACCGTCCTGCATCACTCCTGGTGATGGCGATGGCCAAAGTGCAGACCTCAAGACTTCAGAACTGTGGTCCACAAACCAATGGGTGATGTCACTGTGACAATATGCACTTTGTTATTATAATCTATGCTTTTACTCAGGAAAAAGATCTGGGTACTTCTCCACCACAGTCTTTTCCACCTCCAATGGAACATAAAAGCAGATGTTTTGTGTCCCTCTGTGCCATTATCCATATGATCTAATTATTCTGCTTCTCAGGTCCGAGTTTGTGGACAGGCAAGCCGAGACACGGCAGCACAGCTGAGGTTTGACCTTTCTAAAGGGAGCACTCGACCCAGGAAACCTCTCCCGCTGGTTCCCTCGCCTGGCACCAGATGGTGTGTTGTATTTACTACTCTGCAATAATTAATGTGGAGCTCCTTAAGAGAGCACAGTCCATGCAGCCATACACAGGTATACACTCACTTGCACAGTCAAAAAGCACAAGCATGATGATACTAGAGCTAAATCATAAATCCAGATACACATGGGAGGAAATAATAGCTGTGTATTGATGCTTATGAACTACAGTTATGTGTGACCATCAAGTCAACAAGCTCTTCTCCGTGTACGAAGCTAAATTTATCAAAAGAACACTCAACGTTGCTGTTGCCTTCACAGAGGCATTTCCAAACTGTCGTAATCCCACACTGTGTCTGAATGACTCTTTCAAGTTTGCTGACTGATTGCTGTGACCCGTTCTGCTGGCAGAGGACAAGGCCCAATTTGTCGGTTGCTCATCATCTAATAACTGAAATCATATCCAATTACACACCCGCCATCTTTGATCACTTATATCATGAAAGATATGTGCATGATGGGTATTACAAAGGATCACTGTCACTTTGGTAACAAATTATGATTCACTTTATGACTCACGTAGGTCTTGGGGACAGTGAATTCTCATGGGCTTTCTGCATCACACAGCGATTACGTCTGAGCACTGTTAAATATCAAAATATTACCAACATTTTTGTGGGATGCGAGCAAGAAAACGCATTTACCTTGAACTGACAGGGATCTGGGTAAACAGAAAACAGTCTGTGACTTGAAATCTTGATCAGAGGCAAAAAAAAAATATGAATTTGACGAGATCTTTTAATAGTTTTGCATGCCAGAGGCTTTCTTGGCATCATTTCTGTGCAGACTAGATTGGACAGTTGGGACGTTCCTACATGAACCGTTTGGTAATTAGAGACCATGACTAACAAGCTCTGTGTATTTGGAGTGTTTATCTCCTCACAGCCCGGTCTGTGTGACTTTCACGGTGTGTTTGTGGACGACATTTGTGGATCCCTCTAAAACCAACTCCTAATGTCACAATTACGCTGCCATGACCAATAGTGGTGGCTGTGCCAACTAGATTACAAATGAGGATGGCAAAGGACAACAGAGGTGAGTGGAGGAGATGAGCCTCTGAATGACAGTAAGACATACTCTGAGTCCCACAACCAAAATTTTGAAGTGTTCAGCCTGCAGAATACCACCTTTAAACACACCAGAATTTAATTTCACAGGATAAAATAAGACCGTTCAATCTCTGAAACTGTTCTTGCCTAACAAAAATAGCAAGTCTCACAACAAAACAACAGGGTTTGTCAAGAAAATAAAAATAAATCACTTCCTTTACCTCCAGTAGACACCACAGCTTTGACGCAAGTTTCGACAGGGATCACATTCAATCTTACTTCTTCCCATCTGCACCTCTTTGCCTCAGAAAAGCCATCACAAGAGATAAATCTCCACATATGAAACCACTTTGGTCTGTAAGAGGCTCTCAAAATAATATTTTCATTCCTCCAAATGATCCCGCTAACCACTGCTGTCTACTCCTGTGCTGTGTTATCACTGAACATCAAGTTTAAACACAACACATAGGATTTTTTTCTCTATTTTTAAAGAACTTAAGATGTGTGCAGGCTGTGCAACCTTTTTCAATGACACTACTTTCCTGTCACTCAAACCCTGGGTGCTGTTACTAAAGGGTGAGGCTGAAGGTGGGGAACCTTCAGATGAGCCAGGTGATGTGGGATTAAGTCAGATTTTGGAGGTTTTGGAGGCCCAAAGCCACATCTTGTCAACTATTCCTACAGTTGTTCTCAAACTTATTGCTGTGACATAATTCACCCTTGGACAAATGGAATATGAGAGTCCTTTTACTGAGCGAGTATGTGAAAATATAAGAAGCACCCTCCAGGTAAAGATAATGGAGATGCCTTCATGTAGGGTATAAGTCGAAGTATAAGTACGAGCCACTGATTTTATGAGAATGAAAATGAAGTCAATCTACAGGAGAGGTAAGTAAATTATAAAATAACATTTTCAGATATTTTTTCTATAGAAGTTATTATGAAATGTAGGTTGGACAGTGTGTTGCTCCAGATTGAAATATCTCTAAACTGTTGGAGGGATCACCATGGCAGGCATTCATCTCCCTTTAATCAATTACTTTTCATTAATCATCAAATGTACATTTTTTTCTCACTTTGTTTTGTGCTAAAATATAAGCATGCTGTGAATATGCAGCGTGCTTTTTCTCACTTCTGACAGCATGCTGTCGTTAGTGTTGGTCCTGCAGCCAAACTAACTCTCAACAACTTTAAGTGTTGTTTGCTCTATGGTTTGCAAGTACACATTTAACTTTAATTTTTAGGGGGTTACAAGCCACACATTTCCAGAACAACTGTTTTAGATAGCACTCTCCATCATCAAAACACCAAATTAGATGAAGAATGGTGTTTATTCCTCTAATTGATTTTCAGGAACTTGCATCTCTGCCAAGCAGCGCTGATGGCTGGTGGCCCGTCCTCTCACTGAGACACAAGGTGGTCGCCTTTCCCTTTAATTTGTCACCACTCTGCATAATTGCAGTCATGTTCACGTGCACTTCAATATCACTGCTGATTTTAAATTCCCATTCTTGTCACACTCTTAATTCTCATCATTCTGAAACGCACACAGCATTGTCCATCATGTACAAACAATGCAAAATTGAACCAGAAAAAAATGGAGGTTAAATGGGGGTAAATTTAATGTTTAATATGCAGGAGGCAAAATGGCACCTTTGCAATGACAAGCGTATGACAAGCAGTGGCATCTGGGAGACCGGTCAAGAGAAATAAGACTAGGTGTGCATTGCCGTAGCTTAGCCCCTCTGCTCTGTGGAATGATTAATTATGCTATTATAGGAGGATGTATCTCATTAAAGTGCACATGCTGTATCTGTGGTTACTGTTGGTGGTGGATATAGAGTAACAATGTATCCCCAACATCCCAGCCACAAAGCTTTCCTTCAGAAAACCAACATTTAGCAGCACGTCTGCCCGCAGCAGTGTCCCTCTTTCACTCAGCTTTCTTTCTTTCCGTCCTCCATGATTTACTTTCATATCCCCCCCACCCCCACTCTTTCATCTCTGCAACAGTATCAGAGCTATAAAGTGGCAGCAGAAATTCAGTGGCATTGTTAGCGTCTCAAATGTGGAATTGCTCGATTCCAGGGGGTTTTCATGGTTTTGTCTCTCTCAGACATTTTTATCCCTGAAACTACCTTTAGGAAAATCCATTCTCAGGTGTTCTTATATTGTGTCATCAATTTATGTTATTTCATAATAGATAAACCATATTTAATAGTGGATCGCCACATGTGTTGCAGTCATGCTTCGGTTGCTGTGGAGAATAATAAGAAAATACATCATGTGGCTGCAGTACATTATGGTCTATTGAAGCCACTTTCAGTAAAGCAATCAGCAGTTTTCCCGCTTGCACAAGATATATTTCTTTCACAGCTTCATTGAAATGAATTGACAGTGGCTGGCGGCTAGAACAGTGTGACAGCCTTTTGTAACTGAATCACTTCATCACCTTGTTGAAAATGTGACTACATTTACAGTCTATTTCACCTCCATTTGGAAACCCACACAGCTTAAGAGCTGCAGTTGCACTAAAACTGTAAACACTCCTGTTTCTTTTTGACTGGTTTTGAGAACAGGATCATGTCACAATGAATGAGACAGAAGTTTCAAAGGTTTCCACTCTTTAGCGAGTGCGAAAAGCATCCCTATGACTCCTGTCACTTCAGGTGTAGTCAATTGAGGGTCGAGAGAAGAAGAAAGTCGGAGAAGAGGAAAGGAGTGAAAGAGAGGGTGGGGGAGGTCAAAGAGCAAGAAAAACATAGAGAAAGCAGTGCAGTGAAGCAAAGCTAATGTAGTCGGTGTTTGTTTCTCTCAGCACCTTCTACCTGCCAGTGTACAGTTCAGGTATGGATTGCTCCTGCCTGTCTCTACCAGAAGGACATGGCAAGTACAGTGCAGGACGATAACGCAGGTACCGAAAGCAACAACACTTTGATATAATGCCATTATAAACAGCTCTTTCCCAGGGGACAGAGTTCTTCCGTGGAAATTCAAGGCTCTGGTGTTATGAAAACCTGCAGGAATGTTTGAAGCATGCTCAGTCAAGGTTGCACTTTGCTTATTAATAACAGCATACATACTGTAAATGGGGGGCTGGCACTTCAGTTTGTGCTGTTGTCTTTCTGGGCTAAATGCCAGTATGATAGTTTCATAGTTTGACAGAAAGTAGGATGCAAAATATTTGTTTTGGTTTCTGTGGTACAGGACATTTCCTCTGACTGTTTCTCTTTGCTAGTGGTTTTTACTCTAAGCTAAGCTAACCAGCTGTGGCTTCATATTGAGTGTACAAATAGTATGTGGTGTCTTCTTCTCATCTAACTCTGGGCACGATGATTGGTCGGTATGATGCAGAAACCTGCTAAACGGACGTCAATGACTGTTTCCAGGCAGCAGCAACATTCGGAGCTGTTATCTCCCTGGTTGCATTTTGAAAGTTCAATAGCATCAGAGGTCAAAAGTGACATAATTCATTTCAACATTGCAGCGCTTGGTGCAATTTTGGGCGGTGCGCTGCACCAAGTGTAGTGCCTCACTTCCCATGAGAAAACAATGGCGCTGGTCATGTGCAGGCGGCTTTACAGCTGGATCAGGATTCTGACTTTTTCCTTAATCCACAAATCTTGTTCCATCTTGCTCATCCGCTGTCCAGACAGACGACCTCTTCAACATCCTTACTTGTGCTGTTCAATATTTAATGCTTTGCTGTGAATTTCTTTTGTAAAGTTTAGGGAAGTGTGAAAAAATCACAAGGACGGATTAGAGCAGGATAGAAAGTGTAAGTGTTGCCTGTTCTGTTCAGGACGATGAGCAGTTAGTTTTTCAAAACAGAGCTGTTTCCAGTCTGCACAGTCTGCAGGGTTCACATTAAAAGACTTTTACACTGTACTTTATGTAAAGCAAAAGGAAAGCTGACCTTGTAGACTCATGGATGAGCTGAAACAGCTTTTATCAATTGTAAATGTGTGTTTTATGGGTGTGTGATGAGTAACTCGTTCAGACTTCATCACTCATCAGTCATTCAGCTATAAAACCACTAAGTGCATTTGAATGAACTCAACCCAGTGCTGTGATATGATTAGTTCATCGTTATGTAAAGTGTCCCTGGGCTCTTTCACGACCAGTGCACACTTAACAAATGAATGTCTCTACACACACACACACACACACACACACAGATTCTTCAGTGACCACTGTCTGTGTGATATCAGCATTTCTAAGATTTTTTTTTATTTATTTTTTTAAGGCCTCATGTAAAAACGTGTTATGTATTCCACCCCCTGCTTCTGAATTATTCAGCTTCAATGTCATTTCTATTCTTAGTACTTCTAGTAGTGTTTGGATAGCTGCAGAAGAATCCTACAATAAACAACATAGCATGTGTTGCATTGTGCCTAATCTTACAGCTCTGTTGATTAGTTTCTCTCATTCATATGACACTTAGGAAGGTTCAGATATGTGCATAAGCACATGTAATGAGTTCTGTTTTTTCTGCTCTTTGCACAAAAATGGGCAAGGTTGAAATTAGACACTGATGTTTACGCGTCACTTTTCAGGCTGGAATTAATTTGCTCTGAGACAAAGAGGCCTGAATTAAATCAAGTCGAAAAAGCGATAGTCTTCAAGGGAACATCAAAGGTTCGTAGACGTCCCTCTGGGCCGCTTCATGGGCATTGATCGAAAATGCTGGGTGGGAATGTGCTTATAGTCTCCCATCCAGTGAAACAGATTGCATCCCTCCCCGCCTCGTAGCTGAGATCTGTTAATCTCTCAAGTCTGTAATTGTTCTGAGAAGCAGCAGAAAAAGGGTGAGTTGCACTTGGGGAAGAGACGGGAAGGTAAAGCTGAAATAAAGCTCACATGCACACACGTTTCTAATGTCATTTGATGTTTTGTTATCTTTTTAAAAAACACATCCCTTGAGCTGTTCGCTGTCATAAGGCTGTCATTGCCATGGCAGCATCAGCAGAATTTATAATGATGTAGAATAATTAATAATTTACATTAATATGGCTCATGCTTCATCTGCCTGCTTCATAATTTTGCTTAATCAAACAGACTGTAGTGTAATTATAAACCACTAAGATTACTCTGTTGACAGAATCGATGCATGATGATGATGATGATGATGAAGAAAAAATTATGTCTGTGTTAAGACTGACTTGTAGAAATGCATTTATGACAAGCAGGAACACATTATAAAAGCTTCTTCATGGAGTCCTTTGACAGGGACCTGAACAGTTTGCAGCTCTGACAGTCTGACCAAGTATGATTTAATGGTATTTTGACAAGAAAGTACTCACAACAGTTACTTTGCACTCTCTGTGTCATCTTTTGTATGTTTGCAACTACCTCCTTTGGTGTGAATTATTGATAAATAGCTGGCTGTTGCATGCTGAGCAAGAGAGAGATGTCAAATATGGACTGGAGTCAGCCACAGACAGGATCGTCAAGTGCTAGATGCATACAGTAACAGTCAACTGGATTTTAAATACATAGTGTATGCTTTTTTTCAGTTACACTTTTTTGTTCAAAAAATAAATGAATTAAATTGAGATGTTGTTGAATTGTTCTGTCAACGAGCCTTAGGCATTATTGGATTTTATTTATTTGCAACAAGCGTATCTGTGTTTCTCCCTCAAGGCAAATTTTCGATAGAGCCGAGTTATTTCACACCCTTTGATGTGTAGGCCAGCGTCATGGATGTACTGTACTTGCAAGATGGCGTGACGCAAATAAGATCACACATGCCTCCTGAGGGACTCACTGCACCAATCCCCTTAAAGACGCCACACACAGAAAACAATCTTGAATTTGAACTCAAGACACTGTACACACACACACACATACTCATTGTGTAAGCCAGTATATGGGGAGCGACATGCTTGTTCTTTAAGTACAGTTCTCAAAGATTTATTGCAGTCAGCTTTAGGTGACAGTTTAGTTTTCCTTCAAGAAAAATCAGTCATTGGTCCAGGATCAGCTGGGATTAAACAATTACATTGACAATTCAAGTCAAAGGGGGAATGAAAGGGAGGAAATGATCAGACTTATCACAGTTTTCTATGAGGAGTGAATTGTGCAAATCCAGGTCACCTCGGTTCATTCATAATGCTTCACTGGCAACACAGTTAATCAATCTAATGTGCATACAGTGCAAGTGTGGCTACTCATTATACCGCTGCAGATTTTCTCTCTCCATCTCTCTCTGGGTTGTCACGGGGGGAATATTGATTTCACTGACACTTTCAGAGAATGCCGTTATTGACTGACTGCCACCAATAAATTGTTGATCGCTGGTTGATGAAAAGGCTTCAGGCTCCAGTAAATCCCCTGATAATGTCTCAGTGCAGAAAAGTCCTCATGCAGTGTCACATCCAAACCTCTATTCTAAATGCATAACTGATCTGTTTGAAGCCTGATCACCCAGAGTCCATACTAACACCCGTAGCTTACAGTTAGTTCAATCTTCTCTGCTGCTGCTGTTGCCAGGGTTATGCCATTGAAGTACGCAACTTTGTTATTAGATCTAGGCTGCCTGGCAGGCATAGCGCTCTCTCCCAGCAGAGTAGCCTCCAGCCATACATCAGGATCACTGCTTGAGAGAGACAGAGAGTGATGGGAGAAGTCTGTGTGCTGTGGATGTTCCATTACATGTATTAATTTGCAGCCCATTTTGGTTATGAATACAAGACAATTACGTTTTAACATTTGCCCCAACTTCAATACTAATTAACATTAGAAAAAATGAGTTAAATTAGACAAAAATACATGGGGGTAAGCTTTTGGGGACAAGTTATAGGCCTGGTTTTAACTGAGAGAAAAAAACAGCTATCTTTATGAGCTATTTATGGTCTTCTATTCCATCGTTGCCTTAAAAATTGTGAATCCAAAAATAATTTTTAAGTTAGAAGAATGTTTATATTTAGAGATACAAACAATACAAACATACAAACAATAATGTATATACTGTATGTACATTTATAATATTAATAATAATAATAATAATAATGATAACAACTGAAAATCCAGGTCTCCCTTCCTCAGCGGAAGGCTTTTATTCACTTGTCATGAGGATAACTTAAAGTAGATGTATTTTACATATAGTCTTATATACAGTATGTGGCATATGCACACATATATCATTTAAGCAGCATATACACACATTATCATATGTTCATGTGACTGATACACAGATACAATATTTTGTTAGTGATTTTGGAGCTTAATTAAGACATTTAGGAAATAAAACATAAGGTTAGCCTTTAGCCATTAGCCTCATGCAGCATACATGCGTTAACCTGATTGATAATGCATTTAAATCATCAATCAATAATTCCCAATCTATCTATAATCACCAATAATTATAATAGTAGGAGTCATACTTTTATATTATTAGCCTGCTATTTCTACTAATTTAAAATCGCAGCCAGCTTTTGTTGATGTGTTGTACATATTTTGTGTCAAACACAGAGGAGAGGATCAGTCCAGGATCCAGTCAGGAGCGGCTCCATGTCGGACCTTCCCTCTCTCCAGTCCTGTGAAGCGCTGTTTCATAGGTCCAGTGATGCCTCTGCAGCTCACAGACGGAGCGATACAGGAGGACACTACAGTGTATTGGGACCTTGCCATCCAAGTGACGTCCTGTATGATAAAGCCTTACTTCTTACATCTCCAAGCAAAGAAGCAAATCCAGTGAAATTCAGAGGATTACTCTCGAGGCGACTCTCGGTCGGCCTGCCTTCCAGGTAAGGGGGCAAATACGCAAATTGTTTGTCTCGTTTCATTCATTCTGCAGTGGGAATTTGTTTGCACTTGTCATCACTTATAATAGAAAAAACATGCTTCATCAGCCACTTTCCCCTCCCCTTGAATGTGCAGTCCTGATCGTCATGTATCATTATGCGCGATGGGCTGCATTGCTTGTATAATTAAACAACTTTCTTATAAACCAGCACACTGAAACACATCAGGTAATTCGTTTTGACAAAGTTGTTAGACTACATTTCCCCGTATGGCACGTTGACAGCCGTCCTTACACTTGCTGTCAGTGATAATGAGGCATGGTTAAATATCCAACCAATCATCAAATCCGTGCGCTTTGACGGAACAACCGCGTCTGCAATTGCGTATTTGGCAGAATGTTGTTTCTTTTGCAAGATTAACAGCGTGGAGGTAAAAGAAAAAGATGAACAGACGACCACCACTTGTGGGATGATGAGGATACAGTAACGACCAGCGGTACATGTGCCATCATACCACTGTGTGTGTGTGTGTCCAAGGCTCTGAGGTGTTTATCTGACCACATCTTCCTCCTAGTGCAGATCCTGAAGCCTTGCAGGCTGCAGACACTCCACTGATGGGTTCTGAGGCACCATGCCTTAGTCCTGCAGCTCTATGGCTTAATCCTGACTCTCTCTATCCTTGGGAATTTGCTTGGTGTTGCATGTGGTCTGAAGAGAGGGCTGCAGCTTCCAGTCATTTAAAACATGCCACAAGTACAGTAGTAGCCCGTGAAATTCAGTCAGCATAAACGAACACCATTACATCTGTAAATGACTCTCTAGACTAACTCCAGCTGTGATGTGAATGGGCCACTTGTCTGATGTAAATGCACAACTAGTTTGTCTATTAAACCAAAAAGCTGTGTTAATGGCTCCTGGTGTAGATGAAAATGATATGCCATTAGGATAGACTGTAATTAGCGCTGTGTCTGTGTGTGTAGGGGCGCTGAGCCCATTGCAAAAATGCAACTGTTACGGTGACTGCAGAAAAGGCATAGTAAGATTCAAGGACAATAGGAAGGATTCAAGGCTAAGAGGTCAATCATGTATAAAGAAGCTATTAGTACCCTACCAAAATGAATTAAACACTCAAATAATACAGGAGTTTGGAAATTGACTGGAAGCTGCAGGCCACACAGCTCCTCCAGCTTTAAGGTAATGTGCTAAGAGATATATTTAATGACCCCCTTCTCTTTATCTTCTTTTTCTTGCTTACTTAAAGTGAAAGCAGACATTTTTTTTCTACCAAGTGCTTTCTTTTATCTCAGAGAAGCAGCGAACAGTCCCACAATCTGTCGATCTCCCCTCAGTGCCGGTGTCACTTCTTGAACTGCACACTCTCCTCGTTAAACGCAAGGCTCCAGCATCTGCTGCCCCTTCCCATCCCCCCTTTAGAGACCCTCTGCATCTCGCTTCATACGACTGTGAAGACAGAGTGTTGGAGAGATCATTAGCTGCCTCTCCTTTTCGCCCGTCATAATTATATACTCTGTGTTGAACTCTCAACCTTGTGCCTGTGCTTCATTAGCTTCCTTTTTGCCTTCATTCTGGTATCATCCATAGCAGCTTCTCCCTGTATCATTTTTTTTTCATACGTCTCAGTCACCTCACAGATGATGAGAAGAATTCACAGGTTTTCAGGGTTTTTTTTGTCACTGCCTGTAAACCCAGGTCAATTAGAGGAGGACTTGTTCTGCTCCTGTCTGTGTTGTACTGTTGTTGAACTAAGCAGCGCCACTGTAGTTAAAACAAGATGAGATCTGCTCTGCTACAAAATACCTGTAAACACCGCCTCAGCTTTCCACATGCTGCCTGTGGAATATTAAGGATGCTTTCCAGGGGAAATAAGGGCTGCTGAATATGTTAAAATCTCTGTATGTTTTTCACACTTCTTCTTTACCCAGCCAGTCTCGCTTTGCCGGGTAATTATGCAGATAATGCCATCCGGATGTCAATGTGTCATCACAGATGGGCCTTGTTTGTGTGTTTGCTGCTCTTTTTTTGAGCTTGTCTTTGAAGCCACGGAACCCTGAAATTAAAATGAAATTATGAAAGGACCATCAGATTTGAGCAGACCGAAGGGCAGAAGGAGGCTAGTGGTGCCACAAATATTGTTTTCTGACACCCCAAGGCTTTACAATAAAAATAAGGGATGATGACAGCAAAGAGGATTTTGCAATGCACAGTGATGACATCGCTGTTACTCATAATTTGTCCCCCTCAGGTTTTATAAGGGAAGGCCAGAAGTCACAATCATGTGGTAATGATGGTTGTGGATGACAGCAATGATGAGTCAGCTGTAGCAGTATTCTCTGATGTGCTGTTGTTCCAGGCTGTGTTCTCCTCTTTGTTGAATTTTAATTACACTGCACTGTTCTACCTAGCAGAGACCCAACGTCTCAATGCTTTTCAGTGGTTCACCTATGAGAGCAGGACATCTTCTGTTGCAGAGCTTCTCTTTTGCACCTATAACACTTCCTAGTTTGGCCGTCAGCAGGCCAGTTAAAATTGCTTCATGTCATCTCTTCAAGAAGTAAGGAGAACAAGCTGTGTTCTACCTCAGGGGAAGCCACTGATGAACCTCCATGATTTGTGCTCCGACTGTGAGGTTTAGAGAGAACTGAACTTCTTTATAAAGCCTGTATTAACAGAAGCCTACCCGTCCTCAGGAGGACTGTCTCTGTGCCACTGTACCCAGGCAGATTGTTACTCACACTGAATGAACATAGACTCACTGCTCAAATACTTTTACTAATCCCGCTCCTCTGAGATTATCTGCCTTTTGAGGAGTTTTAGGATGAAAAAAAAATCACTTTCTGCTCCCCAGGATTTCTTCTTTTAATAACTCTGGTTTTTATTTTTTTTTATCTGACTCTTGAATGTCAGCTGTCACCACAACGTGTTCATTCAGCTGCCCCATTCACTTAACTGACAAATATAATTTATTTGGAGGTCAAACCCATTACCCTCGGATCGTGCAGAAGCATGAAGCAAAGTACATTACACTTACTGATGATGTCATGTAGCTGTACAGTATATAGAGTTAAGTATTCTGCTGAGGGAGTTCTGGGTGTGCAGCAGCTGCTGAATGTGTGATGAAGACCGTTGATTTCCATTACGGCTTCCCTTCACGCCTTCTCATGCCTGCAGGACCTCTTCAGTCTATGCCTCAGGCTCTGTCTCTGTGTTGATAGTGTGTGTTTCTCTACACATGCTATAAGCTGACGGTCACTTACAGTTTGTCTGATCACATCATTGCCTCTCCACAGTTCTGTCACGCCTTCCATTTTTCATCAGTGAGGTGATGCTAGCAGCCACAGCAGTCTCACCTATTCTGTCTTTGCAAACATGCAGTGACACTGGGTCCCTTTGCGATGTGCAATGCCGTTCATGTCGCAGCACGCTCTGTTGAAATGCTTTGGTGTGATAGCCAGCTTTTCATTTAGCTTTCACCAGAAACTAGGGCACTCATTTGTTGATATAAAGACATACTGTAGACCTACGTTCAACAGGGGACAATGTCAGTTCTGGTGGGAGAGCAAGGGAAAGGGGTAGAGAGGCATGTTTGTATGCCAGCTATTGGAGCATGTTCCAACTGTGAAAGGCCACTGCCATTGTTGGGTAACATAATCCACCAGGGAGGCCTACGGCCAGACACTGGGGAGGACTGTCTGTACACACTCTACCTCTCTCTCTCTGTCCAGATGCATATCCCTTTCTGTGCTGGAATGAGCGGCTGAATGCAAAGCTATTTTCAACTGTTACTGAACCTGTGTGTGGGGTGATAGTGCACACGTCCCCTTATTGTTGCCATTCTAAACACAAACTCTCTGCTGGCTGACAGCTTGTTTAAACATTCTTATTGATAGCGGTATATTGTGATATTCTTCACTGATGGTGAGGGGCTGAATGCAGAAATAGACAAACAAATACCTCCTCTGGGAAATAGTCACTGCAGATACAATAACTCTCTGTGGATGATTTAATGAAGGATGGTGCTGTATGTGCTCACCTGCATAACTGATACCAGCAGTAATGTGTCTGGATTATACAGACCTATGCTTCAGTATTGGATTACTTGCAATCTAATAAATTTAGACATTATTTCTCATCATGGATACAGATATACATATCATAGTAGACATGCTCTCAGACTCCATATGCAAACACCAGCTCCACTTCATTTTCCATCTGTATCAGGTTATCAAATATTATCAAAAGTCAAATAGCAGTCATGCTGTTAAAGCAATTTTCCATAAAAGGTTCACATTCTCACTTACAATTTCATGTTCTCAACGAGTGAATAGCTTTGTGCGACTAAGTGACGCCTCAGTTGTGAGGGCTCTGCGTGTGAGTGGGTAGCAGACATATTTCTTCTTCAAATAGCTTCTTTTTTTATAGAGCAACATTTTGCTGGCATACACAAAAGGCACATATCCATTATAAAGCAATCATGCCTCAGAAATGGCAATATGCTAATGTTTGTACAAACATCATGCGCATTTCTAAACAGGCTTTTCTCCTATAATTCCAAACATCAGCCTAATCTAAGATCTGGAAAGCCAGTGGCAGAGTTGATGCTAATATCTTTGTGCCACCGTCTTTTAGCATGTGTACACAGTAAAGCCAGAGAGACTAATTTCCATGCAGACTGAAGGTTTAGGAAAGTCTGGAGGGCTTGTCTAACAGACTGACAGGGATGAGACAGAGAGGGCCGATGCCTCTTTTGAGGGGATTCTTGACTGTTTTGGCAGAAGATTATGATCCATGAGGCAATGTAAGATAATCCTGATTAGTGTGTTTGCTCCTCACCACATAGTAATTTAAATATGCCATTTAACATAGAATTTATACATGTATATATATTTCTTTTTGAACATATAATAGCTAAATTTGTTTCATTCACACAGTGTCAAAGCATGTTAAAACATAAATTGCTTGTTATTGAACAGCTAAGACATGACTTATGTCTTAGCTCATGTCTTATGCTCTGACTATTGTCTAGACAGGATAATAGCTACTGTTATCACCGCAACATTTTAAAAAGGTGTCTTATTCCTGAGGTGATAGATAAATTAGTTCACAGGGCGTAGAATTGTCAGAGCGATCATCAAACTTTAGCTGCTTAGATGGGATGATGGGTGGAACACCAATGGGCTGCAATCAGGGCTGTGTCAACCTATTTAACCTCCACACAGTGCAGGTGTCACATCCTGTAATAACAAATTAATGTGACATTTTCACCCTGGGGCGGCACGGTGGTGCAGTGGTCAGCGCTGTCGCCTCACAGGAAGAAGGTACAGGGTTCGATTCCCGGCCCGGGGGCCTTTCTTTGTGAAGTTTGCATGTTCTCCCTGTGTCTCTGTGCATTCTCCGGGTACTCCGGCTTCCTCCCACCATCCAAAAACATACATGGGGATTAGGTTAATTGGCTAATTTAAACTGACCATAGGTGTGAATGTGAGTGTGAGTGCTTGTCTGTCTCTATGTGTCCTGTGATGAACTGGAGACTTCTCCAGGGTGTCCCCTGCCTTTCACTTTAAGACAGCTGGGATAGACTCCAGCCCCCCCTGCGACCCTATGAGAGGATAAGTGGTAGAAAATGGATGGAAAAAATGGATGACCCTGACACTGATGATCTAAAAATTAATGATCACATCTTGTTTTGTTGATGCATGTTTGATGAACTGCCATGGTCAGGGTTAACACATGCATTACATTCACAGTGACTGCCTCACAATGAAAGCCATCATAAGCCAGATGGACACATAGATGATGGGTCTCAGCACAGCTCTAATGTGGCGCTGGGAAAGTAAATAGCAAGGCTCATAAATACAATATTGAGAGAAATATCTCGTGCAGAAAAAATGCCAACCATGATATAAAAACATTGTTTGATTTCATGAAAATCTCTGAATTTATAACTTATTCATACATTAGTTTATAACATATTTAGTCCAGTTTCCTCTCATATTTGTCCTCTGGACTGTGAAGCAGCTTGTCGCTCACAGTTTCAGTTTGGTGAGGATTGGCTTCGTTGAGCAGTGAGGAGGCTTCCTTTGACCTGCCAGCATCCCTCCACGCCACAGCGTTCTGCCCTGTAGCAGCTGGCCCGGCTGCCTCTCAGTGGCCACGACAGGAGAAAGGGGGATAACGATGAATCAGGGGCATGACGAAGATCTCTGCAGCACTGACTCCTCTCTGAGTCGCCGGCACTGTCACAGCAGGAGAGCGTGTCATCACAGTCACATTCAGCCATTTTAAAGCTCATAGGCAAGTGTGGTTCCACAAAGCTGGAGCGCACTACTGATCTACAAGGGTCCAGACTTTATATGTCTCTTATAAGGGGAATGGTAATGTATTTAATGTATCTGCTAATAATAGTGCTGTATTAAAAATCATCAGAATGTCATTAAGTCCTTTAGTGGTGTCTTATTAATTTGTTTTTTAAAGTGGTCTCTCCCTTCAGCTTAAAAGACACGGTTGTTGGCATTAGCATGTCACATGAGGTCCAGATTGGGTTTAGTCATGTGATCCAACATCAAGGAAAGCCTTTGTGAGCACAGCTCCTGTTTATTTAAAGAAAGGAGATTTATTTAAGAGCTTGTTACACAAGATAAGCTGCAAAAGGTACGGCTTTAAATGGAATAGAAGAGCCTATTTGTAAATGTCCGGGTTAAGTGCGTGGCTCAGAGATGAATAGAGGTGAGAGATCATTTCAACAATGGCTTTTAAGAGGTGGAAATTTTGTGATGACAGCCTTTAATTTATCTCATCACTTTTGAATAGAGAATAATATGGGCTTTCATTGAGTTCATCTAAATGCTGACAACACTCCATCGGTTCAGAGGAAGTAATAGTTAAAAGGATGGCCTGTGTGGCCAGAATGTTCAAGCAGCAATTTTGATACATCACTGGCTGATTTTTTTTCCTCTCCTCAAGCCTTACATGCTCAATACGTGGGCTTCCTTTGATCCATCTTTGACAATGAGAAGCCACAAGAGATGGTTTGAGGCAGAGTTGACTGAGTAGGGAGGTTTGACACAGTTGTTTTGGATCCAAAATGGCTGAAGCTGAAAGCCACTTTGTGTTCTTGATTTTAATTGAGAGAGAGCCCCTCAAGCGAGCTGCCAATCTTCCCAGTGGAGGGAAGCCTACAGGGAACTTCTCCTGCAGTGAAATGTTGAACTACTCATCGTCCTTCTGCACCAGCGTACTGTGCTTGCTGCTTTTCTAGCTCCTCCTGTTGTGAGGGACTATCTGTCATTATTCTTTTAGAAACATAAATCATGTGATTCAGATGTCAGTGGCGATATATGTCACTTAGATATGTGTGTACTTGTCCTATTACATGTATGAAGTACATGCATACAACATGCAGTAATCTTGATATGGTCGCATGATCCATAGGATTATTTAGGATTAACAACGCTATCCAATTTTACACGACAGCACTCATAATCTGTTTTTGACTAATAACCCACTAATTGTGTTGGGAAAATATTTATTCCTACATGGAAATGACTTCAGCACTTTTGACCTGACACTTAAATAATTGATAATTGTGCTTGAGTTTTATATAGGACCCAAGCACTGTGTAATGTCCATGTGAGGAAAGGCAGGGCCTTAAAACTCTGCCAGATTTCATTTCACGCTCTGCAAAGCACAGCCTCTGAGACGGTGACATTTACATGGCCCTCTATACCACCGCCAGTTGCTGCAGGCCCAAGGCACTGGCTAAATCAAGCACAAGTGCCAATGAATGAGGAGGCAATGCAAGCGGGAGAACAAGCAGGAGATGGCTAATGTGCTGTGCAGAAGATGCACACAGAGCACACGGGTTTATGTTAAAAGGACTGTATCACATCACAGTCATCTCTAGTATAAAGACCTCTCTTCGGAGGAATATGAATTACAGCATCTTTAATATACAATGGATGCAGTGATAATGCATCATCTGTATCATTGCTGAGAAGTTACATGATTTGCTGTACTGACCTTTGGAGGTGATTATGGCTGCTATGTGCAGCACATATGCAAAGCCAAAAACTCCCACAAACATACTGAAACAGTTCATTTAAGAAAACCACATTATGAAATGACACATCATGCAAATAACACTGTATCTGCTGCTGTTGAATGTTTGTGTGTGTGGGGGTGGAGACCATTGTTCAGACAGTAAGACCAGCTTTTCCAGGGATTATCTGCTCCAAAGACCAACTGGTCATCTCCCAACCCAGAGGTCATCGGGCTAGGTTAAAATGCTAGTTAACCCTCTTGCCTGATTTCAACACACTCACTCTAACCCTCACTCATCTGATTAGGTCTCAGCCTCTAGTAGCTGCTTCACTTCAACCAGCTTGAGTAGTTAAATCCTCCTTACTGAGCTCCACATGGGCTGTCCTCTTCTTTATGACAGTCCCTCTGGAGAGGTTTCCCAGTTGTTAGAAATAAACATGCAGAGCAGCTGCACATGCTGAAATGTTTCTGGCTGCATTCAAAGGAAACCCTTTGGCAGTCGGAAAACATTTCTTCCTCTGAAACCATAAGAGACTGCTTTCACAGGTCTTCCAGTAAGCTCCTGAAACTGTATAAAGACAATGCACATTTGGCTTATATAATAACTGCACAGGACAACTTGGGCATCATCTCCTCGCGCTCTAACATCTGAGCACGTTCTTCAGCTGAGCCTGTTTGGCACAAATTCCCTGCTCCTTTCTGTCTTCAAATCCTGGCTTTTGCCTCTGCTTTTATTCCCTGGCAAGTCACTCTGCTATGATATTTTCTCCCAGGTGGTTGAAACTGTAAAGCTGTGTGTGTGGAAACACATCAGTCAGTGTGTACTGGGAGCCTGTTCAACACAGAAAGCTGTGGAGTTGTACGTGGTGGCCTTTCATTGTCTGCAGAAATGTTTTATTTAACACAAAACATATTTCAATAAAATATTGTGCCATAACCATCCCCGCAACATAATCAGATGTAGAAGGCGAAGCGACAGATGGACATAATGACGGCAGTAGCTTGAGAGCAGGTGGAGGTCAGCATTGCCACCACGCAATCTCAACTGGCCTGTTCGTCACGGTGCAGTGAATCAATACGGCTGTCAAGCAGATGAGTCCGCACTGCTAGTCCATTACAAAGTGGTAAATCTAGCTATAGCGCTTACTAACTGCCATAATGAGGTGGTAACAAAGTTATAGAATCATTAGTGAGCATGTGCTCCGGCAGAACGGCAAGCAAAAGCGAGCTTTGGGAGGTTACAGCATGACAGATGGTGTCTGTATGTGTGTGTCAGTGTGTGAATGAGTGAACGCTTGGTGCTCATACTCAGGGTTGTTTTTGCACAGAAGGACCAAACATGGTGTTCAACTTGATGGTAGCTGGGCCTTGAGCGTTAGTTTTGACCGCAACGTGATTTCCATATTGAGGATTATGCATTAATAGCCTTTTTGTCATATCGGTACAAATTTGCCAAACCTAGTTGTATCATATAGCTTTATTAATTTAGCTTTATTCAAGGCTTGCTAATCAGTCAGAGATTTTATAAGTAATAATTCATCTGAAACCAAATGTCATGTTTGCATTAATTCCTGGATAATCTCTTGGTTTATAGAGACAATCATTTGACAAATTAAGTCTATACAGATTATAGAAACCAGCAAACAGACTGTTACCAGTTTTCTCTTTATGATTCACACAAAACCCAAAACACTAGTCTGTAAAATACCTCGATAAAGTGGTGTGGAATAAACACAGATGCTTACGTGGGGTTTTTAAGTTGAGCTATAATTCACCATGTTGCATTTTGGCTGCAGGGAGAGAAAAAGAGGAGGGAGGGGCTGAAATTATGGTTCAAAGCCAAAACACGATGATGCCAAGGTGGCAGGCATGGAAGAGAGGAGGGAGGGAGAAACAAGAGGCTAGAAGCTAACAGCCTGCATGGATGGACAGTGACGTACCTATTTATGACCAATCATAGAGATTGCCTCTCTATTTTGTTTTTTTTCCTTCCAAACAACGAGCATAGTTTGAGATATGAGGGATGATTTAAGAGGTCATTTTGTCCATTTAGCTTTGCACAGTATGATAAACAACTTCCACACAGACTGACTCATTGTGCATGTTTTGTGGAAAATGACAGAATTTTTTTTGTTTGTTTTCAAAAGTAGTTCCTGTTAAAACTGATTGCATATAAAAATTTTAGAACATGATTTTGAATTGCGCTGTTGTTCTCTTGAAAGAAAAAAGTGGAAATGTATATCTTTGTTGCTGACTGGTCTTGGCAAAGCTCACCATGTTGTCTTCTCTCTCTCTTTTCTCTTGTAACCTGAAAGTGTGAAACCTGCACTTTTTCTTGAGGGTCTTTGCAAGCTCAGATTGTCTTGGCAACTGAGTGACAGTGAATATTGCTGTGCTCCTACCTGCAGAAGAAAAATCAGCAGCATCAATGTCGTCTTCCTTCTGTCTCTCATTGCTCATGACCTCCCCGCCCACTCATTTGTGACAGAGAAATTTAGTGTCTAGATTTATTAGTAATTTAATTAGCGGGGAACAAAAAAGGTCACAAGCCCTGAGATCTTTGCACATGTGCAATAGCGAGAGTTCTTTGCTAATTGAGCACAAAGTGGACAGACAGCTGGCGGTCAGACATCAGTCTGGCTCTGTGGGCAGACTGATGGGGCTGCTGTTGAATTAGCTGGCTTCTCATCCTGTTATTTCAGGTCACCACTTGTTCTCGCTGAGCCTTTTCAGGGGCAGGCCATTTTTAGTATAGATAATCTAGATATACATAATAAAAGTGGTTTTGGATTGAGTTCAGGACAGAAGATTTACAGGGAGATCAAAACATGTTTTTGGCTGAAACTAAGTGATGCTGTGCGTGCATGTGAGTGACAGAGGAAGAAAGATGAATGAAAGTCCCTGAGAGCAAGTCAGTGCAGCTTGCAGGATGACTTCAGCACCACGGACAGCGTCTCATGCTTCATGCAGTTCATACTGCTCTTTTATCTGTATCACTGCACTGCTTCTGTCTACACACACACACACACACACACACAGATTGAAAAGCAAAGATACGTTTATAGATCAATGAATGTGGCAGAGCAGCAAAGATCTGTCGAGCAAATTTCCATGATAAGCTCAGCAAACACAAGTTCACAGCCTGCAGAAGCAACCGAGCTTAATTTAACATTACCTGTTACTTTATCTGCTCATTTCCATCACTGACAAGTTTATAGAAGGGTCTTAGGAGCAAACAGTGTGACACAGTCCCTTTCTGTAGTCATTTTGTGCTATTCTTTTGATTGTTTTTTTTTTTTTTAATGAAAGCAGAATGCCAAAATACTTTATCTGTTCATTTAATCACTTTCAAATTCTAAAATTAATGTTTCCAGTAGTATAAATATAGTATCTGAAGCATCATTTTGACTTGTTCATTCTCTTTTACAACTTTTTACTGTTTCATAACCCTCATTATTAAATTGAGTCTGTGCGATGTTCACCATCAGCTCCTGTGTCGGTACTGTCCAACACAGCATAGCTGAGATGTAAATGATCAAACCACTCGCCCACCTGACAACGCTCAGGAGCTGGGGACTCCAAGTTGTTTCATCCCCACTGTAATTGAATATTCATTTCCATCTCACTGACTTCCCTGACTCCAGTCAGACAGGTGTTCATTGAACTTTATAGTCTGGGTAAGACGGCTCTGGTCCGGATTATATTTAAGAAAAGTTCTGGTCTTTTCCTCTCAGAAATTCTTGTCTTGTTCACCACGTCAAAAAGGAGAAC
Source organism: Synanceia verrucosa (assembly GCA_029721515.1). Taxonomy (NCBI): domain Eukaryota; kingdom Metazoa; phylum Chordata; class Actinopteri; order Perciformes; family Synanceiidae; genus Synanceia; species Synanceia verrucosa. The sequence continues at coordinate 8,413,183 of CM056568.1, read as the reverse complement.
CAGTGGAAAATACAAACAGGCACCTGTTTTCTCACTAATTTGAGATCAGAAAGCAAATCAATTAATACCATTGTCCCTTTTTTGGGATGAGATGTATTTAATGCATTATGAACAGTGAGCAGGCCTTTGTAGCGTAATTAGCAAGTTGTTGAGAAAAGGATGCTGTTCTGTTTTTTTTCCTCCCTAAATGCTTTCCACACTGCCGGGCAGACAGACAGCGAAAGCCGGCGTGTCGAAAGCATGAAATACTGGCATCTGTGAGGACACCCAAATCTCCTTGGCGGTTCTGGCAGAAGGAGAGAGGGGAGTGCACAGGCAGCAGAAAATGGCTTAGTCAGGGTCATCACTAGCCAATAGCTTTGGATAGCTGTGACAAGCCAGGGCATTTTCTCAGGCCCCAATAAGCTAAGTGAGAAAAGATCTCCTTGGCGCCACGATGCCAACAAACACTTTTCTCACGGTTGTTATCGGCCATAGCTATCACACATTTTATGTAGCGGTTCAGATTGTAGTATTTATATGACACCTACAGAAGTCTACAGGACAAATGAAATGAAATGACACATCCCTATGCATTCTTGAAGAAAAATGTTTTTCTGAACGTCCCTCCCTTCAGTGGGTATGCAGTTTTTCTTGATAGATACTTTGAAAGTATCATCGTTCTTTTATAGGCTGACAATGGGGAGACAACTTTAGCGTGATTCTGATGTTTCTTTCTTCATTTCAATAATGAAATCACATGACTTTGGACTGCATAATTGGTGATTTGAGTTTGTGGTGAAGAGCTTTTGTCCTTTTTGCATTTTTTTTAAATATTCGTCGAACAGCATTGCGCTTGTTCAGTGTACCTCACAGAGGCACTGATCTGTATTCCTGTGTGTATGGTTATAGCCCACAAAAATACGATTATAATTCCTCATCAAATGTTGTTTTTTCATTATACGTGAAAAGCCACAGCAGGGGGGAGGTACCTCAGCATGGCTGAAGTCAAACCAAGTCACGATACCTCTGTTTGCTGCTGCACAGTAGGATTATTCTTTGCATGTCAACGTGCCTGGATGCTCTCTTCTAGATGAGTCTCGTCACTGGAAATGCATACAAGCATATATGAGTGTTGAAGTTCAGTGGCCCGAGGAACAACAGATGTACCTCCTGTGTTGACAGACACGCAAGCGATGTCTCTAAAGTCACCGTGCATTAGGTTAGTACGATGAAACCCAGTCTGTGTTCAACCATGCTGAAGGTTTGTCATGTTCAAAAGTCTTTGTGTTTGTTCTATAAGGACACTTTTATAACATCATGTCTTTTGAGAGGTCTGAAATGCAGAAACTGTATAGACATGCTCAAAATCACACATGCTTTATGATGTCATTTGTATAATCTGATGGAATCTGGGCCAGTGTTGACGAGGAGGCAGCCGGCGGGATGAGCAGTCACTGTCATAATGATTTGGTGTGTAGGCGGGGAGGTATGGGGGAAAGAGGAGTGTGTTGTAGGGGGGAGTGTCACCTAGCAGACACAGTTCTCTTGCTCATTTGCTTTATATAAAGGTTGCAACAAAACAAATGTGCTGAAGCATGAGTCATTTATACCTTGTGTTGTTGTAATTTATGCTGTCACTTAAATGAAAACAAAGTGGTTCTGCTCCATGGGCACCGATAAGCCACTAGTCATTTATGTGTGGCTAATCTGAACAGGTAAAAAGAGGAAATGTGTCAAAGAAAAGATAAGAAAGGGGAAGATCATTCTTATGCCAGAAGACATTTTGAAGCACCACTCGTGCTGTTCAGTTTGGTAAACGCTGCAATTAACTTGCCGTGTTTACACCCAGCTAAATGGGTAAATGGTGGATTTCCTTCAGGCCTAAACTCACTCAATCAGCGATTTTGACTGTACTCACCTTTAAACGCTGACATTAGTTTTGGAATCTTGCATGTTTTCCAAATGCCAGATGATTTTAAGGCATCACATTTTGATGAAAAACATGTTGCATTTGGTCGCCAGCCATGCAATATATTCTTGGAACAAATCCTGTAAAAATTACACCAGGCATTTAGACAACTAATTAAGCTATTGCTCATTGCCAAACATTAATTCTGATAGACAACCATTTCACCAACTTTAATATTTACACAGCAAATGAAGACAGAGGCCTTTAAATGAGTATCATGGTTGTTGTCTAAGTGTAATCTCTGCAAAAATGAACCATATCTTACATTTTTTTTTACAATGACCTGTGGAAACTGTGCCTGTAGCTATTCTGCTAGAGTAATAGGATAGCTAACAATCAATGTGTGTCAATTGATTTATACACAGGCCCAAAACAAACTAGACCACACTGTAGTGATTCTTCATCCTCTGACTGCCCCAAAGCACACATCAATGGAAATGATTAACTGACTGCTGTGTGTCAGTATATAGGAGAGAGATGTTTGTGGCAAAAAGTATTGCTGTTGCTTCATCTCTCAGGGTAATATTAATGCTGTACTGTGACGTCTTAAAGTCAAAGAGGTGATGTTGTTTCATAGACTAGCAGATTGAAATCGTGTGAGTGCTTTCATCTCACACTCTATTTCTTCTTTTTTCCTTTTTGTCCTTCACAGCTATTCACTGGATGGCATTGGTTTGAGTCACAGTCACTCTGTGATTAAACAGTCCTGTCCCAATATTTAACTTCCTTCTCTATATTTGAAACAATGTCTTACTGAAGCTTCATTCTGTGTTTCAGTATTTATGAACGTGTTTAATGGTTCACATATGTTTACATGGATTTATTTCTGTACATCCATGAATGTGTATTAGTGTATTAGATGTTCATAGTAATCCGTACACATATGCTTGCGTGGCTGTGTGTTTCTGTGTATTTATGGTGCTGGATGCATGTGAGTGGGCGTATGATTTAGATAGATGTGCCATTATGGGAGGCAGTCGCAGTGTCAGTGTGGTTGGCTGGCTGCCGGCCTGACTGGACGAGACTCTCCGCAGGTGATGACACTCACTGTAGATCCTGGCCGATGATGTAACCACCGCACTGGCTGCCAACTATAACCTACCCTTGATTTATCTTGACTCTCTCAACTCCCAGAGCTCCTCTGGCACAGCTGGGCATGTGCAGAGGGATCGTATGGAGTAATCAAATTTTATTATTGATTAATTTCTCAACTAAACATTTGTTCCTTTGACCGATATGACATCAGAATTTCATAGCATCCAGGGTGATGTCATCAAATATCTTATATCATAGTTCACAACCCCAAAATATTCAATTAATTATCATGTCAAGTTAAGGGAAATCTACAAATATATTTGAGAATTTTAAACAAAGGTACTTGTGAACATTTTACTCAAGTTATGACTTAAGCAACAAACAGGTAATCAATCAATAATCAACTAATCGTTGCATCTAATGCCAAAAATCTGTGCAAATGCAAAAAAAGTGCAAATGGTATCTGCATCATTATGTTTGATAAAATGTTTTGCATCAGTTGTGGGTTTAGAAGTTAAATTACAGGTTCATGAGTTCATGAGGTTCAGAGTCAGAGCAACAGTGAGAGACACCATCAGACATCACACTAGAGACAGAGACATTAAGCCGACCCTCTGTGGACACTATTACACTCATATTGCATGTGGCGTTTGTGCACATGCAGTAAGTTGATGTGTGCGTGCAGCAGGTTGTGTAGTATCCTGTCTAAGCCTTATTTTGTTCAGCATGTGTAATCCCCTTAAATTCCCCACTGATAGCCCGACTACCTTCGCTTCAGATTAGCTGAGGTAGAGATCAAGGAGTGCTCCTCTCACCAGCATGTGGGACGACACAAGAGCGACACACGGCTTGAGATAACAAAACCAGTTTCCCAAAACACCTGGTATGTGATCAGCACTGCGCAATGGTGCTTACCATCTAACTATATAGGCATCTGCTTTGCATTCATACAGGCACTCATATATAATAACCACGTAATATAATATACTTGATTCATTGGGTCACTGAGGTATAATCTTCCCATCACAGAAATATGTGATTGTCATGTAGGCAGGAATCAATCTCTTTAAGAGGTGCCATTCTTTCTAATGAGTGGTTTTTCAATATTCTTTTTTTTAAATAGATCCTGTTCTTATGTGTGGTCCCACGCTGCTAAAGGTGTAACTCACAGACTCTTATTGACAATTACACACCAGGTAACACACTAATGAGAGCATATAGTGTGCACACACTGATTTAATGGCATTGTACGTTCCAGTTGTATTCGTCGTAAGTTTCAACTGGAACGCCCCTTGAAGTCAGATTTCCAGTTTGGAAAGTCGGCCGACCCTCACCGACCTGGACTTGACCACAACGTCATAATCCAAGATGGCAGCGCCCTGGATTAGCACCGGGTAGCGTTATACATTACAGCCTACAGTAGAGTGAAAAGTTTTTCCCACACATAATTACACTAGGGGACAAACACCCTCGTCTTCTTCGTCTTGTTTGTGCCTATTGATTGTGTTTGAGGACCTCATATTGCTGCATGAGCTTTCTGCATTCCGACAGAGCAAGCACAACAAACTTTTCATTGGAGGTGTCCGTCTTGGTTGTTTTGACCTGTTTACTGGAACACCGTCAACTCGGGTGTGATGTCATTCCCAGCTCTGACCTCCGACTTCCAATGTAAATGACACGCAGCATAGCTACTGTTAGCCAGATGGAGCGGTGTGCGTTCAGTCTGCAGGTCTGTGTTTCAGTCTCTGCATGCAAATGTTAATGTAGTCTCTTTTATGTTTGTTTGGATGCCATCTTCCATCTATTTGGTTAAATTGTCAGATGCAAAAAAAATGCTGGGGAGCTGTCAACACAGCGTTGCTTCTGTGCAGTTCAGAAAGGGGAGGGGGTGGGTTAGCCTAATGAGACTCTGCAAGACTGGCACATTAGAATTACACAACCATATCCCATGTCTTCTGAACTCTCTGAAGAACTATCACAGCCCTGCAGTATGTGAATTAAATGTAGAATTTGGTGCAGTAGTGCAATAAAAACAAACACTGTGAACAAACAGTTGGAAAACAACAGGATAAAAGCAACCTTTTACAGGAGATCAGTTTATCTTGTCTTTTTATGCCGCAAGTGTTACCAAAGATGCTGTTATCAGTACACTGTTCAGAGACTAGTTTGACATTCTGGGAACTATTCATGTTATGAAACAAACCTTTAAGCTATGAACAATATTATTCTCATAAACAAAATGTTAATGTCCTTTTTCAGACAGGAAAGTGGAAAACACTTTATATTGATGCTGTGTGTTCATTCAAGCAAGTACGGTACAGTACAGTGTCAGCTGGGATGGCCAGTGGTGCATTGGAGCAGAATAACATTAAAGTTCAAATGAGTTTGAATGAATTAGATGGGTGCCATGGAGCCGGAGCATGAGCAAGAGGCCAAATGAGCTACTGTACAAGGATGTACTGTTAAAAATTATGCAGACAATGTTGCATAATAATGACACAGTTTTATCACGGTGAGAGAACAGAGCCTAATGTTTCATTAATCTGCTTCCTTTACAGTAGTGTGCTGTTCACTTTTTCTTCCCTCCCAGATGGGCTTGATGGTCAGGTTCAGATATCTGCTGAAAAAGCATTGTACTCCCCCTGGTTGTGTTTATCTATTAGACTATCACCAGCGACACACCTCTCCACCTCAGCTCACTCACTATTCACACAACAACACTCCACCTCCCTTATGTCCTCATAAGTCACATCATCACTGATTAATCTCATATCATCCAATTCAGTTCACCTTTTTCACAACAGATTGCTGCATGAAAATCAAGTGTGTTTAAGAGCATTATAGATAGATAGATAGACAGATTATTATTTTTAACACATCAACACATTATTATAGCAGATTAGTTCACAAATTGCTTCTTGCAGTGGAAACGTTATTGCACATCATAGCACACCCCATTACTCTCAAACTATTTTATATAGTGACACTTTATTATGGAAACAGGTTATCAACAGTCTGTCCTTGCAAGATTAATCCAGAAAATAAAGACAAATCCAGTAAATATAGTAAATTAATCAAAGCATGTCTGAAATAATGGAAAACATGAACAGTGGCTTTAAAAGGAATGAATTTGGATCTATGTCCAGACAGTGCATGAAGATACTGTTGGAGTCAGCGCTTCTCTTAAGGCCAGTGTCTTTTATAATGTTGATGTGTTTATGATAAGACCATAAACACTGAATGCTCCTGTCAGTTTTATAGCACTGTTATTTATGTATGTGGATCCAAACATGTTTAAGTTGTGAAGGTTAATTCTGTGTGATGAGGGAAAGACGATGAAAATGCAGCACCAGGGCATTTTCCTGTTTTATTAGAGCATATTCAGCCAGCCAGTGACAGGATGCTCGCTCAGAGAAATGTGATTACATGCTACTGAGTACTTGAGCCAGATAAATTGTAGGTATGCTGCTCTAAGAGCTTTATTTCAGATAGTTTTCCCACTTCCTGTCTCCTGGCATAATAACAAATTGCTCACTTGCTTGTTGTATTCCCCGGGTTTCAAAAACTCTCGTTATTATCCTCTCTCATTTGTCTTGTGTTTCTTTCAGTTTTGTTAAAGATTATAGCCTGTCTGTCCCTCTAAAATCTGTTCGACATCTCTCCTGTGAGTTTCACACAATCCTCTTTTGTCTCCAGTATGTCCTTTCATTTTTTTCCCTTTTACCTAATCTGTTTGTTCCTCTGTTGGTTCTCTGAGCTGTACGATGCATCTGTCTCTTAGCTGTAACTCATCCAACTGGTCTTTTAGATGCTCATTCAATCCCACTTTACTTCCTGTGGATGACACAAGGGTTGTCCTCCTTCACTCCTTCACTCCATGTGAGGGTTTAACAGGGTGTGTTATGATAGGCTCTGCTTGCTGCCCTGCATTGCACTGCACAGAGCTTACTGTCTCAGTAATAGGATATCTGCTTCCTTCAGATTGGTAGATTTTGCTGTCTGAGACCTGTCTGTTTTATTGCTTCCTCTACCAGGCTCCAAAAATCCTGCTGATTTATAAAAAAAAAAAATGAGTGACACTTTGATTTACATAACCTCAAAAATATTTCTAGTCAAGAAAATATCAGTAACTTATGTCTCCTGAGAAGATGTTGCTGTCGTGCAAGATGTTTTATTAATTCAAATGATTTATTTCTTTCCAAATAACCCCTCTGACTCAGTTGAAGTTTCGAGTTCAAAGGAAAAAAAATAGAGCACAGTTGACACAGTTAAATAAGCAGCTTCTGGTAGTGAGGCACGTTTTGTCTTTTGATGGTGTGTTGCCTGGCAGAGACTTCCCACTGTTAATTTTCACTTTTGCTTTTGTGGTCTGGCAAGGCCACATGCATTAACTTGAGATGCAATAGATGGCCCGACAGCTCTCTCTATCACTGGGACAGCAACATGAATCAGTCCCACATCTGATTGATGAGTGACAATGGTCAATGACTCTGATTTCTAAACAGCAAGAACATGGAAATGCATCCGCCAAATTCACTGTTTAAAATGCTTCAGGTTATTTTATGTTATCAGAACACCTTTTCAATAGTTAACATGAGAGAGATCACATTATTATCTACTGTAAACCTTTGTTTTCTTTACGATACTCATTACTATTGTCAACAAATCAACAATTTCTCTTTCAACCCCTATTCGTTCCTACAGAAGACATACTTATATTGATGCAACAAATACTTTTGAAAAGGCTCATTTTGCAGCAGTAAATTATGTATTTGTTGGAGTCTGTTTTTTTTTTACCTGCATATATGGTGAGCTGGTGAGTATTTACATCAGCAGGAAGGTGTACAAGAAAATTATCTCCAGTGCCCATATTGTAATGAAGGAAAATGTCAGCCAGCCAATGATGTGACTCATTTGGATGATGTGTTTTTAATTAATTTTCATTTTAATAAATTCATTGAATTAATGAGGGTTTATGGCACAGGGGAGTGAGTTAGACAAGGCTTTGGCTCCACACTGATTGTTAGTGGGAACAATTTTCTGACTTTTCTGGATGATGAAATGTCAGAAGCCATTATTGTCAGACAAAATGGACATTTTCTGTTTTCAATCACCCATAACTGCATCTGGATACCCACCCCTCACCTCACAGTGCCAGCAGCGTTTGAGGTATTCAAAAACAAAGAGCTCATATTTTGGAAAATTGTCCCATCGTACACGTCATCATACACGTGTCATCTCTTTCTCACCTCTCCTTCCTCCACCTTGTGCTTGTGTCTGCATCAGGAATACTATTTATTTGGTGGTGTGCATGTGGTAGGGGTGTAGAAAACATGTTTGTGCAGATACAGAGCACATTTCTTAATGTGCAGTATTAATCATTATAATACAGAGACAGGACAAAAAGGGAGGTTATCACTGAGGGACGAAAGACGATGACAAAAGGAAGCTAATCAGGGTGAAGAAAAAGTATCATCACCATCTCACTCATCATCAGCCCTCCAGCTTCCTCTTCCTGGCTCGATCTTATTTATCATCTCTTCAAAGTGCTGCAGAGCACTGAGCTATGTGGCCGATACACTGAAACACTTTATGTCTGACCTACAATCAATGCAGCCTTGAATGCCAAGAGCTGTGTCTGTTAAAACAAAAGGAGAATCTCTAATTACTGCCTGGTTATGTCATTCGCCTGGCCTGGCTTCTTTCTATCAATCCTTTCACAGCGAGAACTCAGAAAGAGATTGAATTAGGTCCTGGGCGTTGAACCACGGTTTCTTAATTGGCACAGGATTAGTTCACATTGATTTGGCTTGATTGGAGTCCCTAGCCCCCTGTGTTCCCACTTAATCACTGAGCACACCTTTCTCTTGAACCACTATTTGCATGCACCCTTCCCCTCGTGTCAATCACTCATAGCCCACAGCAACGTCTGCATGAAATTCCCGGCCTAGACTGTTTGCTGCTTCTGCTGCTGCAGCACATACTACGCCGTGTTAATCAGATTTCTTGGTGTTATTATCACAACAGTGTCCTGGTACAGTACAGCAAAAGGCTGATGCTCTGCCAGGTCTAGAAAATTGCCCAGACTGACAGACTGACAGAAAATGTTCTGATAGATCGCTGCTGTTATTCTGAGCTGCTGCGAGCGATGGAGTGAGAGAAGGAGCCAGGGAAAGATCGTCTCTCTGGGAAATAAAGTGAGGACAGGAAACAACACAGATTATGCGCGAGAGGGAACAAAAGAGAGTGAAAAAGATCACAAATAAGGTTGTGGGAGCAATATGCTTGGAAAGGGAGCGGCAGAAAAAAGATAAGGGAGAGCGATATGAATGGAGAGGGAGGCATAGAAGTGGAGATGGACTGTGTCTATTAACTGTGCATTCTACGCTTCCGCCTCTCAAAGCTCAGACCTTGAAGGCCTCCATAGAATCATATTTATTAGACTATATTGTATTTTCTGTCAAATTGATATGTGGAAATGTGTCACAAAAATATCTCTTTTTTTTATAGTAGTATATATGTTGACTTGAATTTTCACATTTTTTTATTAAACCCATCATCTCTCAGAGGGAGTGTGGATGTGATTGTAAGAGTGTGCACTTGCTTGCACGTCTAAGATGTGTCGCCTAGCCTCCGACATGATTGGATTTGATTATAGGCTCTCTGACAGACTACAGATGGGCTTTTATAGGTGCATAATCTCACATTGCCAGACCTGTCTCTCACAAGAGAAAGGTCTAACTGAACACACCGTCATTTTAGATAAAGAAAACAATCTGCGCTGTTTAAATTTCTAAATTCGATCAGGATTGGGGATGCTGAAAGCGCACAAAGCTGACAGGAGCTTGTGGGTAGAAATATTGTTGAGAATGATATTGCATGGAACTAAGCTGCCTTATGTTCACTTCAATATTTTGTTCTCATTCAAACTGATTTATTTCTTCTTACAGTAAATCAGGATACATAATATAGAAAATATACTGCATATCTTTAGTGCTTCTTTTGACAATAATGTAATTAACAAAAGATGCATTTTAATATATTAACATATTTATTAATAGATATTATTTTATTTATATTTTATTTCTGACACAATTGCATTAGTGTCTGAATTTCTAGTTTGTACAGACAACAGGTACACTGTTAGCCATTACTTTTTGCTGTTCGCTATATACACACTATCTGCCCTGATGTGTCAAGGTCAGATTCACTAAAGATATAAGTGCAAACTTGTCCATCAAGTTCCATGGCTGAGTGTAATTTACCCTTCTTTTGCAGAGGGAGCGAGAAGAAATTATTGTTTATTTGTTCATAAAATAACCTTATTTTTCATTCTCTCCCTTTCTCATTTGTTTTACCTGTATTTTCAAAGGTGACATGTAGGGGAGCTTTAGTCATTTATTTTTCATGACACAACTGTCATTGCAGCCTGTCGGTGCATCCTAAAATAAATTAGTTTGGGCAGAGCATGACGCTGCCTTACCCTGGCTCCAATCACTGCTGCCATGATCACCTGGGTGTGACACCAATAGTGATGCTATAATTTCAACACAACTTCATGTCACTGCACTTTTACATAGAAAGGGACCAATTTTGCACCAAAATGTGTGCATGTTTCTTTTAAATATGTGCAAATAGCATAATCGAGGGTTATTGCTTGACAGTTAGGGGTGCTCTGAGGAGTACACGTTTTTTGTCATGTTTGTGCAGATTTCAGCGGCTGCAAAAACCACCAGTGTTATTGTGAAGTCACCCTAGTTTTATTTTATTTTTATTTTTTTTAACCTTTATTTTATCAGGTAAATCAATTGAGAACAAATTCTCTTTTACAGTGATGACCTGAGTGTGCAGGAGTTGGCAGATTTTCTTATAATCTGAACAATAAATTCAGTGAGGATGTGTACAGTTCTTAGCAGACCATAAACAGCTAATATTGCATACATTGTCTTTATTTTCATGACTATTTACATTGTGGATTCTCAGTGAAACTATGAATGAACACATGAAATGATGTAGAAAACAACCAGTGTGAAATAAGTCAAAACATGTTTTATATTTTACATTCTTCAAAATAGCCACCCTTTGATTAGTGCTTTGTACACTCTTGTCATTCTCTTCATGAGCTTCTTGAGGTAAAGTTACTTGAAATAGTTTTCCAACAGTCTTGAAGGAGTTCCCAGAGATGCTGAGCACCTGTTGGCCCTTTTGCTTTCACTCTGCGGTCCCGCTCAAACCAAAGCATCTCAGTGGGTTTAGGTCAGGTGACTGTGGAGGCCATCCGTTCACTTTTTCAGCGCCGCACAAAGACACGACGGTGGGTGGAACTGAAGATCTCAAATTTGGACTCATCAGACCAAAGCACAGATTTCCTTTTCTTGTGTTTCTTGCCCCAAACAAATCTCTTCTGCTTGTTGCTTTTCCTTTGTAGTAGTATTTGACTATAAAGGCCTGATTGTGGCGTGTAAGGGAAGGAGGACCCAAGAGCGGAAGCGGCACAGGTTTATTTCACATTTAGTTTCACGTTTATTTCATTGTCAGATAAGGCTATCATCTCTGACTTCTGCACAACACAACTGATGGTCCAAACCCCATTAAGAAGGCAAGAAATTGAAATGAACCCTGACAAGGCACACCTGTGAGGTGAAAACCATTTCAGATGATGACCTCATGAAGGTCACCATCAGTATGTATTTAAAGAGTAGAAGTAGTAAAAATAAAGAAAAACCATTGACTGAGGAGGACCATACTTTTGATAGTGTGTGTTCAAATTTCAGTCCAAGTTTAATTTTTCCTTAATTCACATGTAGATTGTTCGCTAGGTCAGCTGAATGTCATAGTTGGTTAACAGTGAAAATGGTAATACCCTGAAGGTGAGTGAAAGGAAGCAGAATTGTCACTCAGGGGGAGGGCTTATCTGAGCTGTCAACATCTATTGAGTCAGACAGGAAGATAACAAACTGGGTGATTCTTCCAATTCTTAAAATATAATCCATAAATATCATATTGGCATTCATTTCATTTACAGACTCCGTAACATTCAGACATAATGCACCATATGTCTCCTTTACTCCTCCACTACGTTCACACTACAGGCATTCATCCTCTGTGCCAAATTCGCTGCTCTTATCTGATTGTTTTGGCTGCTGTTCCTATGTATTCTAGGATATAGCCCATATCCTAATATATACCATGTCAAAAAGAAAAGTATGCAAAGAAAAGCAGTGAATCATCAGTATGCTTCTCCTGTTCTCTGCATAGCTGAACACTGATCAGAAAAACTACCAGGTACTATTTTGCTTCTTTTCTTGTGTGCATTGCCTCCCAGAGATGGGCATTTATTGGCCGAGGTCACCAGAGGGTGGCCCTGATGATGGTTGGAAGCGCCGACATGCTCTAGTTGACTCAACAGCATAGGTCGAGTCTCTTTACAGTATATAGTATATTTTATACTATCTGTGTAACACACAGCACCTTCTCGCCTGAGACCCTTGAGTCAGATACGTCGTGAAAAAAATGACCTTAACCAAGAAAATAATAAGCCTTGTTTTCACATACTTAAGATCCGGAAAGTATTTTAATACAATTTATTTATATATTTGTAATTTAATATATTGTACATATTGTACAGAATTTGAAGAAATAATTGCCTCTTTCTGCACCTCTACAGGTAAATAACTGATCTGTCACATATGACAAACATGTGCCGTCACATCTCCTTCTTTTGATTCTTTGCCTCGATGCACATGCATGCAAATATGCACACACAAACTCCTGCTTTTTAATAAATGACAGCTTGTCATGACAGTGTGTGGTTCTCACATTACAGCACTGTGAGTTCATAAAGTGTGCCCTTTGGAAGTCTATCCAGCCAGGTGGGGAGCCGTCAACCCCCCTACCTCTGAATCACACGGTGCATTTCGATTGCAATAACTCTACACATCTTGTAACAACCCAAATGAAACACACGACTAAATGTTCATAGACAAACCTTTAAGTACATGACGTTTTATCTGTGCTTTAGCAGGGCAAAGGACTCACCTACCTGTTTTTATCTGTCCTCCTGCCTGCAGGTAGATTTTTATACACTGTCTCCTCCTTGAAGATGTCTCTCGGTAGTTCTCGGCCACTTTCCTTCTCTTCAGCACTTTGTTCAGGTTTTTTTTTTGTGCAGTGGACAAAAAGCAAAAGGCTGAGATTGTATCATTGTTATTGTAAATTGATTTTGATGAGTTTCATTTTGTTTCTATTTGTGAAGTCTGATGTCTTTCATGAGCTCATATTACTGGTATGTTTTGTATGTTAATAGATTATTAATTAATATTTATCCTGTTGATAATCCCTGTTTATTTTATTAATTATATAGCCACTTGAATGTGCTGCACAAAGCATCGCTTTGTTTACTGGAGCTGATACTAATGAAACATCTTTTGTCCTGGGAATGAATGCTGGGAATTTCTAACCTTTCCCACCGAAGACAAAAGCCAGATGTTAGTGGGGCTTTTTTGTCTACTGGGAAAACGGCTCTGTTTGGTTTAATCACCCATGATTTATTCAAAATCTGGAATTATTTGACTCAGACAGAGATTTGAGTGTATTTTGAATCGGATTAGTTTATGTTTTTCAGCGGATGAATGAGATTCTCCAAGTTCATGTTTGATTCTGTGCATTCCTTCATCCGTTATGCATTACAGTGGTCTGGCCCTTAGCTTTTTCAAGGATGCTACAGTATGTTTATAGCTTGCTGGGTTTACAGTTATGGGATAAGGACTAATAGAAAAAGTCAGGTAAGAGTGGGGCACAGCTTGGATTTATGGTTTCCTGAGCAATGTCAGTCCAAAGTGACCTGAGACAGTCTCACTGAGTCATCACTAGTTTATGTGCAAGTGTGTGTGCAGAGGGAGGGGTTAGAGGCTCTTGTTGACTGGCAGAGCTAAATCTAAATCCTTCTCTTTTTCCATCAATAATTCTCTGCTTTTTCACAGCCCCTCTAATCCTCTTTCTGACGTGACTCACCTCTATTTATCACCAGAGTGCCCGCACACCTCAAACAATCAGGAAAAAGTGTGCTAACAGTCCGTTTGTGCATGTGTGGCTGCTACGTTCAATCTGTCCTGATCTTGATCTTCTAGATAAATGTCCTTGTGTGTTTCTTTGTGCTGTCAGATAAAGAATGACATGGCAATGTTTGAGTTGATGAAGTTATGATCGCCACGATCTTTTGACAAAATAAGCATCAGGACCACAGGTGACCAGTGTGAAGTCATGCTGCTGTGAAAATGTAATAAAGCACAGACTTAATCACTGCTTAAGTTTGAATAATGGCTCTGTGTAATGGATCCATGCTATACCAGTGTAGAGATTATGTATCAATGCTGGGTTGGCAGGCCGCATGCTGCTGCCGCTGCTGCCGCTGCTGCTGCTGACTCAGTGCAAGCATAGCTGGGGCTCGGGGGGTTAATGCAGCAAGGCCATGGGCTGATCCACAGCCCATCCTCATCTGCCAAAACTTCAAAGGATGCCATTACAAAGTCTAAATCGCCATCTCCTCCAGTCCAGGCTCTGCAGAAAGCATCTCCTCCCCCTCAGTGCACAGGTCAACCTCGGCCTCATCTTTTATGTATCGCTTACCCCATTGATTGTGCTCTAAGAGATTCATGAATACAGAAGGAGCTATTTCCGTATCACACCCCAGCACATGGAGGCTGTTTTTTTTTTTTTTTTACAAGACAAGGAATATTCCTCTCATTTGTACAGCTCTCATTTTATTTCTCTCTCGTTCTTTTCTCTGTGTCTGTTCCCCTTTCATTTTTCATTCCTGTCTTATACCTGTCTCACTGCATATCTCTCCCAACTTCTACTTATTTTGTGTAGAAGGTCACTGTCGTTTCCCCTTTTTGAAAGACCTTTTTTTGGTATTTATTGTTCACTCATGAATTATTCAGATTGCAGATAGTGAATACAGTGAATTTGAGAGCTGCAGTTGACTTACAGGAAGCTTACTGGAAACTGATACGTGGAGCAACTTCTTAAAGTCAAATCTGGACACACACACACACACATTTTACACAAGACCCTTCCTCATCCATCCATCCATCCATTATCTACCGCTTATCCTCACACAGGGTCGCGGGCCCTTCCTCATCACTGATTTTAATTAATAATTTAGGCTTAATCTCAGTTTTGCTTTTTGTGTACCCACTGATTTAAAATC
Source organism: Synanceia verrucosa (assembly GCA_029721515.1). Lineage (NCBI taxonomy): Eukaryota > Metazoa > Chordata > Actinopteri > Perciformes > Synanceiidae > Synanceia > Synanceia verrucosa. The sequence continues at coordinate 8,397,986 of CM056568.1, read as the reverse complement.
ACACACAGCTAGAGAACAGTCATTGGGTCTGCTTTACCTTCACTGATGCATTGAAAGCTTTATTAGCATGCTGGCAGCGTGTCTCATGTATTCATTTATGTTCATCCCTTGGTTGTTTATTCATTCATGAGTACTTATTTTGATCCATCTCCAACAGGCCTGTCCTCTCGCTGTTTCTGTACCTGTGTTTAAGTGGTGTGTGCGTGGGTTATGCACCCCAGCAGAGTGTGAAATTGAAATGCTTCCCTGCAGAGATGACATGATTGACAGGCAGACAGGACACACGAGATGTGGAATCGATTCTTTTGCTCAGGCTGTCGTCATTTTACACTTGAAACTATGAAGCAGTTCATTTAAAAGAAACAGTGTACCACTCTTGATAATATTTATGCTGCCATATTTTCATATTCTCATGTGTTTATAATGCATTCAATATTCATAATGATGAAGGCTGCTTTCTGGTCTAAAATGATAATTTGCCTCGTAAATATTTGGGATTACAAAATTCTGTCAACAATCTAGGAGATATTGAGATTTTCACCTCCTATATAATAAAATGCATGCAGGAAAAGTAGTCTAGGTATTGTAAATGTAAAATATCTAAATTAATATGTGGGGTTAATGGGTTTTCTTTGTCAGGTGTATTGCAGACAGAACCCAATCATACTGAGGACTCATTTTGCACTGAATCACACCAAGATCACCATGATATTCTATAATTCAACAGCTAGAAACCTGAATTTATCTCAGATATCACAAGGTCCTACAAGTTCTCAGCTGTCACAATAACTGTGAGTTATAATATTAACATTACATCATGCTAACAATGTAGCTCTCTACCATGAGCAGCAGCTGTCATAATAGTGAATAATAAAAAGTTTTCCAACATGATAATAATTAGGTTAGAAATGTTTTATCTGAGATGATAAATGATAGGTTATGGATAGTTTTGTGTCATTACCAGACCCTCGAGTATCATTGCTCCCCATGACCTGTGTGTGTGTATGTGTGTGTGTGTGTGTGTGTGTGTGTGTGTGTGTGTGTGTGTGCAGCCTTTCCAAACCAACTCCCGCCTGGCGAGCATCGGACAGACCACCATCTGTTCCGTGCCCCCACATTGAACTACCTGCCACCTCCTCCTCATCACCTTCATGGGATATCAGGAAATGGATGCTTTCCAGAGCACTCATTTGCAAATTTTTAGTTTATTCTCAAAAGTACAATAATGAATCTGGTTTGATAGGTTATTACATGGGATCATTATATAAGATGTCTCAGTGCTAGATGTTTCTTACGTAAGTCTTTTTCATGTGAGAATAAAATCCTCAACAGCATGACAGGCCACTGCCGTGTGCTTTGGAAATGGGAACAGAGAGCTGGGGAGCTGCTTTATTGTAAAGGAGAGTGAGTCATTGCCCTGAGACAATCACCCCTTCCTCAAAACACCTCAAGGACTTAACAAGCTAGATTTAAAGACGCTTAACAGGGCTTAAAATGAATTTCCTCCCCTTATCTTTTCTTTTTTTCTTGCCAGGAATGAATTCTGCATGTCCTCTCCCTCCTTTAATGCTGTTTCCCTGAGATGTTGCCTCCCAAAATACAGGGTTTAGAATCAAAACCAACATGTTTGTGCTGTGATTTTACAGCAAAATAAAACTGGCCTGAGCTGATTATGCATACTAGCATTTTAATTTCTTTTAATTCACTCTTTTCCTCTGAGGACTTAGAAGTGTACATATGTGTGTGTGTGTGTGTGTATATACAGTATATGTACAGTATATAGTATAGTATAGATAGATAACTGTTTTGGCCAACATGCCCCAGTATTTCACCAGTAATTGCAGCAGCGCAGGAGTGTTTGATATGTCGTTCTCAAGCATGGCCTCTGTTTATTCACTTCAAGGTGAAGAAATGTGCACGCACGGAGGACGAGGACCCTGGAATTAAACACAGGAGAAAAAGGATGCCAAAGATGAGACAATAAAGAAGGTGAGTTACACCTCTGTGCAAGCTTATTTTACCTGGATCATTGTCCTGCCAACAGTGCTGCTGCATGTAGTTTGGATGCGCAGGCCAGTGAGCGCCAGGATTTATCTGAGGTAAAGAAGAGCAAGTAAAATCGGTGATAATAATAATCTATGTGATATCAACTTTGAATGCTGTCAGTTTCACACCTTCACACTCATAAGTCACCTTTGACCCTTCAAATGCAGCCTAGTGCTCTAAAAGCTATAACCTTTTAGAGCGGTATTATGCACCTCTCAACGCAGACAGCCTACCATTGATGGCAGCAGAAACGAGACAGAAAGCGACACAAACGCTGAGCAGAGGGCGAATGGCCGGAAAAAGGGATGGGGACGGGGAAGACGTGGAGATGAGACGAACAGACAAGAGGCTTCACAGAGGCTGTTTGGATTAAGTGCTTTTTCATGTTTGTATAATAATATCTGGTGACAGAGCAGATGGTGGTGGTGAGATAAACAGTTTAAAAAGTGTGCAAAAGTGCTTAACAGCGAGTAAAAGTGCTGAACATGTACTGTGTGGAGCATAAGTCAAAGCGCTCTAGCAATGCTGTGCAGACGGCGAACAGAGGGGAGGGTAAAGGATTTAGAGCTATTTTTGTCACAGGACACAAATAAAAACATTAGTAACGAAATGATCTGACTCATCATCATCAGTTTATGACTTTCTCTTGCTGACACATACTAATCTGTCCTGTTCATGAATGTTACATTCGACCAAGAAGACGCCACATCATATCTGACTGGAAATAAAGTTGAGAAGAGGGTTCACAATCCTAACATCTCATTAACATCTCATACATGTAAAATGCTAAAATGGAACCATTTTATCAGTTACTTTTTAATTGATTTAGTAATTAAAATGAGCTAATGTAAATCCACAGAATGCTGTAAGCTGTAATCTTATGGTCTAGTTTTTAGCATTCTGTTTTTGTCAAACATGTAAAGATACTGTATTTTTTTCAGATTTCATAATAATTAGATCAGCCACAGCTAAATAAGGAAATAAGGAACGCCATCGTCATTACCATGAGCAGTTAATATATAACCACGCATGGGATCCCGTCCCTGGCTCAGCTCTTGTAGATGAGCCAACCCTGAACCCTAAGGCCTGGAGTCTCTGCCAAAAAGCTGGATTTATGGCGAGCACAGCTTACCATTTGAAAACATATCATCGCACTGGCTCTGGTCATCATTGAAGGCTATTTGAAAAGAAGTAATGTGGTTTAGAAATAGACTCTGTAAGCCGATGTGTTCTGTATCCCAGGGAAGAGGGAGGGAAGGACTCGGCAGGCAGTGGGATAAAGGAGTAGGATCCCTGCTGTGCAATCACACACTTCAATTTGATGCTTCTTTTCCAAATACAGAAATCTTGATGTTATCCTGTGCAAACATCACTTTCCAACATCAGGCAGTTTTCGGTGGTGTGTGTTTATGAAGATTAGACAGCAAATGAGTGCATAATTAAGGACGATCCAAGAAATTAAATCTTGGCCAGTGGGAAGAAAGTTACTGCGCTGATATCGGCAATCACAGCAGAACAGAACGGACACCCGGGTCAGGTGGGGAAAGGATGGAGGAGAAGGGTTGCAAGTAAAGTTAGAGGGAAGAGAGGGAGTCTTTTAGCATGCAATGAGCGGGGAGAAATGAAGGATCACCCAAAACTGGGCTGGACATCCAGCCGGACATTACATACAGTACAGTGACAGAATAACAATAAACTGCCTGGACTAAATCTACTGTCGTCAGCGTGCAAGAAACACAATTGTTCAGCTGGGGAGCTTCTTCACAAGGTGATATGCTTCATTTTTACTACTGCAGGCACCAAAAGAATAAATAGGTTACAGTAGATGATACTAATTCCCGGACTGACAGTGAGGTGTGATTGTAAAGCCCTGAGTCTGCGAAGGAACAGCTCCACACACCGTTACAGGAGTGCCTGTAAACGTGATAGTAATCACAAACAGTTATTAATCCATCCAAGCTTTCTGCACCAGTAGAGTCTCAAAATGTTTTTATGACTGAGGTATTATTAAGGCCTTAATATACCTTAATATAGAGCACAGGGAAATGCTCAGCTACAACCTCCATATCTTTGAGCCTCCCACTTCATTAATTCACAGTAAACTAAATTAAAAATGTTTTGTTCCTACCTTTCAAAGGCTAATTTAAGATTGTATCTCTTTGTTGCAGAAATGAGACTCTTTAACCATGGTTCATATCTTGAGTGTTGCTCATTCAATACATCCAAGTCAGAATGTTAATTAATGTGATGTGTGTCACCTCAGCATACCAGTAAGACAGAGGCTGTTATCTGTGTGAACCTGAGCAAATTCTGAAATGGGAGGCTAATTTAACTTGTTTAATGAGCGCCACATTTCACAGTTCATTTGGTCGTTCATGAAACACTCAACAGCAAATCACCTTTACACTCTCAACGCTTTGTTTCTAATCCGAACACTTCACAGTGCTGGGGCGGCAAAGGCACAGCATTTATATGACTACTTTTTAAAAAGCTATAAAAATGCTCCTCGATGATCATATTAGCATGAATGCGTTATCATCAGTTCAAGTATCCTTAGAAATGCACAGTTTTCGACCTTGCACTTGAGACAAACTCATTTATTTTCTTCCCTCTCAGCTGAATAGTAGATAAGCTTCCACAATTAGCAAGTCACTTAGTAATGTTTAAAACACTTATAAATATGTATGGCATTGACTTTCTCACCTGAGTACTCTTTAATCTCCATGCAAACCCATAATATCCTTGTAAATAGTCTGCGAAGTGTTGCTTTTAATTTTCTGTCCCACCGCACACTCAGTATTTAACTTTAATAGAAAAGAAAAATGAATAATAAATGATGAATATTGAACAAATCATGGAATTTCCCTGAAATATCACTGATTTGTGAAGGCACTGTTTCCAGCACGAGGAGGGTTTTTTTTTATAGATAGAGAGAAATATTGATTTAATGGACTTCGGATGAACTAATAACATGTAAAATGCTAAAATGATGGTTATTTTGCTTTTAGGATATTGGCTCACGTAACTGCAGCCAGTTGAAGTGAATCAAAAAAGGGGAATTAATTAGAGGAAGAAATAAACATAAATCTGAAAAAGCAGCTCTATGCTACACTAGACTTGTGGTGCATTACTCAGTCTCTCTCTCTATGTTTTTTTTTTTGTTTTTTACTCCCCTCTTCCATTTTTAATATTATTTATTAGATGTTCTGCCCTGAATGATGTGTTGACCACAGTCACCCGCTCTGGGAACAGGAAATAGCCACAGAAATTCTGCTAAAAGGAACCCACCTCAGTAATCTGAGTTTAGCAGCAAGGCCCCAGTCTTTAGATGTTGATAGATGTTGGCTAAACCTGTGTTGACAGGAGACGTAGTTGAGCCCATCTTCATGGCATTAGCTTTGCTGATTCTGTTTAGTTGGGAATGTCAATGCCCTCTATATCCGTGTCGCTGAGTTTTGATGTGAGGTCAGCTGGGAGCTAGCTGCTGCTAACCGTCAGCACTCGGCTCTCACCTGGTGTGACACCTGCTCTCTGTGCAGGCAGCGAGTTTCGTTCAGGCTCTGTGTGTGTGTGTGTGCGCACATGGTGCTGTATCTGTATTTGCGATTGCATTTCTTGTGTATTTTTTCATGTGTCGCATTGCATATGCGTCCACCAGCACTCATGTGAGAAGACAGCGGGTTAGACTCCCTCCCTCCAACCTTCTTGCTCAGTTGGATCTCACTCCCGGATCTGTCAGGCGTATGTTGACGTGTCCTCAATGTGACATGCCACCCACAGTGAAGTGGAGACACAAATCATCCAGCTTTTTTCTCATTGGTTTGCTCAAGCACCTCCCATAACCAGTCTGTGACCTCTGCTCTCAGAAGTTAAGCAGATAGCCTCGCGTCAGTCTTAGAGATGTAGTCCTGGTAATCTCATCAAAAGGCTTCAGCTGGTCCTCAGACCATTATTGAAAGTAGTTCCCCAACAGAACCAAAGAACTAAATCTGTTTTTTAATGCCTTGTTGCTGGCAGTAGCTGTCTACGATGGCATAATGTCTGAAGGGAATTTCAAAGAAGTTGGTACAGATGCTTACTTGGACTCTCAAGGATGACAATTCAAGGTTACTGTTACACCAGTAATTAATATGTTAATCATGATAATTTAACTCAAACATCTATTTGAATAAAATGATCATCAAGTAATTACTTTACATTAGACATTTTACGCAAACTGCACCTTGACTGTTCTTCTTTTTTTACTGTTTTGTTGGTTTTCTTTAAATATAATTATTTCTTGAGCTTGATGGTATTATTTAATTATATGCAAATTCTACATTATTGTTTGGTATTAGGCTTCACTGGCATTTTGTTAATAGCATATCTGATCTTTATTTAGCACTAGTAATACTCTACACTAATTCCTGTTCTAATAAATGTTGAGGTGTCAGCTAAAAGCATGTCAGCATTAGCTGTGTGCACTTAAGGTCAGCTCTGTTGCTTGACATGTAATTAACTGTTGAATTAGTTGCTTGCGATCACCTGACACTCTGGATGCCTCTGGCAGCAGTTTGATGCCGATGCTGCCTGGCAGTAGCAAGTGACTGTACTCTGCCTGCTGTACAGTCAAAGTGCACATGCACAACCAAGCCGCTCGTTTCCTTTAGGATCTTTTTACACGTCAAATGCAGTATTGCATCACATTTTAGTGACTAGGCAGGTGAATACACACGGTATGTTTTGTAAAGTTTAATTGTCCATGTTGCAGGAGAAATGCAGAGAATGCAGGAGAAATGCAGCCTTACACTGACGTTAACATGTGTTGTAAAGAACATGCACCCTCACACACACAGGCAGTCTGACCCTACAGGGTTCAATTTATTTATCACCATCGCAGCACTATGCAGCTTCTCAGTAGTCTAGGATTACTGTAGGCACCCCAGATTCCACAGCCTCTGAGAGAGAATATAACTCAAAGGTTATTATTCTGTGTGAACGCCGATTGAAATGTGCATATCCAAACATAATGCAAAGGCTTTTTTACCTGATATTTTGTTAATTTGTGTGTTGGCAGGCTCAGAATAGCTTTTTGAATGTTACGCTGTCCCACTTTGAGTGGAATTTGCAGTGAAGGAATATGATTGAAGCACTGAAGCAGCCCAAATGGCCTCCTTTACAGGGTGGCTGGGCTCAACATTAGAGATTGGCATTAGAGGTTTTCTAGGCTCATCCAAATAGTAAGAGGCCCCGGGGTAGACCCAGAACACACTGGAGAGATTATGTATCTTGTTTGGGGTGGGAATGCCTCAGGATCCGCCAAGAAGAGCCGGAAAAAGTTTCTGTCTTTCCTGGTGCTCTTGTGGCTGGATAAGCAGAAGATAGTGTAAAACATTTGTCAATGGAGCTCAAAATCATGAAAAATGTAGGAATCATTTGTAAAATTTGAAGTCTGTACAGTTTTTTATTCATTCACAGATGGGTGTTTGATTGTGGGGTGGGGTGAGATGTTTTGTTGATATGCTGTCTGACCACATCTGAAGGCAAATGTGTTTGGAGCTGTAATGAAATGGGCGACCATCAAACTGTAGATTACAGCATCATTATATATCTATTGACTTTAATCAGGATGCATTTTTAAATTTATCAGATATAAAGCCCATAACTATGTTTTACTCTCTTTTTTCCTGTGACTATCCTCTAAAAACAGATGATAAGGCTGAGGTTTGGTCATTTTTCACTCTTTCCTTGCTTGCCCTGTGGACACATGAAGATATAAAGCACAAGAAATGGCGAATTCTGTTGCTGTCTACACATGCAGTATGATCCCAGAGCGGTCGGTACATATGAGTTCTCATTAGCTGGGGTGAAAACACATTGTTTTCCACCAGAAAATCCATTTGTTTCCATGGTGATGCTGTGTCTTCCCTTGTTCAATTTCCTTGCCTGCTTTTTATGGATAGCTTTATTGAACCTGATTTATTTTTTAATGTTTATTGACATTTTGTTCTGTCCAGATATGAAAAGAAACTTAAATATAACATTAAATGGAAAATGAATAAATATAGTACGTAATTATGGAGGGAAAAAAATGCTATAATTCATTGAATAAAATTAGGTCTTTGACTATCGTTCCATTTTAAAGCAGACATGTTTGGCTTGTTTTGCTTTTCCTCACAATTTCTGGATAATCTTCAAGATTTTTCCATAATAAACCAATTTAAATTTATTAAACATATATTTTTTGTATTGAACTGTTATATGAAGTTTTGTGGAGGTAGATCATTTGGAGAGGTGACACTGTTTTTATCTTTCAAAATGGGTGTTAAACTAACATCCATAATCAGTTTAGTTTTCATGCAGTTTGTAAATTTAGCCTCAGAAAGAATACATCCTTTATCACTGTACTTAATGTTGCAGTTCACTTTATTTTATCAAAACATCGCCTCAACTCACTGACCCTTGTACAATTTTCAGTGATAAGAAATAAATATTGTTAGATTACAAATATCAAACTAAAGTGACGTATTGCTTTTGGTTTCACAGCATTTTAGGAATCAGGTCTCTGAAAGAAGCTCAAAATTAAATGGTACCCTTTAAAGTGAACAGACAGGGGCTCTTCTTTATCATTGACTCCCACTGTACACCCATGATGGATTCAACCTTAAGCTTGAACAATACCAATCTCAGTGGAGGCATGGCCTTTTGCTACGAGTCAAAGTGTCAAATCCTCTCACTTCAATCTCTTTCCTTTAAAGACCAAGGGATTTATGAATGAGTACATTTATTTTCATGAAAAGGGAAGAAGTCTTTTCAGCACATTCATCTTAAAGTCCAAACTTTTCTAATATCCTACTACAACCATCATATTCCTGCCTGCAATGTCTGCATGAATCCATCGTATGAGCTTTCACTTTAGGATTGAGATATTTCTATAAGAAGATTTTTTTTTTCATGGAAATAAAAATTACACAAAATAAAATTAAGGATAAATCAGCACATCTGACGTCACACATAAAATGTATAGTTGTAATCTGGAGCTTTTGCTGAGCTGTGCATGAAAATCGAACATCTTGACAGTAGTATTAGGTTGGTTCCCTCCATCGCTGTTTCCGCCATGTTGGCGTTGAAGTTCTGTGAAAAAGTAGCGCGAGGCTCTGTGACAGCTCTGCCTGCAGACAAACAACAGCCATCTTTCTTCAGACTTAATGCCTCTGTTAATTTGTTTACCTTGATCAAATAGACCTCATCACTTTCAAAAATTGTCTCTTGAATGTGTTTGCTGGGTACTGAGCTATAACTCAGCACAGTCACTCCATTTGTCAGAGGGAGCCCTGACAGTCAGCCTAATTAGTTTGTTTGTGACAAAGGAGCTGTCTTGTGGAAACTGTGAGCATCAATCCATACATGAAGGCATGTGTTTTCATAACACAGCCCTCACTGTGAGCAGAAACATGCCTTTTAGGTGTCGGGTGAAACGGCATATTATTTGTTACAAATTCCAGTGCATGTGTGTAAGCTGTCATTTATTGATACAGTAAAGGTATAGAGCCTGGCTTCTGATGGTCCAGTCTTGAAACACCTTTGTGCAGATCTGTCAGAGCTGGAGTGGCTGTTCCCCTTCAAAAAATAAGACAGAATACTGAAAGCAATTTATTTCAATCAGTTTTCCATTTTATGGACTTCTATCATGTGCTCTTATTTCTTTTGTGGACATTCACATTTTTTATGAAGCACATCATAAAAGCTGAATTATTTCCAGTTTTTCTTCAAAATGTTGCAGTCAGATAGGACTGATCAACTGTAAGACGTTAAAGCCAGTGGTTTACAGCCTCTTGACATCCCTAAAAGCCACTTTGACATAATCCGGAAACACAAAAAACAAATTACCAGTTCTCTCAACAGCTTTTTGGCTCCTGGCTGTCTTTAAAATGTTCTGCAGCATCATTCTCTGGGGGATTTTCTTTAAAGGCACTGTTCACACACTCACAATGAGAACATCCTCTCTGCCACTGTTACTGCTTCTCTGCCAGCTATCGCTCTCCTCTGTGTGTGTTTAATTTTGAGATATTAACATGTCAAATATTCATATTATTAAATATTTACAGTGGGTGTGTCTGTTAAAGCACCTCCACAGAATAACTTAGTATACCTTGTATGTGTATTAAGTCTGTCTGCAGTAAGGCTTTATTTTTTCCAGGGAAGGTTTATATTTTCCGCTGTATTGACGTCTTCTGCTCAGAAAAGCATAATGACAATCATCTTGTTTATTCTAAATCATGCCGCTCAATTATCTTTTTGCTCTTTGTAGTTAAAGGGTCAGCTCACACAAATTCCAAAAAGTAATAAACATGTTGGTGGCATCTCATCATGGAGATGGTTTTGGTTGCTGTGACCTCCACCATGACCCCATTAAAGTAGACATAAAGGAAATTTCGTTGTTTCATTAGTACTTTTTTCAAAACCTCAACCTTGCAGGCTCCATCGGCCACTCTGAGCAAATGTCATCTTTAAATGCTTTGAGCACTGCAAACACAACTCTCATCACCACGGCTGTACTTTAGTGGCAGCAGTAGTGTCTCAGAGGCAGACAACTTCAAACCTGAAGATGAAGTCAGCACCATCTGCATAACTAGATACCACCTGGACATTCATATTGACATTCCAGGCCATGTGTGCACAAATATTAACCCAAAAAGAGGGAACTTTTTTGCATGCACATAAATAAATATGAAAAGAACACAGTTTGCAGAATAATATTTTCCACCCAGCATGTTTGGAAGTAGGCCACATCAGTTAAGGATGCAAGAAATGCAGCTTTCTATGCAGGTCAAGAAATTAGCTTTTTTGTATTTCTTTGGGCTGGGTACCGAACTTTGATACTTTTGTAGCACCGACCAAAAAGCTCTGATCCTATCGATTATCAAAAAATTATTCATTTTTCAGTGATTCTTAACCTTTGAGGTTAAGATGAGTGCTCATCTTAACCTTTGAGGTTAAGATGATCTGAGCTCCAAGTTCCGGCTTCCAATGAACACACCATAAGGCAAACTATCACTCCCCAGGGTCCTAAAACGTAGCTAGCGGCAACCTCTGCCTGTTGATCATCATCAGACCAGTATGTCTACCATGATAAAGCCCAAATTACACAAAAATATCTTATTGATAATAATAATAATAATAATAATAATATTGATGATGACTACGATTAAAGCCTAAATTACACAAAAATAATTTATTGAGGTATCGAAAAAAGTATTGTTCTAGAACCGGTATCAAAACAAAGGTATTGAAATTGGCATTGTATCAAAAAAAGATACCCAGCCCTAGTATTTCCTCAGTGGAATACATAGCTGTTGTCTTTCTGCCTCACACGTAAAAACATTATGTTTGCACACATCTTCATGTTGTTCATTAATGATATCATACAATATCCTCTGCAGACATTTGCACATTCAAAGGTAAAACCACACTGGAAAAAGGAGGTGAAGTGCTGTAGTCTTTCTTCTAGTTCTTCCACTCAAACATGCAGAGACATGAGTACACTTAAGATAAGCCACATCCAGTCATTTTTTTTCAACCTTTTTCAGAAATCACTGCTTTTGTTTTAGTAGGGAGAAGAGACCTTCTGTAACCTTGTGGCCTCTGAATGCCTAAAAGAAACTCTGTAAACCCTGAGCACTGTGATCTCAGTTGAAGACTACAGACTAACTGCAGTCTGTATAGCAGCAGCTGCAGCAGTCTTCTCACATCAAGACTTATTGATTTCACCATTTCCAACAAAGATAGCATGTAGTACGTCAGTGTTACTTTAAATTTTTATACCACCTTTGTTTATTTGCTTTGGCTCGTCTCAAAGCTCAGGGTAAAGTAAAGAAAATTCAGGGATTCAGATTTGACCACTCTGCGGCTGCGTCACTGATTAGCTACTGTGTTAGATGATTGGGAAAATCTATTTTCCATTTATCTCATCTGAGCCCAAAGAAGCGTAGCATCTAGATTTTAGCCTGCTGTGCTGATGCAGCGCAGGTGTTAATGGGCATTAACATTCATAGCCTGACATGTTTTATCTACTCCCGTACTTTGTTTGCACACCTTGCTGCGCAGCACACAATCACTGTAATGAAGTCTCAGTGGCTTTCGCAGCCTGTTCACACATAGTATTAAAGGAGCAAGGTGTTTGGCTCTCCTTGGTGTTTTTTATTTGCTTGTTGGTTTTGTTTTGTGGGAATCAACAGTTTTAAGCATCATAGTTAATGAAATTCTTGTACTGCTGGCGTGGCACTAGTTGGATCTCCATGGTGACAATTGAAGGTTTGCTAAATCCCTCCAATAAACAATAATTGTCCAGTCCTGGTTTGGATTTCTCATGCAGTGTTCACCGCGGTATAGTAATGATAACAACAACAAAACAACATTATAGGTTACATTTGGTGAGTTGTTGCAATGTTGTTGCTTTACTTCCATGCTACGGTAGCTACAGTCTTTTACATCATATCACGTCATATTTTACTATTCAGCTGTTATTTGTTGAAAAGCATTTCGGTGTATGCACTGTTATACAATGACAATAAAGGCTTTTGATTTTTTTTGATTGATATGATACTGATAGAGTCAGATAGAAAAAAAAATGTTTAAACATCAAATAGTCAATAGCTGTTAAAAACTGAATTATGTGCTTTGTGAGAATGTCATACTTTACAAGGGTTGCTGAGAGGGACGTGGTTTAGCAAACAGCAATTAGCAATGTGTGGAAAGACCAGTTAAAACCTGTACCTTGGCAGAAATATCTTATTTCAGAGTCGAAAACATAGTCTGTCCAGTTGTTGGTGTGCTGCATTGAGGTTGGCCTGACCAGACAGGTAGAGACACAACTGGGGCAGTCAGCTACGATGGACATAATACATAACCACAGCTGTCTATGAGCTTTCTTCATGTCACAGTAGACGTCTATGTTGATAAACTGCATTTTACAAGCTGGCAGCATCAAAATTCAGCATGGATATGCAGTCTGTCAGATACGCTATGTATTTGTATGTCAGTGTGTGTGTGTGTGTGTGTGTGTGTGTGTGTGTGTGTGTGTGTGTGGCTAGCAGGCAGAAAGCCAGCATGACCCAACTTCAGCTTTTCAGCTTTAGTGCAGGGCTGCAGACAGCTGTGCCACAAACACGCTGCTGTGGATCACCGCGAGGGCCTTTTATTTAGGTCACATTCTGTGCTTCAGTGGCCAACAGAAGGGATCTCTGTCAACTGCAATGAATACCTTTAGTTGGACACAGCCCACTTTTTAAGTGCCCTGCAAGAAGCGGACACTGTGCGTAGCTGTGTGGCATGTAGTGTGTGTTTTCACGCTTGTGAGTGTATTGCAGATGGGGGTGGGGATTGACCACTCTCTCTATATATATTTTTTCATTATTACTCTGACAACACAAGCATAATGTACTGGATTAATTCTCTCCCAGATTGATTTTATACCCTGGTTTAGTACATACAAGAAAATTGCATGAATAATTTCCCCAATTTTCCAATTTATCCAGCACCCAGTTTATAGCCATGGTAAATAAAATAATAGATCTGACTCACTCTGTATTCACACACATAAATACATCTTGCATGTGCCCTACACTATGTCCTTTATTTATGTAAATAACTGACATGATATGTCATTCTGCTGCTCTGTCTCCCTCATCCTCTCTTGTGTTTCCTTCCTTAATTTCCTCCTCCTTTTTTATTTTTTATTTACCACAGTGGCCTTTGGTAGTGCATTATAAATCGCAGTAATGAATTCCTTGCGCAGGCTCAGCCTCACTGCTGTCACAGTGCTACACCAGGGGTGCGTGGGCTCTTATTATTGTCTCGTTAGCTTCACCTCCAGTTCATTGGAAACAGTGTGGGTTCAGCGGCTAGCCAGCTGCAGCCCCAGATGGGCAAGGAAGGCAGTTTAAGGGCCCTGATGGATGCCATTGTTTTCATGTCACCATGTAAGGGAAAGGTCGTTTATTGTCGCTTGCCTCGACCGGCCCAGAAGCTGTCAGCTGGGTTTTACTGGCCAATTAGTTTGCCCTTAGAGGAAAACTAGAGGTATGGAGGAAGAGTATGGGATCGTGTGATCATTTGTTGTGTTTGTGGGTGGGGGGTGGGCTTGCGTGCAGGTGTACTCTAAAGCAAAAATAAATGCACTTTTTGTGTACTGCAATGTGTTACATCACCTCTGCAGAAGATTTGTATGTCTCTGCAGTCCCATCATCAATTTTTCATTATATTTTTTGTGAGTAAAAATGATGTCACGTTTCTAACGTTAGCCTTGAACAAAATAGTTGAGCTGGAAATAGATTTCAACTCCTCTTGATACCCCTTCTGCCTTTGTTTCTCTTGTTTCTTCGATCCCCTGTCACTTTTTCACTGAAATCTACCAGGCAGAACAGAGAAGTGCAAAGCTTTAGGACAGATTTGGACGGTCAGGGACCACATGCCAAGTGGCTGCTATATTTAGAGATTATCCTTTCTGAAGTTTTGGAGGACAAAAATAAAGCAATAGGTCCAAGTCTTGTCAACATCATCAAGTTTTCTCATCTGTGAAGGAGTGCCAAAAAGCATCTCCAAATTAAAGCAGATGAAGACACTGCGCTTTGAGTGTATGCAAATATGAGATATTTATAATTCTCTTTTCGGTCTCTCTCTCCTTGTTTGTTTGTTTGTCTTCCTCACGGCTGTGTGTTTCTTTGCAGAGCTAGCTTTGGGGCCTGTGCAGACTTCCCACGGCAGCAGTTGGATGTGCACATTGACCTGGCCACGATGACAATGAAAGGACTGTCCAGCAGCCGTAGTCACCACCACATGGTGACCTGTGAGCCCTCTTATGACTCTATGACCTTGGGGCGCTCGGACCGTCGATCCTGCCTCCTCAACCCCGGGGAGACTCATCCTGCTGACCACCAATGCTACACCCAGCGCAACTCCTTCCAATCTGAGTGCACTGCGTACCCTGACCTGGCCAGCTGCACCTTCCCTCGCAGACATTACAGCTCTCACAATGAGCTGAAGGAGGAGTGTGGTGCCGTGGTGCCTTATACAGGGCCAATGGGGAGCAGTAAGGGAAGTGGAGGAGGCGGTGGAAACAACAACCGCATCCCTTCTAACTTGCTAGAGCAGTTCGAGCGCCAAGCACCGGTGAGGCGCGAAGGCTACCACACACTGCAATACAAGCGCACTGCGGTAGAACACCAACGTAGTGACAGCCCTGGTCGAATCCGCCACCTTGTTCACTCCGTCCAGAAGCTTTTTACCAAGTCCCACTCCCTGGAAGGGCCTTCGGGGTCTGGCGGAGGGAGTGGGAAGATGAATGGCAGCAAATCCAGTCCTGATGACCCGCCTTCCTCTTCTGGCACCCTGAAGCACAGTAAGCGCAGTAAGAGCAAAGACCGCTCCAAGTCGGAGCCTAAGATGCGCACTGCCATCTCAGGCTACTGGAGCTCAGACGACACGCTTGACCGGGAGGTGTGCCTCTACCACCATCACCACGGCGGCAGCAGTGGAGGCCTGCCTTCAGGGGTCATGACCATGGGACGTCACCCAGACAAATCCCAGTCTCAGTACTTCATGGAGTCCTACAACACCATCAGCGCCCACTCTCTGAAGACGTCACGCAGCAACAATGATGTGAAGTGCTCGACATGCTCGGGGGGGAGCAGCGCAGGTATGCCGCTGGCAGGTGCCCTGGATGGCCAAGTGCAGCTGAAGAAGAGCTCGTGGTCCTCTACTCTGACGGTGAGCAGAGCAAGAGAGGTCTACCAGAAGGCTTCAGTCAACCTAGATAAAGCTCTAGTGAAAGCCGAGCAGGGACGTACCTGCCACTTCCTACAGGTAGGACAGTTACAACTGCCCCACCTCCTGCATGTCCTGCTTCATGCATCGTGTGTCCTGTGGTGCCAGCTGATCCTCCATGCTTCTGTATTTCTGCACGTATCTGTGTTTGTTTGTGGACTGGAGAAGCAGTGGCCCCATCCTTCCATTATCTGTCTCCAATAATCGTTGCTGTCATAGTGACTTTATAGTTGGTATCATCATAAAACATTTAGCTAAATCATGTCATCTGCTCCTAATCTGTGTTTGTTTCCATGTGCATGGAAATGTTCATTTAGGAAGTAATGTGGTGCCATTACTTCTGTGTTGCACAATATGTGGAATGTCACGTTGTGTCAGATAGTGCACTTAGCCTCTACATTTAGAGAGATGAGCTGATTTTACATCAATGTTCTAACAGGTCAGGTTCATGTACCATCAGCTGAACATTTTTACAAGCACAGGAAAGCTGACCAGAAACACCAGTCCTATCTGCTTTTAGAGCATGAATTGCAAATTGTTGCAGAGAACTACATTTATGCAGTCAGTACTGGTGGTGGTCATGGGGTTGTGTGTGAAAGTGAGTGTATTTTATTCACCGAGCAAGAGTAGGGTGTTACTATGAGATCAGAGAGAGTCGGAGGTGAACAGACAGAAGAAATGGAGGTGGTCACAAATACACAGGGACACACTCATATGCAGACACATTATTTCCTCACATCGAAGTGAGTTTCAAATATAAGCCAGGAGCCCAGGTAGAGAGAATAAAGTGTGTGTGTGTGTGTGTGTGTGTGTGTGTGTGTGTGTGGGAAAAGGGCCAAAAGAGAGTAAATAAGGTTAACAGAGGAGGGTGTAAATGGGGAAAGCAAAACTGAAGGAGCATAAAAGACAGAGAGGAAGTTCTGTGTGGCCTTGCATTTTAACAACCTGGAAAACGGAGCGAGCAGATCAAAGAAGGATGTTGTCGCTGCAGTACGGCAACATTTCTCCCAGCCTAAAAGAGCTATCGCTTTTTTTCTCTTGAAAGGGAGACGTAAGGGAAAAAGGGGCTTTCAAGGAGAGCAGCCTGACAAGTTCGTCTGCAGACGTTTCTTGAATCCTCAAAACAAGAGAGTGCTATTTGCTTCACCTTATGGAATTAAATCCTGTAATCCGTATATGATGATCACACTCACATGTGAACGCTTAAAGTAATGCTGAACCTTTTCATGCACTCATGCAAGATTTACAGAACATTTTAAATGTGTTGCACTATACTGAGATACATAATAATAGATTTAAACAGCATCACTTCATTTAGTTTTCCTCCCTCGAAAACAATTCTTTTGACATCACCACAGTCCCAGCCTTTCCCAAGGTGTTAGCGCAGTCTGTAGTTGCCTGTGACATCAAAGTCAGCTTGGTTTCCTAGTTACGCACCAGTCTGTTGAATGATTCTCGCTCTGTATCTCATTTCTTTCACTGGTGCCCTAACAACCACTCACATTGGGACTGCAGTGGTTCTGCTGAACAAAACCCCCTTTGTTTTCCCCCTCTCTCTCCATGTCTGCTGTCTTTGACTCTCTCTCTTTTATATTAGAGATGGGAGATGGCTTTGCCTCCTTTTATTTTTATCTTCATTAGCGTGTGAAAAGTCAGGAGAGAAGACAGAGGCCAGGGTACTGCAACATTTTGTTGAAACAATTAATTCCTTGCTTTTGATATGCCACATGCAACACAGGACAGCCACTCCAGAACTCACAAGCTTATGGTATGATCCAGCTTCATTGATTTAGTTCCTGTTGAATCTCATAAGATATGAAATGCACTCTGAGGTACGACTGTTTGTATCAGACCAGGGTAGAAAATGTTGCATCCTTGCTTTAATTCTTGTGAAAGGGTGTCTGTACGAGCTCTCATGCCTGGAGGGTGACCTGTGTTCACTCCCTCTTTTCCTTATCTCACCTCATCTCCACAGGTGCCTCAGGATGACTGGAGTGGTTTCTCACCGCTGGGGAAAGATGACGAGATCCCCTGCCGGAGGATGCGCAGCGGCAGCTACATCAAGGCCATGGCAGAAGAAGACAGCGGCGATTCGGACTGCAGCCCCAAACCTTCACCCAAAGTCCAGGCTCGACGAGCCAGCTACCTGAAGGCCACACAGCCGTCTCTCACAGAGATGACCACACTCAAGTAAGTGTGTATTAATACTGAAACTCTTCTTTATTCTGGTAAATATTTTTTTAATTCACCAGAAATGTGAGAAAAGAAAAATCACAGAGATGGTGATGGTCCTTAAAATGCTTGGTTATTTTTTCCAGCAAATAGAGCTAAAAAAAAATCTGCTTGAGGAATGACCAACAGCGGTTATAAAACATCCAATCTCAGCCTGGCAGCAGACACGCTTTCCTGTATGTGAGAGCCCCTGACTCTCAGTGGCCACAGCTTAATTACCTATTCTGTGTTCATAACTCAGACACACACCTCTATCTTCATAGCTGGCCTCGGTATCTCTACAATAACACAAACAGACAGAGCCTTAATTGAAAATATTATGTACTGAAGTCTCTTGAAAAATGAATGCCATGTTCTCATGAACTACATTGTGGGTTGAAAACATGCAAGGGATTTTTTCTTTCTTTTTGAAAGATCTGAGGTTAAAAGCCAAGCCTCATAATTTAAAGATTTTCATGGACTTGTTCCTTGTTGCATAATATTGCTGAATACTTCATAAGCTCGCCCTGTCAGAAATATGCAGCTGAGCAGAGTATGCAGAGAATCCCTCAAGACTGAACAAAGTCTTGAAACACATCAAACTGTCCAACATTAAGTCCACATAAGTCAACTTGAGCAAACACAAGGGGCTCAGTGATAATGGTTTTTGAACAGACTGAACCAGAGCAGTCCTTTAATTTATCATGTCATAGTGTCCTTTCATTATTTGCATTGCTGGACACGGCATGAAATAATAATATTATGGCTGCATTAATGTGGATTAATTGCATGAACGCTGATTTGTGCAACGGTAACTCTACTTGGACAAACTGTCCGAAATGCGTGTTAATTTTGACTGTGTTGTTAGTTTCCTTGATTTTTTTGAATGGAGTTCTTCTTCACCTGGCAACACATATCAGGCAGTTTGTCCAAATAGAGTTACCATCACAGAAATTAATGCGTTAACGCAATTAATCAGCTAATTTCAACAGCCCTAATATTAAGTCACACCCAGTGAAAATATTTTCCATCAAACTGCCTTGAAACACTGAAAGAATCAGAAAAACAAGTGTTATGTTGCAGCATGGGGCTGTGACTGATTAGCTGCATAATATACAGAGATGAGGAGAACACCAGTGTGTTCACACACACAACCTTATGTAAGTGCAAGTGGCGCAGCTTGGGGCCCTCTAATGACTTGAATTTGGCCCGGGGATTGCCATCATCATCTGATGGAACCCAGTGGAACGAACCAAGCTGCAGAGCTGCACATTGGAGCAGCTGACGTCTTGTTTTCACACTGTGCTTTTGGGAGCTGGCACAAGTCAGTCTTATACTCCGCAATGATTCAATAAACAGCTTTGTTGTTCCGTCTGTTTCAGAGGCCGTTCTGTGACCATTGTGTTCTTAACTAGTGAAGAATTACTCCTGTTGCAGAATTTCTTTACTCTCACCTTCCCTCTTTGTTAAAACACATAACGCACAGATAAAGCATGCATTTAAACAGCTGGGATTATTCCTGGTGGTCAAACAAGCTCAGGATAAAATGGCATCCTTTCTTGTCTCCCTCAGTCACCTTCTTTTTGCCACAAATTCATTTATTCTTGGCCTAGATGTTATCGTGTTTATTTGTTATGTCGCCGTGAGAACAGACATCCTGAATAATGGGTTGCGGTAATCGCATCTCCGTCTTTCTGTCCTTCCATCCCTCAAATCACAATCAGGCGGTGACTAAGAGGAGGAAGTAAAAGGAAATGGAGGAGAAGGAAACAGAGAAAACTTCTTAAATGACTGACAGGAAAGATGAGGCAAAGAAGCAAGGGGACAAAATGAGCTGATGGTGAAGATGGGGAAGAAGTCAGGCGAGAAAAAAAAAAACAGATCCAGGAGTACATGAGCAGTCGGTAATGCAGTAGAAATCAGCATGTGACTTTAGAAGCCCTGATCCTTGACTTGCAGAGAGGAACCCATGTTCATTAATGTCACTTGTTCGACAGAAGGACACCCTGGGACAGGCTGAACTTCCCCCCTTAGGTAGTACTGATTACAGACTAGCTCTGCCATTCAAGCTGTCACAGAAGACATCACTGGCTCTAAATCAGCCCCACAGGGAAATCAAGGGATGTGGATAGAGATAATGGTGTGCGGTAGATTCTTCACTGACTCCTCTGTACATCATGAACAATCACAGACTACAGGCAGCTGATATGGATGAATCGTAGCAATATTTCAATTATTTTTACTTAAGTTTATGTAGTTTATGGAACACAGAGCCCAAGACAAGTATTCTGAAACACTAAAATTACAATTAATAGCAGTGTTAGTACAGACCCCTTCAAACCTCTAATTAAAAAAGAAGCCTGAGTAGCACAGCATGTTTGATACAGCGGCTCTCAGTATATTCTGCTTAATATTTAAATGGCTGGAGGTGTTTTTTTTTCTACATGAAGATGTATTCCAACATCAGTAACTGTTTCACCTTTATTCCCATCCCCAATAGCTCATCTGTCCTAATATTACCCTGGCTCTCTCCACACTGTCCTCCCCCTCCATTCTTCCATCCAAGAATGAGTAATCTAGTTTGCTTTGCGGTGGTAACCACGTTCTATTTTAAGGAGGAAATACATAATTAAAACAGACCGAAGGACATGGTCATACCAGTTGTACGTGTGTATGTATAGAGTATGTATATTACATTTGTATATAATCACAAGTGAACATAAGAGTGTGTGATATAAAGGGAATACTGGGTCTCAGTCGATATGAGCATAGACATTCTAATAATCTTTTTCCATGTACTTTTTTTCTGGAAGTTGTTTTACTAGGCCATGTTGTTCGTCAAGAGGAAAGCGAGTCAGCTTTTTAGGTTTCAATTCCCCTGGTTAATGAATTGTTTAGCTGGCATCCAACTGCTACAAACCTACACACACACACACACACAGGTGTGATGCATGCTGAGCGATCAGATTGGAGGCAGGCAAGAGATAATGAGACACCTATTATTATTATTCTTCTTCTTCCATGGAGATGGGGATGTGTTTGTGTGCATGACTGTATTTTTGTGATCATTATGTTAAATCAGTTTTCATGACAGTCGTTAGAGTCGGTTCCTTTTCTGACATATTGGTGTGTTCTCACTGCTAAGTGTTTTAGAACAAGGACTAGCTAAGCTACTGTGAGTGTTTCTCAATACTCCTGCGCTTGTTGATTAGATAAGGATGTCTCCTGAAGCAATTATGGATTGATCTGTATCTTTGGGTTCATACACTCACTTGATTTGCGAACACTTTTCTTTTCAAAGCTTCATCTCTTCTTCTGTTTCCCCCCGTTTCCCCATCACCTCTTTGCCAAGCTCCTTTTTTTGACTTTTTCCTTCTTTTCTTGTCCCTGCTCTTTTCTCTCCTTTTTTCTCGTGGCAGGATTGAGCACTCACCCAAGCTGCAGATCCGGAGCCACAGCTACCTGCGGGCGGTGAGTGAGGTTTCCATCAATAGGAGTCTGGACAGCTTGGACCCGGCAGGGCTGCTGGCCTCGCCTAAATTCCGCTCACGAAACGAGAGCTACATGAGAGCCATGAGCACCATCAGCCAGGTTAGTGGGCCTGTGCCTCTCAGCCGTCAGCCCCTACACCCCCTGTACCGCCACTGTTATGTCCAATAGGGTCATGCAGGGGGGAGGAAATCCCATCCATAGCCGTCCTAAGGCCCAAATTAACAATCAGGTCACCATCCGGCAAAATATGAACTGCACAAAAACATCCAATCTCCCAATTAGTGTATACGTCTGTGCACTGTTTTCTAGAGCTCTGATGACTACAGACGCATATAGATTGGCTAATTAAACAGGAGGGCATGCATAACCCCCCGATCTCCTCCTTTCCCCTAATATGCTCCTTCTGTCGCTGCATACTTTGTGATACAAAATGACAGGCTAAAACTGCTCTCTTCACTTTGGCATCTCCTATGTATGAAAAACAAGAATTAGCATGCAGCTATATGATTTTTTATCAATAATTGAAATTGGGATTGGTTCCAAATGATGATGGACATTTGCCTTGGGTTTGATGGGTATTGAAAATACTGGGAAACACTCAGCAGTGAAGGTCTGTTGTTGTCATCATGGCAAAATAGCTGAGCAAAATAAAATAAAAATAAACATTAAGATAAGATAAATAAGCAAAATAAGATGTTGGTCATTTTGGATTTTGAGCACGGAGTCATACGTTTTATTCACAGTGACAGGGGAGTTTAGCTTACCTTTTTGCCTGGGGTAACGGGGATATGTACTCCCCTCCAAAGCCCAGGGGTAACACTTTGCCTCATCGGCTGAATGATGGGCCCTTGAGACGTCCCTTCAAGTCCTACCATTGAGCAGGCCCAGAGGAGAGTGACACTCTGGACCTGGCATCGACTGAAATGCCACTGAATAAAGGAGGTGCTGGTAGACTCTCTTTCTCACTCACTCACATTTGACATGCATGCACATAGAGTGTGAACTGACAAACACAAAACAGATGCTCAACATCAGTGGGTTGAATCGAGGTCCACAAACCTTTCTGACTCCAAGCTCTGCAGTTCATACTCACATTTGTCTGACTTGTGCACTCACACACCCAAACCAAACACTTTAGTCCCTAACCGCATCCCATTCCTGTGTTTTGCTCGATGTTTTTGGACTAGCTGAACAACGGCAAATTCAAGGAGCTTCATGTTATCTCCCCTCACACAACCCAATCTGTAACACACATCTGTCTCAGACTGTAAAAACAATCTTTCTACATCTTCTTCCCTTTAGTCTGTTTTAAAACCCAAACAGCACTAGCCTAGCTGTAGTTAGATTTCCTCAAGTCACACCTCGAATCCCACTAGTCATATCTCTGACACGTCTTCTCTCCTTTAATAACAACACTTGCAGTATTTCACTATGTTGTACAGCCCTTTGAAGTTGTATCCTGCAGTGATTTCTCCTCCTTTGCACTCCTTGGACCTGCTTTTATTTCTCTAGAATATAATATAATTATTTCTAACGGTATATACCTCTTCTTCTATATGCTTCACAAGGCAGCACTGAGGCAAATATTTGACGAATTGGAACACACTGAATACTGTGACGTAACATAATCTGGATCCAGTAAGCTGATATTTAACAGCAAGAACTAAGAACACTGCAAGTTTATATTCTGATTGCTTTTTCTTAATGGATTTGAGTCAAAATGACTTTTGTTAGGAAGAAGCCTCTCTGCATTTGTTAATTGCCTGTGAGCAGAGAAGTATTAATATGAAACAAAATTTATGGCGAATATGGTGAATTAACCTCAAATTTTGCGAACATTGGAACACTGTCTTCTACTGGAGCACCCAATTTGTAATTTATGTGTATTTAGATAGATAAAACTCCACCTGCTGAAGGTTTAATCACTGAAATAGGTCTGTGACATTGAATTTTGCAGCAGAGAGATGCTTCCCTGACTTTTGCTTCTCTAATATATTGTCCCTTCTCCTTTGTCTTGAACCATGCTGAGGTGCACCTGCGCATGTTTATTTTTCATTTCTGTCCTTCATCTGGGTGTTTTTGTGTGCACGTACTGTATGTCTGTGTACGTCCCCTCTTCTACAGGTGAGCGAGGTGGAGGTGAACGGGCAGATCGAGGCAGTGTGTGAGTCAGTGTTCAGTGAAATGGAGTCGCAGGCAGTGGATGCCCTGGACCTGCCGATGCCCGGCTGCTTCCGCATGCGGAGCCACAGCTACGTGCGCGCCATAGAGAAAGGCTGCTCGCAGGAAGAGGAGGAGGGAGGCGTGGTGGTGGCCATCAGGAGGCCCAACTCGCCCCCACGCAACACCACCACTGTCAGAACCATCCAGAGCAGCACAGGTTGGTGGGAACATGCACCCAACACATGTGTGAACATGCATAATATATAATGCATTATAAATTGATTTGTGTGCATAGAAAGTGATATATTATAGATGTGCTGTATGTGCAGCATGTGTTTAGTGTCAACAGCAACAGGAATAAATGAATTATTACTGCAGTTAGCATAGAGAGAGGTTTATAGTTGCATGGATAGATTGAACTTTAAATTTTATTTCTATTCATGCTCACAGTCCCACACTGAATATTTTTCATAAAGGAAAGAGTTACCTTGGCGAGCTGACCGGGAGTAGTTTCACTTTGAAGCGCAGACCCAAACCCTCTGCATTATTATCATCTGACCCACTTTTCTTTTCCGATGCAATATGATGAATGCAGAGCTGTTTTTCCCACATAAGAGCTTATTTGAGCTGTAAAGCTCACTGGCTGCTGGGTCTTATTTTAGCCCTCTTATGGGCCTCATGGTCTGGAGCACTTGGCTTTCCAGCATTATCGCATGCAGTATTGATGCTGAGTGGCGCTGACACACAGCACTGGGTGCTTCTATGTTTCCCACCGCAAATCCAGACATCCTTCCCTTACATTGGACGCGTTGACTCACCGTCGCCTGACGCACACTGGCTTTCTTCTCCATTCCTTTTTAATTATGCCAATTAAAAGACAGCGGTTCCCAGAACCTAGCTGACAAGGTTACTGTTGGCTAATTTACTGTAAATTGGAAGAATGGCTAAACTAGTTCAATCAATGAAAATTTCTTGAAATTAGCTCTGAGG
This sequence comes from Synanceia verrucosa, assembly GCA_029721515.1. Classification (NCBI taxonomy): domain Eukaryota; kingdom Metazoa; phylum Chordata; class Actinopteri; order Perciformes; family Synanceiidae; genus Synanceia; species Synanceia verrucosa. Next base: position 8,373,281 of record CM056568.1, on the reverse strand, counting down.
AAATGTTTATTTAATTCTGTTTGACTTGCTGCAAGTGATCTCTTTTAAGATTTCAATTTATTTCTCTACACAAAATGAAATTACGATGTTGCATCCCTGTACTTTTATCATTTCACATCTATTGACATCTCAGGGTAACAACACAATCAAGGGCAATAGAGGATTTAGTTGATTGTTCTAGTGTGCGGTGGTAGTTATTGATCTGTAAAAGAAAACAGATAAGATCAAGAAATGGACATTCGGAGCTTCTTTCCCTGAGGAAGGAAAAGATAATGAAGACCATCTATCAGGTGATGTGCTGTAGGCACTAAACTCTGGTTTTCAAGCCAGACAGCTGCTCTGTACTGCTACATGAACCGCTACAGTACATGATTCAGGACGCCTCTTTTTCTCTCTCACACGTTCTCGATGGAACTGTTTTGATCTGCAATCATTTGCTGATAATGTAAAGATAACACCTTTAAACCCTTCTCGGGTAAAGTGTGACTGAGCAGAGGTGTTTTATGTGGCGTGCACGTCAGCAGCAGTAGCCTCACAGCTGCTGGAAATTTAATGAACTTCCATTTTTGGCACCTGAATTTGTCACATAATGAATGGACGCTGTGGAAGTACAGAGAAGAGATATTAGTGCTGTGTGGTCGCTGATAATCCAAAATTATGCTGCTGCTTCCGAGTGAGAGCAATGCTCTGTCTGGCTTGTGTAGCTCTCTGTTATTGGCTGTCGACTTCTTGTGACCCCTGACCTTCGTTTGCTGCTGACCTCATTGTGTCTCATATTCAGCTGCAACTGAAGCTCAAACAAATGTGACATGGAGAGTTGGTTGGAGTGATGCATTATGAGGCTTTGTGGAGAGCAGTTCACTACGGTTGGCAGTGAAGGTATGGATTGCCTCAGATTACTGTCATAGTTGTACTACTGCACAATTCATCACCTCCTTAGATCTTCACCACTGAGTCATCAGTCACTGTAATTAATTAGCCACCTCTCCTTTTTCTCCTCTTGGGGAAAGGCTGCTAGTGAAGGGAAGAGGAGGAAAGAGAGGTTGGAAGGAGAGAAGGAAATGATCTCAGTCTGGCTACATTTTTCCTGTCTTGCACTCTTAAAATGTTCACGTCATGGTAGCGTAACTACCATTTTCTGATGTTTCTATTCATGCAGTGTGTGAAGTTGCAAGTGGTATCAGACCCTTTAATTAAGACTCCTTTACATTAATTAAAGCTCCTTGAAAATCAGGATATCTATGGGGGATTAATCAAATTGTTTTACATTTATCTGTATATTTTTTGGATGTTTAAAGTTGAGCAGCACAGAAAATGTGTTACTGTACCAAGCAGCAACTTCTAATAAGGATATAAAGTGATGCTTCCCTCATATATTAATGCAAGCTATCAATTTAGACTAATTTTTGGATTATGGATTGCAGTCAGGTGTAAAAAGGTAAGGGAAATGACGGAGTTGTCGGTAACTTGAGAAAACTCAAGCTGTAAACAGACTCTACTTCCGGTGTATTATCATTTACCAAGTGCCCACCTGTGGCCTTCACAGTGTCTGAACTAAAACAAAGCATGTATGCGTATTAGTCCAAATGACTCCAAAGTGAAATGGGTGAGTAAATGGCAGTATTTTATCCCAGAAATAAGGTCCAATTAAAAAAAAAAAAAAAGCGGCACTTCCCCTTTAACTTAATTAAATGCTACAATGTGCAGTAATAATCAAAAGAAATGAGTGGCAGCCTTGAAACATCTCTCTTATATAGGTTTGAAAAGCATACATCACACAATTCATATCAGACATTTCAAACATTCTCTCTTTGCTCTCACAAAAGTGATGGTACTCTGACTTCCCGCCAGGTAAACAGTCGCAACAAACATGTTTACACACATGCAGTCATACCTTTCACAGGGAAGCTTCTGGGAGCCCAGAGTGAGAAGTGAAGCCGCTGTTGTGGTGAATATTGCATGATGTTTCAGAAGAAAGTTCAGGCAGCAGTTCCCGTCCCACTCGTCCCTGCGGCAAACCACCAGGATATCACATGCACACACACACACACACACACACACACACAGGTGAGAGACCTATCAGCTTCCACTCTCTGGTTTGCCCACTGTGCCGCTCCTGCCCATTATTATTGATGATGGTTTTAATCCTGAGGAAGGAGACTGAAGTAAAGGGCTGTCCTTTGATCTCTTCTCTTTGAACGTCAAGTGGCTGTTGCTGCTATTCGGCGCCGCTGCGCTCACTCAAACCGGTCGTACACGCTCACACACACACTGCTACTGCATGGGACAGACATGTTGGCCTAGACATCAGCTCCTTTGGATCAGTTTAACAAAATCTGGAGCAGATCCTCTTTTACAGCTTGAGAAAATCCATAGCAATCGGTTAATGTGAGGATTTTAGTGCCTCTAAGCCCTGGCTCCTCCGCACCGTGTCGTCTCCAGTTAACATATTCATCACCTCTTCACTCTGCTTTGTCTTTCTTTTCCTTGGCCTCTTATTGCTAGATCCTCTGTCTTCTCACAACAGCAGTTAGATGTGGGGGGTAAAACAACCTGTTGTTTCACTTCGAAGACAAATTGACCTTCAATTAGAAACAATACACACAAATCTTAAATCTGGGAAATCTCTTCCTCTCACCCTTGCTTCGTTGGTTCACGGACCCGCTGTCAGTTATCTTGCCCCATTTTCCCAGTATCTGTTTTTCAAAGGTGCTGAGGGATTGGCTGAAATGAGTGGCTTTCCTCCCTTAGCTCCTATAAAGGCTACAGGACAACGTTTAATTTAATGGCTGTGAATTTCCTATGGCTCCAAACAGAGGCGCTGCGCTCAATAAAGCATTCCTTAAATAAGCATTTGAGGCATGTGGCTCATTTTGCTGATGGTCTTGTCAAACACTCAGTGGAATACCAGCTCTTCGTTTAGATTTCTGATGCAGCACTGGGCATCCTTTGCTGTTTGTTGTGTCGTTAAAGTTCATGAACAATAATCAAAAATTTTTTTCTTTAAAACCACAGAGGGAGCATCTTATATGAAAAGAATGCAAAAGTTGCCACTTTCAAGAGTAAATCATATACTATTCATGTATTTCAGTACATTTTTTAATACTTTTTTTATATTTCTTTTCCGTATGGGAAGACTTCATATTTCATTTGTAGCCTACTTAGGATTCCACCTAATGCATATCAAAGTTATTTTGTGCAGTTTCCTAGTTCTAATGTTGATTACAGAGGCCAGTCTGAATATTGCTCCATTATTATATTAAGTATCATTTTTGTCATTTGATATATTATCTAACATTGATCCATCCCACTCCTTAATTACTGTCAGTATTAAGTTCATCACATTAGGAGTGGGTAAGTGTTTTCAGTGTCTTTATGTTTTGCAATGAATCTCAGGCATACTGCATTAATAAATCTCAGTATGATCTTTTCAGTGTGGAACAGTAGCAATTTCAAATCATATTCATTGCAATGTGTGAAATGTACTGTACTGACCCCACATGGGGCTCCTGTGTATTCCCAGCTCTGTCTACAGTCCAGTAAGTACTACAGGCTAAACTAAAGCCTGTACAACACTGCCCCCAGGGGCTCAGTGTCTCATTGCACTGCACCTCTGCCCTCTCCTCCTACAGTTTAGCTGTGTGAGTGGGTGGATGGAGAGCTTACCAGACAGCTTGACCCAGTTAACAACAATTGCTGCCATCACTGGGTCCTCTCCAAGACTTCTATTCGGAGAGAGCTTGTGAGAATAAATATCTTTTGGGATTTCCCAGTGCGCTAAATATAAGTTGCAGGGATACATATGATACCAGTTAAGTCTGGTGGAATCAAGGTCAAGTCCAGTGTAGGTCTAAATCTCACCTCACACCTTCATCAGCCCACACGAATTTCCTAGAGCAAGGCTTCAATGTGTTTTTCTTATGTCAGGATGACTCATGTGTTATAAATTGCTGCTCAAGGGTTCCCTGTGTGTTTTGAGTAGGTCTCCTATCAAAGTGGATTTGAGGAAGACTTCAGGTGAAAGACCCCTATGGCAGCACTTGTTCCTGAAAACTTGATCTCTGCTCCTGCTGCTGCACTCAGTTACTGTGGATTTGGCCATCTGCTTGCCTGTTGTATCTGTTATAAGCAGTGAGTTCAGAGCAGAGCCTGAAAGGTAAACTATAACTGCATGAATACAAAAACAATCAAGTTGCATGTAACTGGTAGCTGTTTTTATTTGTGTGCTTACAAAAATTATTAGATACTGATCTAAATCAGTGTTATAAAAAGAGGTGATGGCACATATAATGATCTCCACAATAACACCAATCCCCCATTGTATGCAAAAGTAAGAAGCAAACCTGCACTAAATCCTAGGCCCCTGGGTAAGAAAACCAGCTTTGCCAAACAACAGGTTGGCAGTCACATATTACCCATATTGTTTACTTAGATTGCCACTCTCACTTGAAATTGATTTATCGTGCAGGATCAACCGAAGTGCAAGAACACACATGGAATATGAAATAAAAATACAGACTTTACACTAGAATTGCATGTTCACTCTTGTATATATGTGATATATGTATGTAGCCTACAGTATAAGGGATATATTATTCTGATGTTTGTCAGATTAGATAATTTACAGATAATTATATTATATTATTATATTATATATTATAGATAATTTAACTGAATTAAATGTCATTTTCTGTTTTGGTTTATTTTGTTTTACCTAGATGTCAGTTTCATAGCCTGTAAAAACCCTCTGTCATAGGCACGTCATACATATGTTCAGTCAGGACCGCTACTGAGCATCACTGATGCTAAAGAAGAGAGAAAAGGAAGTTTCAGAGTCATCCTAATTAAGTTTCCTGGGTGTTAGTGAACGGGACTGTCCCACCCAGTGCTGGGTGAGCCATGAAGTGTTAGTGTGGGGCGGGGGTGGCGAAGAAGGCGCGTCCACATCGTGACATGAGATCCAGTATGGTCACAGTGAAGGAGCAGAGGGGGGACAGAGGACTGGTCTCAGCAGCTCGGCTCTGGACTCTCAGTCATGTCGCTACTTCACTGTCTGTACGGAGCGCTGCTCGCCATCCGTGAATACTGGATTCACCTTTGTGAGTAAACAACCACTGCTGCTATGTCTGTTGTTTTAGCGCGAGGACGAGCTGCTGCAAGCGAGAAAGAGGCAGGAAGTTAGGTTATCCAGCCTTCATAATAAAAGCTACATTTATTGTGGAGGGGCAACAAGTAGTGAAATGGATAAAACGCTCAACACATTGTAACATTACTACCTTATCATACATGCAGATGAGCTTATTTACAGGCTAACAGCAATCAAAGTTTTTACCTGACGTCGGGTTAGGTAATTTAACGGACCATCCCAAAGTAAATGCGTCACTTTGGCGACTTTTATTTTGAAATTACCAACCGGAAGTACTGCATTGTTTGCGATTGTTTGACAAAAGCTTTCAGCGCCCATCCCTTATTTCTGCCTACTCATGCTTCACATGAAAATGGATGAAACTGTTTAATGTTAAATCAAAATAACTAATCATTGACTGATTGAATTCTGACATTAGATTGATTGTTTAAATTTCAACCAAAACAATACATTTTTAAAAATTGTTCCCCCTGCTCTGGCTGTGGAGTCACACACCCTGAATTTGACAATAAAATCAACTTTTAGCTGGTTTTCCCTCCAGTCTGGACGCCATGTGAGTGTTCTGAGATGACCCTACATGCTGTTTGCTGTCCCCTCCACTCATGCTACCCTGGAAATGTTGAACACCTCCCAGCTCCTGGTCTATTTCAGTATCATATCTCAGATGGAGGATGACAGGTGTGGCCTGCATCATACAGAGCAATGCCTGGCACTGCATCACAGCACAGGACCTAGTTATGTAGGTCAGACTCTGGGCCGCCCCCCCTGGAATTGAAGTTCATAGCGGTTCATCTCAGACTGTGCTCTTGTTAAAGTGGGCATCCAGGGGGAGAGAGAGGTGCTGAACCCCACAGGCCTTGAGGGAAAAGAGATCACTGGTGCCACTTACCAGTTCATGTAGGGTAGATGGAGAGCCCCTAACGCCCTACTGTGTGACAGATGAGCAGTCTGTGGCCCCATGTCTCCCAACTGACCATCTGCGTTTCAGTGAGTCATGATGCACACGTCATTCCCGACACTGATGCCAGCTGTGCCGCCTGCACGCTCACCCACCAGCTTTCCTCTTTCTATTTTTATACGAGGTTCTAAAACCCTCCTGTGCAGAACATGCCAAGGACACACATACACGTCTCCAGCGATCCAAGCTGGTCAGATGCTGGTATCATTTAATCAGGGATGGGTAGTTAAGGTAGTGTGGGAAGACTCAGCTGTTGACATAGTTTTCAAGGAAGGCCTTAGTTGCACTCACTTATCAAGCTGTAAATAACACCACTGCAAGTTACATCTGGATGTAACAGCTGTAACTGCAACACTTTCAGTCATAGTTATAATTCCCCTGATGTTCTGTTTGTGCTCATACGCTGTACAGTCATTGGTTTCTTTTCTGTACCTATTTCACCCTGAGGGGTCATCAGTTTCATTCACAAATTGTTCGTTCCATCAGTACTGGCTCAAATTCATCCTGGAAAAAAAAAAACTTTTCTCGAGGGCACAGTTGCACATCCGTTTTTTGAAGTACCAGCCGATTAAATGCATTGGCATTTAAACTGATAGTGCTGCAAACGGTTTTAGGAATGACTCTTCCCAAGAGGCAAGGTCATGTTAAAGAGCAGAGGCATTGCTTGAGTAAGTATTGCAGTACAGGAGGGAATATGTTCAGTGACATTTTTTTCCTTCGGGCTTGACTTTCTGATGCGAATCTGTTCCAGCTGGTTGAGAAACCAAGTAACGCTGAGTTAAAAAAAATCTGCAATGCAAGAAACAGCTCAACAATTTTGGAAATGCATATGCATATTTGTTTTCTTGCTGAGACTTAAATAAAAAGATTGATTCCACTTATTTCTCATATGAAGCTGCAAAGACATGGTTAGCTTAGCATAAACATGGGAAACTGGTTAAAAAAATCAACCTACCCGCACCTCTAATGTTTACCACGTAACACGAGTCTGATTACAGACGGCAATAAGATACTACATTAGGATTACTTGTTGCTAATGTGTTCAACGTGAATGTCATAGATACAAAAACATCCGCTTGAACAGTAATAAAAAGTATTACAGGTAATTGTTAAAAGTTATGCCACTAGTGCTCTTCTGATGTGTACACTGTTAAATATACGTACCAAATACAGTAGGACATAATGTGGGGTCTGAAATACTGGATGGATACTTTAAGTTAACATTGTGTAATATTATTGTTGATGAGTTTTAGTGCAATAGATAGCACTTTGTAGAGTAGTCCCAGTAGTGTCAGGTTTGTTGTACCCCTATGTGGGTCTCACTTCATTTCAGTGAGACTTTATTGTCAAAGCACACTCCCATGAGCCTCTCCCCCACTTTCTCTCTCTCAATCATTATCCGGGCATATTTTCCCAAAATATCACACTTTTAACAGGCGCTAAGACTTCCGCTCTCTCCTTCTGTCTTTCACCGTGTCTTCTTAAGAAGTAATTATCATGTTAAAGCTGAGCTTATGAAGTGCTTGCCAGGGGAAAGGAAGATACTTTTACACAGTCATCCAGTGAAAGTATGAGGTGTCCACTTATACTGTAACTCTGGAGAGAGACGTGATGACAGGCAGCTCAGACTTCCTGGCTCCGGGGTACTAAACAGTGTCTTTTGATCTAATGTCTTTTCACCCTGCATATACTTCACTTCTCTTACTTTTTGAATGATAGATGAAAATATTGCACAGGTTGCTTTGATATGATCATAGAGGAGCATTTGGACATAAGAGAAGTGTAGATGGTACAAGCACTCTGTTTTAACTTTTAAAAAAGTTCTGACTTGAACCATAAAGTCAGTGACACAGAGAATAACAGGAAAGATGACAAATGACAGTGTCAGTTGATTTTGTTTTTATTTGGCCAATTTATGACTCATTTGTATTTTGTAGTTGGTTAGCTTTTATTTTGACATCATCTTTAGCTTTTCACGGGCTTACAAGAACATCACCACTTCAACTATCAAAATCAAACATAAACTTAGGCTGGAATATATATATATGTATATATATATATATGTATATATATATATATATATATATATATATATATATATATATATATATATATATATATATATATATATATATATATATATATACGTATATATGTATATATATAAACGTATATATATACATATATATATATATGTATATATATACGTGTATATATATATATACACGTATATATATACATATATACATATATATATATATATATACGTGTATATATATATATATACACGTATATATATATATATATACGTGTATATATATATATATACAAAACTAAAAGAAATACATCCATCAAATCACATGTGCACATGCCAATTTTAGAAACAGAATACCTAAAGTGTATCCTGTTAAAGGATGTTTTTTCCCCCAGGTCTTTTACAAGTAAATGACAGCTCATAATCCATATTGTAAAAAGCTGAAAAAATAGTCCACGTTTCCCAGTAATGACAGTAACTGCTGCATTCTTGTAAACATGACCAACAAGGTATCTGAAATGCAATCCTCAGTTCATCCCAAAAATAATTATATCCTTTAAACATGATTTAAGTATGAAATGTTTATGTAGGATATTGAATAAAAAGGACAAAATATATCAGCTTAAACAAACACTTTTTAATTTTCAACACTGTTCAACCAGTCTTGGTTGCAGTTGTTTCCCTCTTAAAAAAAATTACACACTAATAAATAAGGTTTCAATTCTAAACAGCCACCACTGGAGGGAGCCCTAGTCCAAAATAAATCCAGCTGATGTCTCTCAGCAGAGGTGGGTCCCACTATTTACGGCAACTTACATGTTTCATCTTGCAGTATTGCTGTCAGACATTATTTTAGACATACACTGAGTCCTAAGTTCCAGTTACAATTTTGTGTCCAAAATACAGAGAGAGAGAGGAAATGGGTGATTAGTGTGTGAAATACTGTACCCATGAATCATGGCGAACGTTCATGTTTTGCTTGATGTGTACAGTATGTGCCTGAGAGACATGGAGATCAAAAGATGTTCACTGGGGTAGGAATGCTCCTTTGAGCTCCATCAATCCCTCCTGTCATGTCTGTTCCTCAGTCTCACACACACACACACACACACACACACACACACACACTAGCTCTCCATACTCTGGTGTTAATTATAGGGACAGATAAAGCCCTGCCTTAGCAACGTATGCCACTGCATGTGAAATACACCTGTGTGTCAGCGGATCAAAGCCGCCATCCTCCGAGGTGGAATTAGTATTCAAAGAGGGGATGTAAATTAAACAGTACTCTGGTGTCATCTGTCTTTCCGTTTCTCTCTCTTGCTCTATGAAACACACACACCTGCATAATGCTGTCGTCCCACATGCTTTGATGGTGCAGGTAGGTGTGTTTGACAGGAAACAAGGGCCTGGTTGAGACACGCACTGCATACATGTGGAGTGAAAAGGAGAAAGATGCCAGTTGTGGTTGGTTGGCAGCCGTAGTTAGAGCTCCTGTACGGGCCCATGTGGCTGTATATAATGTCAAAGTGTCTGTGTGTGGCTTCTCCGTTTGCAGCTGGGGGATCAAGCCCAAGCTGGGAGCCTCGATGTGGGTAAACTGTGATTTGGCTATCTCTCTTCCTGGATGAGATAAATCCTAACCATGCTGATATTTCAACCACTCAGTAATTACTTCATCCTGTCACGACTGTCTGAGAATGTAAGCCAGTGGGAACTTGCATTGTCGCTGTTTCATTGACACAAGACCAAAACACTCAGTTTCTCTTTTAAGCAGCTCAGTGTCAGCAACTGATTAAAACAGGAAGGAATTTATTGAAAGTTTTTTTTTAACAGTACAGTTGCAGTTTAAAATGTCATTTGAGCTTCAGTAATGCTGATGTCTGATGTCAGATTTAATTTGAACTAAATCATGTTCCTGTGATCCAGATGCAAGCAAGGAAAAGAGGGAATTCTCACCCTGTAATATGAAATCCTTCACTAGATGTCATCATAGACTCAGCTGCGTCAAAGCACGCTGCCAGTCAAATTTACACTTATTGTGGCCCAAATAATGCATAACATGACGCTCTGATGCAATGTGATCGCAAGTAACTCATACAGAAGAATTGCACCTGTAGGCACATGCTGAATATTTGTGCAGAAATTGCTATATCATGGTATCAATCATGTGCAATCATTGTGCATTTCCATGACCTGAATTGGCAGTGATTTCCTGCCTTGACATGCTCTAAAGCAGAATAAAAGTCAATGGGATTAATCCACAGAACTTAAAGCTTTTGTTAGTGGTTGTTAGGTGCTCCATCCTTATTTATGACTTAATTGGTCCCAGCTTGTCATGGCTTGGAATGCTTTGATTATAGCTATTTGGGTAGGAAGAGTGGCGTTTGGACATCTTTTGACACAGGAAGAGAATGTCTCTCCTCCTGCTCTCAGTTTGGGGAAAAAAGGCATGAAAGAGAGACACAGGGAGGAGCTGACAGGGCTATGGCAAACACAAAGAATGGCTGCAGCATCAGACCCCCGCTGTCCACTACTCTGCAGAAAGAACACACAAGCTTCCTGCTAAAACACAAGGAATCTGTAGGATTACTTTCCTGAATGTTAGGATGCAAACTTGGCATGTCTGATCAGGTGGACAGGGGCTGCTCTGTCAGGTAGGGGCCGTCCCACTCCTACCTTTTTTTTCCCTCTTCCTGTCTGTGTTTTGGCATCAGAAGGAGCAAAGGAAAAAGCAAAAGCCCGAAAGGATTTCCTCAGTGTTTACCATGGATGATCCTCATGGCTCCTGCACGCTAAAGCTGGGCAAGGCAGGGCCTGAGTGAATGAAAAACAGAAGAGGGGTTTGGCTATAGAATTAAATCTCCTCCAAGGAGGCGTAAACATCAAACGTGCTTTTTGCCCTGCTCTCTTGACAGAATGTTGAAAGTTTTTACTTGACTTTACTTGACAGCTAAATTGCGTGGTTCGTGTTGCTTTCGCTGTGTTGGAGTTGCTCTGTGGAATGGTGCATGGCTGTAAGTGGGTGGTTTGGGCTGTGCAGTGTGGGAGGCCAGGCCCCAGTGCAAATTAAAGACTTCTCTGTGAAAGTCCCAGACTCAGCTACAGTAATGCGAGTGTGTCTGAGTGACTTAGCCTGTGTGTAAGCAGCCGACGGGGAAGAGACCCAGCCCTCCCTCTTTTTTATTTTTTTAACCAGTCATTAAAAATAAGCCACAGCTCACCCCCGGTACACACTGAGAGACAGCAAGAGGGAGAGAAAGAATGCATCTCCTCTTTCTCCTCCCTTTCTTTGAGCTTTGCTGCTTCACTAACCAAGTAAAACGGGGAAGAAAAGGGAGGAGGGGGTTGTTGTGTTCAAGGGGTACTGACTCCACTCAGAGGGTTTTAGACTCACACTCAGACCCCTCCCCCGTGTAAAGAGTAGCAGGAGGTTTTTTCTATCCAGGAGGGGAGAGAGAGAAAGAGATGAATGGGGAAAGGAATGCAGGAGACAAACGAGTGCTCTCGGCAGGAGAGTGGGAATGTTGGAGAGACCATTGTTCCTCCCCCACAAGATTCTGCAGGGAGTGGATGTAAACATGTAGGAAGAGTGAGGGAAGAGGGGTGTGAAAAAACACACCTGAGAGACACATCTGTGGCATCTGCTCTCATATTCATATCATTTACCCTGATTCCCGCTGTCTCCTTCGATCACTACACCACTGCACACACACATGCAGCCAGTGCCTATAGCTGCCATCTCGTCTTTCCCTCCGCCTCCTTCAACAGGATGTATAGGGTCACAGGGTCGGGACTGGAAACCACAAAAGACAGTATGCGTCAGTGTAGGCTGGTTCCAAATCCCCCCATAGACCCTCTGGTACCTCCTACCTTTCTCTCTCTCTCTCTCTGTATTTTCTCTCATTTCCCTCTTTCTCTCTCTTAACTTTTCCATCTCTTCTCTCTCCATCCGTCCTCCCCCGCCTGCCCTGTTTCTCCTCTCATATAGGCGACGCAGAAGGCCTCACGTTTGGTTTTGGGCCCAGATGGCTTTAGCATGCCTCTGGCAGTGGATTAAGGCAGCCAGTGTCTCCTTTCCCCTCCATGTGCAAGTGTTCAGGACAAAGAACGTCAAACGGGGAAAGAAGGAAGGAATGTGAGGAGAGGGGAAAAAAAGAGGACTGTGAAACAACACCCGACACTGATGTTTCACGGCATTCCTGGAAGAGTAAACTCAAATGCTTGTAAAAATCCAGCTTTCCTGTTACTTTTTCGTGCCCAGTCATTTTATGAATCAAGTTCTGACTTTCTCACCTCTCAGAGTTAATCCCCAGAGTTTTTGTTGCATGCAAACCACAGAAAGTAGAAGTGAACTTTTGACCACATTCTGCTGCATTTATATGTAAATAGCAGCTGCAGCAAACAGCGATCCTTCATGTAATGACATGACAGCGGCAGTGTGTTTCAACCCTCTCACTTAAGGCCGATTCCTGTGTGTCAGCCCCTTGTCTTTTTGCCTATCTAGCTCTGTTTGCTGTTTTGCCACTTCCCAGAGTCCATTACTCCCCAGGCTTGTGGTTATGTTTTGCTGTGCTCGGCTGTAACTCCAAAGACGTTCAGTTCTTGTGGACAGTTTGTCATGTTTTATCAGGGAGCTGTGTTTAGCGCTTGGAGACAGTGTGGTGGCAACATTGTTGTGTTTATTTTTAGTGTAGCAGAGACTGGTCTAAGTGGGTTGCATTATCCACTTAGCAACACAAAATACCACCATCAAGACATGTCCTCTCTTCTTCTTTCAATCTTTATCCCTGCGTGCTTGACATCAATAAGATTTATGCCAACCTAGTCACTGCTCAATCACAAAGCCAGTTTAGTTTAATGACTAACTGATCTCTCCCAGGAAGGATGGTATGCCATGGCTACAGCTGCCTCTGCTGTCATTGACGGCACATGCGATGTGTCACTCCACTCAGAGAGCCAGTCTGCTCTTAAAGCCTCAGTCAGCCGGTGAGCAATGCAGTGGGAAATGAGTGCAGTGAAAGCATGTGTGAGATGTGTGGGTGTGTTAGCTTTAGCACTGGGACTAATGCTTAGGTTTATGCCCCACGGAGCAGCAGGAATGTGCAGGAACTGAGGGAAACAACACAGCAAACACATCCTCTGTCCTATCTCCATTTTCTCTCATCCCCCTTTTTTTCTCACTTCTCTCTCCATTATTCTTTCTTTATCTCTTGCCTTCTCCTCTTACGTTGAGTGACTGTGCTCTCTCTTTCAACCCCCTGCAGGCAGCTCTTTTGGACAGAAACAAAGGACTAATGTGTCTCTTCATGTGGTTGTGCACTAGTCAGGGTAAAGCTCTAACCAAGGAGCTACAGAGAACAATGGAAATTGCCCAGAGCCATCACAGGGCAGGTCTAATGAGAAAACTGCAGTCCTGTAAGAAAAGTCCTCAGGAGATTAGCTCACATGCTTCAGTACTGTACGAGGAACTTAACATATTTATAGCTTTTAATCCTTTTGACGATTACACAACTGTTAGAGTAAATATTATTTTGAGATTTGAGAGATTCAAGAGATTTGTCACATGCATGATTGTACATGTACCATTACTGATATGAATATCAGTTGTATATCTCACTTCCCTAACAGGTAGGCAGTAGGGACCTTGAATACATTGTATGTGGTCACTAATAAGTGTGTTTTGAAAATGAACTCTTGATTTTTGTTTCCCCGCCCCATTGGTTTGGTCTCTCAGCACGTCTGTCACTGATTGACAGGGTGAGAAGTGCGTCAGTCCATAAAAAAGGAATGCAGGTAACTAAGCTCTCTGCGAACTTGAAGCTCAGGGAAGTGGGTTAAGTGAAGCAAATCTATTGCTTAACAGCGAGTAGCTGCCTGCCAGGTTTTAGCGGCTGACAGTTAAACACACTCTTATCTGACGATTCAGGAGACACGAGCCAACCAGAGCATTTACCCGCTGTTGACACAGGTTTCTGTCAGAAGGGGCACACTGAGCGCACAGCTTTGTTCAAACCACTTGTTTGTCCGAGGACACCGGGGGCATAGTCAACAAATGTTTCGTGCTGATATGCATGCTTATGTTTAACCCAAGGGGAAAAAAACAAAACTTTAAATGCTGCAGTTAACGCAGGATGTTTACAACACTTTCACCATTTGCGCTGAGAAGTCAGTCCCCGACAAGCACTCACACATGCTAAATATACTTCTTTAAAGGCGCTCACAGACTTCCACCTTCCCCTCATGACACACAGTGAGCTATTGTGTCTGAGAGAGTTCAGGCATCTGGAGAGCAGAAACCCTCTCTGGTGACCTCTGGTCTCTGGTGACTGCGAGGCGTAGATTGACATGACGGTCTTTGGGAGACTTTCAGGTGACTCAGAAGGTCGTTCGGACTTTTAAAGGATCATTTTTTAATTCTGTCATTTTTTTTACAGTGATATCCTGGAGGCCGTGTTGAGTCATGTAGACCGTACCTTGTCTTTCTGCATTGTTGTTCACAGCAGCAGTGTAATAGCAACCTGTGTGAACCTTTCAGCTTATTGTCATCTCACAACACTGTCCGGGAAACCCAATGACAAGCGTTTCTGACAAGTATCCAAGACAAACTGGTTGGTAGAGTTCAGTACTCAGCTGCACAAAGCCCACGCTTCCTCGATAGAAACATCATTGGATATTCATTCGCAACACAGTGGCACCTTGGTTGTCCTCCCTCTGCAGTTATCCTGGTGTTTATTTGATTATTTAATTTACGCTAGCTGCGACCCATTATCCCTGCTGTGTTTTCCTCGTTGGCTGGTGTTTTAGGTGGGTGTCAATGCAGCTGCAGTTGTACCCTGTCAAGGTAAACAAATGGCCAACAGAAGCTCCCCTCTGCTTGCTGCTGGTGAAACGCCAAGCCTCCCAGCGAACTTCATGTTGCTGTGTGTCGCCATGGTGACGCCAGCACAAAGGACTCCAGCTGGTTCTCTATGTGTGTGTTGTGTTTGTGTATGTCAGAGAGATATAGAGACGGACAAATGGACAGAAAGCGAGCAGAAGGAGCCAGGCTGTAACTCTCTGATTCATCCTCCTCCTTCAGCTTCTCCTCTCTGTTCACTATTCTCTCCCCTCTCCCCTCTGGCAAACCCTCATCCCAAACACAGCGCAGCTGGGCTCAGCTGTCAATGTTCCCCCATACTGACCGCCCCCTTTCCGGGCCTTTGTATTTGTTTGGATGGTGGTGGATTTGCCCTTGGCCCCCGCGTGGGGGAGCCCGTTCCTGTTAGCGAGGCTCTTAAACCAAACCGTCTGCTCTTTGAAGTGGCCTATCACACAGACATACAGATTGGAGATTACAAGGAAGCCGCCTGCCTTCAGTCTGTTCAGTAACATGAACATGATGATTAAATAAAGGAAACACCTTTGCCGTCACACAAATGGGACACAGTAACTGTGTAGAGTCTGTTTTTGTTCTGAATGCTGTGGAAACGAATGGAGCCTTTGCTTTGTCTCAGGGGAGGGAAGAGCTTTTCTTTGATATTATCGAGCCCAGAGGTGGGGGAGTGCTCTGCCAAGAAGATCTGCTATTCACACCAACTTGTCAGCATGGGACTTTTGAAGTATTTGTCAAAAGAAGGATTTGGCAGAGAGCCACTAGAGTTTTGTCATTCACAAACTCTTTGGGTGACAATGGTCGCAGCAGGCTGCATCTACCTCTGTGAGGGGAGAGAGATGAAATTCCACATTTCCATTAAGTGAGGAAGTTCACAAGATACGTGAATGAGCTCTTTCTTCATCAAAGCTGCACTAACCCAGTATTACGGAGTGATAGAAAAAACTTTTTTGTGTGCTCGTCAGTTGAACTGTGGTTGGTGAGGAGCGTTTTCCACATTCCCTCTAAAGGGTCTCATGGAGTCCTGCGTCCCAGTCCAGCTTCGCTCTGTCCTTGACTGTCTGTGTGCGTGGGAGGTCCAGGCTGGTGTAGCTAATGCATCCATGACTGTGAGAGGATCAAACTATTTTCTTATCATTTCTGTGGACACTGGAAACTTGGCTGCTGTTTTATCAGGACAGCTGTTTTGTGCAGCTTCCACCTCACTGTTGTCAGACAGACTCTAATTAGGTCCGCTGAGTTTCTTCTTAGTTTCTAACATAGGAACTTAAATCCATTAATTTTGCTAAATGTTTGATGACGCATCATTATGCTCTCCTCCATCCAAGTCGGTGGCGTGGGCCAAGTCGCTGTTGACAACAACTCCTGATGAATGGAGAGCATATCAGTGGCAGGAAGCCTGTGGTCTCCCTTGATGTGGAGAGGTTTTAACTTTAAGCTGGGTTGTGTGTTAGTGTCATTTGTGTGCCTCTGTGCTTGCGTACATGTGCATGTCTGCAGGCCCACTGTGCACATAAGTGTGTGTGTGTGTGTGTGTGTGTGTGTGTGTGTGGGCATGTTCCAGCTCCTCAGCAGTGTGTTTACTTAACCTGTCTCAGCATTCTAAACCCCCTGTCATTCTTCGCTATGTCTGGTTTTGGCCATGACAGCTTGGTGGGACATGGTGTGTCGTCTCCTGTTTCATACTGCGCTTTATTGAGCGGATGAAAAGCTGAAAGCCTGATAGGCACACACACACACACACACACACACACATACAGGGTGACTTTTAGATGACTTCAGGGGATAGACGCTCTGAAAGGGGCTGACATTCAATCCTTTGAACCTCCACGCCTGATAGGGGCAGGACCTCACCCTCTCTCTCTCTCTCTGTGAGTGCATATGTGTGTTCACTGTGTATTTTTTGTGGGTCTGTACTTGGTGAACCTTCTGACGCATAGCCCTCAATCATATTCCCCACACATCTGTGAGACAGTGCTGCATATTGCAGCATGCTCAGATGCTCTTTGGCACTAATTCCTACAAATACAGTACCTCACAGAACCTATGACATTTAGCTGCAGAAGGAAATACATTAAGTCTTCTTTTGTCTTTTTTGTGGTTTGTTACCCCACCTTCAAAGGCACTCATATTAGCAACATGTGATCTCATTCATCCTGTCTGTGGACTTTCCAGCTTGTCAAAACCTGACAGAAATCTTGTCTGGGATCATCCAATCACTGCTGGTGAGGCAGGAGGCAGGAGGAGGGTGGTGGATGACTCTGACAAACCAAGAGGATGAAGTCAGCCCTCCGTTCACCTCCAACATGTTAGGGCCTCTGTGTAGCTGTCAATGACAAGGCAAGACTCAAAGCAAACACCACCCACTCTAATAGTTTTAGACTGCCCGCGCTGGGTGTGGTTGGCAACAGTTGTCTGTCGTGCACACAGAGCAGCGATATCGCCACGGTAGGATGTTTGTCTTTTGTAGGGATTAAATGGGATCCAGGAAACCTGGTGTCCTAGTTTTGCTGTGGAGCAGAGAGAGAGAGAGAGCGACCTAGTTTTGATGATAGCACCAGGCCAGGAAGGAGATTCCAAGGCCTAATGTAGTTAGGAGATGACTTTCTGTAGACAGCCTATGTTTTTCATCTTCTGGTATGTTTCTATAAGCAAGCTTCTGAGTCTGTGTGTGAGAGGCTCCATTGTGTGTGCAGAGCCTGTAGCTGTAACCTGAGAGGGAGACTGTCACTGCAGCACTGTGATGCTTTTTAATATATGTGCTTGGATTTAATACAAAGGCTCACAGAGTACAGTGAGCACTCAAGTCTTCTACAATATAATTTAAGTTCTATGCAATTATGCATGCACACAAAAGCAAGGCACACAAACACGCAGGGCTATACTCGGCACCACCAAATTGTTCTGGATGTGTACAGTAAGTGCGTAGAGGGCTTAACCATGTAGATCAGTGGGTCAAGTGGCTGACATACTAATCCTATTACTAGATGAGGTTCTGATTTGTTAAAGTTGCCCCTAATCTACAGTCCATTTTAACTCCAGCACAGGGACCTAAGACCTCTGGGTAAACTGTCAGGGTGTCAGCTGTCATTAAAGTCCTTTTCCTCTCAGGCAGTAATTCATTTATGGTCAGTATTTTTGATTAGCCTATTTATGTTTTTCAATTACAATATCATGACCCACTTTTTTCATAATCTCATTTTCTATGTTGCATAACATGCATGCATCCTGTATTTTCATAGTTTGATTCAGAATTTTTTGACCATTTATAAAGTAGTGATGTGGTGTGTTTGGTTATCATATGCTACATGTTCACCATATACATTTTTGTAATTAATTTATAGGGCCTAATTTGGAAAGCACAAGCTCCCACAAAACAACGGCTCTATCTAATCTGTTACGCAGGTTTTTAGTTAGATGAGCTAACTTTAATGATGTCACAATGACATCATCCAGGCTATTTAGGCTGCTGTCCAGGCTACACAGTATTCCATGTGATGAGTGTGAACAATTGTTTGAAATTATCTTTTAATTGTCTTTTCTGATGCTTTCATCTTTCTCCATCTCCTCCCTGCAGTGTCATCATGCATCACCACCTACAAGAAGACACCTCCTCCAGTCCCACCACGGACCACCCCGTCCAAACCCTTCATATCCATCACAGCACAGAGCAGCACCGAATCTGCCCAGGATGCCTACATGGACGGGGGCTCCGGCCAGCGGACAGGCATCAGCTCTCAGCCGGGCCTGTCCAACTCAACGGAGAGCATCGACAGCATGAAGGCCCTGACGGCAGCCATCGAAGCGGCTAACGCTCAGGTGCACGGCCCTGCCAGCCAGCACGTCACCAACAGCACCATCACCATCACTGCCACCGCCACCACCTCTGCCGTCGCACACGTCTCCACAGACAGCAAGGCGCAGAGGGAAGCACTCCGCAAGTGCCTCTCTATAGGGATCCAGGTTTGTGGATGAGACAGGTTTCTGTTGCAGTTCTAAGTAAAACTTTGGCTTGCAGTTTGACAGTCCCCCCCTCCCCCTTAGGTGGACCCAGAGGAAGGAGGGCCGACGGCGGAGCAGTCTAAATTCCAGTCTATAGGAATTCAGGTGGAGGATGAGCGATGGTGAGTAGAGACACAAAGAGAAGGAGGTTGTAGAAGTGAAACTGGATAAGTCTGATGGGAGGGATGAGGCAGAGATAGCATGAGCAGAGAATCTGTGGAGACAGAGAGAGGTTTGTAGTGTGCTGTAAGCCTCTGCCTCTCTGCACTGGCTTTCCAGCAGCAGCTGTCCCCAGATCAGGGGAGGTTGGCGTCAGAGCCCCCTCAGTCAGGGGCCCCAAGTGACAGCTGGGCCAGAGGATGTGGTGCAGGGAGCTGGGAAGGTGGAGGGGGTGAGTTGACAGCCATCTGTTGCTCCACTCTTTGTGATTCAAGCTACTTTGAGGCTGTTTGCGTATGTGTGGGAGGGAGGGAGAAAAAGGGAGGGAGTTTTATTGGGTTTGTTTAGGTCTGAGAGCGCCAAGACTGCTGTGCTGTCAGCTGCAGCCTCTCACAACGTGTTCCCAGTTTGAGGAGAAGCAGTCCAGTGTGCATGCTGTTTCATTAGCTCGCATTGCACCAGGCTTGTCCAGGTCTCTGGCGGGACACGCGGGCATTTATGGTTTCTTTGTCTGCTTCCGTCCACGCTGTCAAAACACCAACCTGAAGGAAGTTGACAAATTTAGCCAGAGTGCTGGTTTCATCATGTAGCCAAGCCATGCTTCAGGAATTCAGAGTCATCACCTTTAATCAAAGGTCACAGTGAGGGCTGAGTCCAACGCTTTAAAACACACACATACACAGTGTCAGGAAATGTGAGGGGCTTTCTGAAAGGGGAGGAC
Source organism: Synanceia verrucosa (assembly GCA_029721515.1). Taxonomy (NCBI): domain Eukaryota; kingdom Metazoa; phylum Chordata; class Actinopteri; order Perciformes; family Synanceiidae; genus Synanceia; species Synanceia verrucosa. The sequence continues at coordinate 8,353,386 of CM056568.1, read as the reverse complement.
TCAGCTGACTGACCAAGCTCTGAGTTTCCGGAGCCAAATATTAACTCACCCAGACACCTTCCAGTCTGCGGAGGCCTGGCTGTTATGCAGCTCTGCAGCCTGTGCATTTCTCTGGTTAATGTTTGCGGTAGGTGGGAGGGTATTTGTGTTGGTGCATGCTTGATTGTTTACCTGTTGGCATGCATGTGTGTGTGTGTGTGTGTGCGTGTGTGTCTGTGTGTGTGTGTATGTGTGTGTGTGTCTGTGTGTGTGTGTGTGTACCTGGGAGGTCTGGGCATGCTGCTCCCTACATTAAATTCCCAGACAGTGAGAGTGCCAAACTCATACAGCCTCGCTCCAGTGCTCAAACTGCCTTGCTGCCTTGTGTGTGTGTGTGTGTGTGTGTGTGTGTGTGTGTGAGAGAGAGAGAGAGAGAGAGAGAGAGAGAGAGTTTATATGCAGCAGTCACAGGTCATAACCTCACCTCGCTGTTTGAACTAGGATTAAATGAGAGGGAGCTGTAAAAGAGATGAAGACAACCAACACCATGCTTGTTTTACATCTTTCTATTCTGAAATGTTGTGAGATAGAATATTATTTTGTATCATATCCATTCCCTCAACTTTTTCTTACACTTTTTATATATGCGTGAGATTATGTGTGCCTGTAAAATATTTTAAAAACTGCTAGTACCTGACAAACATGCTAAAATGTAGAGAAAATAAACTGTGATTGCCAGATGGCTTTGCACTCACAGGGGAAGTGAGGCATTGCTCATGGTCCTAGCGACTAAACCATATGCACAGCCATGTTGTAAAGGAGACCTCCCTGTCTTTTTTTGCTCTGACTGACTGAGGGTTTGTCATTAGTGGCATCAAAAAAAGACGCCTCAGGTGCATAAGCAATGTTAAATGTCAGAGCAAGTGGCTGTGTTGTAATGTGTTTCTCCTTTTAGCTTGTTCTGCAGCTTCTGTCTGCATCCAAATAAGACCTCAGACTTTTGTTTATATACGTTTCAATATTTACAAGTGTTTGGGGTTTGAACCATGTTCTGTGCAGATCACATAAACATTAATATGATTTTGAAACTGAAATAATTAAGTCAAATCAAAAACATTGTTGCTATCTTTTAAATCCCGTCTTTAAACTATCTTTTATAGGAAAGTGTTACTGTTATTTAATAAGTTGCTGGTTATCATCCCTCCATGGCCTTTTTTTTTTACATTTTTGTTCTTACAATCCCTCTGTTGTTTGTATTTTTTCATTTTTGTTACTGTTTCTGTTTTTATCAGCAGTTTTTCTTCTTCTTCTTCTGGAAAGCACTTTGTAACCTTGTTAATAACATGCTATATAAATACTGTTTATTATTATAAGTAATCAGAAAGCGGTAGCACATGGAATGCAGCGTTCCACCTCTCTTGTGATTTACAACTTTCCATCATGTTCACCACATGAATATAATGAGAACATGGACATGTGTTTTATGTGCACTTTTTTTCCTCCTGCATGCCTTCCTGATATTTTATAGTCTCCTCTCTTGCTCACATTGACTTTCTCTTTAAATGCCCTTCCTTGTTCTTTTGCCTGTCTACTGATATGTCTGTCTTTCTGTCTGGGCTGTGTTTGGCCTTGCCCGTCTCTGCCCCTGCAGGAAGTTGTTAACAGGCTGATAGAAAGCAGGCTGAGGTCATTAGAACTGAACACCTGCTCGGAGGAGTTACTCTTTAACTGCTCTTCACACACACACACACACACACACTCAAGTCATGCTTGCACATACACATAGCGCATATCCACTGTGTTTGATGTTACCAAAGCCACTCCCTTGCTCCTGCTCTCTCTTTTTTTCTGTTCACGGAGGAGAGATGAATGAGAAAAGGGGAGGTTGGTGATGAATGAGAAGCTTCGAGGAGGAGTGTACGTCCAGAGACGGGCCGAGGTGGTTGTGATGGAGCAGTGATCATTTGTGTGTGTTGTGCTGCAGGCAGGTCAAGCTGTGGTTCAGGAGAGGGTTGTGGGCATGTTTTGAATTAGAGTAGAACAAGCAGGCTTGATCTTTGTTTTCTGGCCATGACAAAGTTGTTGCTCCTTACTAAAGTGCAGAGTTTTGACAGCAATATATTAAACATGTAAAGCGAAAACAGAACAGAAACAGAAGAATAAAGTCTGCTTGGTGTGACAAAATTCAAAAGTTTGCATATTTAGTTTGGTTCATTATTGTATGTGTTCATAAAAGATATGCTTTGAGTCATGCATCATGTTCAGTTGTAGTCGTACAGTGATTAGACTGCTGGCTCCTCCAGTCGTTGTTGGCAGGCCCCCCACCCCTACCCTAACACCAGCATCTCTCTGAGCTGCTGTGTGTGTGTTGATTTAATCTTCACGTGTGTGTGTGTGTGTGTCTGCTGTTGCACTAAGTGTGGAGGGACTTGGCATCGGCTGCCGACAGCAGCACAAAGCCTCTGAGCCAAATACGACATGGCACACCCAGCTGTAGTAAGGGGTCCCAGGTGTGTGTGTGTGTGCGTGTGCGTGTGTGTGTGTGTGTGTGTGCGTGTGCGTGTGCGTGTGCAGCAACCCCATAGCAGGGCTTGTGGTGTGACAGACGACTGCACACTCTGTTGCTTCTGAATGAGCCAGGTGACAAAACACATACACACACAAAAGACGTTCCCCACTACAAAAGCCATTCATGGCCATCAGTGATGAAATTGCTGTGATCATTTTAGTTTTTCGTACTTGGATGACCTCCAATAACTGTGTGTAAACAATATTATCGTAATTACTGCTAAAATAGAAACACTAATTTGCTATTACTATGTGATTTCAATATGTGTAATCAGTCTAATGAGTTTCTCTGTGCCCTTTCCAAGTTACCGCAGGATGACCCGCTCTAACAGCGTTACCACGGCGGTGCAGGCTGACCTCGACGACCCCGCAGATGCCCCAGATCTGCCGCCGCGACACTGTGCCACCATGCCGCGCCAGCACTCTGCCACCTCCGTTGCCTCTTCTACTGTCAGCATCCAGGGCTCAGGTAACCACTACCACGCTTGCGCCGCTGATGACTACGGCGAGGTGGGGTTCGACCCGTCCATCCTACCACCTCCAGACCCGTGGATGGACAGCGTGGCTGAGCCAGAGGTGGAGGTTCAGGAGGCTGTTGGGCGGTCGGTGTGTTCCCGTGATGGCCGCTGGTTCCTCAAGCTGCTGCAGGCCGAGACAGAGCGCATGGAGGGCTGGTGTCGACAGATGGAGCAGGACGAGATGGAGAATGAGCTGCCTGATGAGAGTGAGTGGAGCCTAAATTTTAAGATATGAAGACAAGAATCTGTACACTGGTTTTAGGTCTATTCTTCATCATCTCCTCTGATTTGGCAGACACTGGTATTCATGGTATTGGACCACAATAGCTGCTTGTTCCTGTCTCAGGCCCTCTGGCCTCCACAGACATACCGTGCATACTTATCAATAGGCTGCTATTGGCCTCACACATCTGTCCTTTAGACACACTGTATAACAAACTCTCATAGAAACACAGAGCGGGTTTCTCTCAGCTCTCCTCCAGGCAACTATTATTTTACTCTTGATATAACACGCATGCACACACTGCAGAGCATGTCCGTACACACACGCCTCGAAATGTGTGTCATGCTCGTGCACACAGCAGACTGAGCAAACAAGCCTCAGGCACTAGGAACTGTATTTATACCTGTCCTTGCTGCAGCGCAGCTGACTTCATGTCTTACCCAAAATGTCATTGTTTATGCAGCCAGCGTGCTGTTATGGTTTCAGGCAAGAGATTCTCTCACAGAACGTGCTGAACAGGGAGGCTGTCTCAAGGTTATGTTTTCCCAGGTCCCACGCTACCACGTGCACACAAGTACATACGTGTACACACACACATCCCGAAGGAATTGAAAACATTGTCTCTTGTGCAGATTCATTACTCCTCCTCTCAGTTTCTGATCCCATTTTTTTTCTTCATGCACACTAATGTATGCATCGATGGTTCCTCTCCACAGGGATATATGAGTCAATCGGGCTGACATTGGAGTCAGGTTAACCTTGAATCAGTCTGCCAAACAGGCATTGTGAGAGAAAGACATTATATTATGGTACATTTTTAGGGACATGTGCTTGTTGTGTTTTGATACGTTACAGCAACTAAAATACATCTTATGTGCTGTAATTATTTTTGAATTAATATTCATGTAGGACTGGATTTGTAATTTCAGTAATTATTTTACTTCCCTAAATGGTTTTATTTGTGAGAGCTGCAGATAAAAGAGGATACTGCGTATTCCTTTTCTGTTGCATCACAAATGCACCTTCTTTGTTAGTGCTGCAACATGCCTGCAGTATGCGGCTCTGTGAGTAATTGCATTGTACATTGTGTGTGTGTGTGTGTGTGTGTGTGTGTGTGTGTGTGTGTGTGTGTGTGTGTGTGTGTGTGCATGCATGCATGTGCGTCTGTGTCTTTCTGCAGTCCTGGGGAAGATCCGCAGTGCAGTGGGGAGTGCCCAGCTGCTGATGTCCCAGAAGTTCCAGCAGTTCCGGGAGCTGTGTGAGGAGAATCTGGTATGTGTCACCTCATCCTCTGCATGCCCCCCCTCCCCTCCCCCTCACCCCCCAAACACTGACATCATCCTGCACAAATCATCCTGACAGGCCAGGCCAGCGCTCATTTACGATGCATCGAGTATGGAGTGTGCTTCTGCACACCCTCACTGTCTTTCACATTCAAAAAATTGAACTTGCTGTGTTAAAAGTAGAGCCTGACAAATGTGATTTGTTTAGATGCTGATACCTTTATATATGTTTATGTGTTGAAGCAAATATTAGAAGTACCTGTGTTGCATTATTTACCCATTATATAACAACAACAGCTGCCATTTTGAAAAGGGGAATGTTCACTATTGGCACCAGTGATTGATTTTAAAATAGAAACATACAGTATGTGAACTGGAAAATGTCTATTTTTATGTACCAGTGGACCACAATGTATAAAAATAGTAAATGGATATATGATTCAAAACCAGTACAGCAAAGACATTAAAGATTTGTTTGACAATCCCAGTACTCCTCTGTCATTTTTGCATTGTCAGTAAAACTGAATCATCAGACAGCAACAGTATTTTTTCAAAAATGTGTGACAAGCATGACTATATCTATGTATCCATGTGCAATTTTTGTGTATCAGAACCCGAATGCACACCCCCGGCCCATCTCCCAGGACCTGGCAGGTTTCTGGGACATGCTCCAGCTGTCCATCGAGAACATTAGCCTGAAGTTTGATGAACTCCATCAACTCAAAGCCAACAACTGGAAACCTCTGACCCCGCCAGAAATTCAGGTGCAAACACACAAATTGAAATTCATGCCGAAAGGTCTATTTACTAACCTGCATGTTATGTGCCGTCATTGCTGTACACTTTAAGTCCTAATGATTTATAGCTAGGCTTGGTTGTAGCATGCAGATGTGTGTTGTGCTCTGTCATGTTGCCTGGCTGACATCACCACTTGTATTTGTGTTTGTCTTGTTGTCGACAGTGAGCTGCTTTTGAGAAGCTACTCTACCTGCCATGCACCGTTGGGGCCTGTCCATTTCCAATGGTCACTTTTACCTCACGCAATGGCCACCGCCGTGCTCTCTTATCCCACACAAATGGCTGCCACTGCGAACCATAACCTCATTCACAATTGCATGCTCCGACATAATGCCGACAACACCTACGCCGCTCTCTCTAACATTTTACGCAAGCTGGCTGCAGTTGTGTTGCTCCTTACTGTGTCTAGCTGCAGCTTGCCATCAGGACTCGGTGGTCTGTCATTAAGACTTTGTCATTCCTGTCCAGGAGAGAAGGATGCCCCCTCCCGTGCCAAAGAAGCCCCTGAAGGGCCACCACCCTCCCCTGGCTAGGGACCGCTCACTGGAGAGCTCCGAGCGCCAGCGTCTGGAGGCTCGAAAGCGCCTGCTCGCTGCCAAACGTGCCGCGTCAGCTCGGCAGAGCTCTGCTACTGAGAGCGCAGACAGTATTGAGATATATATCCCAGAGGCTCAGACCAGACTATGAGACACACAAACGCATGTACCCACTCACATGTCCGGTACACTGTCCCATACACACTATAGCACTGAATGATAAGGCTAGGGTGCTAATGTAACATTATCACATTTTATATGGACTTCCCAGATCACTGTGAGGTCATTCACAATGGAAGAAGAGCAAGAAATGTACATTTCCAACATTTATATATTTATTTATCACACCCTCCCCCTCCCTCATCTCCTTCTCCCAGCTGTGATGTAGCAGACCCGCCCCTCTGTGTCCAAACTTATAATATATATTTTTTAAGTGGCCTAATATTACAAAGTAAGCCAGGTGTAGCACAGCAGTGATGCTTCACGATGTTTCAGGTGCTGAAAATCTGAGGAAAACAGGGACGGAGCATGCCTGTTCAAGGGGAATGTGTGTGTGCGCGCATGTGCGTGTGTGCGTGTGTGTGTGTGTGTGTGTGTGTGTGTGTGTGTGTGTATATACATGGAGAAACACACATAGAGTGACATATTTGATCTGATCTGTTCAGATCAAATGGAGAGACCAGACCTTACCTACTGACTTGTAATCTACTATTTATGCTGATTTTATTTTTATATTTCTATAAAACCCACGATAAAAAATATAAGCTGGAACATTTTTTTATTTAATCATAACCAGGCCAGACATAATGAAGGAAACTAGCGGAGGAGGAGTTGGCTACACAATTCACCCTCTGTCTGAAAATGAGTCTTTCCAGCATCAAGAGGCCAAAAGGTCAAGAGGTCAGATTTTGCTCCTCAAGGTGAGGCAAAGTGAGCCAGGAGCAGATTTTGCGGTTGTGCAAATTCACTGAAAGAATCACTGTTTGAAAATGCCACAAAGCTAATCTGTGCGTGTGAGTCAGTGGAGGAGCGTGTTGATTCATTTCAGAAGTGCTTCCTATTTTTCTAGGTCCAGTGGGTCCTAGTTGTAATTGAGGTTAAGGTAGCAGTATCAACAAAGTTTCATTTCAACTTGCAAAACATGTTTGTATAAAGGACATCTCGTATAATGACATGACATGCATGCTGACACAAGGTAACTGATATTTTGTCTTTTCTCTAAACAGGTTTCACATATTACAGACAATGCTAAAATACTGATATTTGGTAAAATACTGGTAGTTGTACTATATTTTATTATGCCATTTTTAGACAGGGAAGGTTTATTGACAGTATTGAGACTAAAGGACTGAAAATGGACTATTTTCTCCTCACTGTGTGTGCACTATCTCTGCCTCCAAATGAAGCAATTATTTGAAGGTCATACAGAAAAAATCCAATTTGTAATATTTTATATTCATGTTTAATTTATTGATTAGGAGAACAATGACTGTTTATTGACATTGTGATTTATTATGCACTGACAACAAGGCCCTTATACTGTGTTCATTTTTTGTGTTGATTCTTTAGCATGACAGGCACCTTTTTTGTCTTTTCTGTTTCAGTGATCAGCCTTAATTTCCAATACGATAGTCGAGCACAACAGCAGTCTCAGGGGAAGAAGTGTGTGTGTGTGCGCGTGTGTGTGTGACTGACATCATGTGATTGGATGTGACCCATGGTGTTGTCTCTTACTGTATATATTTATATATATAAACCTCCAGGATAGGCCATGATCTTAAACAAAGGAATAGTGTCCATGCCATCTTTCGAACGATGCTCTCACTGAACATCTCAGCCCTTCTTGTCCAGTGTAACAAGGCGTTTCTGTCAGCTGCTTGAATGTGGAGACAATCCTGAGCCAGTTTACCGTCACATATTTGTTTTGATAACAGAATAGCAGGATTTTGATGTGTAGTCTGATTCTCTGTATTAATCTGAAAGTGTTGTGCCATTGGATAACTATTGGTGAGGATATAGTCCTGCTATTTGTCCTGATTGAACGTCTGAACTCGAAAGTTCAATGAGAGACGTTTGTGAAGGAACTCAAGTGATGAATTAACCGTACAGTATGATTTGTATTTCCTTTAGATGGTTCGATATGAAGATTAGACAGGATACATAAAAGTAACAATAGATCAAACTTAATGCCATTCTATGTCGATGACGCTTATTTTAATATTTTTTACTTTTACTTGTATTTAAATTGAACTGTCTGTCTGACGATTGACATCTTATTTATGTTTATTATATTAACATATCAATATAATGCTCCTGCTATAGCGGGGAGTTAGAAACCAGAATGTTGGATTGTGGTTAATCAAAAAGACACTCCAGCAGTCCTGAAGCTTGTGATAGTAGTTATATTCAGAGAAAAACATTCAAATAAACATTTGTACATAAATGAATGTTTCCCTATGTAAATGTAAACTAAAAAAACAAATAACGTATTACGCAGATATACATTTTTGTAATTAATGTTATTACACTGTTGATGTTATGGCACGTGTATGAGCTCTTATCAGCATTAAATATATATATATATATTATTATTGCCATAATTTTGTCATGTTCATTTCTTTCCCTGTCTCTACATATGTTTTCAATTGGAATATAATTAAACAGATTACAAGGCCAGCATGGTGTGCTTTCAGGGCATTCCTCTTCCGCAGGGGCGGGCCCCCATAATTAGACAGCACTTTTGGCCTTAGCTTAGCCCCGACGCTCCTGTACATGCAGCTTCTGGTGATTCGTCACTCGTACATCAGTCATGCTGAGGGGAAGCATGCTGACCTCAGTGGCTACAGTTCAGGAGAGAGGGGGTTGGGTATAAAGCCTGGCCCAGTGTCAGTCTACTTTTTAGGTGAATGAAAATGCAATCTGAACATTGATGGCATTTGGTGAAATGTTCTGGTCACTGACAAGCCAAGAAAAATAATTATAGCTCTGTGATTAGTGAAAATCTGATTGTTACTGGGGTCTTTTTAAATTATATATCAACATTTTTTTGTAAGTAATAAATGAAAGGGTGGTTACAGCTACAGACAACAAATCCTACTGAGGCCAATCGAGAAGTTTTAGCAGGAGCAGAAGGGAACAGCTGTCCTCCTAGCCTTGAACGCACCAGCGTACGCAGTTGTAAGCTGACTTACATTGACTCTATTGAGATGCAGGCACACATAAAGCCCCGTTGGCAAGAAACTGTTGACGTCTGCCGTTTGCTTGTGTTAATTTATTCAGGATTATGCTAATTGGCAGGAGCTGTTGTAAACCTCACACACACACACAGGAATGTCTCTGAATGCCTAATGGCAGCCTGTGGAAAGACAGGAGCGGCTATACTATTTCTGGCCTCTGGCGCTCCCTCCTTTTATATAGCCTACAGAAGATTGACTCAATTCACTCCCCGTATCCTTCAGGGATGAATTAGTAATCTCCACAAATTTCAGTAGGATTTACAAGAACACAGAACAAGCCTGAAGGAATGCATGTGATCAAAGTGACCCACGGGATGGGAAAATACCAAGTCATCAATTCTGAGATATAGAAAAACAAAACTTTATTTGAATCCCATGTGACCCCTATTTGCCACAAACATTGCACAGTATGAAAAGAAATCACATCATTGGGCATCATGTCACATTAACTATACACATGGTCCTATTATACATCAAAATGCTTTTTTTTTTTTTGGTGATTTCAAAAAAATGCTGTCTTTTGTCAGGTTGTAAAAACAGCAAATGCAGAAAAGACATCTGTAGTGTTTAATTTTCCAGTCCACTGGCCGTCGTTTTCGCTGAGTGATGGGATGAAGGCTCAGACTAAGAACCTGCTACATTGGTCATCTGACATCTCCCTTGATGGGGGAAAAAAAACAACAACAAAAGCATAGGAGTTTTTCTTTTAAAATAGCTAAAAGTAAATTACAAAATCAAAACTATACTTATACTCATGAAAACACATAACGTACTACAGTAGTGAATAAGTTTGTCATAGAAGCTGAGAGCAAAGTATGTTTAAGACACTGAGATGACCTTCCTCTGCCTTTTAGTGTGCAAACAAACGAGGCAGACAATCATGAACTGATCTCTGAAATGTATATAACAGTAAACGTGTGGATGTGACCAACCTGGGATGGAGGGCTGATTCTAGCTCGTTCTCTAAAATGATATACAGAATATTGAAAAGACATAAGACAGGCAGCATTTCTCCGATAACATTTTTGGTCCCTGTGTGCAAATAAAATACACATGTAGATACATACGCATGTATGTGAAATGAATAAACAACTTACAGCCAAGGCACCTCGATACAGTTTTTTTTTTTTAATAAAAAAAACATCCTCATCAATTTGATTGGTATACCAAAAATAGAAATGATCAGGCTTTCATGTGGATTTGTTCTCTGTTGCGTGCAGACAAGTCACTGAACTCTGACAAGTTCTATAGTCGAGACACAAAGTCAGTCTCTGTTCCCTCTTCTTCTGTCACTTTTAGGACACCAGCTGTTTGGCTTGCAGCTCCATCTCCGCGGCCCGTTTGAGGGCCACGTCCACCAGGAGCTGGAAGCCGCTGAAGTCTTGTGTGAGGTCTGGAGGGGTGGGGGGAGGGGTGTTGAAGAGCCCGCTGCGGGGGCTCAGGTTGCCCTCCATGCCGGTGCTGCTGAGGATGGTGGTGGTGGTGGCGGCAGGGCCTGGGCCTTCGTCCTGGCACCTGAGCAGCGCCTGGACCTGCACGGCCTGCAACAGCTCTGCCGCTCTGTCACAGTTCATTCCTGGCACGGAGGCCTGGGAGGCCGTCGGGCTGGCCTGCATCGCCGTGGTGACAGTGGTGTGACAGATGACAGAGGGGCGGGTGGGCATGAGCCCTGGAGAGGGGGACAATGAGGTTGGGGAGGGCATGGAGGGAGATGCTGCCTTCCTCAGGACTCCAGGCGTAGCAGGATCGAAGCTGGAGGGGTGGAGGACGCGTTTGTCGTAGCTCTCCTCTGCGCCAGCTGCAGGGCTGCTGCTGCGCTTCGGGGACTGGGAGCTGTCGGAGAAGCTGTCGCCTGCTTTGCTGCCTTTTCTGGATATAGTGAACTGGTTGGGGTCTTTGCCGTCTTTCCGTAACATTTCTGGGAGAAGTCGCCGCCGCGCGTTAATGAACCAGTTGCACACCTGGAGAAGAGGGAGACAGAAAGGAAGCCATGCTGTGAGGAATCGGCATCACATGGCCCACTTATGTTCTGCCATGCAACTCAAAAAGAAAATCTGCTGGTACACTTATCCCCCAGGTGCAGATTGCACCTGTGTTTTCAATGGAGGAATTAAAAAAACAGGCTAAACACCACCCAACCCACACTGCTTCACACAATTTCCTCTTGCAGCAAAAAGTATGAGAAGCTAAACGTTAACTTTAAACAATAAAAAAATATATATATATATATATCTATATTGTGTTGTATTAATATAGTCCTCAATAAAAAAGTCATCTCCTTTGTCATAGCAGTAATCACAGCCATCGCTCCTCTTTTTCCCCCTCAGTCCTCCAGGCTAGTCGTAACTGGCTCAGCAGCTCTAACCATGTAAATGACTCTGCATTGTTCCCAGACAGCTGGGATGGAAAGGGGCTGGAGGGAGGGAAATTCCTGTCCAAGTGCCTCAGCCAAGCCCACAGCACACAGGGAGTGAGTTTACTCACAGTGTCTCAGACTTTCATGTTGCAACATCAAACTGCATGACCTTCAATTCCCTGCTTATGTGTCAGTTTGTCATCTAGACAGGAAATGATTCAGTCAAGTTGGCACTTGCTTCCTTTTCTTTTTTGTTTACACTCTAAGGGTTTACTAGTGGCAACAACTATCATTTTGGTCCATACCTGCAGTGTGGAGAGCTGAGTCTGCTTGGACAGGAGGGCTTTCTCCTGTTCGGAGGGGTACGCGTTGTAGCGGTGCTCGTACAACCAGTCTCTGAGGATCTGAACGGACTCCTTGGGCAGATTCCCCCGCCGCTTCCTCTTCCCGTTGCTCCCCGAGCTGGACGACAGATCCAGGGGGGCGTCCACGCTGTCCTCATCATCCGTCTCGCTGCCTGACAGCATCATCAAACCTGCACAAGCCAGGAATGAAAGAGAGAGAAAGAGATAGCGTGTAAGAACAGGGACAATAGGATTTATATCCTTTTTATGTCAGCCACCCCGTTGTCAGTCAGGCTCCTGGCCGCTCTACCGCCGCCGCTCGCCAAACACAAGCTGTCTGGGAGGCAGCTGATATGTCAGAAGCAAGCTGTCAAGTTCAGCCATGTGATTCATATAAGGAGCGAGGAAGGGTGTGAGGAGGACGGAGTGATGAAGGCAAAGGGTGGGGGGGGACGTCACAAAGGCTGGATGCTGTGTCAGTTATAAAACCTGCCCTGACAAATACACAGACTGGGAGCACACCTTGCATGCTTGGATAAGTGAAGCACCTTGAGACCAATCCCAATGTGAAGAGGGAGCTTTTATTTTGGAGAAAGGTAGCAGTGTATTCACAAAGATTACAGAGCTGCCTTCTTATTTATTTAATTTGGCATTTAGACATGTCTATTCAAAGTCAACCATGATCAAACAGGATTTGGGCCTTTTAATTACACTGAATGGTGGGGGAGAATAAACCTGCTTATGTACTGTTAATCCTTGATCAGAGTTGTTGTAGTGTACTTTCCAGCATGTGTTTATAGAAAATCCAACTGAGACAATCCATAAATGTAAAGAAGCATTTTTTCCCTCCTATGTCACTATTTACTGTTGATAGCAGCAGCTTGCTCTGCAGGCACCATGAAGGAAATGCAGGAAGAAGATTCAGAGGATATTTAATCCACTATGCAGTCTGCTCTGAGGCAAACCAGTGGGAAAGCAAGGAGCAAGAAAGTTCCCAAGTCTGAGCAGCCAACAGGATGAGGTAATTACGTAGGCTGGAGAGAGAGAGGGGAAGGGGGAGGGGAGACCTGTTGCAAATCAGCGTCTCCAGACTAAACAAAAGAAACCAGGGCTGCGTGCTTCTTTGTATGCAATTCAAGAGTTTCTACAGGCAAACAGTGAGTCCGACACAAACCTAACTCCTTCAGAAATGTCACAGTTTAACACAGAGGTCAGAAAATACGATTTTAAGGCGTGAACATACAGGTTTTATGAGTTTAAACAACTTGTAAGAGGGTTTCTATTGTGTGTAGAGCGCGCTGCACCACGAGGTCCCTGAATGTAACAAGGCAACTTCCCACAATGAGGTCAGGATGAACATTAGCCTACATTTGGATAAAGATACAATGTAAAAGGCGCCCGACGTGTTTTCTTAATGAGTGGTTACAAGATGCTTCACATCCAGTTTTAACAGCTTGCAGGTTTAAAAAAAAAATGCTACACTTGTAACTCCTGAACTCACAATAGTCGCCAAACTTCGTCCTGCACCACTTTTCCTCCAAACTTCACTCCTTAAACTAGTTTGCTAGAAAAACTAGCCTCGTTTTATTCAGTTTTGACATTTTGTACCAGCTCTAAAGTTAACCTAATTACACCGTGACATGAGAAACGACACACATAACAAAACCAGTCGTGTGTTATTGTGTCAAAACTGGAATAAAAGGCGTGTAGCGGAGCAAATATAACAGGTAAAACAAGCTTTATCCACTTCTGACATCGCGCCAGCACATGGCAGAAAAAGCCCCCTGTCATGTCTGGAAAGGAAACAATAGACTGCATGGTTTGCATAGGAGAGGAATCGCTCTGTTAATCGTTATGTGCGCTGTCTCAAACTCATTTGGACATTATTCGTCTCAAAAGCGTCCAGCTTACCCTTTTTTGTCTTCATCTCCGTGCGAAAATGTCCACTTTATCCTGGTCACAGCGCAGAAGAAACCAGTCTTTGTGTTAGTGTCGTGTTGCTCTTCTTTTCTCCAGATATCCACAGCCTGTATCCGAATAGCCAAAAATCCTTATTCATCAAAACCCGCTTCTTTCCTCTCTTCTTCTCCTCCTTCTTCTTCTTAATTAGTTGTTGTTTAAAACCCTTTTCTCTTCTGGTCGTGCTTGTTTGGAGACCTAATGGGGTTTACCTGAGATCTCTGCGTCTCTTCGGCTCAAAGCCCGTTTCTCATTGACTGTGTTTGATCCTGAAACTGGGTGACAGCTATCTTTGACAGCTGCGTGACTCAACGCACAAAGATCCTCCCACCACGGAGAGCAGAGGAAAAATCTCTGACATCAGCATGGCTTGTTCCACTGACATGGATACAGTCTCGCCAAGCTAAATTGCTGTTGCAGACCCCCCTAACGAAGCCAAACAAACACCAAACACCTTGCATATTAAATTATAAAACCGCAGAAAGACGTTGACTTAGTAAGCGGGCGGTCACAGTGACAACAACAACAGGCTGGTGGAGAGCACTGCGGAACCTCGTGGCTGCGCCTCGCATAAATAACAAGCCCGATGAAAAATCACAACATTATCGCTACAGGCTACACATTTTTTGGCAGATTGTGACTTGTGGTGTGTTTGTGTGCTATTCGGCTTTAAGTCCAGGGATATTTTGAGGTTTGATGTCGTTTGGTGTCACTTCAGTTGCTGTTTTATCGTGCGTAATTATGTGTGCCATCTCGATTTTTTCATTATTACATGCGTGTGATTAAATTCACATCACCACATTGTGCTTTATTACAACAAGGCACCCATATTATGTTTAGTAATTCTAGTAGGCCTAAATGATGTGTTTACACTGCTGCTGTGTTTTCCCTCCAGTGTTGCCACTGTAGCAGCTCTCTTACTGAAACTGAATCACGATTCTCCTGTGATTTTTTTTCCCCTTAAAATATCAACATTATCTAAATGCGTGTCGCTCTAAATTCTTGCGGCAATGAGAACATGTAAAAACAGTATCTAGGTTGGTGTAACGGGGTGTTGAGCCATCCTTACACCAGCTGGAGGTTAGTGCACCAGTTCAGGTTACTAAAGACAACAACAGTGCAGCGAAGGAGGCGATCAATGCGCTCATTTGTATGCGGTGCACAACCTTGCGACAGCTGCTGTAGCATCGCCTCATTGCATGCATTTGTTCCAGGCAGCCATTCATTCCTCCATGTGAAGCTAAAGGTCCCCCCCGTGTGTTTGTTTGTCGTACTTCACTTGAAGGCAGCACCACTTTTGGCCCTTGGTCTCCCTCTAGTGGTTGTTGAATGCTACTGCTATAGAATAGAATGAGGCCTGTGTTTTTTTAATTGATGGCGCAATGGAGGAAATTCATTTATAATAAACAATATACGAGTCAACATGATGTTTGGGGAAAAAAGTAGAATTAGTTTGAAAAGAAAAAAAACAACAAAGAAAACTAAAATATTTAGTTTTGAGAGACAATAAAATCTATAAAGATTCAAGGAACTTATTCCAAGAACATGTACTTGGACATGATGTGGAGCGACATTAAGCACTGAGGCCCAGTTCAGCCAACAACGAACAAAAGGTATAAATGTATACCTTTATATTTGACATTAAATTAAAATAATAAACAGTATTTACATTATGAATAGCTTTAAGTTAAATACAGCTTAATTCTTGGTGTGTGTGTGTGTGTGTGTGTGTGTGTGTGTGTGTGTGTGTGTTTTAAAAGGGGCTGTCAGAGTTCTGTATACTTTTCATCACTTATATGCAGCATGTTATAATATTTATGTTCTATTTCTTTTTTAGTACAGTCTGTAAATATGTATTATTATTATTATTATTATTATTATTATTCTGTTGCTTCATTGTTGGTGTTTTATTGTGTATATCCTCTTCAAGCTGCTGTAACAAGTGAATTTCACCCACTGGAGATTAATAAAAAATATTCTATTCTATGTCTGAAAAACATTTTGGGAAATTCAAATAGCCAACCCACCTTAGGCAGTCTAGTTAATAATATTAATATTATAATAAATGTTATAGCCACAGTTGTAACTGACTGAGGTCATATCTATATTAAGCACCAAATACAAGAAGTGTGACAACAGTGTGTTAAAAATAGAGACATGAGCAGGTTAGGCCTGCTGTTGTCAGTATCAGTCATGTTTCATTGTTATATACAGTCTTAAAATCTTAATAATGGTAAAATAGCTGTGATAATCATTCATGTAAAATTTAAAATAGAAAACATTTTAGTTTAAAAAGTATAAGTAAGTAAGTAATAATTGAAATTGTTTGATGTAATTGTGTGAGCTTCAATTTGAGTTATTCATTATTAGGAGATATAAAGAAGAGGTGTTATTGTTTTTATACTTACTAAATCTATACTAGATGAGTTTTCTGCCATCATCCACCTGGATTACTTATGGCTTTTCATTTTCTTAGAGATAATTTTCGTCACACAGAGGAGAAAAAGGTCACGATATCAGATAAAGACTTATTAATACCACACTGTCACAGCAGCAAAGGTAAAGTGACAGAGCAATATATAGAGATATAAAAACAAAACAACTTATAAAATATGTCATAAAATTAAAAATGAAATCTAAAATAGAATAAGTGTATACAAACAGTATAAAAGATTAAAGTCTTTTTTCTTCAATAAATCAATAATAAATACTGTCATACACACTATCATTCAACTTATTTGTTTGTGACATCCTTTTCTTGTGTGGACTGGACCAACAGAGCTGCATCAAGCTGCACAGCAGCAGCATGGACCATACCGGATATTAGGCTGTTTCACCTTCAAAATAAAGTTGTCAGCTCCAGCAAAACCTTCTTTCACAGCCTCAGAAAAGTCTACACATACTTTCCATAAAGTCTGATAAGGTAGGCGGCTAAGCACCTAAAGTGAAGTGAAATGAAGTGAAATTGTTAATGCTCATGTGCAATGTATTTGCAATTATTAGAAAAAAACTGTACATAATAGAAAATATGTCCTTACTATTTTAAAACATTTTATACTTCTTCTTTTCTATTGTATGTAAGTACCATAAGCTTTTGACGCTACGTTAAATCCCTTGTGTGTGCAAACACTCTTTGCAATAAAGATTTTCTTTGTTCTTGAAACTAGCTCATAAAATGACCTTAATATTAACTCATGTCTTTATATTTATGTAATCAGTTTGGTTTATTTTTGAATTTAATCTTGTAATTTGCTCTGTTTTTAATGCAGGGATTTAATGGCACATTTAACTAGCTAGTGAAGCAGTTTTCTGTGTTACTGAACTAGCAGAAAGAAAGGAGGATGAGCAGCTTTGGTAAGTTTAATAAGTTTTCATATCCCCTTTATTATTATCTGTTGATTCTTGTTGCTGTCTGAATGGGGAGCATTAAGACTGTAATGCATGAATGCACAGCTCTGTTCCTGAGGTCTGGAAAACATTGTTTTTGAAAAGCTAATCACCAACAAATATGGATTGAATGGGTGGAATCACCCATTTATTTTGAAAGCATTAAAACAAGACGTGTGTGCTTCATCCTGTGTGTCTTCACACTGCCAAACCAGAGTGTCTGGTTACAGTTTGGAGGCTAAAATTAGGGAGGCACCCCAACAGCAAATGACGCAAGTGTGTAGTGTGCTGCTGTGTGTGTGTGTGTGTGTGTGTGTGTGTGTGTGTGTGAGAATGGTGTCAGGACCAGGACCATGGAAACCCTCCCTACAACTTTACCGTTCTTCATGACATGGAGGCTATTTTTACATGTTGTTGTCATCTCTCCGTAACAGCCCGGCCGCGGCGTTCAGTATAAAGGACTCGTTCAAAATGCAGCTGTACAGCAGTGTGCTGACACACTACCCGAGGTCGTCTCGCAAAGTTACAGTAACTTTATTGAGCGGATCGGAGCGTCTGAACGGGACAACACCGAGCTCCTCCAGCGCGCACAAACCAGGATTTACGCACAAAGGCGCGACTCCAACAAGCAACGGGGATCCGGTGAGAGAGACTGCTTCTTCCGCAAACATGCCTGCCTTTTCCTGCTACGAGGCCCCATCGATGAGGCCAGTTTACTTCACGTCCACCGCTGAGATATTAATCCGCAGGCCTGACGGAGTGGAGAGGTCTGTGCCTGTCCATGTCGTGAGGGAGTCCAAGACCAAGCCCCTCTCTCCTGACTCTCCTCATGGGGGAAGTGTCCTCTATGATGACTCTGATGTGATTGTGGACTTGATAGATCATCTGAGAAATGGGACAGATGAGCTTTTCCCTGACTGCCCACAGCTGTTCAACAGCAGCAACATCTGTAAAGCCAGAAGACGAGAACATGAGAGGATGGTTGGAAATGCCAGTGAGGATGAAATAGTTTCAGAGACCAACGCCACTTTCAGAAGCAACGGATGGGACTTGTTGCATGAAGGTGGGCGAGCCTCCCCCAGAGCAGAGGAGCCTGAGGGCCTACAGGAGGACTTCAGGGATCAGAGGACATGCACAGCTGCTCCAGCATCAGAGGAGAGACAGGCCTTTGAGCTCAGCGTCCTGCAGGAGTCTGCCCCACAGAGACGCCAAGAGAGAGAGGATGCCAACGATAAGGTCACCAGGTACCTGGCAGAGGTCGAGAAACAAAACAAGTACCTCCAGGAGAGGCGAAAATACAGATACCACATCATTCCAGATGGCAACTGTCTGTACAGAGCCGTGTGCAAGGCCACGTACGGGGACCAGGCGAGGCACGGGGAGCTGAGGGAGCAGACGGTGCACCACATCGCCGACCACCTGGAAGAGTTCAACCCCATCATTGAAGGGGACGTGGGAGAGTTCCTGATCAACGCAGCGCAAGACGGCACCTGGGCCGGGTACCCGGAGCTTCTCGCCATGAGCCAGATGCTGAACATTAACATCCACCTGACGACAGGGGGGAGCTCAGAGAGCCCCACTGTCTCCACTATGGTGCACTATCTGGGAGAGGAGGACGCTTCCAAGGCGGCCTTGTGGCTGAGCTGGCTGAGCAACGGCCACTACGACGTCCTCCTGGACAAGAGCCTCCCCAACCCGGAGTACGAGGACTGGTGCAGACACTCCCAGATGCAGAGGAAACGAGACGAGGAGCTGGCCAAGTCGATGGCCGCCTCGTTATCCAAAATGTACATTGAGCAAAATGGATCTGCGTGAAACAAACACTGTATGCTGGGAATTAAAGGAGGCACACTGACACAACATCACTGACTCCGCTCGGTTTCTACATGCTTGAAATTATTTTTTTATAAAATTTATATTGTAAGAGAAAGACGTGCAGCGCACACACTTTGGTTTTTGTACATGCCAGCAGCAGTGGTTTCTGAAAGTGTGAGTATGTTCTTTGTCATAGTTTGGGTTATGTTGACATGGTTGACCTTGTTGAATGCTGATTAGTTAGATTGTACAGGGAAGTGCTTTTGAGTATTTATTTGCCTTTAACTGACAGACCTGCTCTCTTTTCTATAATATCTGTGCTTTATAGGCCAATCAAGAAACATGGTTTGCCAATAATCTCTGTATCTTCTGTTTAATGTGCTGCTCTTTTTTTTGCACAAAAGTCCTGAGAGTTTGTGTCTGTGAGACTGATGAAAGTGTTCTTTTTTCTATTATTCCAGCTCTTTTAAGGCTTTTAACAGACTATTTCAAAATAAAGTTTGAACAAACCTGACTCGCAGTGATTTTATATGTAGTTTTCATGCTCATTGCTTCATTGTTTGTCTTGCATAAATGCTCCCACAGTATATCATTAATGAGTATCACAATAATAAGGTCAGTGATGTCAGGCTGCAAAGTCGTGAGTTACTGTAATGGCATCCATGTGTTAAATGCTCATCCTCCACCACTTGCTGTGCTAACGTGAAAACATGCAGTGACTCAGGAGCCTACAGACTCTAAATCAGGTCAGGCTGTAGGCTGAAGTGTATCCAGTGACTGTGAGTGAGTGCACTGTCACCGTAGTGTAATTTGTCAATTTACTTTGGTTTGATTTCTTCCATAATGTATTTTTTCTAATAGCCTCATTGATTTATTTTTGTCCTTCTGGAGGCAGCAGAAACAAGCTGTGAACCCAACTTTAACATGTCATCACCTTCAGCTCCAGTATTTCCCCCTTATGTTTTAATATTTACGGTGTTTTCCTTTTCAAGCACTTCACTTTCATCCTTTTCTCAGTCTGTTAACCCCTCAGAAAATATTTTCAGAAATCTTATTTTATCTTTAATCTAAGCTGCTGCCCACCTGGAAAGTACATTTCCTCATTCATGTGTTCTAAAAATACTGCAAATGGTGAAAAGTGTGAGAGAGAAAATACTACAAACTGGCATTCAATGACAAGCCATTTTAAGAAAGAACTTGTGATCACCTGTACGCCTACAATTTAGAACAAAGGCTGTTTTTTTTTAATTAGTTTTCACCAGAGTTCAAGTGATTCAGCTCTTTTGAAACAGGACGTGTCATTTTTGAAACTGCAGTATTTGTGCTTTGCATTCATCAGACTGATCAATTACGGCAGTTTATCCACCACTTTAATTAACAAAACCACTCTAAACGGTCCCCTTTTTATTTCCTGTTGCAATGTCTGTCACTGCAGTAGGTGCCAGGAAGTAAACTTGGGTCAAAGTTGTTGCCCTAGCAACATAATGGCAATGGGAGGGTCTGGAGGATACCAGCCCATTGATAGCATTGCATTTTTTCTCCATCGGATGGCAGTGTACCCCACCCCAAATATGTAATCACAAAGTTTTTATTATAGGAATTTGTGTCCCCTTTTAATCTGATTATAACATGGGATTATGGGAACTATTGCTTTCAGTAAATACACTTCACAGAGCTCTAACTTTTAAACACTAAATGTGAAAGGTGTCCAGGAATAGAAATCATGTGGGAAACTGTTTTATTTCCAGTTTCCAGTTGATTAAAAGCTGGCAACTTTGTGGGTTAAATACCTTGGAAATGCATTTTCCATGTGTTCCTACAGTATGCTCTTATATTCCTGAAACATAGTATTTTCAGCTTCCCAGGCTACTTTAACTTTATGATCATGTTTCTTTCCCCCTGAAAGATTTACAGTGATGACGTAAGCCTGCAGTCATGTGGACGTTAGAGAAAAAAAACAACTTTTTTTGTTAATGCAGGAGCAGGGATGGTGCCTGGTCCTGGTCCAGTGTGTCCCCAGTGTGTGGACCGTGAAGTGCTGGGCTCTGGAGCAGAGGGCAGGTGACAGTGGACCGGACCGGAGCGGGCTGCCTGCTTCACCGCAGTACTGGCACGCAGTCAGCTCACAGGAGCAGAGGAACAGGGAAGTCATCGCCGGTGGCCGCGCAGCGCGTCTGTGCGTGGATGAATCCCACGCGTCATTTACGCACGGGGAAAGCGCTCGGAAGTTACCGGTAACAACCCCGGAGAGCGGAGAAGGCAGTCGGCGGTCGTGTGGCTCAGACCTGAGAACAGGTGGAAGGGACAATGTCGGGACACCGGGTTCAGTTCGCGGACCTTCCTCCCAGTGAGCACAAAGGAAGCCCCAGATTCAACAGTAAGGAGAACCATCACTCTCTGCTGACCTTCATTTCACCACCATGATTCATATTTAAATACACATATGGGAGTTTGGGGCTGGGTCCGTGTTTAGCGGTCAATAATTCCATAGTAACTTAATATTAAGTAGTTTTAATAACACAGGATATGAGTCAAGAAGAGTTGGAATTATTAACGTGTTTTCCATTTTTTTCTTTAATCTAGTTTTTTGTAGCCATGATATAAGTAATTATAGTTTACACCACACATAAGCTGTCTTATGGGAGACATTTATGCTCCTTGAAGCGCTTCTTATATTAATAATTTGTAATTAAAAAATACAGCCAATGGGAGAGATTAGAGGTAAGTTTTTTTAAATACTTTTTCGTCATCATGTTTTCCAACTTGCAAGCACAATTTTGCAGTCTCATGATTGTTTAGGTGTATTTTGTTCCTGGTAATATCCAGTTTTATTGAGATAGTCCTATGTTATGTGTGACTGGTTTGTGGAGGTCATGATGATGACCCCTCACCTGTGACACAAACAATCTCCATCAGTGGTGGGATCCCACTCAGTCCCCACTTATCTGAAGAGGCTGTTGCCCCTTACATGCCACTGCTAACTTTTCATCCTCAGTGGGTGCAACACTTCTCCTTAAGGTGACGCTCACCTTGAGATTCATTCAGTGACCACTTCACTGCACCCCTACAGGGTCTGAAAGTATAGCACATTGGCTGTTTATAAGACATTCAGGACTTTTGAGTGTTTTCACGCACAAGCTGGGGGTTTAAATGTGTGATTTCACGTGAAGTGCGATGGAGCAGCCTCTGCTGCTGCTGTGTACTGCAGTGCATGCACACTGTATGCTGAGCTCATCTCCATGGTGACAGGTTGAGTGACAGGACACGTGAGCAAGGACGCAATGGAAAATTGCCAGTTTGCTGCAAAGCCCTCCAGAGGTGCACCTCTGGTTCCATGACAGCACATGTGCATGTTTGGGTTACATTTGTATCTGTGATAGCAGCACTTCTGTCAGTCTGATCTGTTTTTTTTTTGTGTGTTTTGCCACAGCCAGTCACTAACATGTGTGCAGCAGGGCGAGAACTGCTGATGCTGTGTGCAGGTCAGGCTCAGGTTGTGTGCAGGGCATGGTGGAGGGACAGAACAGCAGCTTCAGCAGCAAACTCCACATTCTGACTCAGCCCATCCATCTCTCCTGCTGTCCAGATGCAAGTGACAGTGAGGTCAAGTTTCAGTCTCATCTCTGTCTCTCTTTGTGATGTTGTAAACACAACCTGCTGGTCATAGTGTCCTCCCAGGGAGAGAAATATACAAAATCCAAATAGCACATAGCAGCAGAACAGTGGCTCCTCCATTCATTCTCAGGCTGCTATAACAGCTGATGATGTGGTGGTCACCTTGAAGGAATACTAGAGAGTAGTTTGTTGGTCGAAGCAGTTCTGATGGAACGCTGTTTTGGTCATTAAAGCTGTGTGAGACATTGTCTCAAACAATGATACATGCTGTGACATCTTTTTCTCAAGGTTATTTTCTCATGGTAAAGTTAGCGTTCACAGCTGCCTTTCTCTTTCTATTCAGAAAGTGGTGTCTGTCGCTGCCATCTTCTCCTTGATGCTGCTACTTGAGAGAAAAATGCACATTGGTACTACTCATTAAATGCTGTGTGCTTCCCAGGAAAGTCCCTAGTAAAGGCTTTGATGAACAGGTTATAAATGTGACATTATCACCTTTCTCTGCATTAAAAGCTGTTTTTATAGAAGTACAGAGGGAGAGAAGTTATGAATGATAATGTCTGTTTTCTTAGATGTTGCTTCATGGATGTGATCCTTCTCACAGTGAGGCTTTGTTGTAGATTGACTGTTTCTAAAGCTGCACATTCAGTGAGTAAAACAGTGATATGTCTCCCAGTAAGCTGCTTCACATCCCGGACAGCTGCACTCTGAGCCTCAATGTTTATCTTCTCAGGTTTCCAGCATTTATGTCAACAGGTTCTGGCTGGAGAAGGATATGCAGCCTTGATTGGATGGCAGAATGCAGATATCACCTTCTCTACTTTTTCTATCAGTCTGGGAGTAATTCTCATGGAGAACGGGTGGAGCACTTAAACGTCCAACAGCTTAAAAGTCGCCTTATTTTGCTCTCGGTCAAGAAGTTCTGTTAACTGATGTTGTCACCAGAGTTTAGTCCATAAGTCTCTATCCATTTGTTCAAGTCTGTCATGTCTCTGTGCACAAGCCAGTTTAATCAAATAGACTTGTAGTGAGTCCAAATTTTCTGTCATTCCACGATGACTACCTTTCAAGAGCCATCTGCTTCTAAACTGTCATTTCAATGTGGGAACTCCACTTTGCCTTTAATACACATGCATTTCCTGTACATCAGATTATTGATAATTAACACCAATGAGGATATGATGCCACTTTAATACCAGCCGAAATGAATAGTCAGTTAATTCAGTCAGTCACGATACACATAGGAACCAGCAACTATTTTCATCAGTAATTAATTTAATTTGTGAGCTATAGATGAAGAACAACTGTCACCTGATTCCATCTTTTTAATTGTGAGGATTTCTTGCTTCTCTCTTATGTGACAGGAAACATACGTTTAGGTTATGAGCTTTGGCTCATAACCTCAACAAGAAATTTAAATATGTCACCTTGAGCTTTAGAAAAAGATTGTCACTGTTGTTTCATATTGTATAGACCAATGAGTTTGTTGACATATAAAATGGCACAATCACCACCTAACAGAACCAGGCATGTTGCAGTTATATGAAATTTGTCTTTTTAGTGTTAGAAGTGTGTGAACATATATATTTAAACACTAAGCCCACACATTTAATGCAGTATGTGTCAAATTCCAAGCTTACTGTGTGGTAATATTGAGAAATAGTGTTGACTGGGAGTGTCGGGTCACACCTGCCCAGTAAACAGCTCCAGTGCCCTCTTACCTCAACCTCACCGCATCAAATTTAGGTATTTAGTATAGGTTATGGGAACAGGCGGATCAAACAAGCTGAATGTGTGAAGCCATTTGCAGTGAAGGCATTTGCATGTTCAAATGCAACACCTTGCCCAACCTTCCTTTAATGAGTCGCTCAAAGGAACACATTATGTACCTAAGAATTTGTCTTTCAACATTATAAATAGGGTCAAAACAAACCAATGACTATCATAGATTTTTGGTTTCCACTTTGCACTTGTTAAGGCTATAATCTCTTATCAATGTCCCTTTGTCAGAGTGTCCAGGAGGAAGAAGAAACATGGCGGTGTGCTATCATACTGGTGACTGCTGTGTTGGAACGATGATCACAGAATGTGCTTTTTTTCACCAGCAGCTCAGGAAAGCAGCTGGCGTCTTTAGCAGTGTCAACCCTTTAGCAACCAGAGGCAGGCACCGTCTCTGATGCACATACTATATCTCTGCAAAAACATGTCAAAATAGTCGTGAAGGTGAGGCTAAAGCGTGGCCTTAATTTCCTAAGACATGTTTTCTATTCATAGTTCACTCACTGCTGTGAACGTAATGTTTTGGGTGCGTTGCTGTCCGCTCCAGTGAGGTGTGAAGTGCCACAGTCTGTCCCATCGAAGATGCTGATCACATCAGATAGGCACTTGAGATGATCCTTCTGGAAATAGCCAGGCCCCTTGAGACACTAAACAGCTGTTTCACAGCGGATTAAAAGCATGTCCCTTAAGGGCTCTTAAGTTCCCTTAGAGTGTAAAACACAAAGATTTAATGGTGTGCTGTGGCCTTCTGTGCTCTTTTGTTTTTCTAGCTTTACTGGGTGTCACTCTCTGATAGAAGACAGTAACCTTGAGTCGATATCCACTTTGTTTTTGTTGCTCGCATGCTGCACATTCTTTCCGACATATGGATCATATGTTATAAGCTTCCCAATATGTCTTTTAGTTTTTATTCATATTCATTGAAGCCTGTTGTGGCTTCCTTATTCAAACATTTGAATTTATTGACTTTATTGTGCAGTCATTTATGACTGTGACCATAACAAAAGGCTTACTTTCAGAAGAGAATAACATACTGTATGTCTTAAAATAGATTAGTGTATATTTAATCTCCGGCACTCTCACATTTCATTCCTTTTCTGCTGACCTTTGCATGCGCTTTATCCAACTCTAATGTCATATACTCACAGTGCTTCTCTTTGGCTTATTCTTTGGGGAAAAAAACATGCATACTGTTTTCTGACTTCTGACATTTTGTTCTGTCATCAAGCGTTTGTGATAAAGCAGAGATAACATGAAGGTTGTTCTCCAGAGAGGAAATCAAAGGGAGATGGCATTTTGAAAAGAACAGAAAAAACACACTTCAGAGTAGATCTCATGGCCAGAATTACTCCTGGTTGAGTCATCATCTCTGTCGCACTCAGTGCCTATGCATTATGAAACTTTGTATGCCTAATGAACTATCCAGCCTCTCCTTGCTTCTCTTGTCTTTTCAGCAGCGGGATGCCAATCCAATGTGGAGAGGAACCAGATGTTTTCCTCTCCATTTATTCATTTTTTTCCTAATTGATTCTCTCTTCATGAGTTCCTTCCTGAAGAGGACATGATGAAGTATCTATAGTTTTCTCAATACTGCATTAGAACTGAGGCGGCACATGATGCCAGTGCAAAACTTCACCAACTGTCGTGTGAAGAATAGGGAGATAATGAAGTTCACCTGTTTGTCAGCAACAGGTGACACACGGACCTCAGTGAAAGACACTTAAAGTTTCTTAATGGCTGCAGTCAGTGCTCACAGCACCTGTAGACACCACAGCATTCCCCTCCCAGCCGCCTGTGGTATCAGCAGGGAGTAAACAAACACTTCTATCTCGTTTATGGGCTTCTTAAATCTGGAAGCTTCTAAGGCCTGATAATACACAGATGGGAATGTACACTGATGACTCCCAAAGGGCGTCACAGCTCTCCGAACAGTTGTCATTCATCCGCCCTGAGCAGCAGTCTTGAAATATCTATGCTTCTGAATTGGTGATTAGAAACAATCTGGCTGTATTTCTGTGCTGTTGGGATACAGGGCGTAATAACATTCTCTACATACGCTCCTCAAGCGCTAATGACGCGTGATGCCAGACCTGACCACAGTGTTTTTTTTAAAGCAGCAATGAGAACAAAAAATTGACTTGGACACAGATGAGTGAGGAGTCAAATAGCCTCTTCTTTGATGCTGCGGCGAGGTCACGTTCAAAGGAAAATGTCAAATAAGTATGCAGGGGAGGAAATGAGGCAGTGTTTATGTGAATAAGGCTGCGCACAGATGCTTAATGTTAAATGTGTATGTGGACACCTGATAATTTGGCTTATCTCAGGCTTATCTTCAAACTCCACACTGACGACATAGTCTTTTATTTGCCAACTGAGATTTTAATGACTTTACGAATCAATCAAAAGATCTGGGCCACTGCCACAGAGGTCGGCCTAGACAAACACACACACACACACACACACACACACACACACTTAAACAAAAGAACTTCTATGTCTGCAGAACTCATTATCATCATGTATCATTGTGAAAGACTGAGATTTTTTACGTCTCTTGATGAGATTATCATCATAAGAGAACAGCTAGCCTGGCTTTGGCCCAAAGGCAGCAAAACCTACACTAATTAACACATTTATCTTGTTTGTTTTAATTGAATGAAGTCACCCTCCCTCTGTGTGTGTTGTGATCCAAGTACATGTTCATGTATGGGAGCATAACAAATATGTTCTACAATAATAGTTGGCTTAGCAGTGTATTTTTTTTTTATTCTCATTAATTCTTGATCGAGCTTTAGCAATATTTTGTTGGAATCATGTGTTACTTAGAGACATATTTTTCCACACACAAGACAATTATTTCCACATATCTGGTAGAGGTTTGAGAGGTGTTGAAGCTGTATTTGATAAGCACCTCCTGATTTCAACTAATTCATGTTCTCTAGAAAACACAAGCCATCTGACACCACTCATTAAACACTGCAAACATTTTGCTTTTGTATCTGGTGAGCCTGTGGATGGGAGTTGAATTCACTCCCAGTCAATAACCGTAAGCCGCTCCTGTCAATGTGATAAATGGGAGGTTTAGTGCAGAGGATACAAGTGGGTGTTTATAAGTGGTATGGGACGCCACTGATTGGGTGCGGTCACAGCATGGGGGAT
This sequence comes from Synanceia verrucosa, assembly GCA_029721515.1. NCBI lineage: Eukaryota > Metazoa > Chordata > Actinopteri > Perciformes > Synanceiidae > Synanceia > Synanceia verrucosa. The sequence goes on along the minus strand of CM056568.1, from coordinate 8,325,834 downwards.
GTGGGAGGAAAGCATGTATCTGGAAAGTGCTGAGAAGTTCTGTGACTGCCGCTTTAGCAGCTACACTTTTTATTCCAGAACACCTTCAGTCACACGGCAATTATCCGTTCCAACTGGTCACAACTTCTCTTTGTGATGAGAAGAGAGAAAAGTGAGTGGCAACAGCAGAACAAGCAGAGACCTACTGTTTTATCAGCAAAACGTCTTATAAAAAAAAACCTTATCAGCAACAGTCTTCATGTGAGAATGAGGAAATGAATATAGGCATTGCTGTGAGCAGTAAATAATGAATTTTCAGCTCAGGTTGGGCTAATCCACTTTGCTCCCTGGAAAGTCTCTGAAATACCAACATGCCAATCAGTGCAGCGCTGGCATCAGCAAATGGCTGTTGATCCTTTCATCTAAACTGTAATCTGAAGACAATGGATTTTTTTTTAATTAAGAGCCTTTTGTGTTATATTGAGCCACATTTACATCCAGTCGGTCATTCCGCTTGATTCGAAGAATAAATAGGGTACTTGCAGAAATCTGCTTTGTAACAAATTAGAAATGGAATCATCATATAGACTGTTCTTTATTATGATTGACTACTGTATAATTGTATATATTACTGATATTTACATTACTGTATATTTGTCACGTTGTCTACTTCCCACTTTTCACTTTAGCTTATCAGAGCTCCTACAGCTGCTGTGACTCTGTGATATTTAGCAGCCTCTCTGTTATGTATGTGAAGCTGAACGCTGTGATCATGCAGGCTTGGCTGTCAGGAGCCACCGTGAAGGCCAGCAGTGTGTAAGAGATTTAATGGTCGACAGTCAGTGAGGACCTTCTCCCATTCAGTCGTTTTATTAGCGAGCCCAGAATTACCTGGGTGCTTCCTACCTCCAGATGCTACACCGGTTTTATCTGCTTTTTGCAGTCTTCTGTTTTGATTCAAGTGCTTATATGAATATAATTGATATTTTTGTTGTTACAAAGGATGAATTAAAGCGTGGGGTTTTGTCTGCTGTCCTCTGTTTGAACCCCTCTAACCACAGCGTAACCACTTGTAAACTTAGATAACGATAGACAGATGCCTGTGTGTACATGTGTGCATCACGCATGGTTTGAAAGGTCATTGATCCTTTTTGCACTTTGCTAACTCTCAAGCCTTTTCAGTGTTTTTAATCTTTCTTTTTTGCGGCTCATGTCCCAGCACGTCCAGATGAAAGCGGAGTCATCGGTGTGAGTTTGATGCTTGCTGCCTCTATGACAGAAACAGCCCCTTCACTCATCCTGTGCTGTTGTGGCCATGAGTCTGCACAGCTGTACGCTTTGGACCACCGGTGTGGAACGTATGCTCAGCGTTTATATTCTCTTTGAGACGTAGCCAAGCGCTTTGCACTTCTCATAGTTTGTTAGATCTCTCTCTTGAGAAAAGGTTAAGAGTCCATTTGTTCAGGGAGTCGACAGCCTCAGCTAATCAGCCTCCAGAAAACTGAGACAGGATTTATTTCATCTCTTGTTTTCCTCCTTGTTGGTCCTTCTACAGTTTTCTTGCACTTCTCTACATATTGTTAGATAGTAAAATCACTGTTAGATCATCCTGCTCTTTATAAAGCTCAACATTTTCTTTTCATTTTAATTGGCATCACTTATAGAGGCAAGAGTGCCATCAAAATTAGTTAAGGCAGCTAGTCTATACATATTATTTCAAGTTAACTTAAACATTCTAGTTCCATTTCAGGCTTTTCATTTTTTTTTTGAGAAACCTTGTAATTGTATCACCATATTTGCCAGCATACATTATTTTAGAGTTAACTGTCTGAGGGCCTCGTTTCTTTAGATATCTGTTATTTTTCTGATAAAAGTTTAAATAGACAAAACCATAATAAAAATTAGCATGCACGTCAGCTCCTGTGCACACGCTGCTTATTTAACAGAGAGTACCCTTAGATGTTTTTATTTTTTTATATTAGTACTGACACTTTATGAAAGTGTCTCTTAACTTAACTGGAACAGCTGAAAGGATTATGTGGATCATGAAGAACTGACCTTGATACAACTTCAAAGTGAGAGCGTAAATGTGAGTGGAAAGCAAAGCTGACCAGTGACCCTTCTAATACGACTAAATGCTTTCTCATTGAATTTAATTAAAGTTTATGAATATTTGTTCTTCTAGTGGAGTTAAAGTAATTTTACCGTACACTAAAGATTGAAGAGCGGTATGAACAATGTCTTGCACCAGTTAAGTTTGCTCCTTTAACATTAACCTTTTAAGTATTTTCAAATGTGCCTCACAGCTGCTAGTTACCTTTATCTACCCACAGCTGCTAGTTATCATCTTCTCCTTCCAGCAGAAAGCTCATTCAGCAGCAGCCAATCGCTGAGGTGAGGAGACGTTATCTCAAACTTTCCACTGACCTTCAGGACCTTAAAGTCCCCCACACCCTGAGTCACCTGAGCCCCAGCGCCTGCCTCAGAACTTGACACTGAGTTTTAATATCACGGGGATTGTGGGTGCTCCTGACTGATAGAGGTTTGGGTTTGGTCTTTGATGTTCTTTGTGCTTCTTAATGAGGCTCAGACTCCAGGGTTTTTGGCCAAAGCCCTCCCTCTTCCTCATGGAGCAGAGGGACAGCAGAGATTGAGGACCTCAAGAGAGGAGGATTTTTCCCCTCTTCTTCGCTTCCCTTCTATACATTTCTCCTTGACCCCCTTACCCCCTACATTCAGTTTCATCTCCCTCCTCTCCGTTCTTCAATCAGCCTCTCCAGCACCCAGAGCGGTTCATTAAGGAGGCCTTAGTCCAGATGAATCAGGCCTCTGAAGTCTTTTCATCGGCACGTCGGGGAAGGTGTGCTTATAGGGAGTGTGATACAGCACAGGAAACACCAAAGGGGGTCCGGCTCAGTCTCGACTGGACACAAACACTGAAACGTATGCACACAAACGTATGGTATGGCAAAGGGTCAGGGCAGATGTCAGACGAGGGGAGGGCCAGACGTTCCACTAAAATTGACGGCCAATCAATAACATGTGTGCTCGGGCTCTAGTTAGGTTGAAAAGACATATTTGATGAATTAAGTCTTGGAAACAAAGACCCACTATAGTGTCACTGGTGCTGAAAAGATGGAGGATGTGATTGACTCTTGTACTCAAGTCAAGTTAGTAGTTGTAGGAATTTCTACTTCTAAATGACATTTAGAGAAACCCTGTGTTTTTTCCAAAGTGGGTCTGAGAAGGAGTACATAAAAGGCAGCTGTTACAGCATGAGAATACACTCATCCTACAGTAAATTTAGACCTAACATGCTGTGTCCCATAGGCAACAATCTTCAGCTATTTCCTATAGTGCATTTTATTACAATTAGCCTCAAGTCAATGGTATTTCTAGCCTGAGAACTGGACTGTTAATTATTGCCATAAAGGAAAGCCATAACGACTGGAGCTTATTATTCCTGAAGTAGTATTTAGGCGATATAGCATAATGAAGAGAAGTAGAGCTAAAAATGTGTATCTTTTGTCTTGAGACAGACCCATAAAGCATGGCTTTATATCTTACTGATGAGTTCCTCCACCCTTGTCCTTTTAGCTCTGATTTATTTTTCCACCACACTCATTATTATTATTACAAGCTTCATATTTAGTGCCCTCATGTGTCCTTCTTTGTGTCTTCATCCCATTGTGTCCCTTTGTGTCAGATGCTTATCTCTGTCCTGTTGGCTCTGGCCCCTGCTGTTGGTTCAGCAGATCTCTGCTGCTGACTGTGTGTGTGTGTGTGTGTGTGTGTGTGTGCAGTCGGAGGACTTCCCGTTGTGTTGTGGATGCTGATGTTTGCTGTCACTGCAGTTCACTTGTATCTGTTGCTCTTTCAGTCTTGTTGGAACTGCCACACTTAATGCTTAAGTTTATTTCAACTGACAGATTTCTTTTATTTTCGTTTGTCTGCTTCCTGAGCACCAGTGTCCAAGGGGCTTTATATGTAAATGGTTCATTCTGAGGTAATGAAAATATATACAACAATTCATATTTTCAGGTGATTATATGCAAAAGAAAACAAACTTACATATTATATTCAATTTTTGCCAATATATCCCCCAGATGTTACACACTATTCCTTTAAGATTTGAATGAGACCCTCAAAAATGTGTTACTGTATGTGTCATTATTGTATTTTTTATAGCCACAAATATCAATCTGTACTACCGTAAAAATCCTAGTTTCTCTGATTTTTCTCTGAGCTTTTTATCTTTCCAAGCCGTTTCTAACCCCCACTCTGAGCCATTTTCCGCCCACTAGAGCGCACGGCACTGTCACTTGCTTTAAACTCAACCCCACGACCGAACCCATGACATTGAGTTTGGAAAGATGTTCATATTCATGTGTTGTCTCCCATCCAAGCACATGGCCGAGCCTCCTGCTTAGCAGTGGAGGAACTCAGGAGATGCTCGACAAGGAATGTAAGAAATACCACATTAATGAAGATCTGTAGACTGTGACATGGCTGGCTGGTTTAATCCATCTCACCTGTGCCGACAGATTAAAGATCAAAGGCAGTTTTGAAATCAATTACTGGTTTTAATGCACACAATACATTACGTTTATACAGGCCTCAATCCTATGATTTTTATGAGTAATATATTTTTACTACTGTAAAATTTCCATCATGTGTTCCCATTGGGGGAAGTTGGTGCGATTTACAACATGGGACATAATTGCAGTGATTGGTGCATTCGTGACATTAAGTGGGACGATATTTACCGGTGAGAGTATGTAAATTTATGGGGATGATAATACGTCATTTGAAAGCTGTCAGCTTGATTTAGAGACTCAAGCCATGAAAACCTCCAATGAAAATCTACTTCCTTGGCGAGCAGGCAGACACACAGACAGATTATACACAATCCCCCTGAGAGCGCTTAGACAAATGGCATTTTCACATGTTAAAGGTCAAAAATGAAATGGCCATTGCGAGCATAAATTTGGGCACTCTTACAGCCTCTATGTGGAAAGGGAGTCATCAGTATGAAACATTACGCTCTTGACCAGATTAAGGCTCATTTCATGGAGCAGATTCTCGAGCAGCGCGTTTCAAACTGTTCTTGTTCATTAAAAAGAAATTCTGTGTTGCATTCGGACTGAAAATTGTACCCCGCTGAAACCTCAATTGTACAAGATACTTACTTAAAAATAATGTATGAAGTATAAAATAACATAAGAAGAAAGAAAAGGAAAAAATGTGGCAATGTGAAAATAGGTTTGATATATTTTTTGTAGTGGAGGACTGACTTGAAATATTTAATAAATAATTTGTAATTTCTGTACTTCCAGTTTCATTTTACCAGTCATTTTTAGTGCTGCCTCCTAGTGGCTACAACAACAGCTCTGGGTGTGCTCGTCTTTCTGTTTTTGTGCTCACGTCAAATCTGAAAAAGAATAGATAGGAGATATAATCACAGATTTATAGATGTCTCTTGGATCTTGGAGAAATTCCCCTCCAGCATTTATTTTAATATAGTAACTTTTTTCTGTTTCTCAAGCTGATGTAAATATGTTGGCTGGGAACATCTCGGCTATGTATTTGTGCCAAGAGCAGGAAACCTCTGGAAACGTTATCTCCTTAATTCTTTCGCTGTAATATTAAAATATTGTTCATCCAGCATGTGAACAAGTTCATTGCGTTTTCCCACCATATCTGACAGGAAAAATTCAGCCTCTTTTGTTCAGACGTTCACTGATTTAGTTACTTAACTTGGGGGGAAAAACAAAGTATACAATATCACAGCAAATATCCATTCATTACCATAAAATCTTGACAATATAATTACCTCCCAGTCTTGGCTGTGTTTCATACAGTGGGGGCTCTGATTCCATTATGACAGACTGCAGCTGGAAAATACTGGTTTTTCTAAATGTATTCACATGTTGTTCTCATAAGTGTCATTAATGTGCCACTGATTTTCTTCCCAGGAAAATGCTGCTGTTTTAGAATTGGGTAACTGCTTCCTCCCTCGCTCTTTTCTCTGTTTCTGTCTGCAGCCAGACATCGAACTAAAAATCAATAAGCCATAAAGAGAATAGAGAAGCCTCTTATTTACATCAGTCTGAATGGAGCAGCGGTTTGTCTCTCTTTATACACTTCAGGCAGAAGCATTCACTTTGCCTCCAATAACACACTTGACAGGCTGTCCAGATAAGAAGCTATGCTAAAATGCGTATGGGAGGAGGGCTGTGAGCTCAGTGTGTGGACACTGCCAGGGTGAAAATCTGAGTTTAAAGGGAGAGATGCTTTCTCATTGTGAATGAGGTTCTGAGCATGTGAATGTTCACACATCCCATTGAGGGTAAAGAGCAGGAGTGATTCATGAGGCCACAGGGGGGCCCCAGAGACGAGAGGCGAGGAGGAAAAATCCATGATGACACAGACTTCATGCAGAGCCTCTTCTCTCTGTTTGCCGTGAAATAACTCAATATCCACTCTGTGGTCACTATCAGTTCTGCTGTTTGTTGCCTCGCACCATGAGGATTGTGAGAACATTTGAAGTAAACATTCAGCATCTGTTACATTAATCCTCTTATGGGTTCATGTTAAGAAAAGGTTCTGCTTATTTCCAGGAACAGATCTCACCAAAAACAGATGACATGTTCCCTGAAGCACTTTTCCTCCACTTGAACACTTCAAGAGGGTCTTGCGTAGTATGTCAATAAACAGCATTTTTGCTAGTTAAATGCACATTTTATATCACTTTAAGTTATTTTCAAAACTATACCGTATGCCTTTTCATTCATTCCATACCATATAGACAGTCACTCACTTGTTTCCTATTCATTTCATCAAATAACAAAAATCAACTTGCAGACAAACTTGTCTGAGATAAATAATCCATCACAATTGATTTTTTTGAATATTGTTTCATGTGGCTGCAGCTGCTTTGAAGCACAGCCATGCAGTCTCTTTATGTGCAATGCTTATAAAACATTTCAAAGTCAGTTGGTTTTAGTTTTCTGTTGTTTATCTTTTTGTTGGCATAATATCTGAAAAAAATGGATCACAATGAAATTGAAGAAAGAAAGGCCAGTTTTGTTGTGGTGAAATTCGTTAACATGGTGAGTCATGACTTTTCACCCTTCTTTCCTGAGCTACTTCCAACAAAGCAACATGCAGCCTCATGTAATCCATCAGCAGACACACGGTAAACATTTCTGAATGTTGTAGATGATCTTGCAGCCTTGGCAGATACTTGAGCTCACTGAATGCTCCTGGATTTGAACTTTCAGCACAACAGTTTGTCAGTGTCATGCTCTTTGGCTGCAGATTATCATTTGTTGGACTCTGGAGCATCCTCCAAATCTTCTGAAGCTGAGTTGTAGGAAATAAAACATGAACGCTTCCAGTTTGTTTCTGCACTTGTCTGGTGCCAACTTTAAAACTTTCAGGCACATCGTCCTGTTTAATTAGAGCGCAGATGAGTCAACAATACTGTAGACTCAGCTCGATCAATCTTGTTTGTTTAAAGTGACAGCTAATGATATTGGTGGAGACAGAGCTTCTCCTGACTAGGCCACTGTCTCTCCTGACCTGTTGACTGAGTGGCAGCCCCTCAGCCATGATCAACGCTGCATTTACTGTGACTTAATGCAGCAGATAATGTGGCCTGTTGGGTAGCTTCCCCCTGGGAGTGTCCCCCAACTGTCAGCGTGTCTCATCGTCTTATAGACTCCTTTTTCTACCTTTGACTCACTTTTCTTGGCCTGGGGGTAATCAGCAGCGACTACAGAGGAGAGTAAAGGCGTTCATATTCATGTGGTCCAAATTCAGGTTCATTTTGACAGTCTGAACCATTAAAAAATCTGAAATATTGATTACTTGCTCCTGTGAAAATTTTGAGACTGGGCATAGTTGTATATTACAAGATTATGTTATGATATTTCTGTCCAAATGTGTGGTGCATCATGGATGATGACAGTTGCAGCCTGGTCTCAAACCTGTTTTTTTTTTGCACATTGTACACTAACCCATAGAGCATTTCTGTAGCGCCTTCGCTGACTGATTCAGCAGCTGATATTGAACAAATGTTGCAGTCAGTAATGACTCATGATGTGGTTGGGAGGGAGCTCTGAGATGGAATGTAGGAAAAGAAACAACCAA